>CM057453.1:160329285-161563571 GCA_016271365.2 Neoceratodus forsteri
CTTAACAAAGTGAACCTAGACAAAATGAAACAGCAAACCATGTTAATTTTGTGACTACATTTTCTAAAGATTCATACCAACTATAAAATGTTATTAGGAATAACTGATTTATTTTTATGTGTAGACCCTTCAGTATCAGAGTTTTGTGAAGAAACACCAAGTATGGCGTATAGATGGGGATGTACACTGAAATATCATCTGGTGCATAGCCAACAGCCCATTGATAAGTCTGGTTGAGGTAAGTGGCTACCCCCCATACTGAAGGGGTGTTTTAGGAGTAATCACTGCAAATATAGCAGTAACATATTTTGAACCCCAGTGATGACAAAGCAATGGAGATCAAAAAGTTCATAAATTATTACACTAATCATGTAGTATACTTGCTATTTTCTGCCAAAGGATGTACTATGTGGATAAAACAAAAAGGAGTTTTAAAACAAGAGTGGAGAATTCATATCAGAGCAATAGACTAAGGTAACGAGAAATACATTTTGGCAGAACAAATTTAAAAATTCCAGGGATCCCAAATAACATAAAGTGATGTTTATGGGTATTGAAAAGGTTTTGCCCCCATAAGGGATGGTTTGCATGATAAGCTCCTTCAAAGAGAAGGTTTTTGGATAATATGATTATTGCTCCATTTCTGTGAACATTTATCATGTTTTGCTTACATTTCCAGTTTCTCCTATGTTCTTTTTTTATTGACCCCACCAACACCACTAAGGTTTTCATTGGTTAACTTATTGTTCCTCTTTTCCCTCATGTATCGACTTTTCTGTATTTTCCCATGGGTTTTTAGTTGTAAATATATATATATATATATATATATATATATATATATATATATATATATATATATATATATGCATATATTCTTTGCAAACACTGCATTAATGCACCAGTTAGGTTTCAACTTAACACCACAAAGGTAGGGAAATGTGGTGTTAGGATATCAAACCCTAACTCCCCTTCCCCCTCAAGCAGCAAAAGGACAAGACCACACAAGCAACTACAGGCAGCCATCACCAGGTAAGACAAACAACATACAACTGTTTCCAGATTACATAAATGCAGTAGCACTGATGTGCTACCTTTGTGGATTTATTTATTTAATTCTTGGATTGTAATATCTTTTAGATGAAAACTCATTTACAAAGATTCCACGTCATAACTACAACAATCAGACAAACAATACAAATAAGAGAATTGAAAAAGTTGTCATACAGAACAATAGGTATATTTTGCTGAATATGACAGGCAGAAGTAAATCAGTCTGAGCTGACCTTATCGGGTTTCAAAAAATACAAGAGAACATCAGATAATCTGGTGCACAGAGAGTCAAACAAAGTGAACAGCATTTGCACATTATTACAGCATTGTTTCATGCAGAAGAGAATCAGTCAGAGTTGACCTAGTCTGGATAAGGGGTGGGTGACAGAGGGGCAGGGGGGGAGAAGGTAAGACATGGAGGCAAGGAGGGTAGTGAAAGGGTGGGGTGGTGAAGGGGTGGTGACAGGGGGTGCTGGAGGAGATGGTGGCAGGAGAGGATGGGGTGAAGAGAGGGGATGGAGACAGTGACAGGTAGGGCAGGGGGAGGATGAGAGTAAGGTGGAAATCAAGGGGGTTAGTGGGTAGGAGGTACAATTATGCAGGGAGGAGGTGGAGGTAATGCTAATTAGAATTGGCAGTCACAGCTGCAAAGTGCGGTTAGGTGTTGGTGAAGTTTTCTCTTAATTGGTCTAGTTTAAGTTCAGACATTATTTCATAGGGGAGGTAATTTAGCCAACAAGGCGCATGCTAGGCAAAGGACCCCTGAGCTTGTGAGGTTTGGCAGAAGGGGACTTGGAGAGACTGTCTTGTCATGCTGTGCATCTGATGAGGATTGTTCACTGGAGTGAGGAGTTGCTAGATTGCTGGAGAGGTTAGGCCTAGGCAGGTTTTCTTCCCTAGGAGACATACTTGGTATTTCATCCTGCCTTTCAGGTACAGCCAACTGGTCTGAGAATATAATTCACAGGTATGTGTAAGCCTGTGGGTTCTGGTTATTAGTCTACATTTGTATCTGCAGCAAGCACAACATGAGAAATACACATTTACTTGTCACTCCAGATAGAAATCCACAATACCCAGTTCATAACATTGCTTCTGTGTGCAGAAGCACAGGCCCTGCAGGCACAGATGCAAATCCCTTATATTCAAATTGCAAGAGTTCTTGTGTCTGTAGAAACAGAAGCCCATAATGGAGGGCTGGCAATCACAAGCATGGAAAATAAAAGTTGGAAGTGGGTTTTCTTGTGTAGTACCTGCAGCTACAGAAACAGTTGTATGTTGTTTGTGTTACCTGATGATGGCTGTCTGTGATTGCTTGTGTGTCTTGGAAAGGAGAGAGAAGGGGACATGGCAGAGACCTTTCAATACCTCATGGGGGTAAATAAGGTACAGGAGTAAAGTATTTTTCAGAAAAAAAGGTGCTCAAGGACAAGGGCATGTTAAGAAACTGGAGGGGGTAGATTCAAGAAAGATGTGAGAAAGTACTTCTTCACAGAAAGAGTGATGGATTCCTGGAACAGTCTTCCAGCAGAGGTGGCAGGAGCGAAAACAGAGGTAGCATTCAAGAATGCATGGGATAGGCATAAGGAAATCTTAGACAAAGGGAAACGTGGGTGGGTGAATGGGCCAAAGATCAAGTAGGATCTGCAGTGATTCTATAGGCAGGGAAAAATGGGCAGACAAGATGGGCCAAGCGGTCCTTATCTGCCAGCAAATGCTATGTTTCTATGTTGTTCTTTAGCTGCTTGGGAAGAGGGAAGGAGTGAGTTAGAGTTGGAACCCTAATACCACATTTCCCTACTTTTGTGGCATTAAGTTAAACCCTAACTGGTTCATTGACACAGCTTTTGCAAATAATTTCCTTTCTTTTTGAGATAATGGAATCATACCCTCATTCACACAAGTCCCAAAGGGACACTTTGAGAAGAGATGCAGATGTGCAGGGTACTCTGAGCCCTGTGCCAAGAGAAGACTATCTACCTAAGGAAGTGCAGCAATGGATGTCAATAATTCATGGGGCTGTCTTGTGAGCTGGGACCCTGCACTTCCATGTGGTTTCAGATACAGATACAGATGTAGAAGGCACAGAGCCCATCTCTTAGCTAAAGCACAGGGCCCTCTAGCACCCATGGATGCAGAAATGCAGAACCCTGTGCCAAGAGAATGCTTCTCTTCACTATATGGTACTTGGGATTGAGTGGGCAACTCTGCACCTTCCCTTCCCAGGCTAGGGGGTGGGGTGGCGACATATGACAGCACCATCCTCCCCAGCTTCAAACAATTTGTTGGCTCATTGAGCTTGTCCCTGAACTCAGCTCACTGGCATGGGATCACAAAGTACCACCCACTGGGTTAAGGCTGTCACTACACACAACGTTTCTAAATTTTTTTTTATTTTGACCCCAAATTTTATGACTCACCCATACATACATGACATGTGACATTTATAGAATACTAGCCAAAGCATCATTTTGTTCTACAAGTGTGAAAACATGTCTCATCCAGGATTTGAAAAATGACACTTGTCACACTTATGAGGGAGTGTAAAAAAACCGTCGATGTTGAAAGTTTGGAGTCAAACATTGAAAATTAGAAAAGTTGTGAGTATCTACTAAAATATTTCAATGTTCACTCATAGCTTTGTCATTTTACCATCTCTTACCATCAAATGTTCAACACAGTCTTCTTATGACCCTAACTCATAAACCTGGTAGATGAAAATATTTAAATCCCATCCAAAATGTGATTTTGCAGACTGACTGTGAAATCATCTTTTAGGCAGGATATGCAAAATTTCAGCAGTCTTGTTCATTAGGTGGGGTCCTAAAATTGCTATGCTGAAGGTCTGGTGGGAAAATATTGAAAATTAGTGAAATTATGAGTGAATGTTGAAAGTTTCAATGTTCTCTCATAACTTGGTCATTTTATATTTTAACACCAAATTTTCAACAAATCCTTTTTATGACCCCACCTCATAAACCCATGAGTTGAAAAATTTCAAATTCTTCCTGAAAGGTGATTTCATGTAGTGACTGCAAAATCACCTTTAAGGATTTGAAAAAGTCCACCTATCTTGTTCATGATGTTGGGTTCCAAAAAGTCCATGTTAAAAATTTGGTGTAAAATATTAAACAATTACAACATTATGAGTAAAAGTTCAAAACCCATTGAAACACATTAAACCAGACTTACCTTATTTTCTTATATTGTAGTCACTGGTTCCAGCAGTAAGACGTGTCTTCAATCAAAGACTGGATCTATGTTATGGGACATTTTCAGGTTAGTGGGGGTGTGGATGCTGAGTGGTGGGTTGGAGTGCAGTGGGTGGGTGGTGTGTGGGCATGGTTAGACTGGCAAGGGACCATTTTCTTTTTTACATGATGGGAAGGAGTGTGCTATGGAAAATATTTTTACTCCTGCAGAGTGACCTCTGGATACTCCACAGATGTGCCCTTTGCTAGCCTGGTGAAAAAATAATAAGCAGTTTTTAAGTTATTGTAATTTAAATATTTGAAAAATATTGTTTTTGAGCATGCTCGGTAAGCACTACAAGATAGCTGTATGAAACAAAGTAGCAATACTGCTTCACATGTGAAAATCCCTACTTCGTATGGCCACCATCTTGTTTTCAGTTTGTCTGAAAAATTCAAATTTGGAAACCTCACAAAATGACATTCTGGGAAGGCACCAACACATGTAGCTTGCTTATTGAGACCCCTTAGGTGCATTCTGCACTTTACTGCTAGAAATATGCCCTTAAAATTTGGTGTATCTAACATTTTAATTCCTTGTTCATATCAGTGTCATACGAAGTAAAATCCTAATTCATATAATGAGATACGAACTAGGATCCTGCTTCGTGAGCCAAAAATGCTGGAATATATATTTGTTTATTTTTAGTTTATTTTTTTTATGAAAAAATGTTTCTGCCGACATCAGGGTGCCCAATCCCCATGTCAGCCCTAGATGCCAGGTCCCCATATAGAACAAAATTGTTTCCTACATTGCTGACATCGGTGTGCCCAATCCCCGCATTGGCAGTCCCAGTGTCCTGTAATGTCATACCACTCCAACATCACCAGCAATGTTGGATATGGGGGAGCCCACCCTCAGTGTCCCGAAATGTTTAGTCAATGTACCTGAAACAAAGAAAACAGTATCCTGATGGCTTTTTTTTTTGCATCCTTTAAAAAAGAAAACAGTCACTCATCATCTCCCATCCCCCCTCCCTTATCCTGACCCTCCCACTGAGCAACCCTCCCTCAATTTCCCTATACTTACCACAGGAGATCTCTTCTGCCATCTTCTGTGGACCAGGACATGTCTGCACTCTTCAAAGCCAAACCACGGACTGAAGAATCAAGATAAGTTTGCAGTGTCAGTGGCTCAGTAGGTAGCACACCCACCTCTGAGGCCGGGAGATCAGAGGGCTGTGGGTTCAGTTCCCACATCTGGCACTTGGGTTAATATCCCAGTACTGACACTGTAATGCAGCATGAGAGGGGTGTTGCATTTCTGAGGTGCCGTCTTTCGGATGAGACGTTAAACCGAGGTCCCATTTGCCTGGATTGGTGGTAGTTCAGGTGGATGTTAAAGATCCCATGGCACTTATCTAAAAGAGTGGGGGAATTTCCCGTGTCCTGGCCAAATTTCCCTCATTCACTAAAAATACCACCAACAGCTTAATCTGGTTCAAGGTCAGTTGGCATTCATCTGTATCCCCCTCCCCGGGTCGTGCCTGAAAATAGGCAGGATTTGTCTAGTGCACTTACCCGGTCAACAAAAGCTAAATAAATAAAATAAATAAAATAAAAAGTTCCATATAATGGCTGTCAATAGCATTTTGAACTTATGTTGCTATCTCTGCTATTTTTCATTATTTATTCACCAAATTTTCAACATCAGCTTTTTGGGACACCACCACATTAACACTGGCACTGCCATTTCATTACTTGGGGCCTGATTCTAGAAGGGTGGTGCAAGTCACCGCTAAACACAACTTGTGCCACCCGCAACTGTGACACTGACCCTGTCCCCTATTCTAGAAGAGGCAAGTTCACTGCAGCTAAGTCCTGTGAATTGCGACTTGTGACATGTAGCCAGGTATACCGAACAGAGGTCACACCTGGTGAGCATGTCCAAGTCATGAACGAAGATCGCAAGTGCCCCTGCAAGCCCAGCTAGTTACATAGGCACCAGCAGGCTGCCCACATCTACTGCCTCCCCAGGTGTACAGGTAGAGCCCTGCAGGGCTGCCCACCCCGGCCCCTGAAACCTACATTAACTGCCCCACAGGGCTGCCCACACCAACTGCCTCCAAATCCCTGTGTATTTACTGCCCCACAGGGCTTCCCACATCAACTGCCCTGAATCCCTGTGCATGTAATGCCCTGTAGGGCTTTCCACACCCCCAATCCCCCAGTGTAACATGCCCCACAGGGCAGCACTGTCATCCCCCCACCCGTGCCCTGACCCTCGAGTTTCCACCCACAAAGACAGCAAATACCCTGCCCTGGTAGTCTAGTTGCCCCCCACCCAGCTGTGCCAGCCACCCAGCACCCCCACCATCCCCAGTCAGTGATAGCACAGCCCCTCTCACCACCACGGGCAGCCACCGACTGATTCAGTAGAGTGTGTACTGTAAAGACACACTTAGAAATTAATTTCTGAGTGCATCTTTCAGTACACACTCATACTGAACTCAGTCAGTGGCTGGCGAGGTGGTGAGAGATGGGCCGCTGCTGCTGGCTGGGATGGGTGGGGGTGCTGGGTGGGCTGGCATGGCTGGGTGGGGCCACTAGACTACCAGGGCAGAGTATTTGCTGCTTTTGTGGCTGGTGACTTGGGGGTTGGGGCACAGGTGGGGGGAAGACATCGCCACCATGTGGGGCATGTTACATCGGGGGATTCAGGGGACTGGGGATGTGGGAAGACCTGTGGGGCATTACATGCACAGGGATTCAGGGGGCAGTTGGTGTGGGCAGCCCTGTGGGGCACTTACTGTACAGGGGCATGTACAGTAGGGGGATGGGGTGGGATCATGGCCCTGAGTCTAGAACTGTTTGTGCGGTGTCCATTGGGGCAACAACAGGGGTGGTCTGGGCATGGGGGGCACATGGACCAGGTTCTACAGAACCCTCGTAGGATGTATGCAAGTTACACCAGCTAAATGCAGGTCTAACTTACAAAGCCAATTCTCCTCTGAGGGTTCTTGTAGCATCCCGACATTGGGGTCTTTGTTGTTGCCCTTCTGGAATGGGGCACAATTGCAGCTGTAAACCCCCTAGCACTATGTCGCATGGGGTTTATGGTGCAACTGCTGGTGTAACTGCTGTTCAGTGCAAGCGGCCTGCGACATGTCGCAGGCCACTTTGTAGAATCGCACAAGTTGCAACTGCTGGCATAAGTTGCTACTTGAGCCATTCTACTTGGCACAACTGCTGTTATGCCAGGCATAACTTTTCTAGAATCAGGACCTTGGTCCCGAAAGATGATTTTGCAGTCACTGTGTAAAATCACCTTTTGGGATCAGTTAATGAAATGACAGTGCCAATGTTCATGAGGTGGGGTCCCAAAAAGCCCATGTTGAACATTTGGTGCAAAATTAAAAAAACAATGCCTGAGTTACGTGCAACCATTGAAGTTTTGCTATGCACATGTGTAACTTTGGCAATTTTTTATATTTTCACTTCAAATTTTCAACATTGCCATTTTTTCACACCACCACCACATGAACAGTACAGCTGTTGTTAAGGAGAATGGGCCCCTCTGGAACCCCTGTTTTGAGAAGCAGGACAGAGGAAAACAAATTATTACTTTTTACCCTTTGGGTTTGATTCACCAAATAGTCAGAGAACAATGTCATTGCACTGGACAACAGCCCCATCTCCTTAAGCTTTCTTACCAATAATTTATGGTCAACAGGATCAAAGGCCTTTGATAAATCTAGGAAGGCCACTCCAGCATTTTCACCCCGTCCAAGGCTCCATGAATATCATTAGTTAACTCATTTAAAGCAGTAGTTGTATTATGCATCTTACGAAGCTATGTTGTTCACTAGCAAGCAAATTGTACCTAGAGATGTATTTCTGCAGTTGGTCACTGACAATATTCTCTAGGGTCTTGGAGAGGGGAGACAAAATGGGAATGGGTCTGAAACTCAAGACAACTGCATGGTTCCCAGATTTAAAAACTGGTGTAACATTGGCTTATTTCTAGATACCAGGCAGAAGACCACATTAGAATAAAAACATTTAACAGTTTATGTATAGATAATATTAATTTATCAATAGCCAATGTAAAAAAACTTCATATGCAGTTGCTCTGGTCCCAATCTAGTTTTGGAAGATGACTTAACTAAGTAATTCTTAACAATTCAGGGGGATCAAATATTTAAAATAAAACTTAGGCATATTTAAGTCTGAATCACCATTAATATCCAAGACAGATACTGTAGGATCTTTCTCAGTTGCAAATTCTTGCCAACATCAACAAAAAAATGATTAAAGTGGTCAGCGATAGCCTTCGAGTCAGTAATATTCTGATCATCAAAAATCAATACAGATGGAGGAAAGTTATTATTTCTTCTTCCCAAAATTTAATTTAAATTGGCCCATAATTTCTTTGAATCATTGTGAATATCCCTTCGATGTTCCTTAAAATAGTCATTCTTGGCTTTATTCGCTAATCTCTTACATTTATTTTTCATTCCTTTATATTCCTGAAGGTGTAATTTCAATCTACTATTTTTATATCTAGCCCATGCTACAGTATATCCCTTTTATTGAAAGCATTGATTAATTCTGCAGTCAACCACTTTCTATTATCCCCTCTTACTCTCTTTTTTTCATATGGGTGAGAACAAATCACAAGCTTTCTTTAAATGTACAGCAAAACAATAGAAAGCCAAACTCATATCTGGAATACAATCCAAGTAACTCCAGTCCACCAGTGCTAAACATTCTTTAAAAAACCTGTATTTTATCTCTGTTACGGTTCTGGGTATAGACAAATCTAAGATAGGGTCTTTTTTCTTAAGTGACCAAATACAGTGAACAGGTGAAGGGTGGCATATAGAATCAGGCAATATCTCAACCTTCATAAACCTATACTTATGGGTTACAAGTACTCAGACAATCAATGATGCCATACCACCCTTATAGTTAGTTCAAGTAGAGGAAGTATTTAATTCAGAAAGAGATCAGCTATCCTATTTCTATGTGATTAAGATTTATCTGCTAACCAAATTATATTAAAACCCCCAAGTATAAATTTCTCATGGTTCCTATTTAAAAGTTGAACCTGATACAAAAACAGATTAAATCCTAGATCAACTATGCCAGGTGGGATATAAACAGAAGTAACTATTATATTATCTTTCCCCATCCCTAAACTAATGTTAACTGCTCAAAACTCACAAGATTGTTGGCTATCACTCATAGAAAGCAGTGTTGTCTGCAGATATTTTTTAACATAAAGAAGGCATCTGCCACTCCCTTTACCCTCCTTATCTCTATGTAAAAGATTATAAGAGGGTAGCATAACCTCAGAATCACATAGTTTACTGTTCAATCAGGATTCAGTGACTGCCACCACATCAGGGTCCTTCATATGGACCAATGCAGCAAACTCATCAAACTTAGATATTAAACTCCACACAATGATGTGGAGGCAGTCTATGAATCCTCTAAAAGTATAATCAGCAGCATTTGGTGAACTGGGGTAAGGGTGAACTGAACCCAATGAAAGCAACAGATAAATCATATAATGTTTCAATATATGTGAAGACAATCTATAATAATATTTACCCAATTTATATTTTTGGGGGCCGGTTACCTTTTTTAGGTTTTTGGAATTATTTAGGTCATTAACTAATCACAAAAGGGGTCCCTATATACGTAGATCTCATTATTTATCGCCAAAGACATAGAAAAACCATAATTCAGATATGGCTACTGTTCAACAGTTCCTCCCCTGACAAAAGTGTTTGTTTCAACAAACACAACCTGCTGCCTATTCAATAGCTCCATCCAACCCCCAACACATACCTTTTTTTGTAGTAGTTAGATGTTTTATTGAGTTTTCCCAAAATTGCAATAATACAATACAAGATAAGTACAGGAGAAATACAGATAAATATATTTAACAGAATGCTCTGTTTTCAATACAGATGCTACAGTGATTATCCTGAAGAATAAAACCTCTATAAGTGGACATATTAAGGAAGTTTAATATTTACTAACTCTGTCAATGACATGTTATTAAAATAATCTTGCAACTGCTTTGTAGTTTTTAAGACTACCAACATTCCAAAGGGGATAACGGTATTGAGTATCTATTACCTCTGAGAGAAAACAAGTATTAAATTAAGGTAATGGGTAACAAACACAACTGAAGAGAAACCAATGAGTTGTTTAACTATTTACAATAACAGTGACAGTGTCATTAAAAGTTAACCATTCTTGAAATAGTTAAGGAGACACAGTATTATATTTCATCATTATATGCATAACCTTTGATGACCAAAAAGTGAGTTTTGCAGGAATAGATACACCAGCATTGTGGGACCTAACCAATTCCTGTTCTAGGCAATGATGGAACATACTGAGTGGGGTGGGTTTGCCTCATGGAGCTTTGTTTGAAACAGTTGTTAAAAAGGGTAAAAGAGTATCATATTTATGGAAGGAGTTCAAAGTCAAATGAGACATTTGTTCATATCTTGTCAGCTGAAAGAGTTGCGCAAGAAAATCTATTAATATACTAACATACTATTTGCCAGCAGATTAGGCCTTACGGTCTATCGAGTCTGCTCGAACTTTAGATCCTTAGTTGGGTGCAGAGACCCTCCCATCCCTTGTGCTCCAGAAACCCGTATCATCCATCCCCACCCCCCCGGGACAGGCCATCATCTGATACATCCACTTTCTGTGTCTGTCCCATCCTCTTGAAGCCCTCCACTGTGGATCTCTGAACTAGCTCACCAGGCAGTGCATTCCAAGGGTCCACCACCCTCTCAGTGAAAAACCTCCTCCGCTTTTCTCCCCTCACCCTTCCACCTTCCAACTTCAAACCATGCCCTCTGGTGATACCTCCCTGCTTTAGTCTAAAGATCCCCTCCATGTTTATCCTATTTATTCCCTTGAGGTACTTGAAGACCTCAATCATGTCCCCGGTCTCTCCTCTCCTCCAATGAAAACAGGCAGAGCTCCTTAAATCTGTCCTCATACGTCAAATCCCCTAGCCCTCGTATCATCTTTGTTGCCCTCCTCTGTACTCTCTCCAGGAGCTGTATGTCCCTCTTCAAGTGTGGTCTCCAGTACTGTACACAGTACTCAAGGTGTGGTCTAACCAGTCCATTGTACAGTGGCAGAATTACTTCCTTGCTCCTAGAGGTGATCCCCCTTACAATGCATCCCAACATCCTGTTTGCCTTGCTAGCCACTCTCCTGCACTGCTCAGAGTTATTTATACATGCATCCACCATGACCCCTAGGTCTTTTTCCCCTATTGAGACCTCCAGCGCCTCCCCTCCCAGGGTGTACCTGTGTTTAGGGTTTCCCCGACCAAGATGCAACACCTTGCACTTGGTGATATTGAAATCTAATTTCCATGTGTGAGCCCAGCTTTCCAGGGTGTCCAGGTCCCCTTGCAGGGCCAACCTCCCCTCTTCTCCCTCAACTACTGCTCTCATCTTGGAGTCATCCACGAAGAGACTCATTTCACACCCTATAACCTCCCTGATGTCCGATATGAATGCATTAAACAGGATCGGACCCAGGACCGAGCCCTGCGGTACCCCACTACCAACCTTTCTAGGGTTCAAGAGCTCCCCACAGACCACTACTCTCTGAGTGCATCCAGCTAGCCAGTTTTCAATCCATCTGACCATCAAAGGGCCTACTCCTAACTCCATCAGTTTCTCCACCAGACCATTGTGGGGACAGAGTCAAACGCCTTGCTGAAGTCCAAGAATAATACATCCACAGGCTTACCCTGTCCAGTTCTGATGTTACTCATTCATAGAACTCAAGGTTGGTTTGACATGATCTACCTGGCACAAACCCATGTTGCCGACTATCCAGACCTCCCACCTCCTCCAACTACACCCCAATCGTTCCTTTAGTATACTCTCCATTAATTTTCCCACCACCGAGGTCAAACTGATGGGTCTATAGTTACCTGGTACTTCCTCGATCCCCTTTATGGATTGGTACCACATGTGCCTCTCGCCAATCCCTAGGTACCCTCCCTATCTCAAGTGACCTGCTGAAAAGCTCCACCAGGGGTGCAGCCAGTATGTCCGCCAATTCCCATAGTACTCTCGGATGAATGCCATCCGGCCCAGGAGATTTGTCTTTCTTTAGGGCCTTGAGGGCTAACCACACCCTTTTGGCGGAGATAGCATCATCCGTCCCCTCCACCTTACTGGCCTTTCTATCCTTACCCAGATGTGACACCCCTGGGGTACCTCTCCCTCTTGCTCCATTTCTGTTGCTCCTGATCCCACTTACTGATGTTTCTATCCCTTCATGCCTTGCTTTGTAGATATCCCATCCCCCTCCCTAGTGAACACAGAGGCAAAGTACTCATTAAATACCTCTGCCTGGTCCCTCGCCTCTTCCACCCACCCTCCTTCTGATCTCAATCTGCTGAGATGGCTCTTAGTTTTTCTCTGCTCCCCAATGTACCGGAAGAACCCTTTTTCCCCTCCATGTATCCCCTGTGCCAGCCGCTGCTCTTTACTGGACTTTGCTCCCCTCACCATACGGGTGACTTTTCTAGATGCAAGCTGGTACATTTCTTATCCCTATCCTCTTGTTGTTTTATATTTTTGTAGGCCACCTTCTTTTCTCTGACTGCTACCTGTACCTCACTGGACCACCAGCATGGCTTATGTGACCTTGCTCCTTACGTTTCAACTTAAGCGAGATCCTGACTGCCTCATGAAGTCCCCGCTTTTATGACCTCCCATCTCCTTTCCACACTTGTCATTGAGGTAATCCCCATCAAGTGATCCTTGAGAATATTTCCATGCCCATAAAGTCTGCCCCTGAAGTCCACTGTCAGTGTCCTAGATCTCACCCTCCCCCAATGCTTATTTGAAACCAGACAGTATTGTGGTCGCTCCCAGTCAGGGGTCTTGTACAACCATGTCCCTTACCAGATCCCCATCTGCCAGAACCACATCCAGGACATGCCCTCCTTGTGGGCTCCATCACATGCTGTGTTAAGACACATCCTGGAAGCCATCCAGCAGCCTCTGCTCCTTGGCCACCTTAGAGGACATGGTTCCCCAGTTTGTACCTGGCATATTAA
This sequence comes from Neoceratodus forsteri, assembly GCA_016271365.2. Classification (NCBI taxonomy): domain Eukaryota; kingdom Metazoa; phylum Chordata; order Ceratodontiformes; family Ceratodontidae; genus Neoceratodus; species Neoceratodus forsteri. The sequence goes on from CM057453.1 coordinate 160,342,651, forward strand.
GGTCCCCCATCAACACCACTCCTTCCCCTTTTGGTCCACACTGGGCAATGATGTTGTCCAGCAAACCATCCTCTAGAACATCACTCATCCCGAGGGGCCTATATGCTACACCCAGCTTGACCTTATCTCCTGCTGAGGATCGTAAGGTGACCCATAAACCTCCACGTTTCCCTCTGCCTCTTCTACCCTTGCAATTTCTATGTCATCTCTAATGAACATAGCCACTCCACCCCCTCTGCCCTCCTTTCTATCCTTCCTGAGCATAGTGTACCCCCGTACGTTTAGGTCCCAGTCATGGTTTTTGTTGGCCCACGTTTCCGTGACTGCCGCCACATCCACCCCCCCCCCCGAACAGCATGGCCTGGAGCTCTGGCAACTTGTTTCCCAAGCTCCTGCATTTACTAACACCAACCCCACCCCTTATCCCTGATCCTCTTTGTCGAACCCCACCCAGATTCCTTATACTTCCATCCTCCTCTGCTCCTCCTGAAACCTCTATCCAAATCTGTTTCCCCCCTCCCCAGGGCGTGAAGGCTACTCCTCATCTGGAGGAGAGGGCTTCTGGTCAGCCCCTCCCTTATCCCTTCCCCCCCTCACAAGTTTAAACCCCATCTTTCTTGTATGTAGTCAGCCATCCCCTGTTTAAGGACTTCCTTCAATAATGGGGCAAGATGAAACCTGTCCTTGGCATATAGTCCCTTATCCTCCCAAACTCCATTCCAGTTCCCTAACACCCCCAACCCACTCTCTTCACCCCACTTCCTGAGCTAGTCATTAACCTCTGTGAGCTTAATTTTTTTCTCCACTGAGGCCTTTGGTACTGGCAATATCTCTGAAAAGGAAATGTTGCATCCTTTATCCCGACAGACTCTGGCAAGTTCTTGGAACCTTGCTTGGATTTCCAAATGCTATTTCCCTCTAGATCATTAGTTCCCAAATGCACCAGGAAATCCGGTTTCCCTCCACAATCCCTAACCATTTCATACACCATGAACTTTGCTCTGTGCACTGTCAGTCCAGAGATACTCACTACCTTCACCTGGCTATGGCATCCACCCCCTGTCCCTCCCACTGGATACCCCTAATCATCGAGTCTCCCAATAACAGAACCTTAACACCGCCATCATCCTTATGGTTACCTCCACTATGCCCTCTCAGCCCCCTTCCCCCTTTATTCATGATCTCAATTTCGTGGAGTCTTCCGCCTTATTAGAGACCCCCTGTCACCCTCCCCTTTCTGCCTCCCTTGCTATTTTGCCCACTTAACTCAAACTCCCTCTGAATAGGTGTCCCCTTTAACCCTCTCTTATCTTAACCATTTATCCTGGCCCTGATGGTTTCCCCTTCCCCCACACCGCCATCCTCCCCCCTTGTAATAGTACCCCTGCCTCCAGAGGCTCTCTGTGGGTCCCCTTTAGCTAGGGCCCCATCCTTGGTACTGACCCCCTGCTGAAGGGGCTCTCTCCCACCTCCTTGTCTCCCAGTTTCTCTCCAATCATGCTCTCCTCCTCATGTCTGGAATATGTTGCATCTCCCCATTTGCTTAACATATATGTTTCTTCTCCTCTGGGACTACTTCTATCCTTTCCATAGCGGTCTGTGATGCCCTATGGGTATCAGACTCCTTCCCGGCCTCTGTATAAGTTTCCTCATTTCCACCAACCCCTTCCTCCCCTCTAGGTTGCTTAGTAGCTCAAATTTATTGTGACACTCTATGTCAGCCTCCATCAAGTAACCCGAGTTTCCCCTGACTGCACCTCTAAACTGCCCTCTTCTTCCCTCTTGCTCTGTTCACCTTAGGAGCTCCTTCCCACAGTCTGCTGTTTTAGGCTTCCACAACAGCCCCTCCTGACTCTTCCCTCCACTATCTTTGTACTCAAATGTTTCACCCGTCGCTTTCCCTTAGCATCAACTTCCATCTAAGGGTCCTCTGTCCCTAATATCCCCCTCCCAAGCATGGTAACATAACGTCCTGTAATTTCAGAGCTGCTGCCCCAGCCTCCCTCAGCCCCACCCTTCTGCTGCCCATATCCACACCCCTTATCCTTGACACCCCCAGCTCCCCCAGTTTACTCCCTTAACCAATATACCTCACTCCTGATACAAGATAGCTGTCTACAGAGTGGCAGCCTCCTCTCTCCAGGCCCAATTTAGAATTATTGTTCTTCCACAGCCTGTGCAGCCTACAACCCTTCCGAAGATGTCTGCCATGGTGGAATATGGCCACCCTGTTTATCCCTCTGTTTATAATGGCACACCCCTTTTCAGTCCCTTTCCTGAATACAGTTTCTCTCTATACTGACTGTAGTTATTTACAAATCCAATTTCAACCCCACCAATAAAGTTCCAAAGTCTCACAAACACATACAGTCCAGTGTGTGTGTGTTCGGTCCCACTAACAGTGTGTGTAAGCAGACATCAGGTACCGTATGATGTCACAGGCCCACCAGCTCCTGTTGCTTCAATTTCAGTCCTAAAACCGAAATACTCAGCTCTTCAATCCCAACCCCCAGTGTTTTTCAGTATTTAAGAAAGCCTACAAAACAGGGTGGGTGGGTGGGAGGGCTCTTACCAAGCACCAGGCAAACAACACATTTAAATTTCCCTCTAATTAACCCTGACAAACAACAGTCCCCAAACCTCCAAAGTTACAATATCACAGCCCAAGTAACAGTTCTAATTCAAGGTAATAATTTTCACCACATAGAGCTAATTTCACTTACAAACTATTCAAATATTTCAGTTAAAACAGAATATAACCCCAGACCTCTGTCCAACCAGCCTGCTACTTTGAGTTCCAAAGTGTGTCTGTGGTGCGCCATTTTTGCATTATGAGGCACTTAGCCTCTATACTAGCTAGTATTATAAAATCAAATTTGGGGTTAGATAAGGAATATGCTGTCCATTTGGAGCCTAATATAGAAAGAAAAACCTCTTTTGGAATAGGGACAAACCCATACCATTAATCAAATAAACCACAGTAACCACCTCATTTTAAATTCAAATACCCCAGCTAAAATTGGCTTAAAACGAAACTTACAACATTTTGAAAATAGCTTCCTGCCTATGACTCTCATTGAGGACTCTTGCCACTCCTACGAGAGCCACTCATTCAGAGAGCCACTCCATGCTGAGCCACTTGCTGCAACTTCCTTTTGAACTGCAGTACTGTGCCCCCTTTGTCCATGTCACAGCAACTATTTCACAGATCCTGGTACAGACTGTTGCAACCAGATTGAGTGGATGGTGGTCTTCCATTATGCAGCAGATGAGGCAGGTGGGGTGGGTAAAGAGATGTACTGGTGGTTGCAGATAGCTGGAATTCATGGGTGCAGCAGCCCACAGTCAATGAGCCATGATAAAACAGCCTGCTGCACCTCCCTTTTGAACTGCAGAACCCCTTCCCCCTTGTCCATGTCACAGCAACTGTTGCACAGGTCCTTATACTAACCGTTGCAATCAGGTCAGTCTAGACAGTGGTTTTCCATTATGCAGCAGCTGAGACAGGTGGGGTGAGTGAAGAAATGTACTGGTGGTTGCAGGTAGCTAGAATTCATGGGCACAGCAGCCCACAATCAATGAGCCATGATAAAACAACTTGCCACTGCTCCCTTTTGAACTGCATTACCCCACTCCTCATTGTCCACATTACAGCAACTGTTTCACTGGTCCTGATAACAACTGCTGCCACCAGGCCAGTCCAGATGGCAGTCTTCCATTATGCAGCAGCTGAGGCAAGTGGGTTGGGTAAAAAGATGTACTGCAGGTTGCAGCTATCTGGAATTTATGGGCACAGCATCCCACAGTCAATGATCCACGATAAAAAGAAGTGCCATTGCTCCTTTTTTGAACTGCAGTAGCTCGCCTCCCTTGTCCACATCACAACACTGTTTTACAGGTTCTGGTACTGACTGGTGCCACCAGATCAGTCCTGATGGCGGGGTTCCATTATGCAGCAGCTGAGGCAGGTGGGGTGAGTAAAGAGATGTGCTGGTGGTTGCAGGTAGCTGGAATTCATGGGTGCAGCAGCCCACAGTCAATGAGCCATGATAAAACAACTTGCTGAGGCTCCCTTTTGAACTGAAATGCCCTGCCACCCTTGTCCATATCACAGCAACTGTTTCACAGGTCCTGGTACCAACAGATGCCACCAAGTTGGTCCAGAAGGCAGTCTTCCATTATGCAGCATCTGAGGCAGGAGGTGGGTGAAGAGATGTACTGGTGGTTTCTGGTAGCTGGAATTCATGGTTGCAGCAGCCTATAGTCAAGGACCCTGGTAACACTGGTAAAAATCACAGAAACCTGCTTGGTTTGTGGATTTTGAATTCTTGTACTGGTGCCTCATGGAAATTGCATATCACTGCACAGAATCCCTAAGATTTCAGCATCTTTTAAATTTTTTTTATTTTCTCTTTATATGCCCCCTTCTCACAGCATCAGTCTCCACTTTTCAGAGAGCCCTAGGCTGGTATCCCCTAGCTTCACCCCAGGTAATGCTCGGGAGTGCGTGTGGACTTGCCCCCATTCTGCCTATATTGTACCCACAGGTGGGAAGGAAGGGGACCCCAGGTCACCCATCCACAGTCCCTTAGTGTGCATCAGGCAGTTCAGTGGGTCAATCAAGGAGCCTGGTTATGAAGTCTGGGACAGCTGAGTCTCTTCTACCAGTGGCTGATGGGGGGTGATTGTTCTTGATTTTCTGGTCTCTGTCCCTGAGGGCACTGGCACTCGAGGGGATCCAAGGAGGTAGGGCACATATAGACATGCCACTGCTCCAGATCCCAGCTAGTGTCCTTCCCTCCCAATCACTCTGCAGCCCCATGGTCACCCAGGTGGCGGTAAGGCAGCAGGACCTGCAGCCCTCCCTCCCTGGAGGAGAACAGCCCCCCCCCAGGTGCTCGATCCTACTCCACTGGTCAGACCTCTAGCAACATGAGTTTGCGTATGACCCCGGGTCGCTGCATTGCAAGCAGTAGTGCTACTGTAGAGTTGGTGGGCTGGCCCAGATTTCAGCACCTTAAAATGAATGCTGCTGTGCTTCACATTCTTTCTGCTTTGCTGCATATGGAATCAGTAAGGAAACTGCCCGCACTGCTTTGTTGTAACCAGCCATTCAGTTTAACCACCCGTGCTTCCTACCAACCTCTCCATCAGCTGAAGACTGCTTTCTTTCTTGAAACCACAGTTTTCATTTAGTATGTGCCTAAACATCTTTTACTATTTATATTACACTGGATGATACAAAAAAAATACAAGTATCAACAGACATGGGCAAGGCCACTGGAAAATTGCAGGAAAAGTAACCTGAAATTGCAGAGATTTCTTTTGCAAAACTTGCTGGGAAATTTTGGGAGTTCTACTATAGACCCTGAGTGCTTCATAATAAATCCTTTACTGTTTTCTTCAGCATATATTAGTAAGCATAAACTACTTAATGGATTATCTGAAGGAATCATGCAACTGTTTCAGATGCCGATGACCCCTAAGCCCCGGGTGCCACTCTCAAATCCTACGCCTAAGTATCTCATCCACCCCACATTCCTAACAACAGAAACCTAGGACCTACAAGCCTAGTTCCCTTAATCCAAGATGGCCCTGCCTATTCTCTACCTTCTATCAATTCTGGCCTCCCTTTTGGCTGCCTACTCTTTCACCCCAATTTCTACCCTATTCCTTAATACCTCCTTATTTTTTATCATTTAGGTATGAGCTCTTACTTAGCGGAGACTATATGGGATTGTTGTCTCTTCTCATTTCAGTAAAGCTTATCATTATGTACCTTTGCATGTTAATTATGTTGACTGGTATGTATAGACCCATATTGACTGGCACCTTCACAATGTTTTTTATTTATTTTATTTTTTTTTTTGGACTGTCGTCCACCGTAATTGTAATCTTATGAAGTGTACTGTATTGTATTAATGCCCAGGACCACCTTGAAAATGAGCTTGCTCAATGGTGTTTATGCCTGGTTAAATCAAGTGATTGATTGATTGATTGATTAATGAATACACTGACACTTGAATATGTTTTAAATATGAAGAAAAACTTATGTTTCTAACATGAATACTAAACAGATAAGATGTGTTGCCTCTCTTCCAAAATGTAAAACACATCTGCCTCATACAGTGCTAACTAGATTCTAATTAGTGAGCCACAGAAAAATCAATATTAAATAAATCTGGAATAAACAAATTGTATCTGTTTCTGGATATAGAATAATGAAGCCTGATCAAAAGCCTTTTATAGTGCTCTGTCAACTATTCACCCACTTTGGTGTAAGACAAAATAAGCAGATGGAGAGGAAAATCAGTTTTAGTAAAATGTTGTAGTGTATTTAATGTTCATAATTTGCACTGTAGGTACTGTACACTTTTTGAAATCATGTATTGAAAAATTACATATGGGTGTTACTATGGCTGGCAGTATAGCCTAGTGATTAAAGAAACAAACAGTGAATGAACTGGGTACATCCAGCAGACTTGGGTTTGATTCCCACTACCTCCATTTGCATACTGTGTGACTCCAAGCAAGTCACTTAACCTCCCCAGTGCTCCTGAGTCACCCCTGAAAACTAGGCAGTTCTGCCTAGTGGGCCTTGCCCGCTTTACAAAGAATATTAAAAAAAATAAGAAGAATATATGTTTACTACATCATACAGTAGTCAGTGTACCATGTAATTTACTCGAGTTTTACTCGGGCTGCAATAATTTTGTATAGGTAAACATAAATGTTCAGATACATTTTATGTGTTTTATAAGCTTGTGTTTAGACTTTAGTCAGGTTTTTATTATATTCTTTGCATGTAAGCATCTAGGTTGCAGACTACTAAGCGCAGGATCACTTTTACAAACTAGTTTATTCAATTTTATAATCAGCAGGGCCATCCAAAATCCTCAGTTGTTTGAATGAAAACTAGTCTGAATGAAAGTATGTTCACAAGGAAGAAACTGCCTTACTACTTACAAAAAGGCTTCACAGTTAGCACCCCATTTAGGTGAATTTTTATTTATTTAGTTTTTGTTGACTAGGTAAATGCACTAGACAAATCCTGCCTATTTTCAGGCATGACCTGGGGAAGGGGGATATAGATGAATGCCAACTGACCTTGAACCAGATGAAACTGTTGGTGGTATTTTCAGTGAATGAGGGAAATTTGGCCAGGCCACCAGGGAAATTCCCCCACTCTTTTCGATAAGTGCCATGGGATCTTTAACATCCACCTGAACTAACACCAATCCAGGCAGATGGGACCTCGGTTTAACATCTCATCCGAAAGACGGCACCTCAGAAGTGCAGCACCCCTCTCATGCTGCACTACAGTGTCAGTACTGGGATATTAACCCAAGTGCCAGATGTGGGAACTGAACCCACAGCCCTCTGATCTCCTGACCTCAGAGGAAAGTGTGCTATCTACTGAGCCACTGACACTGCATGGGATCATTTATACCTTTTCTCCCACGTGCTGTTTCAGTTTCTGTGACAACAAAATTTTTCCTGATAGTCTGCTTCAACGAAAAGCAAATGTTAAGTGTTTAAGTGTACATATGCTTGGACAGTGGATTTTGAAAGCACATTCAATGGCACACAGAAGGTAAGACCCCAGGGGCTGTATGATGCTGGTGGGCAGAGTGGTGCTCAATTCACTTCTGAGCTTGGACATGAAAACTGAGAGACACCATTTTCATGGAGACCAAGTAAAAAAAAAGCATCCATATATTTGGGATATGCATGATTTTCCATTAGAAGATCCTCCACTAACCACTTGTGGATTTTTTAGGTAAAGACACTATTTCAAAGAAGCAAATTCAGCCCATTTTTTTTTTTGGTCCTCCAACCCCCTGGCCATCCACTCCTTCACATCTGCCAAGGCCCCTTACTACCACTGCTGAGTCCCGACCACCATCCACTGCTCCTTATTGCCATGCTACCAGGTAACCCAAAGTAACCCTTCATCAGGTGGGCCCCTACCCCTGTGGGAGGCTACCAGGGGAGGAGAAGTGCCCCATAGAGCTTCCTGTGTAACCCAGGCATGGCAGGGGTCAGAACGGACACAAGTGTCTGGGGCTTTGGACTTATGGAGGGATCAGCAGCCATCCTCCATTTGGCCAGCGGGTGATTTCCCATTTTCTTGGGGGCATGACAGGCCACATGGTGTCAAGGCACAAGCCGATGTCCATCATGCTCCCTCTCGCAGTGAGGGCCAACATGTTGCTGTGCTTCTGGTCTCCACCAGGAGCCAGCAGATGCTGAGCTGTGAACCCACCCTCCCTTCCAAGAGAAGGCGAGTGGTCATTGGACATTCAAACCTTCACTCCCCCAGCTGGCTCTCTAACACCCAAGTCTGTTCCTGAACTCTGTTCAGCAGTGTCACAGGCAGAAATTCACAAAGGTGGTCCACCTTAGCGGTGGTGGTTCAGATTAATTCACATCTGAGTTCTAACAAGTAAAGAGACCAAGTAATTTGTAACGTGTGTATATGGGGTGTGGGAGTTGAAGAAAGGGGATCATAGTGCTGTCACTATTGCCACCACCCCTGAGGGATGTGGACTGCATTGTTGCTACTGCTATAATACCTGAGGGGTGGGGGCTGTAGTGCTTCTGCCATCACCACTGGTGGATGGAGAATATAGTACTGCTGCTGTCCCACCTGAGGGATGGGGCCCATAGTGCTGATAGTGCCATCACACCTGAGGGATGGTGAATGTAGTACTGCTGCCATCACACCTAAAGGATGGGGGCCATAGTGCTGATACTGCCATCAGACCTGAGGAATGGGGAACGTAGTACTGCTACCATCACACCTAAGGGATGGGGGCCACAGTACTGCTGCTTCTGTCACACCTGAGGGCCGTAGTGCTGTTGCTGCTGCTGCTGCTATCACACCAGAGGTATGGGGCCTGTAATGCTGTTGGTGCTGCCATTGCACCTGAGGGATGGGGTCCGTAGTGCTGCTTCCATCACACCTTGTGGATGGGGGCTGTAGCGCTTCTGCTGCCATCACATCTTGTACCTAAAATAACTTTAAATTGGTACAAGGATGGAAGGATGTGCAATAGTGGAAGTCAAAATTGCTAAAATGTATGTTAGTAGAGTTAAAAATTGTTAAATAAAGTACACAAGACCAAACACAGGTATAAACGGATTTTGGCTCAGCAGACACCAGTGACAATACCGATTTTTACAATGTGCAAAACAGAATTTGCTCTTTCTCAATCCCGGTAAACCAGTGTCCCTGCCCACAATCAATGAGCCATGACGTTAATTTAATGATTGAATTGTTGACAGGTTGCAAATTATGTAGCATGATAAGTAAATGGCAATTAGTGGCTAAAGTTGCACATTTACTGTTCGAGTCATTTACATATCACAAATTAAGCACCTCGGCACAGAAATGTGATTTACTGTTCACAGTTTCTTAATGTAATGATCAAAGTATTTATATAGCACAGATTGTGACATTCGATATATGAATGCCATTTACTGGCTGTGGTCGGCAAATTTACCACTGCAGCAATTTACATGCCACAAATGAAGTAATTTGGTAAATAAATGTGATTTATTTTCCTTCAGTTGAAAAATCTAAAATTCAGTCATGAAATATGCTGTTAATTACATACTCTGACTAACAAAACTATACTTACTGATCATGAAACATATCTGTTAAAAATGTCTGTATGTTTGTAATGCTGGCATATACTGTAGTCACATATCTTATGGTTGGAGATGATACTACAAAATAACTGAGACCTCCAATGCAGAAACAAGGTTATCCTAGCTCTATACAAATGTTTCAGCATGTTACTGTTATTATACAACACCTTTGTTTTACATACTAAACACAGAATAGCTAAAATACTTCAGTACCTGCAGTGTGTAAAAAAAACTTACAGGGCAGGATTCACAAAGAAGATGCACCCAGTGCAACTTAGATACACTGGTGCAAGTCAGATGTGCTGAGCACAGACAAAGTGATTCACAAAGCCATGCGCAATGGGATGCACTCAGCACATCCTCTCTGTGAATTGCCCAGACACAGGACAGCACAACTAGAGACACGCCGGTGCAACAGGAGATGCGCCAGGGCATCCTGGATGCCCTGAGCCATACAAGGAAGCAAGTCAGAGCAAGTGGAGCAAGCCAACAGGGCAATAGGGAACAACCATGATGCTGGAGCAATGAAACCCACAGACACAGGTGCTGATAGCAACATGTTTATAAAACAGTAAAACCAGATTAAAAAACTGTACAACAGAAACCCCAGAACAACAAGGAAACAGGGGGCCATAAACAGAAACAGTAAACAGAGCACGGCCCCATGAAGAGGCAGGGGGCCACTAGCGCTGCTGTGGCCTGCCATGCCATACCTGTGCATGGCCACGTAAAGGGCAATCACCAAAGAACACTCTGCAGGGCAGCTGACAGGTGCTGAATCATCCTGGAAATAGGCCGCAGGGCTGCCTGGACGGCCACACAGTTCCACCCCTCCACATCAGGCTGGGCACCACTCCCTGCCACTGCATGTCATCCCTGAAGACCTACAGCAATGACAGAGAGAACATGCACTGAGGGCCTGAAAGTAGACAACACCCCCACCCAGCAGTATCCCACAGCAGCAGACCACAGCAACAGCAGAATGCACCACCTACCTTACCCTGCAAGGGCACCAGGCCTGGCACCCAGGAGCCTCCTCCTCCATGTCTCAGCGATGGCCACGGCCCTCGACCTTGCCTCTGGGCCTGCAAAACACAACAGACAGAGAGCACCATGAGACAACACAGCAGTGTCAGTAACACACAGCAACACTGACATGCAAGGAGGGGCAGGGACAGCCAAACAGTGCCATTGTGCAGGATGCACTGCCACAGTGCCATCCCCCAGGCATGTGTGCTTGCAGAACACAGTGGCGACCAGCCATGTAGCCCCAGCAGTCTGCACGCAACCACACCCCTGCCCATAACCCCCCCATGGCACACATGACAGGGCTGCATTGGGCAGGTGCAGCCACTGCCATGTGTGCAGGATGACAGTGACCCAAGTGGGTGTCCCATGAGGGCCTCAACACACACACATCCAGCACACACCACAAAAGGAGCCAGATGAGCGACACCTACCTAGCCTTAGCAGTACACCCTGCCATGCACAGTGATGCAGATGCCCCAGTCTCTCCGGGTCCCGCCTCTGGAGGTTGCTAAAATGATACCTGCACTGCTTCCCAGTGCATGGCAGCCCAATGTGCTGTACCAGCCTCCTAGCAATAAGGCCCACACCTCTGCCCTGGGCACATGGAGGTCCTTCTGACCAAACAGCCGTCCCTCCACCAGCATAACAAGTGCCACCAGATGCAGCAGTTCCACCTGGGACCAGTTCATGGCCCTAGGGGATTGTCTACCTGCTCTAGGCATTTCCCCACTGACAGTAACTGTCATCCAGTGCGGCGTGATGAAGCACGATCAAGGACCTGATATGCACCACATGAAACACAGAGCCATAAGCAGTACAACGCACACAGTACGTGAAGTGTGATAGGTCAAGGGAAGCATGGCATGTGCAATGCCAACCACTAAGGTGTGGCAAGGTCACAGCTGGGTAGCACATGCGTGATGCACTTGCGGCCTCCATGTTATGCATGGCACATGCTACGGCATACAATGCGTGATCCATGGCCACTACAACCACCCAGTGCAGCACGTCCCCTGCATGTGGGTGTACGGAGTGTGATACAGGACACAGCGCAATGGCCAGCATTCCTGGATGCATCATGGAAGCAGTGTAGCGGTGCATATTAGAAGATAAGCTGTTGCACACAGTGATCGTGCATGCATGACAGATGCGCCATAACGTCATAGGCACATCTTGGAGATGCTGCTTTTAAAGTGAGATGAGCTGGGGGCAATTATGCAATTCACAGACAATGCGCCCTAAACCACCTCATTTCACATGCATGGGCATCTCAGCCAACTAGCATCTCATTACCAGAGGCCCAGGCCTCATTTGCATGCCCTGATAAACTAGCTGTGTTTACATCATACATTTCCTTCCACTGCCCAAATATCCCATTTAATTAGAAAACAGATGATAAATGCAAAGATTTTCAGAGTTTTGAATGTGATCAGATACTCAATAGAGGGGTACCACCTGTAAACCTCCATGTATCCTTGTGGGCCAGTCCAATTCTGGTGAGAGCCTGCAGTTCGAGACTCTGAGGATGGGAAGCAACACACTAGAAAGCCCTCACAGTAATATGGTATACTAGGAATTCCTACTAGACCATTCAGAAATTCCTGACACTGTACTGAGAGTCCAGATACTTCAGAACACAAAAGGTACCAATATTAACTGGATTAATTCAGAAGCCTAGCCCCAGCTGAGTATTCAGTCAGAGCATGAGCACAGCCAGGCTTGCACTGCAGCTCCTGGCTTTGGATACACTCCTAACCTATAAAAGCAAAGGGCTCCATCCTGCTTGAGCTCCCTCCTCACTATCCTACAATGAGAAGTTAAACTCAGATGTTGCTGCCCCAACCTGAGGCCTTACCTGTCACCAGCAAGCTCCCATTACCGGGTCTGCACTACAGTACGGCTCCAGCCCTCACTCCTACCCCTAGTTACTGGTGGAGTTTCATACCAGGACTCTCTTTCTCCCACTTACATGGGACAGTCACCTTTCCTGGTAGAGGACTGAAGTGGGTGGCTGTCACCTGGACATCCTCATTCCACAGCTCATCAATGAGTACTGTGTAATGAGCATGGCCACCTTGTTTCAGTCAACCCACCATACTGTATATATGTAAAATAGGGGACTAACCTGAGTGCTAGGGAGCCAAGGTAGTGGTCTCAGAGGAGATGCCATCCACCACACCTATTAAAAAAAGAATAGAAAATAGGTCACAAAGGATTCACAGCTCTTAAAGGGGAGGGTCCAATAGGGCTGGATAAATATAAAATTATACTTATCTGATAGGGAAGGAGTCCACATCCTGTCAGACCTGTAAACATAAGAGAAAGTTAGGTTAGCTGGGGAAGAAAAGTAGTAGCAGCAGAAACAGAGGAAGGGAAGTGTTGTTTGGGGGGGTTCAGCCAAAACCTGTGTGCCCATTGGTGACCGAGTGGCCAGTATTTTACTTAGTAGCCCAGGTGGGCTGGTTGAAGTTCTGGGGGCTAGTAGCCCTTTTGTTTAATAAAGAAAGGCATTGGTCTTATGGGCTAGTAAATGCCCAGGGTGGCCCCATATAAAATTATAACCCTGGTGGTCTAGTGGGCTAGCACCCTATGGATGAGGCTAGCATTTCTTTTAAACAGATTAGTACCCTTTCTCTGGGGGTCTATTGGGGGCATTTGAGCCCTTGTATAGTGTGGGCTACTGTTGAGCAGTGGCAGGAGGAGGAGGTCAAGTTTGAGCTGCAGTTGCAGGGACTGTGCTAAAGGACAGTGCCTGCAGTTAGTCACAACTCCCAGCCTGCACAGAGCTTGCCTACTCCGCATAGGTGGGAGATAGGAAAAGGAGCCATTGGGAGGTAGAGAAGGCAGTAATTGAAGTGCATTCCCCCACCTTCCTGAATTGCTGCTCCAGTGGCAAAAATTGTTATGCCTTATGGGACAAAGGGCCTGGAAGGGACTGAAGGAGCAGCTGCAAGGTACTGCTATTTAAGTGAAGCTGCTCCTGTGGCAGTAAAGAGCGAGAGTGTGTGAAAGGCAGCAGGAGCTGCCAGTGTGTAAAGCCACTCCCATGGCAATGTAAGGGGGGGGTTAGAGAAAGACAGCAAACAGAGAGGAGCCAGCAGCAACAAGAGTGGCACGTGCCACATAGTGTAAGCTGCACTGCGGCTTGTGGCATGACCAGTGGGCTAATTTTTAGATGTAAAGTAAGCCTGCAAGAAAGCAGGCAAGAATGAAGCATTTCCTGAGGAGAGAAGTAACAGATGAGCTGCACTGTGGCTATGTGCAAGCCCAAAGGGGCTGTATTGTGAATGAGGGGGCATAGAGACCACACTTGGGTTCAAAGAGCCTACAGCATAGCAGCCACACCAGAAGCACAAAATGGGCAAGAATAAATAAATTCATCAATTCTTCAATTCACTGTGTCCAACATATCCACTGGAGTTATCTGCCATGCACTGGAACTTGTACATGTACAGTAAGCACCAGAGGTCATATTGAACACGCAGACAGTGCCGCATTCTGGCCACTGAACAAAGTAGTGTAGTGGACACACATCTGCCTGCACTACTGGAACTCCAAAGAAATAGGAGCAGATGGTATCCAGTCAGCTCCTTTTTCTCAATGATCCCAAAACAGTTGTGGGGCTCTGCCCACTGCAGCCACAAAAAGGAAACCAGATGCAACAAGAAACTAACATATGAATCCCTCTTGAGTCATCAGTACAGAGTCTTTACCAGACAGACACCATCATTCAAACTTAAAGTTTGCCTTTGTTTGACAGCAGGAGTGGACTCAAACATATCTGAAGAAAAGAAACAAGAAAAATCTGATTAAGATTGGGCTCACTTCTGTGATGGAAAACTAAACATTTATATAAATTAGACCACAGTAGGCATGCCAGCTGTATGGAGGGGTCTGTGAAGAGAATATTGACCCATTCCAATTTAATGGAGACAGTTATCAGAATCTGCCATTTGGATACTCAGCCCTAAGCCCCCCCCCCAAGTCAGCTGTTAGGAGGTATGCGCCACGCTGTGTATGCAGATTGACAGTTTTTTTAATTTAGTTTTGTACTTGCTTAGTTGCAAAAATTATTTTATATAGATCAACATTACACATTACGGTCAGGACGAGGAAAGCATAATTTTTTTTTGGTTATTTTAATACAATAACTCACCCCTGAAACAACAGTATCCCCTACATAGCCACACATAACAGAGATTGTGTCACTTAACTCCTGGTCAGACACAATAGGCCCGATGCATAAAAGGGCAGATAATACACGCCTGAGGCGCATACCCCATCCGCATACCTATGTGGCCCCGAACATGCACAGGGTAAGCGGTATGCACTACTGCTAGCACCTGCAGGGTATCTGTCTGTGGCCATGCTCCCATGGTGTGCATGGTCACTCGGATGGTCAGAGGCAGAGCTGTGGACCTGGGTGGGCATCCAATCAGATGCCCATACAGGGTCCCTGAATGGATCCCTTGCACCATTGTGGAGGGTGCAGGGAGTGAGGGAACAGCCATGTATGGTGGTACTGGAAACACACCTTTGGGCAGTCACCTGAGCTGCGGCACCAGCCCTCCCCTGCAGCATAGTGGGCTGGGACAACACAGTGGTCCAGTTCCCTACACCACCGAGCACATCAGCATGCACCGGATTACACCATGTCCGGGTAGGTGTACCTGGTGCCCCCTCTGCCTGCCACTAAGAGGCTTAGTGAATGACGCATAGTGGAGGAATGCCCCCAGTGTGGATGTCCCCAAGAGGCCTAGGAGGTGGGCATGTAAGCACCTTGTGCTGCACTTATGTGCCCTTGGTGAATGCCATTGAGGGTCCACGGGACTCCTGCTGCCTGACATTCACCCGTGAGGTTGGCTACACACCTCGGATACACGGCGCATAGGCAACAGTTTTGTTAGTGCATCGGACCTATTATGAGGAGTCTGGCTGAGACACTACTGCAAGACTGTATACCACCTGCACATTGTCAGTTCTACAGCGAAGACCATCACACTGATTTTGTCGGCAGTTGCTGTGATGGTCTCTGCTACCCAACACTGGTGCTGGGGAGGTGTTAACCCCCATCCCCAAGTTATCTCTGACTGGAGTTAGCAATCTTTAGTACGGGGGTGCGGGACCAGAGCCCCCCACATGGGTGGTGTGGGGGGGCAAAGCCCCTGACAGAAAACACTCATTTCCAAGTGATAGCACAACACCAGTTGGCGCTGTTGTGCTGTAGCTGTGTCATCGGTCAACAAGAAATTTGTTGCTGCGGCATAGTGGAACCCTACAAGACTATGTATTATTAAATACACCCCCTCCTACTTTTCCTTCCACACCTAACATCAACTGTGACAGTCACATCCTGACCAGCTACATTATAAGCACTCTGATCAGGACAAGGATAACAAGCTCTATTTTTTTTTTTGTTCAGTAAAAGAGTCTCTCCCAACCTTTCACATTCCTAGCTATAAACATTACTCAGAGTTTCTCACTGAAATAATGATCAGACACACTATCAGAAGTCCAATCAGAACTTTTGTTCTCTTTAAAAATTAAATAAAATTGCTATTTCACCAGGCCCTTCCTGCCAACTGGGAATGTACCACTGACACCACAAATGGCTCCACTTTCAGGACTCCAATCCGGACAGACATTCCAAAATGTTTGAAAGAACCAACAGCATCAAATAGCTGACTGATGAGCTACAGCTCTCTTCCACCCCTCACATCCCATCTAATAATATTTATTACATAGCCTGTTGGTGCCAGCTAACTCTTGTTAAACTTGTCTCCCATTAAAGTGGATGGGAAATGAAGGGTACAGAGTGGCCAGATGTTAAATCCTCAGTGTCTGTTCAATATTGGGCATCACAACGCTACTTTAGATTCTTAAAGAAAAGGTGTAGTGCAACAGAAATACAAAGTCATGTTTATAATTAATATCCTACTTCCTGATTACCTGTAGTGTATTTGATTTACCCTGTTGAGGTCTTTTTGTCTGTAACCTGTGATCATGGAGATTTTACCATGTGATGTTGGGACCAAAGAGAATGACATGATGTTTTGCTCTGGGAATAAGGCTTTACAGTATATACATGGTTTGGAAAGATGCACAAAAAAACAAACAATTTGGGTATTTCTTCACTCCTAGCATCATACAGTATTACAGATCCAATACACCGCTTCCCTGCAAAGTGCTCCTCTGGTATACTCACACTGAGCATTCTAAATGTGCAAATGTTGAAAGAGGGATGACAGGGAAATGCCTATGAAGAGTGATTGGAGAGTACACACTAGAGACCATGAGGGGTCATGATAGAGATTTTTAAGTACCTAATGGGAACCTAATGTCCTGTTGACACGCAGCGAGGACAAAGTCATTGTTTCACCCTCTGTTATTTTGATAACTTCTGAAATGTATTTTCTTTCTTTGTCCTTTGTATGTTTCTTATATTATAAACTTAATAAAGTATGTTCAATGAAAAAATAACTTCTAAAATGTATTGTAAATAAATATGCTGAACTCCTTATAAATAAAGAGGTAATACTAAGCTAGTATGATATAAACAATTACCTGTTATTAGATTCCCCTTTTAAAAAGTAAGACATTTCTTTAAAAAAACTATGTTAAGGTAACATTACGGTCATGTACTGTACAAGCCCCAAAAAGTCAGGAAATGCTGAGTTTCGGTTAAAAAATACCCTAACTCTGCATGTTCTGTGTAAGCAAGATGGTAGATTTCATATCTCTGGTAGCTGGATCACTGACACCTTAGTTATATGCAGAACCCAACTAACATCACCATGGACCCTTACTACCATGCTTACACAGACTATGTGTGCATTTCTTTAATGATAGACTTAATGCACTCCAGGGGTTCAGTTACCTTTTAATTTAACTCTTTGGGCCTAGGACATTCAGCTATGCCTTGTGTCACATGACCCCCTCTAGGGTTAGAGTGACAGATGGTACTGCAACCACAAATCATGTCTTAATAATAAATATATATTTTTTTTCCAATTCAAACTTTATTAACAAGTTTTCCACAGTACAGGAGACAGAATTAGTGACACATTCACAACGTGATAACAGTACGAGGCATATTCTGCCCCCCCCTCTCGGTACAGCAGCACTCTAAAATGTTGTAATATAATATCATACTACAATGAGCCATGGTTGAACTAAGACAAGCAATTACCAATATCTCGCTTATCCATACTAACGGTAATTAGAGTGTGAAAGGGATCCCAGATATGCTTATAACTCCGTTGCCTGTTATAGAGATTCGCAATAGCTTTCTCAGTATGAAGATTGGCAAGGATTTCATGAACCCATTCTTGATACAATGGACTAACATCATCCTTCCAATGCTTAAGTATAACTTTTTTAACAGATAATGTTACCACAGACGTGAAATCTCCGAGTTTTAGTCTCTATAGGGGACAAGTCTCTTAACAGGCAAATTTCAGGAGTAAAGCAACCCTGCAAACCCAATAAAGGGTCCAGTTTGACTTTAATTGAGTCCCATAATAGAATTATCTTGGAACATAACCAAAATATATGGAGAAGAGTCTCTTCTTCCTGGAAACATCTGGCACACTGTCCTGATTCAAGAAGACCCCATTTCTCCAGTTTTACTGGGGTGTAATACAAGTTATGCAAAATGTGGTATTGCACAATTCATAGTCTGTCTTGTGACACATACTTGTGACAATACCGCCATAATGCAGGCCAATTGAAGGTTTGCCGGGGAAAGAGAGAGGCCCAGTAATTGGTAGGACCATAGGGACCACCATACCGCCAATGAAAAAGGGCTTGATATATCTTTGAGATTACCTTGGTGGGCCCTAGCAAGGAGGAAAGCTCGGGTATTAATGAAAATGCCAGAGGATGGGGAGGAATATTGCCCAACGAGGTAGTGAGGAGGTGCCTTAATTGAAGGACCTTGAAGTGATAGACTGCTGGGATGTTACATTTCTGGATAATTTTAGTTACAGAGATCCACGCTCCCTCTCCATCAAGGAAGGTAGATACTATCCCTTCCCCCAATTGGGGCAAGCACATGGGGGATCCACTGCTTGTTTATAGTGAAGGACGGAGAATTCCATATGGATTGAGACAGGTCCAGATGCGGTTTGTAATGCAAAAAGAAGCACAGTTGTGCATGGACCTTTAAGGAGGTCATAAGAGTTGGACATTTATGGATTTCTTGCAAAGAGGAAGACTTGACATAGAGCAGAGTTAAGGGATCCATATTCATAGCCTGGACAAAGTCTAATTCAATGTTAAGCCAGACCGGCCTCAAGCTATCAGGCCCCAGGTACGCCCACTTAAAGTATTTTGATAGATGGCTAGCCCAATAATAAATTGCCAGGTGAGGAATATGTAACCCCCCATCAAATTTTGAGCTGCCAGTTTGTGATATGCTAATCGGGGGCTTGTTGGACCAGATGAAATTGGTAAAGAGTCTGTGCACTTCTGAAACCAGGATAGTGGGATAAATGAATTAAGGTGGGATAGAGGGTAAAAGAGGCGAGGAAATACATTAATTTTAATTATACTAATACGGCCCCATAATGAAATAGGGAGCTTCGACCATCTATCATGATCCTGGATAATCACCTGGGAAAGAGGTTCCAGGTTTTCTTTAAACCACAAGGAAGGATTATGTGTAAGTCTAATACCCAAATATTTGAGAAAACCAGGTGACCAAGACAACCCATAGGGGATGATATCATGCTTAAATACTTTATGATTGAGGGGGAAAAATGGACGATTTATTGGAATTTAATTTATAATTTCAAAAAGAACTATATTTTGCAATCTCAGTTAGCATGGCCAGGATAGACGTAACAGGATGGGATAGATGAAGAAGAAGAAGATCATCAGCATATGCCGTAATCTTTACTACCCTGTTACGTATCGGTATACCTTGTATTTCCAAATTATCTAAAATGTCTCGAATAAGTGGTTCTAAGTATATATTGAATAACAAAGGGGAAAAGGGACAACTCTGCCTTGTTCCTGAATGTAAAAGGAAGGGCTTTGAAAATGCCCCATTACCTGAAATCCTAGCTGAGAGAACCTGATACAGAGCACAAATCCAGTCTATGAATATGGAGGAAAAAGCAAATGCCTTGAGACCCTGAAACAGAAAATTCCAGCTCACACGATCAAATGCCTTCTTGGCGTCCAGGGACACCAGCACAGCTGGAAAAGTAGCATCCCTGGACTCCGAGAAGACATGCGAAAGGGTGCGTAGGTGGTCTGACGATGATTGCCCCCTCATAAATCCAAACTGTGATATGCCAATCAACTGCGGAAGAACCAGGGTAATCCTATTGGACAGTATCTTCCACAGGATTTTAATATCCTGGTTCAAAAAGGATATGGCCCTCTAACTCTGTACCAGCTCAGGGTCCTTATCAGATTTAGGGAAGAGAACGATCAAGGCTTCAAACATATGGGGATCAACAGCTACCCCAGAAAGGATATGGAGGAACAGCCAATGAAGTACCGGCGCTAATTGTTCCAGAAAAACTTTGTAGAATAAAGAGGAAAAACTGTCCAGCCCCAGGACTCTGTCCGAAGGCAAGGCCTTAATAACCTCAGTTATTTCCTCTAAGGATATAGGGGAGGACAGAAATCTCTTCTGCGAATCAGACAGAGAAGGGAGATGAGACTCCCGGAGGTAGGCTTCCAATGCCTCCATCGGAAGGGGACTATCCATGTCTCTATATAATTGCTCATAATACAGCACAAACTCCTGCACAATCTCTGAGGGGGACGACCTCAGGGATCCATCTGACTGAGCCCTCACAGATGGGATAAATCTTGCTGATTCCTGCTGTTTTATCCTTAAAGGAGGCAGTATAGCACAGTGGTTTAAGGCTCTGAGCTGCAAATCTGGTGACATGCAGCAGACCAGACCTGGGTTTGAATCCCACAGCTTCCACGTGCATGCTGTGTGACCCTGAGCAAGTCACTTAACTTCCCTGTGCTCCCAGGTTGCACCTGTAAAAAAGCTTTCAGCTTAGTGTGTCTCACCTGGTTAAACAACTAAATAAAAAAAAAAAAAAAATTAAAGCTAACAAGCGACCAGCTTTCTCTCCCTGATCTGTGTAGCTAGCATTGGTGCGGATGATGGCCAACTCAGCCTTTTCCCTTAGCAAGTCCAAGTACCTATCTTTAGCTACCAGAAGTTTCTGCCTGTGTTCTTCTGGGGTACTAGGGGATAAATTAGCCTCTAGGGACCGAACCTGAGATAATAATGATAACAGTTCGGCCTCCTAGGCTCTTTTCCATTTTGTTGCTAAGCTGATCAGAATCCCCCTCACGTAGGCCTTGAAAGCGCCCCACACAATGTCCAGCACCATGCCTTCTGTTGAGTTAACTGAAAAGAACAGATTTAACTGCTCTTTGACTTGATTGGAAAATCGAGCATCCTTCAATAATTGCTCATTTAATTTCCACCAAGTCTCTTTTTAAGGGATATTAAGAAAGGACAAACAACATATCACCAGGGAGTGATCGGATGTAGGTCCTGTTTGCATTGAAGCAGACGTGACCCCAGGCAAGAGAAATTGGGATATTAGTAAGTAATCAAAGCGGGAATGTGACCCATGCACTGGTGAAACAAAAGTGTGCTCCGTACTATTGGGGTGTAACACTTGCCATACATCACATAGCCCTCACTGGTCTAATAAGTCCCAAAACACTCTCTGCCCAGGGGAAAGTCCCCTCAGAGTCGAACCTGACCTATCCATAGTAGGGTCGGATACTAAATTGAAATCCCCTCCCATTACTATCGCTAAAGGAAGCAAAGGGAGTATAAGCCTAATAAGCTTCATAAAGAAGCTAGGGCTATCTGTGTTGGGCCCATAAATACTAAAAAGTAAGAGTGGCATGGACCAAAGAGTGCCTTGGACTAAAACATATCTACCACCCAGATCCCTGAAGACCTGCGTGGAGATAAAGGAGATACATCTGTTGACAACTAGTATAACCCCACAGCTGTTAGTGGACCCCTGGGCAGCAAAAACTTGCCCCACCTGAGTTGTAAAGCCTCAGAGTCTAATAGGTGGGATTCTTGCAAAAACATGACCTGGGATCGCAACAGGTTCAGGTGTTTCAGCACCTGATATTGTTTAGGTTTTTTCCTTATCCCTTTCACATTCCAGGTTGCAAAATTAATATTGCTAGCCGTCTAGGTTATTAATAAGGAAACACATATGTAATATCCAGATATTGTTACAATGGGTATAAAAGATCCATAGCCCCCTGATGAGTGCTGAACCATCCTCCCAACCCCAACCCCTCTTATCCCATAAAAAGCACCTAACTCCCATAAGCTCCCCTCTGTCCCTCTTGAACCCCTCCCTTCCCCCATTTCCTGCCCAGCAAAACATTCTGCTACTATCTTTAATCCCTCATCTCCCCTCCAACCCTTTTGAAATAACAAAACTCCCTCTATAGTCAGGTAACCATATGCCCATTTATGGGAAGAGCACAACTTATGACACAGAGTAAGGAAGAGGCAGAGGACCCCCCCCCCCCACATCCAGACCTGACTGGGATCCATTCCTTGTCCCACTTAATAGCGCAAGGCACATGAGAATGCTAAACAAAAACCAAAAAGAAATCTTCCCCCCTAGAACTAAGGCACTGCTCCCCTCTAGTGGACAAAATGAGGAATTAGCATAATGTTAAACACAAGATAAATAAACAGACAAAATAACATCTCCTTCAATTTCCCACTGTATAAATCCCAACATAGACAGCGTACGTGCTTTAAAACCACGGCGCCACCTTAGATACAATAACAATTTAGTCACACTAAATAAAAAGAGACCGAGAGTCCGAATATATTATCAGCAGATAGGAGGGAGCCATCAACCGAATAGGGCTCCAAACCAAAATACTATTCCTTCTCAGTTGAAGCAGAAAGAACAACTAAAGTCAGCTCCATAACACAGGCTACTTCACTGAAAAGCAAAATTGAGTGCACTCAGCATATTAGAAATGTAGCCCCAACAAGTCTTTAGATCCTAGAACCAACCGATTGTCCTTTTTTCTCTCGAGAATTCAGCTCCAAGGTGCACCATATCAAGTGCCTCGAAACAGGTCTGGAAGGGCAGTTTTAAGCTCTTCTTTGGCTGCTTCAGCATCTTCGAAAGACACCCAGGATTCTGCGACCACGACTTGCAACTTCGCGGGGTAAATCATGCAAAAATGAATACCCACAGCAATGATCTTGGAGACCAGAGGATGGAAAGCTTGCCTACACTGCCGGATAATTAGGGGCAAATCCTAAGTCGACGGAAACCTCTTCTTCTCCTACTGCAGGTCCTGTATCTCTCGGACCTTGGCCAGAAAATACTGCCTTTCAAGGTAATTTAGAAAGCGCATAATCAGTGGTCTGGGGGAGATCCCAGTCGAGGTATGGGACACAGGGCTCTGTGCTCCCTCTCAATAATATAATTGGGGCCAAAGGGAGAAGGGGCTGCCACCTTACACACCAGCTTCTGGGAGAACAGAACTGCATCAGGACCTTCTTCTTGGTCCGGGAGCCCTATAATCACAATATTATTTTGTCGGCTGCATCCCTCTAAATCTTCCAACTTCATCTCCATCTTAGCGAGCTTTTGGCACAGCCTGACAACCTCAGAATCCCTTTTTTCCGACTGCCATTCTAGAGAGACCACCCTGGCCTCGTTATCCAAAACTATCATCCCTGTCTCCTCCATGGCAACTGATGATGCCTTTATTTCTGCAGCCATGCTCCGCAATTCATCCTGAAATGGATGAAATTCAGCCAAAAAGTCCGCCAGGGTAAGTATTTCTTGCTCTGCTTTAGCGGAGGTTGGCGGGGCCAAAGATAGTGCAACGAGGGCCCTCTGCTTCTTTGGGGCCTTCTCCGGTGTTATAGGTGGTGTATGCCGGGGACCCATTTTATTCATTTCCACTTCCATGATTCGAGTTTTCCTCACTTCCCCACGATTTTGTCAATCATCTAAGATCAGGAGACGAAAACACACTGAATTACCGAGAAAAGGGGAGATTTCAATTATAATTTTAGTCTGGATGGGTCGGAGCACTGGAGAGAGCGTCGTCTCAGGCAGCCTGCATCACGTGACTCCAACAATAAATATATTTAATAATCATCAGACAAAGACATATAAAAGTCTCTGAGAATTTAATTTAGATTAATATGCACTATTTTGCTAATAGAGGCAAACTGAAATGCTGCATATTATTGTATCACATGATGCTGTCCTAAAATGGGTAGGCTTTGATCATGTGTTTCATTAATTATGTTTGCTTCTTAACATTTATTAATTTATTTATTTCAATTTTGTTAACCAGGTAAGTCCACTGGGTTCTGATTGTTCCTTTTTCAGGGGGGACCCAGGATTAGTTACATACAGTAAAAACATTTTGCAAGGTACAATACATAGAAGCACATGGTAGCACTTCCTGAACTTGTACTGTATTCTTAGATTAAGCAGAAGAGGTGAAGAACTACAGCAACTCTCAAATAACTGTGAAAAAAGGCTGTTTTATTTTATTCACAGTGCCTAGTCACCTATTTGCTGTATGATTAGTATATCAGCCCCATCAATAAGTTAGGATAGCGACACCTATTTCAGAACAACAACATCTATTCCAGGCCAGTAGTTTTTGCAAATGCAATTAATTTCAAATGTTGGTTGTTTATCAATCTGTTCTATACAGGTCTAGTTTTATCTTATTCATATTTGGCCACAAGTTATGCATAGGCCTTGAAAGGAAAAATGAAAGCTGCACTAGGGAATGTGTGCTTGTTAATAAATGTGAACGGTTCAAAAGGTAATAAAATTGTGCACTCACCACTCATGAGGAAGCAGCCAAGCAGGCAGTGACTTCAAGTGCAAAAACAGATTTATTAGGTACAGTCAAATATTCTTATAAGTGTAAGTCATGCAATTAATGCAGTATCAAGTTAAAAATTCCAGAGACTGGCCATGGATAATCTGCTTGATGCATTTTACATTTGTCCAATTCTATATCTGAGGATTTTGCTTCTGTATGGGTGGTGAGTGCCCCGATTTTACTGCCTTTTGAACTATCTACAGGCGGTATATTAAAGTCAAAACCCTCATCTGTGATATCGTTTATCAAGCCACGTTCACCTACCTCCTTCCTTATGAAGTAGTACAAAATGATTAAGAAAGCTAAGCAATGTGATTAGTCAAATGTGAAAAAAGGATTTAGCATTATTCTAGCAGAACAGCAAAGGTCAGAAATATATTTATTTATGTTTCACCAGGAAGGCACACTGAGCAACAAGTTGCTCATCTCCCTGTGTGACCTGGAGGGTGGGAACAATGGGATAGAATACAGAGAAAGTTTACAGTGTTGGAATACAGTTTGCTTACTTGCATACAATGAGAGCAGGAGGGATTACAGGTGGATCACATTGGCTAACAATGCAGCAGTTAACTATAGTAGCTATGAAGACACATACAGCAATTAGGCAACAGTTGGTGACAGTTGGTAACACTGGAACACATATAATAACTTGTCAACAGTATGTAGCACTAGATGGTAAGGTGACACAACAGTAATTTGCAGCCATTAGTGTAACATAGATAGTCAAGATTTACAGTGATAGGAGTAAAGAGAGGAAGAATGGAAGGAGGGAACGAAAAATTGCTGAGGGCAGAATGGAAAGGAAATATATGGAGATTTTTGAGGTAAGCAGAGATGACAGAAAATGTCTGAAAGGTTGCAGTTTGAGGAAGAGACAACAATGCCACTGGGGTGGGCTCCTTGCAATTGCATTGTGAGGGGGCTAGTGAGTCAGCAGTGGTGGGCATCCAGTAATCCTTCTATATTTATATTGCTAGATTTTAAGATTATATTAACAAATGGTAACCCAACACTTAGAGTGCCTTAAGTCTATTATTAAAGAAATGCACACATAGTCTGTAAGCAGGATAGTAAAATTCCATTGTGATGTCAGTTGGGTTCTACATAGAACTGAGGTTTCAGTGATCCAGATACCAGAGATATGAAATCTTACCATCTTGCTTACACATAGCATGCAGAGTTATGTCTTTTTTAACACTGAACTCAACATTTCCTGACTTTCTGGGACTTGCACATGACCCTAACATTACCTTAATGCAGTTTTCTTTGAAAAGAATACCAAATATCTTCAGCTGAAGTATTCAATAGTTTCTTCTTCAACCTGTCTTCATTCATGGGGGCCTCCCATGTTCCCCATTGACAGCACTGCTAAACAACAGGCCTCTCACTGACCCTTTAAGTCATTCACAGTCTACTTTAAAGTAGTTAAAGTTTCAGAGGTACATAAACACCTGCAGTGTATCACTACAGGCAAATCTGTTGGTTCTCATGATATTGATCCTAAACTCATTAAGGTTCCTGCGTTGAACTGTCTTCCCCCATTACCAAAATTAGTAACCTGTCCCTTATGCCTGGGTTTGTGAAAGAGCTGTGGAAACTCTCCCATATCATCCCAGTATTCAAGAAAGGTAATACTAAGCTTGTCAATAATTAGAGGCCAATTGGTTCACTTCCAGTACTTAACAAAATACTGGAAAAGTTTGCTGCTTCTCAAATAACTGAATTCCTAGCCAGCCAACTATAACCTATTGCCTCTGGCACAACATGGCTTTCATAAAATTCATAGTACAACCACTGCTCTTCTCTCCTTCACCTTGCATGTTGCAAATGCCATGGAAAGGGAAGAATACACAGGGGCTGTGTTCATCTGGCTCACTAAGGCCTTCGATTTAACTGACCACCAGCTGCTATGTACCAAGTTAGGCAATCTGGCGGTATCCCCCTCTGCCCTATCATGATTCAGGAATTACCATGACAGCAGGAATCAATGGGTGAAATTTGAAACCTCATTCTCAGATCCCACCCCTACCTTGATGGGTGTGCCACAAAAGGCTTGATACTTGGTCCCCTCCTTCTCTCCCCTCACATAAATGGCATACCCTTATCCCTTGCACATAGTACCCACAACCTTTATGCAGAATACCTGGTTCTATACCTTAACTCATGTGTCATATCTTTAACCAATACAAGGCTGTTGTCTGACCTCCAGGGAGTGTAGCATTGGCTTCTAGGAATCTTATTTTAAGCACAGCAAAGTCACAGGCTATGCTGTTCGGCTCAGCTACCAAAATTAAAAGATGATCAGCCCCTCAAACTATTTTGTGGAGTGACAGAATACCTCCTATATCAGTGCCCGCTTTCAATTACTTAGGGATGGTGCTTGATGCATCCCTTGATTTTTCACTACATATATTGGGCATCTGTAAATCATTGAACACCAAATGGGGCAGTTGTATAAAACCAGACATAATCTTACCCCTACTGCCTGCCTAGCCATAGCCCAGGGGTCCTACTTAAGCTCATCTATGGGGTGTCTGTAATCCATGCATCAGCCAAATCTGCTTTGTAAAAGAGGGATGCTGCATACAATGACATCTGCCACTTTATCATGTCTCAGAACTGCCATACCCATCACTACACTTTAAGCTGGGATGGTTTCCTCCTACTGCTCTGTGTGTTTTAACACTGGGATGGGTAATCTTTAACATTTTGCACAACCAGTCTCCCTACTCACTCATGAGTCTTCTCCAATACCCCATTGGTTCCAACCCACTAAGATCCTCTATTCTAGATCTGTTGACCATACCCAGAACTAAGATGCATCTGGGGGACATTTCATTCTCTGTCATTGAACCCAGGCTATGTAACTCCATACCGACTGATCTACTTTTGTGTCAGACTGTGGCCTCCTTCAACAAATTCTGGCCAGAGCCAATAGGACTGCAGCTGAGGAATTTGGGGTAAAAATATTGAAAATTACTAAAGTTACAAGCCTGTGTTAGCAAAATGTATCATAGGCTCATAAATTTGTTCTTTTGTAGTATCTGTACTCCTTCTGCCTGAAAGGTGGTTTCACGCAGGGACTGTGAAATCAACTTTTGGGATGCAAAAACACATTTTGGGCCAGAGTTGAAAAATGACAGCTGTCTCATTCATGAGGTGCTGTAAAGAAATGGCTATGTTGAAAATTTGGGATAAAAATATTGAGTTACCAAACTTACAAGCCTGCATTTGCAAAATTCAGCATAGCCTCCTAAATTTTTTGTTTTTAAATATTTTTACACCAAATTTAAAACATACCTTTCGTATGACCCCACCCCATGAACAACGGCATAGAAAAGTTTCAACTCCTGCCTAAAAAGTGATTTCATGCAGGGATAGCAAAATCGCCTTTTGGGATGTTATTCAGTTGGAAAGAATGCACTGAGTCCTTTTTTATAGCAAGAAGACTGCAGGACTACACCCACTGCAGCCCTAAAAAGGCTCATTCAGACAAGCTATAAATTACTAAGGCTTTTAAAAGCATAATTTCAAATGAAAGAAAGTGTTAAAAATTGGAGGCAGGCATTTATGCAAAATTTATCATACCAAAGTTAACAGGACTAGCAAAGTCATAAAGGAAGATTTGTTTTGCTGGTGCCCCTGTTCTCCTTGGGCTAAGTATAGTCACAGAGGACTACATTTAGCACCAGGAGAACAGCAAGATTAGCAAACATCCGATCTGAGCTTATTAAAGCTGTAACATGCATTACAGGTGATTGGATCTCACACTACTGCAGCCCTGCTCTGATGTCAGCTGCAGGGGATTCTGTAATTTCTGGTTATAGCAAATGTCAACTTGGAAGTCAACAGAATCAGCCTGGCAATCTATTATACTGCAGCAAACAAAAAGTAAAAAAGTCAGTGTGTGCAAACTGCAAATTAGGGCCAGCCCCACATTTGGGTGAGTAGCTCTTAGTGTTGACTTTACCACTTTAAAGAAATTATTTTATAATCAGAAAGTAAGGCAACTGCTCACCACTGACCCAGGAAATTACTGGTGGGGAGTAAAAACTTTCCTGGGTTAAGACTCATCCAGTGACAGCTGGTACACAAATGGTGATAATCTTGATCAGGTTGAAGCAGAAGCCCTTTGCAATTAAACATATACTGTAGAACTGTTAACGTTGGCTACCAATTTAATTTAACTATATTCACAAGTGCAATATTAACCACAAAATTAAACTTGGAGCAAACTTTACCAGACTACAATATGGAAACCACCGTTTTCCAAAAAAAGCCATGCATATATCAGTACACTATGGATTTCCTTGTTTTATTAGCATAATTCAATAACAAAATAAATAAAAAAAAAAACAATTATACAAGGGCAAGCACATTTCCTAAACTCTGATTGATCAGTGTGTGCCTGTTGCAGTGAGGTTATCTGAGCACAACCTCATGGCATCAAATTCAAACATTCATATGATTACATAGCAGACTGTATAACCAGTCACAACCTCTCTTACCATGAGAGTTTAATACCTTGCAATCGAAACACAGCAGCAAAAGCTTAGTTAAAAACATTATTGATTTATATTGTGGGGGGCCGAAATTTTTGTCATGGCTTAAACGTTTCAAAGTTAGGCAGAGAACAAGTGTTAGAACATCCCCTTTATAGTGTGGGAACATCTCTTTTATAGTATCAGTTTTGCAGTTTTATTTTTTATGAGGAAACACACCACATATGAATGCACTGCATCATGGGTATGCAAATACCTAATTGCCTAGCATTGCATAACACACTACAGTGATACCAGACAATTGATTATTTGCATACTCATGATGTAGTGCTTTTACAAGGGGGAGTGTTTCCTCAAATAAAAAATTTAAAAATAAAACTGTACAATTTATACTATAAAATAGATGTCCCTACACATAAAATGGATGTTCCAACACTTGTTCTGTGCCTAATAGCCATCTACATGTGCTCATTTTGGTCCCCACAGCATTAAAAAATAAGAGCTATTGTATAATAGCAATAATGCACTATGGTGGGGGGTGGGGTTTGTGCTGGGATAACCACACTTCTGGGGGTGTTGAATGCACTTGGTCTCTAGCCCAACCAGCCTAGGTGTGAGGTTATCCCAGCACATCCCATTGTGCATTATTGTTCAATTCATCAAGCTGGTTTGCTGGCTATTGAAATTAGAAAAGAAGCATGCTTCTGGAGTAATGCTTTTGCACTGGCAGTAAGTGTACTGTTACCATGTTATACAGTTCTGTGCCTGACAACTTTTCTGCAAATGTTGTAGCACATTTCAGGGTTTTCAGGGGTTATACTAGTGGCTTCAGAACTGAATAACAAACTAAAGAAATGTCTCTGACTTGTTCAAGCACTTGGTATGTGCATCCAGGATACTGGCCTGCCTGAAACTGCTGAAACAGTTCTCAGAGCCAGTGCAGAACTTCATGAATGATGTCACAAACCACTGCACATACCTAGTTTTTAGTAATGATATTTGCAGATTTACTTGGACAGCTGAAGTTGGTGTTCCTTCATTCAGCTGTTTTGAAATAAGATCAGTGTACCACTGAGTGAACTGGTCCTTGATAAAACCCTTCAGCAGCCTGTTTATTGTTAAACTGAGTGACTGAAGTAGATCTGTACATGTGGCAGGTACAACAAGTTATGCCACTAAGTTCAAAACTCCATTGAAATAAGTTGAACCGCATACCTGTTTCTTCAGTTCATGGTCCGCCTTTGAAGAGTGAAGATGTGTCTGCAATCCAGAGAGGATTATGGCATTGGACCACCAATGAGTAAGTAAGGGCTTGAGGGGGTGTGGATGCTGAGTGGGAGGGTCAGGTGGGGGGAGTACAACGGCCCCAAAAGAAATCGAATATATTTTTTTTACAGGTAGAAAAAGACAAGTGAGGATTCCTTCACCAGAGGATTGGGCACCCCCCAGTGCCACTGTTATGTTTCTAGGGGGGTGAGTGGGGTAGTGAGTGCTGAGAGGTAGGGTTGGGTGGGGGGAAGGGAACTATAAATATATATATATATAAAAACTCAAAAATAACTGTTTATGCTTAGTAGTGGATTGGGGGGGTTAGTAAAAAGATTTATCATTGGGACACTGGGATATTGGTCACCCCCAGTGTCACTGTTATGTTTCTAGGGAGGTGGGTGCTGAAAGGGAGGGTTGGGGATATGTGTATTTCTAAAAAAAAAAAAGGAAATCAGTGATCACAGCAAAATACAGCACAGTCTGCCATGACCAAGATGGCTGCCACAGTGTACGGCGCATGCGCTAGCAGACGCGCAAGTGCAATATGGTCTGGCAGTCATCTTGGTCATGGCAGAGTGTGCCATGTTCTGCTGTGACCACCGACAGACTACAAAATAGTGCAGTGACTCTGCCAATGCAGACAGTGAGCAGAGAGTTTCACAGGTGCAGAGGCGGCTGTTTTGCAACTCTAACTTGTTTTTTGGTCAGAAGAAATGTACTACCTGCTTTTTTATAGCAAGAGGTCTTGCAGGGCTATGCCCACTGCAGCCCTAAAATGGGATACCATAGTCATCTCCTTAAGTCTTCTGTATGTTCTTGTGCCTAGCTCACTAATTTGATTTGACTGTCTTTTTTTTGTCAAGTGTTATAATAAGTTCCTAAAATAACAGGTAACTTTTAAATTCTATAGACTGAAGCTTTGGACTAATCGGTGTACTGAGGATTTTGCAAATTATTTGGACTGCCGGGTATTGTGATATTTGTACGTGGGTCTGGGAGGGTGGGATACCTTTGATTTTGTGTTGTGTGCATGAAAGTGTGATTGGGTGAATGTGATTGTGTGGTAGCAAGGTATTTTAAGTAGTTACATTTGATAATTGAAGTGTGCAGTGGGGTGATTATTTATTGGGAGGCGTGGGGATTTTAGTTTTTGAGATTTGTGTTTATAGTGACAGTCAGAATGTACCAGTAGTACAGACCTTTAAGGTACAGTTATTCTCTGGCTCTTCTGCATGGCCTACAACCTTTCAATCCTCCACTTTGCCCACAGAAACATATGCGAGGTGTAGGGCCTTGGGGATTGTGTGGGGTCGGAGACCTGTACAGAGGGGTGGGTGAGTGACTATCGGGGATTTAGTGATTCATGTAGTGAGGCCCAGGGGGCACCTTATGGTGAAATGGGTACTGGAAAGGGGTCTTCCCTACCTGGTCCCCATATCCAAGGGCTCCACTTTGGATAGTGGGCAGGGGGTTGCTCCCACCCATCTGACCTGGGCTGTGCTTTGCAATGCCAGGTCAATGAGGAATAAGACTGCTATAATGATGATCTTAATTTCCTCAGTAGACCTGAATTGCATTACAGAGACCTGGCTAGATGATAATGCTGTGCCCATTTTGGAGGCAGCAATTCCAGCTGGGTACTCTGTGGTACATACCCTGAGGAAGGATCACAGAGGTGGGGAAGTGGCCATTTGTTTTAAAGCCAGCCAGGGCATCACACTGCTACTGGTGGGTTCTACTAGGTCTTTTGAGAATGCTGCCATATGGGGGGGTCCTGTCACAGGTTACAGAATCCTTCTTATTTACTGCCCTCCTGGCAGGGAGAGCTTCTGCAGGAGGTTGAGGAGTTCATTGTTGGCCTGATGTTGGAATCCCCCAGATGGTTAGTTCTCAGGGATTTCAATGCTTGGGTCAATGACAGACTCTCACCTTTTGGGCATGACCTCCTCCAGAGCATGGAAGCTCTGGGCCTGTTGCAGGTTTTCACTGCAGTGACCCTCTTGCACAGACACATTGGACCTGGCGTTCACACTGGGTCTTGGAGTCGACGACCTCAGGATTGAGCCGGTCATTTTGCCGGATCATAGCACTGTGAGGATCATGTTTGGGGCCCCCCTCCCAAGGTTCTGTCATCTGTGGAGATGGTCCTGTACCGCCCTTTATGAGGATTGTCACCAACAGGACTCCAGGCACTACAGGGCCTATCGGGTGTGGAAGCTGCTTACGCAGTGAGAGTGGAGGAGGTGGTGGCAGCCTATAACAGTGCTGTTGCTGTGGCCTTTGACTCTATCGCACCCATCTGTTTCTGACCCTTATCTACTCATCAGAGGGCCCCTTAGTTTGATGGAGAGCTCAGAGAGTTAAAGATGAAATGCCGGAGGTTAGAGGGATGCTGGAGGAGATCAGGACTGACTGAGGACAAATTGGCTGTGAAGGCACATTATGTTGACTATCAGAAGGCAATCTCCCAGAAGAAGGCTGATTTTCTGTCAAGGGAGATTGATGCGGCAAGGAATAGACTGGTTCATCTCTTCTGTATGGTGGATGGCCTGTTGCACCCAGACTGTCTCCATACTGGGGGAGCTAGTTTAAGCACACAGTGTGATGTATTTGCTCTTGTCTTTGCCAACAAAGTGTCCTTTATCAGGACTGAGATCTCCAGTGCTGCTCATGGCACTTGCTGGTTTGGACTGGGGGGGGGGTGTTGGGGCACCCCTGCTGTATCGGATAAGTTTCATCCAGTTGGAGTGGAGGAGGTGGCTGAGTTGGTCTTGAGGCTGCAACTAACCCATTGCAATCTAGACCCAAGTCCAACCCGACATCTGGTTGGTTGTGTGGACCTGATTGGATCTGTGGCTGCTGGTATCATCCAGTGTTCTTTGAGGAGTGGGATCTTCCTGGTGTCTTTGAAAGAGGCATTGGTGAGACCCCTTATGAAGAAGCTCTCACTGGACCCAGACTGTCTCACCAACTACAGACCAGTCTCTAACCTCCCATCTTTAGGGAAGGTTTTAGTGGTGTCTGTTTAGCTTGAAGCTTGTCTTGTCTCCTTGGCCACTTTTGAGTGCTTCCAGTCTGGATTTAGGCCTGGGCATAACATGGAGATCACCCT
The DNA here is from genome assembly GCA_016271365.2 of Neoceratodus forsteri. Classification (NCBI taxonomy): domain Eukaryota; kingdom Metazoa; phylum Chordata; order Ceratodontiformes; family Ceratodontidae; genus Neoceratodus; species Neoceratodus forsteri. Next base: position 160,376,119 of record CM057453.1, read on the forward strand.
GGTGAAGGTGCTTAACGATCTTCAAAGAGCAAGAGATGGAGGAAAGCATACCATTCTTGTTCTCCTGGATCTCTCTGCAGCATTCAACACCAATGGACCATGAGGTGCTATTGGACCATCTGTGGAACTGGTGTGGATTAACTGGCACTGTCATCAGCTGGTTTAGATACTATCTCATGGACAGAGTGCAAAAGATGATGATGGGGTTATCCTCATCTAACCCGATGCCTCTGCGCTGTGGCATTCCACTGGGTTTGGTACTGGTGCCTCTGTTGTTCACTGTGTACATGCTACTACTGGGAGATGTTATCATGTGGTATGGGATGGGTTTTCAATGCTACGCTGATGATACCCAGCTATACCTGTACTGTGCACCTGGAAACCAGATGGCAGCCTCTGTGTTTAACACCTGCATGGCTGAGATCCAGAACGGGATGACTCATATCTGACTACGGCTCAACCCAGACAAGATGGAAGTACTGCTGGTGGATCCTGGCCAGTGACGGGATGGGGGAGGATTGAGGAATGATCCTGGCTTGAGGCTAGGGGGTGTCACTTTGATTCCCTCAAATTGGGTTAGGGCATGTTCCTTGATGATGGTCTAATACTTGATGCTCAGGTGTCAACTGTCATACAAAGTGGCTTCTACCATCTGAGAAACACTGCCTAGATCTGAGCCCTGTTACTAGCTGAGGACTTCACCACTTTAGAACTTGCCTTAGTCACTTCTAAGTTAGACTGCTGTAATGATCTCTACCTAGGGCTATCTGGAGGCAATGTCCTCCATCTGCAGCTGGTGCAGAATGCAGCAACCATGCTGCTAACTGGTGCAGCAAGATCAGATCATATTACGCCTGTTCTCTGCAGACTGCACTGGCTACTGATAAGGTTGAGGATTGCCTTCAAGGTCGGGTTACTGACCTATTAAGTCCTACACAGCCAGGGACTGGACTACCTACATGACCTCCTGGTTCCTCATTGCCCAACCCACTCTCTCCGTTCCTCGGAGGGTTGCCTCCTAGTGGTTCCCAGAGCTAGGTTGCATCAAAGCAACAAAGATTTCTCAAAATATAGGAAATCCTTCGAAAAGAACTGTATTAATGCACCAGTTAGGTTTCAACTTAATGCTGAAAAAGAAAGAAAATTTGGCATTGGGTTTTCTAACCCTAACACCCCATCCCCAACCCCCCAAAGCAGCCAAATGGACAAGACACCAAAAGCAACCACAGACAGCCATCATCAGGTAAGACAAACAACATACAACTGTTCAAAGATGACACAAGAGAAATCCGTCATCATGGTCCAGTGCTTCTGTAGCCATGGATACACATGCAAATTCCAACACATACACACCCACTTCAGGCTGCAGAACCAGAGTACCTTACAAAATATGTATATTTGCATGACGTTTTGAACTATGACAATAAGTGCCATTTCTGAATGTAGTATTATAATTTTCTGTCATTTCTAAGCACTGACATTACCATGCTATCATGATTCCTCACAAATATAAAAAAAAGAACTTTGTGAATATTTGCATGAAATTGTGATCCAAATGTAGTAATAGTAACAATGCACATTTGCAAACGCAGTATTATCATTGGGTAGGATTTGTTAGTATTGAAATTACTGTGCAATGGTGATTATTGTTACTTTTAACCCAGACAAAACTTTTTGACATTTGCATGAAATTCTAATCCCATTGCAGTGATGTTAATAAGCACTATTTCTAATTGAACTACCATGATTTTCTCCATTTTCCATTATTCACATTAGCATACAACCATCATTCCATGCATAAATTAACCAACAAATGAACCTTTGCATGCACTAATGGTCCCAGAACAGTAATCTTATGATCTCAGAACAGTAATCTTAATAGTGTTTAATTCTGAACACACAAACCTCTTTTTGATACAAATTTCTTAGCATAGCCACTACCATGTGCTCATGATTGCATATGGAAACCAAAAAAAAAACAGTTGGTACAATTGCATGAAATCATGATCCAAATGCTGTGATGACCATTATTACTATTTCTGAAAACACTGCCAACATTTCATTCCATCTGTTTATGTACACCTTACCAAAGAATGATGATATTATGAAAAAAAAAATCAAAAATTTGCATGTTACTCACTGGTATTCGTAAACACACTATTATAATTTGCTATGATTTCACACAATTGAAATTAACATAGAATCATAATTCTGTGTAAGTGCTGTACCCAACAAAATATTTTGGAACATTTACATGAAATTGTGATCCCAGTTCAGTAATATTAATAAGTGGTATTTCAAGAGGTTCTAGTACTGTTTCCTGGCATTTCTTATTATTGACTTTTCCCTGGTGGCCAGTGGGTAAGCTTTCCTTACTGTAAACACCTCCTCAGCCAGCCACCATATGCAAAGCCGGACAGTGTACAGCCTATATACTGCACAGGGCACACATCCCCTGCTGTACTGTACTGTATTGTACTGCACAGTAGGGATGCGCTCCCTGTACAGTAGATAGGATAAATACTCTCTGGCTTGGCATACAGTGGCTGGCCGAGAAGGTGTGAGGAGGGCTGTGTTGATTGCTTGGTACCAGGGATTGTTCACCTACTATATGGGCTGGCAATTGGTGGGAGGGTATCCACTAGGTACCAAGGACTTCTCTGTGCTGTGGGTGACCTGGCAATCAGGGTGTCGGTAGGGGCACATAAATCTGTTGCCATTTACCTTGCATAATGGGCATGCAAATGTCTCCTTAGTGCCTTGCATGCCCAATGGGCTCATTTGCATAGGTCCACCTGAATATCGTGCCTAGTGCTCCAGTGCTATCGAGTCTGGTGGTGCTATTCCCTGCACAGCAAGGCTCCATGTTGGGGCAGTGTTACTTGACTTAGCGCTGCACTGACATACCCTATGTATTCAGTCAGGTAGTGCCGGTGCACTATCCAACTGAATATAGCTTCCTCTGACTCCTGTGAAGGGCAAAACACAGTGCAAAACTTTGCGTTCCACTTTGCCCATTTTTGAATATTGGGCCCCTGATGTCATAAGATTGTGATTGTGACATCACAGTTATTCCCATGGCATCAGATTGTCACAACAGAGCTTTATGATTTTAAGTAGGGAACAAGCTACAAAAGCAGATTAAAGGATAAAGGTCTTGTTTTTTTGTAGAAATGTCTTCAATAATAAATAATAGAGAGGAGAAATGTACAGTAGAGATATGAAAAACCAGCTGAATTGTGTCTAAATATTATGTTTGCCAAAGTTCTCCTACAGTGATCAGCTGCTCATTAAAAACCCATTATACTGCTCTGGTGAGGCAGGACTGCCTGGAATAGGCAGGCATGGCAGAGGCCAGGGAGGATGTGGGGTCCTCCACAGTACAGTCCCCAAGGAGGGGAAGAGGACCCCAGAGCAGGAGGAGGAAGTAACTTTTGGTAGGGGACTCAATTGTGCAGCTGTAGAGTTGGGACTAGGAAAGGGAGCGAGAGGCAGGTTAGGTGTCTATATGGTGCAATGGCCTGGAGAGAAGGGAAGTGAATCCTGAGGATCACTACAGCAGCAGGAAGCAAGGCAGAGCTGGATTTCATTGTCTACCTGAGGACTAATGACCTTGCTAGGGATGGGGTTTGGATAGTGCAGTGGGAGCTTATGATAGTGGGAAGGGAGTCTTAGTTAGCATGTTCAGTGGCTTTTGCAGAAGTGCTGCTTGTCTATGACGGTGGGAAGAAGAGGTATCTCCACACCAGGACCTTCAACTCAGAGTTAAGGGAATGGTGCAGAGGGAAGAGATTCAACTATATTGAGGACTGGGGGCTTACCTGGAAGGATAAGAGCCTTTGCAGGGATGATGGCCTCATCCATCTAGGAAAGGAACCACAGTCCTTGGTGGACAGTTTAGATCTTACTTTAATGAGCATTTAAACCCGCCAATAGGGGTGGCAGAAGAGATCAGGGAGCAGAAACTCCCCCCCACACACACATACACACACAGGCTGAAGTAGAGAGTAGGGAAACCCAAGAGGAGCGAAATTCCCTGGGGTGAATATTAATACTGGAAGTTTGGTGGGAAAAATGAGGGGGGATGGGAGCAGGATCATTAAAAAGAGAGGAGGGAAGGAAGAAAGGAGGAAAGGCAAAAAGGAAAAAGGGGATAACAAATAGAGTGTTAACAAAACCTGGCAAGCCATGTGTGCAAATGCTAGAAGTCTAGGAAATAAGATTCCAGACCTAGAGGTCATCACGGCAGAGGCTAACTTGGATATTGTGGCCATTACGACATTATGGTGCACCAAAAACCATGACTGGGAAATGGCCATACCAGATTATACTTTGTTAGGGAAGGACAGGGTGGGAAGGAAATGAGAGTACTTTATGTAAGGGAGGGCATAAAAGCGACAGAGATACAGGAAATATGGGGACAGAGGTACTGTGGGTCACGCTAGGGAATGGAGCCTCAGTTCACACTGGTGTGAGCTATGGACATCCAGCACAGGGGGAGAAGTTAGATAATGTACTGTAAAAGCCATTGGCAAGATGGCAGAAAAGGGGAAGGTGCTGCTGGTGGTGGACTTCAATCTGTCAGATATAGATTGGAGCCTTCCAGCTCCAGCTTCAGCTTGAAGCAGGGAAATTCTGGACTCTCTCCAGTGCGCATTCCACAAGCAACTAGTCAGTGAATCCACTCATGATGTGGCAATACTGGATCTGATATTCCAAAACAGGGACAGTGCTGAAGGCATTAAGTTTCGAGGCCACCTGGGGACCAGCAATCACTGTACAGTGTGGTTCAAAATAAGGATGGCTGTGGATTAGACCCACACAAAGGTGAGAGTCCTGGACTTCAGGAGGGTACATTTTAAAAAGATGGGTAAATGCCTCAGGGATGACCTAGCAAGGGGAAGATGAGTTGGGTGGGGTGAAAGAACAGTGGAGGAAACTAAAAAAGGTCCACAGCAAAGGCAACAAACCTCTGTGTCAAACAAGTGAGCAAAAGCAAGAGGAAAAAAGACACCACAATTGTTCTCAAAAGAGGTGATGGAAAAGGAAAAAGGTGCAAGGAGATGCAGAGGTAGGAGGATACGGAGGTGTATCAGGGAAAACAGAGAGAAGCAGGGAGAGAAGTAAGAAATCCGAAGATGCAAACTGAAGAGAGAATAGCCGAGGCAGTAACAAAAGGAGGCAAGACATTTTTAAAGTTTGTAAGCGAAAGAAGGAAGAGCTGAGTTGGGACTGTAACAATAAAAAGGGAAGTGGGGACTGTGCAGAAAAGGAACAGGAAAAGGCAGACATCCTGAACAAATACTTTTGTTCAGTATTCATAGAGGAAAGAGACAGTGAGGGGCTGCAAAATTGTTACAGGAGCAATGGAGGGAGGGAGGTGGACACTAGTCCATTTTCAGAGGAGACAGTCCTGAAGAGACTTGCAAATTTGAAAGTGGGCAAAGCAATGGGGCCAGACAGGGTCCACCCAAGGGTATTGATAGTACAGAGGGAGGTACTGCCTACACTTCTGATGGTCCTATTTAACAGCTCATTGGAAACAGGTTGGTCCCAGAGGACTGGAGAAGGGCTGATGTAGTCCCACTTCACAAAAGTGGTAGTAGGGAACAGGCTGCAAATTATAGGCCAGTCAGCTTGACTTCATTAGTGGGAAAGCTATTGGAATCACTGCTGAAAGAAAGGAATGTGAAATGTTTTGAATCCAGTGGGTTACAAGACCCAAGGGTGCATGGATTTACAGGGGAGATGTCATGTCAAACAAATCTGATAGGTTTCTTTGCCTGGGTAACCAAAGAACTAGATCAGGGTGAAGCATAGCCTACCTAGATTTCAGTAAGGTGTTCAACATTGTTCCATATAGGAGATTAGTAAGCAAGCTGGATAGCTTAGTAGTGGGTCCAGATGTGGTAAACTGGGTAAGTAATTAGTTAGGGGATAGGCAGCAGAGGGTGGTGGTAAACAGAGTTCACTCCAAATAAAGGAGGTTGACCAGCAGGGGGGCTTCTGGGATCAGTGCCTGGACTGCTCCTCTTTGATGTCTTTATAAGTGACATTGCAGAGGATCTGGAAGGGAAGGTCTGCCTCTTTGCGGATGACACCGAACTCTGCAATAGAGTGGACACTCTGAGGGTGTGGAAAAGGAAACTGATTAAAAACTCAAGGAGTGGTCAAGACTATGGCAGCTCGGTTTCAATGTGAAAAAGTGCAAAATAATGCACCTGGGGCACAGAAACCCAGGGGCAGAGTACAAAATGGGGTGATGGTACTGACAATCACCAAGCAGGAAAAAGTACTTTGGGTGCTCATATTGGATGACCTTAAAGTGGTTAGGCAATGTGACAAAGCAGTTGGGAGGGCAAGTGGGATTCTGGGGTGCATAGGAAGGGGTATCACAAGCAAAAAGAGGGATGGGGTGTTGTCTCTGTCTACATCACTGCTGGTAAGACCCCACCAAGAGTATTGGGTCCGGTTCTGGAGACCACAGGCCAGATTTTCGGAGAGTGGTGCAGGGCTTACATCAAGCCCTGCATCAAACCCTCTTTGTGTGCCATACTGGTTTGCTGCAGCTGTGCCCAATTTTCCATTCTTGGGCACAGTTATGACAGTTTATTCGCTTTACAGTAGTTTGTGCCAAATCTTGGGTTCAAGCTCTGTGTCAGTGGCTTCCAGTATGGATGCAAGCTTGACCACAAAAAGATAGTCTAGCTTGCATCAGTTACTGCAAGGGATAGAAGATCCCTTTAGATTGCAACAAGCCTGGTGTGTCTGATCTTTGGCACACCTGGGTCTTGTGGCAATCACAGCTAGTTGAATATCTGGCCCCACATCTCTAGAAGGACATAGATAGCATGTAGGCAGTCCAGAGGAGGGCAACTAAAATGGTGCAGGGTCTGCATCAGAAGCTCTAGAAGGAGAGATTAAAAGACCTAATATGTACTTTCTGGAAGAGAGGAGAGGAAGGGAGGATATGATAGAGACCTTTAAATACCTTGCAGGAGTAAACAAGGTACAAGAAGGAAGTGTTTTTCTGAAAAAAAGGTGCTTAAGAACAAGGGGACATATTATGAAACTAGTAGGGGATAGATTCAGGAGAGATGTGAGGAAGTACTTATTCACAGAAAGAGTGGTGGATTCATGGAACAGCTTTCCAGTGGAGGTGGTGGGGCCAAAAAAACAGTGGTGGGTTCAAGACAGCATGGGATAGACATAAAGGAATCTTAGGGGGAAGGAGAATGGGCTGGAGATAAAGTAGGATCTGCGGTGATACTGTAGGTAAGGAAAAATGGGCAGTCTAGGTGGGCCAAGCGGTTCTTAGCTGCTGGTAAATTCTGTTTCTATGTAAATGCAGTTGTCGATAGTACAGTATATCTGAAATCAGATATTAGAAAATATACAATAATGGATCCTATGGGCCAAAATCACCAACCATGGTATATATATATATATGTGTGTGTGTGTGTGTGTTAGCATGTGTGTTGGGAGGGAAGTACGTGGAGGGGTTAGGCAGTCTGTATGTGGGGTTTCAATCTTTGCTTGTCTCTTTGAACTTTAAAGTGATGTGTATTTTTTGCCAAGCTGCAGGTCTGGGACCTTGTTCCTCTGGTGCCTCATAGATGTATTATTTGATGTAGGGCCATACACAAAGAAGGAGACTCATTGGGCATAGTCCCAGTCCTGTACCTCACTTTGCAGGGTTAAAAGGGCAGACCCATGGTGCATGGTCCCAAATTTCCGGGCTCTAAGTGAACATTAGATCAGTGGGCAAAACCTGGACCTGTTGCTTGCTTTGTGAATAGCCCTGTGGGCACTGCAAGAAGCAACAAGCCCATGGGGCACACCTCTTTATGGGTAGCTTGTTTCCAAGTGCAGCTGCAGCAGACCCATAAGATACAGCCCAAGAACAGTTCTATATCATAATGGCAATCACTGAATAGCTATCGCCATTAGGGCAAGTGTACATTTCCGAAAATATAAACGGTGATGTACACTTATGGTGAAAACAATGGTGGTGGCACGGATCTCACAACCTTCCCCCACACCCCCTAACTAAAGATTCTCAACTCCAGGAGGGTGCATGTTGGGGGGACCTTGTAAAAAAAACAAAAACCACACAAACGCAAAACCTCTCACGCCCCAGACCCAAACCCCACACCTCCCAACCATAGCCAGCCACCTCACCACCATGCCACATGGCCAGCTCAGCAGCCTTCTGCTGCATTGCCCCCCACATTCCCACATATTTTCCCTCCTCTTCCATCCTCCGCGGTGTGGTTCCGGTCACCCTCATCGGCTTCCTTTTCACCCATCGTTATCCTTTCAGGGTAGCCCACAACACAGGCACTGAGACTGAATTGCTCATATGTGAGTCACTCAATCTCAGCCATCCTTTTCACTGGTTGCCCCCCAGAACAATAGCTTTCTTTGTGAAGGGATCTGTGAGCCTTGTGAAAAGCTATAGGCATACAGCAAACAGCCCCTAAATTGTAACTTGCATTGTACAGGGCCCTGTGGGCCCTAGATTAAGTATCAGACACATGGAGCATGGCCTCAGCCTTGTAGCTTGAAGCAGCAGGTTCACTGGACACAGCTCTAGTCCTGCAGCTTGACCTTGGGTCACAATGTTAGGGAATGGGGAGGTGGGCATTATGTCTGAAAGCCATAATGTGACTTGTCCTGACTTTTGTGACTTTATAACCATTATCCATACATTGACAATTTTTTGCAAAGAATTTCTTTACATTTTGAGAAATTATAGCATCAGGCATATAACTAGCAGGTGAGTTATAACATGCTTCACACAGGGCACTGTAGGCCATGTGCAATAAAGAGAAGTCTGTTTTAGGAGTTAACATATTTTATTTGTATGAGTCTTTTTAATTGTAGCACAAAATGCATGCATTGTGTTTTTTTGGGGGGGCACGTTCTCAGCTTTTTTTTTTGTGACAGTAAATATTTCATTTTTGTAGGATTCACCATAGTACAGTACATTTTTCTCAATGTTTTATACAACTGGAAAATTAACTCACAATCGAAAAAAATGACATGCTTTTTTAATTTTTACTTGTGCTCTCAACTTTTTTTACCCGTGTTTTTTATTATGTGTTGCCAAGAACACACGCTATATTTTATTAAGTTTATAAAAGTCTATTTTGATGATTTCTAGAGAAAATACTCCATTTTTTTCTAATAATAACACTAACTTTAATTTTTATTGTGAAAAATCAATTTAGATGCCAAATTAGGCTGTCTTCTGGCAAACCACACAAGTTTCAACCTTGCAGCTAAGTTCAGAGAGCCCAAGTCACAAAGAGTGATGCACCAAACCCTGCATCAAACCCAGCAGCTGGCACAGCTGCACTGAAAGGTTTGCTGTAAACTACACTTGATTCAAGTAGATCTGGCAAATTTGTGACACTTTTTCCATTTCATGGCAGCTTGCGCCAAATATTCTGCACAAGATCAGTAAAAAGGGTACCCAAGATTGCTGCAAGGTAGGCCAGAGAAAGCTGGTCTAACTTGTGTAAATTGCCACACAGGATCGAGAATATTGATCACCAACTGGGGAATGCCACAAGCCCTGAGCACCATATGTTTGGCGCACCTAGGGCTTGCAGTATTCTTGGGGCTTTTCTGAATTTGCAGCTTTTAAAGTTTTTCTTTGTGTCCAAATTTAACTTGGCATGGGGATTTTTGTATTTTTTCACCTACTGTGTTTTTTCTGAAGTGGTCCATGGATACATAAGCTTTTCAAAATTTAAAACCTTATATTTAAAACATGAAGTAAAATTTAGTTTGAAACCTCCAAAATACTCTTCCTTGGAATAATCTCTAACAAACCTATACGTTTCAAATTTTAACTCTGCCTAGCTTTTTCTCTATTGGCAAGCAAAAACAAATAGTAATTCAAAACCAGAATTTTTATGTAAATTCAAAAACAAATAACTTTTATACAGCCAATCTGATTGTTGATGAAAGTTGGTCCCTAGGACTGAGGCTGTGTATGCTAACTTTCACTGTCCTAGAGGCCAAGACCACCAAAATCTAAGATAACAAAAAAAAACTGAGCATGGTCCCAGACCTGCACCTTGCTTTGTAGGATTAAAGGCGCAGATCCATTGTGCATGATCTCAAACTGACATGCTGTAAGTGAAACAGTAGATGAGTGAGGTACGACCCTGGATATGGAGCTTCCTTCACCCAGCACGCTGTGTGCCCTACATGAAGCAGCAGACCCATGAGGCACAACCTAGGATATGTAGCTTCCTTCACCCAGCACCCTGTAGGCCTTACATGAAGCAGCTGACCCACAAGGCACAGCCTTGGATATGTAGCCTCCTTCACCCAGCACCCTGTATGCCCTACATGAAGCAGCAGACCCATAAGGCAAAACCTTGGCTATGTAGCTTCCTTCACCCAGCACCCTGTGGGCCTTACATGAAGCAGCCGTCCCATAAGGCACAACCCTGGATATGCAGCTTCCTTCACCCAGCACCCTTTGATGCTGCATGAAGCAGCAGACCTATAATGCATAACCCTGGAGGTATAACTTGTTTTACACAGGGCCCTGTGAGCCCTACATGAAGCAGCATTACCTTGTGGTACAGCCCTAGACCTGTAGCTTGCTTCGTGTGGGACCCCAATAGCACTAATACCACCATGATCCTCCTTTTGTGGCTTTATAGCCCTAACCTATGCATTAATATAGTTTTTGCAATGAATTTTCCTTACTTTTTGAGAAAGCATAGTACTGTACAAGCCATATAACTTGAGGACCCTGCATTAAGGGAGATGAGTTATAACTTGCTTGCACAGGACCCTGTAAGCCCTTTAGGAATCAAGTGACATACATATTAACTTGCTTGGTGGAGGGCACACAGGGCTCTGTGTGAAGCATTACATGAGCTGGGACTTGCATTGTGCAGGGACCTGTTAACAGATCTGTGCAAAGAAGCAAATGAGTGGTAGAGGATTTATAACAATGTTGATTGCTTCAGGACATTATTTATTTTGTTCATGTATGACTTTAGTAGTAGTACAAACATCACACATTTTGTAATGGACCAAAAAACTGAGATATTTTTCTATTTTTTGTTCATGTTTTCCACTCATTTTTTCCCTTTGTATTTCATTTTTATCATGTTTTAAAAAGTACATGTGGCTGGCCCAATGGTGCTGAGGGTTGAGGCGCTGGACACCACACCTCGCTCCACGCTAGCAACCCGGGTTCGGGAACAAGCCAGGGTTGTTGGGGATTGGCAGGGGAGGAGACAGATTGAGCATCCATTGGACTGCTCTCCATCTCCAGGGAGGGGGGTATCCTGCCTTGGTGCCTTGGCAGCCTCTAGCGATGGCTGGGAGCATTGTAGGGCACTGGCAGACAAATGGAGGGACCTGCTGTGGTAGACGCTGGGGAGGAGTGCTTGCGGTAGTGCTCGCGCTCCTGTCCATTGGCGTCATTGCATGTCATGCACAAGGGGAGAACAAGAGAAAAATTGGGCTCCAGTCACAGTGGCATGATGGCCGTCTTCATGGGGAATTGCTCGGACAAGGAACGTGGTACTGGATCCGGTCCCGGTGGATGAGTGTTGGGGGACGTTCTGCCTCCCCACCGCGGGGGGTAATCCATGGGAGTATGCCGCAGGCTGAGCCGAGGGATCCTTGAGATGGTGGCCGGAACCCTGAGGTAGCCTGGACATGATGAGGTAGGCAGACTGGTCACCCAGGGGAGAAAAAGTATAGCAAAAAGGAAAAAAAGTACATGCACTTTCTGTTATCCGTGCACTGAGTCCATTAATATCCATCTCAATGTTTTTTCTTTTCATTTAAATATTTTATTAGTTTCCAAATATAATGCATTAAACAAACATGGTACATACATTATGGAAATGCTTATTTCAAAGAAGTACATCATACTTCAAACTGCTTGGGTATTTTGGTTACATATTGAGCAGCTTTGATGTTGAAACCTTTAGTTTAATGCGAAGACAGACATACTTCCTATATATCATCTCAAGACCTATGCCCCGACTATTGCATCCTGTTAGGGATCTTTCCTCACTAAATATCACATATGAACCTGGGGACTTACCTGAGTTCTGGATTGTACACTAACCTGCACTTCGCAGTCGCATAAGAGGGGGGCCCACTTGTCTAACTTCTGAACAAACTTTCTTCAAAGGACCAAGTAGGAGGAACCGCTGCTGATGGGTGCCAAGGCATAGATGACCAGAAAGTCATACCTTCCAGTGGTCTTCTTTGTAACCTATGCCTAGGATAAAAAAATGAACACAGAGTAGCCAAATAATCATGAACATTCATTATATCTCCCCTCTCAGTATATAACAGTCCTCATGTTTATGCCATCCAGTGTGAAGGGGCATCATATCATTACATATGAGACACAAAAGAAATAGTACCATAATACATAAGTACAGGAAACATTTTCCAACTTTAAGCAGAACATAGAACATCAAAAAACAAACAGAAATCCTAACTTAAAAACTTATTTTCCAGCTAACATCACCATATCCAACATGCTTAATAAACTAGTATGTGTGTCTGGTTAGTCTGAGATTAGTGGTAAGACACATAATATGCAATCAGTGGTACATCATCACCATGGAGTCTCAGATTGGCTCATTATACCATTCATCCCACTCCTTCCCTGGCAGCTAAATAGGCCATATATGGGGCCCAAGACTGCTGAAACCTGGCTTTCTGATCTAACGTACTACGTGATCTTCTGTCTAGCTCATGTAACTGGGGAAGATATGCAAAAATGTCTCCCAAGGTAGGTATATTTAGTGTTCTCCAGTTTCTCAGTATATTCCTTTTTACTTGCATGCTCAGTAGCATTAGCCACCTAAAGTGTTGGCGTAGTGGGGGAGGGGATTCCGATGTCATAAAAGAGGAGCATTTAGAGGGACTTGTGTCTTCAAAATGTTGGTGGTTTCTACACTTAAGGCCTTCCACAATGGGGCTATCAAAGGGCATTGCCATAGAATATGAAATAAATTCCCTCCCGGGTTTTGGCACCTCCAACAGTTATCTTGCTGGAGAATTTTGGCCTTTTTCAGTATCTCTGGAGTTCTATACCATGAGTGAAGTATTTTATTATGAATCAACCTGCTACAAGTGTCTCTATATGCCCTGTGACCTGTGCACCAGCATTGCCCCCAGCTTTTTTCTGAGATATGGATTTGCAAGACCTTTTTCCATTTAATCCGTGAGGCAGAGGTGGAATTGGGAAGAGTGTCTCTAAGAGATGTATAAATCAGTCCAGCCAGGCCCTTAGATATGTGTAAACAATTACCTAGATTCAAAGAGAGGAGTTCTCGAATCTGAAATTTGACAAGAATAGGTTTTAATGGTGCTCTTATTTGAAAGTATCTCCAGAGGTCAGATTTAGGCAGGGACCATCTCCTACATATATTAGCATATGTGTCGACCTTTAAGGTATTCGAGTCCATCAGGTCTCCCACATATTTGATGCCTGCCAACCACCATGTTGGCCACATCACTGCTTGGTCATCGATAGCAATGTTTGGATTGCGCCAGATCAGGGTGAGTGAAAGGGGGGTAAGAGAAAAACCCAGTTTGTGTTGGAGTGACTGCCAATAGGTATGGGCAGCATTTACCACAGGATGAGATTTTAGATATGGGGGGAGCCTAGATTCCAAAAGAGATGCTAGAATAGGGGTATTGGCAATGTTCTGTTCAATCTCTAGCCATTGCGGGGTTGTCTTCGTTGCTGTCTGAAACCACCTCAGGGTTTGGGAGCATTGGTATGCTGTTTTATAGCCCTCCATCCAGGGCAGCCCCCACCTTCCCTGAGTCCAGTGGGCTCTAAGAGTATTTCTACTATACCGAGGTTTGTTTCTACCCCACAGGAAAGAACCTATCATCCGGTCTATGGTCTGCAGCCATTTACGTGAAAGCTTTAAGGGAATGTGGGAGAAAAAATAATAAAATCTAGGGGCCATAGCCATTTTAAAAGCTGCTATCCTACCCACCAATGAGAGATTAATTTTTTGCCAATGGTCTAGCTCTCTTTTACATTCAGATATCAACGGTAGCAGGTTGTTATCCCACCACTTATTGATCTGGGTGCTAATTTTAATCCCCAAATATGTTATAGTGTTTTTTGCCCATTTGAAACCTACATTAGGTATGGATTGTCAGCCACAGAGATCATTTAGGGGGAATAGTTCTGTTTTGGATGAATTAATTTTAAGGCCAGAGACTGTTGTAAACTGATTTAGTAAAGAAAGTAATGTAGGGGTGGCTTGTTGTACGTTGCTTAAAGTGACCAATAGGTCATCTGCATATAGTAATGTAGAATATTGTGCGTGACTAATTCTTATGCCCTCTATCACCGGGTGTTGTCGAACTGCAGCTGCAAGAGGTTCCACTGCTATTACAAAAAGAAGAGGGGAGAGGGGGCAACCCTGTTTAGTGCCTCTATACAAATTAAAAGGTACTTACAAGCTCGAATTAGTCAGTACTTTGGCTTGCGGTGATGTATAAAGCATCTGTATTGCAGCTTTAAATTGAGGGCCACAGCCAAAATGTTCTAAGACAGCAAGCACATAGTCCCATTCCACCGAATCAAATGCTTTTTGGAAATCTATTGCAAGGGCTGCAGCTGGGGTTCGTAAATTTTGGTTTCGGTGTATGAGACTGAGTAAGGTGCGAAGATGGTCAGCACTATATCTACCCTGTATAAACCCTGCCTGTGAGGGGTGAATCAAGGAGGGGAGCACTGGGGTCAGTCTGTTAGCAAGTGCCTTGGCAAAAACTTTGCTGTCAGCGTTTATTAAGGAAATGGGTCGGTAATTGGCCGTGTTTGTTGAATCGTTGCCTTTTTTTGGGAGTACTGTTATTATGGCCTCTCGCAATGTGTCTGGCAATATACCCACATTTCCAGCTTCCGTGTAAACTTCGGTTGAAGGGGGGGGTAATCAATGGGGCCATTGCTTGCCAAAAATCTGAAGGGAAACCATCTCCCCCAAGGGTCTTTCCAATGTTAAGGGCTTTTAAGGCCTCTGCTCTTTCTGTTTCCGTGAGGGGTCCCTCCAGAGACTCTCTCTCTGTTCAGGAGTCATCTTAGGGTATTAATTGTGGCAAGGAACTGAGATATATCCGGAAGGGGGGCCAGTTCTTGAAGTAGCATACAGTTGGGAGTAAAAGTTATATGTAATCTCATTTATCTCCTGAGGGTTAGTAGTCACAGCTCCCGTCTGAGGGTCCTTTAGCCCCGCTATATGCCTATTCATCTGTTGTTTACGCAATTGATATGCCAGTACCTTGCCACTTTTGTCACCCCTTCCCAGTAGATATGTCTTAGCTTAAGAAGTGCCAGATCTACTTTTCTAGATATCAGTTCATTTCGTTGTACCTGAAGTTCCAGCACTAGTCGATATTGGGGGGAGTGTGGAGAGGGGGAGGGCATTTGTTTAAGATTCCATTCTGCTGCTTCCAGGGCCTTCTCCAAGTGTATTACCTCTTGTTCTCTTTCCTGCCTCCTATGCTTGTTGTAGCTTATAATTTTACCCCTCATGTTAGCTTTATAAGCTTCCCATGTGTTCCCTGCAGATGTATCAGAGACAGGGTTTTCTTGCAAGAACAGGGCAGTTTCTTTCTTGGCCCACTCCGCAAAGTTGGAGTCTTGCATGAGAAGAGGATTCAGTCTCCACGTAGGGGAGCAGGAGGAGCTGGTACCGAGTGTTACTATAAGTTGAACAGGGGCATGGTCAGATATGATAGTAGGAAGAATAGTGGAGCCCCATATAAACTGGGTGAGGGATTGGGATATGAGCCAAAAATCCAATCTACTAAAAGACCCATGTACCCCAAAGTGGAACGTACAGTCTCGATCTTTAGGGTGAATAATGCGCCATATATCCACCAGGTTGAGTTCCTCACTCATTCTGTGTACTACTTTGGTCCCTTTGAGATGGGTTCCCTTCACCTGTGAGCTCCTACCAAAATAGGGGTCATCTTGAGGTTGAAATCTCCTCCAATTATAATGTTAGCATGGGGTCCCACTAGACTCTCATTTTACACGCCACTTCTAGGAAAAAAGTAGGGTCATCTTCATTTGGGGCATAGAGATTGACTAGTAGTACCTGACCTATCGGCATACCCATGAGAGCCATCACCCACCTACCCTGTGGATCCGTCTTGCACTGCAATAAGGACCATGTGAGATTTTTGTGAAACAAAATAGTGACCCCCCTCTTTTTTGTATCTGCACTGGCTTGTATTGCATTCCCTACCCAGTCTTTAACCATGAGCCTCTGATCTTTTTTTTATTAATTTAGTTTCTTGAAGGAAAGCTACTTGCATTTTCCCCCTTTTTAACTGCATAAGTAGCTTTTTAAACTAGTGGACAGAGTTCAGCCCCTTACATTCCATATTTCGTAAGATATGTCATCCATATTCCTGGGGGTATCCTACAATATCAGAACGAGTAACGTAACCATTGGAGCGGGGGGGCCACCCACCTATCATCCAAGGAAGGGAATTACCTACACAGGGGGGAGATACAGCCAGTGTCTGTCTTTGAGCATGCGCCCCATCTGGTGCCGCTGCTTGTATGTCCCGTTCTGAACACGGCATGTCATCAGATTCATTAAAACAAAAACTTAAATAACTATATACATTGGTAGCACCACAGTGCCCTTTGAACAAAGTAGGCCATACTGTGATTGAGGACATTATGTCCTACTCAATCTGGACTACCTGTCCGAGTTGAAATTGGGGGGGAGGGGTGAATCTCCTCTATGTCGCGCTTGGGCAGCAATCTGAGGATGGGAGGTAGCTGTTCTAGTAACCATGGCTTGGTTAGACCTACCCAGCTCGAGATCCCAGAGTATGTCTGACAGATGTAAGTACATCCGCCTCTATCCCTTTTCCAATCTGCGCCAGCTAGAGATCAGTCCGGCTCTGACATAAGACTTTATCCTACCCAATACCATTGAGAAAAACCTTCTCAGACAGAGTCGGGTTGAAATCCATAAGGCTTCCACAGTATTTAACCTGTACCTCAAAACATCCCCTTCATCCAGCACATGTTGGTGCTTAGACAAATGGGAAGGGGGGTTTGGAAAGCCCATCCCGCCCCATCAGTGGAAGGAGAGGAAGGGGATATACAAAAAAAAAAACATACAATTTTTATATAGTACATATCTTTATAAATGACCCCACAAAAAACTTGTCCCTTTAGTACAAAGTCATGGTAGGGACTGCTTGTAAAGTTAAGCTGGGGGGGTTTCCATAAGGAATAACGTCTTCGTTAATTACAATTCAATTGTGGGTAATAAACCGGACTTTGATAAAGATTAAGTTTAATGTACTTATCTAAGTTGGATCTTGGTCTGGTATTGATTGATCTGTCATCTTCATTTCTTGGGACTTCAGTAGAGGTTGCGATCGGTTGGAATCTTCTCATTCGGTATGCCAGCTGCTGGAGTGGACGCTGTGCTTGTAGTAAAGGCCTCTAATCCCGAGGGAATTTCCTCTTCTATACTAGAAACCTCAAGCACCATCTCCTGCTCCGGGTATGTGGGGAAATCCTGTTCGTCTGGCTGCTTCTCATCGCTCAATGATGCATATTGGTTGGGTGATGCGAAAATAGAGTTCCTTGTGTCCTACATGTCGGCAGTGATCTGCTGTTGCTGAAGGCCTGCATCCAATCGATCCTGAGGATGATTTCTTCTGTGATGCCTAGCTGATAGCTGTCATTTCCTGGACCTGGCAGGGAGGTAAGATGAATTACCGGTGGAGTTACCCGTAAGGTTCCTGGCCTTATACCAGGAGGATGCCCTTTCTTCTTCTCGTCCCGACCTGCAGTAGCATCAGGTAATTTGGACTCTATTGCTGGCGTTGGTACAGGGGTAGTTTTAGGCCTAGCTGTAGGCCAGTTCCGATTCAGGTAGTTCATAAGGGCTTCTGGGAAGGAGAAGGATACCACCGTTCCATTTACTTCTAGCCTCATCACTGCTGGGTATCGTAATGAGAAATGTATGCCCAGAGAATACATTATCCGTCTGGCTTCAGTATACGCTTTCCGACAGATCGCCAGCTCATGTAAATAGTCCTGAAAAATCAATATCTTTTTACCTTGTCAGACTAAGGACCCCAATTCCCTCGCTCGGTTCGAAATCCACTTCTTATCCACAAAGTTGAGTATCCTAGCCAGAATAGGTCTGAGCCTCTCACCTGGATTGGGCATGGGGTTCAGGGTTCTGTGACCCCGTTCAATAATAAAGCCTGGGGGCAGTTCGTGTTGGAGAACTTCAGGTAGAACATCATATAGAAATTCTAATACATTACCCCGCTCTACTTGCTCAGGAAAACCCCAAATCCTCAGGTTGTTCCTACGGGTCCGATTATCAATGTCCTCCATTTTACCTGCAGTGCTTGAATCATTCTCTCCTGCTCCCTGACCTTCACAGACAGAGATTCAATATCCCCAGTGTTCATCTTATTTTGGATTTGTTAGCAGTGATCCGACTATTCATTTGTTGTATTGCCAAAGTAGTGTTGTTTGAAGCAAGAGTTACTTCCGACATCTGTCACATTAGTGCTGCAAACATCCCATTAATTTGCTGAGCGTCCAGACTGGTCGGGGCAAATGGTTCTTCACTATGCGCCATGCCACTGGTTTGCCTGTCAGTAATCGTGCAGCCCACTCTAGAATTGCCGATTCAAAAGTTGACCGTGTTCATCCCAAAGACTTCCCACCGTGTATATTCAATTCTGTCTCACTTATCCATTATAGAGGCAAGTGATATTATGATTAAAACTGCCCCGGGATGCTGATTGTGAAATTCAGGCAGCCATTACGTTGGGAGCCAAGCCTCGCCCCCCCTCAATGGTTTTTCATGACAATCACAACCATTTTTTCCATTTGAATTACTAAGTCTAATTACTATTTGTTCTATTTCAGCTCAGAAGTCTTGTTAGACTCTCCTCTGACACCACACAACTGTCAACCTTAGCAATTAAGATTTGTTAAGACCTAGGGCCCAATATTCACAAATTTGTCTGAGGGCAAAGCTTGTACTCTCAAGCAGATAGCACTGGCTCACAACCCAGTGCACATAATATTCAAAGGATTAGCCCAAGGGCAAACACTGATGAATATAGCGTGCAAATAGAGGTGTGCAAAGCATAGCCCAGAAGGCAGTGCAAGGATTGCCCAGCACAGAAGACAGTTCTGAATACAGCAAATGGGCAGTACAAACAGCTACATCCAGGGCTTCAGTTAAGTCCATTTTAGGAGTATGTGACTCCACAAAATAAGGCAAAAACTTCCAAAATTAAGGGGGAAGAAGTCATTGACTTCCAAATGTGAAAAACAAAATTGGGAAGCTTCCAAAACTGAATGCACAGAGCAAAGAAATTATGGATTTTTCAAAACAAGAAATTGTATTTTAGAAACATAGAAACATAAACTTTGATGGCAGATAAGCACCACTTAGCCCACCTAGTCTGCCAATTTCCCTACCTACTGGATAAGCTGCAGATACTAGTTAACCAACAGCCTATTTCTTCCTACCCCCCACAAAAATTGCCTTATGTCTGTCCCATGCATTCTTGAATTCCCCCACTGTTTTTGACCCCATGGTCTCCTCAGGAAGGCCGTTCCATATGTCAACCACCCTCTCTGTGAAAAAATACTTTCTCACATTGCCCCTGAGCTGCCCCCCCCATCTTCAAATTATGTCCCCTTGTTCTTGCACATCTCTTTTTCTGAAAAATGCTACCCTCTCGGACTTTGTTGATTCCCTTGAGGTACTTAAAAGTTTCTATCATGTCCCCCCCTCTCCCTCCTTTCCTCAAGGGTAAACATATCAACTTCCTTTAGTCTCTCCTCATATGGCTTCTGTTGCATACCCTAAACCATTTTAGTTGCCCTCCCCTGGACTGCCTCCATCCTGTCTAGGTCCTTGTGGAGATGGGGTCTCAAGAATTGGATGCAGTACTCCAGATGGGGTCTCACCAACTGTCTGTACAGAGGGATAACAACATCTTGTTTTCTACTGGTGATGCCTTTCCCTATACATCCCAGTATCCCCCAAGCCATCCCTACTGCCTTCTCACATTGCTTGCTAACCTTTAGGTCATCTGATATGATTACCCCCAGGTCCCTTTCCATTTTTGTTGTTGTCACTACCTCCCCCCCCATTGTGTACTCTTCCCCTGGGTTTTTGTTTCCCAGGTGCATTACTTTGCACTTCTTTGCATTGAATCAAAGCTGCCATACTTCTGACCATTCCTCCAACCTTGCCAAGTCCCTTCTCATCCTTTCCACCCCCCCCTTGTGTGTCAACCCTGTTGCATATCTTTGTGTCGTCTGCAAAGAGGCATACTTTTCCTGCCAGTCCCTCTAAAATGTCACTTACAAAGACATTAAAAAATTCCGGATCCAGTATTGAACCCTGAGATACCCCAGTGGTAACCCCCCTTTCTTCAGAGTGGACTCCATTTACTATTACCTTCTGTGTCCTGTTGTCCAGCCAATGTTTTACTCAGGCTACCACCCTGGGACCCACTCTCAGAATGGGTAATTTTTTTATTAATCTTTTGTGTGGGACTGTGTAAAATGCCTTGCTAAAGTCTAGGTAGGTCATGTCCACAGCCATTGCCTGGTCTACTACATTGGTCACGCAGTCAAAGAAATCAATTAGATTCATCTGACATGACCTTCCAGCTGTGAATCCATGCTGCCTTGGGCCCTGTGCCCCACTGGCCTCTAGGTACTCAATAATTCTTTCCTTCAGAAGTGATTCCATCATTTTCCCTACCACTGAGGTCAAACTGACAGGTCTATAGTTTTCTGACTCTGTCTTGTTCCCACATTTGTGAAAGAGAATAACATCCGCCCTCCTCCAGTCCTCAGGTACCACACCATCCTCCCATGATTTGTTAAAAAGGGTAGTCAGTGGTGTCACTAGTTCTCCCCTTAGTTCTTTTAGAATTCTCGGGTGAATCCTGTCAGGCCCCATTGCTTTGTCCATCTTGAGTTTTAGGAGTTCTTTTAGAACCCTTTCTTCTGTGAAAGGACTGGGATCAACCTCCTATTCAGAGTGCTTCTGTTAAGTGGATTAGGTACCTCCCCCTCCTCTCCTTTTGTGAATATTGAGCAGAAGTATTCGTTCAATATACCTACTTTTTTACTGTCCTTCTCTGCCCACCTACCGTCCCCTTTATTCCGCCTCACTATCCCTCCCTTTGTCTTTCTTCACTCCCTAATGTACCTATGAAAGGTTTTATCCCCCTTCTTAACCAAGTATTTTACCACTAACGTTTGTATGAACATCCATAAATTGATCCTAGTATTCCTAGAATATTGGCTTTCAAATTGTGGGATCTAGGAAGTATTTTGACTCATGGAAGTATTTGAATCCCACTAGAAGTGAATTAACTGAACCCCTGGCTACATCATGACATCATTGCATCTGCACCTTTTGAGCCGCACAAATGCACAGACTGCATAGTGCTGTGCATTGCACGATGTGCAAGTGCAAAATCATTTATCACAGTGAGCACATTTGTTATATTCTGCCAGGCTATGCAATTAAGCCTCATTGGGCAGTCAGTGGGCAAAACAATGCATTAGCATGTCATTATAGCCAGATATGCATACATTTACATGTTGAAATTGCCTGGGCTGTTTAATTGGGGCCAGAGTCCCTCCTACAAAGCACACTGGAACTGCAACCAGAACACTGTAGGAGAAAAATGCTTTCAGAGGAAACAACATCCACTGGCACAGGTAAGTGATCTGCATGCCATACATATTAATAAAACCTTTTTATGGGGGAGGGTACATCACAGTGCAGGAACATGGGTTGCCATCAGTATGGCAGAAAAAATATTACAACAGTGTGTGTTAACTTACCTATGATGCTGCTCTCAAAGAATATCCTGCCCCAGCTGTCAGATGTGTCCCAACAGTGAGCATCACTCTCACAATGTCTGTCCACATAAACCCATGAGCCAGCGGCACAGAGTTCAGCTGACAACACACACCTTGCAGGGCATGGATGATAAGGTCCCTGTACATGTATGCAACCATGTTTGGTGGGGGAACCATGTTAATGCCACATGCATTTGCATGGCAAACCAGCTCTCATATGCACCATAGTATCAGGTACTCTCCCAGTGTTGGCCATTTTGTCTGTCTTATAACTGCGGTGCAGGACATCATCCA
This sequence comes from Neoceratodus forsteri, assembly GCA_016271365.2. NCBI lineage: Eukaryota > Metazoa > Chordata > Ceratodontiformes > Ceratodontidae > Neoceratodus > Neoceratodus forsteri. The sequence goes on from CM057453.1 coordinate 160,398,344, forward strand.
TGATGGTGGTCCTGCAAAGGAACAACAACACTACAGGCATGTATGACACACATGCCTTGCCGCCATGTCTGTGAGGGTAGCTTCTGTGTTCCTGGCATGTTACTGCCTGGCCACTGCATGATGTTGATTGGGTTGTATGTGTCACATACACACCAACATTTGTGTGGTGCTGTACAATTGCCATGTGTGGAACAGTAATAGGCTATGACAGGCTGGCAGTGGGAATTGTCTGACTCCATCAACACAGGTAAATGGTACACAGAAATGTTGCAATGGTGGTGCAGATTGGGGAATTACACATGCACACATCCTACTCATACACCATGCACTGACCACTGTCTCATAACCTTCTTGAACAGGTGACTCTGGTCAATGAGAGAGAGAGAGACTGTGGGCACACAGATTCTCCTGTGATTAGCTTAAGTTCCTGCTCGAGGCATGCAAAGCCAGGGAGCCCCTGCTGACATGAAGTCATGCCACAGATGCTGCTGTCAGACAAGTGTGGGAGGAGTTCACTGCAGCAGTCAATGCCATTGGTGGCCAGGGTGACCACTGGACATGGTGCGCAAGTGCTTCTGAGACCTTCGGCACCATGGCAAAAAACATATGGCTGCACAGTACTATGTGCAATGTGCAACCGGTGGCGGACACCAGCCATCGGAAGTTGCAAGACCACTTTACTCTGCAGCAGAGGTGGTGGCTTCCATGCTGCAGCCAGTGGAGGTGGCAGGGGTTCCTGGGTGTGGCATTGAGTCCTAGTTTGTTTCCTTCCAGACATGTAAGTACAGTACAAGTCACATTAAACTCTTCTACTAATGATCTGGTTTAGCATTGTTTTTTAGAGTTGGCAATGCATTGGCAACTTATATTTCATTGTGTTTCAGTGCTTAACCAGCTCAATAGCAATGTTTGTAAAATGTTTTTTCAACTCATTTAAAATGCATCTGCAGTCCAGTTGTAATGCAATGCAAAACTGAGTTTTAACTCTTAAGGAAACAGTTTAAGCAGGGCTTTGTGCTGGATCCAGTGACACTTATGCAACGCAGTCAGAAATGCTAAAATAACTCATTGAAGGAACAGTTTAATGTGGCTTGCACTCTGCACTGCTGCGGCACATCAGTGTGTGCATGGGTACATGTGTGTATCCCACGGGTGTTGAAGCACGCTGCAGCTATGGCCATAGCACTCATTTTGTGTGCTTTTTTTCAGCCTAGTGTACTGTGTGACCAGGGATTCTGCTGTGTTTACCGGGGCACGAGGTCACTTCGCCACAAACAAAAACCATGTGGCAATAAATGCTACAAGGAAAACAGCGGCCTCAGAAACAATGTTAGGTACAAGAGTGACCCTAGAACAAAAGTGCAGCCCCATTGAAAACAATGGGACTTCTGTGGGCATGGGATCATGTCGCAGCAAACAAAAACTGCGTGACAATAAATGCCGCAGCAGTGTTTGCCTCGGGCAGGGCATCACACCTCACACCCCCCAAACTTAAAATAATCAACTCTGGGGGGTCATGGACTTTGGGGAGGGTGGAAAATTGGGAGGGGGAAAATTACTTTTTAAAAAAAATAAATTAATAAAGTTGCAGCAGGAGGTGACTTGGCGGGAACCAAACCACGGTCCCAGGTCTCCTGCTTTGCCAGGTGTTGGTTCACTAGCCACTCCACCATGGGAGCAGCTTTACCAGGCACCACAGCACACAGCAACTTGATTCCATTACAGGAAATCCACAGAGCGACATAGGTAGTGATAATTCCCTACCACTATTATACTCCTGTCGCTCTAAATCCTTTCACGCTTTACAGAGCGCGATTTTTGCAGCACTTTTCCTAGTGCACTGTTTTGAGCTGGTACCATTTATCGGGTGTTGAGCACAATAGTGTTTGCCACAGGCACCCTGTCAAGTACTTCCCTGCACATAGATACCATGGTATTTGCCCATGCACATAGGCTGTGCATCATATCTGCTAAGGTGATTGTCACATGTGTTGGTGAATGCTGCCACTTGTGCTGTGTGTGCCACTGTGTGTGGGGTTTTGGCATTCACTGTGAGTGGCAGTGTGCACATGTGTGGTGTGTGTGGCATACATTGTTAGTGGGTACTGTTATGAATGCAAGAGCCGACATCCATGGGTAGCTGTGTGGCCAGTATATGTGTGGAGTGGTTTGCTGTTTAGTCACTGGTTACATGATGACCATGGGTGACAGAGACTGGACCACTGGGGCATGCATAAGACATCACTGGGACTTGACCAATGTGTAATAAGTGACACACTGACAGTGCATTCCTATCTCTACAGTGCAGGATACATCATCCAGGGAGGAAGAGGAGGCTGGGCCATCCACCAAGGTGTACCACCCAGAGACGATGCCAAAGGAGGAGGAGGACCTGGTGAACTTGTTTGTGGAGGATATGGAGGACAGTGAAGAGCACACATATGTGCCAAAACATCAGTGCCTGGAAGCCATTGCTGCCCTTGGGAGGGCTCACACCAACCCTGACCCCCCACCTCCATGTCCAGCTGGTGATACCCTACAGTATAGAAACACCTGCTGACAGCCCCATGCCTGGGAGAGGGATTGTGTTGTTGTGCACAGCAATTTCTTAGGGTACAACCACCACCTCCACCACCACAGAGGTGGCTTCCACATTCTTCACCTCCCACGCCACCTGCCCTGCACAATGGGTGGATGTGGCAGCCATCAGAATACTCAACCATCCCACACCCACCCTGTGTATGCCACCAAGGCCCTGCCACCTCTACCATCCACCCTGAATGTGGTGCATGCACTCCTCACTCAGCGCCCATGCCCAATAGCATGTACTGTCCCACAGGACAGTGCACCCAGAGGCAGGCTCCTTCTGACTCTCAGCAGCTGGTGCAGTCTGCCCTAGAGTTGCAGTCAGCCACACAATGTAAGCAGTGGCAACCCCACAGCATACAGTACAATGACCCAATGGAGTGGCAGGTTGGGGTCAGGTATCACACCATCAACACCGTCATCCATGGGCACTCCCCGAACCCCTGGGTGTGATCTGGACATTTCATAATCCAGCCAGAGGCATGCATGGGCCAGGGTGATCCCATCCCCATGGACATTACCCTTCCACTCCTCATGGTTGATGACCCCTAAAGACAGGGATCATGGATGCCAGTCCCTGTGCACCCACTGTGGACAGAAAGCTTGAGTTTGGAGGCCACCCCTGCCTTTCCCACTCATTCTCTGCCCCTTCCCATGTCCTGGTTTTGTTCTCACATGCATCCCCACCACCACAGCCCTGTCCCACCTATGGCACACAAGGGTGTCCTTCTGCCCTCACTTCTTCCTCCATGGCCTGTTCCATTAGGAACAGCATGTGAGTGTTGTATACAGTCATTTCTGCTCTGGCTGCAGTGTCACTGCCCACCTCTAGGGTTTGCCTGGAGTAAGTCAGCCTTTTTATAGGTGGTATTTGTGCCAGACAAACATGTTGCACAAACTCACTTTGCGTGGCGTTAATGCACTGAATATAGCACAGCACCTGTATTCATGTCCACACCCCTCTTTTTGCCTGGATCATACAGTACATTATCTTTTTGCCCGGTGGTATTTTATTTTGCCCATGCCAATCAGGCTTTTGAATACAGCGCAAGCGCGCAAACAGTGTGCAAAGTGCACACAATCTGTTTGCCTTAATGGGCAAAGTTTTGAATATTGGGCCCCTAGTAAATTAAAAGCAAAATCAAATTAAATGTTAATCCCTGCCCCGAAAGGCACTTCCTTGGAATAAATTCTAATGAACACTAAAGTTTCATAATTTATCTTTGCTTACTTTTTTCAATATTGATTAGCACAAAACAGGCAAAGAATCAGGGATCTTTATGTAAATTCAGAAAGTAATAACTTTTAAATTACTAAACCGAGTTTCATCAAAAAAAAAAATATTAGCCCTTAGGACTGAGCTCATGTATATTGAATTTAACAGTCCTAGAGGCTAAGATGGTTGAGACATATGCTATCGAAAACTCCATTATGGACACAAACACTAACTCAGCCCTAATATACTGTACAGGTGCTACAATGTAGGTATATTACATGAATGGGACTTTTTTCCCCATAAAAGTGGTTAGCAGTAGTTTCCTTGTATACCCTTTCCCTTTGTATGCAATTGAAAATAAAACCAGTAACCATCCACACACAGTATATTATATTACAACAGAAACATGACAATGAGGGCAGAAAAAGTGAGAGCACATCTACTCTGACCATATTACCCTATCATACTCCAGGACCTGCTGTCTCTGTGGGGTCTTTGCTTACCCTGTCCCCATTTTATTCTCCCTGTTTCCACCTCCCTCATCCCTCTGAGTAGCTATTATACCATTGGCTCTATCCCAGCTGTGTTTGAAACTGTTTATGGTCTTGACACTCACTGCTTCTGATGACAGACCATTCCATGGCTCAACCACTCTTCCAGTAAAGTAATACTTCCTCACATCCTTTTTAAACCTTCCCCCCACTAACCTCCACTTGCGACTCTGTCCTAGCTTCTCTGTTCCTGGTAAAGAGCTCTTCACAGTTCACCCTGTTCATTCCTTTCAGGAACTTGAAGGGCTCTACCATACCCTGCCTTTCACATCTGGTTTCAAGTGAATACTGTACATGTTCAGCGCCTTCAGCTAATTCTCATAGGATCTGCCCTCTTGGCCCTCAATCATCTTGGTAACCCTGCATTGTACCATCTCTAGCCTATTCCTGGCCTTTCTCAGGTGGAGACTTCAGAACTGGGCACAGTACTTGAGGTGTGGCCCCAGCAGTGACCTGTACAGAGGTAACAGTACCTCCTGTTTTCTACTGTCAAACATCCTCCCAATGCATCCTAACATCTTATTTATTTACATATTTAAAATGTGTTGACTTTGTAGGCTCACTGAGACGTGACCTTTTTCAGGGGTAATCCGCAATTAATTACAAACAATAACAGGAAAGAATACATACAGAATTAAAATGCACAGAAAACAGATTAGAAATTACAATATCGCACAAATGTGGACAGCACTGTTGCACAAACTATAATACAAGAACAAGTTCAGGTTTAATTACATATTAAGTTACACTGCATGACATGAGAACAGGTGCAAGGTTCAGGGTTACAGCATATGTGTTTGCAAGGCTGGCCACTCTAGCACCTCACCCAGTGTTGGGGAGTAACTAGTTACTTGTAACCAGTTACTGTAATCTGATTACTTTTCTAGGTAACCAGCACTAGTAATTGGTTACTTTTAAAATAAAGTAATGAGTAACTGTAATGATATTACTTTTCCCTAAAAGTAACTAGTTACTCTAATATAAATAGTAATATAAATAGAACAAGCATTTGTCAATGCCGAATGTTTGCTTGCTGATATTAGCACTGGACATGCAGGAGTTTAGACAAATGCAGAATAGGAATGGCAGTGAAGTATTGAACTCACGCCAACCCCACCTCCACCCTGCAGAGATGGACAGGCATTGGGGTGTGCCTTTGGATCGTCGCCTATAAAGCTCACAGCATTTAACCTCACCCTATCCTGCAGACACCGACAAGTGCTGAGGTGTGCCTTGGGGTGTTTGGCTTGACAGTCACCCCATGTCATAAGGACATACGCTGAAATGGGTGCATTATAGGAGAATGGGGTGAACTCTGGGGCCGAAAAGTCCAAGGCACACCTTGATGCCTGTCACTGGCTTCAGGGTGGGGGTGGAGGTGGAATGGTGTGAGCATCACAGCTGGCAATCCAAAGGCACACCCCTGATGCCTGTCAGTCTGTACAGGGTGGGACGTTATGGTTAGAAATCCTAACGCTCTGGGTGTTTGTTGGTATTTGCACTACAAATTTTCAACATGGCCTTTTTGTGATCCCCCACCTCATGAAAGCATTTGGGACCTCTGCTTATGAACAGTCGCACTGCCATTTTGTTAATCTGTCCCGAATGTTGATTTCCCACAGTGACCGCACCATTCTGTGCCAGATGTGCGAAAACACAGTTTGGGCAGGATGTGAAAAATTACAGCTGTACCATTCATAGGGAGGTGTGAAGAGATGGCAATGTTGAAAATCTGGAGTGAAAATATTAAAAATGCTTGAAGTTATAAGCATATGTGGAAACTAAGCAATGCATGCTGGTAACAGTCATTTAGTGGAATTATTTCACCAGATTTTCAACATAGGCATTTTGTGACCTCTGCTAATGAACAGTGTCACAATGATTTTCTTAATCTGTCCCGAACATTGATTTCCCACAGTGACCATGCCATTGTATGCCAGATGTGTGAACCACATTTTGGACAGAATATGAAAAATGACAGCTGTACTGTTCAGAAGGAGGTGTGCAAAATTGACAATGCTGAAAATCTTGCTTGAAAATATTACAAATTCTCAAAGTTACAAGTGTGCATGGAAACTGCACAACACACTCATAACATCATAATTTTATGGACTTTTATCACCAAATTTTCAACACAGGCATTTTGTGACCTCCACTCATGAACAGTGTCACTGTGATTTTCTTAATCTGTCCTGAATACTGATTTCCCACAGCGACCGCGCTATTGTGTGCCGGAAGTGCGAAAACACATTTCAGCCAGGATGTGAAAAATTACAGCTGTACTGTTCATAAGGAGGTGTGAAAAAATGCCAATGTTGAAAATCTGGAATGAAAATATTATAAATTTGCAAAATTGCAAGTGTGTGTGGAAACTGTGCAATGCATGCTCATAACATAGTCATTTTTTGGAATTTTTTCACCAAATTTTTTGGGAGGCCACCTCATGAACAGTGACACTGTCATTTTGTTGATCGGTCCCGAAAGGTGATTCTGTGCAGTGACCATGTAATCACCTTTCAAGACCAAATAACAACATGACAGTAACTGAATTCACGAGGTGGGGTCCCAAGAACCCCATGTTGAAGATTTGGTGCCAAAATTTGCAAAAATGGCCGAGATATCCATCTAAGTTGACCCCCCCATTTATGCCATTATACAGCTTACCGGCATTTCTTCAGTTCGCAGTTGGCTTTGAAGAGTGCAGACGTGTTCCCGGTCCACCGAAGATCATCACGCAGGGCTCCAGAGGTAAGTATGGGGTGCAGGGATGTGGGGTGCACAGAGGGTGGGTGTGGGTTGGAGAGGGGGCACCAGAGACAGAGTGGGATTGTTTTCTGTTTTTACAGGTAGGGGAATGACAATGCGGGTGGCTTTTGGTATGCTGAGGTGGGCTCCCACATGCCACCTGGGTGTTTGTTGGCACGGGAGCTGGAACTAATGGGGATTGGGCACCCCCTTTGGCCATACAGTGTGCTTGTGGGGTGCATGAGCAGAGGGGGATTGGGCACCCCCCTCGGCACACAACAAATGGGGGGGACATTATGCCGATGGGGATTGAGCTACCCAGTCGACAAGTAAACTGGGAAGGGGGCATGCCAACAGGGGGATTGGGTACCCCCATCAGTTTTCATGGGAACTGAGAGGTGGTCAGTGGCAGCCGCCGCTTGACGTTAATATGCAAATTGCCTACACGTCACCACCGCTGATTGCAGCAGTGGTTTTCTTTCAAATACATGCCACTGCATCTGAACTGCTGTCATAGACAGCTCGGCCATTTATTGGTGTGTTGTGGTCGTGCCTGCAAAATGGATCGGGGCATTGGCAATGCGGGCGGCACACCTCCAAAAAGTCGTATGGTGGCACTGTGTTTCTTGCACATGTGAGCAAGCAAACATAAAAACAGATGGACATCCATCTGTTATGGTTGCTGTAATCCATCAAGGGGTTCTTGTGATTTCATAAACCTCAAGAGGTTTATGACATCAGAGAAATCCAGAGATTGTGCAGGTGTCTTTTGATATTCAGGTTTCAGTGTAAACAAAGGCTGCTTAACTGACTGTGTGCTCAATTTATTACAACATTAGACTAATAAAAACTGCCTTCTGACAAGCACTGCGTGAGCACCCAACATCTTCACCTTGCACATTGAATGCCAGTTGGCTACCATTTTTTGCCTTTTTTCACAATAAAAAGCTTAGGCAACATTTCATGGCTGTGAGGTGGCGTTTTTTGTAGCCTTGCTGATATTCAGGTTTAAGTAGTCACAGTGTCTCGGTATTATGAGCTGCCAGAGATATGGGGTGGTGTAAACCTGTGGCACAGCAACTGGAGTACAGACATGCAGCCTTGTAACATTAAGCCTAGGAATTCTGACCTAATACTGGTTTGCCCTATGGGATCTTTGCTCTAACAAAGTGGCTACGACTACAGGGTAGCCTCATTTATCACACCACTGCTTTCTACATTGTTACAGTCTCACTGCCATTGGGTGTCGGGGTTGTTTTTGCTAGTTGTCTCATTACAGAAAATATTGTTATGCTGAATGGCTCTGGTGAGGTGTCATTGCACTGGGTGTCCTTGTACCAATTGTCACATATCTGGTGTAATTCACTCTCCCCTTCAGTTTGAGTATTTCTTTCATCTGTAGAAAAAGAAAATGAGTGCGCACACATAGCTCTCAGCTTTCAGCCATTTTACGGGGTCCTGTTAATTAGTACCCACTTAAGGTCTCCTCAGCCCATTCACTTCTACTCTGCCTTTTCATGTCTATCATCGCCTTTTCATTTTCCAGATTCTATTCTTACCTTACCTATAATCACTTTATAATAACTGGCTAGCATTTTTTCCCTAAGGGAAACTGGGTTATAATTTCCCATTATAACCCATGGGTTACAACAGTGAACACATGCCGGCTTTTTCTTGGTCAATGCACGCGCCAGCCACAGCTCTTCTCTCCCTCTCTGCCTTTCGGTGGCACTGCACTCTTGCACACTTCACTGCGACTGGTACTCGATGGTAAGTTAACTGAAAAAAAAGGAAATAACTGGCCTATGTCTACTATTACATTTAAGCTGTAAAAAACAATGAAAATGGGGAAAGAAAATGTTTCAGCAGCAAAGCTCATATAGAGGATAGCGCTGAAACCCTGGGACAGTGGCTGCATGGGGATGTGGCTTTATTTTATATAATTGCTGTGGTGAAAAAAATGCTCCCCACAATTTTATAAAATAAAATATGGGGTGGTGTATTTAACTCAATATTTTACACACACCCTCGATACTGGATGCTTAAATAAACCCCTCGAGCTTCACTTTCGGAATTTGAGTGGCATACAACACCTTGGGTGTGTATAAATTCTTATTAAACACACCACCCAATTATTATTCTATATTTCTCCTACAGCCTCCCCCAATTTTTTTTCATCACAAATATGTCTCTTATTTCCCTTACTGCTTTTTTCTCTTTTAGATCATTCCTGAAGAAGACCTATGGTTGAAACACTGATTCTAACTCTAACTTCTATTTTCAGCATGCATTTAATACTACCATTTTGTTCTATTTTTGTAACATGTGCTGTGGAAATACAAGTCAGAAAACATCATTTTATTTGTCAGTTTATTGTTAAAATATATCATTTTGCATCATTTGATATACAAATTATACTACTTGTGCTCCACCACATGGTGCAGCTAAGAATCACTATAGGAATTAATGAAACTTGTTTGAGAGGGCAACTGACTGGCCAGTTGATGTGCAATTTATAGATAGCTTGCTACACCCCTGCATGTCGTCAGTTGTGGCCTTCTGTGGTTGCCATTGTGAACCCTAAGGGAATCAGGGCCAGCATAGCTGTTGTATGGAAAAAGGCAAGTAGTCCATCTGCAGGCAGGGCTCAGGGCCCATTTCCATCAACACCACATGAGCCAAGCTGCCACAGCAGGTCACTTGATTGTCAATGCACCCACCTGTGAAGTCTATCACTATCACCAGTCCCATCTCAACAAAATTCTCATCAAAGGTGTATGTACTGGAGTGCAACAAGTGTTTTGTGTAGTGTGATAATTTCAAAGTCAGTGTCAGTGGCTCAGTAGGTAGCACGCTCACCTCTAAGGCTGGGAGATCAGAGGGCTGTGAGTTCAGTTCTCACACCTGGCACTTGGGTTAATATCCCAATACTGACACTGTAGTGCAGCATGGGGGGGGGGTGCAACACTTCTGAGGTGCCGTCTTTTGGATGAGAAGTTAAACCGAGGTCCCATCTGCCTGGATTGGTGGAAGTTCAGGTGGATGTTAAAGATCCCATGGCACTTATCAAAAAGGGTAGGGGAATTGTGTTTTTATTGAAATATTTGAGATAATCCATACATACAGTACAATTATTATGTTTCCACAATTCTCAACAAGTACAATATTTCAAGTAACAAGTACATCTGAGTTAGTGACCCAAGGAAGGTTTCTCCATAACCTATTAACAAACAATTCACTTTGCATTTTTTCTCCTTATAATAGATACTCTGTACCTCTTTAGTAATATTATTTAATAATTCCTCATGAGAAATCTGTTTTTGCTGTAATGTGAACAAACATCTCACATTCCATATATACCATTTTACAACTGTAAAAATTACATTTAAAGTATTTTTCCCCCATTTATTCCACCTTTTATCATACACACCATATATTAAAGTTTCATAATTCATCCACGTGACCTAATCTATTCTCCATTGCAATGTTATATATTCCCAAAATTTCTCTATGTATTTACAAGTAAAAAAATAAATGGTGCATTATTTCTAGCTGAGCCACACATTGTGGTCTAGCACAAATCCTTTCTGCTACCACCTTATGTTTTTGATTTGCCTTCACATTTAGCTTCTCATGACAACATAACCACAAAACATCTTTAAATTTCATTGGGATCCTACTATTGGAATTTAACTCCATTAAATTCTGGACATGTTGTATTGGGCATTGTGGAAAGTATTTCCTTCTGTAAAGTGAGAATTCAAAACTTGCTTATAAATTTGTTTCTTAGTCTTACTTATCAGATCAGTGTAGGTAATTTTCCAATGACAAAGTCTTACAAATAATTCTCTATAATATTGAGGGGCAAAGGATACTGTTTTAAAAACTTTTTATGTACCTGCTTTCCATCCTGGATATCATGCTGATATTTTATACTGTAGCATGTCTATCCACCATTTATTCCCTTGTCGACATAAAGGTTTTATATTTGTGTATACAAAATGATTAAATAAAAACAATATGGGATTCACCATATTTAAACCTCCTTTCTCAACTGTTAAATAAAGTATATTTCTTTTTATTGGGTTTAGCCTACTGCCCCAAATTGCTTGGAAGAACAGGTTCATAATAGTTGCTTCCCTATCTTTTGGGGGAGGAAATATTGCACTAATAAACAAAAATAATGGGATTAGACACTTTTTCACTAAATAAACCCTTTTAAGTTTCCCCATTGTAAATGTATTCCATTTGTTAACCAAACTTTTCTCCTGTTGAATTTTTTTGTCCGAATTAAGCAAATCCTGCCTAGTATTCCCATAATCTATTCCTAAAATTTGTATAGGCTCATCTGTCAATGTAATTCCAGCCACAGTTGTAGGTCCATCTAAAGGTCCCCCCAACAGCTTCCCTTTACTTTTATTTGTATTTAATTTAACCCCTGAGGCTTTACCATATAAATTACAGAATTCAACTGCCTTTTCTACTGTAGTTTTATCCTTAATGATGATACATAAGTCATCAGCATATGCTAAGGCTGTTACTGATAGCCTATGCCCTGCTAATACTAAAGGAGTCAAAAATCTCACATCATTCAGTATTCTTAACAGGGGATCAATGCTGAACACATAGAACAAGAGACTCAATGGGCAACCTTGCCTAACACCGCTTTTTACTGATATCATTGGTCCTAAATGCCCATTAACTAATGGTTTAATTACTGCTGTCTTATACGTAGCTTTTAACCAACATATAAATTTCTCAGGAATCCCATAATACTTTAATATATACCATAAGAAGTCATGATTTATGGAATCAACAGCTTTCTTTTGATCCAGTGTTAAAATGTACCCTTTTAGCCCTGACAGGTTCCCTGACTCAGTTATTTCCCTAATTAACAACAGCTAGTCAGTTATCAATCTTCCTGGGATTGCACCAGATTGTGCACCTGAGATGACATACAGAGCTATTGTTATCAATCTATTATTTAATATCTTCATTAACATTTTTAAATCCACATTCAATAAACTTATTGGTCCAATTATCTAGACATTTTCTATTACCTTTTTTATATAGGAATGTTACCACCCCTGTTCTAATGGCAGACTCTGTCTCTAGCATATATGTACATACTGCAGCCATTTCCCTTTGTGTTAAAGGACATATCAATTTATATACTTCCACTGGGATGCCATCCTTCCCTGGTGCTTTTCCATTTTATAATGCTGACACCACATTTGCCACCTCTTCTGGTCTTATTTTCCTAATTTCTGATTGTAATACCTCCAAAGGACATTTGGGGATATTAATTAGGTTAAATAGTGAAGAAATTGCTTCCATATTATCAGGTTGACAACTGTACTGTGATTCCATATACTGTGTTACTACATTTAAAATGTCCTGTTGTCTTGTCTGTATCCTATTTACCCCATCCAACACTTAATTCATTTATTTTTGTTTTATCCTTTCTGCACAACTCAAAAGTAGATAGATGCCATCAAATTTCCCCTGAGTGCCATAGCTCTGTTGCATGTCGAAAGATGCAACTTGTTTATTGTAGAATTCTTTCATTTCCTGTTGTATCAAGTTTATTTGGGTGTACAGTAATTATGCCTTGTTGTCTGTGCCAAACTTTTTAAATGTTGAAGCTGTTTTCTCTGAGTTTGATATTTTATTTTCCTCATATCTCTATTTTGTTTATATAATTGAAGTAGTAAAGTTTTTTAAATCTGCTTCAGGACCTTCCCACCATAACAGCAGGTTATCATATACTTGAAACAAAGTTTTATTTCCACATCCTAAGTTTAAGATCTGTTGTTTTACATTCTCTATGTGAAGTAAAGTTGTGTTAAATTTCCAAAGGCCTGGGCTTTGGTTTTTCTCTGGGGGGCCAATTGTAATGTAATGTTCTTTGTGGTCTGAATACTCCACTGCTTCTACTTTTGTGGAATGTAAAAGAAATATCTTTATTCAGAAAGAAAAAATCAATTCTGGTAGCATGATTCCCCCTTTGGAATGCTGGTTCCCTTTTTGAGGTTTTTACTTTATAAGCATCCACCAGATTTGCCATCTTGATTTCATTATTTAAAAAAGTCATGTCACTAAATATTTTTGTAGTGGCAATATTACTACCCCTATCCTTATTGGCTAACCCATAATTAAAATCACCACCCCATATTATATTTTGTGCGGAAAATAAATATGGGTGTACTGACTAAATACGTCTATCCTGTCTGTTTTTGTCTTTGGGCCATAACTATCTATTAATCTGTAATATCTATTATTGTACTTTAGACCCAATAGTAAAACCCTACCTGGTACTAGATCCCAAATTTTTAACACCTGTATTGCTATTGAAAATAAAAAACCCACCACCGTACAAGCTCCTAACCCTATGGACCAAAATGATATTCCTGTGTACCAGTCTCTCTTTGCTTGTGCTACTTCTTTGATTGTGTGTAGTCTTGTATCTTGTAAGAAATTATGACTACATTATTTGAAAGAAGATGAAAAAACTCCTCCCTTTTTCCTCTTGTTTTTTATACTATTAACATTTATGGTGAGAACTCTGATTTGCTTCTGCATGAAACGTGCTTAAACTCATGGTGGCTTACTATTCCTCTTGTGTTTCTCTGTCAGTTCTGTTTTTTTCTTAGCCTTATTTCTCCTTGTGTCATACCCAGCCTTTGCTTTATCTTCCCCTATTTCACTCAAGTCTGAATCAGAAAACATTTCCACATGACTCAGATTTCCAGAGGAGTTCTCAGACTCATTCCCTTGCCCTCCTCTCTCTTTAAATAATGGCTGAAATTTTTGTTTCAGAGATTTTATGAACTTCAGAAGCTGGTTGTTTCCAGCTCTGCCGTCTTCTTGTTACTCTTTTCTCCAGTTCTACTGTGGAAACTGGGGGAGGAGGCATTTCTTCCTTTTCTATATTTTGCTGTTGTATACCCCCTTGTTCTTCCTCTTCATCCTGATGGACTGTTCCCTCATCTACCTGTCTCATTCCCTCTATTTCCTCTCCCCCCTCTACTGATACAGCATGAGGGGATGGAGTTGAAGAATCTACCTGAGGCTCCTGATTCCCTAGATTACCAGGCCTTTCTCTGTTGCCTTTTGCATGTTCCCTTTATGCCATGGCTTCCAACAGTCTCTGCTCCTCCAGGTCCCCTGTTCCTGTCTTAGTATGTGCTGCTTGTGTACAAGTCATATAAGAGTGCCCAGTGTTTCCACATAAATTGCATGTTGCATCATTGAAGCACTGAGCACTGTTGTGTCCTAGATTCCCACATAGTGTACATCTAATCTTATTACATGCATTGCTTATATGTCCTGGTAAACCACATTGGGAGGGCTTTAAGCCTGTGGTTCAATGGGTGGAGCAATGTCACTACCCCATCGAGTTTAAAGGTCACAACATCCTGGGCCTCACCAGGATTCTTTTTCATTTGCTGCCAGAGGTGGTGCTCCCCGTCGCTTCTCTGGCTTTTCCCTGACTACAGCTGCCTTCAGCTGCCTGTTCGCTTTTCTACACATTTAGCCATGCATTATCACCTTCTGGGGATGGAATTCAACTCCCTGACTGGATGCTTGCTTCTCGCCCTGGATTTCACCTCTCCGACTCTCACCTGCCTCTCTCCAAGCTCCGGTGCTCCTATGGCTCTTCTCAGGTGTGGCGCTACTCCAGTTTTGGTGCTCTAACCGTAGTCCTCTATTATGGCAGTTTCGAGCCATCTATTCCCACAGCAGACATTTTGCCTATTTGCTGCTTTGCAGTGCTAGTTGCCCACTATTGCACGTCGAGCCGTGTGCACAGATTTCCTCCCTGTATATTATCTTACTTCCCAGCTTATGCCATTTTCCAGGCGAACCTCTGGATATTGCTTTGTGTGACATAGATCATTCAGAACTGTCTTGCTGAAATCTGTTTAACGTCTACAGTCAAATTGTTTGCCTACACATCGAACTACCATTTTAAAGACCCAGGTAGCTTCTTATGAACTAATTACCAGCTCAATATCAAAAAAAAAAAACAGATGCATACTGAGCTAAGTGCCCAACATCTATAATGTTGATAATGCTGCATGTCAACGCTGTTACATATGCTGGTTTGGCGTGCCTGCTTGTCTGCTTGGGTTTCTTGCCTTATATTCTCACTATGTTAATCGATGTCTGTGTCCTCTGCCCACCGTTATGATTTCTGGCTGGTTTTCAGTAGTTCTGTTTAGTATAGGTGGATCTGTCCCACTACATTTCCTCCATGTTTTTTCCTTTACAGACTATTGTGCCTCCATCTGATGCATTCTTCCCCCACAGCCGAAGGTGAAATGTATCACTGTGCTGTGCAAGGTTGGGAATTAAGAGCTCTAACACATGTACAACATTTCCCCAGGCATCGAGTAACCCCTTCCCAACCTGAGTCAGTCTGTTATGGGTGATCTGTTGGGTATGTTTTTAATGTAAAATAGACCCTATGAGGATTAGCCTCAGGGAGGGCATCTGATTCCTAACTAGCCAAGGCTTAGTGTATAACGGTACCATGTTTTACCATTTAACTCATGCATTGCTTTTTATAAGGATGAGCATCCTCTCGCCAGGCCGTCCATCTTGTAGTAAAAAAACAAACAAACCCCCCTCCCATTCTTTTGGGCATTCCTCTCATTATCCTATCATACCTTTCATTGCTCACCTCACTCAAACTGCTGTACTGCACCTGCAATCATTATCTGCATGTTTCAGCTCACCCATAGCTGCTCCATGTTGTATATATTTAATTATTTGCACCTGCGACAGGTTTTCTCTAACCCTAGCCGTGCTGCTCATTCATGCTCTCATTCTCCTTGCTGCTTCATTGCACTGCCGTGCTCTGCTTGTTTTCAGAGCATCTCATACCACTGCTTTCAGTTACCTGCAACTGCAGCCTCTGCTATTGTTTACTCTGCTTACTATTGTACCCAGTGCTTGTGTTTTTTTCCACTGTTGCTCGCCTCAATCAAACTGCTTCAATGTGCCTGCAATCATTATCTGCTTGTTTCAGCTCAACCATAGCTGCTCCATATTGCATACTTAATTAATTTCACTTAACACAGGTTTACTCTGACCCTAGCTGTGCTACTCATTCTCCTCCATGCCTCTGCTGGTGGGCACTGTCCCAGCTCATGCCAGGCCATGCTTCTCTTCTGGACCTTTTCGATGTGTTGTTTAGGACTGCATGGTGGGCTGTCCTAGGCCCATGCAGCACACTGGTATGTTCATGTGTGCTTCTTCTAGCGCTCTGCAAACTTTGTAGCTGTTGGGGGTTTGTCTCGCTGCCCCCCTGGAACACCGGTTTCCTTCCCAATTTTGTTTCATGGTCAGGCTGTGGCCCTCCTGCTGCATTCATCCAGTTCATGACTTTGGTTGTCATTTGGCATCCTAGCCCTCATGGATTCAATCCATTTATGGTATGCATTCGCTATTTCTTTTCGGATTCCTTTCATGACTCATATGCCACCTCATCGATCTGTGGCTTTCATGCTGTGCCAGCCTCAAGGGATCCCTCTTTCCTAGTGCCTAGTTCTCTCCATTACACTCTCCCTCACCTCAACCTGCTCATTCAATTCCATCCCTACCGTCCTACGTCCTTTCCTACCTCGCTTTTCCATACCTGCCTTCCTGGCATCAATCCCTCATCATCCTTCCTCCGCTCCTATGTTGCCTTCCTCAGCTGCATTCGATATTTCTTTTTGGGCATCACTATTGTAACTCCCTTGTCACCCGGGGTTACTAGAATCACACATATCTAGTGGCAGGCAGGGAAAGGCAGCTTGTGAGACACCAGTTAAATGGGTTTCATACTGTCACACTCTGTCCTCAGTCTCAGCTGAGCTGGAGGGATGACATCATTTAGAATTCTGGCAGCAGCATAAGCCACAGTGGAATGCTGCAGCTGGGAGTTAGGTTAGAACATTGGGGCTTTTCAAAAGGCAGTTGGTAGAAGTCTTGGGCAGTCTGTAGTGGAAGGAGGAGGTGTGCTGCAGTTGGCAGCCCCTCAGAGCCTAGCTCTGTAATAGAGCTACCACAGGAAGAGGGTGTGTGTTCTTGCCCTAGAGAAGGACACAGAAGAAATCAATAGAAGTGGTTGAGACAGCTCCCCGGTTTGTTCCAGTGCCCCATCCCTGGAGGGATGGGGAGGAAAAAGACTAGCTTTCAGGGGCAACCTCCTGGCCCAGCTGGAGGAGGGAAAGCTGCCTGATGAGAGAATTTGTACTGAGGTACCAGATGTGTGATTTCTGTGTGAGAAGTCCTGGAGCACCTGTGAACCATAGTGAATCTGCTCTGACCTAGAGCTCTTGTTTTCACCAAGACAGTTGTGTAGAGTATCTGCTACCGTGGGGTCAGGAAAGGATAGCCAAGTACAGTACTTGAAGTTATGTGTGTGGTTTGAAATGCATCTAACCAGTGTGGGTCTACAGGGATGGACATAGCCACTTAGAGAATGCTGCAAGTCAGGACACCAGTTACATGGACAGTAGATTGTTAAATGTGATATACATTTCAAGATAGCATTCTACAAACAGAGAGTTCAAAGGAAAGGTGTTGACTCCAAATGAATGGCCAGGTATGGATTTTGGGGCAAGAAGTGGGAGACCCCCCATCAGGAGTAACCAGATTTACCTCTACGGATTCACTTTGTGCACCTATAGCTTTCTCCCAGGCACTTGACCAGTGTCTGCAGAAAGTACCCAGACGTGGGATTAAGATGTGTTTTTCCCTTTAGAGCTAGAAGCGCTCATGGGTGGTTGAGGGAGCCACCACCAAACGTCCATGACATATGGAGAAGTGTACCAGTGCTGGCTGAGGGCCATGCCAGGGAATCCAAGAGAGAGAGAGTACCAGTTCGGGCTGAGAGCCTACTGTGTTCAGAACCTGAGGGTTGTTGTGCTGATGAAGAAGATGTGTTCTGACCTCTATAGATCTGCATAACCAGTGAGTGTAGCCCTGTGGGGGTCCATCTTGCTTTGTATTCTTGTGTTGAAGTGAATAAAAGCCCCACTTTAGAATCCCACTCCTGGTTTGGACATTTACAGTTATTGCTTCCTGTGTCCAGAATTACTTGGGTGCCCCGACCTGAAGTGCAAACCTAGCCCTGATGCCGAGCGAATGTTTTCTCCCTGAACCTAGGCTAACCAGGTAACGGGTTACAAATTGGAGGCACCACGCTAATAACATCTAATAATAACACCCTACCTGGACCCTGGTTACACTATCATTACTCATGTGCCCACCTCATCAATCCATGGCTGGGTCCTATGCTACGCCATTGACCTCCCTCCATCCTTTGTCCTTTCATACCTTGCTTTCCTGTACCAGTCTCCATGGCTTCAATCCCTCATTGTACCTTATCAGTTTTCTAATCCCTCATTGTACCTTCTCTGTTTCCTACCTTTACCTTCCTTGTCCTAGTGCTTTTTCTAGTACCAGCCATCGTGGCTTCACTCCATTCTTCGCTTCACTCCTCATCATACATCGTCCTCTTTTGCTCACTCCTCATCATCCCTCATCCAGTTTTGTTCCTTGATCGCTCACCCTGAGTTGCCTCTTGTTCCAGTTCTCCTTTCTTGGCCTTGAAGTCTATCTCCTTTCAAGGAGCCTACTTCCTTGTATTTCCCTCCTTCCTTTTACTTCCTTTGTACAAGTTCATTTTCAAGTTCATTCCTGTCTCCTCTTCCAAGTCCGTACTGACCTTTCAGGATTCATGCCACTCATGGCCTGCTATCGATATTCTTTTTGGGCTTACCTACCATATCTCCTGTGCCACCTATCAACTGTGGCCATCCTGCTGCATGTATCAAGTTCATAACTCCAGTCACATCAAATTCATAAATCCAGTCATCATTCATTCAGCATTACCTCAAGGTTTAGCGTCTAATCATTCCCATCGCCTATTCTACTTGCATCGCTCACCTCAGCATTACCTCAAGGTTTATCTATTTATATCTCTTACTCAAACATTAATATCATTGAATTCTATACTACCGTATCAACTACAAACTCAGGGTCTAATTGTTCAGAATCTAATCATTTACATCGCATAATCAAGTATGCCTCTTCAACCTCAGTGTCTGCTCAATCGCATCACTCAGTCATGCGTATCAGTCAATCAAGCCAATCTGCATTATCATCTGTCTCCTTATCAGCACAACTGGAATCTCCTCATAAGCACATCTGGATACACCTTGCTGTGACTTATACATGGATCTACTTTCTCCCAGCCTTGCTTCTCTGATATACTATGCTCCTCTGATCTGCCATCTCTCGTAGAATACTCGAGCATACCCTCCTTGGGTCCCTGCTACCTCATGTTCCTTATTTAATCCGTGCTTCTTTGGAGTTTTTCCTTATCCCGTCATTATCCTCCATACTTATATCCCTCATCTATGAACCATTCTCTTTACCAACATATGTCCTCAAATCAAACATCATCAGCCTGGAGGGAAGGCGACCTAAGCCTTGGGTCCTCAGAGGTTTCCTCCTCAAAAAGGGTTTTTTTCCTCTCCTCCGTGCCAATGGTCATAAAATTAGTTAGAGTTAGCGCTTTATTCTCATTAGTTAGTTAGGTTCCGCTGTTGGATGGAGGCAGATGGTGGCCCCAGCTTTCCCCTCTCTCCCCTTAGGAAGTTAGCCCTTTTCTTCACAGAAATTATTCATCATCCTCGCCTCTTCAATGTTTGACATCTTTAAGTATTCTTTTTGGGCTTCTTCCTACCCTACCTTTAGCTGATGCATTCATTCCTGGCACCTGTAGGGGGGAGAACCCTCCTCTAGGGTTCCTTGTGTCATACTCCTACAGGGTGGTATATCCCATGGATAGAGAGGCAGAAAGCCACAAAGAAAACTCAAGTTACACAAGCATTATCTCATATTATCTCATTCAGTTGCATCAGTACATCGAATTATAACATGTTTGGGTTGTCCCAGGTAGAAAAGTACA
The DNA here is from genome assembly GCA_016271365.2 of Neoceratodus forsteri. NCBI lineage: Eukaryota > Metazoa > Chordata > Ceratodontiformes > Ceratodontidae > Neoceratodus > Neoceratodus forsteri. Next base: position 160,418,412 of record CM057453.1, read on the forward strand.
CCTCTGTCACCACCCAAAAAGAAAGAATTAGGCAAGTGCTATAGTTCCCCATTTTGAGTTTTAAGTGTTACTCTCACTCTCCAGCCCCCCGTCCATATATTCTCTGTGTCAAATATTGCCTCTGGATGCCCCATTACTGTACACCTTTGCTTTAGCCAGAAGACCAAATCAGTAATACTGATCCCCTCAAGTGAAAAAAAGCTTTTAAAAGCAGTCACCAAAATCTCATGCATGCGTGAAAGCAGGATGAAGCACACATCCGGCACATGCACAGGAGCGTCCCTTTTTCACGCGTGCGCGAGGTTTCGGCGACTGCTTTTAAAAGCTTTGTTTTACTTTCCCAGTGCTCAGTTTTATTTAAAAATGGGCAGGTCTAATACAGTAATAGAAGATGCATGCTGCATTTAGCTTGTCAGCATGGGCATGTGTAAAATCAGTGTCCGTGCCGGTGCTCAGTGTCAGATGCACTCTCTTGGCTACCTTATGCTTCTGCGGGACAGGGTACTTGCAGGCGTACCCGAAGGAAAGTGGAAATTTGTGAAAATAATGAATACTGCTGTAAAGTATGTATATGGCTATTCTCTGCATTGTAGGGGATCAGTGTGTGCATAGAGGCACACTGATGTAATTCTGCAAAAAAACGAGGGTCAAGGCTGACAGAGCCCCTTTAATCTGGTTCAGTCTCACTTGGTATTCATCTGTGTGGGATCATGAAGGGGAAGGGGCAGCTGAAAAGTGAGGTGCTAGCTGCACACTCAAGCAGACTTGATAGACTGTGTGGCCTGTATCTGCTGGCAAGTAGTAAGTAAGTAAGTCATTTGGTTGTTGTAAGTGACACTGCCTGACTTCAGTTGTGGCATACTGGTAGTGGCATAATAGTCATGGCAGACTTAGTTATAATTAGAACTGTCTCAGTGGCAGGGGCAAGTCAAGGTTTGGCTGTGGGAAAGAGTTTAAATTTTGTTGGGGTAAACAGGTGTGTGCTGGTGGAATTTATTGTACATGATGTGGGATGGATCTGTAGCTGGCAATGGCAAAGTTAGGATTCTGGCTGCTGTGGGGAAATGGGAAAAGATCCCCAAGGCAAGGAAGGGCAGTAGATCTGCAGGGTGCATGTGCATGAGTGTACGTAGGGGGAGCTATGTGAAGGTGGGATTTTATTATAGAAATTTAAATGGGTATTTGTGGGTCTTGCATAGTCAGGAGGAGAATACAGGCTACATGTAGAAAAGATCATCAATTGCAGAAGATGCAGCAGGACGTGTGTGTGGCAGTGGGGTATGGGTGGGATGTAAAGAGGTAGTTGTGGCTGGCATTGTCAGGATATACAGCTGTATGGGAAAGATCACCAAGGGCACTAGCATTAGATGCAGTGAGTGTGTGTATTTCAGGGTGAGTGTAGGTGTTATGGAAATGAAAAAAGTCAGGGACAGCAGTGGCTGTCAAAGCCAGGATTCAGCTGTGGGGGGAGGGAATATTGCAGAGGGCAGCAGTAGATGCAGTGTGTGTGTGTGTCTGAGTATTTTTTTAATAGAGCTCTTATTTATGGAAATGTAAAGGGATTGTTGTGGTTGGCAATGTCAGATGGGTACTGCATTATAAATTAACGTATTATTTGTCTTTAGAATCTGTTTTATTTCTTATATACACTTCTTGGGGTTTCATGAGCACATAGTTATGTTCAATGAGTTAATACAACCATGTTATCAAAAGTAATGTAAAGTAATATGAAAAGTAATATGCATTACAGATACAGTTATTAATTACTTTTGATATAAAAGTAATAAGTAACTATAACTGATTACATTTATTTGAAAGTCACTAGTAACTGTAACAGATTACTTTTTAAAAGTAACTTACCCAACACTGCACCCACCTTTGTTAGCCTTGCTGAAGGCTTTCTTACATTAGCTGATTTGTATAAGAGAGTCACTAATGATGAATCCTAGGTCCCTTTCCTTTGATGTTGTGTCCAGCTGAACCTCTCTCATTCTGAACCCTGTTCTGTTTTTCCACTACTGTAAGTGCATCACTTTGCACTTCTTGATGATGAACTTCAGTTGCTATACTTTGACCCCATTTTCCAACCTTTTCAGGTCTCTCTGCAATTCCCTTAGCCCCCTATGTTGTCAGCTCAACCACAGAGTTTAGTGTAATCTGCAAATAGGCACAACCTGTCGAGGATTCCCTATCCTATGTCACTGATGAACATTTTTAAGAGGAATGGGCTCAGGACAGATCCCTGTGGTACTGCACTGGTGACCTCTCTTTCCACAGATCTGATCCCATTTTTCCTCAACTCTCTGTTGCCTCCCCTTAAACCAATTCCCTACCCACCCTTCTGTTTCCCTAGCTGTTCCCAGGACACCCACCTTCTTCAGCAGCCTTCTCTGAGGCACCACACTGAATGCCTCACTGAAGTTGAAGTAGAGTTTATTTATTTATTTGCTTTTGTTTATTTGCTTTTGTTTACCAGGTAAGCACACTAGACAACCAAGTGCCTATTTTCAGGTGCGACCTGGGAGATTACAAGGTACACTGGGGGAACACACAGGCAGTGTACATAGTAGGAACATACAAGCAAAATCAAGGTACAATACAGTAACATCTTGGTAAAACATCCAGCGTAAACATACAGGCAGAATAGAAGAACATATGAGATCAGGCATAGAGAAACAGTGTTTTGCATCTAGGGTCATCCAAAGTTGCAGGTGGGAGTGCTTATACATGGCCAGTAGGGTAGAGATAGTTCTCAAAGCTTAGTATACATCAGACAGCAAAGAGCTCTCCAGTGGGCAAAGTGCATTCAGTGTCAGGATACTTGTCATCACAGTAGTCGAGCAGGGCTTTTATATTGTGAGTTGCAGCTACCCCAGTTAGTCTAGGGGGGTCGAAGAGGGGAGCAAAGACAGGAGGAGGCCGATTTTAGCAGGCCCCAGAGGGAGACTTTGAAGCACTGATGGGAGGGGGAGGAACGAGTGTTAACAGGAAGGGAGTTTCACAGTCTAGGCGCATAAGCGGCGAAGGCCCGGTCACCGAATTAAGTGCGGGTTCTGCTTACCCTGACAAGTGAGATAATTGAGTCTCTGGCTCTAAAATGGGCCTTTGTTGCCTGTGTGTACAGTATGTTAGTAGAGGAATATTCTGCTAGTAGAACTGAGCAGAATTTTGAATCCCTGTATTCCGTGATAAACATTCCATTTCTTGAATGAAGGGAAACACAGAGGGAAAAAACAACAGAATGAAGAAAGTAAGCAATAATACTATATAAACAAAGAGAAAAGGTGGTAAATGACTCACCCTACTGTTTATCTTTTGGGACAGAGTGAGCAGTTCATGATGCTGTCAGTGAGTGTGGCAGTTTTGAACCACACTCATGCTTGCAGCACTGGGGAACTGAGAAGCCTCTGTTATGGCTTCCATTTAGTTTTGTCTACAGACTGAGGAGAATAAAATAAACTAAGGGGGCTATGTGTCATACTTAGAATGAGAAAAACAGCATTTGTGAATTGTTGTGGCTGGCAGGGGAATATGAAGCTTAAGTGGGCAGGGAGGTACACACTGTATAACACTACTTTAATCTAGCACCAATAGGCGGAAGGACTATTTTGTGTTAAAAGCACAGGTTCACTTACATTTTTACTTATCTAAAAATGTATTCAAAAATAAAAAAAACTGCTTCTAAAAATAAAGGGACATTTTATAAGCGCAGTAAGACACTCCAGGGTTGTGCATTACGGTGTGATAACTGCACTCCTAGGGACGACCGGCACTCGGCCTTTGGCCTCGTGCCTAACTATGCCCCTAGGAGTGCAATTATCACACCATAATGCACACCCCATTGTGTCTTATTGCTTACGTATATCACAGTTACCTAGTGCTATGGAATGTGTGATAAATGTTTTATGTGCACAAAAGCAATCTGACCCCAGATAACCTCATTAGTGATGTAGGCAAAAGTGATGTGCCCAAGGGAAAACTGCTCAGGTGCAGATAAAAACTTTATCATACACACAGGTCCTCATTACATATTTGATTTATGCAATAGGTAGGGTCCTGTAGATGGTGGTGTTTTTTTTATTTTGTAATTTATATTTTTAAATTTTGAAAGTCTGTGGGACTTTTTCTGATGTGTGATAGTGTTCTTTCTCATTTAGACTAGGTATCTAGGCAATTGCCTGCAAGGAAGCATCAGATAGCTACAATAGGTTGTGGAAGCATGCAAATATGGTGTTGACTGGTGGATGCTATGTGTCCATACATGCTCTTATTCATTCCTTAACCAGCCACAGTAGAGTCCAGATTGGAGGGGGAGCTTACAGCCCTGTTTCAGTGAGGAAAGCTTGGGCTGTTGAATCAGGCACAATGGGCAAAATAACTTATTTTGCTGTGTTTACTTTTCTAAATTGTGTTCCAGTTAGCTGTGTGGTCTGCTGAGAGAATCCCCGGTGCTATGCTGTGGTCAAGAGCAGCACGACAGAGTTTAAAAAAATCTGGTCAGCTGCATTACGTTTTCAGCCTGCAGAGCAAACCGAATATGTTTCCAGAGTGTTTAGTCTTTTCCAGAGGTGGGAGGAGGTGGGTGGGTGCAATTTAGTCTTATTCTTAGTTTTGTTGATGTTGGTTGTGTTTGTGTGGTTGGCAGTTCAAAAAGGAGATCTTAGTGGTATGAGTCAGAGGAGTGGAGAATGACAGCAGCTTCTGGAGTCAAACAATTCAAAGATATGTTGTTTTTTATAGGGGAAACCATGATTTTAAAATGGAGCCAAATGAAAAAGAATGCAATGTGACTGGCAAGTTAGGAAGTAGAAGACTGTCAATGATGGAATTCAAGAAACACCCTTATTTGAAACTGAAACAGTGCAAATAGTGTTGATGGCAGAGTGATGTCATGTTTACTATGTACTGTATGTAACCCCCCCTGTTACCTGGGGTTATTAGAATCCCAGTAAGACCTAATGGTAGGCAGAGAAGACAGCTTGTGAAACTTCAGTTTAATGGATTTCACACTGTCTCACTCTGTTCTCAGTCTCAGCTGAGACTGAGGGATGACATCATTTCAGAACTGTTGCAGCTGCATAAGCCACACTGGAATGTTGCAGTTGGAGGTTAGAGTAGAACGTTTGGGAATTTGAAGTGAGTTCAGTAGAGTTCTGTTGCAGTCTGTAGTAGAGGAAGGAGGTGTTCTGCTGAAAGCAGGCCCTCAGAGTTCTAAGCTCTGTCAAAGAGCTATTTTTTTTGATAGGTGTGTGTTCTCACCTGAAAAGGAACACAAGAAGAGTCCAGTGAAGTGGTAGAGACCACTTTCAGTGGTTCAGGGCCCCATCCCTGCGGGGATGGGGGAAGAAATCAGCCTGCTTCCAGGGACAACCCCCTGGTCCAGCTAGGAGAAAAAGAAGCTGCCTGAGTTAAGTTCATGCTGAGGCACCAGAAGTTCTGGGTGAGATTTCTTTGAGGAGAAAACGCCTGTGGGGCACCTGCAACCAAGGGTTGAGTTCGCTCTGCTAAAGGGCCAATTGTTTTCACCTGAAACAAGATGAAACTAAAGTGACTGTTACTGTGGGGTCAGGAAAAGACAGCCAAGTACAGTTTGGAAGATGTGGGGATTGGACTGTTTAACTCTGTGGGGGGTCTAGAGTAATGGACACAGCCACTTATTAAGTATGTTCAAGTTCAGCACAAATGGGAGGTAAAGACAGTAGACTGAATGTGAATACATTTAAAAAGAATCTACACAACAATGTGTTTTAAAGGATGAGGTGTTACAGTCCAGAGAAATGGCCAGGTATGAATTATGGGAGCGAGAGGTGGGAGACCCCCCATCAGTAGTAACCAAATTCACCTCTACAGGTTTGCTTTGGGACACCTGTTGCTTTCTCTCAGGTACTTGGCCAGTGCCTGAGGAAAGTGCCCAGATGTGGGATTGATGGGGAAGATTCCTGTATGGAGCAGAAGTGCTCATAGGTGGTTTAGGGAGCCACCAGTAAATGTTTCCATGCCATATGGAAAGTGTCCAAAGGGCTGGCAAGGGAGCCGAGCCAGGGAAAACCCAGAGCAGAGTACAAGTGCGGGCTGTGTGCCCAGTGTGTTTCAAAGCCTGAGGGCTAAAGTGAAAGTGAATGTGTTCTGATCTCCATAAATCTGCATTACCAGGATTGTAGCCCCGTGGGGGTCCATCTATGCTTTGTTTATTCTGTTGGATGTGAATAAAAGCCATACTTTAGAATCCCACTTCTGGTGTTGGACATTTCAGTTATTGCTTCCTTTGTCCGGAGTTACCTGGGTGCCCCTGTTGCAGAGTAGCCAAACCTAGCCAATCTGCCGAGTGACATATTTCTCCCCGAACCCAGCCCACTAGGTAGTGCTGTCAAGATGGAAATGGCACACCTGGGTGGGGGTTACATGTACATAAATGGATAAATTGATGATGTGTCTGCTCTGTTTATAAATGTCAGCCAGGACATTTATACACGTAGTATTTCAAATATAAAATGTATTACATGACTGTTATGTCCATACCTACTGTGTATTCCATATATATAAAAATATATATATACAGTATATATTCTTTGAATAAAACTGCATTAATGCACCAGTTAGGGCTCAGACTAAACCAACAAAAGTAGGAAATGTGGTGTTAAGGTTTCCAACCCTAACACCCCACTCCCACCCTGCAAACAGCAAAAGGAATAAAACACTATGGTTTTGGATGTCTTGAGTCTTCAATGCAAAAGGTTAACAGAACAAAGCACAGTTAAGGAGCACCAGGGCATGTATGGTGCTTTAATGCTTATCATAAGCAAGAACGTAAAAAAATATAGCACCCGTACAGCAATAATCGGAACAACATTGTCAAAATATTAAAATTCCGTTTTTATATAGTAAATGCAGTCGTGCAGAAGTACATCAAAAGTGACTTATAGACAAAACTAACGTTTCACCTGGTACACTGCCAGGCTTCATCAGAGTGGTGATCTTAACTGATGATGTGTTAAGCGAAACTGGTCAGTCTTGTGGGTAGTAAACCGGTCCCTCCCTGAGAGGTCTTACACACATTGAGAATAAAGGTGATTTTATTGTAATCATTGTGTCCATGATATGTTTTGGTGGTATGGGGTGCTTGAACCTTTTGCATTGCCTTCCGGCTTGTTCCTCAGTGCATCCTAGCTATGGGGCGGCCTTGTATGCCAGTCTCTTGTCCTGAGTCTTGCCAAATCAGGCCTATTGACTTCCTTGGGGTTATCAGCCCTAATGCTTGCCCCATTTCATCAGCAAATAAACTGAGATGTACAGACTATATGAAAATGGAGAGAGTTAGGGTTGATAATTCCAAGGAAGATCCAGGCCTGATTTGGACTCAGAACATCCTAAATCGTAATGTTTTTCCTTTTGCAGCTTGCAGGGTGGGGGTGTGATGTTAGGGTTGGAAATCCTAACACCCCATTCTCCTACTTTTGTTGGTTTTCTCTGAACCCTAACTGGTGCATTAATGTAATTTTTTGCAAAATAATTTCCTTACTTTCATAGATAGTATAATCATATCTTCATTTAGAGAGGTCACTTTGGGATCTGCGTGAACACATCCATGTGCCTAGGGAAGCACAGGGCCATCTGGGCCTTGCATCTTAATCCCTCCATACATGCACACATGCATCTGGCTGTGGAAGCAGAGGGCTCTCTGGGCCCTGCACTCCCATGGCTCCAAAACAGAAATTTATGTGCTTGATTGTAATTGTTTTTTGTCGGCTCACTTCAAAGGGAAAACTATATTAAGTGTCCCTCTTAACTGCCAGCACTAGATTGTATGTGGGCAAAACTGTTTTTTTTTGTTTTTTTTTACCCATAGTCAGTACATTTTTGGCAGTTTGTTTTGAAATTTGCTGTGGTTGTAGTGGAACAGTAGATACACTTTTGGAACATCTTTGATGATTATCAGACTTTCATTGTGGATTTGGCACCATGGTGAATATTGCAGGTAATTTTGGAATGCATTGCATACCCCATGAATTTTTGTTTTGGGGGGGGGATTATGTGTTAGTATTGTATTACTAATGTTGGTTTTGGGATGGGAAGGATTAGTCATTCACTTATCTGATTTGTTTGGAGAGGGGTATTTATTGGCAACTTTATTTGGGGTGGGTTAACCTGTTGTAGCAGTTTAGGATGTGCCTTAGTTCCAGGGCCCCATGGATTACCTATCCAGTATCACTGTTGCTTGATCTCTGTCCTTTCATTGGCCTCCCTTTGTCAACTACAGCTCTGAGACACTGCAGTGAGGTTGGGATTATGAGAGGGTGTGATGGCAGGCAGTGGGGTGCTACAGATATAGCGGGAGCAAGTCACATTAGAGTGATCAGGACCAGGAAGTGTCCTAGGGTAAAATGGAGCCTGGAGAGAGGCTAGATGTGTTTGGTCCACATACCTAGGGTTCCCACCGGACTGACTGGGAAGGTTGCCGTTGGGTCGGTAACCTCAAGTCCCTTTCAGGTGGTGCTATGCAATGCCAGATTGATTAGGAATAAGACCACAGTTATTACGGATTTGATTTCCTTGGTGAGTCTGGCTTGCATTATGGAGACCTGGCTGTGGGATGACATGGGTCTAGTGTTGGAGGCATCTGTCCAGCCAGGTTTTCCGTAGTGCACTGCCAGAGGAGGAAGCACAGGGATGAGGGTGTTGCCATCTGTTTTATATCTGACCTAAACTTCTCAGTTCACCCAATGGGCTCCACTTCATCTTTTGAATTTGTGGCCGTGTGCAGGCTGCAGAATCCCCCTTGTATACAGGCCTCCAAGGTGCGAGGGTGAGTTTCTGCAGGAAGTTGCAGACTTCATCACCTAGAAGGTGTTGCAGTCACCCAGATGATTGGTTTTGAGTTACTTCAATGCCTGGATCGATGATGAGCATTCGCAGTTTGATTATAACTTCCTCCAGTCGATGTCTTCACTGGGCCTTGCACAGGCTGTTACTTCTGCAACCCATAGCCACGTTCATGCCTTGGACTTAAGTGTTCTCACTGAGTCTTGAGATCTCTGACTTTAGGATTGATCTGGTGATATCACTGCACAGTGAGATTTTCATTCGGTTCCCCCTGTTAGTCCCTCCTCTGTGGAGATGGCCTGCCACCGTCATTTGAAGGGTTTGTCCCCAGAGGGACTGATGGCAGTGATGGATCTATCTGGTGTGTGTGCAGCATGTGCCACAGGTACAGGTGAGGCAGTTGCAGTGTATAATGAGGCTATTTCTAAGTCACTCAGCTGTGTTGCACTGTCCACGTATTACCCACGTCTTCTTGTTTGAGACTCTTGTGGTTTGATAGGGCTCTCAAAGAGATGAAGACCAAAGGTCAGTGGTTGGAGTGCTGTTTGTGGAGGACTTGGCCTGAGGGGGACAAAATGGCTTTGAGACTTCACTATGGTGAATATCAAAGGGCAATCAACCATAAGAAGGCAGTGTTCCTGTCCAGGGAGATTGCTGCAGGGAAGAACAGACCAGCTGTGCTTTTTTTGAACTGTGGACAGGTTTCTCCATCCTGCCTGTCTACAGTCAATAAAAGCATTTTCAGTTGCCCAGTGTGAGAAGCTTGCTTTGTTCTTCTCTGACAGGTTATCCTCCATCAGGGCTGGGATCTCCCCAATAGGGCACTTGCTGCCTCGTGGTGGCAAATCGTGTGTGTCCGGAGGCACTCTTATTGTTTAGAGTGAGTTCAATCCAGTTGGGGTGGCTGAGGTTTATGAGGTGTTCTTGAAGTTGTGGCCCACATACTGTGAACTGGACCTGGGTCCGACTCATTTCTTAATGGGATGTGTTGAGTTTGTTGGTCCAGTGTTTGCCGAGATTGTCTGTTGTTCACTTTCAGAGGATTGTTTTCCCAACACCTTAAAAGAGGCACTGGTGAGACCCTGCCAAAAGAAACCATCTTTTGACAATGACATATTGCCAAATTATAGAGCTGTTTCTAACCTCCCATTCTTAGGGAAGGTTATTGAGAAAGTGGTGTATCTGCAGCTTAAGACACACCTCATAACCCATGATATCTGTGAGCCCTTCCAGTTGGGATTTAAGTCAAGACATAGCACTGAAACTGTATTAGTCAGCATGCAAAATTATCTCCTCAGGGTGAGAAATAGAGGGGAGCAGTCAATTCTCATTCTCCTTGATCTCTTATCAGCGTGTGACACTGTGGACCATGTAGTGCTGCTGGATCACCTAAGGGAGCTCTGTGGACTCACCGTTACTGTTATCAACTGGTTTGAGTCCTTTTTTACAGGCAGGATGCAGAGGGTGATGATGGGAAATTTCTCATCCTGCCCAAAGCCCCTGACTTGTGGAGTTCCCCTGGGCTCGATCCTGTCGCCTATGTTGTTCGCAATGTATATGCTTCCCTGGGTGAGATCATTAGATGGTACAGTTTGGGTTTCCACAGTTATGCAGACAACACCCAGCTGTATATATCATTTGTACCCAATGCTGATGGAGCTGTGGAGGTGCTAAATAAATGTCTGGCTGAAATTTAGGAGGTGATGTCCTCTAGCTGGGTGAGACTCAGTCCTGACAAGACGAAGGTGCTAGTGATTGTGCCTAGTCATTGGCAGGATGTAGATCCTGCTGGAATGGGAACAGTATTATTCCTCGGCCCCATTCACTTGGTGGCATCCACCAAGATAAAAAATCTGGGCATCATCTTTAATGATGGTTTGACACTTGAAGAGCAGGTCTCATCCGTCATCAAGAGTGTTTTTTACCACTTGAGGAATGTTGCCTAGATTAAAGCCTTGATACCTCCTGATGACCTGCTCTCACTGGTACATACCTTTGTGACATCGCAGTTTGACTGCTGCAATGCTCTGTACCATGGGGTTACTGGAGGGGTTCTCCAGTGCCTGCAGCTGGTGCAGAATGCAGTAGCCTGGTTACTGATGGGCCTTCTGAGGTCCTGTCATGTGACCTGGGGCTGCATGAACTGCAATGGCTGCTGGTTAGGTGGAAAATCATCTTCAAGGTAGGCTTGCTCACCTGTAAGACACTACATGGATCAGGCCATGGCTACCTAAATGACCTCCTGACTCCTGCCTGTCCCATGTGCTTGCTTGCTCCTCTATTGAGTGCCTACTAGTGGTTCCTAGGGCCTGCCTTAAATCCTCTGGAGATGGTTCATTTGAGGTGGCGGGCCCAATATTGTGGACCTCACTACCAAGACCTTTGATGGAGGCTGCATCAGTGGAGGTTCTGGGCACCTTACAAAAGGACAGAGATGAGATTGTTGGATGGGGTAGAGCAGAGGCAATGAAAATTATTACAGATATAAGTGGGATGCAATATCAAGAAAGGTTGGCCAAGCTAGGACTATATACTGTTGAATTCCATAGATTCAGAGGGGACACATGTCTGGGTTTTGGGGCCTACAACTATCGCGAGTTATGGGACTGCTTGGGCTTTGAAATGAGCAACAATCAAAAGGCTACAAGATCTGACTTGTTACAACTCAAAGTGGAGAGAACTGAACCAGTATCCTGTTACAATGATGACTTCATTATGTGGCCGTAATGTGGACATCGCAACAAGGGTGTCAGTGACAGGGGCAATCTTGATTTTAGGTTGCCCCACACTCACACCGTGTTGAGTGCCCACACAATTTCAAGGCCCTTCATGGCATGCCTGCTCTGGAGGAGGTTATATGTACTTTTAGGGGGTGCGGGGGCAAAGCCCTCCACAAAAGCTGATTGTTTCCCAGGTCGATGCTTTGGCACCATCACTCCTGGAATGCATAATGCCTAGTGTCGTAACGCCAGGCAGCATTTCACCTATGCCGTAATCAGCGTCAGCAACATGCCTGTCGCACTGGCATGGATGAACCAGCAAAACCAAAAAAGGGCAATGTGGTTTTCCCAACGGGTGGTGTCCTTTTGGAACAGCCTGCCAGAGGATGTGGAGTGACGTAAGAATATCAATGAATTCAAAACCAAAGTCGATATTTACTGTTTTAATAGTAATGTGGGTGGATACATCCTTCGAGGAAAAGGACGAGCATTTAAAATGGGCACTATTGCCTCTCTAATCTCGTAATACACCTGTGATACCTATGATATCTATGATTCTAAGGATAACGGATTTCTTTATGACTGCATTTCTTAATGCGGTCCTTTGACAAGAACGCATTCATATCTAAGGGGGCAGGGCCATCCAGATACTGCAAACAGCATATGTATGTATTTGAGTAGTGTTTATTCAATGAAACTTGGCTATGCCATCTGTGATAACCCTGCCTCTGTAAAACAGAGCTGTGCTTTTTGTTTTAAAAGACACTTTGGCCACCATTAGCTAAATCTGTGGCCTTTTAATGTGAACAGACGTTGGGGTGCTCAATCCCTGGTGCTGGCTAAAGCATGTGTTATGACACTGGGAAGCCCACTCCTGATGCAAGATAATTCTACCCCTTCATGTGATGTTTCTATACTCTCCAACACCAGGGTGCCCAATCCCTCATGCTGGTGAAGCCTCTCCTCCTGCCTAATTAAAATAGCACTGACACCAGGGTGTCCAATCCCCTGTGCTGGTGAAGTCCCTCAACCCACCTGATTAAGATACTGACAGTGGGTTGCCTAATTCCCAGAGCTGGTCACCTTAAAATAAAAAGAAAACTGTCCCTGAATATCTATTTTTTAATTTTCTTATGTCCTGAAAAAAGTAAGACAGTCCCTCGTAAATCTCAGACCTCTGACCCCATGCGGCACCCCCCACCCCTCACTAACATGTCTTGGGTCCACAGCAGCCCTACAAAAAAACATGTACTTACTCATTAATGGTGAAGGTGAGTGTTGTCACTGCATTTCCAAAGTGTTTTGAACTTTTACTCGTAACTTGGTAATTTTTTACTATTTTTCCTTCAAATTTTCAACATGGCCTTTTTGGAACCCTACCCCATCAGCGATGTACAGTAGGTGAAAATTTTCAACTCCACCCTGAAAGGTGATTTTGAAATTGCTCTGTGAAATCACCTTTCAGGTGGGATTTTAAAATGTTCTCCTACTGGGTTCATGAGGTGGGGTCACAAGATGACTATGTTGAATATTTGGGGTCAGTATATTAAAAAACAAAGTTATGAAGGTACTTTGACATTTTTCAACACTCACTAATAATTTTGGTAATTTTCAATATTTTGACCCCAAATTTTCAACATTGCCAGTTTTTCACACCACCTCATGAAAGCAACAGATGACATTTTTCAAATCCTGGTTAAAATGTGTTTTACACTAGCTGTGCAAAATGATATTTCAGACACTGTTTTATAAATGACACCTGTCATGTTTAGAAGGGGGGAGGGGGTCATAAAAAGACTATGTTGAAAATTTGGGCCTAAAATGTCAACAAATTATGAAGTTAGTGTTGTTTACAGGGATGGCCATTTGCCCAAAGGGGACCATGTTGCCTTCCCCTGTTGGTGACCTGAGTTTGGGTGCGAGCTCAGTAAGTCAGCTGCATGGGTTGAAGCTGAGTATTACAGTTATGTCTCAAGTAGCACAAATGCACTAAAACAGCAGTGTAAATCTTTGATATGCCATCTTGCTATACATGGGGACAGATATTCAAAACTTTGCGCTGGACGCTAACCCTTTGCACAGGATTTGTGCCGGGTTTGTGCAGTTCTGCTATATGCAAAAGGTCAAATAGCATGGGCAAACTGCATTCGCGCCGGGCAAAAGTATAATGTATGCAAGGGGCAAAAAGTGGGGGCGTGTACATGAATACAGGCACAATGCTATATTCAGTGTATTAGCACCACGCAAAGTGTTTTTGTGCGACTTAGCGCAACACATTGTACAGTGCAAATTACCACCCAGGAAAAGGTGGTCTTAAATCTGGGCTAACCAGCTTTGTGCAATTTTGTGGCTTTGAGCAGCTTTGCATGGCTTTGCGCAACTTTGTGTGACATAGAACCATCGTTCATGGAACTCAGTAATTCACAAGTGTGAATAATGGTGTTTGTGAGGGTCTGCCAGCGGTGTTTTTTTTACCCTAACCAGTAAATATTAAACATAGAAAGAAACCAGACATGGAAGAAACATGCTGCACATGGATGGCAGCTCCTATGTTGCCATCATCTGCCACTGGTCCCAGCCATACCAGGCATTAAGGGGTGACCCAGTGCCCAGTGGACACCATGGCAGTGTGGCCATACAGCACACACCTGCAGACCACCCTTTGGTGGATACCAACAGAATCCAGCACATACATGCATCACTGGGGGCCTGGAAGGTGTTGAGGGGTCTGCACCACACACTGGGAGCTGCCACAAGGCTGGGACAATCCACACAGTGCAAATGGTCCAGTGTAGGGAACAGCGCAATACCAGTGTGCTTGTCTGATGGTATGTGCCCCCATGTCCACATACCGCACATCTGTATAGACACCACAGCACACACAGCCAGCCATGTATATGTCACTGTGAGTATCCCATGCCAGTGGTGCAGCATCTGTTGGTCGCACAACAGCATAACAGTAATGTCCACTGTCAGTACACACCTGCAAGATGGGCCTGTCACTGTGTAATGTGCAGCAGTCATTGATGCCCTACACACCATAGGCATTGCTGTGTCCCTCACCTACTGGCCCCCTTGTTACTATAGTGTCTGCTGTGTAATGCAGCAGGAACTACAGTTTGACAATTGCATGCATCACCACCATCTGTGCCTGTGCTGTGTAATCCCCTGGGGCACAATATTCTATGCAGTTTTGTACAAATGTAGCCTGCAGCTACCACCATGCACTTCCAGACTGATCTACTGTATAGGTGGAGCTATGGGCAGACCCAGCCAGCCCCTGTACTTTCAGACTGACCTACAAGTGGAGCTGTGGGACCCTGCAATAGTGCTGGGCAAACTGCATGCAAATCAGGACATAATGAGATGCTAATCTGGATGCCTGCCCACAGACTGCCTAAGTAGGCTCATTTACATGTCAGTTTTGAATATAGCAAATTTTTGCCCAGGGCAAACCTTAGCACTGCGCAAACATTTCAGAAACATGGTACATTTCTGCAGAATTTCACATGCACTGGTGCGTACAGCTTTAATGAATCCACTCCTTTGCTAGCACACACATTGGCAACATGGTTCGCCTCTACCTTTCTTCATGTCGCTGTGTACTGGGCTGCTGTTGTGGTTTGCACTTCTGGTTGCTATATTCAGAGCTGTCTTACTTCCCGGGCTATTTTTGCACACTCCCAGCCCAGTTTGCCTTGCTTCCTTAGCATGCTGTATTCAGCAGGTTTAGCACCAGGGCTATCCCTTTTGAATATAGTGGGCTATTGGTTCCAGGCTAACTTAGCAAGCCGGGTAGTGCTAATTAAGCCCTCGGGCAAAGTTTTGAATATCTAGCCCATGGTTTCTTCTATTTATGAAAATTCCTTTAAATTTTTATTTGTATGTGTTTGAATACTTCATGATCTAACAAAAAAAAAGTCATGGAAAGGTAACTCCAAAACAGGGAAGTCACAGTCCACAACTTTTGTAAAGCTTAAGAGAGTTCAATTAAAGTGCAATTTGGTAAACCAAAGCAGGACAGGATATAAATCCAAGGGATACCTAAAGAGAGGAGGAGTCTAGAATAATTAAAAGCTATACATTTCAGAGTTTTTATTTAGAACCTTCATAGTACTAGCATTTTTAATAAATGCATATGTCCCAGTTTCATATAAATTTTTATGGATTTCCAGCCACACCACGTACTTCTTCCATCTAGAGTATTTCCAGAAGAAGAAGCTGGTTCAGTTGAACATTGAATCCACTGGGATGTAAGTCATTCATTTTGAAGATCAATTTAAACTCCTTGGGCTCAATTTTCAAAGGGTGACATAGGGCTCACATCAAGCCCTGCCTCACACCCATTTTTCGGCACAACTGCGCCAAACTCCTTTGATGCAGCTGCACCTGATTTTAGTACATTAGGCAAAGTTGTGACAGTTTCTTTAGTTTGTGGCAGCTTGTGCCAAAGATTTGGTGCAAGACCTGTAAAAAGGGTGCCCCAAATGACATAAGTTAAACCAGGGAAAAGCTGATCCAACTTGAGGTATTTGGTGATCGGGACTGAAAATCCCAATCACCATCAGGGAGAATGCCACAAGTTCTATGTGCCAAATGATCGGCACACCAGGGCCTTGCAGCATTCTTCAGGCTTTGAAAATAGAACCCCTTTTCTTTTTTTTTTTCCTTTTTTAACCAAGCTGTTCTCACCCTCAACTCACTCAGTGGCCTCCCCTTCCCCATAACCAACTTTCCTAAGCATTTACTGGTTATCCACCACTTATACTGAACCTTTATAGTGGTGGGTGGCCTGACATGGCAGACATACATTGACCTGCAGCAGATGTGGTGCAATGGCAGGCCATGGCTTCTCCTCCAGCTCCTAGTTTTTCGCCCTGGGGGTGTTGGCATGCAATGACACACACACATGTACAGAGGTGTGCTGCATGCTAGCATCCATCCGCTGCTCTTCCCCTTGCTGTGGGAATGTGCTGTCTTCCAGCCTCCACCAGGCAACAGATAACTTGTAGTATGCGGTGTAACCCCTCCCTAAGGGAGCAGAGCTGTCTCTGGGATGCTAGCTCCTCCCTGCACTGGCCAGCCCCCAAGTCACACATCCATTTATAAACTCAAGTCATCAGCATAGTGAGCAGTAGCCTTATTGCTGTGCTTTTGAACCAGGCTGGCCTCTTTTTGTAACAGAAATTTCACCCAATTGTCTCTGTTTTCAGAGCAGTTACAGTACATGGTCTGATGCCGTAAATGTCATACCAGCTGTTGCTCTATATAATGTGCCCCAAATCCATTTGTAATTTCAACATTTTAAATTGCTGTAATGTGTTTGTGTATTTCTTGTTTGACCTGGAATGCTGTTCAGCCTACTGTACATTATCATTTAGAGCAAGCACCCAAAGCAAGAAAAACAACGAACTATTGTATTTAGATTCCAAGTCAGCATTTTGACTTCTGTGTTGTTGGGTCAAAAATGTATTTGCTGAAGAGGGGGGATGTCATGTGATGGTAAGCCGAAGAGCAGTTGTTCATCTGCTCAATCCCTGTGCCATCATCTTTAAACTGAATTTTTTCCAGTGAGTTGCAATTTTTTTTTATTTTTAGAGGTCTGTGCTAAACATACAGTAAGAGGATCCCACCTCTCGATCGATGCAATTCTCGCTCACCAATGGCTTCTGAACCATTAGCGATGAACACCTCAAAATCACCAGAGATCCTTTCAGCCCACTCCCTGCAGTCTAAGCGGTCAAAGGAGGATGCCTCTCTACCCATCTCCCTGGACCTGGAGGCTGAGCTTTCTGTGATGGAGTCCTGAGATTTGAACACCATCAAGTAAGTCTTGTTTGAATTAATGGCAGACTTTAAAACAGTTAAGCCTACTTTGGAGTCCCTCACCTGATGAATTTTGGTCACTAAAGTCATATTTCCTCATATGAGAACAGAAGTTGTAAAACTGAACCCGACTTGGTCGATTTGTATAGAAAGTTACACAAGCTGGAGGGAAAAAAATAGATGACCATGAGTCACAGAAGATGCAGTTATTTATTAATTGTCAGCTTTTCTGAGTGATTGGAAGGCAAGGATCCAATATTGTTTGTGCAAAAGCTCTTGGAAAAAATCACTAGCCCATCTCCCCATGGAGCTACATACATAATACAGCGGGCTCATAGGTCGCGTCAGACGATGTTGAATCCTTTGGAGAAACCACTTCCTATTATTTTTGGCTGTTAAACTTTAGAGATAAAATCCATGTACAAGTCAAAGTCTGTGAATTAAAGGAACTATGGTGGGAGGGATCCCGAATATTTATTTACGATGATCTCAGTCCGGGTGTGAGGGCAAAGCAGCAAGAATACAGAGACCTCAAAAGGAAATTATTTGCTGCTGGTATTAAATATCACATGTGGTATCCAGCCATACTGCAGGTTTCTACACCCAAAGGAGACAAGTAGTTCCACTCAGTGCTAGAAGCACGACAGGGTCTGCCGACATTTTTCCCAAACTTCTATCCTGCCCCACAAACTCCAGCGTGTTGCCATAGCCATGAGTTACTGAGCTGAACTTTGATCAACACCAGAGATGATATCTTTACTTGTTTCCTTAAGTTTTGTTATTTCCATAAAGCATTATACTTTTTCCGGGGATGAAGACTGAGAGCCACTTGTTTATTGATGCATCATTTGGATCCTCAAGTTATGGACAAACACCACCTTTCTAGTTTCTATGGGGCAGATTCACAAAGCCACAAGTAGGACACCCGCAAAATGCATCCAAAAAGAATGGTGCAAGTAGCAAGATGCGGCAAAAGAAGCGTCAAGTGTGATTCAGAAACGCAAACTGTGGCAAAACCCAGAGAAGTTGCATTTTATGCCTTGCATCCAGAATTGCGTCACAGTGAAACCTGCGACACTTCGCAAGGTATGAAGCATCCAAAATCTGTATTCAGGAAACACAGCGCAGTCTGCCTGTGTCCATCCACATCCCCACCACCTAGACTAATGAAAAGGTGGTCTAAGTGCACACCACTATAAAAGGGGTGGTGCAACACAGTACAATATAGACGCACCAGAGGAAGCAGTATGCAGACTGTGGAGTGTAACTGTAGAAGAGGATGACCATGCTGGCAGGGGTAGCTCTACTGGGCATAAGGCAGGTAGCAGAAGGCTGGTGGAGGCAGCACAGGTGAAGGAGGAACCACAATGACAGGATGCAGGGTAGTGCACCCCCACAGCCACAGCAACCAGCCAGGCGCATTGCCCCCCGAGTGATACATGACAGATTATCCTATGAGGAGCATACGGAGGAGCAGTGCATAGCATGGTACTGGTTGAATAAGGCCACCATAGCAATGTTGTGCCAGGAGCTGGAGGAGATTCTGGACACAGCTACAAAGTGGGGCCATGCCATACCAGTCAATGTGAAGGTAACAGCAGCACTGTGCTGTCTGGGCACTGGCACATTCCAAAGACCCAGTGGTGATACCATTGGAATATCCCAGGCCACTGTGTCCCAATGCCTGAGACAGTTTGTGGATGCCTTGCTGCGACACCGTGACAGGTATATTGGCTTCCCCACAGGGTGCACAGCAGCAGGCCACCAAGCAGGCCTTATATACTATAACACAGTTCCCAAATGTCCTGGGCACTATCAGTTGCACACAGGTGGCAATCAAAGCACCACTGGAGGATGAGGATGCCTTTGTAAACCGCAAGGGGTACCATGCATTGAACATTCAGGTGGTGTGCGACAGCCGCTGTTGGATACTAGACATGGTGGCCAGGTATCCTGGATCCTGCCATGATTCCTTCATATTCTGGCAGAGTGGCTTACAACAGGCATTCCAGAGAGGTGAACTGGAGGGCAGATGGCTGATAGGTGAGTGGAGACATACACGGATAGGGCATGGTGGTAGGGTACACTGCATAGAGACAACTGGACATGACATAGTGCCAGTTCATGGCTAATTGTCCACTCTACTGCACATTCCACAGGTGACAGTAGATATCCCCAACTGCCATGGCTGATGACACTGGCGAGGAACCCACAGAATGCAGCAGAGGAGGCATATAATGATGTACATGTCACAACATGAGCTGTGATTGAGAGAACCTTTGAGATCCTGAAGGCATGCTTCAGGTGTCTGGACAGAGCAGGAGGAGTACTGCAATACAACCTGGAAATGTGCTGTAAGATCATCCTTGCATGTTGCATCCTGCACAATATTGCCCTAAGTCAGAAGGTACCACTGCCAACAGGGGATCCTGTGCATAGTGATAGGGATGCAGAGGAGGCCAATGAGGATGCAGATGTGGGACATCATCATTGAATGCTAAGCAATGTAACAACAGGCCGGCAGATCCGTGAACAACTCATCAGGAACCATTTCACCTAAGGGACAGCTGTGACCCTTGGGTGGCCCTGGCAGACGTACACTCAAACAGTGAAGGATGCCAAGACATGACCCACACAGAAAAAGAAGGCCTTCAAATTCAGTTCAAGTATTCTTCATTTTTTTAAAAACTGATCCAGTTATTTTCATGTTTTTGAAGTAATTCAAATATGCTTTGATTGTACCTCAAACACCAGTTTTTATCCATTGAAAAACATCTCAATTTGTTCTCAAATGCCCTTCAAAAAGTGCACAAAAAATGCTAATTAGCCTTCAAAAAGAATACTGAAATACTGGTAATAAACTGTTATGAACAAGACCTTCAACTGTACCTGAAATGCCTTTCAAAGGAAAACTCTGATTTGCAGGGGCTCCCACCCCTGCAAACCTTACCCTCCGGTTTAAGTTTAGTAGAAAAAGACAGTTTTTTGTTCTCCCATGACAAAGCTGTTTCATTTAATTTTGAAAAGTTCACTACACGGAAGTATGGCAGATGCTTAGGTGGCTCCATTTACTGTAAAGGTGCAGGTGAGGTGCGGCACCGTGTGTTTCAGTCCAAATGCATTGAAGCGCACAGTGCAGCGCTGCACCTTTACAGTAAATGGAGCCGCCTAAATATCCACCATACTTTCAAGTAGTGGACTTTGCAAAATTAAACAACTTTAGCCAGTCTGGTGGTGCTGAAGGCTGAGGCACTGATTGCCGCACCACTCTCGTCAGCGACCTGGGTTCAGAAGCAAGCTCAGGTTGCTGGGGGTTGGCAGGGGAGGGGGAGGATGGAGCATCCAATGGACAGCTCTCCTCTCCCGAGGTGGGTTGGGGCACAGAGCCTGGCGAAGCCTGAGACCTAGCAGTGGCTGGGTGCTGACACATCCTGCCTGATAGAAAAGGGCGGTAGGCAGGGCACTGGGCAGGCGTGCTGCATGCGGATGCATGCAGAGTATACCCCCTGCTGGCATTGCACGCCCTGCCTCTGAGGCAGAAAACCAGGGAAAACATGGCACCTTCACGCAGCTTGATTGCAGTCCATGAGTGTGCACCGGGCTACTCGGGCACCTAAAACTGGATCTGTGTAGGGTGGGGAGTTTGGGGCTCCCTGCCACCCCACTTTGGGGGGTAAGCTGCAGGTTTTAGAGGGTGCCAGCACGAGGCTGCGGGAGAGATGGACGGTGCCCGGATCCCCAGTAGGATGTGATGGACAAGAGGAGCAGAAGGTGGCCAAGGAGGCAAAAAAAATAAAAAAATTAAACAACTCTGCCATGGGAGGAAAAAGTTACTTTTTCTACTAAACCTAAACTGGAGGGTAAGGTTTGCAGGGACAGGAGCCCCTGCAAACCAGAGTTTTCCTTTAAAGTGCAATAGTCCTGAAACATAAAAATCGAATGGCTATCAAATCAGAGAAACTCTCTGTCCCACCAATGTACCCCATTTTCATCCACCCAGACTAGCCCTAAGACCTCCAACTAGCATCCCCTACCTACATGTCTCCTCTCTGCTGACCCAGACCAGCAACTGGAACCCAAACCAGTCTTCCCCGCCTATATTCTCCCTGTCCTCCACCCTGAATCAGCCATGGGACTGCTGGAATGGTCTGCCTTATCTATGCCCCCATGATATCTTCAAATGGACCAGCCTTGTGATGACTGACCCCCCAGGTCTACTTTTTCATTGTCCACCCACTCAGACCAGCCCTGGGAGCACTTTATCTGCCACCATACCTACTGTACATGTGAAGCTTGCCAGGATTAAACCTCATTTTGTAGCATGCTGCAGCAGAGTTACTATAGTAAACAATACAATCTCAGCGGTAGTCAGTTCCTTCTGTCATGCAGGACATTATGACACTGCACTTTATCCTGGTGGGCTTTACTATACGTCCTCCTTGTCCCTCGATCTGGATCAGTGTTGGGATCCAAGGTCTTGCTTTCCCCTAGGAAAATCTCACATTTTTGTCACTTGGACTATCCCTGGGAATCCATATTGGCTGTTCCCATGTATGTCACCATATTCTTTCACCCAGACAACCCCTTTTGACCATGAGACAAGCCTTCCACATCTATCATTCCCCTGCCGGCACACCCAGACCTGCTGTGGGACCCCTGGACCAGCTTTTCCCACCTATGTCACAATATCCCTCTACCTGGACAAGCCTTGAGACCACTATACTGCCCCCCTTCATTTACGTCCCTCCTCTTTAACAACCCAGACTAGCTCTGGAATCTCAAACTGGCATTTTTCACCTACTGTATGTCCGTCCTTCTACCCACCAGGACTAGTCCTGCAAATCCTAGAAAAGTATTTGACACCAGCCTCCACATTCATCCCCCATGCTGTCCAGCCCTTGAACTCACAGACAGGTGTCCTAAACTCACCTCTACCCTCTACTTCTAGCAGGACCAGACAAGGGACCCATGAATGGGTGTTCAACTCACACCTGATCCCTTATTTTCTAATTGGACCAGCCATAGGACTCATATACAAGGGTCTCACACTCACCTCCACCTTTTCTCCCATCTAGAGCACCCCATGGTCCTTAGTACTTGGGTATGAAACACATCTGCATACACTTCTCCCACTCATACCATCCGTAGGACCCTAAAACAGGGGCCAGATACCCACATGCACCTTCATCAGATTTACAATAGCATATCGAAATGCCAAAACCCAACACCCAGAAGCCCATAAATTATAGCCCACCAGTCAGTATCCTGAAAGTCTGGAACTGCACACAGCAGTTGTTTTTTCTGTGTTTCCTTATTTACGATTGCCAACTCTGCTGCGGGCAATTCCAGACTGTCGGGATACTGACTGTTGGGCTATAATTTTCAGGCTCCTGGGTATACTACTTCAGCCAGTATTGCTGCACCAACACTGCTTCAGGCAGTGTTGATGACAAAACACTGCTAATTGCAGTACTTTTGCAGTGTGATTACAGTGCTAATTAACATAATTCGCACACACTGTATCAGCACTGCATGTACACCAAAAGAGACCTGAAGATGCATTAATTAAACACTGATGGACTGCATTATGAAATGAAGTGTGCAGGAAGTGTACACTGCTACTGTAACACTGAAATAACACTATATAGTGACTATTTGAACACTTCACTTCCCTTCCCTCTGGGTATTGGGATTCTGCAATTCGGTGAGCCGTAATACTCCCCCTACATCTTCCACTCAGACTGCCTTTAGTGTGGCCAAACCAGGATTCTGACACCACCTGCAGCATCTTTCACACTGTTCCTAAAACCCCAGAACCAGGATTAAATAGCTACCATATCATGCCCCCCACAGACCACCTATAGGCTCCCCTTGGAGCCTATTTACTCATCAGAATCACCAAAGGTGCTCCCCAATAAGACTTTCCCAGCTATGACCCCTCTTCACCCACCTGAACCTCCAAGGGCACCCACATAATAGAGTCTCCCACATACATTCACCCTCTTCCTCCATATGGACCACCTAGGGGACCACATGAACCATGCTACCCCCACCCAGGACACTGGGGGATTGGAAACCCATGGCCATGATTGGGGGCAGTCAGGAGTCTAACAACATAACTATGGGAGTGGGGAAGCCTGAAGCTGGGGATGGGGCTCAATAGCCTGCTGCCAGGGTTAAGAGGGATACAAAAGGGAGTGTGACACCATGGCTTGGGGGGGCTCAAGAGCTAGTGGCCCCACCCTCTGCATGTAATGGGTGTTGACACACCATTACAGTCAACCCACCCAATACAGATTAAGTAGAAGGTCTTACCTGAGCAATATTGGAGCCAGAGGTAGGAGTCTCGAAGGGATGTTGTCCACCACACCTGTAAAAAAAATAAATATAGAAAAGGAGGTAACAAAGGATCCAGAGCTCTGAGAAGGTACAGTAAGGGTACAAAAGACAGGTTAGGCATAGAATTATACTTATCTGATATGTAGGAGTCCATGTCCTGTTAGATGTGTCAAATAAATTACAATTACGTTAGCTGGAAAAAAAAAATAACAGAGCAGAACAAGGGGAAAGGAAATGTGGTTTGGGAGGGGGCTCAGCCAAAAACCCCTGTACTCCTATTGGTGGCCCAGTGATTAGTATTGTACCTGGTAGCCAGGTGGCCTTGTGGAAGCTCTTCAGGGACTAGTGGTCCTGTTGGTAAATAAAAGAAAGGTGCTGGTGGTCTTGTGGGCTAGGAATGCTGGCATGGGGTCATAATGTTGCAAGTCATTATGCTGTGTGGCAAAATCGCGCTGCCAATACAGCGCGATTTCTGCCATGTGGCATAACACTTTTTTGGGGGGGGTCTGCCCCCCGCAACCCCCCCAATAAAGATTCTCAACTCTGGGGGGGGGTTAACTCAGGGAGCGCACAAACTGTTAACAAAAATAAAGATTTCTGGGGCCAGGAATCAAACCTGGTCCCAGATGCAGCACCTGGGTTCCTCGCTGCAGTGGCTCAGTCCATTGAGCCACAGCAGCTGCTCAGCAGAACCCCATCCCAGAAGAGGTCTTATCCTCTGCCTGGGATGTTTAGAGTGGTGCAATACAGCATACAGCAGTATGCACAGTATTGTACCACTCGCTGTAAACTACAGCACTCTTCAGGTTTAGCCATTATGTTGTACTCTATTAAGCATGCAACATTATGACCCGGTAGGAGGAATGCTATGGGGGCTATAAAGTAAATTGGTAGCCCTTATGGTCTAGTACCCTGTGGCCAATGCCAGTTTTCCTTTGAAATGAATTTCTACCCTTCTCGGAGGTCTAGTGGGGGCTCTTTGAGCCATAGTATTGTGTGGGTGCTGCTGATGTGGAATGGTGGCAGAAGGAGAATACATTTGGGTTGCACCAGCAGCCAGCCACATAGTACAATCACGTTAGAGTGAAAGTACCTGCGGGCACTTGTAACTCACAGATTACACAGAGCTCAGGTTGTGGATCACTCTGCACAGGTGGGGAGAGGGAAGAGAAGGAAATGAGCCAGCCGGAAGTGGAGGAGGCAATATCAGAAGTGTTCCCCCACCACCACCTTTCCCACCACTTTGGTGGCAGAGTTTGTTTATGCCCTAAGGGGCTGAAGCAACAGCAAGGAGAAGGCATGGAACAGCCACATCCAGTGGCTGCAACAACTGTTTTGGAAATCGGGGATGGAAGCCGGAAAGAGCTGCCATTGAGTGAAACCACTCCAGCAGTGATGCTGAAGCCAGAAAGGGAGTGCAGAGGTGTCAGGAGCTGCCAGGGAGTAAAGCCACTCTCGTGGCAATAGTAAAGCCTGGGTGGGGGGGGTTGTAAGAATGGGAGAAGACGGGATGGCAGCAGCAGCAGGTGTGGCATAGTTTAAGCCACACTACAGCTTTAGGAATGCCAAAGGGCTAAATTTTGTTGTAAAGACAAGCCACCTGCAATCAAGCCTAAGAGAGTAAAGTACATGAGCCGGGGGGCACGGAAATACACATGAGGGCTGGGAGAGCCCAGAGATAGCTGCAGTGACCACAGCAGAAGCCCAAAAGTGCAATAAAAATACAAAACACACAAGCAAACAAACACAAAAAAAAAAACAGTAACAAAAATACAGTACATAGATTTAATTACTGTAAGTGGCTTCCGGGAGTGGGGAGCAATGTTCCAGGTTAACTACAGGTAGGCCATGACTGGAACATGCTGGCAGGAACAGATGTAGTTATGACATCTTGACATCAGCAGCAGGAGGCAGATCAGCCAGAGAGTAAATCAAAGTTGGGGGGTGCTGTTATTGCGCTGTTCCTGACAGCTAGATGACATAACTTGAAAAAGTATGAGGTAGGGTGTCTAGGGAAATCACCAGCCCCATCCACACACACCATAACTTGGCAGTGTTTACCTCACAAAGGGGGAAAACAATGGGCTCAAAAGAGGCAAGGACAGTAATCAAGAGGCATTACCTCGACAGGTTCCTGCCTTGGCTGGGGCAGGATCGAGCATTGACTCTCTTCTCCCGAGTGGGGTGGGTCATCTGCCTGCAGTCCAGCCATCACTGGAGGGAGCTCAAGTGGCAGGCTGTAATGGGCACCTGGTAGAGTGGGACATCCCATAGGGTGTGACGTGAGCATGCCTTCACAGGCGTGTGTCAGGTCAGGGACACATGGGATCGAGACTGGGGTGAAAACAAAAACCAACTAATAGCAAAAAAGTATTTATGGGGGAAAAAAGATACAGTTCATTCCCTGCCCTTTTTTTGTTGGAGTGGGGCCTGCATCCAGTACGCACCTCACATTCAGGAGCAGGGTACAAATGCAGGAC
Organism: Neoceratodus forsteri; assembly: GCA_016271365.2. Taxonomy (NCBI): domain Eukaryota; kingdom Metazoa; phylum Chordata; order Ceratodontiformes; family Ceratodontidae; genus Neoceratodus; species Neoceratodus forsteri. The sequence goes on from CM057453.1 coordinate 160,444,597, forward strand.
CCAAAATACTCCCCCCCCCCCAAAAAAAAAGCACCACTAGAATCACAGAGGACATTGGGACTGACAAGTCAAAGATGGAGGAAATCCCCAAAGTGGGTAACAGCAAAATGCATGTACTGGAAACATAAACAGAGATGACAGGAAAGATCAAAGATCCATCCAGTGTGTAGTTCCCTTTTAAACCAGCTGGGACCAATTATTCCCCTATCTACTATAAACACCCTGCGTAGTCACTACAACCTTCACTCTGTCTCAGCTATGCTTGAAATCATTTATGGTTTTGGCACCCACCACCTTGGCTGGCAGACTGTTCCATGGTTCAGCTATCCTTTCCATAAAAATAAAAAAAAAATTCCTCTTGAACCTTGTACCTCCTTTGCATCATTTTCCACTCATACCCCCACATCCTTTAACTATTACTCAGGCTAAACAGTTCCATGCAATTCACCTTGCTTATTCCTTCCAAGTGACTCCCTAGTGAGAGGCACAGGGATGGAAGATTGTCTAACACCACAAGACCAAGAGGTGGTATGTTACATTCTGGGGTAGAGGTTTTTAAGCAGGGTCTGAAAACCTTATTTGCTCATGCTTTAGGGGCTTTATTATCCTCAAAACTATGTCAGATGTCAGAAGTATGGCAGTTTAGGTTCAATGCAAAGAAGTGCAAAGTAATGCACCTGGGAAACAAAAACCCAGGGGAAGAGTACACAATGTGGAGAGGTAGTAACAACAACAAAAAAGGAATGGGATCTGGGGTAGTCATATCAGATGACCTAAATGTTAACAAGCAATGTGAGAAGGCAGTAGAGATGGCTGGGAGATACTTGGATGAATAGGGAGAGGCATCACCAGTAGAAAACAAAAGTTGTTATCCCTCTGTACAGACAATTGGTGAGACCCCATCTGGACTACTGCATGCAGTTCTGGAGACTCCATCTCCACAAGGATAAAGACAGGATGGAGGCAGTCCAGAGGAGGACAACTAAAATGGTGCAGAGTCTGCACCAGAAGCCATACAAAGAGAGACTAAAGGAGCTTAATATGTATATCCTTAAGGAAAGAAGGGAGAAGAGAGACATGACAAAAGTACCTCAAGGGAATCAACAAAGTCCAAGAGGGTAGGGTAGCATCTTTTGGAAAAAGAGTTGTGCAAGAGCAAAGGGACACAATTTGAAGACAGAAGGGGATGACTCAGGGGCAAAGTGAGGAAGTATTTTTTCCACAGAGAGGATGGTGGCTGCATAGAATGGCCTTCCTGAGGAGGTTGTTGGGTCAAAAACAGTTGGGGAATTCAAGAATGCATGGGACAGACATAAGGCAATTCTTGTGGGGCATAGGAAGAAGTAGGCTGTTGGTTAATTAGAACCTGCAGCTTATCCAACAGGTAGGGAAATTAGCAGACTAGGTGGGCCAAGCGGTCCTTATCTGCCGTCAAAGTCTATGTTTCTATGTTTTATGCAAGTTTTTAAGTACTAATTCAAAATTGTATTTTGCTACTGTTTCATATTTGTAATGGTGCCCTGAGCCTCCGAAAAGCACCACATAAAATAAAGGCAACAACATTATAAACTACTGCTGCCACCACCACCACCCATGGGCCCAGGTGCTAACTCCTAGTACCATCCCAAAACGCCAGCTACCCTATCCTACACAGCCCAAGATACTAGCTCCCCCACCCCACAACACACTAGACCCATCTCCTTCCTCACTCCCCCTACACTGTCCCCTTCTAGCTAACACTATCCCCCTTCCCCCAACAGTAGTCACTCTCCCATCACTGCCCCTATACTAGTCTACCTCTGTCCAAAGCAAGCAACAATATCCTCCCCCTCTCCCTGCACAGTACTCAAAACTATGCCTCCTGCCTCCACAGTACCCAACACTAGCCTCTTCCCTTCACAGTTCCAGACACTTACTCCCTCCCTCTACAGCAAGCTACACCAACCCACCTGCTTCCATAGGGTATACCGTTATTACAGTGACTCCCCCACAGCGAAACCATTACATCGACAACTATCCGTTCAACATCCAGTTTCGAAATGGTTGTTGCAGTGATATCATAGTACAGTGATTTGCTGATAGCCACTCTCCTCAATAACCTGCTCCCCAGGAATGGGCAACAGTAATTTTTGTCCTGTCGCTGTGAGGGGCATCAACACATTTGCCAGGTGATGTGATCGCCATCGGCAAAATGTTGTGGCTGTGAAGTCTGACAATTTTTTTGTTGACAACAAGACTTGCTGGAACCCTTACACAGCACCCTACACCCGGCGACCTCCATCCAAAGCACCGGTCAGACACCTCCCTCAATGGCCTCCACCATACTAGCTTCTTCCCTCCACAAACCCGATACAAATGCCCCTCACACTCCACAGCTTTGGATAACAGCCTCCCTCCACCACACCCCAACACTAACCCCCTTTCTCCACAACACAAGACAGCGGCCCAGACACTAGCTCCCACCCTCCAAAGTACCCTAAACTAGACCCCTTCCTCCACTGCCTCATACAGTACCCTACCTCCATGACGACCACCAATATCCCCACCTCCACTGTCCCGAAAACTACCCTGTTTCCTCAACTGCTGCAGTATTAACCCTCTCCCTCCAAGGCCCCCCTCCCCCCCCACACACACACACATTCTCTCTCAGCTCCCTCCCTCCCACATGCCCAACTCTGACACACACAGTAATGGGCAGGCCACAGCATTGCAGCCAACTCGCATATAGGTAGAAGTCAGGTTTCTTACCTGAGTAATAGGGAGCCAGAGGCAGGTCTGTAATGTCCATGGGACTTGTAAAATAAAATACAAAAAAGGGGTCACAAAGGATCCACAGTTCTTAGAAAGTGAATAGGGCAGAAAGAACAAGTTAAATATAGAATTATACTTATCTGATGGGGAAGGACAGAGTATGTGTCCTGTCAGACCTATAAAATAAAGAAAATCAGGTTAATATGGAGAAAATACAATAGCAAGAGCAGAAACTGAGAACCGAGAGATGCAAGGGGTATAGAACAGCACAGAAGTAAGGGAAAGGGTGAATTTAGAACAAAAGGTACAGTCGAGTCACAGTAGGAAAAAAAGACATAGAGAAGGGAAATAAAATACAGGAAAGAAAAAAGAAGGTGTTTGGGGAGGGATTCAGTTAAAACCTTTTAGTGCTTAGGATGGCCAGGTGGCCAGTATTTTAAAACAGTAGCCAAGGTGGGATAGTAGAGCCTCTGCTGGAGTAATGAACCAGCTTTAATAAAATTGGGAAAGGGAAGGGGAAACTGATTAACCAGGAAAAGCACACTAAGCTGAAGCTCCAGGTGTGACCTGACAGCACAGGGTAATTAACTGACTTGCACAGGGTTACACGTATGTAAGTGGGGGTTGTGGGATTCAAACCCAGGTTTGCAGGTTAGTACAAAAGGTGAGGTGTGGTGCATACATCCAGGGTCCTACTCAGCACAGAGTGCTGAGCTTTGACATAATGTGATAATGCAGAGCCTGACTAGAGGCATGGATCAGGTTGGGGATAAGGCCCCCCTCCTTCCCCCTTGAGCAGCTACTGGCTCCATGCAGCCCCGGCAGTCTTCTGGCTCCCACGGCCCTCCTCTCTGCACTCACAGGTTCCCTCAGCCCCTACCCCCTGGCAACTACTGGCTCCCTCGGCCCCTCCCTTGGCATCTACAGGTTTCTCAGCCCCCCGACCCCTATAGGCTCTTTTGGGCCCCTCTTCCCTCAGCAGCATAAGCTCCCTCCAAACCCACCTAAGCTGCCTAACCTCCTGTAGCCCATAGTGAAATTCCTGTAGCCCACACATCACTGCTATTAAATGAGATCCATAGATCTATAGCTCAAATTTTAATTCCAATACTGCCCTAACCAAACACAACACCCTTCCCCCTCACTAAAGTTTGAATTTTCAGAGAACAACAGCCCCTTCACAGTAAATCTTTCCTTCTCCCTCACTCGCGGGTTTCAATTCAGACTACAGTACAGACCCCTCAGACTAGTCCTCCGTAACTCAAAGTATAATTTACTGCACTTACCAAACCCAAAACACCATCCCCCCTCACTGAAGTTTGAATTTTCAGAGAACAGCAGCCCCCTCAGAGCTCAAGTCTTTTCTTCTCCTTTACTCTCAGGTTTCAATTCACAGGCTACAGTACAAACCCCTCACAGTATAATCCTCCTTAGCTCAAAGTTTAAGGGCATTCCCTGGTGTTTCGGCAACCCTGTGTCAAATTCATATTTTTTTGCCCAGTACATGGTGGTTCTCTAAGCATTTAAAATCAATATTAAAAAACATGGGTTACCATGCTTATTTTTGAGTTACACAGTGAGATGTAATCCTTCTTTATGGGAAAAATCCATAAGGGGTCAGATTGATTCATATTGTTATAGCATCATTGCTTTAGATGTCACGATGGGTGTAAAAGAAAAAGTGAAACAAGGATACATCATTTGTGAGCTGCGCCGTGGGCCATAGCGCTACTGCTGAGCCGAATGGCTGATGTGTTACCCAGTTTCTAATTAATTCACAACTCTGGATCCCTCCTAGGCTGATCAATGTCTTTAGCCTTGCCCAACCCCCCTCCCCAACAGCCAACCACCCTCCTCTCTGCTACATCACCCTTCCAAGGCACCGGACTATCCTCCATGCAGCTGAACAACCCTTCTAGCCACAACCTCTCACATGATGAGCAATGTCACTGAGCTAGAGCGCCCACACAGGATCTGGACCAGTCTCTACACGGCCTGCCACCTCCTGTATTTGGGACCAGCCTCCAACTATATGCTATACAACCCATGTAGCTGGAGCACCACCCCACACCTCTACTCCAAAAGATAATATATCTGAAGCTGTCCCACTAAGCCCCTGGACCAGCAGTCCCCCAGCCAACCATCTACCTACAGCTGGATCCAGCAGAAGACCTGTACCAACCTCACCATCTGACCACCCACCCTGCAGTTGGACCTCACTTCCAACCTCGAACTAGCCCCACCACCAGCCACCCTCCCTGCTAACAGCTCATTCTTTCATGCCCTGGACTAGCTTCCCCAGCAGACAACACTGCAGCTGGACCCTTGTGTTCATTCCCACCCATAGACGAGCCCCCCTCCCCAGGTTGAGCAAACTCCCCAGAGCTGGACACCCAGATAACCACCCTTCCAAAGAGCTGGACCCACCCTCCCTCCAGAGAAAAAAACACTTCCTGACCACCATCCCTACAACTAACCCCCCACCATCACCCTTCCGTAACCATGGAACCCATACTTCTCAACATAGTATAAATCAAAATGTGAGACACTAACATATAAAATACAAATTCATGCAGTCTTCAGCAAAATAAACAAAAAGTACAAAAGTCCCCAGATTACAAAATGGATTGACGCATGCAACTGTTTTAATCAAATACAAATATTAAATGTAAAAAACAACTCTCCCCCAAACACACTCAGATATCAGCAGTAAATAATTCTTCCTTTACCTGCAGGTTACTCCAGATTCTCAGATTAAAAAAGCTGCAGTCTTTTCTCTGTAAATATAGTTAAGTAGGCTACTGAATGGATACATACAGAAAATGCATTCTGAATTTGCTGATTTATACAATCTTCCTGCTATTAATTCCCTCTCCTCCAGACACTACTTTAAAGTAACAATCAGTAAAAATTCCACAAATAACAAGAAATCTAGAGGCACAATGCATTCTAGACACTTTAAGGAAGGAATTGATTGAAAATAAACTGTGTATTTCAAAGGTAGCTACATGAGTTCAGAGCAGAGAAATTGTTTTCGTAACAAAATATAACCCCTAGGTGGCGCTATCCCAAAGGCTACTACCCCTGCCTGCTTGGCTACCAGCAGGTTAAGGGACCTGAGTTCTGAAATGGGTGCCTCCACCCGAAGGTCAGGGTTGGTAGTGGTCAAACTAGCCTGGGCACAGCCCCCCGGGACACTGTAACCCCCCCTCTTTCCCTGCTAGTGGCCCACACAGTATACAATAATTACTTTCACAATACCCCTGATATGCTTTGCAAGTACCCACACAGTTTACACTTACCACCGGGGTCTGTTTCTCCAGTTCGACCCTGAGGAACCCCTGTAAAACTAGGTTAGTCAGAACAACTGGCAACAGTACAATACTTTGAGCACAAACTGGACTCAAAGTCTGGTTGAATTGCAGAAAAAAAGAGTAGATCTGATTTATTCAGGGGGTTTGAACAAGGAAGGAGGAAATCAGGTTGATTAGCTTAATTGCCCTATCAATCACACAGCTGTGCATGCAGTCAGAGTCCCTAACACAGTCACACCCTCTGGGAACCCAGGTGAAAGAAAAGGTAGGCTAGCCAGGACCGTTGCCTGGGGTAGGCCGGCATTGCAGCTGGTCGGAGTCCTGTAATGGAAAAATGACTTTCATAACACACTATTTGTAATCCGGAGCCAGATGGCTCAGTTCGGGAAAGAAAGAAACAACACAGCAATCAGATGACACACTCAGATTAAGATGTGGTTGCAGGGAGCTACCCTGGTGGTTACTCACGATACCCAAGGCTGGACACAGGATGGATGACAATGGAGACAGCAGATGAACTCTCTGGAGTGCCAGGAGAAGCAGGGCCCAGACGATTCACTGCAGTGTCGTTCCTGTTCAGGTATGGAGCAGGGGGCTGATCCCCGGGCAGGTCTCTCGTCGATAGTTCTTCTCTGAGCAGCAGGGTAGGATGGCGGGGCCCTCGTGGCAAAGCCCAGCCACATAGAGCTAATGGTGGATTCAGTCTGTTTGCGCTGGACACACTTCCAGCTAGCAGAACACAGTTCACAACGGGGAAAACCAGATCGTGACCCCCCTTCCAGCACACAGTACATTTATATGTAAGGTAGTTCTACTGTACAAGGCACAGCACTCCCCGGTCACAATCACTCAGTCTTTGCTTACAGTGGGAGCTCAGAAGTAGCTGGAGCTCCTATCAGACCGATCGCATTCAGCAAAATCTTCAGTCCTTTGCAGGTTGAGCCTGGCTACACTTTGGTGGCTTAATTTGATCCCACCATCTCGGATTTAGTCCGAAAGAACTTCTCTCTTCCCCTTCAGGGCAATGGGCAGACTTGCAGGCCTCAACTCAGGCCTTCCCACAGCTCTCCCGCTCGAAACTATGCAGATCACTGCTTTATTATCACGAGCTGCTCCTCTCTCAACTTCCAACTTAGATCTGGCTTGCCAACAGACAGCTCGGGGGATTTCCCTCAGATCCAAAAGGTTTAGTTGGTCAGTTCAGCTGTCAGTCACAGCAGGAGCTCCCCCTTCAGTTACCAAAGGCGCCAACAGTCCAAAACTACAAATCCCAAGCTTATAATCCACTCAGTCCCTGATAAGCAGGCTCCATTTTAGAGTCCCCAAGTACTGATGGGTCCAATTCGGCAGTTTGGGACCAAAATGGTGGAGATAGACAGAAACCCCTCGCTGCAAAGAAGGCAGGTTAGGACAAACAACAACATCTTTATCACTCTAAATGATTCTCAGAAATTAGTTACGTCTTTCAACAGAGCTCCCTCTGCACAATTAGCAATGGCAGAAACGGAGCTGTTTTCCAGCAGCCAGGGTGGGACTCGAGCATGCAAACACTCGGCCCCCCTCCAGATTAATATTACTGAAACTAGGCAGCTCTTAAAGCGACAGTACATAGAGGCTACACAGGCACTCTTTAGCAACACTATTTAAACTGCTTAAATGCAGAACACCAGCCTGGCAGTGAGCATTTAGGCAAGCTCGAGGAAGACATTTCGGGAACCCCCATTTGTAGGGGTTACCCTTTCCCTGCCTGGAGAAAAACTAGGCATCCGTGGTCAAGTCAGTACCATCACAATAATTGCAGCTTCAAAATTATTCCCATGCATCTATACCATTAGCAGGTTAGGCCTGTGATTTCTAAGGCATCAGTCAACATATTTAACCTTTACTTTACACATTCTCTGTGGAAGGAAAAAGGTTAACACATGTTAACAACTACACAGTACTTTAAAAACCACACTTTAAAGCATAGAGAAACTCCAATGTGTCCCTCCAATCCTCTTCTTGTCTTCTCTTCTGTCTTCATCAGGATCCACCTGAAAGAGAAAAGACAAAAACACACCCCAAATCTGCAAACACAGTACACTACCATAACCCTTACCATCAAAACACTGGAGAATCCCAAAAAAATATTTTTTTAGAAAAAGTAGAAAAGTAGAAAACAGTAGAAAACATCAACATTATGTGCAATACACCTTTTGGGGATGGAATGCCCTAAGTGTCCCAACTCCTGCCTAGTGACAAACAGTGCCTGAAGGCAAGGTCTATGAAAGAGTCTCTCCTGAGCCGGAGCCCGGTGAAGCACAGTTCTTTGAAGTACTGTAGATCCCAAAGGGGAGAGTCTTTGTGGACAGTTCAACAGTCTGTAGTCTGCCAGGTGTAGGATGTGTATTGCAATGTCAATAAAATAAGAAAGTCTGGACTTACCAGTCCCTTGAAGAACAAAAATGGAACAGCACCTGATCTCTAGCAGAAGACTCTCTCTTTGCAGCATTTTTTGGATATAGCTGTGGAAATTCTCGAAACAACAGGATGGGTGTCTGAAATCTACTGGGTTGATGTCATCTTGAGCTGATGTCATCTAGGAGATGGAGTCTTGGAACAGGAAAGGAACAGCTGGACTGAAGTCATCCGAAATCCCAGGCGATGAATCAGGAAACAGCTAGGCTGATGTCATCTCTGGCTGATGTCATCTGGAAGGCCAGGCGATGGAACTGGAAAGGCACACTGCAAGGCTGATGAATCTGGATGCACCTTTGGATCCATGAATACCAGACTGGTGGAACAAATTAGGTATGGCAACGGCTGGATGGCAGCACTGGCTACCACTGCTCTGCTTTCCACTTGGTAGGCATGGGCACATTCACAGGAAACTGGTTACATTGAGGTTAGTACCACAATGGGTCAGGTGCAAGAATTATTACCCCGTCTGGGCTCTCGTAATTCACATTATGGGAGTCTTGTTTCCCTGTTTATCCACAATATGTACAGTGTCTATGAACAGTGTCCTGCCCACCTTCCAAAACTTGAGTTTGTCTCTGACAACTTTGTCTCTGACAAATTGAGTTGCACCTGGATGCAGGTTTTTCATTGCTTCTTCCACTAGCCAGGCTCTCTTGCTTTTCTCAATCTCCTCCCAGACTCTCCGAGGAAAGGTAGGAAAGGACATTCCATAGGTCTCATCTGCCTTCCTATGAACCAGTCTTTCCTCCTTACTCACTCTTCATCTGCTCAGACCCCGGCCTGGCTTGGGGTGGCCAGTCCTGGTTCTGCCAGCGTCGCATACTCAAAGCTACGTAGAACTGGTCCCTGACCCCTCCTTCTGGGGGCAGGGCTGTGGAGTCACCAACTTCTTCTTCTGGTTCCTCCGAGTCAAGAGCCCGAGGCTGTGGACTAGAACCTTCATTGTAAAGATACTTAGCTCCCTCCTCCTCTTCCTCACTTATGACCTGGGCCCAGGAGTGAGCAGTTGTCCTCACTCCCAAGACAGTCCACTCTTCACTGGGCACGGTGGTAGACACCTCCCAATCTAGGGTTTCTCGAACCTCATCCTCTCCCACGAGGCTAGGACTAGGAGCCTCTCTCCATGGATCCACTGATTCTCCCTCCTCACTGTCCATCTGTGACACAGGCATGGAGGAATCACAAGGACCTGCTCTGCCAGTACATCTACACCCTCTTCCTTGTGCCACACTCTGCTAGGCTCTCCCCAACAGGTTCAACCTGGTGCTGTGTGTTGCTTACAGGATCTTGAAGCTTTGTCCACGTGGAGCCAAACAAATCTTGGGTGCACTAGACCTTGCTTCTACACCCTGAACAGTGAGGAATCACAAAAACGCCTTCCGGTAGCCTTGAGGCACATTATGCATACTCTCACAGGGTATCCAGGAATCGCACATGAGGAAAACTTCACCATAGAAACATTTCTCTATTTTCAGCTTGGTAACCCTTCAACCATCATAGCCTGGGCATGATCCGAGTAGCAGGATGGTTCTGAAGCCATGACTGTAGAAAATACACAAAAGTTCACTGTTATCACTGAGCCCACTCTACTTGAAAAGTCTCACAAAATGGCTCCTCGTTGCTGTGTTTGATATTATCACCCCATCCTGTACGGTAGCTGCAGCACTTGGTGCATCAACATTCTGCATCTGACTGCAAGCCACTGCGCATCCGATTTGCATTGCATACTGATACTTTTTTCTTAAACTGCACAGACTGCACTGTTTTTTCTTCCTCAGCATACATCTGTATGATTTTCAGGACTTTACATTAGCTTTCAATCACTTTTACTTGCTTAAAGTCACTAGTTACAGTATTTGTTGAACAGGATTGCCTGTTTGCTGCAGCCCTCTCATACAACTCAGTCTCTTTGCTCAGAAAATGACACTGTTGTTGAATCCATAATACATGCTCAGTGTCTAATGCTCAGAATTCTTGCTTGTTTGATTATTTTACACAGTACTTTTGCAAAAACAATCATTAATTGTTTGCACACAGATCCAGCTGTGTTTAGAAAATCACACAGTTTGAGCTCAGTTTTGCTGAATGGTACTTACCGAATTGCAACTGGCTTTTCTGATGGAAATTCTCGCTCACAGCCGATCCTGGAAGGCTTGCTGAAATGGTCAAGGAATTCTGCCGATTGTCCCTACAAACACCACACTTTCTCCCTTGTGCCGATTGGAATATGGTTGAGCCCGATTAGTGCAGAAAAGTCTGTTTTAAGTTTTGTGAATGTTTGCAGTCACTGTGATTTATCCTCCCATAGCCAGCTTAGTACACCACTTGCTCTCTCCCTCTCTCGAACACTGGGCAGCACTCAATCTGGCTTGGTGTGGGACTGATTGCAGTCTCACCAATCACTTGACACCATGCAAATGAGCCTCTCTCTCTTCTCGTGCTCTTCCCTTCCACGGCGATTGTCGAGCAGGCAAAATTTCAATGGCAAAACAATTTTTTTCTTTTCAACTGTAACCCATGGGAGCACCATTTTAACCATTTTTCAACGCAATTTCTCTAGCGACTCCCCCAGTTCACACAGCAAGCATTTTAAACTTTCAGGGCACAATTGTCTCTTTGTTTTCCACAGTTCTCAATACTTTTTCCTGTCACAATTGGACAATTAAAGCTGACAAACTTTCTTTTTGATGCAGGACAAGGGGCATACACAATCTGGCTTTACAGCTCCTTAGTAAACGTTAGAACAATCACAGCAGCACATGAACAGCAGGCACACAGTTGCACATACTGATGGCACCACTCTGGTCAAATCCATTATGCACAAAGCTTCCGATTTTTTTTGGCTACCAACTGCCAGACAGAGAAAACGCTAGCTACAACCTGAGCAAACATCTTTTCTTCTTTTCTCCCGAACCAAAACAAATCCTCAGCGGTGCTCCATTTGTAACCTCCCCCACCGGCCCCTGTTCAACTAGCAGGGCTGCTCCTCCATACATGGCACCAATGAGAGGGATGGGGTTGTCACTACAACAGTTCTGTTTACCACTACTTACTCATAGCCTGCCATCCTCAGACAGGCAAACCAAGTGGCAACCACTCATTTCCACACCTGGGAGGGGGGCATTTACCATGGCCATCAACCTGGGTCCCTGGGAGAAAACGCTTGTTCAGAATTATGCTAGGTTTGTACTTCTGGTCAGGGGCACCCAAGTAAATCCAGACACAGTGGAAGCAATAACAGAACTGTTCAAACCAGGTTGGGATTCTAAAGTGTGACTTTTATTCACATACACAGAGAATAATCACAAAGCGAAGATGGACCCCCACAGGGCTACTCTCACTGGTAATGCAGATTACGGAGGTACAGAGCACTCACACAGCGAACCCTCAGGTTCTGAATGGAAATTGGCACACACAGCCAGAACTGGTACACGTCCCTTGACTAGGCACCCTCAGCCAGTACTAGGAGACTTTCTCCATGTTTCATGAGGAATAACTGGTGGCACCCTCGTCCACCAAAGAGCACACTTAGGCTCACAGCAAATCCAGAACCTACATCTGGCTAAACTATTTTCTTTAGGTACTGGCCAAATGCACTGAGAGAAAACAAAGGTGCCCAAACTGAACCCGGAGAGGTAAACATAGTTACTCCAGATGGGGGTCTCCCAGCTTTTGCTTCCAAATTTATACTCGGCCATTCATCTGATTAATAAACCCTTCTCAGAAAACATGTAGATGATATCTTGAAATGTCTTTCACATTTAGCATACTACTTTACACACCTCTGAGGTGTCATGAAGTTAACATTTCTGTAATTGGCAATGTCTCTTAACTAGACCCCCACTTTAGCAGACACTTTTAAATCAGACATGAACTAAAAGTTCTGTACTGGACAAGTCTCTCTCTGGACCCCATAGTAGGCAGACACTTCTAAGCAGAAACAGACTAAAAGTTCTGTACTTGCAAGTCTCCTCCGGACCCTAATAGTAGGAAGACACTTTTCAATAGAAACAGTCTTGGTGACAGAGTCCTTTGTCAAAATAAAACTTCACCACAGATAAGTAGGAGTGCCCCAGGGCAATTTCCACACAAAAGTCTTGGTACTCACAGAGCAGATGAATCTCAGGCAACTTCAGCATGCCAGGCTGGACCAGGGGACTGCCCCGCTTGAACTCTCTCATCCCCTCCAGGATGGGGCACTGGAAACCCCAGGAACAGTCTCTACCACTTCACCTCTGGTCTTCTATGTTCTTCTTCTAGGTAAGAATAAATTACCCAACTACGGAGGTCTCTCTCTGTCAGAGCTAAAACTGAGGGGCTGCCCAGGCAGCAGCCTCCTCCTCACTCTCCACTCTACAGACTACTGAACTCTAACTCAACATTCTACAGCTAACTCTCCAGCTAGCATTCCATTGTGGCTTGTGCTGCTGTGACAATTCTAAAGTGACATCATCACTCCAGCTCAGCTGAGACTGAAAACAGAGTGTGACAGTGTGAAATCCATTTAACTGGCATTTCACAAGCTGCCTCTCCCTGCCTGCCACTGATTCTAAGTGGGATTCTAGTAACCCCTGGGAACAAGGGGGTTACAAACTTCTTAGAATTAAGTATTCTTAGAGGCAGTATTATTCTAATGATGAATACAGAAGATTAAAATTACTAAACTTAGTCTTAAAAGATGAATTAATTACTGCTTTGAAGACTGAATTTAGTATTCCACTCGGTGAGAGAGAACTGTCCTTGATACCCTCCACTATCTCCTCCCTCCTCATCACCACACACCATGGCTTTATGCCAGCCACAAATTACTGTACTAGCTTCTTGTTCTTCACTCGGCTCAAGGCCCCCCCAAATGACTAGGCACCTGTGTCTGTGTGCTGCTGTACTATGTGATTGCCTCTTCTTAGTGCCCCAAAGTTCCAAACTCTGAATGCACCCACCCAGGCCCAGCACAACAGCCCCCCCAGCCTGGCAGCAGCCCAACCAGCCACTGTGCAACTGCAGCACTTACTTTTTTTGTTCAGTCTATCAAGTCAACTCCCGAAGTTCCTTGTTATTCAGTCTGAACTGAAGAAGACTCAGGACTCCTCTGACTCATTCACAGGCTGCAGCAGTGCAGCTGCCAGCAAGCCAGCAGTGACTCCCCATCTCTGAGCAGGCCCTGATCAGTCCTCCGGCTCCTGCTCCATCATCTCTCCTCTGTCCCACACCTCCAGGTCAGCCAAGTCCGACTCCCACTTCAATGGCACTGGTGTCCACAGACCTCACCACCACGGTCCCACTGACTCCCCCCAGGCCCCCAACAATTGTTTGATCAAAAACCAACCTCAAGCCGCCTTAATAGGCTTCTAAGGTGCTAGTGTCTAACGGCCAAGCGTGGCTCCTTGAATTTTATTTTAGTCCCCTTTGGTGTTAGATCTGGTTAAGTTAATTGGTCTGAGTTGCTGATAGACTAAAGAAAAAAAATGAACAATGATGAGCAACTCACTCACAGAACCACAGGCAGGCAAGGCAGCTCAACTCAAGTTGCAGCAGCAGGCCACTTTTTTTTCTCTGCCACTCTCTTTAACATCCCATGGTGAGTCAGGCTGTCTCGTGCATGCGCCAAGTAAAGCTCACAGCCACTACGGATCTTGGGACAGTGAGTTTTTTAAATAGTTTAGGGGCACAACCGCAAAATATGGGACAATAGGAGTCCTGTATGAATAGCAAACAGGACAGGAAATTTTACCAGTTGGAATAGTGAATGAGGGTTAGCTGGCCCCAAAGTTTTTTTTATTGTTTATACTTCTAGTTCTATGTATTTAATGTATTGTTTATGGTTATGGCATTCATAGGAGGCAGTAGGGTGCAGTGATTTAAGGCTCTGTGCTGCAAACCTGGAGACCAGGGTTTGAATCCTACAGCCCCCCACTCTTGCATACTGTATGATTCTGAGGAAAGTCACTTAAATTCCTTGTGCTCCCAGATCGCACCTTTAAAGCTAAAAGCTTCGCTTAGTGTGCCTCTCCTGATTAAACAATTTTCCCATTCAACTTGTATAACCTATTTAATTGTGTATAATTGTGTTTTCCACTACCCTCTCCCCCAGGATGCACCGGGAGACAAGCAATTTATTCGTTCAGTGTGCCTTTCCTGGTGAAACTTTTCAATAAATAAATAAAATAAATAAATGTATTCAGAAATAAGCACCAGGGGCCAGTTAGGTTGAGTAAAACCCAAAGTGTAAGTGAGAGTGTCCAGACTGATAAAGGTGGCTATAGCTAAATGGCAAACAGTAGCTAAGCTAATGTTGTAAAATTGTAGAATTTACTGATTTAAAGTGCTCTTGGGTATCAGTTTCATGAGCCCAGGGAAGGTAGTGGACCTGTAAGTAGCTAACACATGACCAGCATGGTTGCCACAGCCCTAGCCTGTTAGACACCCCAGCAGCATAGTTGCCACAGCCCTAGCAAAGGGCTAGTAATCTGAGTAACTGATCCAGAGACCCCTATAACACTAGCCTGGCAACTGGAGGCAATCTGGCTACTAGTCACCTGTATCACCCTGGGGCAGTCTGACTTTATAATCTTCGGCTAAAAAAACCTTTGAGACAGCTAGTAATTATTCACTAGCTCAACTGGATAACTTGGCTATAACTGAGGCTTTACTCTACCCTTACTCCTTCTAGCACCCTGTTTCTATCTAATTCAGGGCCTGCTCTGCCCTATCATACCGCCTCTTGTGCTATCTACTTAATTTTGAATGTGACCACCCCGTGCTCCATTTAGGAGCGTGAGTTAAATAAGTGTAGGTAATTTGAATAAGGCCACCATCCCACTGTATGCCCCTTCCTGACTGATTTTAAATACATTTTAAAAGATCCACCCTTGGCAGTCCCTTGCCCTGACCACACTAACATCCACGGCCATCCTTTACTGTATTGCACTCACTGTGTGGAAAGAAACATCTTTTTTTTATTTCAGTATTAGTTCAGGCGGCCAGTGCTGCTTTATGGCACTGTCACTGACTCACCGCCCCAAACTAGGGAGTAAGTTGAGAGACAGAAGGTGGGTTATGTACACTGGATGCCTTGCTGGCTGCAGGCAGGTGAGATCTTCTTGATGGGTAGCAGACCTCCTGGATATTCATTCATCTAATGATGCTTTCCGCTGTGGAGCCACTGCCAAGGGACTAGCATTTACTTTTTCTTTACAAAAAACAACAAACGTAACTAAATAGAACCCACGCTGCAGCTGCCAAACTGCTGATCCTGGGATTGCAACAACTATTGGACCACTGACACTTCTGGGACCGTTAAGATTGATACAGGGATGAGAGGAGGACTGCAGGAATGACCTTTTGCTCTGAATTTACTTCCCTGTGTCCCCTCTCCCTTCTGCTGCACTTTTTTCATGTTTTTCTTTTCTTCTGGGCACCTGAAGTCCCCTGACTGTTCTCCATCGCAGTCAATTCAAACTCCCCCAATAGCCATTACTGGCCACTCTCAGTATCCTCCGTGGCATTCAGGATGCTGAGACCCTAACAACCATTTGTCCATCACAAGCTGGACCTTAGATGTGACACTGGCTTGTGCCACCTTCACCTGCAGGCTGCAATAAAGAGAAAAAAACCTTTTTAACTGCAGACATGCACTTTATTTATATGGGGGTGCCACTATGTTCACCACCTCCCCCCAGCAACCCAAACTATAGGGGGCACCGGGGACACCCATTGGGTTTGGCTGACATCAACTGAGCTTGCTGGAGACCCCTGCCTTGGGGATATTACAATTCCCTGCCTTTGCCACCCACTAAAACATACCTCAAAATTAAACCACTTAAAACGAGAGGGCTGGCATAGCTCCCTCATTTTGATGACTGCCCTTCCCTCATCTTAATGCAAAAGTAATGGTTCTCTTCACGAGCGTCCGCAGGAAGTCACATCCCACTGATTTATCTCTATTGGCCTGGTACCTGGTCTGAGCTAGGACCATTTGCTGTTGCTGCACAAATATCAAGAACATAATGCTATTGAAATGAATGGCCTATATAATTTCAATGGGAGCATCCATTTCAATGGCAATTTTTCTATTTTGTGCTGGGCTAGTGAAATTCTGTTGGGTCGGGTGGATTTTTCTAATCATTAGCCTCCTAAAGGCTAGTGGCTGGAAAACGCATTTTGGACCCTGTGAGTCTGTAAAATCTCTAGCACCACAGTGCAGGGTGGCCACATGTAGGGAGGGGACTGTCCCATACCTCTCAACAGTCCCTTAGTGACGTGTCCCTCATTTTATCCCTCAGCATTGCTGTGTCCCTCATTGTAAATGGTGTTGCCACACAGAGAAGGTGCTGTAACAAAACGTTAGTCTTCAGCTGTGGGGGTCCAGCTGCTGGGAGGGGGTCCAGCATCAAGATTGGGGTCCAGCTATAGGGGGCCAGATCTGGGGAAACTGATCCCATATATGGAGGAGGAACATCTGGATATCGTGGCAGTCACAGAAACTTGGTACACACAAAACCATGACTGGGACATAAACATACCAGGATACACTGTCTACAGGAGGGATAGGGAGGGTAAAAGAGGAGGAGGAGTAGTTCTTTACATAAGGGAAGGAATAAAAGCAGCAGAACAAAAGGGTAAACAGGGAGGAGAAGAAGCACTGTGGGTAAATTTGGAGACAGGCAATGGCACCACAATACGCACAGGGGTTGTATACAGACCCCCTTCTCAGGGGGAGGAAATGGACAGGGAAATGATAGAAAGTATACTTAGAATGGCAGAAAAAGGAGGATATTGCTGATGGGTGATCTGAATATGCCAGATGTTAATTGAGTGCAGCTGCAGCTGCCACTCAAGAGTGCAGTTATTCTAGATGCCCCACAGGGCATGCCTTAGACAACTAGTAGTACTGAGCCCACTCGAGAGGGAGCAATATTAGACTTGATTCTCTCAAATGGAGATGGAGAGAGGATCACAGATGTAGAAGTGGGTAGCCATCTGGGAACTAGCGCACCATCAAACAGTATGGTTCAATAAACACAGCAATAGAGTCAAGCCATACAAAGACAAAAGTACTGGACTTTAGGAGGGCTGACTTTTTAAAATGGGTGAGTGCCTAAGGAATTCACTAGCAAATGGGCAGGAAGGAGGGGTGGAAGAACAATGGGGAATAATAAAACTGCCATCACAGAGGTACTTAGCCTTTGTGTGAAGCAAATAAACAAACAAGACGATGTAAGAAACCACTATGGTTCTCAAAGGAAGTGGCAGTGAAGGTTCAAGAGAAAAGAAAGTCATTCAGAAAGTACAAGGAATCGCAGAGAGGAGCAGGACAGAGAACTGTATCAGTTAAAGCAAAAGGAGGCTGGGAAGGCAGTCTAAACAGCAAAGGCCCAAACTAAGGAAAAGATAGCCAACTCAGTTAAGAAGGGAGATAAAACCTTTATAGGTACATCAGGGAGCAAAAGGAAGACCAAGGGAGGGATAGTGAGGCTTAATAAAGGGAGGAGGGTGGGCAGAGGAGACTGTGAAAAGGCAGAGATACTAAACAAATATTTTTGCCTCAGTATTTACAAATGAAGAGGGGGAGGTACATAAAACAAACAGTAGTAACACTCTGGATACAGAAGTTGATACTACAGTCTATTTATAGAAGAAAGAGTTCTTGAAAGAAACTCTAAAACTGAAGGTGGACAAAGCAATGGGTTTTTGATGGGATCTAATCCCAGAATTCTGAATGCTACTAAGTGGAGAAACCCAGGTTTCAATTCAGACTACAGCACAGACCTCAGATAGTCTCCGTAATCAGTAATTTACTGCACACCAAACCCAAAACACCATCCTCACCGAAGTTTGAATTAGAGCAGCCCCCAGAGCTCAAGTCTTTCTTACTCTCAGGTTTCAATTCAGGCTACAGCACAAACCCCTCAGTATAATCCTCCTTAGCTCAAAGTTTAAGGGCATTCCGGGTGTTTCACAACCCCAGTCAAATTCATTTTTGAACCCAATACATGGTGGTTCTCTAAGCATTTAAAATCAATATTAAAAACATAGGTTACCATGCTTATTTTTAAGTTACAGTGAGATAACCTTTATGAGGAAAAATCCAAAGGGTCAGATTGCATTCATATTTATAGCATCATTGCTTTAGATGTCACGATGGTGTAAAGAAAAAGGGAAACAAGGATACATCATTTGTGAGCTGCGCCAGGCTATAGCGCTAATGTTGAGTCAATGAAGATGTTACCCAGTTTCTAATTAATCTACAACTCTGGATCCCCTCCCAGGCTGATCAATGTCTTAGCCTGCCCAACCCCTCCCCAACAGCCAACCACCCTCCTCTCTGCTACATCACCCTTCCAAGGCACCGGACTATCCTCCATGCAGCTGAACAACCCTTCTAGCCACAACCTCTCACATGATGAGCAATGTCACTGGAGCTAGAGCGCCACACAGGATCTGGACCAGTCTCTTACACGGCCTGCCACCCTCCCTGCATTTGGACCAGCCTCCAACTACATGCCATACAACCTCCATGTAGCTGGAGCACCACCCCACACCTCTACTCCAAAAGATAACATATCTGAAGCTGTCCCACCAAGCCCCTGGACCAGCAGTCCCCCAGCCAACCACTCTACCTACAGCTGGATCCAGCAGAAGACCTGTACCAACCTCACCATCTGACCACCCACCCTGCAGTTGGACCTCACTTCCAACCTCGAACTAGCCCCACCACCAGCCACCCTCCCTGCTAACAGCTCATTCTTTCATGCCCTGGACTAGCCTCCCCAGCAGACAACACTGCAGCTGGACCCTTGTGTTCATTCCCACCCATAGACGAGCCCCCTTCCCCAGGTTGAGCAAACTCCCCAGAGCTGGACACCCAGATAACCACCCTTCCAAAGAGCTGGACCCACCCTCCCTCCAGAGAAAAAAACACTTCCTGACCACCATCCCTACAACTAACCCCCCACCATCACCCTTCCGTAACCATGGAACCCATACTTCTCAACATAGTATAAATCAAAATGTGAGACACTAACATATAAAATACAAATTCATGCAGTCTTCAGCAAAATAAACAAAAAGTACAAAAGTCCCCAGATTACAAAATGGATTGACGCATGCAACTGTTTTAATCAAATACAAATATTAAATGTAAAAAACAACTCTCCCCCAAACACACTCAGATATCAGCAGTAACAATTCTTCCTTTACCTGCAGGTTACTCCAGAGTTCTCAGACTAAAAAGCTGCAGTCTTTTTCTCTGTAAATATAGTTAAGTAGGCTACTGAATGGACAACAAGAACAGAAAATGCATTCTGAATTTGCTGATTTATACAATCTTCCTGCTATTAATTCCTCTCCAGACACTACTTTAAAGTAACAATCGGTAAAATTCACACAAAAACAAGAAACCAGAGGCACAATGCATTCTAGACACTTTAAGGAAGGAATTGATTGAAAATAAACTGTGTATTTCAAAGGTAGCTACATGAGTTCAGAGCAGAGAAATTGTTTTCGTAACAAAATATAACCCCTAGGTGGCGCTATCCCAAAGGCTACTACCCCTGCCTGCTTGGCTACCAGCAGGTTAAGGGACCTGAGTTCTGAAATGGGTGCCTCCACCCGAAGGTCAGGGTTGGTAGTGGTCAAACTAGCCTGGGCACAGCCCCCGGGACACTGCACCCCTCTTCCCTGCAACAGTGGCCCACTGCAGTATACACAATTACTTCTACAATAATTCCTGATATGCTTTTGAAGTACCACACAGTTTACACTTACCACCGGGTCTGGTTCTCCAGTTCGACCCTGAGGAACCCCTGTAAAACTAGGTTAGTCAGAACAACTGGCAACAGTACAATACTTTGAGCACAAACTGGACTCAAAGTCTGGCTAGAATTGCGAAAAAAAAGAGTAGATCTGATTTATTCAGGGGGTTTGAACAAGAAGGAGAAATCAGGTTGATTAGCTTAATTGCCCTCATCAATCACACAGCTGTGCATGCAGTCAGAGTCCCTAACACAGTCACACCCTCTGGGTACCCAGGTGAAAGAAAAGGTAGGCTAGCCAGGACCGTTGCCTGGGGTAGGCCGGCATTGCAGCTGGTCGGAGTCCTGTAATGGAAAAATGACTTGCATAACACACTATTTGTAATCCGGAGCCAGATGGCTCAGTTCGGGAAAGAAAGAAACAACACAGCAATCAGATGACACACTCAGATTAAGATGTGGTTGCAGGGAGCTACCCTGGTGGTTACTCACGATACCCAAGGCTGGACACAGGATGGATGACAATGGAGACAGCAGATGAACTCTCTGGAGTGCCAGGAGAAGCAGGGCCCACACGATTCACTGCAGTGTCGTTCCTGTTCAGGTATGGAGCAGGGGGCTGATCCCCGGGCAGGTCTCTCGTCGATAGTTCTTCTCTGAGCAGCAGGGTAGGATGGCGGGGCCCTCGTGGCAAAGCCCAGCCACATAGAGCTAATGGTGGATTCAGTCTGTTTGCGCTGGACACACTTCCAGCTAGCAGAACACAGTTCACAACGTGGAAAACCAGATCGTGACCCCCCTTCCAGCACACAGTACATTTATGTAAGGCAGTTCCCACTGTACAAGGCACAGCACTCCCGGTCACAATCACCAGTCTTTGCTTACAGTGGAGCTCAGAAGTAGCTGGAGCCCTATCAGACCGATCGCATTCAGCAAAATTCAGTCCTTTGCAGGTTGAGCCCTGGCTACACTTTGGTGGCTTAATTTGATCCCTACCATCTCGGGATTTAGTCCGAAGAACTTCTCTCTTCCCCTTCAGGGCAATGGCAGACTTGCAGGCCTCAACTCAGGCCTTCCCACAGCTCTCCGCCGAAACTATGCAGATCACTGCTTTATTATCACGAGCTGCTCCTCTCAACTTCCAACCTAGATCTGGCTTGCCACAACAGACAGCTCGGGGACTCAGATCCAAAAGGTTTAGTTGGTCGTTCAGCTATGATCACAGCAGGAGCTCCCCTTCAGTTACAAAAGGCGCCAACAGTCAAAACTACAAATCCCAAGCTTATAATCCACAGTCCCTGATAAGCAGGCTCCATTTTAGAGTCCCAAGTACTGATGGGTCCAATTCAGCAGTTTGGGGACCAAATGGTGGAGATAGACAAACCCTCGCTGCAAAGAAGGCAGGTTAGGACAAACAACAACATCTTTATCACTCTAAATGATTCTCAGAAATTAGTTACGTCTTTCAACAGAGCTCCCTCTGCACAGTGCTTAATGGCAAGCAGACTGTTTTCCAGCAGCCAGGGTGGGACTCGAGCATGCAAACACTCGGCCCCCCTCCAGATTAATATTACTGAAACTAGGCAGCTCTTAAAGCGACAGTACATAGAGGCTACACAGGCACTCTTTAGCAACACTATTTAAACTGCTTAAATGCAGAACACCAGCCTGGCAGTGAGCATTTAGGCAAGCTCGAGGAAGACATTTCGGGAACCCCCATTTGTAGGGGGGGTTACACCCTTCCCTGCCTGGAGAAAACTAGGCATCCGTGTCAAGTCAGTACCATCACAATAATTGCAGTTGCAAATTATTCTATGCATCTATACCATTAGCAGGTTAGGCCTGTGATTTCTAAGGCATCAGTCAACATATTTAACCTTTACTTTACACATTCTCTGTGGAAGGAAAAAGGTTAACACATGTTAACAACTACACAGTACTTTAAAAACCACACTTTAAAGCATAGAGAAACTCCAATGTGTCCTTCCAATCCTCTTCTTGTCTTCTCTTCTGTCTTCACCAGGATCCACCTCTGAAAGAGAAAGACAAAAACACACCCCAAATCTGCAAACACAGTACACTACCATAACCCTTACCATCAAAACACTGGAGAATCCCAAAAAAATATTTTTTTAGAAAAAGTAGAAAAGTAGAAAACAGTAGAAAACATCAACATTATGTGCAATACACCTTTTGGGGATGGAATGCCCTAAGTGTCCCAACTCCTGCCTAGTGACAAACAGTGCCTGAAGGCAAGGTCTATGAAAGAGTCTCTCCTGAGCCGGAGCCCGGTGAAGCACAGTTCTTTGAAGTACTGTAGATCCCAAAGGGGAGAGTCTTTGTGGACAGTTCAACAGTCTGTAGTCTGCCAGGTGTAGGATGTGTATTGCAATGTCAATAAAATAAGAAAAGTCTGGACTTACCAGTCCCTTGAAGAACAAAAAATGGAACAGCACCTGGATCTCTAGCAGAAGACTCTCTCTTGCAGCATTTTTTGGATACAGCTGGGCGGAAATCTTCCGGAAACAACAGGATGGGTGTCTGGAAACTACTGGGTTGATGTCATCTTGAGCTGATGTCATCTAGGAGATGGAGTCTTGGAACAGGAAAGGAACAGCTGGACTGAAGTCATCCGAAATCCCAGGCGATGAATCAGGAAACAGCTAGGCTGATGTCATCTCTGGCTGAAGTCATCTGGAAGGCCAGGCGATGGAACTAGAAAAGGCACACTGCAAGGCTGATGAATCTGGATGCACCTTTGGATCCATGGAATACCAGACTGGTGGAACAAAATTAGGTATGGCAACGGCTGGATGGCAGCACTGGCTACCACTGCTCTGCTTTCCACTTGGTAGGCATGGGCACATTCACAGGAAACTGGTTACATTGAGGTTAGTACCACAATGGGTCAGGTGCAAGAATTATTACCCCGTCTGGGCTCTCGTAATTCACATTATGGAAAGTCTTGTTTCCCTGTTTATCCACAATATGTACAGTGTCTATGAACAGTGTCCTGCCCACCTTCCAAAACTTGAGTTTGTCTCTGACAACTTTGTCTCTGACAAATTGAGTTGCACCTGGATGCAGGTTTTTCATTGCTTCTTCCACTAGCCAGGCTCTCTTGCTTTTCTCAATCTCCTCCCAGACTCTCCGAGGAAAGGTAGGAAAGGACATTCCATAGGTCTCATCTGCCTTCCTATGAACCAGTCTTTCCTCCTTACTACTCTTCATCAGTTCGTGACCCCCGGCCTGGCTTGGGGTGGCCAGTCCTGGTTCTGCCAGCGTCGCATACTCAAAGCTACATAGAACTGGTCCCTGACCCCTCCTTCTGGGGGCAGGGCTGTGGAGTCACCAACTTCCTCCCTCTGGTTCCTCCGAGTCAAGAGCCCGAGGCTGTGGACTAGAACCTTCATTGTAAAGATACTTAGCTCCCTCCTCCTCTTCCTCACTTATGACCTGGGCCCAGGAGAGGCAGTTGGCCTCACCCAACAGTCCACTCTTCACTGGGCACGGTGGTAGACACCTCCCAATCTGGGGGTTTCTAACCTCATCCTCTCCCAAGAGGCTAGGACTAGGAGCCTCCCTCATGGATCCACTGATTCTCCTCCGGCACGGCCATCTGTGACACAGGCATGGAGGAATCACAAGGACTCTGCTCTGCCAGTACATCTACACCCTCTTCCTTTGTGCCACACTCTGCTAGGCCTCCCCAACAGGTTCAACCTGGTGCTGTGTGCTGCTACTACAGATCTTGAAGCTTTGTCCACGTGGGAGCCAAACAAATCTTGGGTGCACTAGTTAGACCTTGCTTCTCTAAGCACCCTGAACAGTGAGGAATCATGAAAACGTCCCTTCCAGCCTTGAGGCACATTATGCATACTCTCACAGGGTATCCAGGAATCGCAACATGAGGAGGCAAACTTCTACCATAGAAACATTTCTCTATTTCTTTCAGCTTGGTAACCTCTTCAACTATCATAGCCCGGGCATGATCCGAGTAGCAGGATGGTTCTGAAGCCATGACTGTAGAAAAATACACAAAAGTTCACT
Organism: Neoceratodus forsteri; assembly: GCA_016271365.2. Lineage (NCBI taxonomy): Eukaryota > Metazoa > Chordata > Ceratodontiformes > Ceratodontidae > Neoceratodus > Neoceratodus forsteri. The sequence goes on from CM057453.1 coordinate 160,468,925, forward strand.
GTTATCACTGAGCTCACTCTACTTGGAAAAGTCTCACAAAATGGCTCCCTGCTGCTGTGTTTACATTACTACCCCATCCTGTAATGGCAACGGCAGCACTTCTGGTGCATCAACATTCTGCATCTGACTCAAGCCACTGCGCATCCGATTTACTGCATACTGATAAATTTTTCTTAAACTGCACAGACTGCACTGTTTTTCTTCCTCAGCACATCTGTGTACTTTCTAGGACTTAACATAACTTTCAATCACTTTTACTTGCTTAAAGTCACTAAAGCTACAGCATTTATTGAACAGGATTGCCTGTTTGCTGCAGCTCTCATACAACCCTGACTCTCTTTGCTCAGAAAATGACACTGTTGCTGAATCCATAAACATGCTCACAGTCTAATGCTCAGAATTTAGCTTGGGTTTGATTAATTTCACAGTACTTCTTTGCAAAACAATCACACTGTTTGCACACAGATCCAGCTGGCTTTAGAAAAATCACACACAGTTTGAGCTCAGTTTTGCTGAATGGTACTCACTGAATCAGTAACTGGCTTTTCGATGGAAATTCTCGGCCTACAGCCGATCCTGGAAGGCCTCTGGGTTGAAATGGGCTGGCGACCCTGCCGATTGTCCCTACAAACACCACACTTTCTCCCCAGTCGATTGGAATACAGGTTGAGCCCGATTTAGTGCAGAAAAGTCTGTTGTTTTAAGTTTTAGAATGTTTGCAGTCACCGTGACGATCCTCCTGGCTAGCCAGCTTGCACACCACTTGCTCTCTCCCTCTCGAACACTGGGCAGCACTCTGAATCTGGCTTGGTGTGGGACTGATTGCAGTCTCACCAATCACTTGACACCATGCAAATGAGCCTCTCTCTCTTCTCGTGCTCTTCCCTTCCACGGCGATTGTCGAGCAGGCAAAATTTCAATGCAAAACAATTTTTTCTTTTCAACTGTAACTCCATGGTGGAGCACCATTTCAACCATTTTCAACGCAATTTCTCAGCGTACTCCCAGTTCACCAGCAAGCATTTAAACTTTCAGGGCACAATGTCTCTTTGTTTTCCACAGTTCTCACACTTTTCCTGTCACAATTGGACAATTAAAGCTGACAAACTTTCTTTTGATGCAGGACAAGGGCATACAACAATCTGGCTTAGACTCCTTAGTAAACGTTAGAACAATCACAGCAGCACATGAACAGCAGGCACACAGTTGCACATACTGATGGCACCACTCTGGTCAAATCCATTATGCACAAAGCTTCCGATTTTTTTTGGCTACCAACTGCCAGACAGAGAAAACGCTAGCCACAACCTGAGCAAACATCTCTTGTTTTCTCCCAAATCCAAAACAAATCCTCAGCGGTGCCTCCATTTTGTAACCTCCCCCCACCGGCCCCCTGTTCAACTAGCAGGGCTGCTCCTCTCATACATGGCACCAATGAGAGGGATGGGGGTTGTCACTACAACAGTTCTGTTTACCAATACTTCTACTTCATAGCCTGCCATCCTCAGACAGGCAAACCAAGTGTGGCAACTACCTGGCTCACACCTGGGAGGGGGGGACCATTTACCATGGCCATCAACCTGGGTCCCTGGGAGAAAACGTTTGTTCAGAATTATGCTAGGTTTGTACTTCTGGTCAGAGGCACCCAAGCAATCCAGACACAGGAAGCAATAACAGAACTGTTCAAACCAGGTTGGGATTCTAAAGTGTGACTTTATTCACACAGAAGAATAATCACGCGAAAGATGGACCCCACAGGAGCTACTCTCACTGGTAATGCAGATTACCCGGAGGTACAGAGCACACACACAGCGAACCCTCAGGTTCTGAATGGAAATTGGCACACACAGCCAGAACTGGTACACGTCCCTTGACTAGGCACCCTCAGCCAGTACTAGGAGACTTTCCCATGTTTCATGAGGAATTACTGGTGGCACCCTCGTCCACCAAAGAGCACACTTAGGCTCACAGCAAATCCAGAACCTACATCTGGGTAAACTATTTTCTTTAGGTACTGGCCAAATGCACTGAGAGAAAACAAAGGTGCCCAAACTGAACCCGGAGAGGTAAACATGGTTACTCCAGATGGGGGTCTCCCAGCTTTGCTTCCAAATTTATACAAGCCATTCATCTGATTAATAAACCCTTCTCAGAAACATAGATGATATCTTGAAATGTCTTTCACATTTAGCATACATTACTTTACACACCTCCATGAGGTGTCATGAAGTTAACATTTCTGTAATTGGCAATGTCTCTTAACTAGACCCCCACTTTAGCAGACACTTTTAAATCAGACATGAACTAAAAGTTCTGTACTGGACAAGTCTCTCTCTGGACCCCATAGTAGGCAGACACTTCTAAGCAGAAACAGACTAAAAGTTCTGTACTTGGCAAGTCTCTCTCCGGACCCAATAGTAGGAAGACACTTTTCAATAGAAACAGTCTTGGTGACAGAGTCCCTTTGTCAAAATAAAACTCACCACAGATAAGTAGGTGCCCCAGGGCAATTTCCACACAAAAGTCTTGGGTACTCACAGAGCAGATGAATCTCAGGCAACTTCAGCATGCCAGGCTGGACCAGGGGACTGCCCCTGAATCCTGGAATCCCCCCCCCATCCCTCCAGGGATGGGGCACTGGAAAACCCTCTAGGAACAGTCTCTACCACTTCACTCTCTGGTCTTCTATGTTCTTCTTCTAGGGTAAGAATAAATTACCCAAACTACGGAGGTATCTCTCTGTCAGAGCTAAAACTGAGGAGCTGCCCAGGCAGCAGCCTCCTCCTCACTCTCCACTCTACAGACTACTGAACTCTAACTCAACATTCTACAGCTAACTCTCCAGCTAGCATTCCATTGTGGCTTGTGCTGCTGTGACAATTCTAAAGTGACATCATCACTCCAGCTCAGCTGAGACTGAAAACAGAGTGTGACAACGTGAAACCATTTAACTGGCATTTCACAAGCTGCCTCTCCCTGCCTGCCACTGATTCTAAGTGGGATTCTAGTAACCCCTGGGAACAAGGGGGTTACAAACTTCTTAGAATTAAGTATTCTTAGAGGCAGTATTATTCTAATGATGAATACAGAAGATTAAAAATTACTAAACTTAGTCTTAAAAGATGAATTAATTACTGCTTTAAGACTGAATTTAGTATTCCACCTCGGTGAGAGAACTGTCCTTGATACCACCATCTACCTCACTCCCTCCCACATCACCACACCATGGCTTTATGCCAAGCCACAAATTACTGTACTAGCTTCTTGTTCTTCACTCGGCTCAAGGCCCCCCCAAATGACTAGGCACCTGTGTCTGTGTGCTGCTGTACTATGTGATTGCCTCTTCTTAGTGCCCCAAAGTTCCAAACTCTGAATGCACCCACTCCAGGCCCAGCACAACAGCCCCCAGCCTGGCAGCAGCCCAACCAGCCACTGTGCAACTGCAGCACTTACTTTTTGTTCAGTCTATAGTCAACTCCGGTTCCTTGTTATTCAGTCTGAACTGAAGAAGACTCAGGACTCTCTGACTCATTCACAGGCTGCAGCAGTGCAGCTGCCAGCAAGCCAGCAGTGCTCCCCATCTCTGAGCAGGCCCTGATCAGTCCTCCGCCCTGCTCCATCATCTCTCCTCTGTCCCACACCTCCAGGTCAGCCAAGTCCGACTCCCACTTCAATGGCACCTGGTGTCCAGACTCACCACCACGGTCCCAATGACTCCCCAGGCCCCCAACAATTGTTTGATCAAAAACCAACCTCAAGCCAAGTCTTAATAGGCTTCTCTAAGGCAAGCCAGTGCCCAACGGCCAGAAGCGTGGCTCCTTGAATTTATTTTAGTCCCCCTTTTGGTGTTAGATCTGGTTAAGTTAATTGGTCTGGAGTTGCTGACAGACTAAAGAAAAAAAATGAACAATGATGAGCAACTCACTCACAGAACCACAGGCAGGCAAGGCAGCTCAACTCAAGTTGCAGCAGCAGGCCACTTTTTTTTCTCTGCCACTCTCTTTAACATCCCATGGTGAGTCAGGCTGTCTCGTGCATGCGCGCAAAAGCTCACAGCCACTACGGATCTTGGGACAGTGAGTTTTTTAAATAGTTTAGGGGCACAACCGCAAAATATGGGACAATAGGAGTCCTGTATGAATAGCAAACAGGACAGGAAATTTTACCAGTTGGAATAGTGAATGAGGGTTAGCTGGCCCCAAAGTTTTTTTTATTGTTTATACTTCTAGTTCTATGTATTTAATGTATTGTTTATGGTTATGGCATTCATAGGAGGCAGTAGGGTGCAGTGATTTAAGGCTCTGTGCTGCAAACCTGGAGACCAGGGTTTGAATCCCACAGCCCCCACTTGCATACTGTATGATTCTGAGAAAGTCACTTAAATTCCTTGTGCTCCCAGATCGCACCTGGAAGCAAGCTTCGGCAGTGTGCCTCTCCCTGATTAAACAATGTTCCATTCAACTTGTATAACCCATTTAATTGTGTATAAATGTGGTTTCCCTACCCTCTCCCCAGATGCACCAGACAAGCAATTTATTCGTTCAGTGTGCCTTTCCTGGTGAAACTTTTCAATAAATAAATAAAATAAATAAATGTATTCAGAAATAAGCACCAGGGGCCAGTTAGGTTAAGTAAAACCCAAAGTGTAAGTGAGAGTGTCCAGACTGATAAAGGTGGCTATAGCTAAATGGCAAACAGTAGCCAAGCTAATGTTGTAAAATTGTAGAATTTACTGATTTAAAGTGCTCTTGGGTATCAGTTTCAGTCAGGAGCCAGGGGAAGGTAGTGGACCAGGCAGTTAACCATCAACCAGCATGGTTGCCAGCCCTAACCTTGTTAGACACCCCAGCAGCATAGGCCACAGCCCAAGCAAAGGGCTATAACCTGAGTAACTGATCCAGAGACCCCTATAACACTAGCTCTGGCAACTGGAGGCAATCTGGCTACTAGTCACCTGTATCACCCTGGGGCAGTCTGACTTTATAATCTGCGGCTAAAAAAACCTTTGAGACAGCTAGTAATTATTCACTAGCTCAACTGGATAACTTGGCTATAACTGAGGCTTTACTCTACCCTTACTCCTTCTAGCACCCTGTTTCTATCTAATTCAGGGCCTGCCTGCCCTATACGCCACCTCTGATAGCTACTTAATTTGAATGCTGACCACCCCTGTGCTCCATTTAGGAGCGTGAGTTAAATAAGTGTAGGTAATTTTGAATAAGGCCACCATCTCACTGTATGCTCCCTTCCTGGACTGATTTTAAATACATTTTAAAAGATCCACCCTTGGCAGTCCCTTGCCCTGACCACACTAACATCCACGGCCATCCTTTACTGTATTGCACTCACTGTGTGGAAAGAAACATCTTTTTTTTATTTCAGTATTAGTTCAGGCGGCCAGTGCTGCTTTATGGCACTGTCACTGACTCACCGCCCCAAACTAGGGAGAAGTTGAGGAGACAGAAGGTGGGTTAAGTGTACACTGGATGCCTTGCTGGCTGCAGGCAGGTGGGAGATCTTCTCTTGATGGGTAGCAGACTCTCCTGATATTCATTCATCTAATGATGCTTTCCCGCTTGTGGGAGCCACTGCCAAGGGACTAGCATTTACTTTTTCTTTACAAAAAAAAAACAACAAACGAAACTAAACAGAACCCACGCTGCAGCTGCCAACTGCTGATCCTGGGATTGCAACAACTATTGGACCACTGACACTTCTGGGACCGTTAAGATTGATACAGGGATGAGAGGAGGACTGCAGGTATGACCTTTTGCTCTGAATTTACTTCCCTGTGTCCCCTCTCCCTTCTGCTGCACTTTTTTCATGTTTTTCTTTTCTTCTGGGCACCTGAAGTCCCCTGACTGTTCTCCATCGCAGTCAATTCAAACTCCCCAAAGATCATTACTGGCCACTCTCCAGTATCCTCCGTGGCATTCAGGATGCTGAGACCTAATAACAATTTGTCCAAGCACTGCTGGACCTTAGATGTGACACTGGCTTGTGCCACCTCACCTGCAGGCTGCAATAAAGAGAAAAACCTTTTAACTGCAGACATGCACTTTATTTATAGGATGCCACTATAAATTCACTACACCCCCCAGCAACCCAAACTATAGGGGGCACTGGGGACACCTTTACTGGGGTTTGCTGACATCAACTGAGCTTGCTGGAGACCCGCTTCAGATATTACACTGCCTTTGCCAACCACTCAAAACATACTCAAAAATTAAACCACCTCTAAAACGAGAGGCTGGCATAGCCCTCATTTTTGATGACTGCCCTTCCTCATCTTAATGCAAAAGTATGGTTCTCATAACGAGTCCGCAGGAAGTCAACATCCGCGCACTGATTTCCATTCCTATTGGCCTGGTACCTGGTCTGAGCCAGGACCATTTGCTGTTGCTGCACAAATATCAAGAACATAATGCCATTGAAATGAATGGGCCTATATACATTTCAATGGGAGCATTCATTTCAATGGCAATTTTTCTGGTCATTTTGTGCTGGGCTAGTGAAACTCCTGTTGGGTCGGTGGATTTTTCTAATCATTAGCCCTAAAGGCTAGTGGCTGAAAACGTTAGCTTTGACCCCTGTGACAGTCTGTAAAATCTCTAGCACCACAGTGCAGGGTGGCCACATGTAGGGAGGGGACTGTCCCATACCTCTCAACAGTCCCTTAGTGACGTGTCCCTCATTTTATCCCTCAGCATTGCTGTGTCCCTCATTGTAAATGGTGTTGCCACACAGAGAAGGTGCTGTAACAAAACGTTAGTCTTCAGCTGTGGGGGTCCAGCTGCTGGGAGGGGTCCAGCATCAAGATTGAGGTCCAGCCATAGGGGCCAGATCTGGGGAAACTGATCCCATATATGGAGGAGACATCTGGATATAGGGCAGTCACAGAAACTTGGTACACACAAAACCATGACTGGGACATAAACATACCAGGATACACTGCCACAGGAGGGATAGGGAGGGTAAAAGGAGGAGGAGTAGTTCTTTACATAAGGGAAGGAATAAAGCAGCAGAACAAAAGGGTAAACAGGGAGAGAAGAAGCACTGTGGGTAAATTTGGAGACAGGCAATGGAACCCTGTCGCACAGGGCTGTATACAGACCCCCTTCTCAGGGGAGGAAATGGACAGGAAATGATAGAAAGTATACTTAGAATGGCAGAAAAAGGGAGGATATTGCTGATGGGTGATCTGAAATGCCAGATGTTAATTGGGTGCAGTTGCAGCTGCCACTGCAAGAGTGCAGTTATTCTAGATGCCCTACAGGGCATGCCCTAGACAACTAGTACTGGAGCCCACTCGAGAGGGAGCAATATTAGACTTGATTCTCTCAAATGGAGATGGAGAGAGGATCACAGATGTAGAGAGTGGGTAGCCATCTAGGAACTAGCGACCATCAAAACAGTATGGTTCACAATAAACGCTTAATAGAGGTCAAGCCATACAAAGACAAAAGTACTGGACTTTAGGAGGGCTGACTGCCATGGGTGAGTGCCTAAGGAATGCACTAGCAAATGGGCAGGAAGGAGGTGGAAGAACAATGGGGAATAATAAAACTCATCACAGAGGTAATCAGCCTTGTGTGAAGCAAATAAACAAACAAGATCTATGTAAGAAACTACTATGGTTCTCAAAGGAAGTGGCAGTGAAGGTTCAAGAGAAAGAAAGCATTCAGAAAGTACAAGGAATCGCAGAAGGAGCAGGACGAGAGAACTGTATCAGTTAAAAGCAAAAGGAGGCTGGGAAGGCAGTCTAAACAGCAAAGGCCCAAACTAAGAAAAAGATAGCCAACTCCAGTTAAGAAGGAGATAAAACCTTTATAGGTACATCAGGAGCAAAGGAAGACCAAGGGAGGGATAGTGAGGGCTTAATAAGGAGGGAGGGAGGGTGGGCAGAGGAGACTGAAAAGGCAGAGATACTAAACAAATATTTTTGCTCAGTATTTACAAATGAAGAGGGAGGTACAAACAAACAGTAGTAACACTCTGGATACAGAGTTGATACCAAGCCCATTTACAGAAGAAAAGAGTTCTGAAAGAACTCTTAAAACTGAAGGTGGACAAAACAATGAGACCTGATAGGATTCATCCCAGAAATTCTAAACTAGCTAAGGGTAGAACAAGTGACACACTGACTACCTTTTTAACAAATCATGGGAGGATGGGGTGGTACCCGAGGACTGGAGGAGGGCAGATGTGATTCCCCCTTCACAAAAGTGGAGCAAGGCAGAAGCAGAAAACTACAGACCTGTTAGTTTAAACTCAGTGATAGGGAAAATGATGGAATCACTTTGGAAGGAAAGAATTGTCAAGTATCTAGAGGCCAGAGGGCTGGGACCCTAGGCAGCATGGATTCACAGCAGGAAGGTCATGCCAGACAAATCGGATAGATTTCTTTGACTGGGTGACCAAAGTAGTAGATCAGGGAGGGCTGTGGACATGGCCTACCTAGACTTTAGCAAGGCATTTGACACAGCCCCACAAAAGATTAATATACAAGTTAGCCAGCCTGGGAGGGTCCCAAGATGACAGCCTGGGTAAAGAATTGGCTGGAGAATAGGACACAGAGAGTAATAGTAAATGGGTCCACTCAGAAGAAAGGAGGTTACCTAGTGGGTACCGCAGGGTTCAGTATAGGACTGGTCCTCTTCAATGTCTTTATAAGTGACATTGCGGAAGGACTGGAAGGAAAGTATGTCTCTTTGCAGATGACACTAAGATCTGCAACAGAGTTGATGCACAGGGTGGGGTGGAAAGGATGAGAAGGACTTGGCAAGGTTAGAGGAATGGTCAAATGTACAGCAGTAGATTCAATGCTAAGAAGTGCAAGGTAATGGACCTGGGAAACAAAACCCAGGGAAGAGTACACAATGAGGGTGAGATACTAACAACAACAAAAATGGAAAGGGACCTGGGGTAGTCACTACCAGATGACCTAAAGTTGGGCAAGCAATGTGAGGAGAGCAGCAGGAGGGCTGGGGGATACTGGGATGCATAGGAGAGGCATCACCAGTAGAAAACAGGAAGTTATTATCCTCTGTACAGACAGCTGGTGAGACCCCATCTGGAGTACTGTGTGCAGTACTGAGACCCAATCTCCGCCCAAAGACATAGACAGGATGGAAGCTGTCCAGGAGGACAACTAAATAGTGCAGGGTCTGCACCGGAAGACATAAGAAGAGAGACTTAGGAGCTTAATATGTATAGCCTCGAGGAAAGGGGACATGATAGAAACTTTCCAAGTACCTCCACGGGAATCAACAAAGTCCAAGAGGGTAGCATCTTTCAAAAAAGAGGTGTGCAAGAACAATAGGGCACAATTTGAAGATGGGGGCGGCTCAGAGGTAATTTAAGGAAGTATTTTTCACAGAGAGGGTTGTGGATGCATGAAAGCAGCCTTCGGAGGAGGTTGGGGAGTCAAAATCAGTGGTGGAATTCAAGAATGCATGGGACAGTCATAAGGCAGTTCTGGGGGTTGGGGGTAAGAAGAAGTAGGCTGCTGGTTAACTAGGATCTGCAGCTTATCCAGTAGGTAGGGAAATAGGCAGACTGGGTGGGCCAAGTGGTCCTTATCTGCCGTCAAATTCTATGTTTCTATGTTTCTATGTTTCTATATCTAACCTGTCCCGAATTACAATATAGCATCATAGCACCAACCATCTGGACTCCCACTGTAATGGATGCAGATTCAATTATGGCTTGAACTCCCCATCCCCAATCAAGTAACTAATTCATGGGTATTTTATGGTCCAGGTGAGGGAACCTCTTTGGAGATACTGATTCTGGAGAGTGGATGGGGAGTATCTGTAAAACAGAAGGTTACGCAGGAGTCAAAGGGGACCCATAGTTCTTAGGGAAAAGTACTGCAGATAGATAGTAAATAAAATTATGCTCAATGGCCATTAATGTATTGCCATAACATGACCGTAATTTTCATGGCAATGAAAAGCTCATTTGGACAGTTTTAATAGCCATTAATGTATTGGCACAACATGAACATAATTTTCATGGTAATGAAAAGCTCATTACTCAGTTTTAATGGTTATTAAATATGCCATTAAAATAGCCTGATACAAAATATAAAGGGTGTACCACACCCATTAAATATTTAATGGATACCTTTCATGGTTAATTAATGACATGGATGAGTAAATTAATGGTTTACACCCATGAAACATCAACAATTAATGGAAATTTAATGGGAATAAAAATTGGCCATTAAAAAAGGTGATACAAAATGTAATGGTGAAAATTAATAGGTTTGCATGAAAATAATGGAAAATTAATGGAATTTTAATGGACTTCAATGCAATGGTGATATCCCATTCCATTTGGGAACTTTACTGAGGGTTGTTATTGTGATTTGCATATACTGTTCAACTCATAATGTTTTTCATTATCAATGTATGTTTCATTTTGTATTTCTTTCAAACTTTGTTTGATTTTGGTGTGTACCATGTTGGTACCATAGTGGTATCTATTTTCTAGATGCACTGATGCCACAGTGATACCATATAAGCTTGGGATGTATATGCGTACCAATTTGCTCCTCTAACGTAATACCCTTATGTTGACATTACCCAATACTGATACCACGGTGGTACCAAATAAGTCTTGGTGGTATATAGAAAAAAATTTGGTACTACCATTCCATTATCATTGGGCACTTCTAGGGCAATATAGAGTCCCACATGAAAGGGGACTCAAAATTACATAATACCACTGTGATACCATTGCCCATTTACCAGTCTGGGCAACCTGCCAAAATTGCCATAGGGATGCCACTGTGCCATGGCACTACCACTGAGGCTAGAAAACTTGACTGGGTTGACAGGACTGTACTACCAGACTACCACTGGGTAGTACCATTGCACAATTTCAGGCATACCCAGGTATTGCCATTGATAGAACATTGTGTTGCTGTTGCAACACATTTGGTAAGGCTACACACAGTAGCTCTAGTGGATCATTGCTTGCTTCTGAGGATTGGAGTGAACATATTTAAGTGGAGGCATGGGAATGCAAAAAAAAACTGGAGAGGGTAAATGAAGGGTGCATGTAAAAGTCAGAAGGGATGGTTTATTGCCATGTAAAAGAAATGCTGTAGGTGGAATTGATTGATTGAGGGCTGTTGGTAGGAAATTAAGTATTCTAAAAGTACACTAAGATGCCAGTGCACTTTTCATAAGTATATCAGAAGTATATATGCTATATAAACTAAGTATATTACTTTTCTAAAAGTGTGTTTCGGGTGCATACTTAAGTACATTACTTTTTCATAGGGCCCCCCATCTTCCTTTTAAAAAATCCTCAACCGGTATTCAATTGCTAATGTAAATACTCACCAAGCATTCAATGGTGCACGCTGAGTTTTTGTTGAGTGCTGCTTTAGTTCAAGTGCTCGTCACCTAGCACTCAACTAAATCTATCATGTCAATGCATTTTTACTTGATGCTCAACCTACTATGGGTGAAGCGTTGGTGAATGCTCAACCACACATTTCTTTATGGGTACATAAGCAATAAGACACTGCGGGGTGTGCGCTAGACACTTATAGTGCATGGCCAGGGGAGTGGTGAGGCACAAGGCCGCTGGCCAAGTGTCTTCAGCTCTTTGCTGTGCACTGAAATGCATACCCCCAGAGTGTCTTATTGCACTTATGAAATGGGCACCTATAGCTGTTTGTGTGAGAACATTAAAAAGTGTGTGCAGTGCTACTACAGTGTGCATCTAAAAATGGCAAAGGTAATGCAGTCATAAAGAAGTGTACAAGAAAAAATGTTAATTGTTTGCAGTGCTACTACTGTGTGCATCAAAAATTAAAAATAATGCAGTGATAAAGGAGTATGTGTGACAGAAAATCAATGCAGTGTACAGTGCAGTTAAGTGGTGGTGTTCTACACTGTGTTAACTTTGAAATGGAACTCTAGATTGCAGTGTACACTCTACTTCCCTCTGGGATACCCTTGCTTCAGCCTGTCAGCTCTTCGAAGTCCCACTCTGGATCTCTTTTACCCAACCATTGGTTTTACTCAATATTCATTGAAAAAAGCAGTAAACTGAAGCAGTCAAAAAAAATAAAAAAACAATGTAATGGTCAGAATAATTTTACTGCTACAAGGTTGGTCATTTCAAGGGTATTTGAATGGATATTGGGAGCAGTTTTGACAAAGAAAGATAAAAAATGGAAAATGAATGGTTTAGAATAAACTGCTCAAAAAGGTGGGTCATTTGAAGGGTATTTGAAGGGATATTGACAGCAAAAAATGAAGGGTAAAGATAAAAAAGGGAAAATGAATGGCGGGATGGTACAAATACTGAGAAATGAAGGGACTTTGAGAATAAAACAACTGGAAATTCACCCTTCTTTTTCGGTATGGGGAATGACAACACATGTGAATGCCACAGCAACACAGACCACCACACAGGAACATCTGCCTGGTGCAGTGCACCACACAGGGGTGTGCTGTGACTCATAAACAGTGCCCCTGTCTGGTGTGTTGCCCTGGCAGACATTGCAGGGAACCACAGTGCTACAGGACGGTGTGGGAAAGAACAGCGTGTGACGGTACACACAGTCATGCATAACAACAGTGGAATCCAAGCTGCCCCTGGAAGGCGTGATATGTCCATGACAGGGTGTCGCTGTAGGGTGTGTACATGGGCCAGAGGGGCTTGTAGGCAGTGCTGATGTGACGTTGACAGGTACCTCCAGTATCCAGAATGGAACACGCATGTGCAGGCCCACCCACAGGACACACAATGCAATACCACAGACATCCCACATAGACAACACACTGCCACACAAACATAAACGTGCCACCCCCCCCCCCAGCAGGTCTGCACCACCACGAAGGTACACATGTGCAGCACAGGGCAGTACCAACACACACCACAACCATAGTGACTGCCACACCAAGCACAGCCCAGGAACACTTGCAAGAGTACAGTACATGCACTACTGAGTCCTGCAGACAGATATCATGCAAAACACAAGCTACAATAAATATTCATGCAACCTGTGGTAGGCGGTGGAATAAGATGCATTTGCGGCATGCATTGCAAAATTGCGGAGTGATGCAGGGAGTGATGCCACAGTGTACGACTTATGGCCCCATGCAGAAGGGGTGTAGCGCGTTGAATTTGACGGTGACACACACCCACATCTTGTCTGCCAGTGCAATAATGAACACCCTAAGTGGCAGAGGACCTTATTTCAGCCAAGATAAGACAGCCCATCTGGTCAGTGTGGTCCAGCAATGGGCCAGGTACCTGCTGACCCTGACAGCAAAAGACATACCCCTGGTGAAAGGGATCAGGTTTGCAGGAGGATCTGTGCCAAACTGTTCACACAGCATGGGGTCAGGAGAACACCCAGACAGCTGCAGCATAGCCGGCAGGACCTTGCCAGGAGGGATGCTACCATACTGACACACATGAGGAGGATGGCCATGGATGCTGATGTGGCCATGCGGACGGGTAGGCCACGCCTGTATGGTAGGTATGCCAGACATGTAACAGTCATCCCTATACCACATCTGCCAACAAAACACAGGGCTCTGTGCAAACACTAATGGCTGTCCACTCATGTTTCCACAGGTGGCAGTGATGGTAGTGCCCACAGACAGCAGCCAGAAGAGCAATGGAAGAGCCCACACCAGCAAGCAAGAAGAGATATGGCCCCTCGAACCCAAGGTAGGTCACACAGCAAATGTACAACGGCCTGAAAGCATGGGTACATGTATGGTCACACATGTGTGGGTTACTGTAGTAGGGTTGCATTGCAGGTGCACCATGTGTACAGACGTCAGCCATGATGTGTGCCACACAGAAGCCAGGATGTGTGGCACATACACACCTGTTGTACCACAGGGCCACAAGGATGAGCACTGGCATGTGTGTGCAGTGACCCAGCATACATGGGCCAGCAAACAGGCCCATGTCATGCAATGTCCACATACTGGGGCATATGCCCCTTGCAGGACAGAGGGGAGGGGCAAAGGGGGGCCGCGACCTGGTTGCATGCCTGCAGGGTGACCTGCCATAGTATGTATGTGTGCCCTGCACACAGAACGGCATGTACTGACCAATGCCCTGTGGCAGTGCATGCATGTATGGAACCACATTGTGCCCCTGATGGGGATGGAGGATTAGCAAGGCCTGTACGCTGGTCAGACAATGACGGTCCCCGCTGTGGCACAGGAGTAACAGTGGGCTCTGGGGGTACAGTCATGGCCTACATGTACCTGCAGGCACCTGGCATGTGCCACAGTATTGGTACTGCTGGTGACAGTAGTAGGACAGGGTGTAATGAGTGTTCCCTCAGAGACAATGTGGGGATAAAGGTGCCTGTGTCTGTGCAGTCACAGCTGTGGCCCTGTACCAATACATAGCCGAACAACTAGTGTGGGAATGAGTAGAGTCAAATACACCAATGTGTGTGTTCCCCAGAACCACCAGAATCCCCCCCATGGGCATGCTGAGCTACACATGCTGTAGTGAAACACGTGTCTTTGGCAGCATTGTACATGGGACAGTCATCACAGTGGTGGCAGATGAAGCAGGTCAGCAGCACACCCACCATGGTGCACGTGATGTGTTGCATGTGGGTGGGGGAGCCCATGGGCTCAGAGGGACACATTGACAGGCAGCAGAGTCGTGCACAAGGTACCAGCATGGTGCAACAATGCCATGTTTTGGTGTCCTGCAACATGGGGACCATGTCACAGGTACATGGGGTGTGCAATGGTACATGTGTATATGCCATGCCACCACAACACAGTGTGCCAACTGTACAGGGTCATGTCAGACCCACCTCATGTGCCCGGTCAGACAGCCAGTCCATTGTTGGAACATGGAGAGGTACATGGGAACAGACATGGATATCAAGTAGTAGTGATGATCCGGTGGTCAGCTGGTAGGCAGGGCTCCCTGACAGTGGGGCCTGATAGGCCCACCCCATAGGTAATGGGGATGGCAAAGAGTAGGGGACACGGAGGGACAATATAAGGGGGAAGGGTTACAGAGGTGACAGTAGCAGGGTGGAGAGTGGTCCTAGTGATCACGTGAGGTTTGGGAACATACACAACTGCCATAGAGCAGCGCATGGCAGATAGGAAGGGGGGCATTGTGCCATGTAGGGAAGCATGTGCACACCAGTACCTGGGCTGGGAGATTGCTGTCCTGAGTTATAGGACAGTCACATAGGAAAGGGCGAAGGGGAGAAGGGTGTGCTATGCATGGATGGGAGGGGTGAAAGCATGCAATGTATGTGTGGGTGGAAGGCAGGACAGGGGCCCAATGGCTGCAATGCCAGGACCCATGGGACATGACACTAGGGATGGGGGTAGTATAGGGACCCCCAGCACAACTGGTGTACCTGGACATGGTGTGAGCAGAGAACAGCAGAATGGGCTGCAGGGCGGGGGACACTGTGTTGGTGGGGGACTGCGAACTGTTATGTGGTGAAGTGCAGCACTCCAACCTGCACCCGTGCAAGGAAGCAAGATCCAATGCAAGAATGGCAGGACAGGCACCTGATGCAGGTGGTCTACAGTCCACCTCAGATGTGTAACACTCTGGACTCTATACTGTACTGTCTAATGGGGCGATGAGTGGGAGTGTGTTGGCAGAGGACCCACTGGCAGGGGCTAAGCATTCCTCAGTGTGTGCCACGCTCAACATGAGGATGGAGGCAGATGATCAGATTACAAAGGTGTATGTTATTATGTGGGCAGAGTGGACATTGATGGGGGAGGTGCTGCCCAGGCACATGGGGTGGATACTAGAATGCCAGGACATATGACAGAGATGGGATGCCATGGGAAAGGGGCTTGCAGAGCACACAGTGGCATGTACTAGAACACTGTTCAAGAATGTTGGGGCATGGACACCCAGATGGATGCCCCTGGCACAGAGAGGTTCTGAGCTCCACGATGGTGGCAGTCTGGGGGTTAACAATGACCAGGAGGGGGTAGGTGATGGTTATATATTGGTTATATACATATATATGTATTTAGAAAATGGGCTTCTTACTTGCTGGACTCTGATTGGTCAGCACCCTCACCATAGGGGTGCATTAACTTTCAATAGATGACCAGCAAATAAGAAGTGCCAGTCAGCTGACCACTGTACCTGCTACATATCCTGGTGCCCAGCTGACCTTTTCTGTCAACCTGGTGAGGCTAGTGAAGCTCATAGGCAAAAAAAAAAAAGTCTGACCAGCTACCAATAGATTTCGACCTAATAAACATTTTAAAACGGCACAATGTACTTACTGAAGAGGAGCAGCCACCCCAACAACCAAAACAAAGTCATCCTGTCAAAACAAGAGAAGAAAAACCACAAGTAAGTGACCGCTTCATTTCTGTCACAGATCAGCAGCTAGATAACATTGAAAACAAAAGACAGGAAGACAATACAGTGAAAAACACTAAATGGTCCATCTCCGTTTTTGAGCAGTGGGTAATTCATAACAAACTAACAGTCGACTGGCAAACCATTACTTTCGAAGATTTAAATAATCTCCTCAGGCGAGTCTATGCCGAGAGCAGCGGCACAAAATACTCTGTCGCTGGGTATTGCGCCTTACGATCGGGCATCAACGGCCACTTTGGCAGCACGGATGTCCATCGGCCAGTCAGTATAATCACAAGCCCAGATGTCAAGTCATCAAACAATGTGCTGGCATCAGTACTAAAATATCTGTGTAAATCACAGAAAGACACATCAAGCCACTATCTTGCAATAACACCTGCAGATCTTGAAAAACTGAGGAACAGCCCAGCACTAAACCCCAAAACTGCTCCTGGCTTAGTACATAAAGTCTGGTTCGATATCCAGCTTCACATGGCCAGGCGCAGTCAGGAAGGATCAGCAAACTAACTAGGGACAGTCAAGTCAAAGAGGACAACAGTGGACATAAATATATCACAATAAGTCATAACCAGAAATGAAAAACCACAAAGATCGCGGGAGCTCAACTAAAGAGAACACTGCGATGGATACATTTCCGAACAAAAAAAAAATGACCCGCTGTGCTACGTTAGCTCCTTCCTCAAATACCTTGACAATTGTCCACCCAGTGCAGCAAGCTTATTTATACAATGGTGTGTGAAAATCCTGTAACCTCATTGGTCAAAACATGTCACATGACCATGGGTAAATCCTGTATAACCCACAAATGAGGAATGGCTTTTATAAAAAACGTAATTAAACACATTTTAAATCTATTTTACACATTGGTCCATTGTATAATCGCAATAAGGCACTCCAGGGTGTGAGTTATTGGGTGATTTACCAACTTCTTGTGTGGTTAAGTCACTCGGCTATGCCTCGTGACACACCACACAAGGCATGGGTAAATCCCCAATAACCCACACCCTGTTGTGCCTTATTGCTTAAATCTTCACCCGAGGAGGCTGCCGCAAGAGACCTTGAACCAGCAACAGTACTGGTATTCCACTGAGCCCATGGGTAAAAATTGCTTGGGTTCCCTTATGCCTTGACTCAGCAAAGAATCAAATCTGTCCCACCTTTACACTAACCACAGCATATGTGCAACTGCGGTGCAGCTGTTATCGAGAGCAGGACTTACTGACAAGGAGATCGTAGCAGTCACAGGACATCGATCACAGCAGAGTTTGGCGACACACTGGGCCCCTTCACCTAGTGATCGAAAAATATGGAGCTCCATGCTAGCAGGCAAGCAAACTGAAAAAGAGCCACTGTCGAACCAGCCAGCACAGCAGAAAACAGTTTGCCAAAACCCCAGCAGCAGCAGCAACAGAAGACTGCCATCTAGTGATCTCACGTAAACTGCAACCCAAAACATTTTCCAGTCTAGCAACTGTACTTTCAATGCACCAATAACCTTCATAACTCATCAGAAATAAATGCTTGCCTCACCATTTTCATTTGGCCAAAACCTGCATTAAAAGTTGAAAAAAAACGAGGTTCCAAAGCTTTTCAGTTTATTTAAAATCATCCCAAAAAGGGACTATTTTTTTCCTGTTTTTAATACTGACTGTTATCAATTTAAAAAATAAAAACTGTTTATTGTTGAAACAAAAACTAAGCTTCTGTCTTTTAATTTTTCAACAGTTAGCCCATTTTCTAAGCACAATGATGCCCTCCAGGGTGGGTGGTATTGGGCAATACCAGACTGGCCAGGGGCTATAAGGCCCTCCGCCTGCAGCATCAGGCCTCATTACGCCATTGGCTGGTCCGGTATTGCCCAATACCGCCCACCCTGTCGGGCATTATTGCTTACATATATATATATGTACATACATATGTATATATATAGATAGATAAATATAGTTATATATAGATATATCTAGATAGATAGATGTCCAGAGAGGTCTGTTGACCAGCCATGGCCACAGGGAGCTGTTGCTGGCACAGGGTATTATACACAGAGTTAAACGAACACTTCGGATGCATATGTGAATGTGGGAGCAACAAGGACCAGATAGTGGGTCTATGGATGGATGGGGTGGGTGGAGTGAGGGGTCGAGCATGCAGAGTAATGACATGTACACATCTGTACAGTAGACATGCAGGGGATGGGTGGGTAGGAGCCGTAGTGGAGGTGGGCAGTGGTAGGGATGCGGTGACAGATGTAAGGAGTACAGGGACTGGGTAAGAAACAGACTGAGGGCTCCAAGGGTCTACAAGGCAGCAGGATCAGACGGCAGTCACTCCAGGGTGCAGATGCAGCTTACTGAGATACTAGCAGGGCCACTGGTTGACCCATGCAAGAACCCCCTTGACATAGGATGCATACTACAGGATTTGGGGATGGCCCATGTGGCAAACATACACAACAGTGGCCCAAAGGATGGTTCAGGGAACCACAGACAAGGGTGCCACATGGCAACTGTGAGCCAGGCATGGGGACATACCTGAAAGAGAGGCCTGTGACCAATCGGAAGGACAATGGCCTACTGGGTGGGCATCATCACAGGTGTGAACCAGACAGAGATTGCCAGACATACCTCTTGTGTAGTATGATTGGGTGACACTGGGGACTGGACAAGGCCCATGCAGTGTATGCCCTGTATCTGGCATTCAGCATCCCAGATGACCCCATGACCACTGTGGGGCTGTGCTGAATGCCGATATCTGTGGGGGAGTGGTGCACAGATGGTGACAACCATAATACTGGTTACAGGGTAGGCGGATGAGTGTGGTGGTGGGTGTGGAAGTCCAACCCCAACAGCAGTGAGAGGCAGGGTGGCACAGGGATCTGTGCCGTGCTTGGTGTTCCTTGTCTGTCACATAGCTGATATCCCACATGGGAGACGATGTAAGGTCTGTCCGTGTGCAGACAACACCAACATGGTGGTGGTCGATGACACAGAAGGCTGTAAGACAACCTGACTACAGTGCATCAGTGGTCAGAGTCATGGCAGATGTTGTTCTCTGCCTAGTAATCCATGTTACAGCAGTTGTGTGCAAGGAACCGGTGGTGGGACAGTCGCCTGGGATGAGTACATTAATTAAGCACCAGGGAGGAGAATGAGCTGCGTGCACATACAACAGGGGGCATGTACTATAGTGCGCACCGTAGGACAGTGGCAGAATGAGCCAACATGCTGCTGGGGTGCATATCAAGGGCACTATCCCCCAGGGGTGCTGCATTATCCCCCCTCAGAAATGGGTCACCGGTCAGGCCACACCTGGTGTACTGTGTGCATTAGTGCCACACGTTATACATTATGGACCTAAGATTGGTGGAGTGGGTGCAGCCCCGAACAACACAGAACAGCCAGAGACAGGAGGGCATGCTAGACAAGGGGAAGGCAGGGGGAGGTAACTATGTATATCCTTAATGAGGGGGAGGGATAGGGTGGATCACATTGACAGCCATATATGTGTGACAGGGATAGGCAACACACAGACAGAGTGGTTCCCCAGCCTCAAAAGAGGGAGTGATATGAGAGAGTATGGTCCATGATGTGAACAAGGTGGTATTATGGGGAGGTGAGGGGACATATGCAAGGCAATGGGGGTGGATGGGTGGAACACTGTACCACAGGTGGTGGTGGACTGTATGACCATGGCCTGTTTTAAGAAGTGATGGGAATAAGTGAGGGGGAGATTCTAGGGAGGGTAGGTGCAGTGGGGAAGCTGTGCCATGTGGGGCCAGCAGCACAATGGAGCATGCGCTGTTGACAGTGGGGCCTTATTCCACTGTGGTTACGTATGTTAGTCACTTTGTACCTCCAGTGGGAGCATGGCCGACACATCACAGTACAGGACATTGATGGATGTTAGTGGAACTGTTGTCACTGCAGTACACAATGCGATCTATTAGCTAAAGGAATTATGGCCTCTCAATGGCATGGTACTACACCTGTGCTCCCATTCTCAACAGGTGGATGGCACAACAGCGGTGTGGGGATGGTGCCAGACACGCAGCGGGCACGCATCATGTTCCAGGCTATGGATTGTGTGAAGAGTGAGGAGGCATGGGAGTATATGTGTATATGGGGGGATTCTAGGGAGGGTAGGTGCAGTGGGGGAAGCTGTACCATGTGGTGCCAGCAGCACAATACAGCATGCAATGTTGACAGTGGGGGCCTTATTCCACTGCCACCAACAGATGATGAGCAGTCCAGTGACGACAGTGATGGCCAGGAATAGGAACCGGCAGCTGTGGACACCAATGTGAACACTGCACCAGTGCACCATGTGCCTGACACTGATACTGCCACAGCTTCAATTGACACATATGACACACCCCAACATATGGATGATGGCCAAGGCACAGTGGGGGACAATGTCCATCAGGGTGTGGCCACAGACGGTACTGGGGAAGAGGCATCAGCTGCAGGCGTGCAGGTGGTTGTCGAGGCTGTAGGCCATGGACACTGCCGGGGGATGCACAGGTGGTGCAGGACCAGGATGAGGCTGTGTCTGACCTAGCAGGCCAACAGGAGGAGATAGGGGTGCCATTGGAATGTGTGGGACAGGGCAGACAGACTGCAATTGAAGAATCTGCAATGGGTGCAGGGGATGAGGGTGGGGTGGACATGGCTCTGCCTGTGCAGCCCTATGGTGAGGAGGCACAACAGAGGGTGATTGGGGAAGGTGTGGGCCAGCAGGCCTCAGGATTACA
Organism: Neoceratodus forsteri; assembly: GCA_016271365.2. NCBI lineage: Eukaryota > Metazoa > Chordata > Ceratodontiformes > Ceratodontidae > Neoceratodus > Neoceratodus forsteri. The sequence goes on from CM057453.1 coordinate 160,490,058, forward strand.
TGCACGGCAGGATGCGGCCTTACAGGTTCTACAGGGCCACATAGCGGAATGTATGTGTCATGTTGAGGGCTTACATGATGCACTGTGTGCAATGATGGCTGCTGTGTGACAGCTCAATACACTGTAGTGTGGTTGCAGTAGCAGCATTCAACACACACTCTTGTGCCATATGCTGCTTAGCGGGTGACACCATTGGTTACGCAGTACATCCCACTGTGACAGTCGTACAGTTCCAACACCCCATATGGTGCTCCATGTGATATTGCCCTGGCCATTGCTGCATCACAAACATGTGCCGTGCATGTTGTAGTCTTCAGTTGCACACAGCAGGACTGTGCATTAGGCATATGTGCTGCATGCGTGTTATGACTGTCATACTTTGTTTTTGAAGTCTCATTGAAGCAGGTATTGCTAAAGTGTCTGTATTTCCAGTACCACCTACATATCATGCACATGTGCCTGTACTGTACCCCCATTTATACCCACACCCATTCCAAAGAATAAATCATTGTTACTTGTTTACTCTCTGTGTTGTACATCATGCTGTTGGAGTAGCATTACTGCTGCATTATATCTCCGTTGTACATTAGTAGGCTATGGACTTGTCCTAAGTGAGATTGCCCATGCATGGGCTACATGGCCACTGTGGTTGTGTACCATGGCCTGTGGAGGTGCTGTGTGGTGTGTGTCATGATGGGATGCCACTTCATATATCCCCTTGTGTACATGTTCTGCGCATGTGTGATGTTGTGTCCCCACGCACTGCTGGCCAAAGGTACTGCATCCAGTCCATCCATGGGGGTACATGTTGCAGGAATCAAGTGCCTGCACTGAAACACTGTCACAGAGCAGGGCCCAGTAACACATGCATGGTTGTCAGGCACAGTCATACTGTTGCTTGTGCACTGAGACGTTGGCTGTGTGCTGTCCTGCCACTGCCTGTACACAGCACTGGTCCCTCACATCACCCAGGACAGCTGTCAGTCAGTCACACCTCACCCTGCGTGTCCAGATATGTGTGTTGCAGGTGTGTACACCCATAAAACACAGGCTACCAGTGACAGGCATGATCCACCCTGTACGTGACACAGCCATGCGTACCAGTGGCCCAGACATGTAACACCACTGTTGATGGCATACTGACCTGTTCAGGCTATACTGTGCCAACAACATTGCCCTACAGCAATTACATCCACCATAGTATGCAAAGCACCATATTATCAAGGCCCCCTGTTCTCTGCGGCACACAGTTATGTAACTTCTGTGGCAGGGACTAGGTCAAGTTCTGTGGCAAGGTTTAAAGTTCTGTGGCACATTTATATATAAACAATACAGAGTCAGCTTTACAGTTTTGGGGGACCCCAGCAAGGATGGTCTGTGAGGAGGACCCCTGATTTCCACCACATAAATGTAAGTTGCCCTCATGGAACCTCAATGCACTACTACTGGCCTAGTAGGGTGGCTCAGCTAGCTTTTTGTATTTTCTCTTTTTTTCTTCTGCCTCAGTAGTCTCATCATCTATGTTTCTAAGTCAGGCAAAGTCCCCCCAGAGGAAAAAATGGCAGCAGTGCTCCCACCTCCACTCCAGACCAGAAGTCTGCAATGCTCTCTGCTGTTTTCTTCCCTCTTCAAAACCTAATAAAAGAAAAATGTTCTCTTCCCCTTACCTCCCACCTACCTAAAGGCAGTAATGCTATCTCCTCCACCAATCTACATAATGGCAGCAATAATCTGTCCTCTCCTCTCTTTCCCAGACCTAACTGTAGCAATGCTCTCTTTTCTCCCTCTTCCCCATAAGGGTAGTAATGCTCTCTGCAACCTCCCCCCACCCTAGACCTAATAGCAGCAAGATATTTTCTCCTGTCCATAACATGATCCTGATTCCTGCCTCCCTAAAAGGACTGCCTGATCCCAGTTTTTAAAATCCAGTGTAGCCCACCTCAGCCCATCTTAGTGCCACTACTCACCCAGGAAAGAAAAGGATGGTATTGTAATGCTCTCCAAACAATTTTATTACAGAATGTTAACACACTGGGGGCTGTCTGTCAGACTAGGGAAGTAGAAAAGATAGGGGTGCCAGTTAAACAGAGCCAAAACTGGATTCATTCAAATTGGCAGGGGGGACTCAATAGATTTTTCTTTGCTAACCTTACCTAGTTACCAAAGAACAGAAAAAACTGACCACTGTATTGAAAGGGCAAGCTATTTGTGCTTTAAAAAACTTAAGTGGGGTCAGCAGGGAAGGAGAAGGATCGAGCATCCAGAGGGACTGTTCTCCTCTCCTCCTCTCCGGGGCGGGCTAGGGAGAGGCATCGCCTGTAGCAGCTCCAGTGGAGACACAGTGAAGTACAGATGTGGACGACAAGGAACCAGAGAGGAGGAAACACAGAAAATGGTGCCTCCACACCGCCGGATGACGCCCGCTCAGACCAGTGCCTTCCCAGACCTCCGAGAAGCCGACCCAACCTCAGCAGCACCTAGGGCCAAGGCCATTGGCCGCCAGGCCCTTCCTCCTCCTCCTCCTCAGAAGAGGACCCACCCAACGAAGGTTTGCATCAGGTTACCCTGAGGTGGCTGCAATGTGGGGTTGGGGATCGGTATTGGAGGCGCGGGGGAGAGCGTCCTTTGCAATTGGGTCTCAAGGGCCGATGGGGGTGAGGACAAAACAAATAAACACACACAAAAAAAAAAACTTAGAAGCTGCACTGATGCTCTGAGTAAATCTACTTGTCCCTCAGTGGCATTTTTAATTGTGATGCAGTGAGCTTGAAATATGTCTTGCCTACCCTTGTATATTGTCCTGGAGCAACATATAAATGTTAACAATTTTAAAAATGTTTCATCTGCAATGCCATTATGACTTTATTTTCTCAATTTGTCATACTCATTTAGTTTCTACATTTCACATAAATAATCTTTAGATTGTCCCTTTTCTTATCTTGGTTTCATCTTTTATAATTTCTGCAGTCTATCCAGCATTCTCTCATTCCTTTCCTGCCCCACCAGTTTTTTTTTAATTTACTTAGCTGTCCGTTTGCTTGCATATTTTATCATTTACATTTTTCTTCCCTAGGCACAGAGTTGACCCACCAGGTTGACAACCTCACAGCCCCATCCATAGCAACCTCTTGTGCTTTAAACCCCTTAAGGATAGAAAGTCCCCCCCCCACACACAACAGCAAGTTACCTTTTCATGGTTTTAGAACAGGTAAAACCCACCACTGCCCATCTTAACCCCACCACTTTCCCAACGAGCCTTGAGAATGCCACTTAGTGTTTTTTTAGATTTAAATGTATGTCATTATCCAACCTAATGCTGTACAGTGATCCTCTGCCTCGTCCTGCCTCAAACGTATTGTAAAGTCTCGTCTTAGACATTACTCTGCCCCCCTCAAACAATAAGAAATACCAACCCTGCATACCTAAGCCCCAAACGTCATTCCACCAAGAGCCTGAGACACTCTGCTTTTCATATTGGCTTCCTTTTTTGGTCCAGCAGTGTAGGACAATCCTCTGTCTCTGACTGTTACTGCTGGGCCCAAATGCTGGATTCATGCCCCATTATGGCTGTGTGTGGGCCTTACAAAGCACTGCTGGGATAAGAAAAAAGCATTCTGGCTCACTAGCAGTGATTGGAAAAGACAATGGATCATCATGGAGCCTTGGACCAAAAATGGGATGCCACCATAAAAAAAAATAGGGTGACTCAAGAGGGGCTTTCTAGGCTGGGTGGGGATGGTTTGAGGGGCTGAGATGGTTGGGGTGAACTTTAGTTCTTATAAAGCTACATGCAGGTAGAGGAATTGCTTGAAAGGTGTGGTGTCAGTCTCTGTCTAACTTATGAGGGCAATTTCTGTGCAATTTCTGCGGTCAACTCCAAATTCTGTGGCCAGCCCAAAATTCTGCGGCAATCGCCACGTGCCGCAGAATCACAGAGAACAGGGGGCCTTGCATATCATGTGCCTAGTTTGTCTACCATCCCTACGCTAGACGGCCAGTGTGTACAGTGTTGGTCATATGTGTGTATGCCTCATGGGTGCAGCATTGTGTGGCAGGGTTGGAAACAGTGAACATGTCCGTGACAGGACATGAATGTGGTGGTCAGCTCTACAGACACAAGGGGGCATGACAGGGTTGTGGCGCTGTGTACTGCATGGGGCCACATGGGCATGGCTACTACACATCAATGGTGTGCATGCCACGTATGGATATAACATTGTGGTCTGTGCAGCCACATGGGGGGTGGAGGGCATACCACCCTGTGTAGGCCATGCATAACACCATGAATGTCATGGTCATTGCAGCAGACACAGCATGTGTGGTGTGTGTGTGTGGCATGCAGTAGGTTGTGTCTGTGTGCCTGGCCTGCCATGTTCCCATGACACTATCAGCATGTCTGTGCAAGTGCCCTGCACAGCCCCTCGAGAACATGGCCTATGGCAATGGGTAAACCCACACTGCAGTAGCATATGTGATGTGGCATGTCTCACACTGTGGTTGTCGCATCCATCCACTGTGTGCAGCCATGCCACACAAATCACACGTGTGCTGTGCATGCCATGCGTTCTGCTATGTCCCGCCCCACTCCATGGGTGTGTATGCTGCCTCTGCTATGTGTGTTCCAACATTGCCCTGACCTCTGCAGTCTGGTTGCAGTGTGGCATCACCTGTATCATAAGATGACATGGATACATCCAGGACACTGATGGCTGCTGCAGACCCTGACCAGTGATGATATCTCACAGTATCATCACGGTCCAGCACCCATCAACACAATCAGCCATTTACAAACACTGTAGGGCTATTTTATAGTCGCAATGATACACACCAAAGTGTGGTATATCATGGGATTTCATCACATCTCGGATGCATGTGACAGTCGGCCTGTGGCCTGGTGCCTCACAATGCATCCGTGGCATGACGATATCTCATGATATGCCACACCCTGTTGTGTAGTACTGCATAGTCATACAATGTTGTGTGGTACTCCTGTACTGTGATTGGTCAGACCTTGTTACATGACCATGGGTACATCCTGTGGAACACACACCTGAGGAATGGCATCCATTATAAACATTCTTACATTGCATGATTATATGACTCCAATGTCATATCACAATATAGCACACCGGGGGGGGGGTGTTTGTGCGTGGTGTACCCACCTCTTGGGTGGTTCTGCCACTCAGCTGCACCTTGTGACACACCACACAGTGCATGCTTAGCAGCTCCATAACCCACACCCTGTTGTGGTTTATTGTTGAACTGTGCAACACGTCACACCAATACTGGCCTGTGTGTGCATGCCCGTGACTGCTGTCTGGTCCCATCTCAGTACCCTCTGTGCTACAAACTACCAGGCAGCATTGTATGGATGTATCACACTACAACACAGTGGTATTTGACTCTCCATGATTTATTTACACATCACAACACCAGCCCTGACATTGCTGTCAGTTATCCACTCTTCACTGCTAACATTGTGCATGGGTGTTACGTACACATTCCACATACAGTATCGCACTGGACATTCCTTAAGCTGTTCTTGCACAGCACATGTAACACACATCCAGCCCCACAATCATTACACTGTATACCCACATTTCCCACTGTGGCAGACTCAACATGACTACACAATGACACCTATCCCTGTTCCCATACCCCTGTAGCATTGTGCTAGCCTATGGGGCCCATTCCAGTATTTCACCTATGTGCATGTCTGGGTCATGTGGTGGGGTCTGTGTGCTTCTGCGGCCTGCCACACTGCCATGGCAGTGTCCCAGGGGTCTGCAGATCTTGCTGTGGCAGTGCCACGTGCTGGGTGCCATCTGTGTTGCCTGGCCCACCAGTGTGTGTGTTAGCCTCCTCTGTCATGGTCCCATCACCATGTGTCTGCACAGTGCTCCTTCCCCCCTCACCAGGGGTCTGCACACATCTCCTTCCCCTTTTTCCCTTTGTGTGTGACACTTCTGGTGGTGTGTTGTCATTTGCAACAGTTCTGTGACCTGTTGTTACTGTTCTGTAGGCACCTCCCGTGGCTGGCTGTATAACCATAGGGGGCCATGGGGGGCCATATGTTGGCACTGCAGCTGTTGGCACACACACAGAGGCACTTGTGCTTAGCATAGTGAGTGCTGCCGGTTGTGGTGTGCATTCAGCATCATCTGTCTGTGTGCTCTGGTTCGTATGCCTTTGTTGTTGTTCCTGTGCAGCAGGGCTGTTACAATGTCCTGCAGGGCTGCCACCATCATCCCTGTGTGCTGCTGCTGACATGCAGTTGTTTGTTCTATGGTTCGGGTTTCAATGTCCATGGCCTCACCTTGTTCACGCATGGCAGACTGCACCCCATGCAGGGCCAAACAGCATCCACCAAGGCAACAGATGTTTCCCTGCTGGTGGCCTCTATTGCGGTTGTTATGTTGGGGCCTATGGCCTGTAATGTGTGGTGCTGTGTCTCAATGCATTGCTGTATGTTCCTAAGCTCCCCAGTCTCTATCTCGTGGCCCTGGCACACACTCTGGCAATATGTATCAAATTGTATTACTGGTGAGTCCTGCCTTGCCTGGTCTGATGCAGCTGCCCCAAATGTGGCCTCCATGTCTGCTATCAGCGATGGACTGAGGTCAGCCGCTACATTGTCCTGTATGCTGTCCATGTCATGGCCTATGTCACCCAATGACTGTGTCTGGTCCTCCACATGCTCTGTTGCTTTGTTACGGTCATCACCATGTCCTGCCCCTGCACTGTCCTCCTGCATCCCTGTGAACCAGCCATCCAAGCTCTTCACCGGGCTCCTGTGGCATGCTGTGCTGCAGCTGTTGCTACTACTGCTGGTGGTGGTGGTGCTGCTGCTGCTGTCATCATCATCATCATCATCCACAACATGATGCACCCTCTGCCTCCTATGTCCACTTTGTTGCCCACTTGTCCCTGGTCTGGCCTCCTCGGCTGTCTCTGCCGTGTGCCCTGTTGGGGTATATACATGGTACAGTGACTGCCAATCCACAACATGCATGTCCCTGCCTTTGTATGCTATGATGCTGAATCTGTCCCTATGCTGGTCATGTTGCACTGCCTGCCAGTTGCTACCTGTCTGTACCTGCAGACCAGCTACGTGTCTTGGTGTGGCATGTGCTGTTGACCGCTGTTGTGTTGCACATGCCTGTCTGTTGTCCCACCCTGTACATTCCCATAGACATAGGGTTGATGTCCTTTGCAGTACAACACTCTCCACAGCGGGATGATATGTGTGTGTGTGTGTGTGTGTGTGTGTGTGTGTGTGTGTGTGTGTTTGTGTGTGTGTTTGTGTGTGTGTCTGTGTGTGTGTGTGTGTGTGTGTGTGTGTGTGTGTCTGTGGTCTAGCTGCATACCCACATCACTGTATGGCCCCTATACCACTGGGTATGTACATCCACTGCTGTGGCTTATGTTGTACATGGCATTCCTTGCATGTTGGCATGGGACAGCTTGGATTCCTGCATACAGTGCGCTCACACCATGGACATTAGCTGTCTACTGTGCATGGCATCACACCGCCACTGACATGGCCTTCACATACACCAGGCATGTGGGCCACTGGACCGAGCATGTGTGTGTGTGTGTGTGTGTGTGCATGCTGCGCGTGTAGTGTGTAGCTGTGCTATGCATTTGTCCAGTGCAGTGTCCCTGCTGCGCCACACTCCTATCTACAGTGTTGCCTGTTGCAGCCATTTGTGTACACGTCAGCCCTGTTCACAGACACTTGCACCCGGCTGTCCTTGTATGTTTACATTCCTGTTATTGCTCATGGACTGTGTGCACACACTGGCTACTGTCTGAACCACCATGTCCCCGTTGGCGTTGTCCTCATTGCCACTGCTATGTCACTACCTTGCACTTACATTTGTGTATGTGCATACATGTGCATTGCAGCATTTCATGTTGTGGATATGGTCTGCCATGCATGCACTTGGGGCCCACAGCATCTGTGTCTGCCATTTGCACCTGTGTGTGGCTTGTGTGTTGTGTGTGTCATGTGTTCCCTACATGTATTGGTCTGCTGGGGTGGCCATGTGTCGTATTGTTTCCTGGGACCAACATCATCCTAACCTGCGGTGTTCCACCCTCTCATCTCCACATGGGCATGTTGGTTGGGTTGGGGTGTGACAGGCCCACTGGTTGTGTCTTTAACTGTTGGAACACCAAGCGACTGCTGCTCAGGGATTCACTGGCCCACAGTGTGCTGTGCCATTTACAGTCAGGTACCTGTCACTGTCCACATGCATGTGTCATTGTCCATGTGGGGACAGACCTGTACATCTCCCCCAGCCTCACCTGTGTGTGATTACTGTGTGTGCCTTACCATGTGCTCCATATGTTCCTGTGCTAGCTCATGCACTGTCATGGCACAGTGTGCCACGTGCATGCCACTGTGGTGCATGTGGCATTCATAATGGTGCATGTGAGTTTTATTTTTAGTGCATTCCCCATTTGATCATGTCCCCATGGGCTGCCCTTCCATTATTCTTGTATGTCCCATTACTGTTGACCAGCATGGCCCACTGCACACTCTGTTCCCTGCTCTTCTTTGTCAGGGACCTTGTGTTCCTGCAGTTGCCAGTTTGTAGATTGTGTGTGTTCCATGGCACAGGCACACAGGCCATCCATCAGTACACTGTGTGGTCATGGGGTACACATGCCCCATGTGTGCACCACCACTGGTGGCTCTGCCCAGGGGTATGGATGGGACTGCTAAAGTGGTACACGGCACACTGACCCCCAACCTGAGATGCACATCAGGGTGCGTGATGCCCATATGCATTGATTCACATCTGTGCAGGTCATACCTCTCACTTGTATGGTTTTACATACAGTCACAGCAATCATCTGTTGGCTGTTGTATACGGCAACCTTTACTTACTTTCCATGCAGTGACCCTCTGTGCCACATCACTGCAGCTATGCTTTCATGGGTTCATTCCCACATGCACCCTTCCTACCTCTCAACTGCTTTGTCTTCCTCATGGTGCTATGGTATTCACACTCACATTTACCCTTGCTCCTCACAGGTTTATTGATGTTCCTCATACTGTTAGAGCTATATCTGGACACACATGTATTACATCATTGAATTGGGTTAATAGTCACATTCCTTATTACTAACTATATGGTGCCCACTAATTGTATACTTATTGTTTCATGTAAGACAGTGCTACACATTCTGTCCCTTTGCTATGACATTTGAAGGCCAGTGCTATGATTATTAATGCTGCAAGGTCGAGAGGTATGGCACCAATGCATACATGCTACACCATGGCACACATTCACTATCATTTTGGGACTAACATCACCTATTACTACTGCTCACATGCATCTTCTACCTGTCCCACTCTGCATGCTGTATGTGTCCAGTCCGCTGACTTCATATACAGTCTGGCTGCTTAGGTGGGATGCTTTCATCTCCTCCTGGCTTGTTAGGGGTACCTCTTGGCTCTCTCCTCCACCAGTGGCCAGGGCACTCCTGCGGTTCATGCTAGCTTCTCTTTTGTCCTGCGCTTCTTGTCATTATAGTGCTTCTGTAGCTCCCTAATGGTCCTCTTTGCACGTGCCACAGCATTGACATGCCTGGCATTTTCCTCCCACTGCTTCTTCCGTTTATCTCTTGTGGCCTTACTGCCACCTCTGGAGCACAGGATGGCCGCATGGGCACCTACTTCCTGGATCAATATATCAGTCTCCTGCTGTGTGAAGTTTATTTTCCTGCTCTTCTTGTCACCATTGTCCTGTGTGGGTTTACCTCTGCTTTGTGGTCTGCTGCTTTTCTTCTTTTTCTTGCCCACATTGCCTTGTTTGGGTCACCTCTGCCTTGTGGCCGGCCGCTTTTCTTCTTCTTTTTCTTACCCCCCTTTGCCCTGGGGCTGTTGCTCCATGCTTGTTTGCAGCTTGCTCCTTCCACTTCCATGTGTCAGTTGCGGCATCATTCTGTGTAGTGCATTCTGCATCATGCCTGCTGTTTGCGTGTTTTTATAGGCTACAGACTGTGACTTGCATCCTTCAGGCTTGCGTCATCACATTTATGACTTGTACCTGAATCTGGCATAATGCCTTGGCCGCAGCAGTTCTGGCTGCAAATTGCACTGTGGCACAGGTTATGTCTTCCTTTCTGAATCCTGCCCTATGGGCTGGATTCTCAAAGGTCGGCCTCAAGCTGTGACAATGGCAGCCTGTGCTGACCATCCCTGTGACCTGGACCCTGCACCTGATTCAGCATCGGAGCAGGTCCAGGGATCTGTGCCCTGCGACTTGTGGCATAGGTCACACAGATGGTGCAACGACCACAAATGCCGCAAGCTGCAGGAAAGGTGGGATACAGATGTGCTGGCATCCCTGCATGCCACCGCTCAATCCAGGGCAAGGTCAGGCACACATGCCCCCCTCACACCAACCCATCAGTGCGAGCCGCCACAACCCCCCCAACCAATGCCCCCACCGGTGACTGGCACTGCCCACCTCTCACCACCACGGCCAGCCGCCCGACTGAACTGTGCCAAGATCACATACAGTAAGTATCGCTCCGCCAGATGACAGCAGCTGTCATTCACGGGCCTGTAATGCTGGTGATCTTAACATCAACGCACAGCTGTCCATGATGGTGAAAGTGGGCAGTGCCAATCGCCACTCCTACGCCGGTGTGTGTGGCGGGTGGGAGGATTGGGGTGGGCTGGTTTGTCGACTGGGGAGTGGGGCCATTGGACCACCAGGACTATACTGGACATGCCATGGAGAGGGGATCTTGCCCTAGGGCATGTGGGGGGGGCAGTGGGCATATGAGGGGCTCTCGAAATGTGTGTGTGGGGGGTCTTGGCATAGGGGGATGTTCCACACACCCATCCTGGCATAGTGGGTGCCATACCTGGGAATTTGGGCTGTTGGGGGGCTGTAGCCCACAGGGACTGTAGAGCTGGGGCACAGTGGCCACCCCCTGTGGATGGCAAAGAACACTTTTGCCACCTCATAGGTGGCATAAGTAGTCTTTGACATATGTCCACCGGGGATTATACCTGAATCCTGATGTGGGACATAGCAGCCATAGTTTGTGAACAGGGTGCAACTGCTTCCTTAAACCCCCTTACGCCCTGTCGCAAGGGGGCTTCAGGCACATTGGTGCAGTTGGGCGCAGGCAGCCTGCAGCATGTCGCAGGCTGCCCTTGTGAATTCCACCACAATGCAACTCAAGACGCAAGTGCTACTTGCACAATTGTTTCAGATGCAAGTTGCCTTGCATCCTGAGCTGCCCTTTGTGAATCCGGTCCTATATGTCTACCTCCTTAGGGACTGTTTTCCACATATTGATTTCTCCTTTATTGGTGTCAGTGTATGCAGCTGGCACAAGAACTCCACTACATTAGTTTGTGGATGTCTTTGAGGGTTCACAGAAGTGCTCCTTGTTAGACAGGCTGTATAGTTCTTCACTTCCTTTTACTACAGACTTACCATGTTTTTTTAATATACTACTTCTGTATTGTCTAGCCTTGTTAATATGAAAGGGGTCATTAGTTCTCCTCACTTCACAGTTTTTGTTATTTCCAAACATCTGGTGGCCATACTTCCTACGGCCCTGTTGAGCGAACTTTGTATCTTAAAGGGGAGAAAACCCTTTTACACTGTAGATTATACTCCCGAGATCTGCTACAGAACTCTGGGGCCAATGTACACGAGTCAGATTCCACTCATTACCCCTATTACATTTCTCACTGTCTCATTGCCTTATTCCACTCCCGGCAATGGTATTTACCTTACTGAACATTACGGATCTCCACTCTGAACAACATATGGGAGCATCTAAGGTATTCTTACAGTAAACAGTGATTAGATCCATCTCCTTTTTCTCTATAATACCTGGTTTTAATGATTCCTTTTAACTTTGCTAAAAGGTGGAACCTGTGGTACAGTTTGAGTCTGTTCATCATTTGGAGTTAATATGCAACTGATAGTTGTATTTTTTATTTAAATTACTATGTTTTCAACACTGTGCCATATCAAACAGTTTAATTAGTCAGCAGATGGCTTTGCCATTTTGTTATGTTATATTTAGTCACTTTTTCTAAAACCATTAGGCATTGACAGGTCAAGACTGGTCACTGTTTTCTAGGCCAGGAGCGAATGGAAAGCCCTCAGACAGACCATGAAGGGACCTGACTGCAGGAGTGCAGTCTTAGAACTGGGGATAGTTCTCGGTAATGGAGTGTGTTACCATAAGATATTGTCAGTTTTTTTTATGAGTTGGGTTGTTTCTGGGAATTCTATTTGGGTGGGGTGGGTTGAAGGGAGTGTACCTATTTTCTTTAGCTGGTACAGTATGCTGTTATTTTTTGGCTGGGCGAAACATTGGTCTTATTTATTCCTGATATGATAGACAGAATTTGTTACTCATCCTGGAATGTTAAAGGGGCATAGTCAAAAACAAAACATTACCAAATGATCAAACATTTGTCCCAACTGGATGTTCATAGAGCATTTTTGCAAGAAATGCATCTCTTGCCTACTGAATGCACTCTTTTCAAGATGGACTCTATTGGTCAAGTATATGGGTTGGGTGATGGTACCAGGCAAAAGGGGGTTGCTATTTTATTTGTCCATTCTCTGTCTTTCACTAGTACCTAAATTTTTATTGACCCAAATGGCAGATACATTCTATTACACTGCATGCTGGGCAGGGCTGAAGTCCTAATGGGCAGTATATATGCCCCGATATTGACTCCCCACACTTTTTTTGATGAAATTAGCTGAGCTGCTAGCCCTGTTCTCCCACCTATCACTTAACTTGGTATGTGATTGGAATACCACTCTAAAGTGCGACTTTGAAAGAATTCGTAAACTTAGAGCTGGGCTATCCCCTGCCCAGTGTTCCATCCTGAATATGATGGACTCACTGGACCTATGTGATCCATGGTGAGTTTTATATCCATCTACCAAACAATTTAATTATTTCTCTCCAGCCCTTAACTCATATTCTAGAATTGATTATATTCTCATTAGTAGATCCGCTTTGTCAAGGCTTCATGCCTGCGATATACAGTAGCTCCTCGAGTGATTCTGATCATTTCCTGGTTTAACTCCAACATTCTTTGGAACATAATATAGACAGGGATACAATGTGGAAGTTTAATAATCAGTTACTTAAAGATAAATACATAATGAAACATATTAAAAAAAGTTTTATACCATTTTATACAAGAACACTGGGGCACTACAGCAAGACGTGATATGGAATGGGCTACTTGTAAGGGTCTATTAAGAGATGAATTTATCAGAATAGCTTCCAAGCACAAAAAGGAGAAACAAGATAAAGCAGCCTCCCTTTTACAAAAGACTTTAGAACAAAACCATAGCCCCTCTTCCTCTGAAGCCTGTAGAATTGACTTACATGTCTTATGGGATGCTTACGCAGATCTTTTAAGAGAAAAAATGGAATATGCTATTTATACTGTAAAACTAAGTCCAATTATGTCAGTCAAGGCAAAAGCATTGGCAAACTGATGGCACTTAGAGTATGCAAACAGGAAGCATCTGGGATTATTCCTCCTATAAAATCTGCTGTAGATCATTCACAAAAGACTAACCCCAGAGATATAGCCGACAAATTCTACATTTATTATAAATCGTTATACAGCCCACTTCTCACCCCTCCTTCCTTACAATCAATTTCCTCTTACCCAGATACCATTCAATTCCCTGTTCTCTCTATAGCTCATCAGCTGGAACTTATTGAACCAATTACAACAGAAGAGGTCTGTGGGGCTATAAAATCCTTGACATTGGATAATGCACCCGGGCTGGATGGCTTCACTAATAACTTTCACTGAACCTATACAGCAGAGCTTACTCCTATCCTTACCCAAGTTTACACCAATATATATCAGACCCAGCTCTTACCGAAGCCATGATAGTATTACTGATAAAGCCTGGAAAAATCCAGACTGGGTCACTAATTACTGCCCAATTTCTTTAATAAATCAAGTTCTAAAAATGTTGTGCAAAATTTTACCTTCCAGAATAAACAGAGTATGGGGTCCCCTAATTACCCCAAAACATGTGGGTTTCATGTCTACTAGTTTCTCTGCAGGTCATCTTCAGAAACTGGACCAGTCTTTTCTCAACATCTGGGGACCCAGACCTCCTAGCGGCTCTAGTATAGGGGAAATTGTTTAACCAGAAAAGGGGAAATTGTTTAACCAGGAAAGGCACACTAAGCCAGAGCTTGTTTCCAGGTGCAACCTGGGAACACAAGGAAGTGAAGTGATTTTCTCAGGGTCACACAGTATGCAAGTGGAAGCTGATGGGATTCAAACCCAGGTCTCGAGGTTTGCAGCTCAGTGCTCTTAACCACTATGCTATACTGCCTCCTAGTATCCCTAGATGCAGAGAAAGCTTTAGACAGGGTTTCTTGGCCATTTTTGTTTGCAGTTTTAGAATGTTTTGGTTTCCCTGTATGATTCATACACAGTCTCAGATCATTCTATGCTTGCTCCAGTGCCAAAATATATTGCAACGGGATTATTTCTCCATTATTTACATTACACAGTGGAACTCATCAGGGCTGTTCCCTGTCTCCATTATTATTAAATCTTTACTTAGAACCCCTTATTCTTAAAATAAAATCCAATTCACTTATAACTGAGATACCCATCAGATCTGAAAGTTACTGCATATGCGGATGATTATTTATTACATGTGACTCACATCCTGATTTCTATCTCTGCTGCCCTAGAAACTATCAAATCTTATGGAGCCCTGTCCAATTATAAGCTGAACACTGACAAAACAGTTGTGATGCTCCTTAATCCTGGCCTCAGTAAAGCAGATATTTTCCAATTAGGCCAAGTATAGGCTCCTCAAAAGTTGCATTATCTAGGAATCGAGCTTACAAAAGGTCAGTCTCTTTTGAAAAAGCTTAACTTAGACGACCTCGTCAATACTATAAAATCTGATTTAGAACATTGGAGGGCCCTGCCACTAACCTAATGGGGTAGAATTAACATCATTAAAATGAATGTTCTTCCTAGAATTATTTACCCTTTACACATACTAAACATAATCCTCCCTTTGTCTTGGTTTACTAAACTACATTCTCCGATCTCCAGCTTTATTTGGGCTGGTAAAACACCCCCAGGGCATATACTAAACTGGCCATGCCTAAGGGGCTAGGTGGCCTTCAATTACTAGACTTTAAACTTTGTTATTGGGCCAGCCATAACAGCAAGAATGTCTCTGTAGACTCGGAGGAACATTCTCTTATATTTCTTTGTGGCTTTCTATAGAAAGAGAACAGATACAGTCTCATGGCCTTTCCCCTTGCTCTTTGCTTTCTGCTAAATACAGAATACAAAATTACTCCCTTCTGCCCTATGGAATACAATAATTGGGACCTCCATTAAAGTGCATCAACAAATAACCATGGCTTTGTTGATAAACCTTTTGAGAGACACTAACCAGTCTATAGCTAGAAATCCTAACCTTAAGATAGGTGGCAAAGTCATACCAGAAGACTGGATCCTGAACATTTCCAATACCCCCCTTCTAGGCTTTTCTCCAAAAGCCACTTTTTTTTCATTTGACCAGGCCAAACTACAACTTAACTTTACTGATTGGCTAGTATTTAAACACTTACAACTTAAACATGCTGTAACCCAACATATGGGACCACCCCCTTGGTTAATAACATCAGCCCCTCTTCTCCATACCTTTCAATACCTGGCATAGTCACCCCACACCATTTCTAAAGTCTACCAGGCTCTCCTGGAAGAAGCAAACAAAGACAGAGATGGAACATGTCTCAATTGGAATAATGCTTTTCCCTAAGTTTCCTTTAACTGGTCCAGACTTTGGATAGATCTTTTTATTTATATTACTCAAGAAAAATTACATCTGACACAATTTTATATTCTTCACAATATTTATAATACTTTTAAAAAGCTAATTAGAATGGGTAAACTTCCATCAAATACATGTACTAGCCGTGGCTCAGGTGAGGGAACATGGGCTTCAGATGGGAATCGAGGCTGGGTGGGGGTACCACTACACTCTGGCAAATGGTATTGGGCATTATTTTCCTTTGATTGGGGTTCGGAGATGGGAGGGGGTACCACTACACTATGGCAAGTGTTCAGGGCAGGATTTTACTTCAATCGCTGATTGGGGATGGGAGAGGGGTGTTGCAGGACTATGGAGAGTATTTGGGACACACTGTTCTTTTGATCAGGGATCAGGCATGGGTGGGGGGCCCTACACTTTGAAAAGGGAGGGCTATTCTGTATTATATACATTGGAGATGGGGGGCCACTTGACTGCCAGGGCTGGCAGGCAGCTATGCACCTGTCTGCACTTCCACAGCCTGCCTGTGGGTGACTGGCCAATTTAGGCATGACTTTTCGGTACCTAACTTTGGGCGGTTCAGTTTTGGGATGCAGTGCAGATGAGCCACAAAGTTTAGCTGAATATTGTCAAGTGCAGCATATTCATGGAGCTGCCCCCTTTATTTGTGTGGCTTACATTATTTCTGTGCAGTGGCGCATTCGGAGATGCGTGACACATCCCTCGATTTCGAATATCTCACTTCTGCACATTTTATGGGTTGCATCACGCATCTCCGTTTTGGGCCGAGAGGTGCCGTGCATCTCCTTTGAAAATGGGGACCCATACGCAGAATGGCTTAATGAACTCTTATGCAATCTCAGGTTAGAAAAACTAATAGTCAGTGTCCACAATCACCTGCCACTGTTCGAAAAAAGATGGAACAACTGTATACTTTATATATTTTTTCTGCTACTGAATAGGATTTTTAAAGCCCCTTTTGTTGAGTTTCTCATGTTCAATACATATGTAGAACTGTATTTGTCCATTTCTTATTGAATTGTTTTTTGAGGTATTGCCCACCCCTCATCTTCTATTTCATGTACCTGGGTCTAGTTATTTACTTACTGCACTCTCCTCTTGTATATAGTTAGAGGATTGTTGTGTTATTCTAATGCTCCTCTTTGTTGTTTTGATTTTATTTGTATTGGAATATGAAAATGATAAAATAAACTTAAACAAAAATGTGTTTGCTGTAATTGCAAATTAGCATACCAAGCAGTTGTTGCATTTGTAAAACATTTGCTGAGTAGTGGTGTCCACAATTATGGTTTTGTATTATCAAAATGACTATATACAGTACCATATCTCCCATGCTGTTCTCTTTAGTAAATCTCACTCTAGGTGTAACTCATATTCAGTGTGCTTGTGTTGGATCAGCTTTGAGAATATATCAATACATGGAAATTATTGACCTTACCTTACAAGCTAATTAGTTATAGTTTGTGACACAAGCTGTTTTACCATTTTGCATGTTTCTTACATATTGGTGTTTTTTTTTGTTTGTTTGTTTCTTCTTCATGATTAAAATTGTCCAGAGGGCCAGAAGGCAAGTGATCAAACTGGGGAGAAGAGGGAAGTTGAAGAGGGATCTGAGGAATCACTACTTCACTAAACTAGTGGTGGACACATGGAACAGACTGCCAGTAGAAGTGGTGGAGAAAAAAAACAACAGGGAGCTTCAAGCATGCATGGGATAGACATAGGGGAATATCACTAAATAGGCAGGGAAGAGGGAAAGTCACCAGAGAACAGCAAGGGTTGGCAGAGACAGACTAGATAGGAACCATCTGGGCTGACTGGATGCGCCAAGCGGTCTTTTTCTGCTGACTAATTCTATGTTTCTTTTGACTATGTGTTTTACATTTGGTAATTATCTTCTGGGCCTCTAGTTGGAATATCTGGTTATCACTACAATATCTAAAGAGCTGGCTGGATGGGATACTATTATTTATATTAGTTGGCTGAATTATTTTCTTTTTCTTTTTACAACACTATAGTAATAATGTTGTATATGCCTGGTAATCTAGTAGATCCCTTCCCCAAGCAAGTGACAATCCCCCACCTGTCCAGCCACTGAGGACCCCCCCATCTCGCATCCCCCCTAACCCCAGTCACCATTCACTAGCTATCCTACAATTGACAGAAGACTGCCACAGCCCTCCTCTCACCTCCTCGGCCTGCCTCCATCTGACATTCACAGAGTGCAATCACATGTACTATAAAATACCCACAGTCACAGTCAGTGGATATAAGATGGTAGGCAGCTAAGCAGGTGACAGGAGGGCTGTGTCAGTCAGCTGTTGATATTTGGAAATCTGGTGAGTGATCACTGGGGTGGGGAGTGCTTGATGGGGGAGGTCTTGCGGGTAGGCAGGTGGGGGGTTGTCATTTGGTTGGGGAGAGATGTCTTGCCATTGGCATATGTTTATGTGCCAATGTCCCCTGTAAAGAAAAAGGTCCAACACATTACTGTTAGAAGATATACAAAACATGACAGCTAAAGAGGAGGTTCTGATAATGGGAGACTTCAACATGCCGGATACAGATTGGTCAATACCAGCAGGAACATCTGCCAGCACTAGACACATAGTGGATTCCCTGCAGGGGAGGGCCTCAAACAACTGGTACAGCAATCCAAAAGAGACAGGGCTATCCTAGATCTAGTACTGACTAACAGGGAAGGGATCACAGATCTCCAGGTAGAAGGTCACCTGGGGGCCAGTGACCATCACATGGTATGGTTCAATTTGGCTACTACATCTAAATCATCCCATTCCAAGGTGAAAATATGGGACTTCAGAGGAGCTGACTTTGATAAAATGGCCAACAGAGTTAAGCTAGCCCTGGCAAAAAGAAACACAGGTGAGGTGGTACAGGCAAAGTGGGCAAGCATTAAGGATGCAATACTTGAAGCAACATCCCATTGTGTTAGACAGAAAAGGAAGTGCAAAAGAAGAAGGAAACCACTTTGGTTCTCAAATACAGTAGCAGAAAAGGTCAGAGCCAAAAGGCTGGCCTTCAGGAAATATAAGGGAACACAGCGGGATAAAGATAGGGAGGCATACCAAACTGCCCTAAGGAAGCAGGAAAGCAGTAAAGCAGGCAAAGTCCCAAACTGAGGAAACACTAGCACGAACAGTAAAAGAAGGTGACAAGACTTTCTATAGATACATTAGTGAAAGGAGAAAGTCCACAGGGGGTATTGCTAAGCTTAATGGAGAAAAGGGAGCATGTGAGGAGGAGGACCCTGTAAAGGCATCTATCCTAAATAGATACTTTTGGTCAGTATTTACTGAAGAGAAGGTAGGGCAGGGCCCACAGCTCAGCATCATGGACACAGGGGGGAGGTGAGCACTACTCCCTTCACAAAAGAAAGGGTCCTACAAGAGCTTGCTAAGCTCAGGGTGGATAAGGCAATGGGACCTGATGGCATACATCCCAGGGTACTTAAGGAGCTAAAGGTAGAACTAGCAGAGCCATTAGCAGAACTGTTTAGTGAGTCTCTGAGCACAGGAGGTCCCAGAAGACTGGAGAGGGCTCACGTGATCCCGCTCCACAAAAGTGGTAGCAGGGGAGGCAAGGAACTACAGACCCGTCAGTCTTACCTCAGTAGTGGGCAAGATTATGGAGGCACTCCTTAAGGAAAGGATAGTGCAACACCTGGAATCCATAGGGGCACAGGATCCAAGACAGCACGGGTTTACAAAAGGAAGGTCCTGTCAAACTAATCTCATAGATTTCTTTGACTGGGTAACCAGAGTGGTGGACCAAGGGAGCAGTTGATGTTGCTCTACCTTGACTTCAGCAAAGCTTTGACACTGTTCCACATAGAAGATTGATAAATAAGCTGGGTAGGCTCGGGTGGGACAGAAGTTGGTCAACCGGGTGGCAAACTGGTTGACGGGCAGAAAACAGAGAGTGGTGGTAAATGGTATACAGTCAGAAGAGATGCAAGTCACAAGTGGGGTACCTCAGGGATCAGTCCTGGGGCCAGTCTTCTTCAACATCTTCATTAGTGACCTTGCAGATGGGCTAGAGGGTAAGACTTGTCTGTTTGCAGATGACACCAAGATCTGCAACAGAGTAGATGATCCAGATGGGGTGGGCAGAATGAGAAGAGATCTGGATAAACTAGCAAAATGGTCAGAAGAGTGGCAACTGGGATTTAATGCAAAGAAGTGCAAGATCATGCACATAGGGAAGAGAAACCCTGAAGCCACCTATAGGCTGGGAGGGAGTTGCTAGCAGTCACAAAGGAAGAAAGAGACTTGGGCATCATCATCACTGATGACCTGAAATCATCCAAGCAGACCTCTAAAGCAGTAGGTAAGGCTAGGGGGATGTTAGGGTGTATTAGTAGGGGTATCACAAGTCGTAAGAGGGAGGTAATAATCCCTCTTTACAAGACACTGGTTAGGCCCCATCTGGAGTACTGCGTGCAGTATTGGAGGCCACACCTTCACAAGGACATTAACCAAATTGAGGCAGTCCAGAGAAGGGCAACCAAAATGGTGCAGGGACTGCATCAGAAGACATAAGAGGACAGATTAACAGAGCTCAGTATGTATACCCTTGAGCAAAGGAGGGAGAGAGGTGATATGATCGAGGCATTCAAATACCTTAAGGGCATTAACAAGGTGAAAGAGTCTAACATGTTTAAATATAAGAAAAATAGCAGGACAAGAGGACACAGCATGATATTAGAGGGGGGCCGATTAAGGGGGAATGTGAGGAAATTCTTTTTCACAGAAAGGGTGGTGAATGCATGGAATGGCTTACATCAAGAAGTGGTGGCTATGAATACAGTGCAGGGCTTCAAGCAGGCATGGGATAGGCATAAGGGAGCAATACAAATTAGTATGAATAGATAGGCCACTGACAGAGCAAAGGCCGATATCACATTTATAAGGTAGAAAAAGAAATGGGCAGACTGGATGGGCCCTGCGGTCCTTATCTGCCGTCAGCTTCTATGTTTCTATGTTTCTACGTGATCTGAATTTGGACAAATCACATATGGAATTCATGAGCCCCTTCACTCATTCTTGCTTTCCATCACAAACATGGCTGCCACCTTTACTTGTACATAAAAATGTTCCACTGGGCCCTAAAAATAACAGTCACTTAGATTAAAATAATGGATAAATAATTTATCATTCTTTCTGCTCATAATCCATTTCTTATACACATAAACAAATTTAAAAAAATCAAGCACTATTAGATTTTTTTATTTTTTTTTTGTTTCTTTGATGATCATAAAAAAACAACTCCTCTTCATAACCTAACCAGCTTGGCAGAGCAATCTCTGGTGCTAACTCTGCCCAGATGAAACTGAGCCTTTGGTTCCATGTGAGGCCTTTGTGTGTCTTTGTGAGCGTATGTTACTGGAATTTTGCTAAATTTTGAATTCATGCATTCCATGTTAACATTCCATGTTTCGGGAGGGGGGTAGCATACTGTTAGAGGAACACTGCAGAATATTGAATTTTTATGTTCCATGGTAAAGAAACATTTTACTACATGTGTAGAAAGACAGATGACTGACAGGTAGAAACCATCTCTAGAGGGACTATCGGACATTTTCTGAGCACAAATTTAATTGTATTTTTTCATTATTTTTCCTTTTAGATTTTTTTTGAATATTCCCAGCTGATTTTCTAAACACAATAAGATCCTTCAGGATTTTGGGTATTGGTGGATACCCACACTTCCAGGGGTTGTAAGGTCCTCCACCTGTGACATTGGGCCTCATTATGCCCCATTGCTGGGGAGGCATCCACCAAAACCCCACACCCTATCAGGTGTTATTATTTTAGTCATCGTTTCACGTTTGGCTTGTCCATGATCACTATATCATTCCCTTTGCCAAAAGGCTTACTTTCCAATGTAGTAAGGTAGATTGCTCTCATTCCTTTAGGGCGACTCTTAGGGCTGTGTAGAATGCAAAGGTCCGTCGTCAAAATTGCTGTGGAATGGCAGTTCTGCTTCCAAAATGCTTGGTGGAATTTCTTTTTATTTTCCATGGAATTTTGAAAAGCATTTCTTTGTAAACTGCAGAATAATTTTCATGGATTGTGGAAAAATAATCAGCAGTTTATGTGAACTGCAGATAATTAATCTGTAAAAAAATTTTTGCATGCGGAATGTCGAAATACTGTAACTGATGGAAATTGGTGGAATTTTCTAAAATTCTATGGAATTCTGTTCCCTTAGAAATTCAACAATCCACACAACCTTAGTGACTCTTTTCTATTTTCCATGCATTTCTTTACTTCACCAGTAACCAGTCTCTGATATGGTGTTGTTACTGGACATGTGACACTATATGAACAGAATGAGGATTTGGCTTTAAAGTGGTAACTTCTGGAATACTTATTTGTGCTTTTGGCATCACACTTTATATTAGCGGACACATTTGACACAGATCTTCCTATTGAGTGAAATCTCCATCCCTTTCCACTGGGAGACTGATTTTCACATTTAGAAGTTCAGCATCCTTTCCCAATTTACACTTCATGAACCTTGTTCTTGGTATGTGGTTTGTTTTTTCTATGATACCATCTTGCTCCAGTACTACAATTAAGCTGGATAACTCTCCATTTCTGACACATCAATTCACTTTTACCACAAATTCTGCAACCCCATGTTCATTTTTTCCTTTGTTCTTGAAAAAATTTAATTATTTAAGATGTATTTTTTCTGAAGAACCTGTAATCTTTATGTATTTCAAATACATCCACTTTGGGTGAGAGGACAAATGAGCTGGCCTGTGTCCTGCTCGGCCTGAGACCGCCCAGGTTAGACCTGTGGACTGGGACCACCCCTTCCCAGCTCCAACCATCAACCCCCCGGCTCTGTGCCCCCTGGGTGGGACCACCAACACCTACCAGTGCCCATTCTAGAATCTAGTGTGCGGTAGAGTGAGGAGGCAATCCATGGGCTGACTGGGGTGGTCCATCGGAAAGCATGGGGGCCAACTATGGACCATCATTGCCTTCCCGGGTGACAAGGTTTTCCTTGTTTCTGTTTCCCCCTGAGGCACGGACATGCAATGATGTCCAGCACATGATGGGGGTGCTCCCTCACTCCTCTGCAGGACATCCACTGCAGACTCAACCCCTCAGCATGCTCCCTCATGATGTGATGCCCCCAGTCTCCACTGGGAGCCACAATGGTAGTGGGAGACACAATCCACCAACCCCCAGAAGAGGAGAGCAGTCCTCTGGACACTCAATCCTCTCCTGCCCCAGCCAACCCCTGACCACTCAAGACCGTTCCAGAACCTGGGTTGCAGGCGTAGCGTGAGGTGTGGCATCCAGTGCCTCAACCCTCAGTGCCACCGGGCTGGCTTTGAAACTCTTTTATAAGAACATCATTTTGTTCAACTGTTAATATGTACTTTGAGAGGTTCATGATTTGGTTTCTTCCTACACAACCTATTTTGGTTGGTTGCTTTTCTCATCTTTGTTTACCTCTTCTTATTCTCATTGTTATCGTCCCCTTGTGTTTTTTTATTGTTTTTGTTCCCTTTACCTTTACTGAATGAGTTTGTTCCCTTTGTCTTTTTTGAATTAGTTTTTTTTTTTGCATGGCTTCAACAAGGCTAAAAATATCCAGTATTGCCTAGCCCTCCTTTCCTGGTCAACAAAAAACAAATATTTCCATTTCAATTCTCTCCCCCATGTCAGGCCCTTGAAAAATAGCCTCTGACCATAGCTATAGTTAAAGTTTATTGTTGAGCGGGTTATTTTTCAACCATTACAACTTGAAACATTTAAAAATATACAGCATACTATACATTTTGCTCAAGTGCTAAAACATCACATCCATATCAAGTTCATAGTCTTAAAGGAAAACTGTCCTAAACAGTGGGAGCAATCACCAGGGCTGCAAAAATGCCTGATTAAAACAACGTACATGGTTTAAAATAAATGTAGCACCTAGTGCTCCAAGTTCAGGTATGCGCAGTAGCACTAGGTGCTATTACGCATGACCGAACTCGGAGCTGCAACTTTAAGAATGATTTTAAGTACATTACACGGCTCCATTTTCACCGGGAATTGACTGTAGAGGTTCAGTTAACATACCTCTACATGCCACAATAGTTCTTTTTCTCCGGTGTAGATACTCCTCGCTCGTCATTTGTATGAGCCTTCTGGCACAGGACAGGATGCCAGGGGCACACTCCGTCTTCTGGTGCGGCAGCTCTTTTGACATGGCACATCCAGGAGAAATATTAAGAAGCTAAATAACTCAAGAAAGGTTAGCTGCATTTATTTTAAACCATGTACATTGTTTTAATCGGGCATTTTTGCAGCCCTGGTGATTGCCCCCACTGTTTAGGACAGTTTTCCTTTAATGAATTAGTTGCTTTAGTAAAACCAGCATTTTGATTACAACAAAAATAAGCTTTCAACAGATGTGTATTGCTATAGCTGTCTCTTTTTCAGTAAATATAATTCTTAACTGATTCAACTTCAACTTTATATTTAAAAATTAATATCATACTGCTCTCCCTTTATTCACTGGGGCCAGCAGCAGCTCCCTAATAAGTACTGGATTTAGCCATCAGTTCCTGCCCCAAGTCAGGCTTATTGCCAGACTGCAGATATACTCTTGTATAGAAGTTGATGGCAATAAATAGATCACTGGACTAAAGTTAAAACAACCCAAATTATCAGTATCACCCACACTTTTTGACAAATTTCAGAGGCAGACTACAACATCTGCTAGCTCTGAGCCTCTAATTCTCATCAGCATGGCAGGACTTATAAACTGGCAACAATTATAAAACCACATCTGGGTCACCGTAAACACTGTATGCTTTCCTGTATATACACAATTTGCTTTCTTTTTCAGACACCTTTGCCCTCTAGTGGGCCCTACTGTGGGAATCTAAAAGATGCATCCACTTAACTTCAGGTCTCCTTTTAGACTGGATGTCAACTCACAAATGTACTACTGCATGTCATACACATAATTACATACTTTTAGTTACATGTCCCAATGGGAATTACTTTAGTGGCAGTTATATCTGACCTTCTTAATGAACACTTAGAAGATTCCTGTCACAAATATTGCCCCCTGCCACTAATTATCATCAGGTATGATGGGAATTACATACCGACAAGGGCTGAATCTCACATCAGGTCACTATGAGCAACCATCTGCCCACTAACAGCCATACGTTTTATTCCATCATCTGGCTCTCTCACCTTCCATTGCATCAAAATATGACTTTTCATAGGGCCATTAGCCAATCTATTATAAATTTTCTAAAAGACAATTAGGTTATTAAGTCAACCCCAAGTCCTAAGAACTGCTTTAACATAAACTCAGTTTCTCAGAGATATATATTTTGTGTGCTGATATTCACTATTGCATATGGATTCCAATCTAAGATCTCAGTTAGCACTTGTATTAAATTAAATGATCAGCTATAATGGATTTCTAATTGATAAGAATCATACAAAGATTCAGCATTTAGAACACATAAAAAACAAGATTTACACAAATAAAATACAAATAAAACACAGTAACTCAGTAAGACGATAGTATGACACAAGGTTGCAAATTTAGTTAATAACCTGTACTCGCAGTCCGTTAGGACTCCTTCCTTATTTAGAACTTAACATGTTTAAATCATTTATTATTCTTGCCATTCTCAGAACTCAAAGTCAGTGTCTGCATTGATTCTCCGATGCTAAACAGCCAAAGTTATTTAATAACCCCAAATTTCCATCTCTTAATTGGGTTTCAGCTACATTATGGATAAATCTGCTTTAAGCAGTTATTTGAGAGCATACTCAACTCATTACCACAACTAGTTCACGCTCCAGCTTTTAGTTCTTCACAGCATGCTGGGTCTATTTAAGTCTCAAAAAACGTCTGAAGGGGAAACAAGTTGCAGAATGTCACAATCAGCTGAAATACACTGAGTGTACCTGAATGCTGCTGCTATCCACCTTAAATGGAGCTCACTGAGGCCTTGGATCAATCTCAGTCCAAGGGGTCTCTAAAGTAGCATCACTGAGAGATAAAAATAAATATAAATCACAGCACCTCTTGGGGGAAAAAAAGCCACCATTAGCTGGCCTCTAGTAATCACTGCAGCAGTGTTTTTCTGCTTTTTGCTCCCCATGTCTCCTTTTTCTTTAATTGTCTAGGAGACTGGGAGCACAATCTAAATCAATTTCAGCCATCAATTCTCCTCTGCTGAATCCATTTATTTCACTTCTCTTCTCTTGATTGCAGTAGCCCCTATAAAACATGAGTAAGAGATGCACTCCTCTAAGTGCAGTAAGTTTTAGTTTTTTAAAGTATATATTTTGGAACATTGCCCCTCAGGTAACAATAGCATACCTCTTAAACATTTCAATGAGCTTATTGGCAGAAAGTGCAATCATTCCTTGAGCAGACATCCACAATTACTCTTCCTTCTCTTTGCAGTTTGGCAAATGTCCAGTCTCATAGATGAAGCTGAAAATGCCACAGTCATCGCAAATGACCAATGGTGGCTCATCTGCTAGACAGCAAAAAGCCCTTCAGCAGCAAAAGCCCGTCAGAAAAAGACATGGACCATGAGGCAGGTGGCTTGAGTTCGCAACTTGCACCGGCAAGAATTCTCTATTTAAAAAGCACAGAACAAAACACTGACCATCAAATGCCAAACCGAGCTCCTGATACTCACATCTCGGGGCTGGAAGCAGAAACAGCAGCGATAAAACAGACTAAAAGAAAATTAAATACTGAGTTTCATTCATCAGTTTATCCGAAAATGAAATGTAAGCATTTTTTAAAGGGAGAAAAACTTTTAAACCCTTTAACAAAATGAAGCTGCAGGGAGTCGAGCAGCATTGCGGCCATCTTGCTGCTCCACCGCCTCTGACCAACTTGTCACGTATCCTGAAAAAATATATGTCCAGTGTGTACAGCAGCATGGCTTCCGGAAGCTCTGACACAGTGCTGGTGGAAGACACCAGCTATGTTCATGAGGCCCTTGACAATGGTGACCTCATTGGAGCTATATATATATATATATATATATATATATATATATATATATATATATATATCGATCTTACTAAAGCCTTCGACCTGGTCAACTCTTTGGCCTGGGTTTGTCACAGAATACAGTTGACTGGTTTCATAGCTATCTCATCAAGCACTCCCAGCATGTGAAGATTGCTAAATTCTTGTATGACACTAGGAGAGTATCTTTTGGTGGCCCAAGGCCTCCATCTTGCATCCACTCCTATTTGGCCTCTTCATAAATCAACTGCCTGATGCCTGTCAGATAGCCAGTGTTCCCCTCTATGCCGATGATGCTGTCATCTATTCCAAAAACCCTGACACTGACAGTCCTACTGCTGCTCTCCAAAGTAACTTCAGGTCACTAGAAAGCTGGTTCTCTAACAACAAACTGGTCTCAATAATAAGAACACAAAGGACACACTGTTCTTCAGCCTCCCACAGAAGAGAAAAGTTCCACTCTTTGTTATCCAAAATGGGCAGGGACAAAATATTGAACCGGTGGAGACCTTTAAATACCTTGGAGTAACTCTGGGTGACATCTTATCTTTTGCCTCCCGATGTTGACAGTCTGTTGGCCATAGTTAACAGAAGACTGGGTGCCCTGTACTATAACAGGAATAATCTCACTGCGAATGCTAGATGCCTTACTGTGGCCAGCTCCATTCTGTCACTTACAGATTATGGCCTCCCTGTCTATGCAGCTGCCTGTGACATGGTGCTAAACAGAGCAAAGCTGATCTGTAATAAGGCATGCCACTTTGTACGTGGTGTAGATAACCACACTCATAGTTGTACACTTTATACCCTCACTAACTGGCTACTTTTACCCAGCAGAATAAAGTTCCAGTCCTGTTTGCTAGCCAAAAAGGTGCACCTAGGCCTAACACCCCCTGCTTTATCCTAACACCCACTGCTTTAACAAACTTCTACCGTACTGTCTCCAATGAACACAACAGCAAGAGTATGGCCTGAATTGCTGTTAAGCCACTTTGTGGGCATACTCAGTTGGGCAAGCAGTCATTTGCTGTCAGGGCTGCTTATTGATTAAATGAACTGCCTGATACACTGCTGAATCTCCCCAAGATTAATCAGTTAAAGAGATCTTTGTGATATGCCCTTGCAGTCCAATGCAACTGTAACTACTAAACTGTTTTATTCGGTTACTCTCTGTACATATCCTATAACTTTTTATACAATGGTTTGCATGAATTTTTTCAAAACTGTGTATAATTATTCTGTCTTAAGTGTTTTGAGCTTGACTCAGCTGGCATTTCCTCTGGGACTGCTTATTGTACTTGCAATGTTTTTTGTGTCTACATATTTGACGTAGACCCTTTGTAAATAAGCACTTGTGCTCAAAGGTAATCTCTGAAGTTTTCAACAAAAAAAAACATGTGTAGACATTGCTGAATTGGAAACACAGCAATTATTGGCAGAAAATTACCACTTGACCCACCAAGTATGCCCAGATTTCCCCTGCCTTTTCTATCTTTGCAGACCCTATCTGGTCTCCATCATCCTTCCGCCTCCCTGCCAATTTATCTATATCACATTATGCTTCTTCTATGCATGTTTGAAGCCCCCCACCATTTTTGCTCCCACCACCTCTGTGGGCAGTCTGTTCTGGGCATCCACCACTCTTTCAGTGAAGTAGCACTTCCTATCATCCCTCTTCAACTTCCTCTCTTCCAGCTTCCTTGCATGCCCTGTTGTTCTGGTACACTTCCTCATTTGAAATAGAATCCCTTCATGTACCATGTTCACCCCATGACCCATGAGGCACTTGTAGGTCTCTATCATGCACCCCCCACTTTCATCAAGGGTCTACATGTTGAGATTCCTCAGTCTCTCCACTAGGTCTTTTGATGTAACCCCTGTACTATTTTAATTGCCCTTCTCTGCTCTGGACTGCCTCCACCCTGGCTATGTCCTTTCTGAGATGCAGCCTCTAGAACTGGACACAGTACTCCAGGTGGCATTTCACCAGCAACTGATACAGTGGTAACACTAAATTCCTCCTGTTGCTGGTGATTTCACTCCCTATACACCCCAACATCGCACTGGCCCTGCCATTGCCTTGCAACACTACCTCTCTACTTTAAGATCATCAGATATAATAACCCTAAGGTCTCTTTCCTGCTTAGTGATCATCAGTACCTCCCCCCACCCAATTTCATATTCATCTCCTGGGTTTGCATAATTTTGCAATTTTTGGCATTAAACCCCGGATGCCATGGGGCATGCCCTCAGCCACTCCTCTAGCTTTCTAAGATTCCTACTCATTCTCTTCATCCCCACCTGAGTATCCACTCTATTCCATATTTTGGTGTCATCTGCACAAAGGCACATATTCCCTTCCAGTTCTGCAATGTCACTTATGAAGACATTGAAGAGGACCGGCCCCAGTACTCAGCTCTGTGGCACCCCACTGGCCACTCTCCCATCATTAGAGTGAGTGCCATTTACCACCAACCTCTGTCACTTATTCATTAACCAGTTTTTTACCCAGTTTAACACTTTGGATCCCACCCCTAGACAGCCCAATTTCTTTATCAGTCTCCTATGTACTGTAGCACAGTGATGAAGGCCTTGTTGAAGTCCAAGTAATCCACATTTACTACTTTTCCTTGATCTGTTTCACTGCTCACTCAGTCAAAGAAATCAATCAGATTTTTCTGACATGAACACCACCCGCCCTCTGTGAATCCATGCTGCCTTTGGTCATATAACCCACTGGATTCAAGATACTCCACTAGTCTTTCCTTTAACAGAATTTCCATTAATTTCCCAACTACAGATCTGAGACACACTGGCCAGTAGCTGCTAGCCTCCTCCCTGCTACCACTCTTTTGGGAGCCTATGCATTAAAGTGCATAAATTGTGTCCAGAAGTGTTGTAATGCTGGGGAACAGCTACTCGTCCTGAGTGCTGGAACAATTATGCTATGCACAAATGTACATGCAGGGCAGGCTGAGGCATGGTTATGGCCTATGAACGTGTGCAGTGTCTCATGGAGGGACTGCCAGGTGTTTCAAACTTGCACATTCTAACCCCTTGATCCCACCACATATGGGCATGGAAGCTACCCCATGCATAAACAAGTAAGTGAATACAGTGATGGATGAGGGAGAACAGGCAGTATCAGGGGATAGCAGTGCTGTGCCCGGAGTACCCGGCCCAACACCAGGGATCAATGGCACAGTACTGGGATCCACTGAGAGGTGTGAAGGTCACTGGTCTGAGGTGGTGCCCAGTCATGGTTCACAGATTTCACAGACTGGCAGGTGGCAGCCACAGTGGCGGATATCTGTGAGAATTATGCCATTCTATATGGTGCAGAGTTCCTCAAGGCTCCTGACAAGACAAAATCCCACCTGTGGCTTGACATTCAGACCACTGTAAATGCAGCCTGTCCAGTGGCTTAGACACTGTTGGCCATTACGCACAAGTGGCATAACCTCCACTTGACTAAGATATGGAATCTGGCAGCTGACAAATGGGCACAGCTAGGCAGAGGCAGGGCCCACCCACAGAAGAGCTCCACCAAATCCCATTGAGAGGATGGTGGCTGACACCTTCACTGATGTTACCCGACATGAGGAAGAGGAGGGCATGAACACAGTGCCAAGTATATAGTACATTGCAGGGACAAGACTAAAAAGTCCTGGATGCCGCAGTAATACTAATCAACTTGTGTTGCACCCTATAGAGCCTGAGATGGTGCCCAGCCCCCAAACGGAGGCTGCACCCACTGTGGAGGATGACACGCATCCTTAGACATGCACAAATGGTTAGGAACAAGAGAACAGTGCAGGTATGTTTAACCTACTGTACCCAGAAGTACACCATGAAACCCCATGGTGGTGGAGCTGCATATAAGAATGCTTCTTTCTCTCACACCCAGGTGCAATGCAGAAGACAATGGTCACAGTGGATGAGTTGTCTTCACCTGAGTACACATACATGGAGACAGTGGAGAAGGCACAGGTGGATGGGCAGGACATGGACGCAGCAAGCACAGACATCCAACATCCACTACAGCCCTGTACTACCCCCACTATCACAACATGGTCGGCCAGCCCGTGGTGGACTCCAGGTACAAAGAGCACTGCAACACAGCCACATGTGGATGGCCCTTCTGTATGTCCAGCTGGCTTATGAACAAGGCCAGGGGACACAGGAGTGCCCTGGGCCACTGCACAAAGGGCATGGACCAGTAGGGATGACAGCCCATCAAACCACCTGCCCAGCTGGCCATGGAGGGCAGCCACATGTGACTAACTACATACCTATTATTAAGAGGTGTGCCAGCTGGAATGCAATCACCTGCAGGCACAATGGAAGAACACAGAGGCCCTGATGGACTTAGCTGTCAAGTTGCGGGGTGTGCATTGAAGCATTGACCACATTGGTAACCTACTGGAGCAGCTGACAGAACACCTGATATCCATGCCTGTCACACTCATGCCTTCTGTCCCAGAGTCATGCATGGATGCCCCTCTCTGCTCATCACCCATAGTCCCACTGGCCCCACAGCATGCCTAGATGCCACTGGTCAGCCAGCATCCACCAGTCAAGCCATTCTGGAGGTCCTGGGGGAGAGCCAACCACAGTAGGTTCCAGATGCACAGCTTGATAGATGGTCACATAGGGGAGGCAAGGTGACAGCCACTACCAAGCATTTGGGGATGCGGTCATGAACATGGCTAGGAAGGCAATAGGCCAGCAGGAAGTGAGTCATGTCTGCAGTGCCACACTACTACCACAGAGTGAACACCTAAAACCTACTGTACACCTTCACAGACCACTACTGACAGCCATATAACCCCTACTGTACACAGTAACATAAGCTCCCCTGTACACGGCCACAAACCTCTCTCTACCACTCCCACATAACTCCACCTGTACACTGAGACAACCCCCTTGAACACGGGTACTTATGGTCACACACAACAACCATGGGCATGG
This sequence comes from Neoceratodus forsteri, assembly GCA_016271365.2. NCBI lineage: Eukaryota > Metazoa > Chordata > Ceratodontiformes > Ceratodontidae > Neoceratodus > Neoceratodus forsteri. Next base: position 160,521,947 of record CM057453.1, read on the forward strand.
TGACACAGGCACCCTCCAGCAGAAAGGCACTCAGGTTGGAAGATAACTCAACACAGTGCTACAGTACAGCAGTGTCCCCCATCTACAGAATGCATCCTGCACAAGTGCAGGATGTGCCACCTGGCTAGACAGTGTCTCACTACCACAGCACTGGCAGATGTTCCTCCTCATCGCCTGGTGGGATATCACCCTCTCTGTCATGTGACTAGGGTAGCCTTTTGTGCATGGCCATGCTGTGCAACCAGGTGCACACAGTAAACACTCTGTATGCCACCTTTGTGATCCAGGCACTGGAACCTCATCTTCAGAAGTCCTATAGTCCTTCTGATCACAGACTGTGTGTTCCTATGGGACTTGTATGCCTCTCCCTCTGTGCTGGTTGCCACCAGAAATGGAGTCATCAGGTATTGCTGTAGTGGGTATCTGTTGTCACTGATGCAGTGGGTAAAGAACAGCCATTTTAACATCATGCAGCAATGCAGCCACCTGTGTTGCACCTGTTGCATATCTATACTCACTTCTTAGCCATCCATTGGCACCCCCGTATGCTGCAAAGAGGGAACACAGTCTGGCATCATCATAGATGTATTTGCATGCCACAAGAAGGGAACACAGCCTGGCACCATCATATATGTATGTGCATGCCACAAGGAAGGAACACAGCCTGGCACCATCATAGATGTATGTGCATACCACAAGGAAGGAACACAGCCTGGCACACTCAAAGATGTATGTGCATGCCACAAGTAGGGAACAAAGCCTGGCACCATCACAGATGTATGTACATGCCACAAGGAGGGAACACAGCCTGGCACCATCACAGATGTATGTGCATGCCACAAGGAGGGAACACAGCCTGGCACCATCATAGATGTATGTGCATGCTACAATGAGGGAACACAGCCTGGAACCATCAAAAATGTATAAATCATGACATAACCAAGGGTACTTGGCACGAACATTCGTGATGATACTACCTGCGTCACATATTATCTGACAATTTATGCTGTTGAACCCCTTGTGGTTCCTCTATGCCTCTTCATCCACAGTCAGTGCCAGGATTGCCACATGTGTACAATCTATTGCCCAAATTACAATGGGCATGCCATACATGGCATGGAATGCCTCTAGTTGTCCATCACCCTCTGTATTGGGGAATGCTATGTGCTCATTCGCATGGAGTAGCAGGGCATCTGTGACCTGGTGCAGGGCTCTGGACACAGATGACTGGCTGACACCAGTGGTATTCCCAGGAACCCTCTGGAAGGACCCTGTAGCATAGTACAACAGTTCGCACAGCACCTTCATCTCCACAGACTTTGCCCATGACCTCTGTGTTTGTGTTGCCACATGTGAACTGACCATGTCACCCAGTCCTGCGACCACGGTGTGGTCCAGGCAGAATCTTTTAAGGCAGTGTGTGTCCTGCCTTTGTGCAGCCTCCAGCCATGGCCTGATATATACATGGCCTCAGGTGTGCCTTCATAGCCCATTGCTGCCTCCTCTCACCCTCCGTCAGGAGGACATTTAGAAGTACCTGCAGGCCTGGGCACATCCTGAGGACCCCAATTTGGATGCCCTTTGGTGTGCAATGTCCACAACTGCTCAAACTACACACAAGCACTGTCTATTCTGCTGTTTAGAAGTCCATTGCTGGCAGGGCTCCCTTTAAATGGGTAGTGACCTGGTACGAACATGGGCTGATGCAGTGTAATCTGGCATGACAGGGTCATTGGATGCAAGAGGTGATGGTATGGTGGAGAAAGCTGTTCCATGATCAAGGACAGTAACAGTGCTGGAGGTTCTCCATATGGTGGTATACCCCTGCAAGCTGTGGAGTGTGTCCTTCACATCCTATCAGGATGATCCAGATTGGGAGGAGTTGTGGATGGTCATGGAATCTGAAGAGGCAAGTGTACATCTGTCTGGTATACCTGTATGCAATGTTAATGTCCATGTTTACACAGTTCTGTATTTGATTCTACTCTTTCCTATTGTAGTACCATTGCTGATCACCCTGGTATCATGGTGCATACCCTATCATGTCAATTTTTTTTCCCTCTCCTAACCAGGACCCCCTTGTAACTGAGCACAGCTTGATGGAGCATTAGTTTAGGCAGCATACACTGCAAATTAACCGGGGAACCTATGTCTGCATGTCTGTTGGGTATGGTACTGTGCCAGTGATGTGTCCCCCTCTCCTTATGTCTCTGCAGGAGTACCATGGTCATATGAAGTGAATTGTTATGTAGCATGTGTAGTATCCAGATGGTGCTGTCTCATTGATGGTGGCCAGGTGGAGGCATGTGCCACTTTCTCTCTCCTGCTTCTTTTTTTATGGTGTGTAAGATCAAAGGATGTCCACTATAAGGACAATGTGGGGAGCTGTGGACCATCGAGAGGTCTTCCAAGGTATGTACCAGTAGTGTTATGGGGGATGTGTGTGCCAGCTGCGCATAGCAGAGGACTTACATGTACAGATCACTTATTACTGTCCTTTTTTGTTTTGTTTTACAGGGGCATTGTGGCTGTCTCCACCGGCTGGTCCTTGTGCAGAGATGGTATATGTCCACTACTCCAAAGGGGTCAAGTGAGGACTCCCAGGACAAGGAGGATGTTGATGGCAGCATAGGCTAGTGCAGCCCTGTTGTCTCTGGCCCCAGCTGACATGACCATCCATTGCTGGTTCCATAGACATGGTAGTGGCATGGCCTGGATTGCCTGATTGTACCAGTTGTGTCTATACAACACATTTCCATATTAAAGATATTTTTGCATATCCATTGTTGTTTTTATTTCAGGCATCAGTGTGTTGTCACCATCCAAGTCTGTGGGCCCAGGGAGGGGGAACTGTTGACACCTGTCCATATCACCTTCTTGTAGTGTTTTTGGCCGTCAGTAACAGGTGGTCTATCTGGTCCTGTGCCTGTGGGACCATGCACAATGGGCATTCTGTGATGGAACATATGTGCCTGTCCTGTGAACTTGCAGTTCACCACAGTTGAACCCCTTGTGATTCCTCTATGCCTTTTCATCCACAGTCAGTGCCAGGATTGCCACATGTGCAAAATATATTGCCCCAATTACAATGGGAATGCCATACATGCAGTTTACTGCAGCCCTCTGCAACCCTCCACAGGGCATAGTGCTGCTCGTGCTGCTGTAGAGGCCAGTATCCTTCCAGGTTAGTCCCCAGTCCCAATGTAGCTGAAATTCTCCTCCCTGCACCATGCCTTCAGCCAACTGAGTGCCCTGTCCTCCCCTCAGCCATACACAGGTACCACCTCAGTTAGCGCCACCTTGCGTGCTACCTGCTTAGAGCCCCTTCCAAGTTCCCTGAACTTACCCTGCACTACCTCTGCTCCATCCTTCGTCAGGTCATTAGTCCCCAGGTGGACAATGAGATCCAGCTCCCTCCCATGACCTGCCACCCTAGTGATCCTAAGGATCTGCTCTTCAACCCTCTGAGCCAAAGTGAAAGGTAGGCACTTTATCTTCCTCTTGCCTCCTCTTCCTGTTCTAAAGGTTATCACTATTATGATAGTCCCCTACCAGCAGTTGCTTCCTGCTTGGATTGGGGCTTCTTCCTCCCAACTTGGGGCCTTCCATTCCAATGACCCTCACATTTTTCCACGCTACCATGCTGGATGCCTCCTCATGGCTGTCCTGTCCCACTAGTATAGTAAAGGGATTTTGTAGTGGTATAGGCTGAAGTGTGTGTACCTTACCTTCCACCCTCACTCTCCCAGAGCCCACCAAGGTCCAGCCATCCTACCTCTGTCTAGGATCCTTTAAGGTAGTGGTGTCAGACTCAGTGGCCCTGGGTGGGGCTAAAGGTCCATGGCACCCCTTCCAGCTCGGATCAGACTCCAGCGCCCTTCCCCCTTTAATTATTGAATACATTAATAACATTAGCAAACCAGGGATTTATGATTTAATCCATATTTGCAATGGAATAGCCGAGATTTAAAAAACTGAAGGCTTGAGCATTGGTACATGCTGTGTAGGGAGTTTGGGATTCATTGCCAGCTGAGTTAAAGCATCTTTGGTCAAACTGGTGAATCCAAATGAAATCCTAGGCCTTCAGGCTATGGCCTTTTACCCCATGATTTGTTTTATAAATGTTTATGAGAAACATGTCCCAAAGTGATTATAGAGACTATCTCAAGAATCCAGTAATAGTATAGCTTTATTGTTTGCTTTTGAGTTATTCTGCACAAGTATTCCCATTACTCGTTTTAATGGAAAGCTACAAGGAATTTAGCTGATGTGCTTGGTTGCATGCTTGACTGAATTTGCCACAAGCTATAACATTCTCTGCAACCAGGTGTAAGTCCCATAAACAAACATCTGCCCTACTGATTTAACATACTGTGGAGGCTTCAAGGAATTTAGCTGATGTGTGCTCAATTGCATTTGTGACAGAGTGCAGCAGTCTCTGTTTAGTGTAATAAGTTCTTTAGTTTTTCATTTTGGTCAAGTTCTGTACATTCAAAAACTGTCCCATGGAGGAGTCAGAAAACTGTTTCAATGTAACAATGAATATTGCACTGGATGACTTTCAGTAAAGAGCAAGATATTTCATACTTTGCTCAGCATGGGGTATTTTGGAACTATTTTAAAAAGACGTGCTTATAAAACCAAAAGAAAAGAACCAGCCCATTGGTGCAGTGGTAGCACTACTACTTATGGCATTAATGACATGGGTTTGGGAACAAACCAGGACCATTAGAGGGCCAGCTGGGGGAGGCTGGTTGAGAAGCTCAGAAGGATACATTCCACCTCAGGCTGGGAGGGCTCTGGTCTCCACTGCAGTACTGATACCTGGTTGACCACAGGTAGTGGTGCAGCCAGGAGCTAAGGTTCAGGGAGGGTGGATGGCAGGGTGCTCTATCACATGTGGCATGCACTGAATATCAAATGTATGAGACAGTGCTCCAGTGACATCAAGGGGAATCAGGGCAGAAAAATGTGAACACCCCTGACCACAGCAAAGATGACATCCACCTCTCTCTGCAGGCCCTGCACAGCCAACCAAGGCTGTGGGTACTGCCCCTCCCCCCCATGGCCCTGCCCTGGAGTGTAAGCCAGAGAGGAACGTGGGAGAGGTAAGTCCTGGAGAAGGTTGGTGATGGGGCTGTGTGAGAAAAAGTACAATAAATAAATAATAAAGAACCAAAAGAAAAGGAGAAATGTGCCACAATATCGGTGGGGTGTGTTATCAAGTATACAGAAACCAAAAGACTGAAAAGACACTGGACACTCTCAATCCCCATATAAAATCACAGACAACAGTGAATGGCATTGCTAGAATCATGTGCAGAAATACATTAGTTTAACATGTACTAGCATTGGGTAAAAAAGGTTCTGGACCAGACAGTGTTCCCCAATTTGTTTCATGTCAGCTGATGCTTCTTCAGGTGGTGAAGCTATGTAAATCACCTACTACATATTATAACATTGACCTAAAGCCATGTACAATTTATTCAAATACATTTTCCACCTTTTTTTTTTAAAGAAAATTATCATTGTTTACATATAGTACAGTGTGTCGTGCTTGACTGAATTTAGATCAGTTAAATCACCCCATTGAGAATCCATGCCTACTAACGCATATGTGATAAGAATATAATTGCTGTATATATAAAACATTGTGGGTAGAGAAACTGGAAATGGATGCACATGAAGAAAGAAGAGGAGAAAGCGAGACAAAACAAGGCAAGACAATTTTATTTTCTGGCACAGTGTCCCAGAGGCTTAGGGTGCATTACAAAAATGCCTAAATAAACATACATCCAAAATTAAAATGGTAAATAATGTCACAATTAAATTTACCATTTTCTTTGGGTGCCACAAGCATGGGGTGCCAAATAACTCCAGAACAAAGGAGCAGCCACCCCTTAAGCCCTGTCCCCAGGTAACCAGCCTTGACCATGGAGCCGATAGAAGAATGCCCACCTCAGTGTGTGTGCAAGGCCCAGTAATGTCCTAAACTGAAGTAACTATTCTCTTACATGCAAGGGTTCATCACTGACCCAGGCATTGAAATTCTGTAACACAAGAAGTCTGAAGAAGTCCAACACTACAGTAGGTCAGGCATGTCTGGCTAGTCCTGCAAGAATTCACAGTTATGTTATTTAATTATTGTTTTTATTTGTTATTTATTGTAAGGTGCTCAGAGCCTCAGGGATTGGGTGCCATATAAGTAAAATTGCCATTGCTATTGCCGGAGGGCATAGTGCATGAGAATGAGCTTACAGCTTGCACCCAGTCCACCTTTACCTGCCATGCAATCTAAATTACCTGGTCTGTGTACGCCATTATCCCCAACAGAGGTACAAAAATATCAACATATAATGAGGCCAGTAGAATAAGGCCATTTGGTCTATCTAGTGTGCTCCTACTCCAGGGTCCTTAGCATAAGCTACTTACCCTGCCCCCTCCCCAGTCTGCCCTTCTCCTCTGCCTGACCCTCCTCTGACCCTTACTCTTAATGCTATACCAGCCTCTCTCAAGGCTGCCTACCATCTTCAGGGAAATCTCCACTTCCAGAAGCACATTTCAGCCTTGAGAGAATCTCTCCTTATCCACCTCATTTATTCCCTCCAAATACTTGAAGATCTCGATCATGCCCCCTGTCTCTCCTCTCCTCTCTTCTCCTACAGGGAGTAACTGTTCATGGCCTTTAATCTCCCCTTGTATGTCCTAACCTGCTGGCCAATAATCATCTTTGTTGCCTTCCTCTAGGTTGTCTTCAGCAGGTTAATGATCTTTTTCAGGTAAGGGCACCAGTACTGTACACTGTGCTCCAGATGTGGCCTCGCCAAGTACCTGTTCAAGGGCAGTATCACATTATCCCACTTGCTGCTGACCCCTCTGGCAATGCAGACCCAAATGTTATTTGCCTTCACCACTGATTTCCTACATTGTGTTGAATGTTTAAGGTCACAATTGATCATAACCCCCAGGTCGTTCTCCTTCTCTGATGCAGATACCCAGACTTCTCCCAGGCTGTGCTCAGTCCTAGCAATCTTTGTTCTAATGTGAATATCTTTGCATTGAAATCAAGCTGTCAAATCCTGGATCACCTGTCTACTTGTTCCAGATCCTCCTTTAGGTTTTATTTATTTATTTATTAAAATGTTTTACCAGGAAGGCACACTGAGCGATAAGTCGCTCATCTCCCAGTGTGACCTGGGGAGGAGGGGTACAATAAGAGTGAAACATTCAAGTTACAAGATCAACATTAACATATAGTTGTAAGTCAGGTGTTACAAGCAGTGTTACAACAGTACTGTGCATAATAGGTAGAAAGAGTGGACAATAATAAGCATCAGGTTACTCAGTAAACGAGTACTTACATGAAAGAAAATGGGAATAGGAGAGGGAAGAGTCGTGTTCAAGCTACCTTCAAATTACAAGATCAACATTAACATACAGTTGTCAGGCAGATGTTGCAAGCAGTGTTAAAACAGCATTGTGCATAATATGTAGAATGATTGGACAATAATAAGTGACGGGTTAATAAGCTAACAAGTGCTTATGTAAAAGAAAGGGGGGAAAGAGAGGGAGGGGTGGCGGGGAAAGGGAGTAGATGAGAGATACAAGCCCTTGGGGGGGGTAAGTGAGGGATCCATGGAGAGCATTTATGGTCCCTTACATTCTGTGAAAGATCAAAGGAGGGAGAGAGGTGATAAGATCGAAACACTCAAACATCTTAAGGGCATTAACAAGGTGAACGAGTCTAACATGTTTCAATATAAGAAAAATAGCAGAACAAGAGGACACAGCATGAGATTAGAAAGAGGCCGATTGAGGGGTAATGTGAGGAAGCTCTTTTTCACAGAAAGGGTGATGGATTCATGGAACAGCCTACCTCAGGAAGTGGTGGATATGAATACAGTGTAGGGCTTCAAACAGGCATGGGAAAGGCATAAGGGAGCAATACAGATGAGTATGAATAGACAGGCCATTAACAGAGCAAAGACCTATGGCACATTCATAAGGTAGAAAAAATGGGCAGACTGGATGGGCCTTGCAGTTCTTATCTGCCGCCAACCTCTATGTTTCTATGTAAGGAGAGCTAGAAATTTGGGGGGTGGGGTGCACAGGCACTGTGAAAGATCAAGGGGGGCCAGTAAGTGTGAGTGATTTGGGAAGGGAAAAACTAGAAATTTGGGGGGTGGGGGTGCACAGGGTAAAAAGAAGGTGACAGTAGAGGGGTAGGGTTTATCCAGGACTTGGACCAGGGAATTAGGGAGGGACATGGCAGGAGCAGCTAGGTGCAAGGTAATTATTGAGGGCAGAGCTGATGGACTAGGCAGAGGATGAGTGCCGGATTTGAAGGGGGATTGAATTCCACATTTCTGGGAGGCGGTGAGAGTAAGCAGATTGGCCGATTAGGGTGGATCTGCGGGGGACTACTAGGGTGCAGGAGTTGGTTGATCTAAGGGAGTGGGAGGATGGAGGGGTTGTTATAAAGAAGGAGGTGAGGTAGGAAAGGAGCTCACCCAACACTACAGTCTTATATACCTTCTACTATTTCCACCCTCCCACAAAGCTTGGTGTCATCCATAAATAGGCAAATTTTGCCCTTAATGCCATTCCCAATATCATTGATGAAGACATTGAACAGCACCAGTCCAAGCACTGAGCCCTGTGGGACGCTGCTGGTTACCTCTCTGGTGTTAGATAGCTCACCCTCCACCAACACTCTCTGGATCCTGCCCCATAGCCAGTTTCACACTCATCTGGTCAGCTTCTCCACAACCCTGAGATCTGCCAACTTCCTGATCAACCTTTTCTGGGCTACAAAATCAAAGGCCTTGCTGATGTTCAGGCAAAATATGTTCACCACTTGGCCCCCAAGTCCACTGCTTTAGTGACCCAGTCAAAGAAGTCAATCAGATTTGTTTCACACCACCTCTTTCCCATAAACTTGTGTTGCCTCTAATCCTGGAGACCATGCACATCCAGATACTCCACTAACCTTTCCTTTAGCATGGTCTCCATGGGCTTGCACATGACTGAGGTCAGACTGACTAGTCTGTAACTACCTGAATTGTCCCTGGGACTGCTCTTATGGAGGGGTACTACATGTGCTGTTCTATAGTCTGGTGGTATTATGCCTAACTCCAGTGAGCCATTTAACAGCCCAGCCAAGGGATCTGCAAGCTCTTCTGCCAGTTCCCTAAGCACCATTGGGTGTATGCCTTTGGGCTTGGGGATTTATCTACCCTCAGTGCTAGCAGCCCTGTCCTCACCCTGTGCACCTCCAGAAAAACAGCTGTGCCCACTGCCCCCTCTCCTCTCCTTCCCTGTAGTGGCACTGGTCTGCCTCTTTTTCTGTTGAAGATGGAACAGAAGTACTTGTTCAGTACCTCTGCTTTGCCCCATTCTCCTCCACCCACCCATTCCCTTTCCTGGGCCTAACAAACCCATCTCTATTACCTCTTTTCCCTCTAATATAGCAAAAAAATGCCTTCTCTCTGTTTTAATTCCCTAGCCAGCTGCAGTTCCTTCTGCACTTTAGCCTGCTGAACTACCATTCCTGCTAAGCTAGCCATCTCCAGATGATTCTCCCTGTCGTCCTCCCTATGGGACCTCCTGAATTTCTTGTAGGTTGAACTCTTAACCCTTACTGCCTTGGCAACCTCAATATTAAACTAGCTTGGTACAGTACTTTGACCATTGAGTTCTTCCCCTTGAGCCTAATGCACTCCCCAGTGGCAAGCATTATTTTCTCCTTGATGATGGACCACCTTTGGTCCACTCCATGTCCACTTAGATGCTTGCCAGGTGACTCTCTATGTGCTCACCCATCTTTCTGAAGTCCATCTTTCTAAAATCCAGGATTTTAAGTCTTAGTGGGGGCCTTTTCTCTGCCCATATCCAGCCAGAACCACACTATGCACTAGTCACTCCCACCTAGGGGCTCCTCAACCTTTATATCCTGGCTGTAATCCTTGTTGGTCAGCACCAGGTTAAGGACGGCCTCCTCCCTGCTGGGTTTTGTGATGCCCACAGTCACAAACCCACTTTGCAGTGCATCTAGGATCACCTGACTCCTGACACAGGTCATAGCCTTTACCTTCCAATCCACCTTGGGCAGGTTGACGTCTTCCACTGTTACCACTTCTTCCTTCCCTGCAGCAGTCAATATTGGAGGGTTCAATTCCCTGCCTCTCTTCCTCTTCCTGATTGGGAGGTCCATAAACAGCCCACAACCTCACTTTCCTCCCCCATTAGACAGTAAATGAGTCCAAATAGCTTTTGCTCTCCCCTCATTTGTCTCCTCCCTCATACACATTATACAATCCCTGATATAAACCACCACCCCTCCCACTTTTTCTACCTTTCTGTACTTCTTTTATGCCCAGGGATTGATAGGTCTCAGTCATGGTTAGGTGTGGCCCATGTCCCCATGACTGCTGCAATGTTTACTTCCATCTCTGCCAACAATGCCTGCAGATCACCAGTCTTGTTTCTAAGAATTCATGCATTCAGGGACATCAATTTTTACCTTGAGTTAGAGCCTCCTGTCTCTCTCATCTGCCTTTCTCATTTATCTCCATTGCTTGTGCTCTCCTACTCCCCCACTCCCCCACTGCTAACCCCTTTTGCTCCTTCTCCACCTCCATCCTCCAGTCCCCAGCAATGCTTAACAGATCTAAAATAGATATCAGATCTTGCATGATCTTACGCATTTTAAAAAATATATTTTTTTGTAAAATGGAAACTCACTTGAGTGCCAATTCATGGTGGTGTGGAGTTGGAATAATAAATTACGTGAGAAGTACATTTAGCTAAGAAGAATAATTTGTGAAGGTAAAATTGTTTGCAGGCATTATGTCACCAGACACCTGTTTTTCAGGTTGCAACATAATCTCTACATCACAGAAAATGTGATTCGCTTACCTGCATCTCATAGGCACACTGAATATGTGTTCACTTAACAGGCAAATAATCATGATTTAATTTCAGGTAGATATAGTTTGAATCCTAGCAGGGACTTAAATACTTTTTCAACTGTTTTTGTAAGATGGAAACTCAGTTAAGTAGTAATTCATGATGGTGTGAAGTGGAATTGTAAATGATATAAGAAGTAAATTTAGTTAAGAACAATACATTGTGATGGTAAATCGCTTGCTGGAATTAGAACTCCAGTTGCCTCCTTTGCAGGTGTGACATAACATCTATATCATAGGAACTACAACTCACTTACCTGCAGTTCAGTGGCAAGGGTTAGTGGTTCAAATCTGAACAGGGACTTAAGCATTTTTCATTTTTTTGTAAGATGGAAATTCACTTGAGTGGTGATTCATGATGATGTGGCCTTGGAATAGTAAATTATATGAGAAGTAAATTTAGCTACGAACAGCAATTTATGAAGTTAAATTGCCTTCTGGAATTAGATCCCCAGTCACTTATTTTGCAGAGTGAGACATAACTCTACCTCTTAAGAACTGTAGCCCACTTACATGTAGCTCAGTGGCACACTGAATATGTGTGTTTGCTTAGCAGATGAAGAATCAGTGTTTCAGAATATAGGTAGACACAGTTAAAATCTAGGACAGAACTTACATATTTGTTTCAATTGTTTTGTTTGTTTGTGAAATGGAAACTCACTTGAGTGGCAATTCATGGTGGTACAGAGTTGGAATAGTAAACTGTATGACAAGTACATTTAGCTAAGAACAACAATTTGTGGAGGAATATCGTCAGCTGGGATTGGCTCCCGATAGCCTGTTTTGCAGGTCGTGGCAAACCTCTGCACCATGAGTGTCAGTGTCATGGCAGTGTCAGTGGCTCAGTAGGTAGCACACTTGCCTCTGAGGCTGAGAGATCAGAGGGCTGTGGGTTCAGTTCCCACATCTAGTACTTGTGTTCATATCCCAGTACTGACACTGCAGTGCAGCATGAGAGGGGTGCTACACTTCTGAGGTGCCGTCTTTCAGATGAAACATTAAACTGAGGTCCCATCTGCCTGGATTGTGGTAGTTCAGGTGGATGTTAAAGATCCCATGGTACTTATCGAAAAGAGTAGGGGAATTTCCCCCGGTATCCTGGCCAAATTTCTCTCATTCACTAAAAATACCACCAACAGCTTAATCTGGTTCAAGGTCAGTTGGCATTCATCTGTATCCCCTTCCCTGGGTTGTGCTTGAAAATAGGCAGGATTTGTCTAGTGCACTTACCCGGTCAACAAAAACTAAATAAATAAATAAATGAGAACAGCAACTCACTTGCCTGTGGCTAAGTGGCACACTGCATGTGTATTTGCTTAGCAGAAAAAGAATCAGTGGTTCAAATACAGGTGGACATGTTTCAAATCTCAAAGGGACTAAAATATTTGTTTTAATATTTTTTTTTTTAATGGAATCTCATTCGAGTGGCGATTCATGGTGACGAAGAGTTGGAACAGTAAATTATATGACAAGTACATTTAGTTAAGAACAACAATTTGTGAAGAAAAATTGCCTGTTGGGATTAGATCTCCAGTAGCCTGTTTTGTGGGTTGTGACATACCTCTACATCATAAGAACTGCAACTCACTTACAGTACCTGTGGCTCAGTGGCACACTGAATGAATGTTTACTTAGGAGGCAAAGGATCAGTGGTTCAAATTCTGGCAGGGGCTTAAACATCTTTTCATAAGATAGACACTCACTTTAGTGGCAATTCATGGTGGTGAGGAGTAGAATAGTAAATTATATGAGAAGTAAATCTAGTTAATAACAACAATTTGTGAATATAAATTGCCTACTGAAATTAAATTCCCAGTCACCTGTTTTACAGGTTGTGACTTAACAGCTACACCACAGTAATTGCAATTCCCTCACCTGCAGCTCAGTGATACACTGAATGAGTGTTTGCTAAACAGGCAAAGGATCAGTGGTTTAAATCCAGGTACATTATTTTGTATTTTTTTTTAAACTCAGCTTTATTAGAAGCCACAGCAGCAATTACATACAGTACATTAAGGTACACCTTTACTGATTGAGCTGTGTGAGACTCTGCTCTGCACAGTTCAGTAATCTAAATATACTTTTGACTGTCTATTTACTCTTGCCTTGCCACTACCAGGAGCTTTGTTTATTTTAAACAGGCAGAGGGACTACTAGTCCGTGCCTTTATTTTATTATCAGTGTGTCTGGACTATTGTGGTACTATGCATGTTTTATTTAATTAATATTCTCTGTGTGAGTGTGTTTTAAAACATTCTGGGACTCAGTGTAACAACGGGGGATTACTCATGACTCACGAGCTCCACTTCCGGGTTCCAGACGCTTTAAATTTCAGCCCTGCAGCGAGCACTTTTGCCTTTACTGAGTAAGCTGTGTGAGACTCTGTTCTGTACAGCTCAGTAATCTAAATATACTTTTGACTGTCTATTTACTCTTGCCTTGCCACTAGCAGGAGCCCTGTTTATTTTAAACAGGTAAAGGGACTACTAGTCCATGCCTTTATTTTATTGTCAGTGTGTCTGGACTATTATGGTGCTTTGCACCTGTTATTTAATTAATATACTGTGTGTGAGTGTGTTTTAAAATATTCTGGGACTCTGTGTAGCAACGGGGGATTACTCGTGACTCGCAAGCTCCACTTCTGGGTTCCAGACACTTTAAATTTCAGCTCCACAGTGAGCAGGGTGCGCTTGAGCAGGGCGAGTGCACCTTGTGCAAGAAGACGCATGCAAGGACACATGCATTCTCGTGCGTGTTTCGCATCTTTAGCGTGGAAGCACGGAAGCGTGGCAGAATCCTTGTACCTTTGTTTTAAAGGGTTTTTGCCTTTGGATATATTCAAATTCTCATTTGTTAACTGGTAGGTTACTTGAATAATTACGTTTTTTGTTTTGGCCCATCACAAATTCAGGTATATAAGAACATACTATAATTTGTGTGTTGGAGGGTACTAAACGTTATTAGGGTATTAAGCTACAACAACTAGCAAAGATTTTTGGGTGTTCTTGATAACATCATTTGTTTCTCAGTTGAGTTTTGTACCCCTGGGTTTTATTTATTTTTTGGCTGTAAAGTTGTTAATCAGCAGAGGGAAGTTTTGTCTTTTTGACTGAGTTCAGGATTAGACGTTTGTTTACCTGGTCTAATAACCCCTGTTTAGGCTTCATATTGTTTGTGTGCCAAAACCCAGTTATTATTATCCATATAATTGTTTTAATACTTATTGGGCCAGATATTCAAACTGCGCTATTTTGTGGAGCAAGCCCTTGCGCTGCACAAAATAGTTGCGCAGGGGTGTATCCAGAGCAATATTCAAAGGAGTTGCGCCCTTGAGCAACTCCTTTGAATATCACCCACAGCCACAGCCACTGTGCATGGCGCAGTGGAACTTGCGCCACCGCAAGTTGTCAGAGTGGAGCATTCAAGTTGCGGTGGCACAAGTACCATTGCGCCATGCACAAAATCCCAATATTCAAAGGGTGACATGCAATGGGCCATAATTCATGCAAGGCACAGGGGGTGCCATTTGCATATGATTATGGCCCCATTTGCATGCCATTAGCATGCAGGTGCACCGATCCCCGAGGACTTGCACCTGGCACCCTGCCAGGCAGCAGCCGTTGGGGACCGATGCCCCCTGCAGCCCGATCATGGGCAAAACAGTGTAGAATCCCCACCACCACCCCCCACTGGCCCAATCACAGGCATAGTTTAAGTCCCCCCCCCACCAGCCCAATCATGGGCAGCAATGTGGCTCCCCCTGAACACATCCCTGGTGGTCCAGTGGACCGTAAATCCTGATCGTGGGATGGTAATATGTAACCCCGACCACATCCCTGGTGGTCCAGTGGACCATACATCTGATCGCGGGATGGTATTAGGAACCCGAACACATCCCTGGTGCCTAGTGTCCCCACCCCACCCACCCACAAAGCCCCACCACCGCTCCCTCCCGGCGCCAGCGGGCAGCAGCATCCACCTGCCTGCCACCCCTCCGCCTGCCGACTGACTGCCCGGTAGGACTGCGCAGCCATTGGTGCAGAGCAAGAGCCAATGGGTGTGCAGCCCATACCGTACTAAGACAGTCCAGTTTTGTGAATACATTCATTACCATCCCACGATCGAGATTTACGGTCCACTGACCACCAGGGATACATTCAGGGGGAGCCACAATGCTGCCTGTGATCGGGCTGGTGGGGGACTTAAACTATGCCCGCGATCGGGCCAGTGGGGGTGGTGGAGGGGATTCTACACTGTTTTGCCCACGATCGGGCTGCAGGGGGGGCACAGGGAGTGGGTGAGGGCCCAGCCACAGGTGGCAGCTGCTGTGTTGCACCCTGCAATGCAGCAGCTCACCTGTGGGTGGTCCTCGACTTAAGCCTTTTTTTTTTGGCTCAAAGTTGTGCAGGCACAGGTTGGGGGTTGCGCCTGCACAACTCTGCACAGCCCGGCTGAATATTGGGCTGTGCAGTTTATGCATGGATCCTCCCCCTCCAGTTCAGCATGCATTCATTTGCATTGCACTGTTGCTCAGCCTGTTTTCAATGGCGCAACTGCCTCCTGCTGAATATGGCAGAATGGAGCAAGTTTGGACTTGCGCAGGCACAACCCTATTGCGTATGGTGCAACCCTTTTGAATATCTGGTCCATTGTATTTATTTTTGGTAGTTTTATGCATCATGGCAGAAGGCAGCGTTCTCACTATTTTAACTACAACTGGACATACTGGTATAAAATGCATAGCATGCAACATGTAAACATTATTGACTGGTGATTTTTTTGATCAACCCTATACATGTAGCAAATGTCTAGAAATTGTGGATTTACACAACATGATTAGGCAATTTAATTTGCAACTAATTGCACTTGAAAATAGCCAATCAGACATGCATAACCATTTTAAAGCAACTACTGTTTCATCAAATCCAGAAGTTGGTCACGGTTCAGAAGGCAATATTGATGTTACACCAAGCACCTCCTATCCCCCTGAGGTTTCTGTCCCGACAGCTATTAATAGTTCCCAGTCACATTTTGTGGGTGTAAGAAAAAGAGCTAGGGAAGATGATTGTTTTATTGATAATAATCAATATGATACAGACAGCTGGTTTCTTACACAAACTACCAGAGTCGCAAAAAAGGGGAGAAAGGCCGAACACTTCAGTATTGAGCAATTCAATAGATTTGATCCTTTATCTTCCCTTGCCTTGAATGTTGAAGATGTGACTTCAGATGCTTTTATTGGTTTAACTGATAATTGCATTCCAGATTTACCACCTGTTAATCTTATGCATACTAATGATACCCCACTTATTGATTTATCAACTGATCTTACAACTCCTCCTTTGTCTAGTATTCACTGTGATTCTAACATTCCCTTGCAACAACAAATTTATGTTTTGGGTGATTCTTTAACTAAACGATTAGATAGGATTATATGCAACCCTGACAAAGCTAATAGAACTAGTTCTAGTTTTAGTGGCTCCAAAATTTCAGATCTCACACAAATGTTGTCAGAGATTATGAAGGATCATGGCAACAACCCCATTGCACTTATACACATAGGTGCCAATAATATCTATAGGGATTCTGTCCAATCAATAAAAGAAGACTATGTTGCATTAACTATTAAACTGGTGGATATGGGTTGCAAAATCTGTGTATCTGAAATTTTAACTATCCCACGTTTTTCATCATTTCTTAATAATAAAATCAAAGTTGTCAACGAATGGTTAAGAAAATGGTGCTTGCGTCAAAACCTGACTTATCTAATGCACTGGGAGGAATTTGAATATCTTCCTGAGTTGTACTGTATTGTTGGTTTACACCTAAGCAGACAGGGTAATGCTGTTCTGGGAAAGCAATTTTTGACATCTGTTAACCATCTTTTAAACTAAAACTAGGGGGTGAGATGGTGGACAGGCCGCCATCTCTAAAATCTCCAGTTAGCAGCTCTATGACATGTCGAGAATTACATTTCCTATGCTTTAATGCTAGATGTCTTACCCAAAAATTGGATGAATTAAAATGCAGAATTTATAAAGATGATGTTGACATTATTTCAATAATTGAAACATGGGGTGATGATAAATCATCTTGGGAAACTATTATACCTGGTTTCACTGCCTATACTCTTAATAGGCATACTAGGAAGGGTGGAGGAGTGGCATTATTTAAGCAATAAACCACGACAGGGTGTTGGTGATGCTGGTTTTACCCATGCCTGGCATGGCTTGGTCATGAGGCCGCAGGCCAAGTGAGTAAACCTCGCCAGGCATGGGTAAAACCAGCATCAACAACACCCTGGAGTGGGTTATTGCTATTATACAATATTGTCCTTTTTTTAGGTTTAAAAAAACAACAAAAAACTTGTTCCTTTTATTGTATTTTTAATTTTTTATTTACTTTATTCTTGCACAATAAAAAATAGTTCTTGGTTGCTGCCTACTGCCATTCTTGTAAGGTTGTTCCCTAGAGAGGGAGAGAGCTTGTGAAATGCTGTGTCTTGGGCATGCCTAGTATCACGGCTGTGGTTTTCAGTCGTGAATTCCATAACGCCCAGTGCTCATTTTTATTTCAGAAACACTTCTCCCACTTGAGCATTGTTGAAAGTATTTAAATATTTGTTTAGCTGCAGGGGGTTGGTGCAGTGTGTGCCATTTGCTAACGTGTTGCGATCAGGTGTTGGGTAGAAACAGGAAGAGAGCGAGGTGTCTTCAGTGCTGAGTTGCATCAGAGATCGTGGTTTGTGTTTAGGTTCAAGGTATGGGCAGAAGGGTGTGTAGGGAAATATAAAGGTTCTTTTTCTGGCAAAATTTGTGTTTTTGTTGTTACAAATTAGGGAGTAAGTGGTACAGCAATAAAGAGAGAGGCTGGTGACAGAGCGGAGTGTAGGAACATTTACTGCGGAAAATAAGATGGCGGCTCGGACTAATTTTTTTTTTTTTTTGCAGTTAGTGCGATGCGGCTGGCTGGCACTTGTTCCTGTTGGTGATGCTGAATTTTACAACAGGGTGATAGTGCCAGCTGACCAATGAGAGCAGGGTATTTTAATTGCCATTGTATAATTAAGCAATAAACCACGACAGGGTGTTGGTGATGCTGGGTTTACCCACGCCAGGCGTGGTTCGGTCACGAGGCCGCAGGTCGAGTGAGTAAACCTCGTCAGGCGTGGGTAAATCCCAGCATCACCAACACCTTGGAGTGGTTTATTGCGATTATACAATTGGCACTAAGTAAAAGTTTAAGAAAAAAATATTAAAGAGTTTTGATTTTAAAAAAATAGTGTTTTTTTATTGATTTTTAGCTTGATATCCTTCCTCCTTAGACAAATAGTTCCTGTTGTAAGGTAGAAAATGGTGGAAGGCATCAGTAACTTGAAGTAGTAGCACACACAGACACACTGAGACATGTTGCTTTTTTTAATTTAATAATGTGTTTTTCCTGGGTGCATGAAAACTCTTGCCTCTGTCAAACTGTTTTTTATGGTAAACTTCTACGCTCCTCGTCCCTCCCGCTTACCAAAACTGTCTGCATTATATAATTGGATTGATCACGTCAGTGAAAGCTCGGAAGTTAGAAGTGGTAAGAAGATGGAGGGACACTTAGAAATAGGGAAATCCACTTTGGCGTTGTTACGGGCACTAATGAGGAGGCTGGGATAGTTGGCTTTGAGGAACTTCCACGTGGCAGGCAGTTTTTTTTATTTTATTTTAAGACCATCCTCTGCTACTGGCCCAGGTGTAAAAAAGTATGCAGCATGGATTTTTGTTCTTTTCTCTGCCTTGGGAGATGATGTGAGGTCAGAGGGCTCGAAGCACTAACAGCCGCAGGATTTAATTGTTGAGCCGTTGAGTGAAACAGAAGCAGCTGGCTGTGAGAGGGTCAAGTGTGGAGCAGCAGTGACAGTTATGAGAGGGGAAAGCTAAGGAATTACTTTAGGTAAGTCCTTAATGGAGGAGGAGGATTGGGCTTTGCACTATTTACAAGTTGTTGAACACTGCAGCGTGTTTTCTAACTCCCCGATTTCATCTCACTTTTGTGGCGATTCAGTATTGCTGGTAAGGTAGTGAGACAAGATGGCGGCATTTGAAAATTAAAACGGGGATCGGATGATTTTCTTTTTAGGGGGCTTGAGCCTTAGTACAGCTGGCACTTCTTCCTGTTGGTGATGCTGAATTTTACAACAGGGTGATGGTGCCAGCTGACCAATGAGAGTAAGGCATTTTACTTGCTATTGTATAATTATAAATAATCAACTTAACTCTATTGATATTACAAAGAATATTAAAAAAACATGACAAACAAATGGAGACAATTTGGGTCAAGCTAAGTCTCTCTACATCCGATGTCCTTATTTTGGGTTCTTGCTACCACCCTCCTAACTCATCAGTTGACATTCTAGATGCCATTCTATGTGAATTAGAACAGGCTAAAGTGATAGGTAAAATTGTAGTTTCTGGATTCTTTAATATAGGAACAATTGACTGGCTGAATTCATGTGCAAACACCAGTCAGGGGAATAAGTTATTACATACATGTACCCAGTTGGGACTTAAACAGAATGTACTTATTCCAACTAGAGGAAATACTATTCTAGATTTGGTTCTTTGTGATGATGACCTAATAGTAGACAACATTCTGGTTAGCGAGCCGATTGGGATTAGTGACCATAACACTATTACATTTAACATTTTAAAAACTTATATTCATAATTCCAATCTCACTAAAATATATCTGTATGATAAAACAGATTTAGGTACAATGAAAAACATTATTGGAAATATTAACTGGGAGTCCTTATTGATAGGTTCTACTCCAGACCTTTATTGGGAAAACTTTAAGAATACTATTTGTCAACTTAAGGAACTATATATTCCATCCAAAATTAAAAATGAGAATCTAAATAAAGTTCCCAAAACGGATGAACCAGTCTATCAAAAAATGTATTAGATTAAAACGTAAGAAGTACATTAGATATCAAAAAACTAAATCTTCCTCAAATTGGACTTCCTACAAACAGACACAAAGAAAATGTAAGATTATGATTAAAAGGGCTAAATTTAATTGGGAGCAAAAATTAGCATCCACTGCAAATAAATCTAACAGTAAGCACTTTTACTCTTATATTAATCCTTTGAAGAAATTCACATGTCATGTTGGTTCAATACTTGACAATGATATTTTGATACATGATCCGAGAAAAAATGGCTGATTTGTTTAATTATAATTTCTGCAAAATTTTTTCTGGTACTTCTAAACCAACTTATGATACTATCTTGTTAGATGCTATTAATGTCCCACCAGTTAAATTTTCTACTGACATTATTAAGAAAAAATATTAACATTAAAAGGTAAATACGACCCTGGTCCAGACAATATAGCTGGGCACTTATTATTTTTATTAGTTGATGTCATTACTATTCCTTTAAAACTGATATTTGATTATTTCCTGGCCATGAATTTAGTTCCACAGGATTGGAGAGAGGCTTATGTCATCCCTATTCATAAAAGAAGACCAAAAAAATAATTGGGAAAACTATAGGCCAATAACTTTAACTTCTTCTACCTGCACATTATTAGAAGGTTTAATTAAAGATATGATATCCCTTGTCCTTGACTCTCATGATGTTGAGCAACATGGTTTCAAAAAAGGCAGTAGCTGTTTGACTAATTTAATATGCTTTTGTGAACAAATCAGTTCATTACTTGACAAAAATGTGCCATGTGATATAATTTATATTGACTTTAGTAAAGCTTTTGACATCATGCCACATTGGGATCTAATTACCAAACTTCATAAGTTAAAAATAAACAGCATTGTAGCGAATTGGATAATTAATTGGCTTCAAAATCGCTCTCAACAAGGGTCTATCAATGGCAGCAAATCTGTTAGGGAGATAGTGACAAGCGGGGTACCACAGGGTTCAGTTTTGTGCCCATGCCTTTTTCAGGCATTTATTGCTGATCTTACCTCAGGCTGTTCATCTTTTACTATTAAATATGCAGATGATGCCAAAATAGGTGGCCCTTGTGCCTCTGCTTATCAGGCCAACACTATCCAAAAAGACCTTGATCACATTACTACATGGGTTAAGAACTGGGGTATGACTTTGAACATTTCAAAATGCAAAGTTATGCATTTAGGCTTAAGAAATTTACAAACACCTTATTATTTGGATGGTATACTACTTGACACTACATCAGATGAAATAGATTTGGGCATTATTATCTCAGATAACTTACCTTATAATAAACATGTACATAACATTATTAACAAATCTAATAAAGTCGTATGGTCTACTTTGCGTAACATCAGATCAAGGAAGCATGAAGTATTGCTGCCATTATATTGAGCATATGTGAGACCACATTTGGAATATGCTTCCCAGCTTTGGTGTCCATATAATAAATCTGAAGGCCTTTTAATGGAAAAAATAGAAAATTTACTAAAAAAGTGTCTGGCCTATATGATGTCTGTTATGAGGGTAGGCTAGATATTCTTAAACTCATGCCCCTATCCACATGTCACCTTCGAGGTGATCTTATGTTATTATATGACATCATTCATGACCCCTATCTTTTATGTGAACTCGGTTTAGAATTTAAAAGCTGTTATCACAATACTAGGGGACATCCTTTACAATTAGTTAGAAAACCTTTTTTGAAATCAAGTCGCAAATATTTTTTCACTATTAGAGTTGTTGGTCCATGGAATAGATTACCGCTTAATGTCGTTATTAGTGAAACTAAAAGTATTTTTAAAAATAGACTAGATGGCCTTATAAGTAATGGGTATGACCTTTCCTATTATGTATTGGATTAGCATAGGAGCATCATGGGCTTCTGCCTTCTCGCTCTTGTACTTACTTTAGTATGAACTTTAGTATGTATGCATTTGATACAACTCATAGGGTTAATAAGAAAGAAAAGATACTTAGTACATAATTAGTTCACACTTTACAGACTTTATTTGGCACCTTTAGTACCACTGGTATTTTGATTACTATTGTTGCTATTTTGCTGATGTCCAAGGACATCTTTTTATCCAGGTTGTACCTTTTTGCAAAATTGCTAGCTTGTCTACACAGCTAAAAATGGACTATCATTAGCCAATGTTGCACTTGATCTTTGTAACATATTTTAGATAGTTTTGTATTTGGCTTCTCAGGCGGGGGTCACCTGGAATTCTACACACCCGGGGCTTAATTTCCCTAGTGTCCCTTGGATTTTCACCTTAAGTGTTTTTGTTTTATGCTTTGTGTATTTTATGAACTCAGTGTTATTTTCATCTACATTTTATGTTTGTGTGCCAAAGGAAAGCCACACATGTTGGTATCCATTTAAAGAGAAATAACGGCTTGGCTGAGACAACCATTCAGAGATCTGCATTTGGGGGCTGGATCATCCCAAGCCAGTTAGCTTGTGGTTTGTCAAATGTACTACTTTATCACTTCTAGTCAGTCCAGAGCAACTACATTCTTATGTGTTTGATCAGGGTTCGACAAATCCAATAGCCCGACATCCTGGACTATCAGATTTTAAACTAGGACAAGCATTTATTATGTCCCAAGTAGTCCACGGACAAGTACTGCCAGAGCTTACACTAAAAATTACCTGCAGGCACTGTTCTCCCATTTGGCCAGTAGGGTGCACGGTGCGCTGAGTGCTGAGTCCAAGTCGCCAGAACAGTCCCATCATGTGACCTACCAGAGTGCGGGGCAGGTGATCAGGCATGTCTCCGATTTGTAGGGAGCAAGCCAAGTGGCAGAGAAGAGCCACCAAAACCAGAGAATCCACGGAACTACAAGGAGGAACAGTGTAGAATAACCCTATTGGCTGCAGCGGTGAGTTGGGGTTGGGGGTTGTACTCTGTCCTGAGCTGGAACAGGCACACTAATGCTCTTAACAGCACTTGCGGTCTTGCGGTCTAACTGCTAGAGAAAGGATCTCTCCGATTCTGTGTGCAACTGCACAGAGTGTGAGAATTCAACGTGGGAAACAAATTTCTGAATTTAGCTGTGGAGGACAAGATTGTATAGCTACATGTTGACTCCTTAGTTGCATTTGATTTTGGCAGCGATTACTGGGAGAAACGAAAATAATTAAAGTGGCAACAGCCAGGGAAAATGACTGCATGGTGGTGAGCACGTGCGAGGGGGGGTGGGGGCCGGAGCCACAGGTGGGGCTCGGTAGTAGATGCCCCAAGAAGAGGAGACCTTGGTGATCTCAGTGATCACTCTGTATTCTTTGACCAGTGTGATCCTAAAAAATGGATTAAAGACTGGAATTAACAGTTTGTTTAAGGAGGGGCAGGTGGGATCAGTGAGATCCGATTTGATGGCAATGGCATGAGGGACTGCACTGCAGGCAGAAGACCTGTGTGAGGTTCTAGGGAAATCAATCATTCTGCACCACCCAAATAATGAACAGAAAAAGACAAGCCAGGGATGGGTTTAAAAAAAAAAAGTAGAAAGAAAATTAAGAAAAAAAAAATAGCTGAAGACTGACCGGTCCAGTAGTGTGCATACCACTTACTGAGAGGAGAAAGACAGAGGGTTGGGGTTTTGTTGTGGCCTGTCTGAGAAAAGTAGAAGAAAAATTAAGTGAGCAAAATAAAAATAAATAGGCAAACTGCATTTGGTGCATTGTGCCTTGCCTAGCCTACTGCCTAAGAGAGAACATTAAGAAGTACCATACCAGACAAGACCTGACCAGACCACTAGTCTGTCTAAGACAAGTAGAGGACTAGTATTGTATAGCTAGCAAAAAACAAGCATTTGTCAATGCCGAATGTTGCTTGCTTCTATGTGCTGTTTAGGTATTTGGAAGTCATTGGAGTGTAAATATTGAAAATTTGCGAACTTACGAGCGTGCATAGGAACTGCACAACACACACTCGTAAAACAGTCATTGATAGGAAATTTTTCACAAAATGTTCAACATAGCCATTTTAAGACCTCTGCTCATGAACAGTGTCAGTGTGATTTTGTTAATGTCCCATACATTGAGTTTGCACACCGACTGCGCCATTGTGCGCTACATGGGCGGAAACACGTTTTGGGCAGGATGTGAAAAATGACAGCTGTACTGCTCATAAGGAGGTGGGTAAAATGGCAATGTTGAAAATCTGGAGTGGAAATATTGAAAATTCGCAAACCTCTCTGATGCATGGGAACTGTGCAATGCGCACTACATAAAACAATCATTATTAGAATTCTTTCACCAAATTTTTCAACATTCCATTTTAAAATCTCTGCTCATGAACAGTTACACTGTGATTTTCTTAATATGTCCCATACACTAAGTTACTTACACTACGCGCATTATGCGCTACATGCGGAAACATGTTTTAGGCAGGATGTGAAAAATGACAGCTATACTGCTCATGAGGAGGTGTGGTAAAATGGCAATGTTGAAAATCTGGAGTGAAAATATTGAAAATTTGTGAACTTACGAGCCTGCGTAGGAACTGCGCAACACATGCTCGTAAAACAGTCATTTTTAGGAATTTTTTCACCAAATTTTCAACATAGTCATTTTAAGACCTCTGCTCATGAACAGTGTCACTGTGATTTTCTTAATTTGTCCTGTACAATGATTTTGCACACCGACTGCACCATTCTGCGCTACAAGGGCGGAAACACATTTTCGGTGAGATGTGAAAAATGACAGCTTTACTACTCATAAGTAGGTGTGGTAAAATGGCAATGTTGAAAATCTGGAATGAAAATATTGAAATTTCGCGAACTTATGAGCCTGCGTAGGAACTGCGCAACGCACACTCGTAAAACAGTCATTTTTTGGAATTTTTGGACCAAATTTTCAACATGGGGTTTTTGGGACCCCTTCTCATGAATGATGTCACTGTCATGGCAGTATTCAGGCCTAAAGGGTGATTTCACAGTCACTGCACAGTCACTGCGCGAAATCACCCTTCGGGCCCAAATAACGCCATGACAGTGACATCATTCATGAGAAGGGGTCCTAAATCCCCATGTTGAAAGTTTGGCAAAAATTCAAAAAATGCCTGAGATATGCATAAGTTGAACCCCCATCTAGTCCATTATACAGCTTACTGGCATTTCCTCAGTTCGCGGTCAGCTTTGAAGAGTGCAGACGTGTTCCCAGTCCACTGAAGATCGTCAGCGGAGTCCGGAGGTAAGTATGGGGTGGGGGGTGGGGAGGCTGGAGTGCGCAGTGGGTGGATGCGGGTTGTGGGGGTCGGACGCAGCGCCGGACCGCTTTTGTTTATAGGTTTAAAAAAGACGTCAGGGACGCTTGCCTTGCTGGGTGGGCCCCAGCGTGCACAAGGACGAGGGCTGTTCAGCCAACGGGGATTGGGCACCGGTCGGCCAAGGACTGATTGCCATGCTGGGGTGGGCTCCCAGCATGGCACAACTATGAGGGAGATGGACTTGGCTCAGCCAGTGGGGATTGGGCACCCCGTCGGCTACACAGTGCGTGCGGGCGCTGCGCCTGCGTGTGGGGGAACTACGCTTATTATCGGTGCTCACTGAGCGTAGCTCCCCCTTTCAACTGCATGCCACTGCATTTTGGAGCATGTCATAGACAGCTCCAAAATGCATTGGCTTACAGGGGCCGCGCCTGCCAGCTCACTGACTGAATTGGAGGAGGAGGTGACACACCTCCAAAATCTCCGATGATGGCACTATGTTTCTTGCACATGTGTGCAAGCAACATAATGAGGGATTGTATTAAAAAATATTACAGGAGTTGTGTGTGGCCCTCTTATGGAAAGGAGTGAAAAGGCTCTGGTTAATTTGTTGCCCATTCAGTAACTACTATCTGTCCACTGTCCAGTCCACTGCTGCGGCACACTTGTGAAACAAAAAAAACAAGAAAGACAGGAAGAAAAAGGTTGTAAACAAAAGAAGCCAAACTGAGAGTACAACAACACTGTATTAAAAAGGAAAAGATTAAATAAGATAAGAAGGGGCAACCACTGTGTGTGTAGTCTCTTCTTGGGATACTTAACTGGAGGTTCTTGTGTGGAAAGGTGTGACCTGACCTGCCCAGTGTCCTGTCTGTGGCCAGCTGGCCTGTGAATGACACACAAAAAATAAATTAGAAAGCTAATAATAATAATAATAATTATAAAAATTGATTCAAAATAAAAAAAGAGGAGCCAAACTGTGTGTGTGCTGTGTGTATGTGTGAGTTCTTAACTTGGGATACTACTACTAGAAGTGTTTTTCCTGTGTGGAAAAGGGTGACCTGACCTGCCCACTGTTCACTCTGAGTCCTGCTGCGGTAGACTTGTGAAAGGAAAAAAAAAGAAGCAATAAAAACCAGCAGCCAGATTTGAAATCCATGACTTTATTATCTGCAGTGCAGTGCTGATGCTCCTTCTCCAACTGCTCGGGCTGCCACTTCTGCTGAGGCTTCTTCTCCCCCTCACTATTCTCACTGATGGGTTGTGATTTGACTTGCCTGACTGCATGTGTTGTGCATCGCACCCTGGCCTGTACTGCTGCTTCCTCTGTCCTCTTGACCTAGTCTCTCCTCTCCTTTCCTGACACTGGTTCTGCCTGATCTATAACAGAAATTAAACATTTTCAGACTGTCAGTGTTAACATATTGGTATTTAACTCACGCCCCGCCCCCCCCCCAAAAAAAAAACACATACACACTCTTTGTTCTTTATTTTTACTGATTTTTCTTAAAAATGTGCCCCTTTTTAACTGGACTACCAGCTTCAACACAAGGACTACTACTTTTAGACAAGTCACTTGTCCTGGACTACTAGTGAATTTTAAAATTGGTCGATCCCTGTGTTTGATGTGAGTTGGAAGTTGAAGCAAACTATGCCTAGCATGACAAGAAATAACTTTTGTAAACAATGCATGGCAGTATTTTTTCATCTCTAATTCTTGAATGAGTGTATTGCTGGTGGAAAAACTGCAATTGCTGATGGCTGCTAATGTGCACGTACATCTCATTTTTAGGGGCTGTTTACATTATCAGTTAGTCAAAGTACACAAAAATGATGATCTGCCCTTTCTGCTGTTTTAAGCAAAACAGAGGGCTTCCTGCTCATGCTGCAGTACACCCTATAGTCAGTCATGCTGTCAGTCACTGTGACTGCAGATCCGAGTAGCAATTCAAGTCAGTGAGAGGGCTTGCTGCTTATGCTACAGGATACACATTGTTTTTATAGTCTTCAGTCACAGTAATTACAGAGCCCAACATATCTAGCACTTTAACCACCCCCTCCAAAGACCAATACTTCCTGTATCAATTTAAAGGGATTCTAGAGTATCAGTTTTTTTGCATCTCATCACATTTTTAAAGAGCTATTGAAACAACGTGACTTGAACTGATACGTAACACAATCTAAATGGGCCTACCTGTCCTTTTCTGCTGACAATTTTACGTTTCTATGTTTCTATAGTCTGCCTAGGAAACTCACAGATGGAGCATTAGACAGGTTTCAGAATCTAAAACAATACTGGTTTTATTCAGAAAATAACATTTTTTTCTCAGTAGTGTAAACTTAAGGCAAACAAAAGAAGCAGTCTTTGGTGCAAATAAATAAATAAACAACTGCTCTTGAATGTCTTTTCCCTCCCAGGGACCTATCCATCCACCCTACAGTTTTTTTTTCCTTTTCCAGCTTTTCAGAACTGCAGCTTCCAAACCACACTGCAGCCTTCCTTCAGGTAATTCAGTTAACCTCCTCCCTCAACAGCAGACTTCCTGATTAAATTGGCTGAGCTTGTGCAACACAGGTGGGTTGCAGTAGCCCTAATTAGAAGCAGTCTACAAGGACATCTAGCATTAATTTCAGACCCTAAAGGTTCTCCTAAAGGATTTATTAGTATGGTGTGGAATTTTTAAATTCTGCTTCCACTGAACTTCCATACAATTTCAAAAATTCTCTCTGAAATGGAATTCTGTCTGAAATGGAACTTTGAAATTCCTGAAGTGGTTTTTGTTTTAGAACTATGGATTGGTATTCATATAGTATTCATCAGTTTATGTAAACTGTCAATTCAGTTTCAGAAAACCACACAATGATATTTTCTGGATAACAATAATCTGCAGAATAGTATTCCCTGGGTAAAATAATCTGCAGAATAATAGTCCCTGGATAACATAATCTGCAGAATAGTATTCCCTGGATAACATAACATGCAGAATAATATTTCCTAGATAGCATAATCTGCAGAATAGTATCCCCGGATAACATAATTGGAAGGATAATATTCCCTGGATGACATAATCTGCAGAATAATATTCCCTCGATAACATAATCTACAGAATAGTATTCCTTGGATGACACAATCTGCAGAATAATATTTCCTAGATAAAATGATCTGCAGAATTGTATTCCCTGGATGGCATAGTCTGCAGAATAATATTTCCTGGATTACATCATCTGCAGGATAATATTCCACAGTTTACATGGAAATGCTTTACAGAATTCTGTGGAATTAAAAAAGGAATTCCAAAAAGCATGTTGGAAGGAGGATTGCCAATCCACATTAATTCCATCAGCTGAGTTCCTCATTACGCTCAGCTGTAGGCCTGTTCCCTGTATATTAACACCTTATTCTTACTGCAAGGGCAACATTTGTTGTGGTTTGAGGGGGAGATGAGTGTTGGAACAATATACGACATCACAGATACTGTCAGTCTTTCCCTTCTCAAAAGGTTACAGTTTTCTGATGCCTTGAAATTTGCTAGGAAGGTGTAGAATTCTCCCACACCTTTATTATTACTTTTCCAGCACTTGTATTATTATTTATACTATTTATTTATTTGTGTCCCCGGATTTAAATATGGTTTGCTGCTCTGATTTAATTTACAGTATTGAGGTTAGCATGCTCGTACCCTGCAAAGAGTGTTCACTGCATTGCTTTCTGCTCATTTATTTGTCTGTCATGAGCATACATACTTCAGTGTCTTTTTTGTGCACCTGCTAACTGAGTGAACGCACACTCAGTGTTAAAATGTCACAGCTACCGCTATAATACATTGGGAGCACTCAAAACAAGCCATCATGTAAAAAAACTCAAAAAGCAATTTATTCACCTTTTACATTTGAGTGCTATACTGTACAAGGACTCCTTAATATAAAAAGTATTTTGCATTGTGCTATTATATTTGCTGTGTATTGGGGCTGTGGTAGCCATCATCATGGGCAGGGCGGTGATATGAAGCTGGGCATGGGGTTGCTTATGATTTATAATGACAATCAATTTGAATTTACCTCCCAAAGCCTAACATCATATTCAAAGCAGTTGAAAAAATCACCCACTTGCCTTTAGGCCTCCAGCTACCTTGGGTTAATCACTGTAAACTGCAATATGCCCCAAACTATGGCAGTGCATCAGACCTGGTGGGTATTGACTATGTGGCAGCAGCAGTGTGGGTCAAATAATCCTCCTTGGCTCTGACTGCAAGCCACTCAGTAGCATTTTCTTTCCAGCACCCCTTCACACACACCAGTAGTGCTGGCATTAACTAAAACTGCTTGTTGGAACTTAAGGATCCTCCTTCACACATACTCACAAGACTTGCCTTCAGTAGTTTTAACAAAAAAAGGCTCTCCAGTGCTAGTACCCCCTCTCCCCACTTGCAGTGATAGTAAATAAAATGGTCACCAGGGCTAGGACCCACAGTTATTGGCAGTATTAACAAACAAGATCATCAAAGACCAGGGGCTACTGCTGCTGAGGATGGGACCAGGCTTCAAAGATACTCTGCATGACTCTACTGTCATTGGGAAAATCATCTGGAAATTTCTGGATGCCTTTGGGGAGACCAGCAGCAACAATGAGGAAAAGCACCATGGGGGAGGGGAGGGGGTAGCAGGAGAGGAGAGGAGAGGAGAGGAGAACTAGTAAGGATATCCCCGCTCCAAACCCTTCTAGCCACTGTTAGTCCCGTGAAGGTCAAATTGGGACACATGATACCTATCCCTTACATCTAACTGCTAATAATCATAGCCAGCACTGTTGAAGCAACAGATTTTGCAATGGTGACTGCCTTTCATCTAAACAAAGATCCTTCACCTACACTGAACCACTGGCAATCACAGCCAGTACCCTTCATTTAATTTATAACTTTGTATGGTCTCACCTGCAACTCAAGGACAATTACCCTGTTTTTTTTATTTACCTTTCTTAATCAAACTCCTTTTGACATCAACAATTTAATTTTCTTAGCTGTCTCTTTGTCCTTTGGGCTCTTCAGTCTGGGAGAAAAAGATCTCTTTATTCTACATAAAGGTTAAATTTGTCAGGAACCCAAAGGAATTCCATTTTGCCTCTAAACAATAATGAGAATGTTTTTGTTTTTGAGATATTTCTCCCACGTACATCATGGCTGGCTGACCACCTATTCCTCCCTGGAATAACCTCACATCAGAATCCTTGTATTAGGACCCCCCCATCATACTTGGAATGTGTAGAAGTATGTTGGGGAGTCAGTGCCCAAAACATGCATTCTTCTCTGCATTTATCCTGATGTCAGTGTATTTTTGCCCATACCCTTTTTGCAAAGGATGTTGGTATATTAAGTGTGGGTCCCTTCCTTCGCCCTGCATGATGTTTCTTGCATACTTTGACTCACAGTGCATGTGTACAGAAATGTATCATGTATGTTACCTCTCTTGGCCCACTGCAGAATAACTGGATGTATACAACAGGTCCAGCCAGGAGCTAAACGGCGTAAGCATGCTTTGGTGCTCTACCACCTTACATATATGCAGTGTTCTCCACAACCCTATACAGATAGACAGATGGATAGATAGATACTGTAGATAGATAGATAGATAGATAGATAGATAGATAGATAGATAGGCAGACAGAGAGACAGAGGTAACGATGGCAGAAAAAGGCCATCTGGTCTGTCCTCCTTATCTAACTACTCATTGATGACCTTAGTGTCCATCCCACCCTTTGTTTCTGCCACCCCTATTCTAAATAATCTCAGATTTCTGTCCCATCCCTTTTAACCTGTACCACTTCCTCTGGCAGCTTGTTCTACTTGTTGTCCACTCTCAGTGAAAAAGTACTTGCTGATGTCCCTTTTGCATCTCCCCCCTGCAGGTTTCAATGAGTTCATACTAAGGTTCATACTAAGGTGTTAAAGGAGCAGGGAGGCTTAAAGGACCATGGGTGCTCCTATTAAGTTAATAATAACTAATTCTGTTACCTGAGAGGATATAATTATGTGAATAGTGCTTAAATGTTAATTTTGAACTGCTAGTAATTATGTCAATAGGGAGTGAATTCCAAGGATTCACAGTTCTTAAAGTGATAAAGTATTTTCATGCCATCAGGTTAAATGTCTTACCATGTAACTGTAAGGGGTGGTCTCATGTGTTATAAGAGTCATTTTTTAAACTCAAGTCCAAGTGTAGTTAATAAATAAAGGTCTTGAATGATATCGTACATGAAAAGGAGATCTCCTCGTAGATGCCGGGTAGTGAGTGTCATAAGATTTAAAGATTTGATTCTACCTTCATAGGGCTCATTATATAGCCCGTTTATGTGTTTCATGCATTTTCTTTGTACCCTTTCCAGTAAGCAAATGTCTCATTTTTTAAAGAGGCACCACAGTTGTGAGGCACATTTCAAGTGTGGACGAACATATGCTCTATACAGAGGCATTAACACCTTCCTATCCTTGGATTTTATATTTCTTTTGATAGACCAAGCAACTTTGTTAGATTTTAATATTACCTCATTTATCTGAGTTGAGGGGAGAAAATCCCTCGGATATATTAACACCAAGATTTTTTCATTTGTAGTAATTGATAATGTTTTGCCAGCCAACTTGTATTTAACTAAGAGATTTTTGAACACAAGTGCATAACCTTACACTTGTCTGGGTTTAATTTCATCTGCCACTTGGTAACACGTTTTGCAATTATATCGCTGTCTTTCTGGATGGTATCTGTTTGCTCAGGATTTTGACAGGGGCCCCCAATTTTAACATCATCAGCATATTTTATAGCTGAAGAAAAGCAGTTTTTAGTTAAGTGCCCTATAAATGTTTGAAATAGGCAGGGGCCGATCACGGAGCCCTGTGGGACTCCACTGGTTCCTTTACCAGTGTTTGACAGATGGCCAGTGATCAAAATGCATTGAGTCCTATTTGATAACCAATTGGATAGCCAATTAACAATATTTGTATTGGTTTCTAAGTTATTCAGTTTATGGAGTAAGGCCCAGTGCAGCATTGCATCAAATGCCTTACTAAAATCAGTAAAGATGACATCATATGGTGTTTTTTGATCAAGTTGGTTACTCACATCCTCATAAAAACACATTAAATTGGTTAAGCAGCTGCATCCTTTTTTGAACACATGTTGGTCTGCATCATTATTCTCCAAAATTGGGGAGATTATAACCTTTATTAAACTTTCCAAAATTTTACACGGGGGGGGGGGGAGTCAAACTTATCAGCCTATAATTCTACCAGTTGTTTTTAGGGCCCTTTTTACGTATTTGGATAACAAAAGCAGTTTTCCATGTATCTGGGATAAAATTCAAAGTTAAACATTTATTAAAAAGTAACTTTAATGGATGTGTAAAGGATTCAGCAAGCAAATGCAGGTAATGGTCAGCAAGATGATCTGGTAAAGTGCTAGTTTACCCTTCTGTGAGGATAATTTACATTATGTGATACATTCTCTTCTGTTATGGCAACAGGATTATCATTAAACTTAGTCAAGGTGATCATATTCTGTGGTGATTGAAATGTTTCACAAAATTTAGTGTTAAAGATGTTAGCCATTTCAAGGGGTTCATTTATTAAGTTATCTTTATATTTGCAATGGGCCTACTTGACAGACAGTTCTCCCTTTTTCCTGTATTTATACTCAGTGAGAAAAGTACCTTGGCACCCAACCTATTTACCCCATGCAGGCACACATAGGTTTCAATCATGTCACCCCTTTCCACCCCTTTTTCAAGGGTATACATGTTCAAGTCTTACAGCCTCTCCTCATATGTCTTGCCTCCTAGACCATGAACCATCTTGGTTGCCATGCGCTGTACTGCTTCTTTCTTGTTGTAGTCTTTCCTCAGGTGTTGACTCCAGTACCTTGCACAGTATTTCAGATGCACTCACACCAGTGACCTGTACATGGGAGGATCACATCCAGGCATCTGCAGCTTATCCCTATAAATAACAGCATTCTGTTTGCCTTACCTATGGGTCTATTAGTGTGCTGTTGTTTTCTGGCTCTCTGAAATCATGACCACTTGGTCCTTTTCTTTTGTGGTGCTTTCCAGTACCTCCCCCTACCCCCACATTTCATATCATATTGCACTCTTGGGTTCCTTTTCCCAGTGTACATCACCTTGCATTTTTTTAGCATGAAGTCCAGCTGCCATATTTTTTACCAGATCTCCAATCTACCCAGATCCTCTCTGATTTCCCTTATCACTTCCTCTGTATCCACCCTGGTGTAAATCTTCATGTCATCTGCAAATATATAGATCTTGCCCTTGATGCCTTCCCCTATGTCACGAATAAAGACATTCCAAATGATCAGGCCCAGCATCGACCCCATAAGTACTCTTTTTGTTATGTTCCTTACCTTGGGAAACTTCCCATTTGCTACTGCCCTTTGCGTTCTCTCCCTCGGCCAGTTCTCTACTCAAATGATGACATTTTCTTCCTTAACTTTTTGGCCTGCCTCTTATGTGAGACTGAGTCAAAGGCCTTGCTGAAATCCAAATGCATTGACTGCCAGTCCCTTACCAACTGCACTGGTCACCCATTCAAAGAAGCTGAACAGATGCTGCCTGGGCATCCTGTATCCCATTTCCCTCCTGAGTGTCCATTAATTCATCCCTTAGTATAGACTGCAAAATCATTCCCACAACAGACATTAAGTTGACTGGTCTACAATTCCCTAACTTGTTCTTTCTTCCACTTTTGTGTGTGTTGGGACCACATCCACTATCCTCCAGTCCCTAGAGACCACCCCTGTGTCCAGAAAGTAGTTGAATATGTCTGACAGTCATACTGCTATCACCTCTGCTACATTGTTAAACATTTTCAGGTGTAAAGCATCTTGTTCCATAGATTTATCCACTTTCAACCCTTTAAGCTTTTCTAACACTGTATTCCGAGTTATTTGTTCAGTGCCTCTTCTTTCCCTCACACAATCCCCTTTAACCTTGCACTTTTCCTGGATATACCTGAAGTATGCCTATTCCCCTTCCTTCACTCCCATTGCAAGCCTAAGTTCCATCTCAGCCTTGGCCTCCCTCACATTCCTGCTGGCTACCTTTGTTGCCTCTAGGTACTTCTCTCAACCCTCCTCATTTGGCTACCTTTGTTCTTCAGGAATTACTTCCCTTTGGCTATTATTGCTGTCTTTATTTAGGCAATAAATCACATTGAAACATTGCCCCTTTTTTCTTTTTGACACCTTCCCTATTCAGCTTTGTGCTGGCTCATTCACTGCCTTTTTAAATTCTTTCCATTTTTCCTTCACCCCTTTTGCCTGTCCTATTTTTCTCACGCTTCTTTCCAACAACTCCCATATCCTGTTGAAATCTGCCATTTTAAAGTTTCATACTCTTGCTACATTTGCCCCTTTGGTGGTTGCTATCTGGACCTCCAGTGCCACTGTTCTGTGATTGCTGGAACCAAGTGATTCAAAGGCTACTACATTTTGAACCCTCTCAGTGTTGGTGAGCACCAAATCCAACAGAGCCTTTCCCTAGTTGGGCACTCAACTAGCTGAGCTGGGAATGCCTTCTGGCATGCATCCATCGGGAATTGATTTCTAGATCTTACGACGACTGGAATTTACTCTGCTATATCTAGCAAATTAAAGTCCCTTACTACCACCATCATCCATCACCTCCCTAACTTTCTTCCCCAGTTCTTTGTCTAGCCCTTGATCCTGACCTGGTGGTTGGTAGACCACCCTAATTTGAACTTGTTTCTTGTTCCATGTCACTCCTAGCACCCACAGGAAGTCTAGCTGTTTTCTAAATCCCCTAGACATTTACCTGTATCCATTATTTTACATACAGGGCTTCTCTCCCTCCCTACCCTTTGCTCTGTCTTTCCTGAGACATAGAAACATAGAATTTGCTGTCAGATAATGACTGCTTGGCCCACCTAGTCTGCCCATTTTTCACTACCTACAGTATCACTGCAGATCCTACTGGATCCGGCCTATGCTCCCTCTTCCTTTCCTTTCCCCTAAGATTCCCTTATGCCTATCCCATGCATTCTTGAATGCCACCTCTGTTTTCATCCCCACCACCTCAACTGGAATGATGTTCTGGCAAAGCACGTCCTCACATCTCTCTTGAATCTACCCCCTCCAGCTTCATAGTACACCCCCTTGTTCATGAGCATCTTTTTTTCTGAAAAATACTGTACTCCCCTCCTGTGCCTCATTTACCCCTGTGAGATATTTAAAGGTCTCTATGATATCTCCCCTTCCCCACATCTTCCAGGATGTACATACTTAGGTCCTTTTGTCTCTCCTTGTAAGGCTTCTGATGCAGACCTTACATCATTTCAGTTGCCCTCCTCTGGACCAACTCCACTTTCTCTACATCCTTCTGGAGATGTGGTCTCCAGAATTGGGCACAGTACTGTAAGAGGGGTCTTACCAGTGATCTATATAGCGACAACACCACCTCCCTCTTTCTATTGGTTTCCCCTCCCTATGCACCCCAGCATCCCACTAGCCCTCCCAACTGCTTTGTTACACTGTCTGGCAACTTGTAGGCCAATGTGATCATCCCTATGTCTCTTTCCTCCTTGGTGGACATCAGTACCACTCCCACCCATGTTGTACTCTGCCCCTGGAGTTCTATGCCCTAAGTGCATAATTTTGCACTATCTGGCATTGAAACTCAGCTGCCAAACAGTTGAGCACTTCTTGAGTTTTCTCAAGTCACTGCTCATCCTCTCAACCCTCCCGGAGTGTCCATACTATTGCCAATTTTGGTATCATTTGCAAAGAGGCAGACCTTCCCTTCTAGATCCTTTGCAGTATCATTCATTTATTTATTTTTAATTTATTTATTTGTTTATTTGCAACTCACTGTATGTTATTGAAAAAGACATTTGTATACATAGAACAATATAAAAAGATTATAAAATAAAAACAAACAAACAAACAAGGATATAAAACATGTGTCTAATACAAGAAAAAGAGATACATGACAGGGACCTAAGCAACCATTTTATGAAAGATATGACATAGTGCACAGAAGATATAATAGCATTTAAATAGAGTATCATATGGCCATGTGGAACCAAGTACTCTTATTAATTAAGGTGCAAATATAGGTCTGCTAAGAAGCTATAGTAGCAACACATAATAATACATGGAGGCCATTAACAGTAAAATATTAGTCCATATAGAGCATATTATAATTGAATTATTCACATGTTCATAATACAGATCATGAGAGCAAGGGCGTGTAGCTCTTCCCACCTCTGCTGATAACCTTTCAGAGCATGTTGAATGCTGGCTATGGATTTCTCCATGTGAAGGACTGAGAGCATTTCCTCATGCCATTCCTTATAAGAGGGGGGATGTTGATTGTTCCAGTGGCATAAAATAACCAACTTGGCCACAGTTGTAATGAAGGCTATATGATAGCTCTGACGTCCCAGCAGTGTATCTATGCCTATACCAATGAAAAATTATCTGAGGTAGAATGCATCGTCTAGTCCGAATAGGGGATAAACGTGTGTATTAATCTGGTGCCAAAACAGTTGGGAAACAGGACAGTCCCATAAAATATGACAGAGTGAGCCCTCCTGGGAATTACATCTACAACAAATAGGACTAGAAAGTCAGTGTAACCTATGCAATTTTTGTGGGGAAAAGTATGAATTGTGTATTTTTTTGTATTGCATAAGATGCAATTTATCTATTTTTGATATAGTGATATATGTACTCCCAGGGGGAGGGCACCTCAAAAAAGGTGCGTGAGTGGGAAATTCTTTCTCCCAGAATGGGCACTTAAGATGTGTCCTCTCATCAACAAGGTCCCTCAGGGCTATATAAAGTGCTGATATATTGTGGTCTCCAGATACGAGACCAATCAAATTATAAGAAGTACCATCTTTAAAATTCCAAGAACAAATGCTAAGGGTTATTTACTGCACATGAGTAAGTTGTAGGAAAGAGAAGATGATGTTTTGAGGAAGCTTGTTAACCTGTTGAAATTCTGTAAAAGTTATGAGATGCTCATTCTGAAGTAGATGGGCTACTTGACGTAGATTTGCTTGGGGTACAACTCC
Organism: Neoceratodus forsteri; assembly: GCA_016271365.2. Taxonomy (NCBI): domain Eukaryota; kingdom Metazoa; phylum Chordata; order Ceratodontiformes; family Ceratodontidae; genus Neoceratodus; species Neoceratodus forsteri. Next base: position 160,559,182 of record CM057453.1, read on the forward strand.
ATTGCCGAAGGGTAAGAATATAGTAGCCGAATCTATCTAATGAATTCATCTGGGAACCTGAAGACAGAAAGGGTATGAAAAATAAAAGACCAAGAAACATGGTCAAATGCATTCTTGGCATCCAGGGAAACTAGCACTGCTGGTATGTTGGAGTTGTTGGATGCTGAGATCATGTGAAAAATGTTCCACATATGATCTGAGACAAGTTGGCCTTACATAAAATCAACTTGTTCACAACCTATTGAGGGTTGCCATATGTTACTAATATGGTGGGCTAGAATTTTGGATAGAATTTTTATGTCTACAGTCAGAAGTGATATGGGTCTATAAAATTACCCACTTCAGAATGGTTCTTCCCTGCTTTGAGGATGAGGGTAATAAAGGCCTATAAAAAATTGGGAAAATGTATTTGCCTGATAACAATAATTATAGAAGTCAACAAGATGGGGTGCCAGTTCAGATTTAAGAGCGATGTAGGAGAGAAACTGTCTGACCCCAGATCTTTATCTGGAATAAGAGAAGAAATGGCCTGCTCAATGTTGGAAATAGGAATAGGGGCTTTAAGGGATGCTGCCACTTGAGAGCTTAATTGAGGAAGGGAAGCATAATTAAGGTAATCTGTTATAAGAGAGTGCAAATTCGCTGGGGACTCTTCCACTGCATAGAGATTTTCTTTAAAAGTTTGAACTTGGTGTCAGTCTGTGTGGGGATGTTAAAAGAGTGCCATCTTTTGCAGATGTGATTACTTTATTCACACAAGCGCTCTCTTGTTGTTTAAGACACACTGCAAGAAATCACCCAGTTTTCTCACTGTACATTTCATAGTTAAGCTTGGCTTTAAAAAGAGCATGTTCTGTTGCTCTCTGCTGAGCTCAGCATATTTAGCCCTTTCTTGATTGTGCTGGACCCAATTAGAGTCATGAGATAAGGAGTTGATGATTTTCTTTGACTGCCAAATGGAGGTTAAGAGGTCTTGTAGTTGTTCGTCTTTATGGTTCATCTGAACGGTGGGCAATTGAATAAGTTCCCCATGGATAGTGCATTTATATGCATTCCACCATATTTCTGCTGATGGGGTAGTGGGTTTATTAAGGAAGAAAAATTAAGCTGTCAACTGCTTTAGTCTATTGAGACACCAGTCATGTTTTAAGAGATGGTTATTAAGCTTCTAACGCTTGCCTGCATCTTTGGGCAGGGGTAAGCAAAGGGAAAGAGAGACTGGGACATGGTTGGATATAACTTTACTTCAAAGTTTGCAATATCTAGCTGCTGGGATGAAGGAAGAACTAATCATGGCAAAATCTAGCCTAGATTGAGTATTATGTGTAGGAGATTGAAAGGTGTAATCTTTTTCTGCCGGATGATTAACTCTCCAGATGTCAACAATGCCACAGGTATCTAGAAGCTCTCTGAGGGTCCTTCTTGCCGGATAGGGCCCTTCCAAATTTGCCAGCTCTATCGAGGGTGTCATCCAAACTTAGATTCCAGTCTCCCATTATTATTTTTGGTGAATGGTTGTGGAGGGAGAGAATTTGCAAATGGTGGGCGAAGAATGAGGGAGTATCCAAATTTGAGCCATAAATGCATCCCAGCAGCATTTCTTATGGGCCCACTAAAATGTGGAGGATGATAAAGCAACCCTGAGTGTTGGCTTATTCTTGTAGCACCTGAAAAGGAAGGCCTCTCCAGACCAATATAATAATGCCAGCCCTGCGGGTACTATTACCAGTCCTGTAAGCTTGACTGACCCTTAATCTATGAAAAAGGGGTATGTCTGCAGTTAATGTAGGAGTTTCCTGAAGCATAGCAAGGTCAGCTTTTAAGTTAGCAAGGTGTTTGAGAACTTGTAGCCATTTCATTTTCAAGTGACAGCCCCCTTGGTGTTCCAGGTAATGCATGTTAATTGTGTTAAGGCCATATATGCCAGTATGAGGAAAGCAGTAGACTCACCTTAGATATAATGCAGTAGTCATAGGAAGAAGCACACACCCTATTAAGAATAATGTAGGCTGGCCCGGTGGCACTGAGGATTGAGGCGCTGGACTCCACACCTCGGGCTATGCCTGCGACCCGGATTTGGGAGCGAGCTCGGGCACTGGGGGTCAGCAGGGGAAGGGCTGAGGATGAGTGCCTTCATGGTGCTCTCCTCCCCAGGAAGGAAAGGGTGGGTTGCTCCGACATACCAGTGACCCCTGGTGGAGACCAGGGGCACTGTAGTATGCCAAGCAAGCATGTAATTAGTATGGCTGATGTTGGCAGGTTGCCATGTGCCAGGGCGTCAATGTGCACCATGCAAGGGGAGGGGGTTGGGGGTAATGCACAGAAAAAAGGAAAAAAAATGGCACCATGGACAGGCGATGGCACCTGTCCCCCATGCCCTTCGCCGGGCCAATCCCTACTGGCCTTTCAGTTCCTCTGGCCGAGCCCTGCCCTGCAGCCAGAGTCTGACTTGCAAGAGCACCCAAGAGGAGGGGTGACCCACCCTGGGTGGGTTAAACTGGGGGTACTGGCTGCAGGGGGGGGGAGAGAGGAGGCACAGATCAGGAGAGCCTTAGGCGGGCAGGACCCAGGACTAGAATGCCTGAGAGGGTTCCACGGGGCCATGGCCAGAGGGAAATAAACTCTAAAAAAAAAAAGAGGAATAATGTAGAATTATTTATTTATTTAGTGATTCGGAAATAACCTTTGAGCTAAGAGTTCATTTACAACGGTTCCATGTCCAAAGATCGAATAACAGAGATACAGTGGTACAATTAAACAATGACAAAAAATATGGATATCTAACATAGGAATACTAACTGGACTTGAAACAGTTGCGAGGAGTTTGTATTGCAGGCAGTTACACATTACAAGTATTAGAGGTAATTATTAGCTGCCTTGGGTGCAGGCATTGTCACATGATTCAAGTACTTTTGTCCAGAGACAAATAAGACAGATACAATGGTACAATTTTAAATATGAGAGAGAATATGGATATCTAACATAGAAATACTAAATGGAATTCTAGTCATTTGCTAAAAAGTTTGAATTTCTAGCAGTTACTCATTATAAGTATGAGAAGTAATTCATAGCTGCCTTGGAATCTGGCATTGTCCCTTAATTAAGTAAATATTCTTTCAAGAAAACTACAGGTAATTTGGGAGAGGGGGAGGGGTGGTTGGGGCTGGAGATAACTTAGGCTGAGTCCCAGAGAAAGTGATGGAAAGACTGGCACTAAAGGAGCATCCAGGAGAAGGTAAGGGCAGGTAAGGTTGGGGTGACAGCAGGGAGAATGGTGTGGGGAAGGTGAAAGATTAGGGACAGGGTAGGAGTAAGTATGAGTGGGATTGAGGTAACTGGAGCAAGGGCAAGCAGAGAGAGGACAGTGAAAAGTATAGGTAGGGGTAAAAACTAGTGAGCAGTGGATCCAAACTCCAAGCTGGTGGGGTTAGGAAGTTCGATTATCCATAGTAAAGGTGCTCGTGGTGGATAGCAAGTGTTTTTAAGAGCTGGTAATAGTGCCTCATGCATACCTGCATTTGCAAGTACTAGTTTTGATTAGGGATTGCTTCAGGTCATGTTTAAAAGAAGAGAGGTTCTTGGGAGATCACAAGATGCAGAGTGCTGAGTAGAAGCTCCTTCAAGAAGCTCCTGCCTCCCAATAATTAAATCATCTTTATTGGATGTCCTAACTTTAATTTTCTCTTGTTTTCGAGATTCAGCGCCGTCCAATCGCTGTGGCACTCTAGTTTGAGCACAATTTGAGCGGATGAAGGCTTACATGAAGAAAGCCCCACAGAAGCATACCCCCCCAGCTACTCCTGAAAAGGCCTTTAAAAAATCCAGGGCCTCGGGTGGGCCTAGGCCTGATCCTCAGAGTCAACTTGGTGAACAGGAACCTTTAACGCTTTCCAGGTTCCTTGAGGAATTCAAGCCCTTTCGTGAGGAAATGAAAGAAATGGCAATGGATTTGAAATCCCTTTCCAGAAAGTTGGAGGAAGTCTCGCTATCTGTTTCTGATAATACAGCTCGAATAGTTTCCATAGAAAGAAAGCTTGGAAGTCTCGATCCTGATCTGGTCTTGATGTGTCAGAAATTATCCCGTTTTGAATCTAAGCTTGAAGATCTAGAGGGCCGGAGCCATAGAAACAATGTTGTAATTCTCGGGGCTGCCAGAGGGAGAGGAAGACCAATATGTTGTAGCATTTGTTCAGAAACTGGTAGATCGAGTAGCCAGCCCATCTCTTTTTGGCCCTGGCTATATTATAGAGCGAGCTCACAGGTTCTGATGGCCTAAACCCTCCCCGTGGGATCCCCCCCGGCCCCATCATTTGCTGGTTTTTGAACTATTTGGAGAGACAACACTTTCTGCAGAAAGTACGAGCTTAGCAAGAGGTTTGCTGGGAAAACATGAAGCTGAGAATTTCACAAGATTTGCCTGCCTCAGTTCACATGAAACGCAAAGCGTTCCACCCTATTGTTTCCAAGATAATTGTGGCAGGCTTGAAGTTCAGGATGGGCTACCTGGCCAGACTACAGATCTCAATAAGTGGATCCTGGAAAAGCTACGATGATCCCGAAGTGGCCCTGATGAGCCTTAAGTCTATGTTGCCAGATCTTTTTAAGGACTCTTGAGTTGAGCCGTTATAGCATGGAGAGATACATGAAGTCGAGAGTTGGAACTTTTGTTTTTCCTTTTGGGGAAATCCATCTAGTGTGAAGACCTGGGGAATTTTCCCCTGTTGATTTGGACTGGGGGGATTATCGCGGGCCATCCTGGTTTTCATTTTTCGTGGCCCTATCCACAGGGGGCCTATGCTGGTTTGAAGCAGGGGACACTTGGGGTCTGGGGCCTGCTTTAGGGGGGAACTATGTGCCAAGTCTTGGCAGTTTTTGTGTGATGGACACAGAGATAGGGAAGTTAGCTTAGTTGTGAATCAGATTTCCATTTCTCTCATCTGGATTGGTATTAAGATGGTCCTGGGCTTTCCCTATTTTTGGACTCTTACCTAGTTATAACATGGAACCGGTCACTAGGGGACTTGCGAGGAAGTAACCCTCAACTCAAGGGGGATTTAACAGTACCTTACCTCTCAGTTTGAGTGCAGTACTGTCAATTTTCACAGGGAGGGCTTGAGCATTGGGAGGCGGGTTATTCTTGGGTAGAGGCACTTGATATGCCTTCCCCTTCGGTGGTGTGATGACATTTTTCTTTTTCTCGATTCAAGCTCTCAATTTGTGCTGCAGCTATCTTCCCCTCACTGGGTTCCTGGTCTGGTATTGGTTTTTCTAGGGTCACTTTGTGTGGCAAGTATGGTTCCCGCTTTCTTTCTCGGTTCCGTTCTTGTTACCATGATCACTTGGGTGGTGCATGGATCTCACTGAGACCCCTTTCAAATAAACTCCCTACAAGTTTATACTTTGGTGGGCTCGAGGTGAAAGCCCAGGATCGTTTTCTCTTTTTTGGGGCATAATTAGTACTGTTTGGTTCCCAATATGTAGATATCTGAGTGTAATAGTTTCTAGTATTAGGGGACATTATCGGAGGGCGGGATTAGAAGGAAAAGCACCAGTACTGTGCTGAACGTCGCTTGTGACAGTTTAGAGGGTGGAGGGAGGGCGGGTTATGGGGTATGGTTGGAGGGTGGGGGAGCAGGGGGGATGAGTGGGATTTAATCTTAGGGGGGTTAGGGAGGAGGGTGGGTTTTACTGCAGTAACCCTGAGGGTATGGTTACAAGGGATATATATCCCATGTGCTGAGTGCAATTGTTTAAGTCCAACTACTTTTACTGGATGGCTAATAAGATAACATTCACGACTTGGAATGTTAAGGGGATCAGAAAGAAGCATAAACAATATCAGGCTCTTAAACATTTAAGTTTACTCAGCTCACAGATAACTTTCTTACAAGAAACTCATTTATTAGAAGTGGAAGCTTTGCAGTTAAGGAGGCAGCAGGTGGGATTGATTTATAGCGCCCAGGGATCTACATATAGCTGTGGGGTCATGCTCATGATTAACAGGGGTATTCCTTTCGTTCCTATAAAGGTTATTAAAGATCCCGAGGGAAGGTTTACCCTTGTTAAAGGCACTCTCTGGTCTGTTCCAATATTATTGGGTGGTATTTATGGTCCCAATCTGGATGATCCAGGATTCTTCATGAGGCTTATATCTATTATTCTCCCAATGCTTCCTATCAAGATTATTTTAGGGGGAGACTTCAACCAAGTGCTCGAGCCTAATTTAGATAGATCGGGTAGAGGTCTGGGAGGGGTCACCCCCGGGCAGAAGGCATTTAAGGACTTATTAGATCAATGTGGGTTCTGTGATGTCTGGCATGTTTTACATCCTGATTGTAGGGAGTTTACTTTCAGGATTATGACACACGGCTCGCAGTCCTGCATCGACTACATACTCATTTCTCAGTGTCTATTGCCCAAGGTTAAGACCTCTTTGATTCAATCTGGCCCAATCTCTGATCATTCATTAGCAGTATGCAATTTGTTACTGCTTAACTTACCTAGTAGGGAAACCAGATGGAAACTTAATGACCAACTCCTTAAGGATGTTAAATATTGTAAACTTATAAGGGAGCAAATAGAATCCTTTTCTCATTAAACCCGTTAGATAGTGCAAAGCCGGATATTTTGTGGGGGGCTTTTAAAGCCTTCATGAGAGGGATACTTATCAGTATGGTGGTTGGTAGGAAAAGGGCACAGGAGAAGGAACTAAAATCCTTACTAACCCAGATTACATCTCTGGAAGTTAATTTCCTGACTAACCCCTTAGATGAGAATATGCGAAAACTCCTAGCACTGAAAGATAAATATTTGGAGTTACTTCGAGACAAAGCAGAACTAGCTATTATCCATACCAGGACTAGTTATACCGATCAGGGGGAAAAGGTGGGACGCCTACTGGCACTGCATATCAAGCAACAGGAATCAATGAGATTTATTCCCCCCATCAGGGCAATGGCGGATGGATCTTTTAAAGTATCTCCCACTGAAATAGCTCAAGAATTTGCCAGTTACTATACAAACTTGTACAGTGACATGGAGCATCCCACCTGCCCTGAGGACATAGAGAGTTACTTAAAGGATTCCCATTTGCCCCCTCTCTCTGATCAGTACAGAGATTCCCTGGTTGTCCCTATCTCCCTGGAGGAAATTGCCAATGTTATTAGTGAACTACCAGCAGATAAGGTCCCAGGCCCAGATAGATTCTCTTCTCTCTTCTACAAGGTCTTCCGGGATCTCCTACTACCAATACTTGGCCATTTATTTCAGCACATCTTATCCGGGACAGAAACAGATCCGCACCTCTATGAAGCCCTGATAGTCCTGCTCCCCAAACCCGACAAAGACCCTGAACTGGTTCAAAGTTACAGGCCTAACTCACTTTTTAATCAGGATATTAAAATTCTCTCCAAAATACTAGCTAACAGGCTAACGGTAGAGCTTCCTGACCTAATAGGTATTAACCAGGTAGGATTTATGAAAGGGCGTTCATCCTCTGACCACTTACGCACCTTGTCACATGTCTTCTCGGCTACCAGGGACGTGAAGTTTCCTGCGGGCTTGGTCTCCCTGGATGCCGAGAAGGCATTTGATCATGTGAACTGGAACTTTTTGTTCCACGCTCTGGAGGCTTTTCATTTTCCCTCTCTGTTTATTTCCTGGATTGTCACACTTTATAAAAATCCCACTGCAAGAATCTCTGCGAATGGGGCATTCTCTAAGCCCTTTTCGCTTCATTCAGGTACTAGGCAAGGGTGCCCCCTATCTCCTCTGTTATTTAATTTATATCTGGAACCTCTTATTCAAACTATTCTCAACAATGTTTCTATACAAGGTGTGAGAATCGGGCGACACAAAATCAAAGTCACTGCATATGTGGATGACTTATTAATACATTTGTCTCATCCGGTGTCTTCAGTTCCAGCTTTGCTAAAGGAAACAACAAGATTTAGTGACTTGTCCAATTACAAATTGAATGCTAGTAAGTCCCTATTTTTTCCATTAAACCATAAAGTTTTCAAAAGTGACATCAGTCCTTTTGGTTTATGCTGGGCCTCTAGGTCATTGAAATACCTGGGTATTAAACTTTCCCGTAACCCTCTAACATTGGTTTAAAGAGAATTTGGATTCCCTATTGCAGGTGATTACTCATGACCTTGAGAGGTGGTCTAAACTTCCTATTTCACTATGGGGCCGGATCAATATAATTTGAAGATGAACATATTTCCTAGGATCTTCTACCCATTATCCCTTCTTAACACCTTTATTCCTTTACTCTGGTTTAAAAAGGCACATGGTGTCTTCACTAGATTTATCTGGGCTGACAGGTACCCTGGTTTGGCTTATCATAAGTTGGCAGCCCCAAAACTGGAGGGGGGGTTTGCGAATTCTCCATCTGGCCTTATATTACTGGGCTAGTCACCTTGCGAAATGTTTGAGATGGGTATCTCCTGGCACAGAAGAAGCACAACCGGTTTGGCTTAAAATAGAACTGGATGCAATTAAGGCCAAAAATGTAGACCCCCTTGCATTATTTTTTCTTAAGTTTTCCCAAGTAAGCATCGCCGAAGAGTGTCCCATAATAATGACCTCTTTAACGGTCTATTTCCAAATGTCTTCTTTTTTACAATATTCTCCTCATCTGGACCTGGCCCAGTCTATTTGTAATTCTCCATAATTTATTATTAATAAGATGCAGATTCCCCATCACTGGTTGCCTCAATTGGGAGAGGGGAAGCTCCTTGCTTTTATTGATGGGAAGGGGCATTGGTTATCAGTGGAAGAGATGATTAAGAAATTTCTCATCCCGGTTTCTTCCCATTTTAAAGTCCTACAATTGAAACATTTACTTGTAATTACCTTGGGTAGCACTCCCCCCTCCCAGACTATTTCTTCTCTGATACCTGAGGTTTCCCCACTTTCTGGCTCCTCTGGTGTAATCTCTAAACTATATCAGGTTTTGTTTCACAAAAAGTTTGGGGGTCTGTTTGGGCCTTCAAGATTTTGGAGTAATTTTTTCCCTCAACTTCATTTGGATTGGCACTCTCTTTGGAACTCATACTAACATACTAAAATGCCAGCAGAATAGGCCTAACAGTCTTTCATGTCTGCTCATTTGGTCAGCCCCCACCCTGGGAGCTGACCTTGCTGCCCCCCTCGCCTTCTCTGGCTTCTCCCTTCCCAGTTCCGGATATTCTCGCTGCATTGGATTTTGCTTCCAGAACCCTTCCCCTGTACCTGTCCCACCCCCTCTTGAAACCCTCCACTGTCTCTGCCTCCACCAGCCCCCTAGGCAGCACATTCCATGGCTCCACCACCCTCTCAGTGAAGTAGCACCTCCTCCTTTCTCCCTGAATCTTCCCTCCAGCTTCCACCCATGCCATCTAGTGGCCCCCTCCTCCTTCCTTCAAAGCACCCTGACTGTTGCTCCCCTATTTACCCCCTTCATGTATCTGAAGACCTCTATCATGTCCCCCCGATCCCTTCTCTCTTCCAATGTGTACATATTTAGCTCTTCAAGCCTCTCCTCATAGGTCCTGCCCTCCAAGCCCCAAATCATTTTGGTTGCCCTCCTCCAGACCCTCTCCAGGAGTTTAATTTATTTATTTTTTTATTTTTATTTATTTCGTTGTTTAACCAGGTATAGCACACTAAGCTGAAAGCTTTTTTACAGGAGTGACCTGGGAGCACAAGGAGGTTAAGTGACTTGCTCAGGGTCACACAGTATACAAGTGGAAGCTGTGGGATTCAAACCCAGGTCTGGTCTGCTGGATGTCACCAGATTTGCAGCTCAGAGCCTTAGACCACTGCGCTAATGTCTCTCTTTAAGTGTGGCCTCCAAAACTGCATGCTGCAGTTACTCGAGGTGCGGCCTCACCAAGCAGTTATACAGAGGGAGTATCACGTCCCTCCTTCTGGAGGTGATCCCCCTAGCTATGCATCCCAGCATCCTGTTGGCCTTGGCTGCTGCCCTCCTACAAGTCTCTGAGTTGTTCATCTTGACATCCACCACCACCCCCAGGTCCCTCTCATCCATTGAGACTTGTAGCATTTCCACCCCCAGGGTGTACACTTGGCCCGGGTTTCTGGCCCCCAGGTGCAGTACCTTGCATTTCCCTGCATTGAACCTTAGCTTCCACTTTCTAGACCATCTTTCCAGAGCCTCCAGGTCCCCCTGTAGGGTCACCCTCCCCTCCTCCCCATCCACCACCATCCCCAGTTTTGAGTCATCTGCAAAGAGACTCATCTCACTCCTGATACCTGTCCATATGTCAGAGACATAGGCGTTGAACAGGAGGGGCCCAAGGACTGATCCTTGTGTGACCCCACTAATGGCCCTCCTTGGGGATGAGACTATCCCACCAACTACGACCCTCTGGGTCCAGTCCTGGAGCCAATTGCCTATCCATCTGATCATCTTGTTCCCCACCCCCATTTCTCCTAGCTTATCCAACAGGCCCACATGAGGAACAGAGTCAAATGCCTTGCTGAAGTCTAGAAAGAGGATGTCCACTGGTCTCCCTGGTCCAAGGCACTCATTACCCAGTCATAGAACTCCACAAGGTTTGTCTGACATGATTTCCCTGGGATGAATCCATGCTGTCTATCGTCCAGGCACCCTGACTTTTCCAGGTCCCCCCTTAGCCTCTCCTTGACAATGCCCTCTATCACTTTGCCCACCACCGACGTCAGGCTGACAGGCCTGTAGTTCCCTGCCACCTCCCTTGATCCCCTCTTGTGGATAGGCACTATATGAGCCACCTTCCAGTCTTGGGGCACCCACCCTGTCCTCAGAGAGATGGTGAAAAGCTCCACCAGGGGTTTCTCCAGGACATCCACAAGTTCCTTCAGCACTCTGGGATGTAATTTATCCGGCCCCAGTGCTTTCTCCATCTTAAGGGACCTGAGGGCTTCCCTCACTCTCTCTGCTGTGATTTCCACTTCCGTTACCTCTTCTCCTTGCTTAGCCTTTCCCCCTCCTGCCAGTGATGCCTCCCCCTCTCCCCAGACCCACCGATCCGTAAGGGTCCCCCCTTCCTCAGTATCACTGACTCCTCCCATGTATGCTGCAGAACCTCCATTTTTCTTGGTGAAAACTGAGATGAAGTACTCATTTAATACCTCAGCCTGCTCCCCCGGGTCTTGTGCCCATCTCTCCCCTGTTTTAATCCTGCTAATCTGCCCCTTCACCCTTCATTTTTCCCCAATGTATCTAAAGAACCCCTTGTTCCTTCTCCTAATTTACCTGGCCAGGTTCTGCTCCTTCCTTGCCTTAGCCGCCCTCACCACCCTAGTGGCCCTTCTAGCCATCAGCTCATACTCCCCTCGATCCCTTTCACTCCTTTAGCACTTGATTTACCTATAGGCTGCCTTCTTTCCCTGCACCACCTCCTGGACCTCCTTGGTCCACCAGCAGGGTTTTCGGGCCCTACTGCATTTTCGTCTTACTCTTGCACAGGTGCTGGTAGCATCCTGCACTCCTCTCCTGATGATTTCCCACCTACTATCAGCGTCCTTGTCTGACCCAATCCCATCCAAATACTCCTTAAGGATCCTTCCCATTTCCTTAAAATCTGCCCCCCTGAAGTCAGTTACCTCCGTCTTTGTGCAGCATTCTACCCCTCCTAGGTCCAGGCAGAACCAGACCATGGTATGGTCACTCCACGCCAATGGGTCCCTTACCTCCAGGCCCCCAATCTGGTCACTGTCTGCCAGGACCACATCCAGTACCTGCGCCTCCCTGGTTGGTTCCCACCACCTACTGAGTTAGGAATGCATCTTAAAAGACATCCAACAACCTCTGTTCCCTGGCCACCGAGGATGTCATAGTCTCCCAGTCTGTTCCTGGCATGTTTAAGTCCCCCAACACCACCACCCTTCCCCTGCCCAGTCTACAGTGTCTCCCAATATCTGCCACCAGACTCTCCTCCAGCTCCTCTGCCAGTGCAGGGGGTCTATACACCACTCCCATTTTTACTCTCTTGCCCCCCCTTGTTATCAAGGTGACCCAAATCGCCTCCATGGTTCCCTCTGCCTCCTGTACTCCCCCTATGCCAATGCAGTTTTTGACTATCATTGCTACCCCTCCTCCCCTTCCCTCCCCCCGTCCTTCCTGAACATAGTGTAACCCTCCAGGTTCAAGTCCCAGTTGTGTCCTGCGGTGGCTCAGGTCTCAGTGACCACTGTCACATCCACTGCTCCCTCAGTTAGCATGGCCTGGAGCTCAGGCATTTTATTGCCCAAGCTTCTGGCATTTAGCAGGACTAGCTTCCACCCTTTCCCTATACTTCCATTTCCCCTGCTCATGTTCCCATGGGGATTCTGTTTTCCCCTGGTCTGCACTTTACCAGCTGGCCTTTTTCCACATTCCTCCAACTCCCCAGCTGGCTGGAGACAGAGTCCCTCCTTTATCGGCACCCCCTCGACAGCCTTTTCTCCCATCCCTCCTCCCTTAACAAGTTTAAACCCCACTTTTCACCAATGAACCCCTCTATTTTCAACTTAAGGATTCTCCTCCCCTCCAAATTGAGATGGATCCTATCTCTAGCATATAGCTCCTTATCCTCCCAGGTCTCCCCCCAATCCCCCATCAACCCATACCCTCTGGCCTCACACCACTCCCTGAGCCACTGGTTTATCTCCCTAATCTTGCTTTTGTGTACCCCACTAGCCCTTGGCACCGGCAGGATTTCTGAGAAGGAAACTGTGCATCCTATGTCATGACATACCCTGGCAAGCTCCCTGAATCTTGCCTGTATCTCTAGCTCGCTATTTCCCTCAATGTCATTTGAACCCAGGTGGACCAGTATGTCTGGGGAACCCTCACAATCCTTTGCCAGCTGATATACCTCGTGCTTGGCCCTGTGCACCATAAATCCAGGGAAGCATTTTGTTCTATCTGGCCAGGTTTCTCTCTCCCTATCCCATTTGATACCCCTGATCATAGAATCCCCCAACAGGAGTACTCTGACCACTCCTTTTCCTCCATTCCCCCCCCTTCCATGTCCCTCATCCTTCCTACCAGCCCCTCCGCCCAGCAGGCTCCTTGTTTCTCCCCATCTGGGTGTCACATGCCGACCCCTCCTTATTTACCCTGGCCACCCCCTCCCCTCTGATCCTATGCCTCTCCTCCTCCTGAGTATCCTTCTGTACCTCACTAACTCCCCCCTCACTGCTCGCGACTGGTCCTTCTCCCCTGTCCGCTAAACTAGCCTGGCTCGTCCTCCCTTCCTTCCTGTCTCCGTTTAGTCCCTCCTTGCTTGTCGTGCTCCCCTGGCCTAAACCCTCAGCTCCCTTTACTGTATCCTCCTTGTACTTCTGGTCCTTCTCCTTGCCCTTTCCTCCCAACTGGTCCTTCTCCTTGCGCTTTCCTCCCTCTTCCCCCTGCCCCTCCTGCTCTGATTCACTGCTCCCCCCATTTTCCTTCATTTCTTCAACTCATGTCATAAATTTATTTCTCAAGACAGACTGAGCCTCACGCAATACCATATATTGCATAACCTATACTATACCCTGGCCAAATTACACAGGTGGGGCTACCTAAATTCTAACGTGCAATAAATGTTTTCAGGAAGAGGGTACACTTTTTCACATGTTTTGGTCCTGCCCAAAAATCTCCCCCTTTTGGGATTCAATCAAAACTTCCTTAGACCCCTTGTTGGACCTCCACGAATACTTCACCCCCGAGATTTGTCTGTTGGGGGACCTGGCCTTTATCAGAGTTAAGGTACGAAAGTTCCACATCTCTAAGATTGCCCTATCAGCTAAGAAGATTATTCTTCGTCACTGGAAAGACAGGTCCTCCCCCTCTCTTCAGGAATAGGTAAGAGAAGTTCTGTCCAACCTGCGTGCAGAAAAAGCGATTACTAGTCTCCATAATAGATTGGCAGCATATACTAAAATTTGAGATCCCCTTCACTCATTAATCTCTCTGGTTCCAAGCTAAACCCATCTTAGGTTTCATGCTCTTGTAAGGCTTTTAGTTAGGAGCTCAGCATTGACGGTATCAGGTTGGATTACTGCAGTAAGGGAGGGTAGGGTGGGTTAGGCAGTTCTCTTTCACATTGTATCAGTGAGCCTTTGTCTATCCTACTTAATGCTGCCTTTTATGGTGGAAAATGTATCAATAAACTTTAAATTAAAAAAAAAAAGAAGAGAGGTTCTTTGCATGTAATGCTGCAGCCATTTCACCAGAGGGGAGCCCTGTATGTGAACAAGCATTGGCCAAGAGATGTTCTCCTGAAGGGGACACTAAGGGTGCCTCTAACTGTGCTCCTTGTTTTGTACATCTGGTGCACCAGAGGGGTGAGTTGCTTGATGCAGGTCAATGCAAGGCCAAGTTGGGCCTTTTTACATAGCAGGCAAGTTTGGAATTTCATCCTGCCGCTACGTGAGAGTCAGTTAGATTGTTCGTAAAGGGCACACGGATGGGTAAATTTATCTGCCCCAAGGAGTAGCCTGCATGCATTACTGAGTGCCATGGACACCTGTTTTAAGGTTGTTTCAGAGGCAGCACAGTACAGTTCTAGGCCATAGTCTATAATTAACAGGATAGAGCTGGAGATGGTGATGTGAAGGGCCGAGGCCATCAGGTACTGACGGTGCCTATATAAAACTCCAAGTCTGATGTTGACTACTTTTACTACCTGTTCAGTGTGCTTAGAAAAGGACAGAGTGTCATCTATTTGGATTTATGTCATTAGGGCGAAAGCGCAATCGTGATCGGTGGCAGGGCGAGTGTACATCTGTAAAAATCAATTTCAGTGATGTACACCTCCGGTGTACAAGAAAATGGTGCTGGGAACTTAGATTTTAAATGTTCATGCAGGGGGCTGTGCCCCTTGCACCCCCCTACTAAAGAATTCTTAACTCCAGGGGGGTGCATGTCGGGGGTGATGCAAAATCTGGACATAAAAAGAATTTCGGGCTGGGCTCACAAAAATGTAGGCTCGCCCAGACCCGAACCTGGAACCCTCACAGCTTTAGGCTGCCACCCACCAAGCTATGAGGCCAGCTCGGCAGCCCCATGCCAACCATGCCAGGCCAACCCTCCCTCCCTCCCTCCCTTGCATCCCTCTCGCCCCCACACATATATATAACATATAGTGATGTCCTGTCACCATATGCCCCAACCTCCCCATCCGCTTCTCACCCTTCCTCAGCAGTAGCCCTTTCGACATGCACTGGGATTGAGTTGCCATTATTGCAAGCACTCAGTCACCGATGCTCATTTCACGGGCTACCCATCTATTCTGACCCCAAGGTATTTGAAGCAGTTAACTTGCTCCAGATGGGCTCCCTTGTTGTTGGTGATGAGAAGTGGAAGGTTCCTGCCTTCTGTTGGTAACTTGAGATGAGCATGCTTTTCATTTTTTTGTAGTTGAGGAGCAGCTTTTGTTGGTGAAACCAGTCTTCTATTTCGTGAAAGGTGTCCTGGAGGTTTTGTTGGAGTAGGGCAAGCTGGGGGTGGCAGTTCATAATCACTGCATCATCAGCATACAAAATGATTATCCTAGTGCATACATCAGGGAGTGCATTTAGAAATAAACTAAAAAGCAACGGGCTGAGAGTGGACCCCCTGGGGACACCCAGGGAGACCTCCCTAGCTGTAGAGATGACAGTTCCTAATTTGATGTTCTGTGATCTGCAGGAGAAGTAGTCATGGAATCACCTTACGGAGGTAGTTGACATGCCAACGGCCTGCAGCTGCTGTGTAAGATGTAAGTGGTTGATAGTATCAAATGCTTTGGTGAGGTCAATAAAAATTGACCCCACAAGTATACTACCATCGAGAGCCCTATGCACAAAGTCAGTGAAATCAACTAAGGCAGTTGTCATGCTATGGCTCTTCCTAAAGCCATGCTTTTGACTGCACTGGAGAGTGTACTTTTGCAGGTACTCAGTGATTTGGTCAGCCACTATTTTTCCAATGCTTTTGAGGTGGGGGGAGGATTGAGATTTGCCTATAGTTTGATGTGCATGTGCAGTCTCACTTTTGTGCACTGTAGTCACCAGAGCAAGTTGCCAGACTGAAGGGAATGTAGTGAGTGTTAGGGATTTATTGAATAGCTTAGTGATATGGGGCAAACACATCTTCCAGGGTGAGAGCAATCATTTTCATATCTTGGTTGTTGCTGCCCCTTTTGGTTTTGCTGACTACCTTTTTTACATACATCCTAGCCTCCTTTATGGAGATGCATTTAAAGTAGAAATTAGGGTGATTGTTTTCACTGGATGAGGTGGATTGAGGCGGTTCAAGGGCATTAAAATGGTCCAGATGCAGTACAGAGCTGAGTTCTGTAAAAGCTTCATTGAAAGTCAGTAATGGTGGGCAAATCTTGGGTATTATTGTCATTCAAGTTGAGCATTATTGGGTGCTTTTTGTCTTCCTTCCCTAATAAATCCTTGCTGTTCCCCCAGAATCTCCTGCCATCACCTCACGATAATAACAAGTGGATCCCAATCTTGTAAACCACTTACAATCGCTCTAACAAGAAGTAGCACACAGGCAAAATGAACTAACAACAGTATAAAAAAACTGGAACTGGTATATGTAAGAACAACCAACAAGTCAATTAATAAACAATACAAACTGGAAGACCCCTGGTATCCCCTTCCAAGTATGGAGGGAGAGGGTAGGGGTGAAACCCTTAAAGGTGGCTCAAAGTCACTATTCACAAGAAGAATTGTGGTGTCATGGTGAACTTATGTTCTCCACAGTGACCACATCCTAGCCGAATGTTACTATAACCAAAGTCAATAAATAGCTTATGAAAAGACAATAGAAATAAAGCAGGGAGCCCAAATAATATTAAGGAGCAGTGGGGGTCCCAGAAGAACAAGAAGGTTCCAAAAAATAAATGAAGAAAGATCAAAAATGGAAGGAAAAGGATAGTGCTCAGTTCATAATGACATCAATTGCAGAGAAAAGTCAACCTCTGTACAAGAATATAAAACTTGAAGGATATGGTGGTAAGGCAAAAGCCATGAGGTATGGAACAAAGGACAGTGTGGGAGCTAAGTATGTTAAGCCAGTATATACAGAAGAACAGGACAGTGAGAAATAAAGCGAACAAATAAGAAAAAGTATGGGGAGAATTTATAAGTAACATCAAGAGAGAAAATCCTAGTACAAAATGCAAAATGTAGAAAGTCTTCTTAACTAATACTGGATCGAGGAATAGTAAGCAAAAAGACACTAAATAAACCACATGGACTTTAGCAAGGAACATAATTACTGGAGATGTGGAACCTCTTACAATCGCTATAAGACAGGCTACAGATTAGAAAGCAAAAAGGGGGAAGGAAAGGAAAGGAAGGAGGGGAAGAATGAGAAAAGATTTGAACAGATTTCCCTGTGCCCGAATGGGTCATTGCTGTGATCCCACGGTGTCCGATACAGGCCATGGTTGTGCTGGTGTAGTGCTAAAACTAAGTACAGTGTTGTATCCATGGCAATGGAGCTGCTGAAATACTGTAGAATTACAGGGTAAAAAAGTCTCACTGGATGTTGCCACTGTGATTAGTTATAGGAGATTCAGAAGAGGAGTGAGCACAATTGATTTCGGGGAGAGGTGCTGAAGCCTAACAGGTAGAGCCAAAGCTTCTGATTTCAGATGGATTAGAATGATCCTATGGAGTGTCACCAATGCCTAATCCAGCAAAAGGATTTAACACCAGCTGTGCTTCTGAATCAGGGAGATAAGGGTGACATAAATCAAAAGGCCTGAGGAATGAGGTAAGGACTGACAAAACTGTAGTAATATCAAAGACCCATTAATAGTTTAGACTAGACCAGCAAATGTTCAGTTTGGACTGTGGAGCAAGGTAAAATCATGCACTACATTAGTGATCAAGGGCAAATCAAACAATTCCCCGGGAGCATGTTCAAGAGAGCACATCCAAGGAAGAAAATGAAGCACAGAGTATTAAAGGCCTCTGGTGTCCTGGTTAGTGAGAGCTACATGGAAAAGTACTGCAAAAATGGTTGAGGAGCTCTAGGCATGCCTGCTCAGCAGAGAAGAATTCTAAAGTACCGGATGCAGTGGAGACAAACAGCCGTATTGGGTACCGCATATAAAATTTTATGCCCACTTTGTATAGCTCCTGTTTAATGGAATTGTAGGCAAGCTGCCATTCTCGGACATGAGGGGTAGTGTCGCTAAAGATATAGTAACGATAGCCATTTCATGAGAGAGGCTACTTGTCCCAGCCTCACTTTGTATGAGGACCTTATCCTATAAATTCAGACAATGCAAAATGATAGCCCTTGGCTTCCCAATCGGGGGGAAGGGTGAGTGAGGCCAAAGCTAGCAGTGAGGCTGCTCAATAAGGAATGAAACTCCTGTTAAGGAATGCAAAAAATAACTAAGTTATTTCTATGGCTGCATGCCTCCCAATTCACTACTCTAGCTTCCAATTTAGTGACGTACTTTTTAAGCTCCAGGAGTTCTTTCTCAACTCGAGCCTGCAAATCCTCGATAGAACTGATACTCATGTCGGCATCCCCAAGGCGACAATGAAAAGCTTCCAAAGCCAGTTTGAAAAATGTTAAATCCTCCACCACTTTAGTAAGTGTATGTTTAATGCCTGCCATGTCCAACAGGAGCAAATCTAGTTTATCTGGTTCAGTTTCTGTGTCCAGTGGAGAGTTGGGAGTGGATTGTTTTCTTGGTGGTTGCATCCTAGGCCGTAAGGCAGACGTATAGGTCAGTCCCAGAGTTTTAATGCCATCTGAGGAATCCATGGTAGTATTCAAGCAGTCAGTACTCCTAGAGTACAAAGGAATGCTCAGCTACTAATATTTGTGAAAATGGAAGCTGTTAAGAAATGAAAAATACTAAGTTTGTTAGCCAGGATCATCGAGCCAAAGGATGCACGACTGATCAGCCAGAGCGTATCACGTGACTCCCCATGCCGTGTCATTTATAAAGACATTAAAGATGACCGGTCCCAGCACTGATCCCGGAGGCACCCCACTGGTCACTCTCCATTTCTCAGAGTGAATGTCATTTACCACTACCCTCTGCCACCTCTCCTCTAACAAAATTTCTTATGCAGTTTACCATCTTTGGACCCACTCCTAAATTACCCAGCTTGTTTACTATTCTCCTGTGTGGAACATTGTGGAATGCCTTAAAGAAATCTAGGCAGGCTATGCCCACCACTCCACCCTGATCTAGTTCCTTGGTCACCCAGTCAATGGAGTCTTTCAGATTCGTCTGACATGATCTCCCCTCCTGTGAATCCATGCTGCCTCAGATATTGTAACCCATTAGATTCAAGATATTCCACAATCCTTTCCTTCAACAGTGATTCCTTTAACTTTCTCACCACTGAAGTCAAACTGACTTGCCAGCCTCTTCCCTGCTACCACTTTTGGGAAGTGGGACTGCATCTGTCCTCTTCCAGCCCTCTGGGACCACTCCTGTTTCCAATGAGCTGTTAAATAGGACAGTCAGAGGTGCTGCCAGTACCTCCCTGAGCTCCCTCAATACCTTGGATGCACTTTATCTGGCCCTATTGCTTTGTCTACTTTCAGATTTGTGAATCCCTTTAGGACTTTGTCCTCCAAAACTGGACTAGTGTCCACCTCCCTTCATCCAATGCTCTTGTTACTTTTTTGTGGTCCCTTCCTGTCTCCTTCCTCTGTGAACACTGAATGAAAGTATTTGTTAAGAATGTCTGCCTTTTTCTGGTTCCTCCCTGCACATTCCTACTTCCATCTTTAAACTTGAAATCCCACTTCCTCTTTTCACTTACATACCTAAAAAGATGTCTTGTCCCCTTTTGTTACCACCAGGGGTTTTGCCTCTTCAGTTTGTGCCTTCACACTCCTTACCACTCTCCCTGTTTCCTTCTGCCTCCCTCTGTTTCCCTCTGTTTCTTTTGATTTGCCTCCCATCCTCTTCCCTCTGCATCTCCTTATAACTTCAGAATGCTACCCTCTTGGCTTTTACCTTTTCCAACACTTCTTTTGAGTACCATAGTGGTGTCTTTTTTCTCTTGCTTTTGCTCACTTGTTTGATACAGAGGTTTCTTGCCTTCACTATGGCCTTGTATAGCTTCGCTCACTGTTGCTGCACCCCGCCAGGTCATCCATGAGGTATTCACCCATCTTTTTAAAATCTGCCCTTCTGAAATTCAGGACCCTTGCCTTTGTGTGGTTTGATTTTGCAGCCGTCCTCAAACTGAACCACAATTTCTGGTGATTACTGGTCCCCAGGTGGTCTCCCACCTTGATGTCTGCAACACTGTCCCTGGCAGTGAGTACCAGCTCTGGTACTGTGCCATCGTGAGCAAGTTCAGTGATTAATTGCATGAGGAACTCCTCCTGCAGGGAGTCCAGAATGTCCCTGCTTCTAGCTGAAGCCACAGCTGGGACCCTCCAGTCTACATCCAGGAACCTGAAGTCCCTCACCACCAGTACCTCCGCTTTACTGCAATTTTGCCAGCAACTTCCAAAAGTACCTTATCTATCCTAATCTAACTCCTCCCCCTGTACTGAATGTCTATAGATCACACAAGTGCAAATAGAGGCTCCATTCTCCATCCCTATGGTGATCCACCATACCTCTGCCTCCCTGTATTCCCTGCATCACGATCACTTTTCTGCTCTCCCTCACATAAACTACCACACACCCACTTTTTCTTCCTGAACAGAGTTTAGCCTGGTTTGGTCATGTCCCACTCATAGTTTTCAGTGCAACCTGACTAAGTAATGGCTAGAATATTCAGGTTGGCCTCTACCATGATGGTCTCTATGTCCAGAATCTTATTTCCTAGACTTATAGCATTCACACATGACTTTAAATGTTTTGTTATCTCTATGTTTGTTACCCCATTTTTTCCCCCATCCATCCTTCCTTCTTTTCTTTTTAATGTGTCCATTTCCATCCCCCTTCACTTCTACCACACTGCTTCCTTTGTTAATTTGTAAGCTGGGTGATTCCACTCCCCTCAGGTTCTCTCTACTGTGTACTTCAGTCTAGGGGGGCAGCTAGTGCCTTCCCGGTTTCTTCCCCTACCCCCCTTGGCTACTTTATATGTTCATCAAAGTAGCATCTAAATCATCCCTGAGGACTACGCTTTTCCTCTTGGATGGATGCAAGGCATCTCCCCTGTAAAGACCCTTATCCCTCCAGGTAGATCCCCATCCTCTCTGCATTATTCTCTCAACCAAGAGTTGAAAGTCCTGGCGTGGATAGCCCTCTCCTCCCCACTGTGGTAGACAGGTAGCACCTCAGTGAAAGCCACTGTGTGTGCTACCTGTCCAAGATCCCTTCCCAGCTCCCTGAACTCCCCCTACACTATCACATCCCTGTCCCTAGCCAGGTCATTGGTCTCCAGGTGGACAATGACATCCAGCTCTATCTCCTGTCCTGCTGTCCTAAGGATCCTCAAGGTCCACTTCCCATCACTCCAGACCATAGCACTGTGTAGTCACTTAACCTCACTCTTCCCCCTTCCAATTCTCAAATCTATCCCCCTCACACTTGAATCTCCCACCAGAAGTTTCTTCCTCCTTTTCTGTGGTCCTCTTCCTTCCTCCTTGGGGTCTCCATTACAGAGGACCCCCATATCATCTCTGGTCACAACCACAGGTGCCTCCTCCTGGAAGCTACACCTCACCAGAGCAGTGTAAGAAATTGATAGTGGTACTGGTTCAGGAATGTGCCTCTGACCTGCCACCCCCACTCTTCTAGAGTCCACCATATTCCAGCTGTTCCTCCTCCCTGGCATTCTCTGGGGTAATGGTGGCAGACTTAGTGGCCCTGTTTTGGTATGGAGGTCCCCAGAATCCTAGACAATTTGGCCTGAAGTCTAGTGACCTCCTTCCTCAAACCAGAGAGGTGCAAACAGATGGGGCAGCAGTGCCATCTCCAGAAGGTCTCTCTGAAAACTGCTGCCCCACACCACTGCACTACACCACTGATAGTATTCCCAGCTCCTATTCAACCTGTGTTACCAGGAAATACTTATTTACCCATACCCCTGATAGGGTGTATCATAGAAACATAGAATTTGATGGCAGATAAGGACCGCAAGGCCCATCTAGTCTGCCCCTTTCTTTTTCTGCCTTATGAATGTGCCATCAGCCTTTGCTCTGTCAATGGCCTATCTTCATATTCATCTGTATTGCTCCCTTATGCCTATCCCATGCCTGTTTGGAGCCCTGCACTGTATTAATATCCACCACTTCCTGAGGTAGGCCATTCCATGCAGCCACCACCCTTTCTGTGAAAAATTACTTCCTCACATTACCCCTTAATCAGCCTCCCTCTAATCTCATGCTGTGTCCTTTTGTCCTGCTATTTTTCTTATATTGAAACATGTTAGACTCTTTCACCTTGTTAATGCCCTTAAGGTGTTTGAATGTTCTGATTATATCACCTCTCTCCCTCCTTTGCTCTAGGGTATACATATTGAGCTCCATTAATCTGTCCTCATATGTCTACTGATGCAGTCCCTGCACCATTGTGGTTGCCCTTCTCTGGACTGCCTCAGTTTAGTTAATGTCCTTGTGAAGGTTTGGGCTCCAATACTGCACACAGTACTCCAGATGGGGCCTAATTAGTGTCTTGTAAAGAGGGATTATTACCTCCCTCTTCCGACTTGTGATACCCCTACTAATACCCCCCAACATTCTTCTAGCCTTACCTACTGCTTTAGAGGTCTGCTTGGATGATTTCAGGTCATCTGTGATAATGACACCCAAATCTCTTTCTTCCCTTGTGACTGCCAGCAACAAGTATCTAGCTTTCCCTTTTTTATTGCCCAGACACCTTGTGTTGGTGCAGATCATTTTCCGATATCTATCCCTGCCCCACTTCTTCCATACCGTGGCTGTACTTGATTCCGTTGCATTCGATAAAGGGGGTGGCCAGCAAGGCCCCATTGTTTGTGACATCTTGAGTGTATCTTGCCACTGTGGCTTCCCCTTCACTAGTTTAAAGTAGTTATCTTCTGTACCCACCTTTTTGCCAGTACCTTTATGCCATCCTCCCTGGGATATAAGCCATTCCCTTTGAACAGCCTCCAGTCCTATCAAGTTCTGCCCTAGTCCGAAGAATCTGAAATCCTCCCTGAGTCTACCCTTTCACTGTGCACTGAATTGGAAGACATGGAACTGTTCCCTTTGATTCAGACATAGCCACAGTAGCACCACAGGGAAGGTTACTGTCCCTTCTCTCTCCTTTACTACCTTTCACAGAGCACAGAAGTCTGACTTCACCTGTCCCATGCTCCATCTTCTCAGATCAGTCATGTCCATGTGTAGAATTATACCTGGCCTTCCCTCCCACTCTCCAGTGAGTTCCACCATCCTGGCTAAAAGTTTGTCTTCTATTCCTCCATGGAAACAGCAGACAACCGCTTTACCATCAAGCATAAGACCCAGATCCATCCCTGTGTCCCTCACAATTGAATCCACTAGTATGTGTCCCTTTCTCTTGTCTCCTTTGGAGTATGACCCACTCCTTAGCATGCTGTCCAGTGGTGCCTGCCTGCTGAGCACAATGGTTCCTTTTTCCCTTTTGTGGAGAAATTAGGGAATCTCTTGTTGCAAGAGGGCAACCTATTGCTGATGCACAGCCCTGGTTTCTCCAGTTTTGACTTCCCTCCCGCTTCTTCACCTTCTCCCCCTTCTTCCCTTCTCCCCACTATATTCTGCTCCTTTCTATGGCCTATGGTGGCCTTGAAGGTGGCTCTGACTGTCGTCCCCTATGAGGCTGGTGGCCGCACCTCTCAAGCAGTATATTTCAACCCTTGAAGCTTCCAGTTCTGCCCTCATGGCTTAGAATCTTCTGCAGTTGAGACAGTAACCAAACTCCCAGAGCACCCTCTGGTTCACTACTGTCCCACAACCCTTGCACTCATCCATCCTCCCACCAATGTGTTCCCTCCCTTTCATTACTGTGTGCTTATACTGGTTGCAGCTAATTTATGTTTTGACATTAGTGTGTTTCTTTCAGTACCTCCTTGGACTCAGGCTCTATGCACTGTTTTTTGCAATTCACACTATTTGCTATTAGGCTATCCTAGATATGTACAGGCAATTGCACTCCCACTTCTCCCACACACATGCACTGTCACCCCTACATACACTGTCACTTCAGACTCTTCCACATATCCTCCTTTGCTGCCACACTCCTGCAAACATGCTTTGCCCTCATAAACCCCGCAAACACATACACTGTTAACTCCAGACCCCTCAAACTGGGCACTACTGTAAGCTGCTCTGAGTGGAGGACTGGAGGAGGAGGAGAGCTCTTGTCAGTGAAGACCATTTACAAAGCACATTTGGACTGCCATGGTCTTTGCTTTAAGGGTTCATAACCAAGCAGCACAAGAAGAAACATTTGATTACCTTCTCTTCCAGGATCATGGCTACAGTACTCTTTGGTTCGTCAATCCTGCAAATACTTAGCAAGCAAACAGTCAGTCTGCACTCAGGGAATACAATTCAAACAGTAGGAATTTTTATTTAATAACAAGTCACTGGATCTTGACTTGCTCGTGGTCACACAGTATGCAAGCGGAGGTTGTTGGAATCAAACTCAGGCCTGCTGGATGTACCAAGCTCATTCAATGCTTGTTACTCTAACCTCTAGGCTACTGTATACTGTGAGCCCAAATGCCCAGTCCTACCTAACTAATGAGGAACATGACAGCCCTAGTGGTTTTTCACACAAGCGCCCTAACCTACAGACTGCTCATTCCATTCACTGTCATCAACATAAGTCCCTATACATTTATTGTTCCTCCAGCCTCCCAAAACCCATTACTCTGCAACCAAAATGTTCTCTTCTTCTCAGCATAGTTCTGTAACATTTATGACAACAATCCATACTACAAGAAAATCACACAAACATTGCTGGCTTTTGCCGACTCTTGTTGTGTATGTCACCTAACCTAAACCTCTACATCTCTGCATTGCCCTGGATACCAAACAGGATATTACTAATAAGCTGAATAGGGGCCATATTTTTTACAGGGATGGACACATGGATTGATATTCAGGTTGTGCCTGCATCTGTATCCTTCCAACTGCATCTGAGTAGCATTGCTGCTATTTTCATGAGTTAACCATTTGCAATAAAAAGTCATGAAATACTTGACACAAGTAGGATTTGCATCATTTGTGGTATTGCTGCTTTGATTTGGATGTTCAGGTGCTGTTAGACCATGTAATCGATGATGTAACCATCTAGATGGAATTCCTTTTTTGAAAACAGTAGAGGGGATCTCAGATATAGCCTTTTGAAAATACTGCCCGTGGTGTTTAACAATGACTTTTGAATTAAATACTCATAGTTGTTTCCGAGTGCACATTTTTTTTTCCCCGCCTTACTTGCCCCCTGGCCTGCCTCTCCTTCTGGCTGCTCATGACCCCCCCCGATCTCCTCGTCCCAACCCCCTTCCACTCACCTCAGATCGCAGTTGACCCAGGGGTGGCCCGGCATATCCCTTTGCCAGATGGGTCCCCCTCCTCTGAGGGGGAAGGCGCCAGGAGGGGAAACCAGCGCACTAGTCAATGAGTCCCCGGGTGCTGCTGAGGTGGATTCTGGGGTGTCAGAGCATCTGAGTCGGCAGGAGCCAGCAGCCATCATCCGGCCAACCAGGAAGCTAGAGTTTCCACTTTTCTCCCTGGGGGCGTGCTGTGCCACGGATGTCTAGCCCAAGCCGATGTTCACCAAGCCCCTTGTGCAGTGGGGCTCGCTTAAGCTGTTGCTCTCCTGGCCTCTGCCAGGAGGCATCAGACAGCGAGCCACATCCCCTCCCTCCCCCCAGAGAAGGCGAGCAGTCGCGGGACGCTCAAGCATTCTCCTCCCCCGGCTGGCTCTCCAGCGACCCGAGTCCATTCCCGAACCCGGGTCACCGGCGTCACAAGTGGAAATCCAACCACTGCGCCGACGAGCTGGCCATGCACAGTTTTTAATTTTATTGGTCAGCTTGCCTGCTGCATTTCTCCCTGCTCCCCAGCCACACTTGAGGGTCAGCTGATGTCAAATGTGTATTTGGTGAATTTGCTGAAATGCAGCATTTTTATGTTTGCTTGCACGCATGTGCAAAGAAACATAGTGGCACCATATGAATTTTCATAGGTGTGCCACTCAGCTTCCAATGCCCTGCTCCCTTTTGCAGGCACTGTCTCACCGCACCAATAAATGTCGGAGCTGTCTATGACAGCAGTTCAGATGCATTGGCATACAGTTGAAAGTGAAATCTGCTGCAATCAGTGGTGGTAAGGTGTAGGCAATTTGCATACTGCCGTCGGCAGTATGCAAATTGCCTACACGTCACACTGCATCTGAACTGTCATAGACAGTTCTCCCCCCATCCTGAACACCTACGTAGCATGCTGGGAGCTCACCATGCTCATGCACTCCCCCCACCCGCACACCGTATGGCCGAAAGGGGTGCTCAATCCCTCATTGGCTCCGTTGTCCCCCAAAACAGATTTCCAGGTGCCACTCTGGGAGCCCACCCCAGTGTGGCAAAAGTCTGTATGGCGACGGGGGTGCCCAATCCCCTGTCGAGTCCACTGAACCCCCAGCAAAAAAAATGACTTCCAGTTGCATGCGACCCACCCCAGCGTGGCAACATCCATATTGCCGATAGGTGCCCAATCCCCACTGCCCACTACTCCCCCCAAAATAACCAGCTACCATGCTGGTAGACCACCCCAGCATGGCAAAAGTCCCATGTCGTCTTCTAAAATAAAAAAGACAACTGCAGAAAAAAAAAGAGTCCCTCATTGACTGGTTGCACCTCTTTCCCCAACCAGTGCCCACCCTCTGTGCACCCACCTTCCCTCCCCATACTTACCTCTGGAGCCCAGCGTGATGATCTTCAGTGGACCGGGAACACATCTGCACTCTTCAAAGCCGACCGTGAACTGAAAAAATGCCAGTAAGCTGTATAATGGCATAAATGGGGGGTTTTCAACTTTGATGCATATCTAGGCCATTTTGGGGAATTTTTTCACCAAAGTTTCAACATGGGGTTCTTGGGGCCCCTCCTCATGAACTCAGTCACTGTTATTTTGTTATTCTATCCTGAAAGGTGATTTCGCGGTCACTGTGCAGAACCACCTTTTGGGACTGAGTAATGAAACAACAGTGTCACATTTCATGAGGTAGGCCCCGCCAAA
This sequence comes from Neoceratodus forsteri, assembly GCA_016271365.2. Classification (NCBI taxonomy): domain Eukaryota; kingdom Metazoa; phylum Chordata; order Ceratodontiformes; family Ceratodontidae; genus Neoceratodus; species Neoceratodus forsteri. The sequence continues at coordinate 160,586,336 of CM057453.1, forward strand.
ACCCTATGTTGAAAATTTGGTGAAATAATTCCTTAAAATGACTGTTTCACAAGTGTGCGTTGCGCTGTTCCTACGCATGCTGGTAACTTCGTGAATTTTTAATATTTGCACTCCAGATTTTCAAAATTGCCATTTTACCACACCTCCTTATGAGCAGTACAGCTGTCATTTTTCACATCTTGCCCAAAATGTGTTTTCGCACAGGTAGTGCTCAATGGCGTGGTTGGTGTGTGAAATCAATGTTCTGGACAGATTAAGAAAATCACAGTGGCACTGTTCATGAGCAAAGTTCTTAAAATGGCTATGTTGAAAATTTGGTGACAAAAGTGCATAAAATGACAGTGTTAAAGCGTGCATTGCACAGTTTCCACGCACCCTTGTAGGGTCAAGAATTTGTAATATTTTCAGTCCAGTGGCATTTTTTCCACACCTCCTTATGAACAGTGCAGCTGTCATTTTCCACACCCTGGCCAAAATGTGTTTTCACACTTCCGGCGCAGAAATGCGTGGTCGCTATGGGAACTCAGTGTTTGGGACATATTGCGAAAATCACAGTGACACTGTTCATGAGCAGAGGTCCCAAAATACCTGTGTTGACAATCTGCTGTAAACAATCCCCAAACTAATTACATTACGGGTGTGCGTTGTGCAGTTTCTACACATGCTTGTGACTTCACCAGTTTTTTATATTTTCACTCCAGATTTTCAACATTGCAATTTTTACACCTCCTCATGAACAGTACAGCTGTCATTTTTCACATCCTATTCGAAATGTGTTTTCACACTTGTGGTGCCAAATGGCGTAGTCGCTGTGCAAAATCAGCTTTTGGCTAACAAACTGATATTGCTACTGTTCATGAGGTGGGGGTCACAAAAAAATCATGTTGAAAAATTGGAGTTAAAATACCAATGAACACCTGGGGTGTTAGGGTTTCCTGCCATAACGCCCCACCCTGTAGACACTGACAGGCATCAGGGGTGTGACTTGGGATTGTCACCTGTAATGCTCATACCATTCTACCCGCACCCACACCCTGCAGCCAGTGACAGGCATCGAGGTGTGCCTTGGACTCTTCGGCCCCAAAGTTCATCCCATTCTCCTACACTGCACCTATTTCACCATATTTCCCTATGGAATGGGGTGAGCATAAGGCCCAAGGACCCCAAGGCACACGGTGACACTTGTCGGTGTCTGCAGGGTAGGGTGTGGTGAAATGGCATGGGCGTTATGCCTGACGACCCAAAGACACACCTGAATGCCTGTCAGTCTCTGCAGGGTGGTGGTGAGGTTGGCTTCAGTTCAATACTTCACTGCCATTCCTATTATGCAGCTCTGTAACTCCTACACTACCATTTCCAATGCCAGCAAGCAAACATTCAGCATTGGCAAATGCTTAGTACATTAGCTTTTGTTCAATCAAATGTTTTGGGCCACTTTGCATCACTTTACCCTTCAGCCAGATAATTAAATAAATAACTCTTTAAGCCTTCCAAGGAGACCAGGGTTAGTCCTATGGTCACCCCTTTCCCACCACTGTCACTTATAATACTTCACCTCCATGCCAGCCTTTACAAAAATGTTTTTGTCTCCTGTCTTAGTGCCAGATGCTCACTGAAGTAAAAAAAAAAAACCTAATTGGAGGAAATGGCTTGGGGGGGGATTGTAACTGGCTGTTAAGGCAGAGGTGTTGTGAAAGAATGTCTCTTACCTTCATTTCAGCCTGCTAGACCTCCATAACAAGAACTCAATATAATTACAACTGAAGTGTCAATGCTGAACCTAAGACAGGGGAACTAAACTGAAGCTGACCCAAAGTTGCCAATTTTCACATTTGCTCACCATTACCCACACTCTTAAGAATTTGTTTTGCTGCTAGTACTTCTTCAGTTTATAATTGTCTGTCTTTCAAGACTGAAAGTGGACATGTGTTTATTTACTTTTAGAGTCCTCTACTAAGACTGCATGACCAAACATATGGTAAGGGGCTCATATTATTTTTTTTTCCTGAATCCCTAAACTACCTAGACAGTACTGGGTCTAGCACATGGGGTGGTATCTCATGCAGCAGTCTGTTGTCATTATTATTTAGACACGAAGTAATGTTGTCTCATGGAGGCAACAGCTTATATTCTTTAAGTATTTACATCTTTTTGCAGATTCTATGAAAATGACTATCACTATATTCAAAAGATTAAAAGTTTATTGTCTCTGGTCCATCAGGTATTACTATCACTTCGGTTATTTACAATTTTGACTCTAGATGTCGCTGTTGTTCTTCATCAAAGTCGGTTATGAAGGCAGTTACTATTTCAGTGTTTTCAACTTCAAAACAAATGTCCACAATTTTGCTTAGGGCCTGATTTCTGCTGTGGCAGCATTTGTTTCAGGTAGGGCTTGTGCTCTTATGGCACGCTGTACTTGCTAACAAGTTTTTTTTTTCTTTTTCTTTTTTTTGCAGTTACAACCACTCAAGACAATCTGAGTGTTCCACTTATAGTGCTAATAATTGTGCAGCAGCTGCCAACATTCCTTAAAAACCTACAATAAGAATATTTGTTTCCCTTGAACTCAGAATTAGAATATTTTGATATGCAGTATACTGCACTAGTTGTAAATACATTAGGTAAATAACTCATGTAATTGTCAAATAAATATTAATTTTCACTTGGAGCACATTATCTCACTTACAACATATGTTAGTTCACTTAGAACATGTTATTTCCTCATACAATCTGAAAACAGAGAACAGAAAACAATGGGCCAGATACAGAGTAAACAATGGAAAGAGACATAGACAATGAGAGCAGAAAAAATATTGGTCTGTCCTGTAAGTCTGAAACACCCTATCATACCCGAGACCTTTTGCCTATATGGGGTTTTAGCCCCCACTATCCACCCCCTTGCTCATTTTACTGCTACCACCCTGATAAAGTATGAAGCCCTTCACTCTGTCTCAGCTGTGCTTGAAACCATTAAAAGGTTTTGGTACTACCACATCAGCTGGCAGACTGTTCCATGGCCGAACCACCCTCTCTGTAAAATAAAACGTTCTCACGTCCCTCCTGAACCTCCCCCATCAGTTTCTACTAATGTTCCTGTGATCTTGATCCACTGTTCCTGCTGTATAGTTCCTCACAGTTCTCTTTGTTCATTCCTTTCAGGATCTTGAAGGTTTGTATCATATCTCCTCTCTCCAGTCTGGCCTCCAGTGAGTACATGTCAGTGCCTTTAGCTGATCCTTGGTACATCTGCCCTGCTCACCCTGAATCATTTTGGTTACCCTATGGTGCACCATTTCCAGCCTGTCTTTGTCTTTCCTCAGGTGAAGACTCCAGAACTAGGCACAGTACCCCAATTGTGGCCTCACCAATAATCTATAGGAAGGTACTAATACTCCCTTTTTTCTGCTGTCAATACCCCTCCCAATGCACCCCAGAATCCTATTGGCCTTACAACTGACTATGTTACATTGGTTAGATTGTTTAAAGTAGTCATTTATGATAACTCCTATATCTATTTTATCTGAAGTAGTGTCCAGCTGAACCCCTCCCATCCAGCACTCTGTCCTGGAGCTTTTGTTCCCTATGTGCATCATCTTAAACTTTTTGGCACTGCATTTCAACTGCCACATTTTGGACCTCTTCTCTAATCTTTGTTGGTCCCTCTACATCTCCCTAATCCCTCCTTGCTGTCTACCCTACCACAGAGCTTAGTGTCATCTGTGAAGAGACATGTCTTGCCCTGAATTCCTTCTCCTAGGTCTCTGATGAACATATTAAAAACAACTGGATAACCAGGACCAATCCCTGTGGCACTCCACTGGTGACCTCCCTCTGCCTGGCGTTGACTGTTTACCACAACCCTCTACTGTCTCCCTTTCAACAAATGTCTTATCCATCTAATTGTGTCCTTTGCTGCACCCAGGTCGCCTAGCTTCTTCAGCAAGCTTCTGTGATGCACTGAATCAAAGCCTTGCTGAAAGCAAAGTACAGCAAATCCACAGTGAGACCCTTATGCTTTACCCTAGTTACTTAGCCAAACATTGCTATCAAGTTGGTTTGACAAGACCTCACTACCACAGACCCATGTTGTTTATTATCTTGGAGTCTGTTTCTCTGCTGGTATTCCACTAGCTTCTCTTTAACTAGTGCCTTCATCAGTTTACTCACAACAGAGGTAAGATTGAAAATGCTATAGTTACCTGTTTGCTCTTAGCCCCTCCCTAGTGGAATGGCGCTACATCCACTACCCTCCAGAACTTTGGAACTTCCCCTGTCTAAATTGAGCAATTCAGTATCCCTACCAGGGGCTTAACTTGTACAAGTTCCTGTTCCTTGAGTCTCTTGAATGTATCCTGTCTGGTACCAGGGCTTTATTTACTTTTAGGGCTCCTAGACCTTTTCAGAAAGAAAGACAGTTTTGTTTCAAATCCTCCTGATGGCATTTCAGCTTTTGGCTTTATCAAAGGATAAAGCCGAAAGGTGAAATGCTGTTATGAGGATCCTTGCTGCTCTAAACTGCAGTGCATGTTTGTCAAGTCTGGCAATAAAAAGTATAAGGTATTGAATTTGTTTTGTGCATTTTGTAATGAGAAGAGGAGTGCTGTGACATCTATTTCACTAGGATTGATATGTGTCACAGGGACCTGTTGCTCTTACTTTATCTGGTTATTATCACTGTTTAGGTGCCACTAGGCACCAGGGATACATAAGGGGACAATGATCAGATGGTGGGGGGGCACCACTAGACACCAGGAAAACATTACAAAAGTATGGGGAAGGCAATCATAGGGTAGGGGCACCACTAGACACCAGGGATACATAAGGAGATGATGATTGGAGGGGGGGGCACCACTAGACAACAGGGAAACATTATGAAAGTATGAGGATGGTGATCAGAGGGTGAGGGATACCATTAGACAGCAGGGAAACATTATAAAACTAAGGGGATAGTAAGCAGAGGGTGGGGGCACCACTAGACACCAGGGAAACACATTACATGCATAAAAGGATGGCAATGGGGGCCCCACTAGACATCAGAGATACATAAGGAGACAATAATCAGAGGGTGGGAGGCACCACTAGACACCAGGGAAACATTACAAAAGTAAGGAGATGGTGATTGACGGGTGGGGGGTGCCACTAGATACCAGGGAAATGTTATAAAAGTAAGGGGAAGGATAGCAGAGGGTGATGGGCACCACTAGACAACAGAGCAATATATCACATACATAAAATGAGGTGATGGAGGGGCACCACTAGACACCAGGGACACTGTGTCTCCCTGCTCTCACTGCAGCCCGCAGCATGAGTTCCAACTGCAGAAGTCAAGAAAACCATGTTGTTCTCATACAGATAATGCTGTTGAACAACTCCTCTCTCTAAGCTGGGCATCTGTGATTTTGGATGCCCAGAAAACGTATTTCTGCCAACTTTAAAAAAACAAACACCAGAATCTACCTAAACAAATCCCATTTAGCTAAGTTCAGGTGTTCGTTTGTTTTTTAAAATACGTTATTTTTATGTACTTTAAATGTTTGTAAGTTTAAACGGCAAAAAGAAAATGCTGGTCATATGAAAAAGGATTTTTTCCTCACAAAAAAAGTTTGGCCCCATATGAAAAAGGATCTTTTTTCTTATGGCCAAATTCATTTTCTATTTCAAACATCTATTCTAAAGTGTCTACTGAGTTTGCTCAGAACCAAAATTTCAAATTCTTATAACTCTAGAATGGATTACTATTTTCTCACCAAACCAGTGAAAGGCTCTACTCTGGGCCAAACACTTTCTACACAGAAAATTTCAGATCAAAATTCCAACCAACTGGGCACTAGGGGCTGACAAAAAACAGCAATAGACCCCAATTTTTACACATATTGCACTGTCTAAATCTCAGAATCCACACATCTGATTGAAACAAAACTTGGCATATCAGGAGTCCTTCGGTTTCCAACAGGGTATGCAATTTTGTGCAAATCCATTGAACTGCTGCAAAGTTATTAAAGTGCACAAACTGGGGTTTAACATGAAACAGCCTATTTAATCCTAACTATAGTGGAGGGACCGCACCACTATAATACATATCTAGCACCCCTATAGTTAGGGCTGGATCAGCACTTTTATGTTAAACCCAAATGTGTGTACCTTAATAACTTAGGCATACTTTGACAATATAGCCCAGTTTTTGGCATTCATGGGTAGTCTGCCAGAATCTCAAAACATGAACAGTTTTGTGACAGCATCTTGTATGGGTTTTGACATATGGCATGGTAAAAAAAACATTAAAAAAACACCTTATTTCTTGTACTTAACATTGGATTTTTCCCCTCATCTACAGACTAGACTGTAGGATATTTTTTCCTGACATTTTCAGGGATGAAGAGATCTGTGCCAAGGGTGTGTCATTGGATGGTTTGGTGAACAGATATCATACAATTTTTGAATTACATGTATAATGACTTTTGCAATAGCCACTACAGAGGAAGGTAAAAAAAACAGTCAAACTGTAAATAGTTAAGGGTTTACTGTTGGTTGGCAGAAGACACCAGGAGAAAGGACTGCTCTGTGACTGGACTTCTCTGCTGGGAATAAAGAAGAAGAACTTTTGTACTTGGACCTTTAATTTAGGGTAAAAAAAAAACTAACAAAACAAAAAAAAAGTGTGTGTTTGTCTGAACTGAATGGGTATCTGAACAATTATCTAGGTGTAAATCTCAGGTGATTGAAAGGACTTAATAGCTGTGAGGTTTAAATTACTTGTAGAAAGATCTAGTAAGTAAGGGGAGTGGCTTAGCTAGAAGTATGCTACATTTAAAGACTGCCTTAGAAAGATTCTGCTAATAGCTTGGCAGAAGACACCAGGAGAAAGGACTGCTGTGTGACTGGACTTCTCTGCTGGGATTAAAGAAGAAGAACTTTTGTACTTGGACCTTTCATTTAGGGTAAAAAAAAACTAACAAAACAAAAAAAAGTGTGTGTTTGTCTGAGTTAACTGAACTGAATGGGAATCTGAACCGTTATCTATGTGTAAATCTCAGGTGATTGAAAGGACTTAATAGCTGTGAGGTTTAAATTACTTGTAGAAAGATCTAGTAAGTAGGGGGAGTGGCTTAGCTTGAATGAAGCTACATTTAAAGACTGCCTTAAAAAGATTCTGCTAATAGCTTGGCAGAAGACACCAGGAGAAAGGACTGCTCTGTGACTGGACTTCTCTGCTGGGAATAAAGAAGAAGAACTTTTGTACTTGGACCTTTAGTTTAGGGTAAAAAACTAACAAAACAAAACAAAAGTGTGTGTTTGTCTGAGTTAACTGAACTGAATGGCTATCTGAACAGTTATCTAGGTGTAAATCTCAGGTGATTGAAAGGACTTAATAGCTGTGAGGTTTAAATTACTTGTAGAAAGATCTAGTAAGTAGGGGGGTGGCTTAGCTAGAAGAACGCTACATTTAAAGACTGCCTTAGAAATATTCTGTTAATAGCTTGGCAGAAGACACCAGGAATATTCTGTTAATAGCTTGGCAGAAGACACCAGGAGAAAGGACTGCTGTGTGACTGGACTTCTCTGCTGGGACTAAAGAAGAAGAACTTTTGTACTTGGACATTTAATTTAGGGTAAAAAAAACTAACAAAACAAAAAAAAAGTGTGTGTTTGTCTGAGTTAACTGAACTGAATGGGTATCTGAACAGTTATCTAGGTGTAAATCTCAGGTGATTGAAAGGACTTAATAGCTGTGAGGTTTAAATTACTTGTAGAAAGATCTAGTAAGTAGGGAGAGTGGCTTAGCTAGAAGTATGCTACATTTAAAGACTGCCTTAGAAAGATTCTGCTAATAGCTTGGCAGAAGACACCAGGAGAAAGGACTGCTGTGTGACTGGACTTCTCTGCTGGGAATAAAGAAGAAGAAGAACTTTTGTACTTGGACCTTTCATTTAGGGTAAAAAAAAACTAACAAAACAAAACAAAAGTGTGTGTTTGTCTAAGTTAACTGAACTGAATGGGTATCTGAACAGTTATCTGGGTGTAAATCTCAGGTGATTGAAAGGACTTAATAGCTGTGAGGTTTAAATTACTTGTAGAAAGATCTAGTAAGTAGGGGCAGTGGCTTAGCTAGAAGTATGCTACATTTAAAGATTGCCTTAGAAAGATTCTGCTAATAGCTTGGCAGAAGACACCAGGAGAAAGCACTGCTGTATGACTGGACTTCTCTTCTGGGACTATATTGCCCTCCTTCCCTCCCCTCCACTCCCCCACCCAAAGCTAGTTCTATTTTTATAGGCACAGGATTTGACTGATAACAGGAACTTCCTGTTTGGGAGCAGGAAGTGAGTGATCACAGAACCACCAAAGACCCACCATCCTAGAAGGCAAGATTTGCTCTCCGGACCCCTCTAGCTGCTGGAGGTCTGCCTCTGAGCAAGTAAGTGGTCTACTGAGAAATATAGGAGATTCTTGTCTCAGAACAGGACAATCAGGAGCTTAAAGGGCACACAGGCAGAAAGTAAGGAGAGAGAGAAAAAACCAGAGGAAAGAGTAAGGATTGCAAACAGTTAAGGGGCCAGAAATAAGACATGATTGGAGTGGTGCAGTGCAGTGGCTGTGGAGCAGCAGTCTTCCGGGAGACGTTCTGGAGGATGCAGTGTTCTCCCATCTTCAGGCACCTCTCTGGGCTAAGGGAGGAGGTTGCTCATCTCCAGACTGAGTTGGCCAGGATTTGTGGGACCTCCTCTTCCATCCAGGGACCACCAGTGCCACTGCCGTTGCCTCAGAGGTTGCCAAGAAAGAGGAGTGGTTGGACCACAGTGGGCTCAGGGAGGGTGAGGGTGGTGGAACAGAGGCACATCCCTCCAGTTGTACCTCTCCACAATTCCTATGCCATTCTGGCAAAGTGTGGTTTCTCTATGGAGGCACCCACAGTGGAGACCAAGAAGGATGCTGGGAACCTCCATAAAGGAGACCTACAGGAGGGTGGCAGGGGACTCTGCAAGGGAAGGAAACAACTCCTGGTGGGGGACTCCATTGTTAGGAAGGTAGAACTGGGGGAGGAAGGGGAGAGGAAGGTAAGGTGCCTACCTGGTGCCACGGCTTGGAGGGACAGGGAGCCAATCCTCAGGATTGCCGGAGCAGCTGCACAGGGGAGGGAGCCGGATGTCATTGTCCACCTAGGGACAAATGACCTGGCTAAGAAAGGGATTAGAGAAGTGCAGGAAGAGTTTGTGGAATTGGGGAGGGGCCTTAGTCAAGTAGCACACACAGTAACCTTCTCGGAGGTGCTGCCCATCTATGGCATAGAAGAGGCTAGGGTGTTCTGCACCATGGGATTCAATCAGTGGTTGAAAAACTGGTGTGGAGCTCTGGGATTTGGCTTCATTGGGGACTGGGGGTCCACCTGGAGTGATGCAAGCCTATACTGGCATGATGGGCTGTATCTGTCTGGGAGGGGAACCAGGATCCTAGGTGATAGGTTTAAATGCTTCATTGGCAAGCATTTAAACTAGCCAAGGGGGAGGCACTGGAATGGAGCAGGGAAATCCTAGCCCCCCCCAATAAGCATGGTAATAAGTGCGGCAAACACCAACATAGAGGTGTCGATAGGGAGAAGGGCAGGGGTAAATGGAGAAAGTGACAAAGGCAAGAAGGACAGGGATGGGGCAAAAGGGAGTAAGGCCATCAGGAAATGGATTGTAATGAGTACCAATGCCCATAGTCTGGGCAACAAGCTCCCTGAGCTGATGGCCTTGACGGAAGAGGGATGCCTGGATATCATAGCAGTCACAGAAACAAGGTACACAGAGAACCATGACTGAGATGTTAACATGCCAGGGTAAATAACCTTCAGGAGAGACAGGCAGGGGAGAAGAGGGGGAGGAGTGCTCTCTATGTAAAGGAAGGGATAAAAGCAACCAAACAAAAGAGTAAACAGGGAGGGGAGGAGGCACTGTGGGTCACCTTGGAGATTGAAAAGGGCACCACAAGCCACACAGGGTTGTGTACAGACTCCCATGTCAGGGGAGGGAATGGACAAGGATATGATAGAAGGCATTCTTAGAATGGCAGAGAAAGGGAAGATACTGTTGATGGGAGACCTATGTGCCAGATGTTAACTGGAGCACCTTGCTGCAGCCACATCCAAGAGCAGGCCATTCTTGATGCCCTACAGGTGGCAGGCCTCAGACAGCTAGTTTTGGAACCCACTCATGAGGGAGCAATCTTAGACCTCATACTCTCAAATGGGGGCAGTGAGAGAATCTCAGATCTAGAAGTGGGTTGCCATCTGGGGACAAGTGACCATCAAACAGTGTGGTTCAGTTAAACTCAGCTACAGAGTCAAGCCATACAAAAGTGAGGGTACTGGACTTTAGGAGGGCTGACTTTGACAAGATGGGAGAGTGCTTCAGAAAAGCACTAGCAAACAGGCTAAAAGGAGGTGTTCAGCAACAATGGGGAATCATCAAAACTGCCATCACAGAGGCAACAAGCCTTTGTGTAAAGCAAATAAACAAATCAAAATGAAAGAAAAAGCCACTATGGTTCTCAAAAGAGGTGGCTGTGAAAGCCAGGAAGAAAAAGATAGCATTCCGGAGGTATAAGGAAACATAGAAGGAGCAGGACAGAGAGCTGTACCAGTTAAGGCAGAAGGAACAGGGAGGGAAGTCAGAATAGCAAAGGCCCAAACTGAGGAAAAGATAGCCAACTCAGTTAAGGAGAGGGATAAAACCTTTTATAGGTACATCAGCGAGTGTAGAAAGACAAAGGGAGGGATAGTGAGGCTGAATAGAACGAACGGTGGGTGGGCAGAGGGGGACAATGAAAAAGCAGGGATACTGAACGAATATTTCTGCTCAGTATTCACAAAAGAGGAGGGGGAAGTGCCTAATCCAATTAACAGAAGCACTGTTGATAGGGGGGGTCGATCCCAGTCCTTTCACAGAAGAAAAGGTTCTGCAAGAACTCCTAAAACTGAAGGTGGACAAAGCAATGTGTCCTGATGGAATTCACCCCAGAATTCTAAAAGAATTAAGGGAGGAACTAGTGAAACCACTGGCTACTCTTTTTAATAAATCATGGGAGGACGGTGTGGTGCCCGAGGACTGGAGGAAGGCGGATGTGAATCCCCTTCACAAAAAGTGGGACCAAGACAGAGGCAGGAAACTACAGACCTGTCAGTCTGACCTCTGTGGTAGGGAAAGTGATGGAGTCACTTCTGAAGGAAAGAATGTTGAGTACCTAGAGGCCAGTGGAGCACAGGACTCAAGGCAGCATGTGTTCACAGTGGGAAGGTCATGTCAGATGAATCTAATAGATTTCTTTGACTGGGTGACCAAAGTAGTAGACCAAGGAGGGGCCGTGGACATGGCCTACCTAGACTTTAGCAAGGCATTTGACACAGTCCCACACAAAAGATTAATAGTCAAATTAACCAGCCTGAGAGTGGGTCCCAGGGTGGTAGTCTGGGTAAAACATTGGCTGCACAACAGGACACAGAAGGTAATTGTAAATGGAGTCCACTCTGAAGAAAGAGGGGTTACTAGTGGGGTATCTCAGGGTTCAGTATTGGGTCCAGTCCTTTTTAATGTCTTCATCAGTGACATTGCAGAGGGACTGGAAGGAAAAGTATGCCTTTTTGCAGATGACACAAAGATCTGCAACAGGGTTGATACAGAAGGAGGTGTGGAAAGGATGAAAAGGGACTTGGCAAGGTTGGAGGAATGGTCAGAACTATGGCAGCTAGGATTCAAGGCAAAGAAGTGCAAAATAATGCACCTGGGAAACAGGAACCCAGGGGAAGAATACACAATGGGTGGGGAGGTAGTAACAACAACAAAAAAGGAAAGGGACCTGGGGGTAAACATATCAGATGACCTTAAGGTTAGCAGGCAATGTGAGAAGGCAGTAGGGAGGGCTGGGGGTATACTGGGATGTATAGGGAGAGGCATCAGCAGCAGAAAACAGGAAGTTGTTATCCCTCTGTACAGACAGTTGGTGAGACCCCATCTGGAGTACTGTGTCCAGTTCTGGAGACCCCATCTCCGCAAGGACATAGACAGGATAGAGGTAGTCCAGAGGAGGGCAACTAAAATGCTGCAGGGTCTGCAAGAGAAGCCGTATGAGGAGAGAGACTAAAGGAGCTTAATATGTATACCCTTGAGGAAAGAAGGGAGAGGGGGGACATGATAGAAACTTTTAAGTACCTCAGTGGAGTCAACAAAGTCAAAAGAGGTAGCATCTTTCAGAAAAGAGACATGCAAGAACAAGGGACACAATTTAAAGATAGAAGGAGGGCGGTTCAAGGCAATGTGAGGAAGTATTATTTCACAGAGAGGTAGTGGATGCATGGAACAGCCTTCCTGAGGAGGTTGTGGGGTCTAAAACTGTGGGGGAATTCAAGAATGCATGGGACAGACATAAGGCAATTCTTGTGGGGGGTAGGAAGAAATAGGCTGTTGGTTAACTAGGATCTGCGGCCTATCCTGTAGGTAGGGAAATGGGCAGACTAGATGGGCCAAGCGGTCCTTATCTGCTGTCAAAGTCTATGTTTCCATGTTTCTATCCTATGGGAATTTTTCACCACAATTCCCTGGTGGTGTGCAAGTGTGAATGTGTATCCATGGCTACAGAAGTGCTGGACCATGATAATGGATGTCTCTTTTGTCATGTGGAAAGAGTTTTATGTTGTTTACCTTACCTGATGATGGATGTCTGTGGTTGCTTTTGTTACCTTGCCCCCTTTGGCTGATTTAGGGGAAATGTGGAGTTAGAGTTAAAAGCCCTAACATTGCATTTCCATACTTTTGCCACTTTAATAGCAGCTCTAACTGATGCATTAACAGACTTTTTTTACAAAGAATACATATTTATATTATACTGGCATGGTAGTGCCAGTAAAGTTATGGTTGCAGAGCCACTTCTATGTTAAACCCCAGATTTTGCACTTTAATAACGTTGCCTCTGTACAATGGATTTGCTTGAAATTTTGCATGCACAGTGTGGTACCATAGATCTCAGGATCTGGCAACTTGCATTATGGTCAGAATATATGCATGTGTGTGTATGCGTGTGTATATATATATATATATATATATATATATATTTATATATATATATATACAGACATATATTTATATAATATACTGCACTGTATATTCTTACAACACTAGGGGAGAGGAAAATGACAAGATAAAGAGTGATATCTTATACCCAGCTCACAACACATAATGTTATCTAGTGAGCTGGGTGTCTTACATGATATCATGGTGTGTTGGTTACAGTATATCACAATGTATACCGAACCAAACCAATCAGAGGGTCGCTTTCACAGTTTGGATGACATCACAATAGCCATGTGCACCACTGAAGCCAGTAACTGAAATCAAAGAGATACGGGTAAAGCTTCATCAAAACAGCAGATGTAAAAGCTAGAAATGGTAAACTGATGTTATATAAATCAATTATGCAATGGTCTGACTCAAAATTTGTTGTTTATTATCACTTGGGATGGAGCAGTACTTTCATAAAACACTAGTAATTCTACCTATTCAGCTGATTTCTGGTAGGGCTAGGAGAGTTGACTGCAACTTGATTCTGATTCTGACTCTGATTTATTTCAGAAAAGTTCTGATTTACTCTGACTTACTCTGATTAATTTTTGAACACTTGTTAGCTATTTGAGTTTGAGAAATGCATCAGAATTATTTTTCAGATCCCCTATCAAATAAAATATTAAAAGTCAACTTTTTAAATACATTTTTGTGTCTGTATTTTCTTGTCATTTCCTTCCCAAAGTTTGATGTGCTTTTTGGGGGCGACAGGCAGCATGAACTGGAGATGTGATGGGGCCCAGACCATCCATCCCACTTTAAGCAATACTGCTGGTAGTGGGCACATATTCCATAATCTTCTGTATCCATTTTTTTTGTTTCATTTTTTGTATACCCTCAGTAATTTCTCCATCTCAGTGCTAGTATAGTCCAGCCGGTGAGGAGCAGAGCGGGGAAAGCTGGTGCCAGACATGTGAAAAATCCCCCAACCCTCCTGTATTTTCTGTTCTTATTTTAACGTAGATGCGAAACATCCTGTGACCCGCCTAAAATCAATGAGGCACTATAGCCTAGTAGTTGAGGTGCAGAGCTGGGGATCAAGAATGTGAGACATAAACTCCCCCCCCCCAAAATAAAATCAGTAAGGTATTATGGCCTAGTACTTCAGATACAGAACTGGAGAACATAGAATGTGTGGCATGACCCCCACCCCTCCAAAATCAGTGAGGTACTATGGTCTAATAGTTCAGGTACAGAGTTGAGGAACACAGAATGTGAGACATGAACTACCCTTTCTTACAAAATCAGTGAGGCACTAAGGCCTTGTATATCAGGTCTGGAGCTGGAAAACAGAGTCTGAAATATGATCCTCCCACCAAAAACAGTGAGGTGCCATAGCCTAGTACTTGAGGCTCAGAGCTGGAGAACAAAGAGTTTTAGATGTGATCCTCCCCAAACGTTAGTGATGCATGATAGCCTAGTAGTTCAGATGCAGAGCTGGAGAACATGGTGACTGAGGTGTGATCCCCCCCCAACATTAGTGAAGCACTGTGGCCTAATACTTCAGGTACAGAGCTGGGGGACACAGAATGTGATATGTGGATCCCCCCCCAAAAAAAATCAGTAAGGCACTATGGCCTAGTGGTTCAGGTGCAGAGCTGGGGAACACAGAATTTAAGATGTGAACTCCCACCTCCAAATCAGTAAGGAAGTATGCCCCGCCCCTAAAATCAGTCTTCCTGCTTCCTTTCTCCACAATCAGCAAAAAAAATATTGTTTTCCCAAAATATATTTTTTAAATGTTCTTCTCTTACTGCAGTTATTATTTTGTTCAGCACTTGGTAGCTGATCACGCCATCCTCATGGCACTAACTGAAGTGCAAAAATCCAAATGAGCTGCCACCAGGCCAGGTGTTTCTCTCTTCCTTCTTTAAAGAAAAAAATGTTAGAACAAAAAGAACTAAGTACACCCTTCTTAATCCAATCCCTCTGTCCTTATTTCTTATTTTGTTTCAAACATGAGCACTTTTTTTCATAATGGAAGTCAAGTTTGAGAGAAGAGACACATTGTTTCTGGCTGATCATGTCTCACTCATGGAACTGAAAACCCCCAAATGAACTGCCTGCAGGATTACAGGAGTGACCATGTGGTAAGGTGAGGCACTATTGGCTAGTTTAGGTGCCAGTCTCCTTCCCTTCCACATAACTGGCTCCCCATGTCCCAAGTTGGTGACCATTAGTTGTTCAGTGTTGGTCATGAGAGTACAGTGCACACACACACACACACACACACACACACGCTGGGGCTTGTAAGTTTTTTTTATCTTTCATTCACTTTTTTATTGTGATGGGGTACTTCTACTTTTGCTTGACTATTTTTTTTTTATATCCCCTCCTGTCCTGAGTCTTCCTGACTCCCCTACCTGAAATCCCTTCCCAATGTTAAGTTTTCCCATTCTTTCAGCCCCACACCTGACACACATGCTGTGCACCTATAATGCATAGTAAACAAGGGAAATTATGCCACATTATGGCTCATGGCATGCCATTGCAACCAGCGGTTACTGCGCTGAACTGGACCAGCAGTTCCGAACCAGGCTGACTTGACAACTTGGGACATGCCATGAAAGGATCTGTTTACTTGAGCTGAGTCAAGACAGCTTGGTCCAGGAGAGCCTGGCTGTGCAACAGAGCCAGTTCACCCATTCCTAATTTCTACCCACTACTGAAGCTGTAGTGCAGCACTAGGGAATGCGATACTGTAGTTGTGCCATCCCTCGGATGAGATATTAAACTGAGGTTCTTTGTGTTTATCTTTGGTAGCTGTTCAGGTGGAAGTTAAATATCTCAATGGTACTTATTGTAAAAAGAAGAGGTTTACCCCCAGTATCTTTTCCAACATCCCCCCTGTCAATAAAATAGGACCATAAAATCTACCTCAGGATGCCACTGGAAACAAGCTGTCACAACTTAGTGTTCCTTTCCCTGGACAAAAATTACAAATAAATAAATAAAATATTAGTGTATTATAACTTGGGTTATTAAAAGGATTAAATAGAGACAGATCTTCAATATACTGTTTATGTGTCTACAACAATGATTGGGGTGGATTGTCAGGACAGATTGTCTGGGCTGAATTGTCCATATTGAATTGTCTGAGTTTGAACTGTACATGGGCAAATGGTCCAAGAACCAACATGGATATGGTCCTTAATTTGTTCACTAAATTTGATGATTCCATCATTAATCACAAGCTCTACTGCATGTATTCTGATAAGGTTATCTCTTTACTGTATGTCCAACATGCATTGCACTAGAAAACTGACTGACGAGAGGAGCAATGATAGTCTCAGTGCATTTATGACATCACTGCCAGATGATATGTGCATTGCAGGTCTGTAGTTGTCCAATAATGATAGGAGATGAAGCTGTGTATTAGTGACAGGCTGCAGGATTGTGGTAGGGTGTGCACATTTCAATAGCTCTAATTGGGGAGAGGTGGAGAGTTAAATAATGTTTTCCACTATTTTCAAAAGACAAGGGGTGAATTTTTTCAAAGGCCTTCCAGATGCATGTGATGAGTTGCATGATAATTTCAGCACAACTTCACTACTTGACTCTGATTGTTAGACCACACAACATGTGGTCTTACTTCTTGCTGCAAGTTGTGCTCAGAAAATTATATAAGCATCAAAATAATGACACGTGCATAATCGTTTTTATCATAAAGCAGATAAACTGTTGTAAACACACCGCAATGTTTGAAAATAGCAATTCAAAATCAGGAATTGTGCCTGCATCAAGACTTGAAAATTCAGCTCAGAATCCTTTTCAATGGCTGAACAATGAGTATTGTATTTTTTATATGTGTGTTTAACTGTGATGTCTTATGATGCAATTTTTGTGGAACATCCTGTTCTGGATAAATACATACGAACATACGAAGAAGCCAACAGAAGAAGGCCACCTGGTCTATCAAGTCTGTTCGTATTGCAGGGTCCACAGCTTGACCTAATGTCCCTGCCCTCCCTCCCCACTCCTCCCATCCTCCCTACCTATAATCCTTACTTACCCCCATGCCTATCCCAGCCCCTCTTAAAGCCACCCACTGTCTTCAATGAGATGACCTCTTCTGGTAGTGCATTCCAATTGTCCACCACCCTCTCTGTGAAGAAGTGCTTCCTGACCTCCCTCCTAAACCTCCCACCCTCTAGCTTAAGACTGTGCCCCCTAGTGTTATGGTTTCCACTCAGCTTAAAGAGATTCTCCTTATCAACATTATTTATCCCTTTCAAGTACTTTCAAGGTCCCAATCATGTCCACTCTCTCTCTTTCCTGTCTTCCAGGGAGTACATGTTCAGTGCCCTCAATCTTTCCTTGTATGCCTTACCCTGCTGACCCACTATCATCTTTCTAGCCCTCCTCTGGACCTTTTTCAGCAGGTTAATGTCCTTTTTGAGGTGTGGGCACCAGTACTGAACTCCATACTCAAGATGTGGCCTTAGCAGTGACATGTACAAGGGCAGTATAACCTCCTCTCTCCTACTACTGATCGCCTTAGATATGCATCCCAGTATTTTTTTTGCCTTTGCTACTGCTTTCTTGCACTGAGCTAAGTGCTCCAGAAAATGGTACAGTCTACTTATTAACTCACCCATGCAATATATAAATACATAAACACACTCTCTTGGTCACAAAATGCCCATCTGATGAAATTATTCACTCTGATGAACAAATGAATGATGGTGGTGGGGGCAGAAAACATAGAATAGGCTGAAGGGTGCAGAACTTTATTTTCTAGCTGTACCCAGTGGTAGCTGGTGGGCCTTGGATACTAGTCACCCATCTTTGCTGTTGATGTAATCTTTGGTATACTTCTCTGGAAAAATCTCCCTTTACCTTTAGGGAATGGGAAAAATGATAATCACATCATCCAGGCAATAGCCTGTCTGTATGTCCAGAACTAATAATGTAACACCATGGTGCTGGTTTAGCAAACCATTGCTACTAATTTGTCATCCATCACTGTGATCACTGATGTGTGCAGAGACACGTTGGGGGGGCCAGACACATTGTACAGTAAGAAAGGTGGAGGAAAGGTTAAACACTAAGTAATAAATACTTCAGTACTTTAGTTCTTCTGGCTACAGGCAAGACAGATGTTATCCCACAATTGTTATCTTGTTCCAAGTGTTATACCGTGTATGTTCTACAATAATTCCACTTCCTTTCAGGTCTGTTATTAGAGAGCATGCCACTTTGATGGTCTTGGTAACTGAGTTATTAGGTTATTTATGTATTTCTTGATTACCTGAATGAAAGCATTGTCAAGGAAATGGTATAGGCAAACAATAATTAGACAGTAGCTATAGTAATGGAGCTACAGTATAGGTAAACTCAGTGGTCAGCTATACACTGCCATGATACTCACATGCATCATGATTCCTAGCCCTAATGACCACAGCTATAATGTTTAAATGTGAGGGGAGCTGGCAAGATGCTCAGTTCAAATTGTAACATGTCCTGTCTCTGTAGGTTTACATAAATATAGAGAATAAATGTTATTTAGACTTGAGTCTCTCTAAAAAATTGTTTTCAGACAAATTAGTGATATCCTCTACAATTACCCATCATTTAAGGGACATCAGTTTTTTTACTGTTGATTTTTGTAAAACTTGTTATCAGAACTCACAGTGAATGTCTGCATATCATTGCAATCAGAGTTTCAGTAAACAGAAAACAACATTCACTGCAACAGTAGTCTCCCTACTTTGGAGACTGGTGCTTTTTGAGAGCCTATTGTGGTTTCCTTTCTTAGGGATTTAAACAAGCAGCAGCTCCTCTTCTTACAGCAGTTGACATTGAATTTGTAGTCTATACTTATTCACCTCCTCCCTTCTGAAGGCTTGAATTAGAATGAAGTATTTCCACAAGTAAATGCAATGACACTTGCTGAAAATTTTACACAGGGATCAGCTATTTACTATATGCCATTTACAGGTAAGTTTTTTGACATGGAGGTTTTCCACAAATGACCTTTATTAGCATGTTTTATCAGCTACAGGGCCAGATATTCAAAACTTTGTGCTGGGTGCAAACCATTTGCATTGGGTTTGAGCTGGGTTTACGCATGTCCCCTATATTCAAAAGACCAAATAGCGCAGGCAAACTGCATTAGCACTGGGCAAAATCATAACATATGTACTGGACAAAGAGAGGGGGCATTCATGTGAATACAGTTGTGATGCTACATTCAATGTGTTAGTGCTGTGCAAAGTGTGTTTGCATGACTTTGTGTGACACTTTGAGCGGCGCGAATTACCACCCAGAAGAAGGTAGTCTTAACTCTGGGCAAAACAAGGATAGGGGGTGTGGACACAGCAGCAACAGGCAACATGGCCTTAAGCAACAATAGCATCATGGTGCACCTGATGACTGCAGTCAATGAGGAGGCAGAGAGGGCAGACAGACACCATGGGCCACTCCAAATGCCATGGAAGGGACATGTTGCACACAGATAGCACTGCCCACATCACCATCATCTGGCACCAGTCCCAACCTTGCCAGGCATTTGTGGGTGCTCCAGTACCCAGGGGACCTAGCCAGTGCATCCATGCACCACACATGTCCAGTCACCCCATAAGGGCACACCACCACAATCCAGCACACACATGCAGCACTGGGGGAATGAAGGATACTGAGGGGAGGATGTACAGGTGGCCAGGCTGTACCACATAGTAGGTGCTGCCACATGACTGGGGCCATCCACACATTGCACATGTGCCATTGACAGGGATGCCCCTTACATCAGTGTACCTGTATGATGTCATGTGTCTGCCCCCCCAGGGCACATACCACACTCTTATCCAGGCTCCCCGTCACACATGGCCAGCTATGTGTATGTTAGTGTGGGAATTCCATGCCACTGGCACAGCGTATGTGGGTCACAGGACAGTATGACTGTGGTGTTCACTGTCAGAACACACCTGCCAGCTGTGCATGTCACTGTGTGGCTAGCAGCAGTCATTGTTGCCTGACACACCATAGCATTGCTGAGTCCCTCACAATACTCACTACTATGGCACTGTACCATGCGATACACACAGTAGCAGGAATAACAATATGTCTAAGGCATGCAGCATGACCACCTGTTCCTGTGGTGCTAGTCCTTGGGCCACAATTGTCTGTGCTGCTGTGTCCAAACCCAGCCTGCAGCTACCATCCTGTTGTTCCAGGCTGACACATAGGTGGTGCTATGTGCAAACCCAGGCCTGCAGCCACTGACCTGTAGTTCCTGTCTGACATAAAGGGGTAGCTATGTGCACCATGAAATAGCACCGGGCAATCTACATGGTAATGCATGCAAAGCTGGCTGTAATGAGATAATAATGTAATTGTTTGCCCTTGGATTGCCTAAGTAGGCTCATTTGCATAGGAGCTTTGAATATAGCAAACTTTTGTGCCTGGCAAACATGTTAGTGCTGGGCTAATGAGGCTGCCCCAGGCAAACCTGTCAGAACCATAGCATGGTTCTGCAGTGTTTGGCCTGCAATGCTGTTTGCAGTTGTAGTGCACCACTTCTTTGCTAGCAACCACATTGGCCACCTACTGCAACTCTGCCTTACTCCACCTCCGTGGGCACTGGGCTGCTGTTGCAGTTTGCACCGCATGGTGGCTATATTCAGAGCTGTCTTATTTGCTGGGCTATTTTTTGCACTGCGCTCTTAGCCCTGTTTGCATGCCTTTGTTTGCAAGCTATATTCAACTGATTTAGTGCCTGTGCTATTCCTTTGAATATAGCGTGCAAATGGTTCCAGGCTAGTTTTGCACACCAGGCAGTGCTAATTTTGCCCTGGGGCTACGTTTTGAATATTGGGCCCACGGTGTTTAAAAATATATCTTGTGCTTTTGAAATCAACTTCAATTTCTTACATGCCCATTCATTTCATAAAAAAAAAAAAACTGGCAACCAGCAAATCATTGTTTCTTATTTTAGCATGTGCTCCATGCCAGTGTCTTACACTGCTCTACTTATTTCTTTAGAGTTATTTTGTATTCCAAGATATATTGGTAAGAAATACAATATGTTACACTTGGGGGTGATAATTAGACTATACATAATATCCATTTATTGTTAAAAGCATACATATGCTGTCTAACAATGGTTAGTAATTTCTCCATCTTTTACAGTAAATCTCATTCACCATGATTTACCATTACTTCCTGATTAGAGGGTGTTTGTTAACCTGTTTTCTGGTGAAGTATTTCTTTGCTATGGTGAAACGAATGGAAATAGATTTCTCTAGTTGACCAATCTATCTTTTGGAATTGCTCATCTCAGTTATGGATTTTAAGGATATTATCAATTTAAGAAATGATGCACAACAGGAAATGGGACATTGTGGGATTTATCAATGAAGTGGGTAAATCTCACAATGACCCATGACCCCTGCCCCGGAGGACCATGCAACCCACTCACAGGAAACATAGAAACATAGAACCTGATGGCAGATAAGGACTGCATGGCCCATCCAGTCTGACCATTTCTTTTTCTACCTTATGAATGTGCCATTGGCCTTTGCTCTGTCAATGACCTATCTAGTCATACTCATCTGTATTGCTCCCTTATGCCTATCCCATGCCTGTTTGAAACCCTGCACTGTATTCATATCCACCACTTCCTGAGATAGGCTATTCCATGCATTCACCACCCTTTCTGTGAAAAAGAACTTCCTCACATTACCGCTTAATCAACCTCCCTCTAATCTCTTGCTATGTCCTCTTGTCCTGCTATTTTTCTCATATTGAAACATTTATTGGGGGGTAGGAGGAAGTAGGCTGTTTGTTAACTAGGTTCTGCAGCCTATCCATTAGGTAGGGAAATGGGCAGACTAAGTGGGCCAAGCGGTCCTTATCTGTCGTCAAATTCTATGTTTCTATGTTAGACTCTTTCACCTTGTTAATGCTCTTAAAGTGTTTGAATGTTTTGATCATATCACCTCTCTCCCTCCTTTGCTCTAGGGTATACATATTGAGCTCCGTTAATCTGTCCTCATATGTTTTCTGATGCAGTCCCTGCACCATTTTGGTTGCCCTTCTCTGGACTGCCTCAATTTGGTTAATGTCCTTGTGAAGGTGTGGCCTCCAATACTGCATGCAGTACTCCATATGGGGCCTAACCAGTGTCTTGTAAAGAGGGATTATTACCTCCCTCTTATGACTTGTGATACTGCTACTAATATACCCCAACATCCCCCTAGCCTTACCTACTGCTTTAGTGGTCTGCTTGGATGATTTCAGGTCATCTGTGATGATGATGCCCAAGTCGCTTTCTTCCCCTGTGACTGACAGCAACTCCCCTCCCAGTCTCTATGTGGCTTCAGAGTTTCTCTTCCCTATGTGCATGATCTTGCACTTCTTTGTGTTAAACTGGAGGCAGTTTAGCACAGTGGTTTAAGGCTCTGAACTGCAAATCTGGTGACATCCAGCAGACCAGACCTGGGTTTGAATCCCACAGCTTCCACTTGCAGACTGTGTGATCCTGAGCAAGTCACTTAACTTCCCTGTGCTCCCAGGTCACACCTGTAAAAAAGCTTTCAGCTTACTGTGTTAGTCCTGGTTAAACAACTAACAAAAAAAAAAAAAAAAAACTCTAGTTGCCACTCTTCCGACCACTTTGCCAGTTTATCCAGATCTCTTCTCATTCTGCCCACCCCATCTGGATCCTCTACTCTGCTGCAGATATTGGTGTCATCTGCAAACAGACAAACCTTACCCTCCAGTCCATCTGCAATGTCACTGATGAAGGTATTGAAGAGGACTGGCCCCAGGACTGATCTCTGAGGTACCCCACTTGTGACTTGCATCTCTTCTGACTGTATACCATTTACCACCACTCTCTGTTTTCTGCCTGTCAACCAGTTTGCCACCCAGTTGACCAACTTCTGACCCATCCTGAGTCTACCCAGCTTATTATTCAATCTTCTACGTGGAACAGTATTGAAAGCTTTGCTGAAGTCAAGGTAGGCGACATCAACTGTTCCCCCTTGGTCCACCACTCTGGTTACCAAGTCAAAGAAATCTATGAGATTAGTTTGACAAGACCTTCCTTTTGTAAACCCATGCTGTCTTGGATCCTGTGCTCCTATGGATTCCAGGTGTTGCACTATCCTTTCCTTAAGGAGTGCCTCCATAATCTTACCCACTACTGAGGTAAGACTGACTGGTCTGTAGTTCCCTGCCTCCTCCCTGCTACCACTCTTGTGGAGCGGGATCACATGAGCCCTTCTCCAGTCTTCTGGGACCTCTGCTATGCTCAGAGACTCACTAAACAGTTCTGATAATGGCTCTGCTAGTTCCACCCTTAGCTCCTTTAGTACCCAGGGATGTAGGCCATCAGGTCCCATTGCCTTGTCCACCCTGAGCTTATCGAGCTCTTGTAGGACCCTTTCTTTTGTGAAGGGACTAGTGCACACCTCCCTCCCTCCCCCTGTGTCCATGGTGATGAGCTGTGGGCCCTGCCCTACCTTCTCTTCAGTAAATACTGAGCTGAAGTATCTATTTAGGATAGATGCTTTTACATGGTCCCCCTACTCACATGCCCCCTTATCTCCTATGATCTTAGCAATACCCCCTCTGGACTTTCTCCTTTCACTAATTTATCTATAGAAAGTCTTGTCACCTTCTTTTACTGCTTGTGCTAGTGTTTCCTCGGTTTGGGCCTTTGCCTGCCTTACTGCCTTCCCTGCTTCCCTTAGGGAAGTTTGGTATGCCTCCCTATCTTTTTCCCACTTCGTTCCTTTATATTCCATGCAGGCCAGCCTTTTGGCTGTGACCTTTTCTACTACTGTTTCTGAGAACCAAAGTGGTTTCCTTCTTTCTTTGCACTTCTTTTACTCTCTAACACAATGGGATGTTGCTTCAAGTATTGCATCCTTAATGCCTGCCCACTTTGCCTATAGTCCCTCACCTGTATTTCTTCTTGTCTGGGCTAGCTTAACTTGGTTGGCCATCTTATCAAAGTCAGCTCCTCTTAAGTCACACTTGGAATCTAGCTATTATGGGTTAGTGTGCCTTTCCTGTCAAAAATTGCCAATTAATGAATACATTGTGATTATAAAATGAATCTGCCTAATAAAAACATAACTTCTGAATACATATTTTGATTTAAAATAAAATAAATAGTGTCTTCATGCATCCACAAACCAATAAACAGTCTCTAAGTCAATAGTTACGTGCAGCTGACTCTCACAAATTTGTATCACAAAAGGAAATATGTTTTATATATTAATCTCTCTCTAGCTAGTAACAGTAAAGTATATCTACCTATCTGCTGGTCTGTCTGTCTAGCTTCTATCTGTCTACACTATCTATCTATCTATCTATCTACAGTATCTATCTATATATTATACAGGCATGGTCATACCTGTATATTAGGGTTCAGTAAGCACAGTAATGTTAAACCTCAGTTTTGTACTTTGCCCCCATTCAACTGATTTATATGACATTTGGAAAGCACAGTGTTTGTGACAGGATTGCTGGATCCTGAAAATGTCATGTAGATCGGGTTAGTGGGGGCAAAGTTACAGAGGCACAAAAAATATAAAAGTTTCTATTTTTAGACTTTTTATGTTCCCCAATAACTTAAAAAATATGAGAATCTGAAACATAGAAGTTTCCAGTTTGATAGAGTTTGGCCCAAAGTGCATGCTTTGTGGTCTTTGTGTATAGGAATCAAGCAGTTTCTGAATAATCTATAAAAGATTGTTTTGTCATTAGGCATACACAGTGTAAAAAACTAAACATTTATGTTTTTCAGTTTGACTTGTATCTATGTAGAGCGCAGTTGCGTACTGCAGTATTGTTTCTAACACAGAGTAAGTTGTCAGTGTCAGTGGCTCAGCAGGTAGCACACTTACCTTTGAGGTTTGGAGATCAGAAGGCTGTGGGTTCTATCCCCACACCAAGCATGTGGGTTAATATCCCAATTACTGACACTGCAGTGCAGTATGAGGGGGGTGCTGCACTACTGAGGTGCCATCATTTCGAATAACATGTTAAACCGAGGTCCCATCTGTCTGTTCTGGTGGTAGTTCAGGTGGATGTTAAAGATCCCGTGGCACTTCTCGAAAAGAGTAGGGGAATTTTTCTTGTGAAACAAAAAATATTACAAATTCATGAAAACTTTTATAAATAACACAAACTCAAATGAAATATAACATAATCATATCAAAGCATATTACATTATGCATTATACACTTAACCCTATTTCCCCATAATATGTCTCGCTGTACTCCATCCATATACACTCAAAAATTCACCAAAACATTTCAGCTATCCTTATTTTATCATGTCCCTTTTTTCTTTTTCTTCAGAAAACATTCCCCATATTTTTCCATAGCTCATAATATTTCTCCTGTAATAACCTTTCTCTTTCCTCATGTTTTATTTGTCCAAGAATGGTTCCTATCTGTGTAACCACTATCTGAGGTGGAGTTTGTATTTGTTGCAAAACAAACTGGCATCTACCTTTGCACAGATAAAACTTAATAACAGAGAAAATTACTTTCAATGTACTTCTATGACATCTTCTCCACCACCCTGAAAAATCCCCCCAAATCAGTGTATGATAATTAATATGCAAAAGAGATGGCCATTATCACTTTTTTGCTAAAAAATCCCAAAATATCATTACTTCCTGACACTCAAAGGAAAAATGAGATAGTGTTTTTTCTATATGCAAACATGTTTGTCTAGGGCAATATCTATCCTGTATAGTTTTGTGCTTTAAATTCCCTTTTACCCCTAATCTGCAATGACAGCATAGCCAATTAATATCTCATGTATTCTGTGATATTCACTTATCTGTTAAAATTGCTGAAACATATACCATTTTTGTTGGTGCACACTCTGGAAATAACATGGGTCTTTGCTGAGAAGTTAAAATTATTTGACAGAGTTGTTTGCAATTACTTGCAAGGATCGTACCTTTATCTAATTTTCATTGCCCAACTTTCTTTAGGGAATCTTTAATATATTCAGGCAGGTAATATCTTGATAATAGTTTGGGGGCTACAGCCTCCCACTTATCCATATATAACTGCAAACTTTGCAATACCCAGTTTTATCATGGGGCCACTATTACACTTGTGTAACATTTAAATAGATTATATAAGAACATAGTGTGAAAAAAAGGCTAGGATTAATCATGCTTAATCCTCTTTTTGCCATTGGATAATATGCAGTGTCTCTTTCAATTGGATTGATTCTGCTCCCCCATACCATCTGGAAAAAAACACTAAATAGCCTAATTTCCAGATGCACAGGTGGAGCATACACATAGCTGATACAGATGTATATTGGAAGTAAAAACCTTTTAATAATCATAACCCATTTTAATTTTCCTAGCTTCCATGTTTTCCATATTTCAACCTCACTCTCTGCTATAGCCAATCTTTTTTTCCCAATTATACTGGGCTCCATTAGACACATTAAACCATACCACTAACAGCTTATGGGGGTTGTCATCTACCTTAATGCTTTTCAAATCAGACTCTAAAATTGGGTCACCTGCTGAATGGATTGCAATACTTTGTCCAAGTTCAATCGAGCTCCAGGTATCTTGGTGAAATCTTGAAAAATCTGGATTGCTTTTTCCCCCTGCTTCTTTATCCTTCATTAATAGGTGTACATTGTCTGCATATGCTGTAATCTTTTCAGGTCTAGTCCCTGGGTGTGGGGATAGTCCACTAATTTGATTGTCCCATTTAATTTGTCATATTACAGGATCTTGGGCAAAGGTGTACAATAAGGGACTTAGCAGGCACCCCTGTCTAACCCCTTTCTTTAAATAAACCAAATCCCCTAAATATCCATTTAAGTGTGGGCAGGCTCTGGTTCCTGTATACAAAAAATTAACCCAATTTATTAAGCTCTGTGGTATCCCATATATCTGTAAAATCTGCATTAAAAATTACCTAACCACTTCATCAAATGCTTTGGCCTGATCTAAAGATATGACATATCCCTTAATATTTTTAGTATTCTTTTTTCTCAAATATTTCCCATAACAAATATAAGTTCCCCTGTATATTTCTGTCAGGAATAGCGTAAGTTTGTGCTGTATCTATAAATTTTAAAGCCGCCTTTTGCAGTCTCTTGCATATGATCTTAGCTAGAATTTTGTAATCACTATTAAGGAGGCTAATTGGTCTCCAATTCCCTAATGACAGCCTATCTCCTTTTTTAAAAAAATATAGCTAATAATAGCCAGTCCAAAATCTTCACATTTGCCTTCTGTAGATATAATATTATGAAAAACTATCTCCAAAATTTCACCAAGTTTTTGAGAAAATTCTTTATAAAAGTCATTAGATAATCCATCTAAATGAGGGGCTGTACCTTTTTGCAATGTTTTAATTATGTCATATATTTAACCCTTAGTAATGGGACCCTCCAGACTGACTTTCTCTGCTACAGTAAGAGAAGGGATGGGTGCAGTTTAAAAAGTCTCTATAGATGTATTTCCTGGAGTAGACTCACAAAAAATGTTGCTGCAAATGTTCCTGTACTAACTTTAGCATCCCTATGTCTGTTGTTTCTATTGTTCCATTAATTTTGTAAAGACCTGTCATAAGGGTGGCATCTAATCTCTGCTTACATGCTGCAAAGGGGTCAATAGTGGGATATTTTATTGTCCCATGCCACATTTCTGCTTCTAATGTTTTTGCCCGATTGTATTATTGGTATGCCAACATAAGTTTTTTTTATTTCAAAAATTTGTTTTAAATATTTATTTCTCTCTGTTCCTGGAATTGACATTAGTTTTATATAGTTGATTCCTAGACCCTAAATATGTCAAATACTCCTTATTAGAATTTTGTTTGCCATGAGATATAAAATATTGTTTTAGATCTTTTTTTGTGTCTAACCAGTCACAAACATTTTCATACATGCATTGTACTGTGGTCCTGACCCATAGTAATTTTTTAACATCTTGTTTCACTTTCTCGCTCTCTAAGACTGAAAGATTCAGCCTCCATCGTTGTGGCTGTGAAAAAAATTTTGGGGGTGCTGAGGCTAATCTAAAGGTTCCTACTAGTAAATGATGATCCAAAACTTCTGTGGGCATAAGTTTTGATTTATATGGAGAAAGATGTTTAGACACAAAGAAATAACCAATTCTGGTTGCTTAATGACATCTGTGCTATGTTGCTCCACTATCTGTTTTTAAACTTGTGTAAGAATCAGTAAAAGATGCTTCAGGCAGTATATTTTTTAAAGCTTGTGAATCACAATATATTTTTTCTAATGCCCCCTACAATCTTTACATCTATACTACAATTAAAATCCTCTCCACAGACTAAATGTCTTCTTGTACATAAAAAAGGTTTGATTAAGTTAAACAATTCCATCCTGGCACTTTTGGTTTGTGGGGCATATACATTTACTAATTTAAACTGATACTCTCTATATGCGTAGTCTAATATTAACACCCTTCCAGGTAATATATCTATTATTCTGGACACTGAGAAGTGTGTAGTTTGAAATGATATGCCTATCCCATCAGCTGCATCCTCCCAAAGGTCCAATAAGAAGGCCCTCGACCCAATTCCTCCTAATTTGCTCAATTTCAGACAAAGTTTTTAACCTTATTTTCTGCAGAAATATTATCTCTGCATGTAGATTATTTAAGAAATGTAATATAGCAAGCTGTTTTTTGTAGTTTTTTAAATTACAAACATTATAGGAGGCTATATTAAGAGTAGGGGAATTTTTTTATTCAGAAACTTAAAACATACAAAGTGTATTACTGCATACAAAGCAAAACAAAGAAATCAACAACAGTAAGAAAATAAGCACAACAGATATGAAACCAAAAAACAGAAGTAATTGAAATCAGAACATAATCCCAAACTCATCCCCGCCAAAGGGGTAATCGTTTGTCCAAAAAAAAAAATATTAAAAAGAAAAACACAGCAGACAGCAGTACAAAAACATACACATCAAATCAGAAAAGGGTAATAACAAAATCAAGAGAAAATCCATGAACACAAATCCCAGTACTTATGAAAAACCCCAGGTGGTACAGTAGCCTGCTTAGAATAATAAACAGAATGCAAACCCTGTATAATCTGGGTAACTACCTGAATAGGGCTACTAACTGTCTGTTGTAGTTAAAAATCACACCTGGCCTGCTATAAATAAAAATGACAAAAAGCAAAAATCAATCGTAAAGTACTAGGGCAATAACAACTCAAACCCGGGGGATAAATTCCATAAATAAATATATCATAGGAAAGAATTGGGAAGGGCTTTCTTTTCCATTTATGAAGGAAGAGTGTCCACACTGGACGGGAATAAGGGCAATCAATGAACAAATGCATCATGGTCTCAAGGATGGAAAGGCATGTATCATGGGGACAAAACCTCTCCTCTTGAGCCTTACGCTTCAGGTTGTCATGAACACCCAGCCTACATGACACGACAACCAAGTAATGTCCCAAACCCTATGTGGGATATGGGGATCGGTTAATTGGTGAAAAACACTGGAAGAGTCCAGCAAAGTGCCAAGGGAATCCTGCAGCACAAGTAAGTCCGGAAAGGACGTCCCCAAAACAAGCTGATATAAATACTTCCTTGAGGAATAGAGGTGTGTCGTAGGGTTCAAAGACCATTGACAGAGCTTCAAAAAGGTGAGAATAATAAAACTGGGAAGATGAAACTTACAAAAATTGTGGGGAATTTCCTGCTGGGGAAATCTCCATATAGCACACAATGGAGCAACACGATGATGGGGAAGAGAGAACCAGAATACAGATGAGTCACGTAAAAGGTGTAGAATAACAATTTTGAAAAAACAGACAGTGAAAAAATACCAAGGGATTCAACATCCCTACTCCTCCATGGCAATAATCCAGATATGTATAATTACGCTTGACTAGATTTAAGTGACTCCCCCAAAAGCCTTGAAAGAAAACATTATATACCAGGGCTTCTAAAGAGAAGGGAATAGGGAAAACCAAAGCCAAGTGAAGAAATAAGGGAAGAATAAAGGTTTTAAGCAACAAAACCCACTTCCTCTTCACAATAGTATGTCTTTCCATGAAGCAACTACTTGGGAGGCTTTGTCAAGAACAGCAGTCCAATTGGAGAGAGCATCATCAGGAGCACCAAAAGACAAACCCAATATCTTGATTGGGGCAAACTGCAAAGGGACCCCAGCAATAGAGGAAAGAGAACTAGAAGACCACTGAATTGGGACATATAATGCAGAACTCTTGCCATAATTCAGCTTAGATCCAGAAACCCATTGAAAATCCATAAGAAGCTGGAGAAAATCTGTTTCCTGAAGCCTAGGGGTGGGAAGAATACAAAGGTCATCTGCATAAGCTGAAACCATGGGAAGAACGCATCTGGAAGGATAGGATAGACGAGGAATAGACGGATGGCATAGAATCTTATAAAGCATGCGATCGATGTGGAAAACATAAAGGAGAGGACTGAGAGGACAGCCTTGTCTAACTCCTGTATGACTCAAAAAAGGGGAACAAGATGTACCATTCACATAGGGATGGATCCAGGCAGTAGAATAGAGCAATATGATCCATTGTATAAAACGACAAGGAACACCATAATAAGACAGGACCCGAAATAGGTAAGCATGATTCACTCTGTCAAACGCCTTCTCCTGATCAAGAGATAGGAGAAGTGTGGGCGAAGAAGGAGAGCTAAAGGCCGAAACATCTCTCAAAAGGGAGAGATTGAAAACAATAGAATGGCATGGAACAGCACAAGTTTGTACTTCAGAAATGACATGGGAAGCAACCAGAAGGATTCAATGAAGCAAAACGGAGGCAAAGATCTTATAGTCCACGTTCATACATAGATACATAGATACATAGGCAGTGTCGGCAGATAAGGGCCTATGGCCCACCCAGTCTGCCCATTTGAGCTTGTAAGTTCAGTTTATGTTTCCCTAGAAGTCTGTTGCCCCTTACCCCTGACCTCCAGAATTTCTTTATGTCTATCCCATGCATTCTTAAATCCCGTGATTGTTTCAGCCCCCACCACTTCCTCTGGCAGGTGTTCCACTTGTCCACCACCTGTTCTGTGAAGAAATTCTTCCTCACGTTCCTCTGAATCGTCCTTCCTCCAACTTCATCCCATGCCCTCTAGTTCTGGAACATCTTTTTCGCTTAAAATAGTGTATTCCTGCACCCTATTCCTCCCTGTAAGATACTTGTATGTCTCTATCATATCCCTCTCTCCCTCCTCTCCTCCAGGGAGTGCATGTTCAGTTCCTTCAACCTGTCTTCATAGGACTTGTGATGCAATCCATGCACCATCTTTGTTGCCCTCCTCTGAACCTTCTCTACCCTGTCTATGTCCTTACGTAGGTATGGTCTCCAGAACTGTACACTGTACTCCAGGTGGGGCCTCACTAGTGTCTTGTATAATAGAATTATGACCTCCCTTTTCCTGCTGGTGATGCTCCTGCCTAGACATCCCAGCATCCTATTTGCTTTACCTGCTGCCTTGTCACACTGTTTCCCTACCTTGAGGTCATCAGAGATGATAATCCCAAGATCCCTTTCCTGCTTGGTGCATTCTATATCCTCACCCCCAACTGATATATTGTGCCAGGGTTTTTGTGCCCCATATGTATTATCTTGCAATTCTTTGCATTGAATTTCAACTGCCAAACCCCGCATAAGACTTAAAGGCGTCCAGTTCTGGATATCTGTTCTATCTCCTTCTTAAACAAAAGAAAAACAATAGCATCAGAAAAGTGCTGAGGAACTGAGTGAGTATCAATGATAGTATTAAAAAGCAAAGTAAGTATAGGAGAGAAAACATCTGGAAATGCTAGATACAGCTCTGCCATAAGACAGTCCCGTCCTGGTGATGTACATCGCTTTTGCTTCTTAATCACGGCTTGCACCTCTGCCAAAGAAGTCAGAGCAGTCATCCTGTTACAAAGCTCAGAAAGGGGAGGGGGGGCCTGGAAATCCAAAAAGGAGTTAAAAAATGGAGGGACCACTGTAGGAGTCCCAAAGACATTGACTAGATGGGAAAAGACCTTTTGCTGTAGAGAAGAGATAGTATCATAAACAGTAGTTGTGCCTGGATCAGTAAGACTGTCAATGTATGTGGCTGATACCCTGTCAGAACATTGCTTATAGACATCAAAGGAAGCCTTAGAAGAATGAGTGCCGCCAGATGCCTCAAGACACAAAGAGCAAGCCCTATCATATTGAAAATCCACCTTCCTGGCCTTCAAAGAGGCAATAAGAGGGGAATAATTGTGACCTGACTCACAGGCCCTAGAGATGGTATCCTGAAGAAGCCATCTCAAAAGCAAATACTGATGGTAAGAAGAGGCAGAGTGTCATCTAGCATGCTGGAGGAAAAAAAAAAACTTAAGATCCAATTTAGTATCAACCCACCAACTTAAGGGGGAGGTGTAAGCATCCAAAACTGAAATACGAGCCAACAGAAGCTTACGACAATCTTGAACAATGTGAGCATCAGACAACAACGAGCAGTTCAATTTCCAAATGAGAAGAAACAAGAAGAGGATGGGAGGCAGTAGTGGAAACACAAAGCAAGGAGAAGGCCATGTGGTCAGAGGTTTCACAAGGAACAACCTTCGCATGCTGAACCAAAAAATTCTGGGAAAGAAATAAGAAATCAATATGAGTAGCCAAATGGCCCCTGTGGTAAGTCTTGGCTCCCGTGAGGTGTGCTGCACAGTAGTCTTTCCTGAAGAGAAGCAGTCCAGAGAATAGCACCCAATGCAATAGAGTCTCCAAAAAGTTTCCGGGAGGAACCTCACCTGTCCAATAGGGTAAGTCCACAACTGAAATCTCCCCTCGGGTAGAGATGTTGGGAGGTATGCAAACAAGGCTGCAGCAACTGAAACAAATCTGAATGAGCTGCAATGCTCTGAGGTGCATAAACATTTAAGATCCTGAGTTTCAGGTAACAGAAAGTGCAGTCAAGCAGTAAAGTGCGGCCAGGGACCAGATCTACCAGTCTGGTAACTGCGCAATCAAAGTTGGAAAACAAAATACCCAGACCATTGCATTAATCTGCACAGAAGGACCAATAAGAAGGACCCTTAGTCCATGCAGTAGAAGCACGAGAGAGCTCGTAGCGAGTTTTTAGACGCGTATCCTGAAGCAAGTAGAAATCGTGGGAGATCCAGGAGAAACTGCAAGGTGGTAAGAAGTTTCTTTTGGGACTTCATGCTGCACACATTTAGTGTGAAACAGTGAAGACTTAAACCCACAGACATAACGAGAAAGAGAAATGGAAAGAACAAAGTGGAGACAAGAAAACACTAAACATGGAATCTTCAAGTAACCGCTGAGGGTCACCCGGTGTCCGACTTAGAAGGGAAAGGGTCCAACTGGGACTCAGAAGATTAGTCCATATGGAAAGAAGAGGCCTGAGAAGATTCAGAATCATTTTTCTCATCCATTATGTCACCCCACTGCTTCCGTTTGGTCAAGGCCTGGTAGTGATTTCTAGTTAAGATAGTATGCCTGTGGCAAGGGTTGGGTGCCTTGCACTTACCCTTGGATTTACACTTCTTGCCCTGAGCCACCTCTATAAAGGGGTTCCAGCACCGGATGGGGAGGGGGTGGCATGGGATCAGTGGGAACAACCACCTTACAGGCCGGCACCAGACAAGGAGGAATCGGATCCAGTTGTGCCTGATGTTCCACTCAAGGAGTGAATGGAGGGTTATCACTGGAGGGGGGGCACCACGTCCTGGTGTTCTCCATCATGCCGGTGAAGCACCTGCGATTGTGAGTCAGTGATGAGCGCCACTTGATCCTGAGGAGGGCAGTCAAGTCTATTGTGATCAGCCCATGGGTGCTGGTGATAAGTATGCCCATGCTCATCACAAAGGTTACACTTCCTTGGGATAGGGCAACCGAGACTCACATGACCATAGGCCAAACAGATAGTACATCGCGGCTCGGTGCAGGTATGACTGAGATGGGTCCGAGCCCCACACTTATCACAAGTGCGTGGCTCACCGGGGTTAAAACACAAACCCCAATCTCTACCAATATAAAAACTGCCTGGCAAATGGGAAATACCCCTATCCATCTGTCTCAATTGTACTTTGATTTTCCATCCCCCTGTCCATACAAGGTCCTTGTCCAAAATAGGATGAGAAGCCTCGAGAATGTCGCAGCGCTACTTGAACCAGTATTGAACGTCTGCTATGCTCACTCCCTCATTACAAAAAAGAAGAGTGATGATCTTCACTGTAGGCTTTGTAAGAGGGATGTGCATAAAGGGGGTCTATAAAAGCTGGGATTTAACCAGTTCATATTTTGCCCAAAACCTTTCTAATGTGTAAACATTCTTAAAACTCAGATCGTAGATGGATTCCCCCTTAACATGTATGAAGGCAAACAATTCACTGGCAGAAATACCCAAAGAATCATGCAACATAGAGTGTAACACAGTCTGCCTGTCAGGTGCAGTAGAGAGGTCACCAAAAAACTTAAGTCTGACAGCATTCCTACACTGGGCTGGAGACCCCAAATTTTGAAAGAGGTCGCTAAGGTGAAATGGAGGGTCTGACAAAGTCTCGTCCGTAAGAAGGGGAGGCAAAGCAGGGTCAGCAGGATAGTGCTGGGGGTTGTCTTCAAAGGAAGAAAGCTGAGAAACTGGAAGTCCTGGTACCAGAAGTGAGTCCTGCGCAGGCACAGAGCAAATCAGAGAAATTGACGGTTGGCCAACAGTTGGGATCTGGGTGGGAGAGGTAGAACTGCGGAGTAAAGTTTCTGAAAGTGGCTGCTGCAGTAAAGAAGTAACAGTGGCAGGGAGTCCGGGAGCCGAATTCTCTGAGATGATGTCTGCAGCGCTGACTGCTCAGGGAAAAGACCAAGGAGCACCAGGAAGTCGTTGGGTCCAACCCGCAGCATGGAGGGTGGAAGCCGGGGACCAGACTGGACCAGGAAGCAGTGAGTCCCTGGGAACAGCCATGGCAGCAGAAGAAGTAGAAGGAGGCATGCCAATACAGGTAAGAAACAAAACCAGTCCTTGTTGATGTTCAAATGAGCATAGTGGTGTGGGAACAGACTGAGCCAAAGTAGGTGGCAGGGCAGTGTGCAAGGTATCTTCCTCAAAGACCATTTGTCGCATCTGGGAGTGATGCTGCAAAAAAAGTGTCGAAATTGGGAGGAGGTAAGGGGAGCATTGCAGACCTCAGGAATGGTAGCAGTAAAACATCTTTGCTCAGCATTTCAGCAGGCTTAATGATAGGTGCAATAGGAGAGGAAAGCACTCCAACACAAGAATTCAGAACAGGCACAGAGTCAGTCAGACCATTACTGTGGGATTGATGCTGAACAATAGGCTGAGAAATATCCATTGGGAGTTTGAGGATGCAGAGCTGCTTCACAAGCACCCCACCAGGGTCCGGGACAGCAGCCATCTTGGGTAGCAGTCCAAAATGGCCAGAGGGTCCCCCGACTGCAGAGCAGGGGAATTTCCTCAGTGTCCTGGCCAATTTTCCCTCATTCACTAAAAATACCACCAACAGATTAATCTGGTTCAAGGTCAGTTGACATTCATCTGTTTCCCCCTCCTCCTGGTCATGCCTGAAAATAGGCAGCATTTGTCTAGTGCACTTACACAGTCAACAAAAACTGAATAAATAAGACATTGCATATTCACGTATTGCGATACTCTTTCAATGTTGCAGTAAGAAACACTGTCTCATTAACAATGACGTTATTGCCGAATTAGCAGAATAGTGAGAAAGAATACTACAGCATGTGACTATGCCATACATGGATGCAAGTCAAACTGGTAAACATATATGATTCAACACAGTATCCATACTGTGTAACATCTTGTTTCAAGATTAAGTATTGGTTGACTCAAAATATGAAATCAAAGAAGTTTGCTATGTTGTCGTGATGTTGAATGAAATGTGTTCATGACATGCAGTTTTGCGTCACATGGTTATATTTATGTGAATGTATCAGTGTGTGAAACTCTTCTATTTTTATTGACAGGAAAAAGATGGCCCTCAAAAGTACAATTTTCTGTGCTTCAAAATCTAATGCATATGGTGTGCTGCTTCTGAGCACTATGGTTCTTGTAATGCTTGTTGGAAGTTTGTCAAAAATATTTTGTTGCCTTTAGCAGACATGT
Organism: Neoceratodus forsteri; assembly: GCA_016271365.2. Classification (NCBI taxonomy): domain Eukaryota; kingdom Metazoa; phylum Chordata; order Ceratodontiformes; family Ceratodontidae; genus Neoceratodus; species Neoceratodus forsteri. The sequence goes on from CM057453.1 coordinate 160,622,560, forward strand.
GAACCCTATCCTTTAGGAAATGCCAATCATGGGTATGCCAAATTTCAGGATGTCTAGGCCCAAATATTCAAAAGGGTTGAGCCATGCGCAACAGGGTTGCGCCTGCACAAGTCCGAACTTGCTCCATTCTGCCATATTCAGCAAGAGGCAGTTGCACCACAGAAAACATGCTGAGCAACAGCGCAATGCAAATGAATGCATGCTGAACTGGAGGGGGAGGAACCATGCATAAACTGCACAGCCCGATATTCAGCAGAGCTGTGCAGAGTTGTGCAAGCGCAACCCCCAACCTGCACCTGCACAACTTTGAGCCAAAAAAAAAAGGGTTAAGTTGAGGGCCACCCACAGGTGAGCTGCTGCATTGCAGGGTGCAACACAGCAGCTGTCACCTGTGGCTGGCCCCCAACCCAGTCCCTGTGCCCCCGCAGCCCGATCACGGGCAGCTGACTGTAAATCCCCACCACCCCCCACTGGCCCGATCGCGGGCATAGTGTAGTCCCCCCACCAGCCCGATCGCAGGCAGCAATGTGGCTCCCCGGACGTATCCCTGGTAGTCCAGTGGACCAAAAGCCCGATCGTGGGCAGTGGTTGTTTAACAAACCTCCCCGCCGAATTCATCCCTGGTGGTCCAGTGGCACATCCCGATCATGGGATGTAAATGTTGAACAAACCCCGAACATAGCCCTGGTGGCTAGTGTCCCCCACCCACCCACCCGCAAGCCCCACCACCCGCCCCCCACCCGGCAGCGCGCGGCGGCAGCATCCCCCCGCCTGCCACCGCCATGCCGCCGACTGACTGCCCGGTAAGGCTGCATGCGTTGGTGCAGAGCAAGAGCCAATGAGGCGTGTAGCCTATACCAGTACATGATTCAGATTTGTGAATGAATACATTCATTCATTCACAAAACTGGACTGTCTTTATATGGCTGGGCTGCACGCCCTTACTCTGCTCTGCACCAATGGCGTGCAGCCTCACCGGCAGTCAGTCGGTGGGGCGTGGGCGCAGGTGGTGGATGCTGCCGCTCACCGGCCGGTGGGAGCGGTGGTGGGCTTGGTGGGTGGGGGGGACACTCAGCCACCAAGGCTATGTTTGGGGGTTTGTTCAACATTTAGATCCCGCGATCGAATGTGCCACTGGACCAGCAGGGATGAATTCGGCAGAGGGGTTTGTTAAAAAAAACATTGTCCGCGATCGGGCTTTTCGGTCCACTGGACCACCAGCGATATGTTCGGGGGGGAGCCACATTGCTGCCCGCGATCGGGCTGGTAGGGGTGGATTACACTATGCCCATGATCGGGCCAGTGGGGGGTGGTAGGGGAGATTGTACACTGTTTCGCCCACAATCGGGCTGCAGGGGGCATCGGTCCCTGACGGCTGCTGCCTGGCAGGGTGCCAGGTGCAAGTCCTCGGGAATTGACGCACTTGCATGCTAATGGCATGCAAATGGGGCCATAATCAGATGCAAATGGCCCCCCTGCGCCTTGCATGAATTATGGCCCCATTTGCATGTCACCTTCTGAATATGGGATTTGCGCATGGCGCAATGGTACTTGCGCCACCACAAGTTGAATGCTCCACTCTGACAACTTGCGGTGGCGCAAGTTCCACTGCGCACCATGCATTAGTGGTTGTGGCTAGGTGATATTCAGCAGAGTTGCTCAAGGGCACAACTCCTTTGAATATCATTCTGGACACACCCCTGCACAACTATTTTGTGCAGCGTAAGGGCTTGCTCCACAAAATAGCGCAGTTTGAATATCCAGCCCCTAATCTCTCCATCCCATCCCATCCCATGGTCACATAGAAAACCACATATTTTCTATATTTACATTTTTGCAGGTTTTTTCTAGTCCACATATATGAATCTGTCCCTTCCAAAATCTGTGTGCTACAATGTCTGAATTCAGAACATTGCATTTTGGAAACATCTGTATAATTTTAAATATATCTGATTTACAGTAGCATGCAATATCAGATGTATACCTTTTCTGCCTTTCTGCTGCCTAAATCATTCCCAGCAACATGTATTATCAAAATATCAGCTGGTGAATACATGGAATGTAGCCTCTGTAATGTAGGTAGGGGTTGTGCCTACCTCAATCCCCCTTTGTTGAACCATTGAATTCAATAGTTAGGTAGCTGCAAATTTGTTTTAAAATGTGACTGGCTGGCAAATTCATCAGTCCTTCTCACAAGTGAACTTCCTACAATCCATGCACTTTTGTGGATAGAAGCCATCATTACAGTGATCAACTGTCAAATGAACTGTTCCCTTGCTTTTCGTATGTTCTCATAATTACTATACATTAGTGTATTGACATAGATTGGCTGGATAGTGGCAGTATGGTAATTAGCTGTTTAGATGGATTTCATTGATTGTTTTCATGAGCTGCCAGGTAGATGTAATTGTATAGCTGTGTGATTGGTTAGTGTCTCTTGACTGTTGATTGGTTGTTGTTATGACTGGTGGCACTTGGTATTACATCAGATTTCATCCTACAACGTCATTTTCAACTGTCACTATGTGATCAGTCTATACTTTGGGTAGCAACAGCACAGTTATGATTTCATAGGTTGTTTCAGCCTTGATCATCCTTAGCTGTTTCTGAGGTACCTTAGTCTATTCCTGGCATCTTAGGAAGTAAGTGTGCGTTCAGTGGTACGGGGCATTTATTATAACATGAACACAGTAAGTGATGCTGTCATAGACTTCTACTATATTATCATACAATTGCAATATGAGAATCCAAAAACAATATTTTGTACAGTACAGTTTGAGATACTGTTTTATCATAAAGTCACAATTTCTAGTCAATTTGTAAGTTTTGAGGGGTGTCTTGCTTGTGTTAGTACGTCTATTTAAATGTGTTCACATATACTGATGTAGTTACGAAAATGAATGGAATCAGAAAAAAATACAAATATATATATATAGGGGATACATGATGGGCATGAGTGTGATATTTTCACTCCTCTAGAGTGACCTCTGAATACTCACTAGTGGCGAAGCCATGAGTAAGGTTTCAGAGGTCACTGTACAGGACTGAGTGTATTTCCCATATCACACGAGTGCATATCATGTATCCTATTTATACAATGGGGGCCTCATTTTTGCAAAATGTACAATTTGAGTGGCTTTGCATGGCTTTGTACAGCTTTGTGCAGTTGTGCGGATTTGCGCGGGTTTAGTGCAGGTTTCTGGTAATAAATGGCATTTATTTTAACTCTGCTGATGTCATCAGGATTTATTTTGCTGCAGTGAAAATAACTTGTTTTATCTTACTGGAATATGTCTTACCCCCATTGAATATATATATATATATATATATATATATATATATACACACTGTATATATAGATATAGATACACAAGTGTGAGGTATAAAACCATAGTAGGATTACTGTCCAGCATTGTTTAGTAAATAGACAATAGAGCTGTAAATTAATCTTGTTCCTTATGTGATTTTTGGGAGGTTGGTCACTATGCTACTATTATTGCACAGAACAAGAATTTTTAGCAAAACCAAATAAATAATAACACAGATAAATATGAGAGTCGTGAACAATACCATTGCCGTAACATTTACTGTGCCGAATCTTTTGTCATTAGTTGCTTTAAATGTGTTATTTGGGTGGGTTCAGTGTGTACTCATGTAACACTTTGCAAAATCAATGACAAATTACTTTATCTTGTATAATGGTTAATCTATATCAATATGTGATTGTTGCTGTATAGCATTTGTAGATATAAACATAGAAGTGACACTGATTGTAACACATAGAAATGCTGTCTCAATAGCTGTGTCAAGTATGTCATTTTAGTTTGTGGCAGATGTATGTTGATGCATCAATAACAACATAAGCACAGATATAATGCACATCACTAAACAATGTCATATTTATTGTTCCATTATGTATGTTGCTAAATGTGGAATATATGAATGATAAGTGAACCCTTTCTATTTAGCACCTTCCTCAATAATCTTCCAGCATCCTGTTCCGAACCAGTACTCCTCTACATGGATGATGTGGTCATTTTCTTAAAGACTGCTGACCCTATCCTCCTTCAGGCCCATCTTTAGAAAAGTTTTACTGAAGCTGAGTCCTAGTTCATCTCTCATAAGTTGGTGCTTAATTGCAAAAAAACAAAGGTCATGCCCTTCCAAGGTACCTACAGCAAGCACAAAGTCGAACAATTGGTGCTTAAAAACAGTGTGGGTTTTGTCCTTGATCAGACTCCATCTTTTAAACACCCAGAAGTTACTCAATGTAGTTTGCTCTCCTACTCTAACCATGTTAAAAATGTTGCCAAGGCAGTTAACTTTTGCCTAGGCCTTCTACACAGGCATAAACACTGCCCTGCTACCGAAGCCCTCAGATTGGCTATCCAAAGTTCAATTGTGTCAATTATTGACTATGGTTTGGTCATTTATGGTTCCACCACAGACACACCCCTACAATGGCTCATCACAGCTCTGAATAAGGCATGCCATCTACTAACTGGTGCAGCATATCGTACTCACACTTGTGATCTTTACGAACAAGCAAGCTGGCTTAACTCCAAGTGCGCATTGAATATCAAGTCTGCCTTCTGGCTAAGAAGGCAGATCTTGATCTCCTTCCACCAGGTTCCCTTCAGATTTTCAGTCCCTTCTGGGGCACTCAGAGCACATGAAGTTCTGTGAGCCAAACTTTTACTGTCCTTCGCAGTCAAACCTCACTCCAACAGCGATCCAATACAGTTAGAGCTGCTAATTTTTTACTTTTTTTTTATTTATGAAGTCTAGGATTACAGTACCTTTGAGCCAAGGCTCTTTTACAAAGGTGCCACATCAAAGACAACATTTCAAGAAAAAAAAGGTGAGGAAAACCAACACAAAAATGGTTACGACATAATAACAAAATAGAAACAACTAATAGGGGTGGGTGGGGGAGGGGGTGTGAGGACATAGGCAGCCAGAGGCATTTGTCATGCGAGAGATAAGCTAGTAAGTGCATGTAGTTGGGGAAATGAGAAGGGAGAGAGCCCGAGGAGTTGGCTTGAAGTACAGATGGTAGAGCCAGGTACAGAAGGAGTACAGAAGGAAGTGTAGGAAAGTAGGGATACAGAAGGAAGTGGGGGAAAGTACAGGGTTTAGGACAGGAGGAAAATCAGGGGTCTAAAAGGAGAATTTGTCTGGGGGGACCATGTGATAGGTGTCAATTTAATTCCCTTCCTCCTGAGATTGCAATGACTGCAACCTTGGGACCATTTAAGCGGAAGCTGCATCAATTCCTAGTTTCCAGAGCATCTTGTGACAGCTATACTTAATCTCAGCTGACAGCTAAATGTACTGGGACTTCCCTCTTTTACCATTTGCACCTGTATAGCCCTGTCCTGTTGCTGCACTATTCCACTCATAGCACTTCCTCCCTTATCCCTTTCCCATTTCTACCTTCTTTTTAGCCTACCTCATCCCCCCTTCCTTTACCCCTCCATGCACACTTCCCCCACTCTCCTGTTTCCTCACCTTGTTCTCTTCCTCTACTCCCTGCCCCTGTGGGTCCTTCCTGCTTAAGCTTCATTGTGGAATCTCCCTCCTTGCTCTTATTTTGCTCCTTCCATCCCCAAATTCACCCCTTGTACTTCTCTCCTTGTAATCCCTTTCATCCCTCTTCAGACAAGGCCGCTGCCTGCACTTGACACAATATTTATCTTGCCATATTGTTCTTTTGTTTATATAATTACTTTCCTCATGTTGTACTAATTACTGAAACCATTGCAATTTGTTATTCTTGTGACTTGACGTGGAACCTCTGTAAAACAGCCCTTGACGCAAAGGTCTTTATAAAATTACATGTATGTTGTATGTAATATAATTTTAATACAATTACACAGAGAGCTTTCACATATGTTATGGAATCTAGTACTATATGACATACATCATTCAATAACTGTGACTTGTACGTGTTTGTACATTTCAGTAATGACATTAGAACCATGCACATTTTTATTCATGATTCAGTAGTTGCAATGTACACATGGTAGATAAACTGTAACATGAATGAGTTCTCAGTCTTGAACAATCTATTTTCAGCAAATACATATTGTAATAGTTTTCATATGTTGCTTTTTTTATACTACTGTGTGATATGTGTAGTCACATGAAAGGGACTGACATATCTTCCTGTGCATTGCAATACAATGGTACAACCATGCATGGCTATGATATGTATATATTACTGTACAACACATGATATGTCATGTATATCGATATATATGTGTGTGTGTGTGTGTGTGTGTGTGTGTGTGTTTGTGTGTGTACATTCATTGAAAAAACTTTGTTAATGCATCACTTAGGGTTGAAGAAACAAAAGTATGGCAATGAGGCATTAGAGTTTTGAACCCTAACAGCCCCTCACCCTTACCACCCCACCCACCCCCACCATCCACACACCAACAGATGTTGGGGTGTGCCTTGGGGTCATCATCCCTAACTCTCACCCTATTCCATGTGTAAGGAAGCTGAGATGATACAGTATAGGAGAATGGGGTGAGAGTTAGTCCTGATCACCCCAAGGCACACCCAAACACTTGGTGTGTGGAGGGTGGGGATGGGGTGGGATGGTATGGGTGGGGGGTTCAGAAGCCTAAAACTTAATTTCCCTACATTTGTTGCATCAACCCTAACTGATTTATTAACAAAGTTTTTGCAATTAATTTCCTTACTTTTTGAGAAAGTGTAATCTTACTCTTATATGTTTGTGGGAGCACAGGGCCCTCCAGGCTTTGTGTTCCCATCAGTCTATAGTGTGTAGTTGCATCTCCCTGTGGCAGTGTCTCTGGACCCTTGCACTACCATCATGCTCCCATCACTCAATAATGGTATCCATTTGTGAGAGCACAGGGCCCTATGGGTCCCATTCCTCCATAGATGCATATATGTACTTAACTGTAGAAGCGCAGGGCCTTCTGTGCCCTGTGCATTCATGTATTGCCCAAGAGTGATGAAATTGTCAGCATAATCATGTTATTACCCCACCTGATGTACCCAGGACAGAACATTTTCAAATCCCTACCAAAACATAATTCTATGCAACTACACTGCCATTTCCACCCCACAGGTGAGAAAACACATTTCAGCCAGAATCTGAAAAGTGACAGTTGTGGCATACATTTGGTGAGGTAATAATAAGTCTATGTTTCAAATTTGGGGTAAAATATTGACCCCAAATGTTCAACATGACATTTTGAGCAACCCACCTAATGAACAATATGACTGTCATTATGTAAATTCTGCCCAAAAGGTGAATTCACCAAGCAACTGTGAAATCACCTTTCAGGCACGAATTGACAAATGACAGTCATATTGTTCATGAGGTGGGGACCCCAAAAAGCCATGATAAAAATTTGAGGTCAAAATCTCAAAAAACATCTGAGTTATGCATCAAAGTAGCCTGTAAAATCCTTTTTTGTGAGCTGTCAAAAAAAGAATTGGCTCGTGTAAAAGGAACTGGCTCGCAAAAAAGAATCTAAGGGAGTCACAAAAAAAGAATTAAAAAGTAAAAAAAAAGGCATTACAAGTTTGTTCTTCTATCAAATAACTTCACAGTTCACCTAACAGAGTCCTGATGAATGAAATACATGTGTTGGTGTCTCTAGATACCTTCATTTTGGGTGCTTTTCAATTTTTTTAATTTTTAAAACAGAAAACAAGATGGTGGCTCGCTAAAAATTAATTTTTTCTCACGAGAAAGGATTTTATTCTCGCAAAACAGAAAATGCATTCTCAAGGCTAAATCCTTTTTCATTAGATCAAATCCTTTGCTGCCATACGGAACATGAATCTTGTTTCATATCAAGAGTCACACAAGATTCATAATCTTTTAAAAAAAATAACATTTTAAGGTCATTTCTACTACGGTTAAGTGCAGAATCCACCTAAGGGGATCCCAATAAGCAAGCTACATATGTTGGTCACCCTCATGAATGTCATTTTTGTGGGTTTTCAAATTTGAATTTTAATGGGAAAACAGGCAACAAGATGATGGCAAATGAAACAATGATTTTCCCCTCACAAAAAGGGATTGACCCCATACAAAAATATTTTTTTTATATACAGCTATTTTTAAGTGCTTACTGAGCATGCTCAGAACCAGTTATTCAAACATTTCTAAATTAAATAACTTTGGAATTGAATAATATTTATTCACCAAACAAGCAAAAGGCATATATATGGGTCAGCCCCTTTTTACCCAGAAATGTTCAGGCCAGCATTCCAAACCATCTAGATGCTAGCCAAGTTGACAGAAAACCCAGTTAAACCAATGGGGAAAAATACAAAAAATTAATTTTTTTCACTATCTGTTTCTCAGAATCCATACATCTGACTGGAACAAATCTTGGCATGTCAAGAGACCCATATCACAAGACCATGCATGCAAAATTTCATGCAAATCCTTTCATGCTTGTGAAGTTATTAAAGTACAAAAAAATAGGGGTTTAGCATTGAAGTGTCCATACAACCCTAACTATAGTGGCATGACTGCGCCACTATAATATATACATATATTATTTAAAACAAACTACATTAAGACAATGTTAGGGTTGTATTTGAATGTACAGTACTTTTGAGAAAAACGTGATCAATACAAACTACAAAACATATTTCTAGAGGCAAACTTTCATGAACATGATGCTCTGGGCCCAATTCTCAAAGCCTTTAGACTGACATAAAGTGAGTACATCAAACAAGAATGATGCATTTTTCACCTTAAATCAAAAGATGTGGCATTCCCAATCCTGAAACATCTGTATTAGAAAGGGGAGATGCTGTATCAAAGGGGCACTGTGCTACCCTTGCGACCTGCATCGGGGTATGCCAGGTCACAAGAGGGCTTGTGCCATGGTGGGGCTGCAACATCCCCTTTTTTGAGATTCTGGAAACCTCACCATTGTTCACAGCAAGGGGCTCAAGTTAGACTGTCTGGGAACTGGTCTAAGGCCCTTGTGCTAGTGCCACACAAGGTAGCAAATTGGGGGGGCTCTGAATGTGGGGTCTGGTGTGGAAGGGACAGGGGACTGCTATAGAGGTGTTGGGGAGTCAGTGTGGATGCCAGGGGGAGATTGGGCACCTGATGGGCATGCCTTTTATAAAACTATTATGGTAATGAATGGTACAGTTGGTTCCAGGGACAAACACTGCCATGGCCCCAGGTGGGCACAGCCCTGGCAGCAGCCCCAACCTCAGGCAATGTTTGTCCCTGGAACCCCCCTACCATTCAGTACCATACTAGTTATAATAATGGCACCCCCACCAGGTGCATAATTACCTCTGGGATGCCCACTGGCTCCCCAACACACCCTATGGTATCCCATGCCCCTTCTGCCCCACACCTCTCCAGGCAATCTTGTTTTGGGTTGTGCCAGGTGGGGGGACTGCCGGATCCCTGTGACAATTCCTGCAGGTGCATATATTGTTTGGCACTAGTCTGTGGGTGCAGCAGCTACTGGGTTTTTGGGGCAGGGACTCCTATTTTTACAGAATTGGATGCAGGGTCCCTGATGCACCCAACGTTTGCTGCAGCCCTAGATCACAGCAACTTGCAGCAATCTCAGCGCTCTTTAAGAATTGGGCCCTCTATATCTAATAAGCCCCAGAATGCAGTAATTCAGTGATGAAATATTACAGAAAAAGTATTTGATTTGCTTTTTATATCTTATTCTATATATACATATATTTGCAGTTGCAGATGGGTAAGAAGAAGGATGCATCTGGCACAAAGGACCTAGGCTTTAGAAAAGCTGACTTCAAAATGATGGGTGAAGTAGTACAACGGTTCCTGAACAAAATTCTGCCTAATATGGACATGAATCACAGAGTGGAGCTCATAAAGTGGCACAGGGTCATAATGTCACGCAACATTATGCCGCATGGCAAATTCATGCTACCAATACAACATGATTTATGCCATGAGGCATAAGTCTTTTTTCTGTGGGGAGCTCCGCCCCTCATTCTGCAGTACCCCACCAAAGAGTCTCAACTTGGGGTACAACTTGGGAGTGCACAACTCCAAAAAATGTTTCTGGGACCGGAATCAAACCCGATCCCAGATGCAGTGCCTGGGTTCCTACTGCTGTGGCTCAGTCCTGTGAGCCACGGCAGCTGATCTTTGGAACTGCTCCCAGCAGAGGTCTTATCCTCTGTCTGAGAAACTGCTACTGGTGCAGTACCGCATACAGCAGTATACGTGATATTGCACCAGTAGTGGTAGCATACTGTGCTGTACCAGGTTAGCCATATTGTCATACGCTATTAAGCGTGCAACATTATGACCCAATAGGCATAAAGCTAGGGATAGTAGAGTCAACTAAATCCTGCAGCAAGCCCCAGAGTAAAAAGGCTAGGGTGAAGAAACCTAGCTGGATAAGCAAGGGAGTCATAGACAGCATTAGGAAGAAAAAAGCAACCCATAAGAGATACAAGAAAACTGGGAGGGTGGAGGACAGGGAGGAGTACATGAAGGAAGTGACCAAGGGGGAAAGGGAAACCAGGGCATCCACGGAACCCAGGCTGGTGCAGAGCATTAAAGAGGGGGAGAAAGACTTCTTCAGGTGCATCAGGGAGAAAAGGAATTGTAAGAACCAGATAATAAGGATTAAGGGGGGTGGAAAAGGAGGGTGAAAAGTCAGAAGCACTTAACGACTACTTCTGCTCAGTTTGTACTAAGGAGAAGGGGAAGGAAATGCCCAAGGTGGGGGGGAGAATATGAACAGAGGGGGAGGTGGTGATGGACAGGGAAATCACAGAAAGTAGAGTGCTATAGGGGTTAAGGGCACTGAGGGTGGGCAGGGCACCAGGACCAGATTGCATACATCCTAGGGTGTTGAAAGAGCTTGTGGAGGTCCTAGCAGGCCACTTGGCAGACCTATTTAATGCCTCACTGGACTCAGGGTGTGTACCTCAAGACTGGAGGATGGCTCACATGGTTCCCCTCCATAAGTGCAGCCCCAAGGATGATCCAGGGAACTATAGACCAGCGAGCCTCATGTTCATCCTGGGGAAACTAATGGAGACAATCCTGAAGGAGATGCTGGTGACCCTGTTGGTGGTCACTGGGTCACAGGACAGTAGACAGCATGACTTTATCAAGGGTAGATCCTGCCAGATGAATCTAGCAGAATACTATGACTGGGTGAATAGGCAAATGGACAAGGGCCATGCGGTGGATGTCCTGTATTTGGACTTTAGTAAGGCATTTGTTTCGGTGCTGGCCTTTTTCTGCTGGCAGTTTTCATATGTTTGCATATTTTAAGGATTTTGAATTTATGTTTAATTGTATGAACAGTATTATTGGAAAAGATATATGTGATGTAGTGTTCATTTTATAATTGCATACATGAATTCTGATTATACTAATTTCAGAATGAGATTCTTTACAGATTATTCATGTAAGCAGTTTCTGTCACAAGACTATTTAATTAACTTGTTCAGTACTCAAAAAAACTGTGTAGAAAGCTCTACAAATGTGTAGTTACTCTTCAGCAGCAGCAGCCTGCCTCTTCCAGCTACGCCCCATTAGCTTCAAGGAAGTAGAAGATGCCCTTATGACTCTATACTTCAAAAAAAGTGCAGGGTATGACGAAATCAAATCACTTTTCCTAAAACATGGGTGCCCTCACCTTACTGCCCCTATCCTCCATATTTCTAACCTTACTATTTCATCCTCCACTGTCCCTTTATGCTGGAAACTAGCCCACATCTCACCTCTATTTAAATCAGGAGACCCAAGCCACCTAAACAGTTACAGACCCATCTCTATTCTACCTGTCCTCTCTAAAGTCTTCAGAAAGCTGATTTATGCACAACTAAAACAACACTTGGAAACCTTTTCGCTCCTGAACCCAGCCCAATCTGGTTTCTGCTCTAACCACAGTACCATTACTGCCTTGGATAAAGTAACTGACGACTGGCTTTCCACTATGGACTCAAAGAAGATCATGGGTGCTGTCTTCCTACATCTCAGCAAAGCATTCAACACAGTAGACCATGCCCTAATAGAAAGCAGCCTTGCTAACATAGGTGCCACTCCTCAGACTATCCTGTGGTTTAGCAGGTACCTTTCAGGAAGGATGCAAAAAATCAAAGCAGGTAGCACATTCTCCTCCTCTCTACCAATCACTAGGGGAGTCCCGCAAGGCTCCATCTTAGGTCCCATCCTCTTCTCTCTATACATTAATGACCTCGACCATCACATTTTCAAATCAAAACTCCACTTCTTCGCAGACAATACAGTTCTCTACACATCCAATGCATCCCTACCTGAGGTTAGAGATGTCCTCCAAGCTGACTTTGCCCAGCTCGAATCCAGCCTCATTAACACCAAACTTCTTCTAAATGCTAAGAAAACCAAAGCTATGATCTTCCCCTCCAATACTTTGCCCTCCCTGCCTAAAGACTTCATAGTTACCTCCCTAGGTGAGCCACTGGAAGTCACCCTGAAATTTAAATACCTTGGATTCTGGCTAGACAGCAAGCTCGCCTTCACAGAACACTTGGATGACCTTTTTAGAAGACTAAAAATATGGTTAGGCTTCCTGTTCTGCAACAGGTCACTTTTCCCACTCTAAATCAGAACTAGACTTATACAGGCCACATTCCTCCCACAACTAGACTATGGGGACTTAATCTATACCATGTCTTCAACCTCAAATCTAAATAAACTGGACATCCTCTATTACCGTGCCCTGCACTTCATCATGAACTCCCCATTCCGGACGCATCACTGCGACCTGTACTCAGCCGTAGTTTGGACGTCCCTCACTACCAGATGTATTCTTCAAGCTGGTACCTGGATCCTAAAGCTTTTACTTGACAAACTTTCTAGCTATCTAACTTCCCTTATCCGCACCTGCCACAGTACTTATGCACTCAGGAAGTCAGACTTTATCTTCCTGAATGTCCCAAAGATACGCACCTCCTTTGGCAAGCGCGCCTTCTCAGTTACCCTCCCTGCTATCTGGAATCAGCTACAACTGTCTTAGAAACTACCCAAAGTAGTCTCTGTAAGCCTCTTTAAAAAGCTAACTAATGAAAAAAATCAAAGTTGTCTGCAGCTGCTGCTAATACTCACTCTTCTAGGACTTGACAAGCCAATTGCCTCTTATAAACAGTTATAGCACTTTATGTAAGAGTGTGAAGACCTACTCCATGCATTATGGAATATTACCTGAACACCAGTCTCACAAGTTTAGGATTAGCACTTAATTTCTGTAGTGTGCAATTACTGTATATTATGTTAGTCTTGTTAGTATGTATACATCAGGACCTCCTTGTGAATGAGCTTGCTCAGTGGAGTTATTTTTCCTGCAATAAACCTGAACTTGAACTTGAACTAACAACAGCGTAATAATGATTTATAGTGGTGTAACTTAAGTTAGCATACAAATGTAAAACATAATAAGGTAAGGGTCATTTAAAGTCTTAAGAACATTGTTTACATGGAACGTGCAGAGTTAGGATCTTTTATTACCCTAACTCTGCATTTCCTTGCATTTTGGGGCTTGCTACACATGGAGGGTGGGATATTCAAAGGAGCTGCACCATACACAACCCACTGATGCCCCCTGGCATGATATTCAAAGGGGGATGTTGTGCTGCTCAAATCCCGATGCTCTGGGGTGCACCAGTAATGTATGCAGTGCAAGTGCTGGGGGCATGTCCATGGATATGAGGCACATCCTGATGTTCAGCGCGGGATGTGTGGTGCAAATGCAGGCACAAACCCACCTAGTGCCACACAGGGGGGGTGCAAAGATCCACCCCTACAAAGCAGAAGCAAGCTGGGGGACACCCACAGGCAGGCTTCCATATTGCCGTGTGCAACATGGCAGCCACCTGCCATGGGTGGCCACCCAACCTCCTGGAACACAGTCCCGGGTGTCATGCTCCCCCTTTCTTGCCCGATCGTGGGCAGATAGTAAATCATCCCTGGTGGTCCAGCGGACCTGCTCCCCTACCTGATTGTGGGCATTGTAAATAACATTAATCCCTGGTGGCCCAGTGGACCCATTCCCATGCTTGATCATGGGCTTTGTAAATAACATTAATCCCTAGTGGTCCAGTGGACCCACTCCCATGCCCAATCGCGGGCTTTGTAAATAACATTAATCACTGGTGGTCAAGTGGATCTGCTCCCATGCCTGATTGTGGGCTTTGTAAATAAAAACCATCCCCTGTGGTCCAGTGGACCTGCTCCCCTGCCCAATTTTAGGCTTTGTAAATAACATTAATACCTAGTGGTCCAGAGGACCCAGACCCCGGCCCGATTGCGGGCTTTAGTAGTACGTAAAAAGCCCCAGTGGGCCAGAGGTACCTCCTCCCACCCACCCACTCAGACCCACACTCTGCTCCCCCTGGTCAGGGTGGTGGAAGTTCCTCCATAAGCCACCTGGCCACCCGCTGACTGACAGCAAACAGCGGCTGTACACCCATTGGTACCCTGCATGGGCCAATGGGTGTACAACCATACTGTACGCTGTCAGTTGGTATGTGGCCAGGTGGTATGCGGAGGGGAGCTGCCACCACTATTGACTGGGGGAGCGGGGTGGTGGGTCTGAGTGGGTTGGTGGGGAAGGGAGTACTGCTGACCCACTGGGGCTTTTATGTACTACTAAAGCCCGTTATCGGGACAGGGTTTGGGTCCACTGGACCACCAGGGATTAATTTTATTTACAATGCCCATGATTGGGCATGGGAGCAGGTCTACTGGACCACCAGCGATGGTTTTTATTTACAAAGCCCATGATCGAACATGGGAGCAGGTTCACTGGACCACCAAGGAATATTTTGTTACTTAGACCCACGATCAGGCAGGGGATCAGGTCAACTAGACCACCAGGGATTGTTTTACTTTACTTAAGCCCACAATTGGGCATTGGGGAGCATTGTCCGATGAGGGGCAGGGGGCATCGGTCATGCAAATGGGGCCATAATGACATGCAAATTGCCCCATTTGTGCCATGAATTCATAATGGCCTCATTTGCATGCTCATGTCTGAATATCACTCTTGCTGCATCTAGTACAGCTGCACTTGCGCTGGTGCAGCCCCCTGCTCCTCACCTGCCACTTGTGCTGTCACACACTGCCACTGCTCCGAGCACAGTGCAGGCACTCCCAGTGCCATATTCAATGGTTCTTAGCCATGGCGCAGCACCATTGAATATCACCTGGTCCATGCACTGGCGCAACACAGTTGCACTGTGCCCAGGCTTGCGCCCCTGCCTGGCACATTCTGAATATCCCACCCAGAGTGTTATGTTCATGAATAATTTGCCTCTAGAAATATGTTATGAAGTTTGTATTAATCAAGTTTTTCTCATATGTACTCTACAGTTACATGCAACCCTAAGATTATCTTAATGTGATTTTTTTTTGTAAAGAATTTCCTTATGTTTTGTTCTTGAGTTGATGTATAGTGTTACTGTCATTACATGATCATCACATAAGTGTGTTTTGTAGTTTGAAGTGAACATCTTCTTATACTAAACCTCATACAGTATATTTAGTTATAACCCTAACATTATCTTAACATAGTTTTTTGCAAAAAATATATAAAATAATACATGCCATGCTGCGTTTAAGAAGAATTTTGCTCACACCCGAGGTGCTGCATACCACATAAACCATGAGAGCAAAGCTCAAAGACTTTATTTAACCATCCATCACCAAAGCTCTGTTTAAAATTCCAGTTTTACACACCACCCCATATCCAGGGACACTGGTTTACCGGGATTGAGAAAAGGCAAATTCCATTTTGCACATTGTAAAAAACGGTACTGTCACCGGTGTCTGCTAAGCCAAAATCTGGTTTTACCGGTGTTTGGTTTTGTGTACTTTATTTAACAATTTTTAACTCTGTTAACATGCATTTTAGCAGTTTTGACCTCCACTATTGCACATCCTTTCATCCTTGTACCAATTTAAAGTTATTTTAGGTACAAAATATGATGGCAGCAACAGCAGTACAGCCCCCATCGCTGAGGTATGATGGAAACAACAACAAGGCCCCCATCCCTCTGGTGCGATGGCAGCACCAGCAACACTACAGACCCATCCCTCTGGTGTGATGGCAGCAGCAACACCGTGTCCCCCTCCCTCAGGTGTGAAGAAAGCAGCAGCACTGCGGTCCCTGTCCATTAGGTGTGATGGCAGCAGTACCACGTTCCGCATTCCTCAGGTGTGATGGCAGCATCAGCACTATGGCCCCCATCCCACTGGTGGACAGCAGCAGTACAACATTTCCCATCCACCAGTGGTTATGGCAGAAGCACTACAGCCCCCCCTGCCTCTCAGGTGTGATGGCAGTAGCAACAATGCAGTCCAGATCCCTCAGGTTTGGTGGCAGTAGTGACAGCACTATGATCCCCTTTCTTCAACACCCATACCCCACATGTACAAGTTACAAATTACTTGGTCTCTTTGCTTGTTAGAACTCAGATGTGAATTAATCTGAACCACCACCACTACTAAGGTGGACCACATTTGTTTTTTCCTATCATTTAACTGCTTGAATTGGATTTCTGCCTGTGACACCACTGACTAGGGTTTGGGAACAGGTTTGGGTGTTGGAGGACTGGCGGGGGTGAAGGCTTGAGTGTCCAACGACCACTCGCCTTCTCCTGGGAGGGAGGGTATATTCACAGCTCAGTATTTGCTGGCCCCAGGTGGAGGCTGGAGGCATGGCAACACATTGGCCCTCATTGCAGAAGAGAGCGTGATGGACGTCAGCTTGTGCCTTGACATCATGTGGCGTATCACGCTCTCACGAAAATGGAAAAACACCTGCTGGCCACCCAGAGGATGATTTCTGGTCCCTCCATAAGCATGAAGCCCCAGACACATGTATCTGTTCTGACCCCTACCATGCCTGGGATATTCAGGAAGCTCTTTAGGGTGATTGTCCTCCCCTGTTAGCCTCTCACAGGGGTAGGGGCCCACCGATGAAGGGTTACTTCAGATTACCTGGTAGCATGGCCATAAGGGGCAGTGGATGATGGTGGTGGGGACACAGCAGCAGTGGTAGGGGGACTTGGCAGGCCTGAAGGAGTGGATGGTCAAGGGGTAGAAGGAACAAAAAAAAAACTGCCTGAATTTGCTTCTTTGAAATAATGTCTTCACCTAAAAAAAAAAACATTCACAAGTGGTTAGCGGAGGACCTTCTAATGCATCTCACAAACATGTGGATTCCTTTTTTTCCCTTGGTCTCCATGAAAAGGGTGTCTCTCAGTTTTCATGTCTGAGCTCAGATGTGAATTGAGCACCACTCTACCCAACAGCATCATACAGCCTTGGGGGTCTTACCTTCCGTGTGTCACTGAATGTGCTTTCCATTCCACTGGCCAAGCATAAGTACACTTAAACACTTAACATTTGCTTTTTATTAAAGTAGTCTGTCAGAAAGCCTTTTGTTGTCACAGAGATTGACACAACAGGTGGGAGAGAAGATGCAAATGATGAAATGGGCAGACTAGGTGGGCCGTCAAAGTCTATGTTTCTATCCCATTCATCTAAATAAGTAGTAAGGCAGCTTGTGCCTTGTGAATATACTTTCATTCAGACTAATTTTCAATCAAACAACTGAGGATTTTGGATGGCCCTGCTGATTATAAACTTGAATAAACTAGTTGGTAACAGTGATCCTGTGCTTAGCAATCTATATCCTAGATGTTCATATGCAAAAAATACAATAAAAACCTGACTAAAGTCTAAAAACAAGCTTATAAAACACAAAATGTATCTGAACATTTATATTTACCTATACAACATCATTGCAGCCCGAGTATAACTCAGATAAATTACATGGTACCATGACTACTGTATGATGTAGTAAACATATATTGGTATTTTTTATATTTTTTTGTAAACTGGGTAAACCCACTAGGCAAAACTGCCTGTTTT
Source organism: Neoceratodus forsteri (assembly GCA_016271365.2). Classification (NCBI taxonomy): domain Eukaryota; kingdom Metazoa; phylum Chordata; order Ceratodontiformes; family Ceratodontidae; genus Neoceratodus; species Neoceratodus forsteri. The sequence continues at coordinate 160,640,501 of CM057453.1, forward strand.
CAGAGGTGACCCAGGAGCACTGTGGAGGTTAAGTGCCCTTTGCTCAGAGTCGCACAGCATGCAAGTGGAGGTTGTGGGAATCAAACCCAAGTCTTCTAAATGTACTCAGTTAGATCACTGTTTGTTACTCTAACCACTAGACTATACTGCCAGCCATAACACCCATATATAATGGGGTTTTTTTTTGTGTGTGTCTTATGTTTTCGGCCCCCCTCCCCGGATCTGCCCCTAGAGTGCCTCTACCCTCCTCTCCTGCACAGCGGGGTCTGTCCTGGGGATCAAGGGTCCCCTCCCATATTTTTTACCATTTTTCTGTCCTCCCCCCATAGCTCTGCCCCGGGATGTCGGCACAAGGACGCAGAGCATCCAGAGAGGCGACGTGTGGACGCACGTCTCTCTCAAGTGCCACCCAACATCCCCCCACCCCGGACTCTGCGAACGGAGCCCTTCAAGCCCCCTTGAGTGCCAGTGCTCCCACTGGCATTATCGGGGTTGGCCCCCCCAAGGGAGGAGAGCATCCGTTGGGACGCTCAATCCTCCCTCCCCCTGCTGACCCCCGGCAACCCAAGTCCGTTCTCGAACCCGGGTCGCTGGATTGGCGTGAGGTGCGGCATCCAGCGCCTCAACCCTCAGTGCCACTGGGTCGGCGCATATATAATGTTTTAATATTTGATTTCAATAATAGTGCACAGTGCCTACAGTGCAAATTATGAACATTGAACTTTTTGCAACATTTTACTGAAACTGAATTATTTCCCTCTCCATCTGCTTATGTTTTCTTACACCAAAGTGGGTGTATACTTGACAGAGCACTGTAAATATCCTGAGGTTGCACTACTGCTTGCAATGCCAGGAACTCTGGATCAGAAGTGAATTCCCGTTGCTAGAGGTCTGGCCAGGGGAGTAGGATCGAGCACCTGGGGGGCTGCTTCTCCTCCTCTGGGAACGGTGCCTGTAGGTCCTGCTGCTTTACTGCCACCTGGGTGACTACAGGTGGTGCTGCAATGAGACTGCAGAGCAATTGGGAAGAGAAGAAGCTAGCCAGGATCTGGAGTAGTGACATGTCTCTATTTGCCCTACTTCCTTGGATCCCCTCTAGTTTTGGTGCCCTCAGGAACAGAGACCAGAAAACCAGTAACAATCACCCCACATCGGCTTCTGGTAGACGGGACCCAGCTGCCCCAGACTTCATAACCAGTTTCCATTAGGGACCCATTGGGCTGCCTGACACACATTAAAGGACTGTGGAGGGGTGACCTGGGGCCCTCTCCCTTCCCACCTGGGGAGTACAACCTAGGCAGAATGGGGGCAGGCTCACAGGAGCTCCTGAGCATTACCTGGGGTGAAGCTAGGGGACACCCAGCCTAGAGATCTCTGAAAAGTGGAGACTGATGCTGTGAGAAGGGGGCATAGAAAGAGAAAATAAAAACATTTAAAAATATGCTGAAATCTTAGGGATTCTGTGCAGAGAAATGCAATTTCCGTGAGGCACCGGTACAAGAATTCAAAATCTGCAAACCAAGCAGGATTCCTTGATTTTTACCGGTGTTACCGGTTAAAATGGTAAACCATTGTCCCTGCCCATATCTTTTTTTATACAATTGCTGGGGACCTTTTTCTGCCACACCAATTATATAAAATAGAAACAAGTAGCTGTGCAGCCATGGTCCACTTGAGTTTAATCTAACAAGAAGATAATAATAATAATAATAATAATAATAATAACAAAATTTATTTCGTTAAGCGCCTTTCAAATTTTCAAGTCGCTGTACATAAAGCATCAAAACATTAACATATCAATACATACAATAAAACAGTACAGCAAATATAACATATTAAAAATAACCAATTACAGTATAACAGGGAATGCCCTAACCCATAAAAATGACTTTAAGGCCCTTTCAAAACTTTCCACCATTGTAATCTCTCGGAGCTGATGGGGCAGAGAATTCCAGAGGGAAGGAGCCACAAAACCAAAAGTGCGGGCTCCAGAGGACTTCAAATTTACCCTCGGAATGAATCTCCAACAACCCCTCGTCAGCCGAGCGAAGCTGTCTCAGAGGGGTGTAGGGCACCAGAAGCTCTTTCAAGTAGTCAAGACCAAACCTGTGTAGGGCTTTGTAGGTCAAAAGACCCATTTTACGGGTGACCCACCACTGTATTGGCAGCCAGTGCAGAGTGCGCAGCACTGGGGTAATATGAGACCTTCTTGATGCCCCAGTCAACAAACGTGCTGCTGTATTCTGCACTAGCCGCAAGCAGCGGATATCAACCCCAGCAAGCCCTAGGTACAGGGGCACCTCACACATCCATAGAGCAAGGGAAACCCAGCATATGTTCGCCCTTATAGTCACCTGTTTATAACAGAGAACAGCAAGAGGAAGGAAGTGCTGTTAGGACTTTACTACTCTACTGGGACTAAAGAACTAGAACTCTACTACTGGGACCTTCAATTTAGGGTAAAAACCAAAAAAAGAGTACATGTGTTTGTCTGAGCTGGGTGAAGGGAACTGTTATCAGTGCAGTTAGCTAGGTGTAGAAGGAAACTGTGAATTAGGGGAAGTGGCTTAGGAAGAAAGAAGCTAGGTGTTTGGATTTAAAAACTAGCCTAGATAGCTTTTGGCAGAGAACAGCAAGAAGAAGGAGGTGCTGCTAGAACTCTACTACTCTACTGGGACTAATGAACTAGAACTGTACTAGTGGGACCTTCAATTTAGGGTAGAAACAAACAATAAAAACAAAGAAAAAAGAGTAAGTGTGTTTGTCTGAGTTGGGGGAAGGGAATTGTTATCAGTGCAGTTAGCTAGGTGTTGAAGGAAACTGTGAATTGGGGAACTGGCTTAGGAAGAAGGAAGCTAGGTGTTTGGATTTAAAAAATGCCCTAGATAGCTTTTGGCAGAAAACAGCAAGAGGAAGGAGGTGCTGTTAGAACTTTACTACTCTACTGAGACTAAAGAATTAGAACTGTACTATTGGGACCTTCAATTTAGGGTAAAAGCAAACAAAAACATCAAAGAAAAGAAAGGAGTAAGTATGTTTGTCTGAGTTGGGTAAAGGGAATTGTTATCAGTGCAGCTAGGTGTAGAAGGAAACTATGAATTAGGGGGAGTGGCTTAGGCAGAATGAAGCTAGGTGTTTGGATTTAAAAACTGCCCTAGATAGCTTTTGGCAGAGAACAGCAAAAGGAAGGAGGTGTTGTTAGAACTTTACTACTCTACTGGGACTATATTGCCCTTCATCCCTCCCTTCCAGCCCCCAGCCCCCAGCCTTAACCAGTTCTACTTTTATAGGCACAGGATTTGACTGACAACAGGAACTTCCTGTTTGGGAGCAGAGAGGGAGTTATTACAGAGGCACAAAAGACTCACCATCCTAGAAGGAAAAGAGTAGCTCTCCATCCCACCCCCTAGCTGCTGGAGGTCTGACTCTGACGAAGTAAAAAGGAGACTACTGAGGAATAAAGGAACTTCCTGTCCCAGAACAGGAAGATCAGGAGCTTTAAGAGCAGAGAAGCAGTAGAAAAGTAGGGAGAAAAAACCCAAACATATATATATATAATTAAAAAATAAACAGCATGAGAAAAGCATAAGTATACAAAACAACAGTCAAAGGGCCACAAATAAGACATGATGGCAGTGGTGCAGTGTAGTGGCTATGAAGCAGCAGTCTTCCAGGAAACATTCTGAAGGATGCAGTGTTGACCCATCTGCAGGCACTTCTCTGGGCTGAGGGAGGAGGTTGCTCATCTCCAGACTGAGTTGGTCAGGATTCTCTTCTCCCACCCAGGGACCACCAGGGCCACTTCTGCTGCCTCAGAGGTAGCCAAGAAAGAGGAGCGGTTGGACCACAGTGGGCTCAGGGAGGGTGAGGGTTGTGGAACATAGGTGCATCCCTCCAGCTGTACCTCTCCATAATTCATATGCCATTCTGGCAGAGTGTTGTTCCTCTATGGAGGCACCCACAGTGGAGACCGAGGAGGATGGCTAGGAACCTCTACAAAGGAGACCCAGAGGAGGGTGGCATGGAACCCCACAGGGGAAGGAAACAACTCCTGGTGGGGGACTCAATTGTTAGGAGGGTAGAACTGGGAGAGGAAGGGGAGATGGAGGTAAGGTGCCTGCCTGGCACCATGGCTTGGAGGGACAGGGAGCAAATCCTTCAGATCACGGAAGCAGCTGCACAGGGGAGGGAGCTGAAAGTCATTGTTCACCTAGGGACAAATGTCCTGGCTGGGAAAGGGATCAGAGCAGTGCAGGAGGAGTTTGTGGAGTTGGGGAGGGGCCTTAGACAAGTAGCACACATGGTAAACTTCTCAGAGGTGCGGCCTGTCTATGGCATGGGTGAGGCTAGGGTGCTCTACACCATGGGATTCAATCAATGATTGAAAAACTGGTACAGAGATCTGGGTTTTGGCTTCATTGGGGACTGAGGGTCCACCTGGAGAGATGCAGGCCTATACTGGCATGATGGTCTGCATCTGTCCAGGATCCTAGGTGAAAGGTTTAAATGCTTCATTGGCAAGCATTTAAACTAGCCGAGGGGGGGCACTGAAAAGGAGCAAGGAAATCCTAGCACCCCCCCAAAAAAAAATTAGGATAGTTAGTGAGGTAAAAACCAAGATAGAGAAGTCAATAGGGAGAAGGGCAGGGGTAAATGGAGAAAAAGGCAAAGGCAATAAGAACAGGGATGGAGCAAAAAGGGGTAAGACCATCAAAAAACTGGACAGGGATTAAAACTTGGCATAAAAAAAATTGCCATTAGTTGAAGACCATGTTGTTCTAATTGTGATTCCTGAAACTTAATTTGTATGTCCTCCCTCTTTATTTTTGCCTGAAATCCTGACTGAGTGGTTTATTTTATCTTGTGTCTATAGATTGATTGTAAGTATATATTTACTGTTTATGTGTCATTTTTTGTATTTGTGATTAATTACTGTTTTAACCTTTGGGATCTCATTGTAAATGAGCAAATGCTTGATCGAGTTAATCCTAATTCATATAATTTTGTATGAACACATTATTGTGTATGCATATAACTTATATGAATAAAATGTGAAATTAAATGAAAACAAAAATGGAGGGTAATGTGTACCACTGCCCGTAGTCTAGGTAACAAGCTCCCTGAACTGGTGGCCTTGATAGAAGAGGGATGCCTATATATCATGGCAGTCACATAAACATGGTACACAGAGAACCATGACTGGGATGTCAACATACCAGGGTACACAATCTACAGGAAGGACAGGGAGTGTAGCAGAGGAGGAGTAGCTCTCTAAGTAAGGGAAGGGATCAAAGCAACAGAACAAATGGGTAAACAGGGAGGACAGGAGGTACTGTTGGTTGCCCTGGAGACTAGAGATGACACCACAATCTGCACAGGGGTTATATACAGACCTCCATCTCAGGGGGAGGAAATGGACAAGGAAATTATAGAAGGCATCCTTAGGATGGCAGAGAAAGGGGAGATATTGTTGATGGGGGACTTAAATATGCCAGATGTTAACTGGAGCAACTTTGCTGCAGCCACATCCAAGAGCAGGGCCATTCTCAATGCCCTACAGAGGGCATACCTCAGACAGCTAGTGTTGGAACCCACTCAGGAGGGAGCAATTTTAGACAAGGTACTCTCAAATCGGGATGGAGAGAGGATCTCAGATCTAAAAGTAGGTAGCCAGCTGGGAACAAGTGACCACCAAACAGTGTGGTTTATGATAAACTCAGCTGCAGAGTCAAGCCATACAAAAGTGAGGGTACTGGACTTCAGGAGGGCTGACTTTGTCAAAATGGGAGAGTGTCTCAGAAAAGCACTAACAAACAGGCAAGAAGGAGGGGTGGAGCAACAATGGAGAAACATCAAAACTGCCATTACAGCGGCAACAAGCCTTTGTGTGAAGCAAATAAACAAATCAAAAAGAAAGAAAAAAACTACTATGGCTCTCAAAAGGGGTGGTGGGGAAGGTTAGGGAAAAAAGATAGCATTCAGGTAGTACAAGGAAACACAGAAAGAACAGGACAGAGAACTGTACCAGTTAAAGCAGAAGGAAGAGGGGAAGGCAGTCAAAAAAGCAAAGGCCCAAAACAAGGAAAAGATAGCCAACTGAGTTAAGGGGGATAAAACCTTTAACAGGCACATTAGAAAGCTAAGAAAGACAAAGGGAGGGATAGTGAGGCTGAATAGAATGGACGATGGGTGAGCAGAGAGAGAGAGAGAGAGAGAGAGACAGTGAAAAAACAGGGATACTGAATGACTACTTCTGCTCAGTATTCACAAAAGAAGAGGAGGGTAAAGTACCTAATCCAGTCAGTAGAAGCACTCTGGAAAGAGGGGTCGATACCAGTCCTTTCACAGAAGAAAGGGTTCTGAAAGAACACTTAAAACTGAAGGTGAACAAAGCAATGGGGCCTGATGGGGGATTCACCCCAGAATTCTAAAAGAACTAAGGGGAGAACTAGTGACACCACTGACTACCCTTTTTAGCAAATCATGGGAGGATGGTGTGGTACCTGAGGACTGGAAGAGGGTGGATGTGATTACCCTTCACAAAAGTGGGAGCAAGACAGAGGCAGGAAACTACAGACCTATCAGTTTGACCTCTGTGCTAGGGAAAATGATGGAATCATTTCTGAAAGAAAGAACTGTTGTGTACCTAGAGCCCAGTGGGGCATAGGACCCAAGGCAGCATGGATTCACAGTGGAAGGTCATGTCAGATGAATCTAATCAATTTCTTTGACTGGGTGACCAAAGTAGTAGACCAGAGAGGGGCTGTGGACATGGTCTACCTAGACTTTAGCAAGTCATTTGACACAGTCCCACACAAAAGATTAAAAAAATAAATTAGTCAGCCTGAGAGTAGGTCCCAGGGTGGTAGCCTGGGTAAAACACTGGCTCAACAACAGACACAGAAAATAATAGTAAACGGAGTACACTCTAAAGAAAGGTGCATTACTAGTGGGGTACCTCAGGGTTCAGTACTGGGTCCGGTCCTTTTTAATGTCTTTATAAGTGACATTGCAAAGGGACTTGAAGGAAAAGTGTGTCTCTTTGCAGACGACACAAATATCTGCAACACGATTGATAAATAAGGGGGGTGGAAAGGATGAGAACGGACTTGGCAAGGTTGGAGCAATGGTCAGACGTATGGCAGCTTAGATTCAATGCAAAGAAGTGCAAAGTAATGCACCTGGGAAACAAAAACCCAGGGGAAGAATACACAATGGGGAGGGGGAGTAGTAACAACAACAAAAATGGAAAGGGACCTGGGGGTAGTCATATCAGATGACCTAAAGGTTAGCAAGCAAGCACTGTGAAAAGGAAATAGGAATGACTGGGGGATACTGGGATTTATAGGGAAAGACATCACCAGTAGAAAAAAGGAAGTTGTTATCCCTTTGTACAGTTGGTGAGGCCTCTCTGGAGTACTGCATGCAGCTCTGGTGACCCTATCTCTGCAAGGACATAGACAGGAAGGAGGCAGTCCAGAGGAGGGCAACTAAAATGGTGCAGGGTCTCCAACAGAAGCCATATGAAGGGAGACTAAAGGAGCTTAATATGTATACCCTTGAGGAAAGGAGGGAGAGGGGGGACATGATAGAAGCTTTTAAGTACCTCAAGGGTAATCAACAAAGTCGAAGAGGGTAACATTTTCCAGAAAAAGAGATGCGCAAGAACAAGGGAACACAATTTGAAGATGGAGGGGAGTCTCAGGGGCAATGTGAGGATGTATTTTTTCACAGCAAAGGTGGTGGATGCATGGAACAGCCTTCCTGAGGAGGTCATGGGGTCAAAAATAGTGGGGGAATTCAAGAATGTATGGGACAGACACAAGTCAATTTTTGTGGGGTGCAGGAAGAAATAGGCTGTTGGTTAACTAGGATCTGCAGCTTATCCAGTAGGTAGGGAAATTGGCAGACTAAGTGGGCCAAGCAGTTCTTATCTGCCATCAAAGTCTATGTTTCTATAAGGGTGAATTAAAACCAGGCTTCCAAATGGGGAAAGAAGCTCACAATTAATAGATAATTATACCAGTCCTCTACCTTATGAAGACATTTGTCTACCCACTGCACCCTGTCTCATCTGTTGTATTACCATAACACAATACTGTACTTTTCAGTTCACTCATAACACCTACACACATCCACTTTCACAACCCAAACCAAGAAAACACACAACCCTCCACTACCACCCAGTTACTTACATTTCAAACCACAAATAAAAACTGTACAACATATATCTGATACTGATAACAACAAAAAAACAACAACACATGCTTCCTGACTATCCACATCTACAAAAAAATATACTGCTGACACACACCACATACTCTTAACCTCTTTCTTTACACAAGTTTTATTGGCTCAGAAAAGAGCCTTTGGGGTTCCAAGAAAAGGATTGAACAAATTATCAAATAAAATTACTCCTCAGAAGCCTCTCCACCTCATAACAGGCTGCTCATTTACAGTCCCAACCCTAACTAAAATTAAGTCAGAGGAAGACACACTAAGCCTCCACTCATCAATCTGAAGCTGGATATCCAACATGGCCACTACCAAATAAGGGCTACAGAGAAGGGATAGGATTCAGCAAAGGAACTTTGAACTCAGGAACAAAATTGGGCTCAGAGGATAAAGGGCTGGGGGAAACAACACCAGGGGAACTCAGTTCAACAGCACTGTCCTCCATAAGGACACCACAAAACACCAACCCAACTCACATCACTACATTACCTCACTTCAACTGAAAATGAATAGTACAGCTTGTAGGTTTTCTGAATGTTGGTGAATTTGATACAAATCACGTTTTTATTGCTGTGTTGGGAGAAAAATAGGAGGCGTTGGCGTGTGGTTATGTTATTGGTTGTGGCAGGTTTCTGTCTGAAGAGGTATTGTTTGCATTTGTGGGAATTACATAGTGTGTGTTTTGTGTATTGTGGTGACATAGGAATGAAACTAGATTTTTTTTCCGTGTGCTGTAGTTTGGTGGGGTTTTGGTACTATGTTTATGTTTAAAGGTGTGGTATTTTGGTACTTGTGTTTAAGTTGTAGGAAATGTTAGAGTGTTACTGAGTTGGAGATGATGAGATGAAGAAGTCTGTGTGTTTTTTTAGGGTGTTGTGGAGTTTTTATGTTTTGTCATGTGTGTTGTTGGAGGTCTGTACTTTGGTGTGGTATGGAGGTGGTTAACATTAACTGTTCTTAGTCATTTCTAGCAGGTGAATAGAGGTTTTGTTGTGTAAGGTTTTCCTTTTGTTGGTGTTTTTGTTTAGGTTCCTGCTTTTTTATTGTTGTCCAATTTGAAGAGAGAGATGATGTGGTTTGTTTATAGTTAGAGCATGGGATACCTTAACCATAACCCCATTGAAACCAAACTTAGGATACTTCTAACTAAAATATTTCAACACAAACCTAACAGATAAACAACAAGCGCCACAAGAAAATCATTCCACAACAACCTACACAACTATGCACAATTTCAAATTCCAACACCTTGTATTTTTTTCCCAACATGACAGCAAAACCTCAACTTTTTTCATCTCACATTGCTCAACATTAAAAGAAACATACAAACACTACTGTGCATGTGGTACACTAACTCACAACACCATTTTTCCCCTTTGCAACAAACATCCAAACTACCATTCTTTTAACTAAAATATCTCAACACACATAAAACAGTCAAACACAAAACACCACATGCAAATCCTTCCACACCAACCTACACAACTACACAAAATTTCACCTTTCAATACCTCCTAAGTTTTTCTCTACATGAGAGCAAAAACCCACAAAAATATTCAAACCAATAGCAAAAACATATGCTCTTCACTCTACAACTCCTCCAGAAATACTAAACCAATCACCATCAAACTCACCAAAATTACAGACCCAAACACACACAACAAAACTTCAACATTTCATAAGTATCCAAGAAACCATCATCCAGCAATAACAACACAAATAATTGAATTTAACATAGAACTCACCACAAAAACCAATAAAATAAATTACACGAGCATGCAGCTTCTTTCCTAATGTATGTTTTTTTGCAAAAGCAAGGTACTGCTTTACCAAAATCCTGATACCTCAAAGTGACTTGAACAGGGACTCAAAGCAAGTAAAAAAGTTACTCATTACAGAAGACTTAATCCTGTTTCCCTGAAGTCCCAATTGCCTCAGAGACACTTAGATGGAACTGGAAACTACCCAAAAGAAGTCACTATAAACCACTATAACCAAAAGTCGTTAGTCAAAAGTTTAAAAGCTGATTGTTGCAGTTCATATATACAGTATATGCCATAAAATAAGACCCTATCTTCCATACTCCTTACCTCTGCAATCGTAAAAAACTTATAAAATCAAGCGGCTGCTTTGATAAAACATTAAACTTATAATAAATGCAGACTGCTGCTTAGCTGAAGACCCTGTAGCCTCAAAATCTCTGAAACTTAGTCTAAACAAGAGACTGTTAACGAAAGCTGTAAAACTTATCATATGTCTTCGCACTTGACAAAATATGACTGAAACAGCATTACCAGAAAAAAATATCTTAACCATATAAACAAAGGGGCAATACCAAATCATAAGCTGTGGAGTAATTAATTTTTTATCTGGGGTGGGTATTTTAAGTTTGATTTAGTACATTAGTTAAATGTCTCCCCTTTGTGAGAGAGAGAGAGGAGGGAGTGGTAAATTGGGGGGGGGGGTTAATTTGTTTGGTTATTTGTGTTTTTGTTTACTGTTCCCACAAGTGAACGTTGTGGGGCAGGTGATTGTATTTGTATCTTATTTTGGGGTTTGTTTTAATTTGGGAGTTTAGTTAGCTATTTAATTGGGGATTTTTTCAGAGGTGTTTTATTGCTATTGGGTCTTTTAGTATGTGCAGGAGGCCTGTCCCCATGGTCGTGCACTATTCACCCTCTGCCTTTCCCCTCATTACAGCTATCGACATACCAGCACTGTAGAGTGCTAGGCATTGCTCGTAGGGGGAGGAGGGGAGTTGGGGGGTGCGAACAGTGGAGGTCGAATGAACAGGACCATCATATTGGGATAGTGAGATACAGAAGACGATCTGAAGTGAAATGAAAACTGGAACATGGTCCTTCATGTCTGGTTTCCATACCCAAGGGCACCACTAATATTGGTGGGCAAGTAGCCTGAGCAGCTCCAGAAGCCCGTTCTACCTGAGCAGTGCTGTGTAATGCCAGATCCATCCGGAATAAGACTGCAATTATTGCAGATCTTGTTGGGTCAGTGGATCTGGCGTGCATTACTGAGACCTGGCTAGATGAGAATGTAGACCCCATATTAGAGGCTGCTGTTCCGGCTGAGTACTCTGTGTTACACCACCTGAGATTGGACAGCGGGGTGTGTGTGGTCTATTTCAAGACCAAACTGGGCCTCATGAGTGTACCAGTTGAGGAGGCAGAGTCATTTAAGTGTACTGTAGTGGCAGGGTTGTAGGATCGCCCTCATCTACTGTCCACCAGGTGATGAGAAGCTGTTCCTGCAGGAAGCAGTGGACTTCGTGATTGACATGGTATTTGAGTCGCCCAGGCTGATGGTCCTTGGACACTTCAATGCCTGGGTTGATGATGAAATCTCACAAATTGGACAATACTTCTGCCGATTGACGTCATCTTTTGGCCTTATACAAGTTGTTACTTCTGCCACTCATAAAGGTGGTCACTCCCTTGACTTAGTCTTCCTCCTGGGGATCGAAGCCTTCAGTTTGGGGGTGGAACCTGTCAGATGGTCCGATCATTAGACTGTGGGGTTCATTTTTTTGTGCCCCCCTTCGTAGGCCTACCCCTGCGGAGATGGCCAGGTACTGTCCTTTATGAGATGTAAGCTCTAAGGGCCTGGCGGCAGTGCTTGACCTATCAGAGCTCTCTAGAGTGAGCAATGACCCAGATGCCTTGGCCTTGGCCTATAATAAGGCCATCTCCTCAGCTCTGAATATCATTGCTCCTGTCTGTGGTCATCCTCTCACCCTTTGCCCTAGCCCCCCATGGTTTGATGGGACCTTGAGGGAGATGCGGCAACAAAGATGAAGATTAGAGCGTTGCTGGAGGAGATCCACCCTTGATGATGACCATCTTAGATTGATGGAACATTATCAAGTCTATCATTCTGCAATCTCCCATAAGAAGGCCGAGTTCTTGTCCGGGGAGATTGCAGCTGCTCAGAACCGACAAGCTCAGCTCTTTCAAACTGAAGACAGACTGTGCAACCCAGCCTGTCTGCAGGTTCAAAGAGCCTTTTCACAAGTAGAGTGTGAAGATCTTGTTCGCTTCTTTGTGGCTAAGGTCGCTGACATCAGGGCAGCACTCCAACCTGCATCCTCTAATAGAGAAGCTGTGGATCTGTGCCTGGCCAGTTCCTAGGCTCTCCTTGAGTTCCTTTGACTGGCCGGAGTTCATTGATGTCATGCAGATTGTCCAGGGTATGTACCCTACATGCTGTAGTTTGGATCCGGCCCAACTTCCCTGATAAAGGGTTGTTTTCATACTGTCGGCCCGGTCCTAGCTCCCTGAAGGAGGTGGTGGTAACGCCCCTCCTGAAGAAAGCTTCTTTGGACCCAAATTGCCATGCTAACTACAGACCAATCTCTAACCGTCCCTTTGTGGGGAAGGTGATTGAGAAAGTAGTGGCCATACAACTGGAGAACCATTTGACCATCCATGATATTTATGAACCACTCCAGTCTGGTTTTTGAAAGGGGCATAGTACCGAGACTGCATTGGTTTGGGTGCTCAATGATCTCTTGATGGCAAGAGGTCAAAAGAGCCATTCCATCTTGGTTCTTCTCGATCTCTCTTCAGCGTTTGACACTGTGGACCATGGGGTACTTCTCGAATGCCTGACATTCATCTGCGGCCTGTCTAGTACAGTTCTTGGGTGGTTTAGATCTTTCCTCACTGGCAGAACTCAGAGGGTGGTGTCAGGGATAAATTCCTCTGGCCCAGTCTCTCTGACATGTGGGGTTCCTCAGGGGTTTGGTGTCATCCCCCATGTTGTTTGCAGTGTACATGCTGCCCCTCGGAGACATTGTAGGCAGGTATGGGCTGAGGTTTCACTGCTATGCTGATGATACCCAGCTCTACCTATCTTTTGCACCTGACCAGAATAGAGCTCTCTCGGTATTTAACAACTGCCTCACTGAAATCCAGAAGTGGATGAATTCGAGCTGGCTGAGGTTGAACTCAGAGAAGACAGAGGTGATGGTTGTGGACCTGGGTCACCGAAAAGAGGGGATGGAAGCTGGTTTGCCTATGGAACTTTTTCTGGGTGGCTCCAGCTCCCTACCTCTGAACAGGTGCAGAACTTGGGGGTGATTTTTGACAATGGGCTGACACTGTGATCGCAGGTGCTGGCAGTCATCAAATCATCCTTTTTACCATCTGAGGAACATCTCCAGGATTAAGCTCTAGTTCCATCCGGTGATCTGCCTACATTTGTGACCTTGTGCCTTGACTATTGCAACTCCTTGTATCTAGGGCTACCAGGGATTGATATATGCCACTTGCAGCTCATGCAGAACACTGCAGCCAGGTTATTGACTGGTACTCCTTCTACCTGTCATTTCTCCTGTGCTGCGTGAACTGCACTGGCTGTCAATACAGTGGTGGGTCACCTTTAAAGTTGGTGTTCTGACTTATAAAGCCCTACATGGACTGGACCCAGACTACTTGAAAGAGCTCCTGGTACCTTACTGCCCTAGAGTATCACTCCGCTCAGCAGATGAGGGGTAGCTAGAGATTCCGAGGGTTTCTTTAAAATCTTTGGGGGCCCTTGCTTTTATGTTCATGGCCCCAACCCTCTGTAATTCTCTACCCCATCCGCTACAGGAGTGTGCGTCCATGGAGGAATTTAAACAGGCCTTAAAGACCCAATTGTGGTTGTTGGTACAGTATATCCCTGATGATGATATTTTATTGTATTTTAAGAATTCAGCATTTATTGTATTTGTGTTTATTTTATTGTTTTCATGTGAAGTTTGTTGTTAAGCGCCTTGGTTTTAGAAAGGCACTGTATAAATAAAGACTATTATTTATTATTACTATTATATATATTATTTGAGCTTGTCACTCATTCTTTTGCTAAGGATTGGCTATATCATAAATAGTTACAGCCCTCCGTTTTCTGCAGTCACCTTTTTCTATTGATGCCTTTTTAAGTTATGGATCTTTTTTCTCAATTTTGAAAGTGTGATGACATGTCATTATGTCTACAGCAACTTTTAATAACATCTGTTTATTTTTTTCTCTACTTTTGAGTCCCCTCTAACTGACTGTGAGGTGATCGGGACCCAATCAAAAAAGTATTTAGTTTTCTGTAATAAGTAACTTTTTTACTTGCTTTGAGTCCCTCTTTGAGTCACTTTGAGGGATTGGGATTTTCATGAAGCAGCACCTTGCTTTTGTAAAAAGCTATACATTAACAAAGAAGCAGCATGCTTGCATAGTGGCTTTTATAAGTATCAGTACAGGTTATGATCCCATGCTGTGCCACACAAGTAATAACTGTATTAAATAGCTCTTAATTTTTTTAATTGATTGTTGGCTGTATTGCCCTTGTCTAAACAACAATTCCAATCTGTAATTTGTGTCATTTACAGCATGATTTTTACTCAAATTCAGGTTTCACAGATGTGGACTTAATTAATGCATTGCATTTAACATTTGGGTTTATCACCAATTGTGTTTATTGCCATCTCTCAATTTCTCTTAGTTTCCTATAATCAAATGTATTTGTGATACTAACCAGTTTTTTTGATGTATACATGTGCTCACATTTGTCTTGGAATTTTTAAAGTATATGTTTGAGCCAATCAGCATCTGCTTATTTATGCTTCTAACATAATGTCTAACAGGAACAGAAAATTATTGCTTTTATGTGAGTGTTAATCACTTTCACCTCTTAGTTTGTATTTATAAGGCTACTGTTTTAGGAGCACAGCAGCTTCTTGCCATAGTGTGCCTGCACAAAATGTTAAAGCATTTATGGCTGGGTCAGTTTTCTGGTTCACTCTTTTCATAACAAAATATATCAGCACCTTCATTCTGGCTTTGAGTGTGGATTTTTGTCTTTTTCTTTGTCGCAGTTTAAAATGATACACTGTGGTTTTTGAGCTACCCTAGGTGTTTTACTTGAAGCATTAACTAATAGAAGGGTTAATAAAAAAACTGCAACAATATATAAATCACACATATAAATAACAGTCACTACTTAAAAAAGCAATTTATTTACTGATGCCACACTTTTCTTTTATACCACTATTGGTATTCCAGGAGATGTGTAACACGAGAGTAGGGGGTGATAAAAAACTGTCAAAAATCATCAGCGCAAACCACAAATATAACACTTCACAGAACCTGCTGGGAGTCCATTCTGCTATTTATTTGGAATTTTCAACAAATTCGACATACCATTTTATTAAACAACATGAAGCTAACAAATGGTAAAAAGAGAGATCATGCAGCTCAAAGGAAATATTATGGCATTCTGTTACTATTCCTTCCTGACATGATCTTTAAGATATTCAATGCTAAGATACTATGTCTTAAGATATCATATCTTAAGACGGGATATGATATCTTAAGACATGGTATCTAAAGATATATGAAGATAGCATAATACAGATTTAGTCATGTTCAATGCTGAAGTGCTCATGAATATTAATTTCCCAAACTTTCTCCCTGTACAAACACCCCATGCTGGTATGATGTGGCAGAGGAGGAGGGAGATGTATCAGTCCATCAGGCATACCATATTAAGTTGCTATGCTAAGTTTGACACTGCTGCAGTTCCTCCTAAATAAAAACTATTGTTATCCTTATTCCATTATCTTATCACTGCCTCATGCTGCACAGACAGGCACAATTCAAGCCATAAGAAGTGCTACACTTCAGGACTGATTACTCGGGGGGTGGGGGCAGAGTTCTAGGCTAAACCAGTTCGAAATATGTTGTTCGTTTTTCTCTTTCCTGATAGACAGAATATAAGTTGTAGAAACAAGCCCTTCTGTGTCATGATAACACTAACACAGAAGACGACCAGAAAGCATTTGCTCTAACAGTGACAATGCCACAGAGAGCACAAAGTTCTCCATGAAACAGTGCACCCAGACTGATGTGAACTACATTTTCTACCTAACTGGCACCCATACCCTAATTGATTGGGTCCTAACAAATTGACAGGAGAGAATAACTGAGGTCTCAGTCCACCTGGACTCTTAGTGACCATTCGCTCATCACTTGTCTCTGGTCTAATAAAACACAGAAATCTGCACCTCAGACAACTGCTAGTAGGGTGCTAAAAAAGGACAGCTGAACTCTCTCAAATCCTACCTACAGCAGCTTGACTGGTCATACCTTGACACTTGTCATAGTGTCGACCAGGTGCTTGAGCACTTCATTAACACATACAATGCAGGGTAGCCTGTGATGTGGGTGCCTGATTCTGGGCGATGTTCAAAATGGCGACGCGATATGGGTGAAAGCCTGAAAAGCGAGGGGGCAGGGAGGGCGACCGGATGTGGTGGGGTGGGCGACCCTAGTGACAGGACGTCACTGTATGTACACACGTGGGGGGGAGTGAGCACAGCAAGCGTGGCCTGGAAGGGGGCAGAGGGGATGTAGGGAATAGCACTGCAGTCGACTGCAAAGCTGCGCTGTGGCATCAGGAGTTGGCCTCTGCTTGCGGTGCGTGTGGTTCAGGCTTCGGGTTTGGGTCCAGGCGCTACTGTGTTTTTGTTGAGCCAGGCCCAAAACATAGTTTTTTTTGGCTTTGACCCTCCCCAACATGTACCCCCCTGAAGTTGAGAATCCTTAAGTAGGGGGGTGTGGGGGGTGAAGCCCCCCACGTGGGGGTGGTGTGGGGGAGGCGCAGTCCCCACACAGAAAGCAAATGTATTTCGTCTCCGGCGCTGTTCCTCCATGCGCTGTGGTTGTCAGGTTGGTGAAATTGTTTTTGCCGCCCTGACTTCACGATAATGCCAGTCGCCGTTCAGCGCTCACCATTATCACATAGAACCCAATGCAGCCTGAGACATTTTTTCTCCAGTAAAACAGTGGAAGCTAAAAAAAAAAAACAAACAATGGCTGGATCACCTAATCCACCCTTGAACTTAAGGGAGCCAGGGACCACTTATGGCACAGAGTGAAGGCTACTGGTAAACCAGCAGACTGGCAGATATACAGTGCAGCCAGAAATAGTTGTACCCGTAAGATCAGTCTAGCAAGAGCACAGCACTACAAAGACTGTCTAAATAATACCTGGGTGGGATGGGAAAAAATTCTGGAGTAACCTCAAAGATTTTACTGGTAAAATCAGCAAGTTCTCTCCCTCAGTGCTCTTTATTAATGGTGATATCACACAAGATCATAAAACTATTGCTGACACCTTCAATACTGTGTTTTCTGACCATAACTTAGTAGTCCCACCAGAATATCTTGACTTCAATACTGACAACACTGACAATGTACAAACTACTTACATACCATTCACCCCTGTAACCCTCCCCCCTTCTACTTCATGGAAATCTTGGCCCTTGAAGCAAAACAATACCTCCAGAAAATCATTGGTAAAGCATGGCACAGTAATGATACCTTAGATCTTAAAATGATAGCTCTCACAATTGATGAGGTAGTCCATTCGGTCACAACATTTTTAAATCTCTCCCTCAGACTTGCCCAATTCCCATTAAAGTAGAAATCAGCTGTTGTTACACCTTCATAAAAGTGGTGATCATGCAATCCATTCTAACTACCGACCCATATCCATCCTACCCCAACCCATCTGTGGCCCTAGAATGGATAGTTTCAGATCAGCTGGTGGACTATCTGAATAAATATGATATCTAATGCCCTCAACAGCATGGATTTCATAAAGCACACAGCTCCACTACTGCTCTCCTACAATACTCTGACTATATTTTTGAGGCATTGGATATGGGGAAACCTTGTGGGGTCTACATATATTGACCTCACAAAAGCATTTGATACAGTCAATCACAGTATTCTAAAAAAAACTACTCACCCTAGGTATTTTAACTGATGCAGCCTTATGGTTTCAGAGTTACCTAACCCAAAGAACCCAATAGGTAAAAATTAAAAAATATGCTCTCAGAAAGGTATCCTTAGGGGTCCACTAGGGCTCTATCCTTGGCCCACTACTATTTAGTCTTTTCCTCAACTCCCTCCCCTAGTTCTGCCCAGCAGCTAAACAGCTTCTTTGCATGGATGATGCTGTCATCTTTGCATGCAACCCCATTCTAAACCCACTAACTAGCAATCTGTAGGAGAGTTTCTCTAGTGCTGAGGAGTGGTTCACCCAAAATAAGCTCCTCCTAAATTATAAAAAAAAAACAATGCTGTTCTCCAACCTCCAGAGCAAGAAAGAAAATAGCACTCTTACAATCCTAAACAACAGGCTTGAACCTCTGGAACAAGTAAACTCCTTTAAATATCTTAGGATCACCCTTGACAGTTGCCTTTCCTTTCCACAGCATATCGACCAAATTGTAAAAACAATCACTACAAGAATTGGCTTCCCTGTAAAAACTGTTCCTACCTGACAAATGAAGCCCTCGCCCTAGCAGTTCACACCTCTATTCTCTCCATTGTGGGTTATTGCCTTGTTGTGTATGGCACAGCCACCAACATCACACTTAAAAGAGTAAGAATGACACTAAACAAGGCATGCAGGATGGTGCCATGTGCAGGTGCCCACATGCATACCTGTGATCTGTTGCACAAACTAAATGGCTAAGCCTACAGGGGAGCATCAAGTACCAAGTCAGCCTCCTTAGTGAAAAATCACTACTAGGGCTGACTGTGAAATCCATTCAGAGGATACTTGAACTGGCACACAATCCACATCTGACCAGAGGGAAGGCAAGGAGCCCCTTGCATATCACTTTTTGTCGCACTGCACTTACCCATAGAACGTTTTCCTGTAAGGCCCAACTCTGGCTCAATGAGCTCCCAACCAGCATTATAAACAACTCAAACTTAGGCCTTTCAAAAGAGAACCCAAGCTGCATCTTTATGCCTTAGAGAGATGCGACTGCTCAGATTGATCCCCCCATCCCTACCTCTTCGCACCTCTTCCCTCTGTTTCCTGTCCATCTTGTTTCCTTCCCCCTCTCACTTCCCACCTGTCCTATCCTCCTAATAAATCTCAATCTTGTTCCCCCTCTACCTCCCTCCACACATCCACTACCCACACCTACCTGCCCCTCAAACAACTCATGCACTTATCATTTTCAAACCCCTTCTTCACCCTCTCCCCTTCCTTATTTCCATTACCATCTATGTCCTCATCCCACCCCAGCCCATGTTTTCCCTGCCTTAGTTTCCCTGCCCACTGCTATACCCCATAAATATAGCTTTTCTAGTGGCAGCATCCAACTTCTTTACACTTCTTTCCTGACCCCCTCCATTCTCTCTTCCTTACCTGCTTTATCTGACAAAGCCACTTACTGGCTACTTATCTTTCCATCCTGCTGTGCTCTTCCCACTCTCTTTCATACTTGTCTGATGTCTTTAACTGCCACTTGACAGTGCTTTACACTAATTGTATCAATGTTCAGTTTTACTTGCACTGTTTTTTAATCATGTATATAACTTCTCCATTACATTGTTATTATCAACTGTATTATTCACATGTTTTTCTTGTTTCTTGCTGTTGTTACTCTCCATTGATGTGGAACCTTTGTAAAAGAGCACTTACCGTTGCTCAAAGGTTGCTTTCCGAGACAATAAATAAAATAAAAATAAACTTATGAACTTAAATACTGATTTTACACAGGGGGTGACATTGTGAGTGTGAACGCTGATCTGGAGGATGACTGACAAGCTGACAGCTAAACTAGAAGAATGTGTAACACTCACACTGCAGATATCAGTTCAGCTACTGTAGCTTCTGTTCTTTGTAAGGCAGAAACCATTCCACGTATCTGGAACCTTGTACCATTCAAAAAATACAAATTCTTTTGTGCATGCAGTACATTAACTCTGAGCCCCATTTTCCCTACCGACCAGCAAGACCAAAAATTCAATATTTCTTCAAATTTAAATATGTTAATAAAATACACAACACTCAAACAACAACCCCCCTTCCTCTCCAGGAACTCCTCCACCACCTACCTTAACAACTACACAAGGTTTCAACATTCAACAATTTGTAGTTTGCTATATAGATGAGAGCAAACATTTAACAAAATAAACCCCATTAAAATCAATACAACATAACACAGTTTTTTTCACACTTTAATAACTCTAAAAATACTGAATGAATATGCATGAAACATTCAGGAATTATATATTCTGCCACACACAACAAATCTTAATATTTCATGCAAATCCATAAAACCATTTTCCTAATAGAGGTAAACAAAAAATTGAATTTAAAATAGAACTCACCAGCGACCATAACTATAGGGGCACAACCGCTCCCCATAGTATATCTATCTATATCTGTATCTGTATCTGTATCTGTATCTATATCTATATCTATATCTATATCTATATCTATATCTATATCTATATCTATATCTGTATATCTCTGTCACTCTCTCACTCTCTCTCTCTCTCTTTTATATATATATATATATATATATATATATATATATATATATATGAGAAAATCTGTAAAAATACTGTATCTTCATTGGATGAAACACATCACATGAGTGTGCATTTTTCCACAATAACTGCATGTCTGCACTTTTTCTATTTTTCACCCCCTCCCAAACAATTTTGGCTATTTTATAAGACAGATAATCTACTACAAGGCATCTGGTCATGCTGTTATATACACATGCCTTAGGTGATTGAACACATTTGGCCTGTGGCCTCATGCCTCATGACACACACCAAAGCATGTGTATATCAGAGCTCAACTGCATGCTCTGTAGTGTCTTATCTGTTACTCTCTCTCTATATACATATATATAATATATATATATGTGTATACATGCAAACAGTATATTATACTGGTGCAGTAGTAGCAGTATAGTAAGGGTCGAGTGGAGTGCTCTATGTTAAACCCCTAACTTTGTACCTTAATGACTTGGCAGTGTTCAACAAAATGCCAGACATTTGGCATGTATTTTCCAAGAGGCCAGTTCTCAAGATGTAGAAGTTTCATGACAGTCACTTATGCAGTTTCTGAGATCCAGATGTTTAATTTTTATAGTAATGTCTACATTTTTTCCTATAATTATTACACTTTTTTCTCTCACCTACAGCCTTTGATATTACAGATTTTTTTTCCAAACCTTTCAGGGTATTTATTTATTTTGGGTTTCAGAAAGAATACCTTTGATTCAAAGACTCCTTTACAAAAGTTCCACGTCACATAGATTAGGTACAGACAAGCATTACAATGATTGTTACAGAGTAAAAGTTCAGATTGTTACAATAGAAGGGTTTGTGAAGGGTAGAAGGGTTTGTGTCAAGGTAGTGCCTTTTAAAGGCTTTATGAAAAAAATATTAATTGGTTCCAGAGTTATAAGGATTTTAAGTTTTTTTTTAAGGCAAGCTCATTGGGCTATTAGGATAACCATTTGACATGATCCAAAAAGTCTGGTATCTCTAGAGTTTTGCTTTTGCACCACTTAGCATTTTTCTGGTTGTCAGAAAAGTTCTTGGGTTGTGATAGCCACCATCTTTTTTTAACTAAAAACATGGAAAACACATAAAAATTATGTATTTTTTATAAAACAAACACCTGAACCTAGCTAAACAGGAGCCTTGTAGCAAGATTCTGTGTCTTTTTTTAATTAAGCCAAGAAATATGTTTTATGGGCATGACAAAATCATGTGTGACCAGTTCAGCAAGAGGAGCTGTTTATCAGGTTGTGTGCTCAAAATTCCTCTGTCACACACAAAGTGGTGTGACAGGAGAATTTTCAGCTCACATCAAGAACAGTGAAACTTATATGCTCCCTCCCCCTCTCGGCTCAGCCAGCCCTCCCTTGTCATTCATGTTGCTCATTTAATTTATTTAACTACATTCCTTTCCCCTCCCAGCTCAGCCAGTCCCCCCATCTTCCTTCCAGATTATGGATCTACAAGGGGATTGGATTGCCCACCCTTGTTTCCCTTCATACCACCCCCTTCCCTCCAGATCACCCACCCTCACCAATACATAGGTACCAACACCAGGGGCCAACCCCCAGTGCAATCAAACAGTAAATGCCAGCACTGAGTGTCCGCTCTCCAGTGTTGGGTCCAGTCCCTATAGAAAAAGAAAACTGTCCTTTATGTTTTTTATTTTATTGAAACCTGGAAAAAAGAAAATGGTCCTTCGTCAATCTGTTCTCCCACCACACCCCCTTACACCCCACAATAGTCCCCCACACTGCACCCACCATCCCACATCCTGCCAAAACACCCTGACTCTCCTAAACAGTGTCTCACATCATAGATCCACTCTCTGATGAGAAAGACATCTTTTGGGAATCATGACTGTGATGTGATGAAATTAGTCAGTTTATGTATTTCAATGCATTTTGAACTTTTACTCATTACTTTGTAATTTTTAAATATTTTTCAGATCTGGCCTGAAAAGGTGGTTTCATAGTCACTCCAAAAAGTCCTGTTTTCAGTGGGATTTGAACATTGTTACCTACTGGGTTAATGACATGGGGTCATAGGAAGACTATGTTCAAAATTTGGGGTCAAAATATAAAAAATAACAAAGTTATAGATGTATGTTGAAATCTTTACATACCCACTCATAAGTTTTGTAATTCTCAATATTTTGACTCCAGACTTTCAACATAGCAATTTCTTCACACCACTTCATAAACATGACAGGTGTAATTTTTTCAAATCCTGGCTGAAAGGTGTTTTTGCACTTGTGGCATGAAATGATATTTCAGCCAGTATTCTATAAATGCTACATATTATGTTTATAAGAAGGAGTTGTAAAATAAATATCTTGAAAATTTGGATTCAAAATAAAAACAAATTCTTACTGTTATGTGTAGTGTCAGCTTTTTACCCCACTGGATAGTGCTTTGTGATCCCATGCAGATGATCTGAGTTCAGTGGCAGGCTCAGTGCCAGCTGAATGAGCTGAGGCTTGAGAATGGCCAAGTTATGTGGCACCCCCCCACCATGGGAAGGGAAGGTGCAGGTTGGCCGCAAGGAAGCATGTTTCATATAGTGAAGAGAACACTTCTATTGGCATACGGCCCTGCCACTGTGTGCCCATGGCTTGCAAAGGGCCCTGTGCTTCAGCTGGCAGATGGAGTCTTTGCCCTGTGTATCTGTAACTGTGGCAAAATGAAAGTTAGGCCCTGCACTTTTTCAGTTTGCCAGACAGCCCCATGATTTCTTGATGTCCATTGCTGCATGGAACTGCTGGGCCCAGAGGATGAAACTCTGGTGAATGAAGTGCTGGGGCACCTGCACAGTGGTTTATCTGCTGTTCACTTGTTTTGCATTGAGTTATATATTCAATAAAATATTGCATTTCAAAATTGTTTTTGCACATGGTCTGGTTGCTTTTCGGTAGACAAATGGTCACTTCCCTTGGTACAGGGCCGTCTGCATCTGTTTACAGAAGTCCCAATGAGACCTGCATGAATGAAGATACAGTTTCACTATCTCAAAAAGAAAGAAAGATTATGGCAAAAAAATGCACAAACAATTATATGAACACACCAGTTAGGGTTCAACTTACCACCTCAACAGTAGGGAATGTGGCATTACAGTTTCCAGACCTAACTCCCTACACCCCAAGCAGCAACAGGATAAGACCACACAAACAACCACAGACAGCCATCATCAAGTAAGACAAACAACATACAACTGTTTCCTGGTGACACAAATGCAGTAGCACTGAAGTGCTTCATTCGTGGATTTGTATCTGTGCTTCTGCAGTCACAACTGTTTATATACTGTATGTACTGCAGCTTGCATGAGTACCTGTGGCTGAAGTGCTGGCCCCACAGGGGCCTGTGCTTCTGCCGACAGAAGTGATGTTGTAATTTGGGTGTCATGGATTTCTATAAGCTGCTGCAGAAGTTCTTCAGCCATAGGTTGGTGTGTATGTCTTACACCTGCAGCTGCAGAGGTGCAGGCCCTTTAGGGGTCTGTGATTTTGCAGACAGAAGTACTGTTGCAATGCAGGTATCATCAATTCAAGTTGCAAAAAAATGTACTGCACTTTAAAAAAACTGTTAAAAGCTCACTATTCCATTGTCAATTTATATACTTGTGATACTTGTTGAATTATGTAGTATTTGTCAACCTGTTATTGTTTTGTATTGTTTTTATTGTCAGGCACAACTGAAAAAGTGCTATGCCCAGTTGCTTCCTGGTTTAAAATAAAAAAATGAAATGGAATGAAAAGATATATATAATATAGAAATTTACATTTAATGAGTTCAGTAGGGTAAAGGTTGCAACCTTATTTCTTCTTTAAATTCTTGAGACATAGGTTAAAAAAGCAAACCAGTTCCAGTACACATCTTGTATATGAAGTATAACTATTTTAAAGTTTTCAAATAATTACAATTCAGATTTTATGGATTTCAATTTCAGAATCTCCATACAAGTGAAGAGCTTGCCAGGAGAATGCTCAAAGTAGTATACAGGCAAATATCGATATACACCTAACTTTAACATCTTCAATTTCAGATGTCCTGTATTTCTCAGGTTTTATGTATCAGTTTGAATGCAGTATTATATTTAGAACTTTCTCACTGTATTAGCCCCATTCTTGTTATTTCATCCACATATTCCTATCAAGTAATTATATGGCAAGCCCTTTGGGAAAGAGATATAAATAAAAACCTGAATTACAGTATTTACACAAACCGTAAGGCTGGGGAATACAAGAGAGCTATCAGCACCTTTTAAGACAAATAGAGATATAAGACAAGGGTGTGTGCTTGCCCCAACCTTGTTTTCACTGTATGTTAATACTGTACACTATTAATTAAACTAAATTTAGCTCCACCAGACTCCCCATAAATTATTGAATTCCTCTGTCCCACCCTGGCGTATGCAGACAACTTAGTCTTCTTTTCACTAACAAAGTCAGACCTAAAAAAATTGGACATATTGCACATAAAATCTCAGGAATTACAGCTTAAGGTCAATTTACAGAAAACTAAGATTATAATTTTTAGTATAAATAAAAGGTCAAAAGGACTATGGTATTTAGGGACACAAAAAATAGAGGTAGTACCAAATAATGTATATCTAGGTATAGTTGTAAAGGCTAGCTGCACTTGTACAGACCACATTGAGGCTACCTTGGAAAAATTTAACAAGCCTGCACGTGGTATGCAGAGATTTAATTTTAGATATGGAGGACAGACAATAAGACCATTAATACAAGCCTTTAAAGCCAAATACCAAGTACAACTTCTGTATGGGGCAGAAATTTGGGACAATAACTCAAAAGAAAAGTTAATAGTTCCTATGTTTAAATTACTTAGAAGAACTCTGGGAGTGGGCTTAACATACCCATCTGCTTATATTAGAGCTGAGCTGGGTATTACTAACTTAGATGCCCTCGTCCATATTAGGAAGACTTGCTTTTGGTTAAGATTAATAAATCTACCCAATGATGTTCCTTCCACCTGTTGTTTAAAGGAAAAAAGTGGGTAAGTCTTGGATATATAAGCAAAAATGTTGTTACCCTTCCTTGATTCAGCAGTTAAAAGATTATGATTTAGATAACCTGAATACTTTTGCCCAGAAAGGCATAATAATTAGCAGTAAGTACAAAAATATATACAGTAGTCAACACAATCATGAATATGAGGAACCAAAGGGACATGGAATGTATCCAAAGGTCTCGTTACTTGAGATGGTATGTAAACTATAACCACAATTTCGGATACAAGCTATATCTTGACCCACTGACAAATCCTGATCTCCAAAGAACTTTTGTCAGACATAAATTTGAAAGGTTTCTGAATAATATACTGTATGCAAGGTATAATAAGCTACCCAGGGAATTTGAAAAATGCACGTCTTAAGAAGGTCATTCAGGATCTCAGTCATGTACTTTGGAAGTGTTCCTGGTACATGAATGAGATAATCTATTGGTTTGGACATTTTCTGGATCCTAAATATATTGCAAGAGAGGAAATACTAACAATCATCTTATTACATACAGCAGATGACTGGGCCATTACAAGAGTGGCCAAATATTTTTGTGCAATATTAAAAGAAAAAAGAAGAAGAAAATTCTGGCTAATCAAGTTACGCTCTAACTTAGCCTTAACACACAGGGGAATGCAACCTTGGTAGAGATGCACCATGGTGGCAGGATGGATTGTTATTATGGGGATAATTTTAAGGTAACTATTATTGCAATATGTGTAGTGCCTTGTCTGTATATGTGTATTAGTATGTTGTCAAACCCATTGATTGTATTTCTTATGTTGGTTTTATGAATTTCTCAACATGTACATTTTTTTTTGTATTTATTACTTGTGAATGGCTTTTAATCTCAACAATAAAGAAAAAGATGATGATGATAATAATGATGATGACAAGTGAACAGCTCGCCAAGAGAATGCTCAAAGTAGTATACAGGCACATACCAATATATATATATATATATACCTAACTTTAATATCTTCAATTTCAGATGTCCTGTTTTTCTCAGGTTTTATGTTTCAGTTTTAATGCAGTATTGTATTTAGAACTGTCTCACTGAATTAGCCCTATTCTTGTTATTTCACCCACATATATTTATCAAGTCAGCCAGCCCAGTGGTGCTTAGCCTTGAGGTGCTGGATGTCACAAACCCCACTCAGCAGGTCAGCCCTCTACTCCCAAAGTGCCAACCTCTGAGTGCAGTCTTGTGAACAGTTTAACAGAACAAGGTAACCCTCTCGTCTGTTTTGTGAGTTTGGATCAACCTTTGGTCTCAAGTTCTGGAGAGATTCAAACTGTGAACCTCTTGCTAGAATACCCAATGCACAGGCTCAGATATTTCTGTTTTCAGGGGGCCAGATATCTTTGCCTGTGGGCACCTAACTAGGTATACAGAGATGAACCCTTAAAAAACTTTAATAAAGACCTCAGATTTAAAATGCTTCTCTTTCCAGTTTGGTATCACCATTCAAGCTTATGCCTAGTGTCTGCTATAACCATATATACTTTTCTTGCAAATGAAAGAAATTTAAAGACAGACCAAGTATGCTCTAAAAAGAGTTTTACTAAAATAGATAAAAATATGTAAAACATACAATACATAACTATTATTTCACAAGACATACAAATCTTTTAAAAGAACAAGGTTTAAACTGTGATAATTCCTACAACAATATTTAGATGTGTCTCTCTTCTCTAAATACCTGCTTAAAGTGTTCCAAAAATGTTTCTTTGTCAGAGTCTAGATAAAAGTGTCTCTGAAGGAAAACAGAATACTCTTTAAAAAGCTGTTTTTTTCCCACCTATTTCCATAAGGTCACCTAGCTCCTTCCTGTCAGAATATATAACAAAAAATATATCTATATAAAAACAGGATGTCTTTTTCAAGTATTCAATTCTGCAATACTCAGCATGACTCATGTCCTTCAAATGACATTTCTTTGATCTCTTGATCAGCTTGCCCTCTCACACAGACATCAGAATTTATGATTTCACACCAGTTTACTAAACCTGGTTTCCTCCTCTTTAAACGTCATAAAAGGGATGCTGATTTATCTTTTAGCAGCTAAAGCTATAATTATTAACTTAGAAAAGTCTGTAATTAGCTTCAGGCCTGCCATGTAACATCTTGTATCTAAAACCTGTGTGTGTGATCTCACATGCTGTTTCAGCATTTTCTCATGGCTTTCATCTTTCAGCTGAAACCTGGGGGGGGGTTAGATCACTTCAAGAGCACCAGATTTCTCAGCATCTCTCATGACAGACAGTCCATAACCCATTTTTATTTTACAAAAAATGATCCAGTGATCAGAACCAGTTGTCCAAGCATCACATTCCTCCCCACCTAGACTGAATTTGGGGTCTCTGTCCCCTGCGTGGGATGAGCTTCCCAAATCAGTTCACTCCTCAGACCCTAGACAGACCATCTGAGTTCTGCTATTGTTCTTCAGCCCTATGTATGATTGTCAGATCATACCCTTGTAAAGCAAGACTCTATCTTAGCAATCTACCATTGTTTTTCCCCATCTGCATCAGCCAAGCCAGGGGTTGTGGTCAGTCTGCACCACAAAATACTGCCCATATAAGTATGGCTCCAACTTCTTTAGGGCCCACACTATAGCAAGACATTCTTTTTCCACTGTGGAGTAAGCTTGCTCCCTGGGAAGTAACTTTCTACTCAGGTACATTGCTGGATGATCTGTCCCTTGACTGGATGTCTGACTCAGTACTGCCCCAATACCCACATCTGAGGTGACAGTCTGAACTATAAAGGTTTTACTATAGTCAGGACTTGTCAAAACAGGAGCACTACACAGTGCCTCCTTTAGTCTGGAAAAGGCTTCCTCACAGGCTGGGCCCCAGGTAATTTTCTTGGGCATCCTTTTCTTTGTCAGGTCAGATAGGGGAGCAGCAAGGGCACTTTAATTGGGTACAAATTTTCTGTAGTACCCTGCTGTCTCCAGAAAACTCCTGACCTGCTTCTGGGTTTCTGGTCTGGGCCACGCCTGGATTGCCTCTATCTTTATTTGGTTTGGACAGAACTGTCCCCAGCCTACCATATGCCCAAGGTATGCCACTTCCCTCATGGCCACCTGGCACTTCTCTGCTTTGACAGTGAGCCCAGCCCTCTGTATCCTACCCAGCACTCCCCTAAGGTGGGATAGGTGTTCCTCCCAGCTGGTACTAAAGATGGCAGTGTCATCCAGGTACACCACGGCATACTCCTCAGCACCATTTAACACCTGATTCACCAACCTTTGGAATGTGGCTGGGGTGTTCTTCATTCTGAAAGGTATTACTTTAAACTCAAATAAGCCTATCGGAGTGATGAAGGCCGACCCCTCCCTAGCTCTGTCTGTCAACTCTACCTGCCAATACCCCTTTGTCAGGTCAATGGTTGTAAGGTAGGTTGCCCCACCCAACATGTCTAGGACTTTGTCTATCCGGGGCATCGGGTGGGCATCTGACTTTGTGACTGCATTCAGTCCATGATGGTCCACACAGAAATGAGTAGAGCCATCTGGCTTAGGCACAAGGACTACAGGTGAGGCCCAGGGGCTGTGAGATCTCTGGATTACCGCTAAATCCAGCATCTCCTCCACTTCCCTCCTAATGTCCTTTTGGACAGCCTCTGACAGCTGATATGCTGTCTGCCATATGAGCGTCTGTGTCCCTGTCTCCACATCATGCGTCACTAAGGGGGTTAGTCCAGGCTTGGCGCTAAACAAGGGGGCATAGTCTGCTAAAACCACCCTTACTTCCTAGATCTGGTCTGGGGCCAGCTGGGGAGACAATTTTACTGCCTCTGCAGAGGACTTCCACTTACTTTCTTCCAGCAAATCCAGAATGGGGTTTCCTTCATCCGTCCCCTCCCCATGACTACACTCTGCAAACACCATGTCAGCCCTATTTGCATATGGCTTCATCATGTTGACATGGTACATCCTTTCTGTCTGTCTTCTGTCAGGTAACTCCACAATGTAGTTCATGTCATTTATCTTCCTAACCACTTTGTACGGTTCTGCCCACTTAGCCTGTAGCTTGTCTTTCTGGACCAGGATAAGGACCATGACTTCCTGACCCACCATGTACAAACGAGCTCTGGCTCTGCAGTTGTACCACACTTTTTGTTTCTGTTGGGCAGCTACCAGGTTGCTCTGGGCTGTCCCCATAAGCTCCTTTAGCCTTTTCATAAACCTAAGAATGTACTCCACAATGGGAGTTCCCTGGGTGGTGTGCTTGCCTTCCCAGTCCTCCCAGATCAAGTCTAGGGGCTCACATACCTGGCGTCCATATAAGAGTTTGAAGGGGGAAAATCTTATCGACTCTTGGGGCACCTCCCTGTATGAAAACAACGGGTGGGGAAGGTATTTCTCCCAGTCCCTCCCATGCTGTTCAGCAAATGCCTGGAGCATTGACTTTAGGCTACCATTGAATCTTTCCACAGGCCCATTGGCTTGTGGGTGATATGGTGTCATGCATCTCTGCACCACCCCACACTTCTCCCATAAACATTTCATCAGGTCCGACAAGAAGGAACCCCCTTAATCAGTGATTACCTCCTATGGAAATCCAACATGGGAGAAAATCCCAAGTAAGGCATCTGCCACTTTGTCTGTCCTCAGTGAGGATAGGGCAACTGCCTCTGGGTACCGGGTGGCATAATCCACCACAGTGAGGATGAATTTCTTCCCTGAGGAGCTGGGGTTATTTAAAGGCCCCACAATATCCATTATCACCCTCTGGAATGGCTCCTCCACTATGGGCAATGGAATCAGGGTGACTTGGGTTTTCTTGCCCGCCTTCCCTATTTCCTGGCACTGGTGACAAGACCTGCAATACTTCTTCACCTGCTGGCTGAAGTTAGGCCAGTAGAAATTCTGGGCCAACCACTGCATTGTGTGCATGATTCCTAGATGACCAGACAAAGGAATATCATGTGCAATCTTGAGCAACTGCTCACGATACCCCTGGGGAACAACAAGCTGCCTGCCTAGCATCCCTCCCTCCCTCCTTCTGTACTGCCTGAGTATACATAAGTCCATTTTCCCAATAAACCTTATGTCTACCATCACCTCCCTGTGCTCCCTCAGAGTCTGCCCAAGCCCTCAGTTTCTCTAAACTAGGGTCATTTCTCTGAGCAGCTGCAAACCCCTCACACATTTCCAAGGCATGGGACAGGCCCCCTTCAGTCACTAAACTAGGGTCCCTAGCACTAGCATCAGGGGACTCAGGATCTCAGTCAATTCCAACCCTCTAATAATGGGTCACCACTCCCTCTTCAGAGTAACCCTCCATAGCTGTGTGGTTACTTGCTACTGGGGAAATCTCTACCTCCTTTTCGTTAGTCTCCATATCAGGAGACACAGGCTGAGGAACCAGCCTCTCAGTGGTTTCCACAATGGCTTCTGTGGGGTTCAGGGAACTACAATTTTCCCTTGCCGCTTGGCTACAGGTAACTGCACATACCATTCCCTGTTTTCAATTGTTGCCTAGGATCACATCCACTGCTAAGGTTTTGGCTATAGCCACCTGTTGCACAGTTCCCTCTGTTTCACCCCAGTCTAAGTGAACACTAGCGAGGGGCAATGTTTTTGCTTCACCAGTGAAGTCCTGTACAGTGGCATATTTATTGGGTATAAGCTGACCAGGCTCCACCAGATCCCCCTTCACCAAGGTCAAGGATGCCTTGTGTCCCTTAACCCTTGTGTCTGTACACCATTCACCATGACTGGGTGCATGTGTTCCCTCATGTTCACTAGCATGCTTCCAGGAACACACAAACAACCTACTTCCTTTCTAGCACCCTGTTGTGTATTATTGCTCACCTTTTTGGGACACTGTCTGGCAATATGCCCAGTTTCTTTACATGACCAACATTCATTTCTTCTCTCAGAGAAATATTATCTCTGAAACCTGGAGATAACTGGTTTCAGTGGAGTCAATTCCAAAACGGTAGTGCTCTCTGAAGAAAAAGATGACATAAACGCACATGAGAACTAATGTTCACATGTATTGAAGTGCCTTCAAAGGGGGCGTAGTTACAAGAAAAATATGAACACATTTAAATACACCCCTATGTGTGACATCACATTGATATTATCCAATCAACACTCTATAACAATTACTTACATAAAAAACTTCACATTAGTACAAAATCCTTTTTAAAAAAGTGAAGTATTGTGTATTTTATATGCAGCCTATGAAGCAACAATAGGTTCGAACTATAATGGCTTATTTATACTGGTCGCTGTTTTGTTTTGTTAGTTTTAAAACTTTCAAAGTACTTATTACTAACAAATGAAGATAACCAAATAAATCATAAGCTTATGTCAATCTTTACCATTGTCCTATAAAATTACTATACAACAGCTTTTTCCTTTTTACAAGGACATGTATAAAAATAAGCCACATATTTTATTACATGTATTATTTTGAATTTAGGAGAAAAATGATATCCAACTATGTTATAATCTTTACACAACATAGCTGTACATTTAGGTACATTTTGCGAACCCCTCTTTCATGAGAGTGACCTATGCAGTTTGGACTTGCTGTTTTGATTGGTATTCATTTGGTCTGCACACCATCAGACTTCGGTCTATAGAGCGTATTCAGAAGAAAGGCAGGCACATACATACCATGTATTTGTGGAAGCCGGAAGTTACAAAAGATTCTATACTATTGGTAATAGTCCTCGTTGATCTGCATTTATTCGGGCTCTTTCAACAAAACAGTGTGGAAATTTACTTCCGTGTTCGGAACTTTGAAGAATGTTAAATATTCCTGGATGTAGTGATTGAGAAATGGAGGACGAGAGTTTCTGGTTGTCAGACATTTGTTCATTGCAGTCTCGGAGGCAGGAGTCACGAACTTATTTGGAGAAAGGTGTTTCTACAGAATAGAATGAAGCTTCAGATACAAGAGGTAATATTAGAACTTCGTTTTTTGAAACTAGAACATCTGCTATTTAAAGAGATAAGCTTGAGTTATAACATTTTGTCATTGGAAACTTAAAAGAAAAAAATCAAGCACCATGGGGATTACAGGTGCAGAAAACTCCCTCTTGTGGTTTAGAAAATTTTAAAAGAAAGGAGCAGTGGCTCAAGATTTCAGAAGCAGCCTCCACAGCTTATACCAATCTGATAATAGAGGAGGACACTGAAAATTACCAAAACTTCATTAAAGAGGTACAAGCAGCGAAAGAGGAAGTGGAACATTTTAAGGAGCACAAAGAATTTACAAAATTAGATATAGCATTAAAAAACAAAATTTCAAAACATGAAAAAGAAGTGAGAGAGAGAAAACTATCTAAACACTTAAGAGATGATTTAGATTATGCACAAGGCTGTGCTTATATCCCAGTTAAAAATACTGAGGGAAGATCCCTAAGTAGAGGACGATCTAGAAGCAGGAAACAGCGAAATAACAGTAAACACCAAAACAGAAAAGAACATACATAAAGTGACACAAACAAAGGACAGAAAGGGCATAAATCTGTGACTATAGATGCAGTTGCCAAGCCTTTTTTAGAGAACAGAGGGCAAGAAGGAACTAGAAGAGAAAAACGAGGAGAGGCAATAGAGGAGGTAAATGCAGAAATTTTAAACAGCAAAAAAACACAAGCTAGGGAATCAGAAGAGTGTGCACGGCAAGTAATTAATCTTAGCTCCTTAGCTCTGAATAACAACCATTTAGCGCTCTTAAAGAAAGGACTTAATTTTGTACCTACACCCCCAGTGGATAAGTTTACTGTTTTTGTTGATTTATTTAAACTATTTAGAAAAATAAAGCTCAAGATATATTTTGCACAAAGAGAAGATATTGACAATTTGAGTAACATGGGCTTTGAAGAATTACACAATAAGTTGTGGGATGGTAATAATAGAATACTGGATGAGGCACTGGATTTCTTACTAACAGAGATCAACCAAAACAAAGATACTATGGAAAATGAGATTCAGTCATTGTGTGGGTCACCAATAGAAGCAGAAGATGTTTTGTCTGACCTGATAAATATTATAGAAGATCAAGAAAATGAACATACGATGGATGTATTAACACCAGAAGACTTTGAGAAAATGCGAAAATGGATGTTTAAACAAGATTCAGTTTTCTATCCTTTAGTACAGAATGGCAATGTGACCGCTTTTGAGAATACAGTTATGTTTAAGGTAAGAGAACTGTTATCCAAAAATCAAAAACCACCAGTATCCAATCTTACAGTTTTAGAAAAACAAGCCCTTAGTGAATTGATTGCTAATCAGAAAATAGTAATCAAAAAAGCTGATAAGGGTGGTAACATTGTAATAATTGATAGGAGAAATTATAAGGAAATGGTGGAAACATTGTTGTTTGATATTAATAATTACAGAAAACTATTAGTCAACCCGATGCAGCAGTTCAGAAAGAATCGTTGTGAACTTTTGGATAGAGCAGATTTTAAGGGGGACATTATAGACACAGAATTGAAGTACCTTTTTTAGGAATTTCCTGTAACTCCAACTTTATATTGTCTTCCCAAGATTCACAAAGACTTGCTCAATTCACCAGGAAGACCGATTGTGTCAAGTGTCGATTCTATTACAGAACATTTGAGTCAGTTTCTAGATTTTTATTTACAGCTTAGTATGGTCAGATTACCCTCCTATCTAAAAGATACTGGAGATACCATCAGTAAGTTTGGTAACATCATGTGGAAAAAGGAATACCTGTGGATCAGTGTAGATGTAGAGGCACTCTATTCCTCAATAAGGCACAAGGATGACATCAATGCAGCACAGTACTTTTTTGTTAAAAGATCAGATATATGCAGGTGCACCCATACCATTTCTGGTGGAATCATTAAAATTCATTTTAGACCACAGTTATTTTGAGTTTAAGAATGAATTTTATTTACAGGTCTGTGGAACTGCCATGGGAGCTTCTATGGCTCCATCATATGCAAATCTGTTTTGGGCTTTGTGAGAACAAGAGGTACTTAACAATTCCAGTATTAATCCATATAAAGACAATATTGTACAGTGGAAAAGATACATTGATGTCTGTCTTTGTATATGGAAAGGAGATATAGAAAGTGCGAAGGAATTTACTGAGTGGCTCAATCGGAATGATTTAAATTTGAGATTTACTGCTGTGTTGGTTGTTAAGTCTGTTAATTTCCTGGACATTGCTCTAGAAAGTGATATCATACATGAGTGTATTCATACAAAAGGCTAAAGGAAGGAAACTAGTACAAACTCACTTTTGAGAAATGATAGTTCACATCCAGCCAAACTGAAAAATTCCATATCTTATAGCCAATTGGTCAGAATACGTAGGAATTGCACTTCTGACAGTGACTTTAAAGAACAAGCTGATGAACTTTTATAACGGTTTAGAGAAAAGGGTTATCACACTGCAGTGCTAAATAAAGCAATGTCAAAGATCAATGGAAAAACACAAAAAGATTTTATTAAAAAGAAGGACAAAGTGGTTGATGGAGAAGAAAAAAATACCATAACATGTTCTTTAGAATTCAACACAATTGCAGGAGCAGTAGGTAATGTAATATGGAACAGTTGGGATATACTAAAAAGTGACCCAGAATTGAGTAAAACAATTCCTACAACCCCTAGCATTACTTTTAGATGCACACCCAACCTTCAGGACAAATTGGTACATAGTCAGTTCTTTAAGAAAACTGAACCTAAAAGGATGTGGTTACCACAAAGACCAAAGGGAAATCATAAATGTGGAAAATGTAATGTATGTAAATACATGAAAAGAGGTGATCATTTAGTATTACCAAATGATTTAGACATCCAAGTAAGGGAATTAATCACCTGTATAACACATTTTGTTGTGTATATAGTATGGTGCACATGTAGTCTATACTATATAGGTAAAACAATTAGGCCGTTAAAAGAACGCATTCAGGAACATATAAGGTCTATTATTAATCAAAAGATAGATACACCGATAGGTAGACATTATACCAATGTCCACATGAACAATGTCTCTGAATTCAAGTTTATGGGACTTGAACAAGTTAATTGCAATTCTGGAGGTGGAGACAGACAAATTAAACTCCTGCAAAAGAAAGTGCTTGGATCTTTAGAGCAGATACAGTTTCTCCATCAGGTCTCAATGAGAGGTGGGACTTATAACCATTTTTGGGAAAGAAATAGAGTAGTGGAGATAAAGAAATAATTGTGAACAATAGATCCAGGTATTCTTTATTATCTGTTGGTCATCAGTTTTATACAAGTTTCTTAAGAATATAAATAGGAATTGTAAATTGAATAAGTAAACATTTCTCTAATAATATGCATATATTGATCATATTTTGTTATGTTTTATAGGTTGTTTTGGTGATACCATCAGTTTTCTCTCTACAATCTTCCAGCACAGTTCAGCTCCATCCAAAAAATTCCTCTGTGTCTGTTTTCTTGTCTCAACTTTAAGTCCAGAAAGTATAGTGAGTTACTTTATCTGCATTTTATTTGAGCATATATGTTTTTTATTTAAAATGGAAAAAGTTTGATCCATAAAAATATAAAAAAATCACATTATGCCTTAAGATAAAATCATAAATACATGGGCCTGGATATTCAGACTGTGCCAGGCTGTGGCACAAGCCTGGACGCAGCGCAAATTGGCTGCGCAGGGGCGTTGACTGGTTGATATTCAACAGAGCTGTGCCATGGCACAGCATTGTTGAATATCGCACCCTGGCCACTCACAGTGCACATGGTGCAGTGGCACTGTGCCAGCGCAAGTGGCCAGAGTGGAGCAGGGGGAAGCGCTAGCGCAAGTTCCATTGTGCTATGCGCAACAACCACGATATTCAAAAGTGCACATGCAGATGGGGCCATAATGTATACAAGGCACAAATGGGACCATTTGCATGTCATTATGGCCCCATTTGCGTGCAGGTGCGCTGATCCCCGGCGACTTGCACCTGGCACCCTGCCAGGCAGCAGCCATTGGGGACTGATGCCCCCTGCACAGCGCGGTAATCCACTCCTCTGCCCGATTGCAGGCATATATAGATTCAAATAATCATCCAATATCCCTGGTGGTCCAGTGGACCGCTCACAGCCCAATTGTGGGCTTCAGTGTAAAAATATTTGTCCAATATCCCTGGTGGTCCAGCGGACTGCTCGCAGCCTGATCGCAGGCTTCAGTGTAAAAATATATGTCTGATATCCCTGGTGGTCCAGTGGACCACTCGCAGCCTGATCGTGGGCTTCAGTGTAAGAATATATGTCCAATATCCCTGGTGGTCCAGTGGCCCGCTCGTGGCCTGATCATGGGCATATGTAAAAATAGGAGAGCTCCATGGTACCCCCCTCCCCACCCGCCCACTGGGCCCCACTGCCCCTCCCCAGTGCAGGCGGGCTGCAGCACCCACCCTGCCGCCCGCCACCCGCCCGACTGACAGTGTGCGGTAGGGCTGTACTCCCATTGGTCACAGCATGAGCCAATGGGTGTGCAGCCATACCGTACCACACTCAGATATGTGAATAGATCCCATTCACATATCTGGACTGTATGTGCAGCTATGGGCTGCAAGCCCATTGGCTCATGCTGTGGACCAATGGGCATACATCTCTACCATACACTGTCAGTCAGTGGCGGCAGGCAGCAGGCGGGTGGGGTGCTGCCCACTGCTGACCGGGGGCAGGGTGGGGTGGGGCTCAGTGGGCGGGTGGGGAGGGGGTACTGTGAGCACTCCTTATTACATCCGCCCATGATCAAGTCTGCGAGCAGTCCACTGGACCACCAGGATATTGGACATATATTTTACACATATGCCCATGATCTAGCATGGGAGCACCACCACGAAGGTGCAGCTGGAGCTCAGGTGGCCACCCACAGGTGGCAGCTGCCGTGTTGCGCCTTGCTATACGGCAGGTCACCTGTGGGTGGCCAGCTGTTGTCCCTTTTTTGGGGGGCTCACCTGTGTGCAGCACATGTAGGGATTGTGCATGCATGGACTCAGCACATCCTGGGCTGAATATCGGGATGTGCGGAGTATGCATGGGCACACTCCCCCACCTGCACCGCATACATTACTGATGTACTCCAGTGCATCGGGATTTGTGCCAGGCACAATCCCCATTTGAATATCACACTGGGGCACTTCAGTGGGTTGCGCATGGTGCAACACTGTTTCACCATGCACAACCCTTCTGAATATCCGGGCCATTGTCTTTAGTATAAGTAAAAGTATGGTGTATCCCTACAAGGCTAGGAGAACCCCTTGTCATTATGGAACTTTAGTAATGTATTTTTGAGAACAAATTTTATGTGGTTGTTAGTTGGTCTTTATACAATATAGCTGGTTAAAGATATTTTGTTCTTTTCCCCCGAATTTAAAATAATGTATGCCAAGATAGTATGTGGCTATTTTTACAGACAGAATAACCCTTCTGTCTGTTTTCGAGTCTGAATCAGCTTTAGTGTTAGACTCTGGGGGGATTCAAACTATATACTTTATGCTAGTGTACCAAAATGTATCTAAATGTACAGCTAGGTTGTGTAAAGATTATAACATAGTTGGATAAAATTTTTCTGATTTTTCTGTTTTTTCTGTTCCTTTCTCCTAAATTCAAAATAACACATGTAATAAAATATGTGGCATATTTTTATACGTCCTTGTAAAAAAGAAAAAGCTGTCGTATAGTAATCTTATAGGACAGTGGTAAAGATTGACATAAGGTTATGATTTATTTGGCTATCTTCGTTTGTTAGTAATAAGTACTTTGAAAGTTTTGAAACTAACAAAACAAAACAGCGACCAGTATAAATAAGCCACTATAGTTCAAAGCTATTGTTGCTTCATAGGCTGCATATGAAATACATAATACTTCACTTTTTAAAAAAAAAAAATTTGTACTAATGTGAAGTTTTTTATGTAAGTAATTGTTATAGAGTGTTGATTGGATAATATTAATTTGATGTCACACATAAGGGTGTATTTAAATGTGTTCAAGGTTTTTTTGTAACTACGCCCCCTTTGAAGACACTTTGCTGAGTAGCTAGGGGCTTCCACAGTGGTGTTCAATAAATGTGAACATTAGTTCTCATGTGCATTTATGTTGTCTTTTTCTTCTGAGAGCACTACTGTGTTGGAATTGGCTGTTTTTGAAGGGCATCTCCCTTGCGTGCAAACCCCTCTTTCATGAGCGCGACCTATGCAGTTTGGACTTGGTGGTTTTGGTGGAGGCAGTGAGGGTTTTAGCTGCCCTGAAGGCATGCTTTTCCCTTTCTGCACTGCCACGCCCACCCCATTTGCTCACAGAACAGGTCTGCTCTTGGCATAGTGGTCCGAGAGTTCCGCAGCCTCTTGCACTGTTTTGGGATCTTGGTCCTCTAGTCAGGTTTTTAGCTCTGCTGGGCATGCCCAATAAAACTGTTCTAATAAAAATCACATTTTCAATTTTGTCAACAGAGTTTGCCTCAATTCATTCCCTCCAACGTTTTAAAAACTGACGTTGTTTCATGGCTAGCTCCTCATAGCTCATATCAGGTCTTCTCCTGAGCTTACAGAATTTAGCTCTGTATGATTCAGCTGTTAATTCAAACTTTTTTAATAGTGCAGCTTTTAGTTTGCTGTAATTATTACTGTCCTCATTGTCCATTTGACCCAATGCATCCCAAGCTTTCCCGGTAAGTAGTGAGGATAGCTGGAAGCTCCAGGACTCTCTGGAAATTTTAGCCTGAATACAAACTTTTCCAAAAGAATTTAAAAAGACATCCATATCCTCCCCCTCTTTAAATTCGGCTATTAATTTGGAGTTCAATTTGTAACCCAGTCCTGCAGTTCCAGTTAAACCCAAGCCACTTACCTGCTCTGGTGCTGCTGGTCAGAGTCATATCTTCTTCAGTTCATGTTGCCTCTGGCGCTCCTGCTCCTCATGGTCTGCATCTCGGCATTCTCATTCTTTCTTCTCCTCTGCAGCTCGCTGGTGCTCACGCTCCTCACGGTCTGCCTCCCGCTGTTCCTGCTCTGCCTCATGGCATTCTCGCTCTGCCTCATGGTCCACCTCTCACTTCTGTCACTCCCTCTTTTCCTGGAACTCCAGCTCCATCCTGCACAACTCAATTTGCAGCCTGAGTACCTCTGGATTCAGGATACTGGTGACCTTCCCCTGCTGTTGTGGCCCTTCACTGACAGTGGCCCTGCTGTCATCCTCACTGGATCTGGACACAGCACTGGTTGCTAGCCCTGCCACACTTGAGGTTTGGTCCTTTCAAGTCATGGTCCATGACTAGCTGCTCTGGGTATCTGCTACCATCAGGGCATTTATGAGGTTCTGCTTTTTGGCTGTCACCTCGAATGGGACTCCTCTGTCCCAGCACAACTGCTTTAGGTAATCTACAGTGTGCCTGGTATAGTCAGAAGTCATCTTTCCTAACTACTACTACTCTGACTTGCACTTTAGAAAAAAAATAAAATGGGAAGAAACTTGACTGTACGCCAAGTGATATAGCTCTGTTTTCTTTTTA
This sequence comes from Neoceratodus forsteri, assembly GCA_016271365.2. NCBI lineage: Eukaryota > Metazoa > Chordata > Ceratodontiformes > Ceratodontidae > Neoceratodus > Neoceratodus forsteri. The sequence continues at coordinate 160,680,628 of CM057453.1, forward strand.
AAATAAAACTCTGCCTTTTTCTTTCTTTGCAAGAGAGCTCACGGTCGCAAGCTGACACAGAACAATAAAAGCTTGTGATGCCAAAATTATGCCACCGCTGCCAACCAATCTGTCACAACCCCACTCAGCAGGGAAGCCCTCTACTCCCAAAGTGGCAACCTCCAAGCGCAGCCTTGTGAATGGTTTAACAGAACAAGGTAACAGTCTTGTCTGTTTTGTGAGTTCGGATCAACCTTTGGTCTCAAGTCTTGGAGGGATTCAAACTATGAACCTCTTGCTAGTGTACCCAATGCACAGGCTCAGCTATTTCTGTTTTTGGGGGGCCAGATATCTTTGCCTACGGGCACCAAACCAGGTATACAGAGATGAACCCTTAAAAACTTTAATAAAGACCTCACATTTAAAAATGCTTCTCTTTCCAGTTTGGTATCACCATTCAGACTTATGCCTAGTATATGCTATAACCATATATACTTTTCTTACAAATGAAAGAAATTCAAAGACAGACCAAGTATGCTCTGAAAAGAGTTTTACTAAAATAGATAAAAATATGTAAAACATACAATACAGAACTATTATATCACAAGTCATACAAATCTTTTAAAAGAACAAGGTTTAAACTGTGCAAATTCCTACAACAATATTTAGATTTGTCTCTCTTCTCTAAATACCTGCTTAAAGTGCTCCAAAGATGTTTCTTTGTCAGAGTCTAGATAAAAGTGTCTCTGAAGAAAAATAGAATAATATTTAAAAAGCTGGTTTTCCCCACTTATTTGCATGAGGTCACCTAGCTCCTCCCTGTCAGAATATATAAAAAATATATCTATATAAAAACAGGATGTCTTGTTCCAGTATTAAATTCTGCAATCCTCAGCATGACTCATGTCCTTCAAATGACATTTCTTTGATCTCTTGATCAGTTTCCCCTCTCACACAGACATCAGAATTTATGATTTCACACCAGTTTACTAAACCTGGTTTCCTCCTCTTGAAATGTCATAAAAGGGATGCTGATTTCCCTTTTAGCAGCTAAAGCTATAATTATTAATTTAGAAAAGTCTGTAATTAGCTTCTAGCCTGCCATGTAACATCTTGTATCTAAAACCTGTGTGTGTATGATCTCACATGCTGTTTCAACATTTTCTCATGGCTTTCATCTTTCAGCTGAAACCTGGGGGGGGGGTGAGGTCACTCTAAGAACACCAGATTTCTCAGCATCTCTCATGACAGACAGTCCATAACCCATTTTTATTTTACAAAAAATGATCCAGTGATCAGAACCAGCTGTCCAAGCATCACACTGGACACCACACCTCACTCCATGCCAATGACCCAGGTTTGAGAATGGACTCAGGTCATTGGGGGTCAGTAGGGGAAGGAGGGAGGGGATTGAGCATCCAGAGGACTGCTCTCCCCTCCCAGGGAGGGTACTGGGGTTAGAATTGCTCCATAGCAGCCCCTGGTGGAGACTAGGGTCTCCAAGGGAAGTGTAGGCATGATGTAATGTTGGGGGCAGAGTGTCAGCAGATGGCTGCACCTTGGGTGCACTGCCATCATTGCAGAACTGTACTCCAAGGGAATAACCTGCAAGAGAAAATCCCTGGTGGCCTAGTGGAGATGAAGGGAGTCCTAGTGTCCTGCCACATCCCAATGCCAGGACTGACTTCCTGGTATCCTGCCCTATCCTCCAGATTCCTCAGTTGTCCCTCTAATTCCCAGAAAGGCTTTCAAGGGTGAGCAAGCCCTCCCCCAGGGGATGATCCTGGGAAGGGACTGGACTAGGTCGGGGAGTGCTGGAGTGGAGAACAGTTAAGGAGGGTTTCAGGCAGGGAGTTGAGGCAGCGACGAGTGGGTTATCTGGAGAGATGCCCTAGGCCTCAGTGAAAAAAAAATAGAATTGACAAAAAAAAATATTCCTATCAAGTCATTGTGAGCAGGAATTATTGATTTTAAGGTTTACATGATTTATTTAGTTTTTAATCTGTCTACAGCATTACAGAACATTTTATCTAATCCAACAAACATATATATTTTCTTTAAGTGAAGTGAAAATGTTACTTTTAATGTATCTAAATATTTGTGACTCTAACTGTTACAAAGTTACTAATTGATAAATGACCACTTGGCAAAATGATCAGCTAGTTTGTTACCTTTTATTGGACCAACAGAGATGTTACAAAAAGAAAAGTGTCTATGCTTTTGGACCAACCAGGTCCTTCCTCAAAGACTTATGCTTATGGGCATAGGTCTCTGAGAAAGGACCTGGTTGGTCTGAAAGCTTAGATACTGTTTTTTTTTTTTAACATCTCTGTTGGTCCAATAAAAGGTATCAAACCATTTGCTTCTGGATCTGCTCTTAGACTGACCACTATGGCAACTAAACTAATTCTGTATGTCAGCTAGTTTGTGTAACTTTATAGATTAATATGTATACCTATGCTTCTCACTCTTCCATTCACAAAGTTTAAGAGATTTTAAATAGTTGTGATGAAGTTAAGTTTCCTGCAGTACACAAACTAAAGCTGTTAAAACTGCAAGAGAATGGGATTTATTGTCATGCAATTCTAATCTAATGTGAAGATGTAGATAACCACCCAGTTATTACATCTCTGTGTTTAAGCTCTGGGAAAAATATCATAACAGAGTAGGGTTTTTAGTGTGCATTTATTTTTCTTGCTGCTGTTGCTGCAGTCTAGTGCATACTTTCTGGAAATGTCTAAAACCAACTGCTATGCATGCTCGACAGTTATAAAGGGTAGCATTTGGTCTGAGTTTTGGAAACATTCTCTTATAATATATTCTTCAGGCAGTGGTCTTGTCTGCATGTTGTAATTTTAAAGAACGCAAAGGATACATAAATAGGGCTCATTTGTATAACACAGGTAAATTAATTATCTTTATTTGATAACTGGTACACATTTCATTTGCTGTGTAGTACAATCAATTGTTATTTTTGTTTTGTTAAAGGGAACTACTTTGCTACACTGCTGTAAGCTGTCACAGGCCTTTAGGTAGAATGGGCAGACAATACCAAACTTGTTTCTATTCACTAAAAATAATTTTTCCCATTTGTTTATCCCACACCAATCATTTGTATGCAGGTTTAAATGAAATGTTTTACAGGAAATAGACTAGGAAAAGGTACACAAGTGCTGGAATCTCAGCAGCAGCTTTGCCTGAACTGCATGATATAGTCTGTGCCAGTAGGTTGGGGGCATACCAGCTTACACTTCCCTGTGGTTTAAGGGGCTCAACCAAAAGTCAGAGCATCAGCTGCTGCACCATCACAGCATAGCTTCTCAGCCATTTCATGATCAGGAATCAGGCCCACATCACATCTGCCAGCAATAGAAGGAACACCCCAATGACATAAACTTGAACCCTAACAGCACCCCCTTCCCCACACGCACGCACACACACACACACATACACACACTCTCAAGTCCTGAAAATACATCCTTGGCAGACAATCTATCATTCCTTCATACACTCCTCCCAGCTTCCCTTCGTTGTCCACTTCCAGTGCATTGCCATACCTCTGAACTGTCACATATTATGAGGCATGTAACTTATTTTACCTCAAGGAAACCCTCTGTCCCATATGACAGGGAGATATTTCACATTGTCCACTGAAAGTTTAAAGCACTATTTCATAATTATCTATGATGCATAGTTATTATCAAACACAAACATTATCTCACTGATAGCCACAATGTTCTGATCTTATAATGTCATATTTTGATGAATGCGTCACACATTTGGATATTTTTTTATACATTTTGTCACACATTTTGGTGATGACAGATTAAGAAATATGGACACTGTCCCTTCAGTAACTTTGAAACTGAAGGCAAATAAAACCAGTCCCTCGCCACCTTGTATTGATGCAAAACAAACCCCACATATTAGTGCTCAGTTTCCTTTGCCTACCACTGTGATAATTTCTATCACCAGCACCCAGTCCCCAGTGTAGCTTTAATTTTCATTTGCAGACCCACCTCCATGTGTTGGTCCTTTAATATATTCTTTGCTTTTACAAAGACCTCCAAATTCTATACCTTGGGAAATACTTTCTGCTGGCCCTTGCAATCAATGCAGAGTATGGCTGGGAAGTCATATGTGTTTATATAGTTGCTTAATAGTGGGGTTTTCTGAGCTCAGTGGAAAATGTTTACTGATTAACAACAGCTTTTGTCTTGTCCATATACATGTTACTGAATCTGCCGTGACGCTGTGACACCAAAGTCGCTGACATCCCTTACATCGCCAGACACAATGCTGAGTGTCAGCATTGCGCTGTCAGTTTTCCCATGGGTTTTCTTCCACTCCCCCACACCCCCTTGGAATTTTATTAACCAACTCCAGGTAGGAGTTGTTTCGGGGAGGAGAGAAACACCGGGAGACACAGTGCCAGTGTCAGCGGGGACCATTACAGCAACCTGTTGATTTCTGTCGCTGTAATGGTCTTCACTGTAAGAATTTTATTGCTCAGTTGGTACACTCATGTCACTGTAGTGTCTGTGCTAGGCCAGTTTCTAGTTTACATGTCTTTTTTCAGTAAAATTCAAAGTCAATACACTGGAGAGAACTGATTTTACATTTTAACACATCAGCAACTTTTTAAATTGTTTTTAACAACTGCTGCAGGAGTTTCCTGGACTGTGATGAACCTTAAAGATCAACTACAGATATATTACAAGCATATTGTAAACTTTACTCCTTTCCCTAACATAATGACAACCAGGCCTTATTTATTATTGTACATATGAATTGAAGAAACTGCCATTTGTAATGTACAGATACTATTTTAATGCTATGCTATTTGATGGTTTCACAGAAAATCCCTCACATTTTTAAACCAGCTAATGGAATCTTGGGTGAGTGCTTATTCCATTCAGGCAACTGTGGTATAATTTTCCTCAAGGTCCTGGCAGCTCAATACACACCCACCCACCCACACACTCACACACCCACACACACATGCATACACATGCTAATGTACATCAGATTGCAAAATGGCAACAACTCGTTTACTTTTATTTGTCTGAGGATCTTCGTCTATTGAATTTTATCGATACAGCATTACAGATAAATATTTACTTACTTTCACAGATTAATCAGTAATTTGTAGGGGATAATACTTTAAAATAAGGAGGACGCTGTTGGAACTTATTCAGAGTAGGAAAAGAACACAGGAAACAAAAATGTTCATGTTAAGAGCCTGCCATGTTGTAGATGGTTTTCTTTTTTTTTTTTGGGGGATGATATTGAGCACCAAGTGTTGATCAACTTATGAAAATTGACAGATATTTACTCATGGTATTTTACTGGAATAATTTGATTAATACAGGCCACCACCAGAAAACTGGAAGCAAAGACTGATTTTTAAATGTCATAATATGATGTACTTAGCTGCCAGGACCTTGAGGAAAATGGTGTCATTGTTGCTTGAGTGTAATCATCACTCACCCAAGATTCTTCCAGCTGGTCTGAAAATGTCTGAGGGATTTTCTGTGAAACCTTCAAAATAGACAGGCAGTAAAACAGCATCTGAACATGAGAAATGACTGTTCTTGCACATAACTTCAAATATATACAGAGTGGTTGTTCTCATGGTAAGCAAATAAAAGATGGTAAAAGCATTTTAAAAATGCTGCAATTGTTCATTAAGTTGTTCCTTCTAGACTGCTTCTCAAAACTTTCAACCTACTCCCACAGGTGCTATACTCACTTCACTTTTTAAGCTTGTCTATGTGAAACACTTGTCATACCATGACATCTTCTATGAAGGAGACCCTCTCTTCCACTTCTTCAAGTCTTATGTAATGAATCCTGCAATTTGTTATCCACCACTTTTTGCTTTACTTCATCTAGGTCATACCCATTAACTGGGCCATTATCTTTGTCACTGACTGTATGGATTTTAAAATAATTGTTTTATTTTTCTTTTTTATTGGAAATAATCTGTGGCCAGTGTAGCAGGTAAATCAAAGGGATTGCTGATTGTGTTCTTGAGTTCTATATCAGGAGCACCTGTAGGTCAGTCTGTAGGTAGAAATGGAATCCCGCTGGAAATGAGATGTTGTGACTGAGGGCAAATCATTTGACCTAAACACTTTTATTCTGTTTTACACTGCCCGTCCCTTATCTCCTGTCTTGTAATAAAACAATTTCCCCATTGTTAATCTGCTTCAGCAATTTTATTTTACATTTGAAATAATAAAAGAAGCATACATTTTAATATGGCTATACCTAGGTTTTCGTCAGTATTCCCAGCTGTTTCTGCATACCTGCCACACCTACTGTAAGGTCAGGGATTTCTGTCTGTTAAATGCAACTTTAATTTATTCACAAGAAAAGGGATGTAAACAAATTGTTGTTCAAAAACAGCTGAGAATGCCAATGAAATGATGGGACCCACCATATTTAAAGAATTTCTCATTTTATTGTTTCAAATGGCAAAGTAAATTTGGAATGAAGAAGAAAGGTAATCTTGAAGAATAGAAGATATTGTAAGGGCTGTTCTAAACAAAGAATAAAAAAGTATATCTGAAAATTGTCATCACTAACAGCACTGCTGCATGAAGCACTTAATGCTTTAGTTCACCCCTGGGCTATCCTGGGTAAATTAATTTTAAAAAGACCGAACCTTGGCAGCAGCTGATGGCCTGTCTTGCCCCCATCCCCACTGATCCGTGGCCTCTTGTGGCAGCTTATAATAGGGCTGTTACTGAGGCCTTGGATGTCATTTCTCCTGCTCAAGTTTGCTCTCTTACCTCTCACCCAGGTGCTCCTTGGTTTAACAGGGAAATCCATGAGTTGAAGAGATGGGGCGAAGGTTGAAAAGACACTGGCGGAAGATTCACCTGGAGGTGGACAGACTTAGAGTGATGGATCATTACCAGACCTATCAATCAGCAATTTCCCATAAGAAGGCAGAGTTCTTGTCCAGGGAAATTGCTACAGCAAAGAACAGGCCAGACCAGCTCTTCTAGACTGTGGACAGACTATGCAATCCAGCCTGTCTTGACTCTGGTCAAGTGTTGTCACAAGTGCAGTGTGAGGAGTTTGCGCAGTTCTTTGCTGATAAGGTGTCCACCATCAGGGATGAGATCAGCCAGTGCCTTCCCACTAAGCCTTGCATTGATGAATCGGGGGGTACTAATACCCATCAGACCTGGTCCACCTTTATTCAGCTGGTAGTTGTGGGTATAGTGAGGATCCTCCAGACTCTGCAACCAACTTACTGTAGTTTGAATCCAGGCCTTACACTCCTACTAGTGGGGTGTGTTGAAGTTATTGGCCCAATCCTTGCTGAGATAATGGGGATTTCATTGGAGAGAGGGATCTTTCCAGATCCCTTAAAGGAGGCAGTAGTATGCCCCCTTGTAAAAAAAACCCTCCCGTGACCCCAACTTCCCAGATAACTACAGACCAATGTTGAACTTGCCCTTTGTAGGGAAAGTTATTGAGAAGGTGGTCGCTCTGCAGCTGCAGGACTATTTAACCAACCACAATATCTATGACCCTCTCCAATCTGGCTTCAGAAAAAGGCATAGCACCAAAACAGCCCTGCTACAGGTACTTAATTACCTTCCTATGGCAAGAGATCGGAGAGCCTGTTCCATCTTGGTTCTCCTTGATCTCTCAGCAGCATTTGACACCATGGATCATGGGGTGCTGTTCAAGCGCCTGTGGTTTTTCTGTGGACTGAGAGAGGTGGTCTTCAGTTGGTTTTGATCTTTCCTCGAGGGTAGATCCCAGAGAGTAGTATTGGGGATTTATTCCTTGCCACCTTGTGGAATACCCTGCGGCGTCCCACAGGGCTCGGTGCTGTCCCCCATGTTATTCGTGGTGTACATGCTTCTATCGTGGGACATTATAAGATGGAACGGGTTGAGTTTTCATTGCTATGCTGATGATTCTCAACTGTACATGTCTTTTGTACCTGAACAGGAATTAGATTTTGCTGTGGTGTTTAACAACTGCCTACTGGAGATTCAGAACTGGATCAGTGCAACTGGTTTCGGTTGAACTCAGGAAAACAGAGGTATTGGTGGTGGACCCTGGTTATTGGACAACAGGGGCATGGGTGGGAAAACCCTCAGGATTAAATCTTGGGGGGACCCGCTTATTGCCTTGAGTCAGGTGCGAAACCAGGGTGTGCTATTTGAATAAGGCCTGACCCTGAGGTCACAGGTTTCGGCTGTAGTCATATCTTCCTATTACCATCTAAGGAACATAGCCCGGGTAAAGCACTTGATCCCACCCGAAGACCTTCCTACCTTAGTCCATGCCTTTGTCACCAGTCATTTTGATTACTGCAATGCTCTTTTCCTAGGGCTCCCAGGGGTAGATATCTGCTGCTTGCAGCCAGTGCAGAATGTGACAGCCAGGTTGTTAACTGGAACTTCTAGATCCAGTCACATAACACCTGTGCTGCGTGAACTGCACTGGCTGACAATACAGTGGCAGATTACCTTCAGGGTCAAGTTGCTGACCTACAAAGTCCTACATGAGCAGGGACCCCACTACCTGAAAGAACTCTTGTATCCTTACTGCCCCACCCATTCACTCCAATCCTCTGGTGAGGGATTGCTAGAGATTCCCAGGGTATCCCTAAAAACATCAGGAGAAAGATCATTCACTTTTATGGCACCTACCCTGTGGAATTCTGTACCTCACCAGATATGTGAGAGCCAGACCGTAGTGGCTTTTAAAAAGCTGTTGAACCCATTTATTTAACCAGACTTTCTCAGTAGTCTATTAATGTGCACACTGTTATGTTTTTATCTGTTTTTAAACTGTAATACTGTGTGGTTTTAATTTTTGCACTGTAAAGGCACCCTGAGCATGGGAAGGGCACCTTATACAAATAAAATATTGATTGATTGACCCCCACCAGCAGTGAGGTCCACTGGTGACAGCAATGTTGAGTTCTGCAGTGGAGACAGTGCTTCATAAATGAAGAACGTGCCCACCACAACATCAAAGCACTTTCAGCAAGTGATCAGGTGCAAAATGGGCACACACAAAGAAGTCATGGGTGTGGCATGGATTGTGTTGGACCTCTGAATGCCACATGGCCACGCAAACACCCTTCCACAGGTGTGGATCATATTGTGAATCAAGTCCTATGTCCAAGCACAAACAATTCATTTTTAGTGTGAGGGTGGCTTACATTGAGACTGAAGTACATTCTCCCAGGGCTTAAGTCCAAAGTGTCCAGTATGATGAACATAGAGATCAATGTCCACAGTGGTTCCCAAAACCTCTATCACAGGTAGTTAAAGCCCTAAAAAAAAACTCTTCTTATCTTAGCCTCCAACAGTAAAAGGGTTGCCTGGCATCACAACTGGGCACTCTTCAGTCATCTGTTTTCATTAGTAGTTGTGACCAATGCAGGATCTTGGACAATGGACTCCGGATGGTGTCCTAGCATCAGTTCTCCAATGGTAATAGTAGCTCATAGTCTGCTTAACAGAGCATAAACTGCCTTTCAGAAACATCTTATTTTAATTCCTTTGGGTTTGGCTGATACCTGGTACTGGCAGCCTGGAGGAAACTTTTACAGTAAAGGGCATCCTGTGGCCAGTGCACTTTTTAAAACCAGCCCCACCCGCACATCCAGTCTACACAAAATTGTAACCGGGTCACTCACCACACCAGTCTGAGGCCCACTCTCTCTAATACGCCTATCTGGACCTTACCAATCCTCCAATGCACCAATTGTCCTCTGTGGAAGCTTTGGGCACACTAACTGAAGGACATAAAATATGGGGACTGGGTTATACTCAAAAAGTATTTTATGAATTATTACTATACTTTCCGAAAATGGGCAGATTATATCAAGCAAAATAAACACTGCAATTGTTCAAAGATTCATTACATATTGGTTTACCATAACTCTTTTGAGCTGTAAACGTTTCATGTTTTTGTGGAGAGCATGAAGGAAATAACCTGTGGTATGTGTGAACGGGTCCACATTCTGGTTTGGCAGTACAGACCACAGTGCAATGAAATTTTTTTTATGCTGTCTTCACACAACTGAGATGTGTGATTTCATTAATAAAGTAAGGAAGTAAGGAAAGTTTTCATTAACTTGGATGACTTATTCCATTATTGAAAAAAAGAACCACATATGTTTTCTGCCAGCCCAGTCCCAATAGGTTTAGGCTTCCCTTAGCTCCTGATCCAGCTTCTCAGTACAGTTATGCTATTCATATTAATTTCCATTTACCTTGCTAGCCAAAGGTGACATCACTGTATCAAGGGCACAGTTAGCCCTTGGCATTTTTGAAGAACAGATTATTAACAGCCTAGTAGCTTCCCTGGCTAACTTGGACAAATTTGTAGTATGAAGGTTCTCATATCTAACAGCAACATAGAAATGTGATGAATGAAGAGACTTAGGGTCTATTTTGTATATGCTTCCTGCCATATGGAAATTAATATACTGTACTTAATTTGAGTATGGACCCAGATCAAAACCCAACAGCCAAAAATATTTCCCCCACCTATGCTGTTCAACCATTTTGTCCACCCTTTAATGTCAAACTATAATTTTTTAAACAAACTGTAAACTGGTAGTCTCAAAGGGTGTGCTATTAATATTTTGGGATTCTCTGAACTCAGACATAAAATTAGTGTACTGCACCATAGTTTAAAGGTTTAACACTTTGCTAACATAAGATTCCACAGCAACATGTGTATGTTTTGTTTGCGTATCAAAATGTATAATACTGTAACACAGTGTCTCATGGCATTTCTGCAGGTCCTTGCTGTTTTCTGCAATATTTATAATGAAAGCATCAGAAGTCTCTGCTGTAAGATACCTTGCTTACTGTATTCAGAGGTAGATAATTAGCTAGAGTTGATTTCTACAGTTCTCTTTTATAATGATGGTCTGCTTTCCAGTTTGAACTTATCAACTCCACTGGTAACATGTTCTCTACTCAGATCACTGAAATTCCCTTCTAGTGGAGACCAACCTGTAGGCTTAGTCACTACCAACCCTTGCAGAGTGAGGCCTGTATGACACGTTTAGTGTCCCCAAGGATATGAATCAAGCTCAATTAAGTTAAAGTGGCAGCCAATATCTGGCAATTATTCTGTATCCCACTGGGATGGAGGCAGTCCAACCCCTTTGGTGGTGAATAACTGCATGTTCATTCATGAGCCCTGTGCATTCACTCCTTAATAACTGTTTCAATGAGAAACAATACTATTGCTGGGCCACCAGGGGTTGCACATTTGCTGACAGCTGTGTCCCTCCTATCCCTTAAAGGACAAGTCTTGCATTTGCAATGCTGTGCATTTGCTTATCTTTTTCCTCACCTGTCATATTCTTTCCCTCTCTTGGCATTTCTGGTCAGCAATTGTGGATTAAGGAACATCTGAAGTGTGAAAAATAAACTTTTTAAATTAAGTGATATAGTTCCCAATTTTTCCAGTTGCTGAAAGGAGGACATGCATCTTCTGTGCAAAGGAAGCAATCAGTCTACATCTCACCCACAGCATGTTACAACTGTCTTGTGGGCACAAAGATTTTTTCTTGTAAATGAAATCATTTTAGATGTATTATTGGCTATGCACAAATAAAGGCTACTAATACTACACACTGTGTGAGTGGCATGACAGAACTGTCTTAAGCCATTGCAAACTTAAAATAAAATATGGACAGGAAGCAATGAAAACCTCATGCTTTCTTCCAAGCTGCTACTTCAGTGACACAAAAGAATGGGAGGGGTTGTACTACAAATGCCTCATTTGAATGTAAATGGAGACTTGCTTGAAATTTTACAAGCTTGTGTCAGAGACTCAGAATCTAGATATGTGTTACAGCAGAAAACAAGCATTTGTCAATGCCGAATGTTTGCTTGCTGGCATTGGCAATGGTAGTGTAGAAGTTACAGAGCTGCGTAATAGGAATGGCAGTGAAGTATTGAACTGAAACCAACCCCACCACCACCCTGCAGAGAGTGACAGGCATTGGGGTGTGCGTTTGGGTCGTCAGGCATAACGGCCACGCCATTTCACCACACCCCACCCTGCAGACACTGACAAGTGTCACGGTGTTCCTTGGGGTCTTTGGCCCTTATGCGCACCCCATCTCATTAGGAAATATGGTGAGATGGGTGTGATATAGGAGAATGGGGTTAACTTTGGGGCCGAAGAGTCCAAGGCACACCTCAATGCCTCTCACTGGCTGCAGGGTGTGGAATGGTATGAGCATTACAGGCAAGAATCCCAAGTCACACCCCTGATGCCTGTCATTCTCTACAGGGTTGGGTGTTATGGTTGGAAACCCTAATACCTCAGGCATTCATTGGTATTTTCACTCCAAATTTTCAACATTTTTTTGTGACCCCCACCTCATGAACAGGGGGAATATCAGTTTGTTAGCCGAAAGCTGCTTATGCACAGCGACTACGGCATTTAGCACCACAGGTGCAAAAACATTCTGAACAGAATGTAAAAAATGACAGCTGTACTGTTCATGGGGAGGTGTAAAAAATGGCAATGTTGCAAATCTGCAGTAAAAATATTAAAAAAAAATGGTGAAGTCACGAGCGTACATAGAAACTGTGCAATGCACACCCGTAATATAATTAGGTTGGGGATTTTTTACAGCAGATTGTCAACTCAGGCATTTTGGTGCCTCCGATCATGAACATTGTCACTGTGATTTTCTTTATCTGTGCCGAACAATGATTTCCCACAGCGACCACGCATTTCTACACTGAAAGTGTGAAAACACACTTCAGCCATGTTGTGAAAAATGACAGCTGTACTGTTCATAAGGAAGTGTGGAAAAATGCCACTGGTGAAAATCTGGACTGAAAATATTACAAAGTCATGAACTTACGAGGGTGCATGGAAACTGCGCAATGCTCACTCGTAACACAGTCATTTTATGGATTTTTGTCAGCAAATTTTCAACATAGCCATTTTAAGACCTCTGCTCATGAACAGTGTAACTGTGATTTTCTCAATCTGTCCTAAACATTGCTTTTGCACACCAACAGCACCATTGTGTGCTACATGTGCGAAAACACATTTTGCATGACATATGAAAAATGGCAGCTGTACTGTTCATAAGGAAGTGTAATAAAATGGCAATGTTGAAAATCTGGAGTGAAAATATTAAATTCGCAAACTTACGAGCATGCATAGGAACTGCGCAACGCACACTCGTAAAACAGTCATTTTTAGGAATTTTTTTCACCAAATTTTCAACATAGCCATTTTAAGACCTCTGCTCATGAACAGTGTCATTGTGATTTTCTTAATGTGTCGCATACATTGATTTTGCACATCGACTGCACCATTGTGCGCTACGTGAGTGGAAGCACATTTTGGGCAAGATGTGAAAAATGACAACTATACTGCTCATAAGGAGGTGTGGTAAAATGGCAATGTTGAAAATCTAGAGTGAAAATATTGAAAATTCGCGAACTTACGAGCATGCGTAGGAACTGTGCAATGCACATTCGTAAAACAGTCATTTTTAGGAATTTTTTCACCAAATTTTCAACATAGCCATTTTAAGACCTCTGCTCATGAACAGTGTCACTGTGATTTTCTTTATTTGTCCTTTACATTGATTTCGTACACCGACTGCGCCATTGTGTGCTACATGGGCGGAAACACATTTTGGGTGAGTTGTGAAAAATGACAGCTATACTACTCATAAGAAGGTGTGGTAAAATGGCAATGTTGAAAATCTGGAGTGAAAATATTGAAAATTCGCGAACTTATGAGCATGCATAGGAACTGCGCAATGCACACTCGTAAAACAGTCATTTTTAGGAATTTTTTCACCAAATTTTCAACATAGACATTTTAAGACCTCTGCTCATGAACAGTGTCACTGAAATTTTCTTAATTTGTCCTGTACATTGATTTCGCACACCGACTGTGCCATTGCGTGCTACATGGGCGGAAACACATTTTGGGTGAGATGTGAAAAATGACAGCTAAACTACTCATAAGAAGGTGTGGTAAAATGGCAATATTGAAAATCTGGAGTGAAAATATTGAAAATTCATGAACTTATGCGCGTGCGTAGGAACTGCGCAACGCAGGCTCATAAAACAGTCATTTTTAGCCAGCCCGTCGGCGCAGTGGTTGGATTTCCGCTTGTGATGCTGGTGACCCGGGTTCGGGGATGGACCTGGGTCACTGGAGGGCTGGCTGCGGAGAGAAGGATTGAGCATCCTTTGGACAGCTCTCCTTCTCTGGGTGGAGGGCAGGGCAGCACTCGGCATACGAGCGGCACCTAGCGGAGGCTGGTGGTCGCACCACGCCGATGTTTCAATAGCATGTCAGGATGGGACAGATGCAGGTCATCATTGCACATCCCTATCCTGCTTAAAGGGATTAAAATCGAACCTCACCGTCTTAATGGCGCTCTGCCCTGGGTGCCCTGATTGGCCTCGGGCCGATCCCCAACTAGATATAGTTCCGCTGCCCGATATAGGGGTCGGAACCGCCCCACTCTCTGGGGGGTAAGCCAGGGATGACCGAGGGGATGCGGTCATATCCGGAGGTGAAGGCAGCAGGGGTCCGTGACCAGAGCAGATAATTCAGACGGGAGTAGTAGGGGCAAAAATTGATAATAAAAAAAAAAAAACAGTCATTTTTAGGAATTTTTTCACCCAATTTTCAACATAGACATTTTAAGACCTCTGCTCATGAACAGTGTCACTGAAATTTTCTTAATTTGTCCTGTACATTGATTTCGCGCACCGACTGTGCCATTGCGTGCTACATGGGCGGAAACACATTTTGGGTGAGATGTGAAAAATGACAGCTAAACTACTCATAAGAAGGTGTGGTAAAATGGCAATATTGAAAATCTGGAGTGAAAATATTGAAAATTCATGAACTTATGCGCGTGCGTAGGAACTGCGCAACGCAGGCTCATAAAACAGTCATTTTTAGCCAGCCCGTCGGCGCAGTGGTTGGATTTCCGCTTGTGATGCTGGTGACCCGGGTTCGGGAATGGACCTGGGTCACTGGAGGGCTGGCTGCGGAGAGAAGGATTGAGCATCCTTTGGACAGCTCTCCTTCTCTGGGTGGAGGGCAGGGCAGCACTCGGCATACGAGCGGCACCTAGCGGAGGCTGGGTGGCCGCACCACGTCGATGCTCAATAGCATGTCAGGATGGGACAGATGCAGGTCATCATTGCACATCCCTATCCTGCTTAAAGGGGATTAAAATCCCGAACCTCACCGTCTTAATGGCGCTCTGCCCCTGGGTGCCCTGATTAGCCTCCGGAGCCGATCCCCCAACTAGATATAGTTCCGCGGCCCGATATAGGGGGTCGGAACCACGGCCCCACTCTCTGGGGGGTAAGCCAGGGATGACCGAGGGGATGCGGTCATATCCGGAGGTGAAGGCAGCAGGGGTCCGTGACCAGAGCAGATAATTCAGACGGGAGTAGTAGGGGCAAAAATTGATAATAAAAAAAAAAAAACAGTCATTTTTAGGAATTTTTTCACCCAATTTTCAACATAGCCATTTTAAGACCTCTGCTCATGAACAGTGTCACTGTGATTTTCTTAATTTGTCCTGTACATTGATTTCACACACCGACTGTGCCATTGTGTGCTACATGGGTGGAAACACATTTTGGGTGAGATGTGAAAAATGACAGCTGTACTACTCATAAGAAGGTGTGGTAAAATGGCAATGTTGAAAATCTGGAGTGAAAATATTGAAAATTCGTGAACTTATGAGCCTGCGTAGGAACTGCGCAATGCACGCTCGTAAAACAGTCATTTTTTGGAATTTTTGCACCAAATTTTCAACATGGGGTTTTTGGGACCCCTTCTCATGAATGATGTCACTGTCATGGCATTATTTGGGCCTGAAGGGTGATTTCACGCAGTGACTCGCGAAATCACCCTTCATGCCCTTCGCGTTAGTGTTTATCATTCGAAGGCTAAAACCCATGTTGAAAATTTGGTACAAAAATTCTAAAAAATGCCTGAGATATGCAATAAAGTTGAAAACCCCTATCTAGCCCATTATACAGCTTACCGGCATGTCCTCAGTTCGCGGTCGGCTTTGAAGAGTGCAGACGTGTTCCCGGTCCACCGAAGATTGTCGTGCCGAGCTCCGAGGTAAGTATGGGTTGGGGGGTGTGGGGAGGCAGGGTGCGCAGTGGGTGGGAGCAGGTTGTGGGAGGGGGGCTGGCAAAAGCGCCATGGGACCGTTTTTATTTTGCAGGTAAAAAAAAAAAAACGACGTGGGACATTTGCCATGCTGGGATGGGCTCCCAGCGTGGCACAAGGACAGCTGGGGGAGGCCGTGGAGCCGACATGTGATTAGACACCCCCGTCAGCCATATGATCAGTTGCCACGCTAGGGTGGGCTCCCAACGTGGCACCCAGTACTCGGGGGGGTGAGGACAGTGGAGCCGACGGGGGATTGGGCACCGCCGTCGGCTATTCTATGAGTTGCCACACTGGGGTGGGCACCCAGCGTGGCATGTGGAAGGTTTGGGGAGAGCAGCACGTTTATTAGGGATTGGGCAATCCGCCGGCTATAATGCGTGTGTGCGAGGGCAGCACAGTATGCGGCATTTCTGTGTGTGTGTGTGTGTGTGTGTGTGTGTGTGTGTGTGGGGGAGCTGCGCGGGCAGGCAATATCTTATCGCTACTCACTGAAGCGTAGCTCTCCTTTCAACTGTATGCCACTGCATTTTGGAGCTTGTCATAGACAGCTCCAGCATGCATTGGCTTACAGGGGCCGTGCCTCCCAACACACTGACTGAATTGGAAGAGGGGGTGACACACCTCCGAAATCTCGGATGATGGCACTATGTTTCTTGCACGGGTGCAAGCAAACATAAAAATGACTGCCCTCTTATTGACATACTTGCAGTAATTGATGTAATGTGTGAAAAACATGTCAGAAATATCCACGTCATAAATTAACATGAGTCCTCCTTTAAGATTAGGAGTGTCTGTTAGATTTCTGTACCAGATGACTGTCAGCTCTATCAAGAGTTCAGGCTTAGTAAATGAACCCTTGTCCCCTGAGCATGAAGAAGCAGGGCATTGCTGCTGCTTGAGAATGGACAGTCTTGGTATTTGAAATTGAAAAGTAACAAGAGTGTGTGGTAATACATTGCTCCCATTGATCATCCACAATACCATTATTCTCCTTCATTGATTATCTGCCAAATTTTGTTTGTACAAAATGTTTGTTATTCTATTGCCCCTTATTTTCCACGACCCTTGATATTCCAACAGCCTGTTATTAACTGAGATTTGCTTGTATAAAAGAGGGTAGATAATTGAAGGTGCACTATACCTCAGTATATACATGTATGATTTAGCTCAAATTAAACTTTAATCTCCATGTATGAAAGCTCATAGTCCTTCTGATCAAATCATGTTCTGATATTCATTTATGACAGTTACAAGAGTTGGTCAAGATTACCAAATACTGCTTCCAGGAAAGGTTGGCAAAATTCTGTGTATTTCACAGAATTTTGCAGATTTGTTTATGTGGTTGTCACTCAGCCATCCTTTTAGATACAAAACTTGTTAGGCTTTCATGTTGTTAAGTGTTCTAAAATACTAACATACTAAAATGCCAGCAGAATAGGCCTTGATTTTCAGCACCCGCACTGAGGGCCGATTTTGGTGTTCTCCCGCCCCCTTGGGTTGTACTGTCCCCAGTCCCAGATTTTCCACCTGTATTGGGCCTGGTCAGATTTACCCTCCCCCTGTACCTGTCCCATCCCCTCTTAAACCTGTCCACAGTCTCCACCTCTACCAGCTCCCTGGGCAGTGCATTCCATGCCTATACCACCCTTTCAGTGAAATAACATCTCCTCCTCTCCCCTCTGAGCCTGTCCCTTCCAGCTTACACCGGTGACCTCTTGTTACCCCACCCTCCTTCCTTTGGAGCACCCTGACTGGGCCTTCTTTATTAATCCCTTTCATGTACTTAAAGATTTCTATCATGTTCCCCCATCCCTCCTGTCCTCCAGGGAGTACATGTCAAGCTCCTTAAGCCTCTCCTCATAGGTCCTCTCCCCCAGGCCCCAGATCATTTTGGTTGCCCTCCTTTGGACCCTCTCTAGGAGTGTAATGTCCCTCTTTGAATGTGGTCTCCAAAACTGTACACAATACTTGAGGTGTGGTCTAACCAACCAGTTGTACAGTGGAAGGATCACTTCCGCTTTTCTGGAGGTAATCCCCCTGGCGATGCATCCCAGCATCCTATTTGCCCTTTCTGCTGCCCTCCTACAGGTCTCTGAGTTGTTCATTTTGACATCTATCACTACCCCCAGGTCCCTTCCACCCTCCATGACTTGAATCATGTCTCCTCCCAGGGTATACCCCTGGCCTGGATTTCTGACTCCCAGGTGCAGAAGCTTGCACTTCCCCACATTGAATTTTAAGTTCCATTTTCCCGACCACCTTTCCAGAGCCTCCAGGTCCTCCTGCAAGGCCACCCTCCCCTGCCCTCCTCCCCATCCACCACTGCACCCAGCTTTGAGTTGTCTGGAAAGAGACTCATCTTACTCCTGATCCCCCTCCTGATGTCTGCGATATAGGCGTTGAACAGGAGTGGCCCCAGCACTGACCCCTAGGGAGCCCCACTAGTAACCCACCTTGGGGATGAAGCTAACCCTCCAACCACCACCTTCTGAGTATGCTTAGAGAGCCAGTTCCCTATCCATCTTAATAACTGTCTCCCTCCCTGTTTCCTTCAGCTTAGCCAGCAGGCCACTGTGGGGTACCAAATCAAATGCCTTGCTAAAGTCCAGAAAGAGGACATCCACTGGCCTACCCTGGTCCAGGGCCCTCATCACCTAGTCATAGAACTCAACAAGGTTTGTCTGGCACAATCTTCCCATGACAAAGCCATGCTGCCTATCGTCTAAGTACCCAGTTTGCTCCAGTAACCCCCCTAGCCTTTCCTTGACAATACCCTCCATCACTTTGCCGACCACCGATGTCAGGCTAACGGGCCTGTAATTTCCCGCATCCTCTCTTGATCCCCCTTTGTGGATCAGCATGACATGGGCTACCCTTCAGTCTTGGGGCACCCACCCAGTCCTCAGAAAGATGTTGAAAACCTCCACTAGAGGGACTGTCAGGACATCCACCAGTTCTCTCAGCATCCCGGGATGTATCTCATCTGGCCCAGGTGCTTTCTTCATCTGAAGGGACCTGAGGGCTTCCCTTACTCTTTCTACTGGGATTTCAGCCTCCATGTCCTCCCCTTTTCACCTTGCACTGCTGGGCCCCCTCCTGTCTGTGGTGGCCACTCCCTTTCCCCAGACCCATCAGGGCCCCTGGTCTCTACCGGTCCCACCCCTTGCTCCAGTTTACCCCCGCTCTCCTTGCAAGACATAGCCCCTCCATCCCCCTGGTAAAAATTGAGGCAAAGTACTCATTTAGGACTTCTGCCTGTCCCCCCGCCTCCTGTGTCCAACCATCCCCCATCCTTATCTTGCTGATCTGCCCCCTCACTTTTCTTTTCTCCCTTAGGTATCTAAAGAACCCCTTGTCCCACCTCCAGATCCCACTGGCCAAGGACTGCTCTGTTTTTGCCTTAGCTGCTCTCATCACCCTGGTGACTGTCTTGGCTGTCAGCTCATATTCCTCCTGATCCCTTTCACTCCTTGAGCACTTGAAGCACCTATAGGCTGCCTTCTTTTCCTTCACCACCTCCTGTACCTCCCGGGTCCACCAGCAGGGTTTTCTGGCCTTACCAAACTTATGCCTTTCCCTTGCGCAGGATCTGGTAACCTCCTGTATTCGCCTCCTAATGATCCCCCACCTGCTGTCAGCATCCATATCTGACCTTATCCTGTCTAGACGATCTTTAAGGATCCTTCCCATCTCCCTGAAGTCTGCACCCCTAAAGTCAGTTACTACCATCCTTGTTTGGCTTTCCTTCCCCCACTAAGTCCAGGAAGTACCAGATTGTGGTGTGATTACTCCCTGCCAATGTGTCCCTCACTTCTAGGCCCCCAATCTGATCACCGTCCACCAGGACCACATCCAGTGTCTGGGCCTCCCTAGTGGGCTCACTGACTTGTTGTGTCAGAAACGCATCCTGGAAGACATCCAGCAGCCTCTGTTCTCTGACCACTGGTGACATCATAGTCCCCCAGTCTGTTCCTGGCATGTTGAGGTCCTCCATTACCACTACCCTTCCCTTTCCCAATCTACAGTGTCCCTCAAGATTTGTCACCAAACTTTCTTCCAGGACCTCCACCAATGCTGGTGGTCTGAATACCACTCCAACCTTTAGTCTCTTACCCCCCCACGGATCAGCAAGGTGACCCAAATAGCCTCCATGTTCCCCTCTGCCTCCTCTACCCCTTCAATACCCATGCCATTTTTGACTAACAGTGCTACACCACCCCCTTTCCCTCCCCCCCATCTTTTCTGAACTTAGTGTAGCCCTCCAGATTTAGGTCTCACTCATGCCCTTGAGTGGCCCAGGTCTCAGTGGCTGCTGCCACATCTGTCTCCCCCTCAACTAGCATCGCCTGAAGCTCAGGCATTTTATTTCCTAAGCTTCTGGCATTTATCAGGACCACTCTCTCCCCCCTTTTCCCTCCTCTCCTTTCTCCCCCTTGAGCTCCCATTTCTCAGTTCCTGCACCCCACCTGGTGATCTAGTTCCATCTCTCCCTAGCCCCCTAGAGGAGTGGAAACCCTGTCCCTCAATTGTTGTACCTGCTGGCACAAAATGTTCTATCTGATACTGTATTGGGATAATCAATTCAGCTGTTGAAAACCTACAAGGGCTCAAAACAAGAAATTTCATTTTTTTGGTTTTCAATTTAAAGTTTATTGATACATTTTCCACAATAAAAGGCAGTTTAAGTAACATTGACAAAGGCTCACTAATACAATGTGAAAGAATAACTGCCTAACCCACCCTACCCTCCCCTTACTGCAGTAACCCAGCCTGGTACCCGTCAATGCCAAGCTCCCTACATAAAGTCTTACAAGAGCATGAAGCCTAAGATAGATTTAGCCTTGAACCAGAGAGATTAATGAGTGAAGGGGATCCCAGATTTTAGTGTATGCTGCCAATCTATTATGGAGACTAGCAATCACTTTTTCTGTGCGTAGGTTGGACAAAACTTCTTTTACCCATTCCTGGACAGAGGGGGAGGGCCTGTCTTTCCAGTGATGAAGAATAAGCTTCTTAGCTGATAAGGCAATCATAGAGATGTGGAACTTTCGTACCTTAACTCTGATAAAAGACAGGTCCCCCAACAGGCAAGTCTCGGAAGTGAAGTATTCATGAAGGCCCAACAGGGGGTCTAAGAAAGTTTTGATTGAATCCCAAAAGGGGGAAATTTTGGGGCAGGACCAAAACATGTGGAAAACTGTACCCTCTTCCTGGAAACATTTATTGCACATGTTAGAGTTCAGGTAGCCCCACCTATGTAATTTGGCCGGGGTATAATACAAGTTATGCAAGATATGGTATTGCATGAGGCGCAGTCTGTCTTGGGAAATAAATTTATGATATGAACGGCAGAGAGAGTGCCAATCCAAATAAAGTTGAGGAAAAAAATTATTCCAGAATCTTGAGGGCCCAAATGGACCCCCATACTTTTTATGAAACAAAACCTGATATAGTTTATAGATTACACTGGAAGAACCAGAAAGTGGGGAAACCTCGGGTATCAGAGAAGAGATGGTCTGGAAGGGAGGAGTATTACCCAAGGTAATTACAAGTAAATGCTTTAATTGTAAAGCTTTAAAATGGAAAGAAACCGGGATGAGAAATTTCTTAATCATATCTTCCACTGATAACCAATGCCCCTCTCCATCCGTGAAAGAAAGAAGCTTCCCCTCTCCCAATTGAGGCAACCAGTGACGGGGAATCTGGTTCTTATTAATAGTAAGTGATGGAGAGTTCCAAATAGACTGGGCTAGGTCCAGATGAGGGGAATATTGTAAAAAGGAACACATTTGAAAATAAACCTTTAAAGAGGTCATTATTATGGGGAACTCTTCGGTCATGCGTACTTGGGAAAACTTAAAGAAAAATAATGCAAGAGGGTCAAAATATTTGGCCTTAATTGCATCCAGTTCTATTTTAAGCCAAATCGGTTGCTCTTCTTCTGGGTCGGGAGATACCCATCTTAAACATTTTGCAAGGTGGCTAGCCCAGTGATATATGGCCAGATGGGGAATTTTCAAACCCCCCCTCCAGTTTCGGGGCTGCCAATTTATGATAAGCCAAACGAGGATATCTGTTAGCCCAGATAAATCTAGTGAATACACCATGTGTCTTTTTAAACCACAGTAAAGGAATAAAGGTGCTAAGGAGAGATAATGGGTAGAGGATCCTAGGAAATATGTTCATCTTAATTATGTTAATCCAGCCACATAGTGAAATAGGAAGTTTAGACCACTTCTCAAGGTCATGAGTAATCACTTGCAATAGGGAATCCAGATTCTTTTTAAACCATGTTAAAGGGTTATGAGAAAGTTTAATACCCAAGCATTTAAATGACCTAGAAGTCCAGCATAAACCAAAAGGGCTAATGTCACTTTTGAAAACTTTGTGGTTTAATGGAAAAAAGTAGGGATTTACTAGCATTCAATTTGTAATTAGACAAGTCTTGCTATTTACCTTAGCAAAGCCGGAACTGAGGACACAGGATGAGACAAGTGTATTGACAAGTCGTCTGCATATGCAGTGACTTTGATTTTGTGTCGCCCGTTTCTCTCACCTTGTATAGAAACATTGTTGAGAATATTTTGAATAAGAGGTTCCAGATATAAATTAAATAACAGAGGAGATAGGGGGCACCCTTGCCTAGTACCTGAATGAAGCGAAAAAGGCTTAGAGAATGCCCCATTCACAGAGATTCTTGCAGTGGGATTTTTATAAAGTCTGACAATCCAGGAAATAAACAGAGAGGGAAAATGAAAAGCTTCCAGAGCGCGGAATAAAAAGTTCCAGTTCACTTTATCAAATGCCTTCTCGGCATCTAGGGAGACCAAGCCTGCAGGGAACTCAGCATCCCTGGTAGCCGAGAAGACATGTGACAAGGTGTGTAAGTGATCAGAGGATGAATGCCCTTTCATAAATCCAACCTGGTTAATACCTATTAACTCAGGAAGAACTACCGTTAGCCTATTAGCTAATATTTTGGGAAGGATTTTAATATCCTGATTTAAAAGTGAGATAGGTCTATAGCTTTGAACCATCTCAAGGTCTTTATCGGGTTTGGGGAGCAGAACAATCAAAGTTTCATAGAGGTGTGGATCTGTTTCCGCCCCAGCTAAAATATGCTGAAATAAATGGCCAAGTATTGGTAATAGAAAGTCACGAAAGACCTTATAGAATAGGGAGGAAAACCCATCAGGGCCTGGGACCTTATCTGCTGGCAGTTCACTAATAACATTGGCAATTTCTTCCTGAGAGATAGGAACAACCAGAGAATCTCTGTACCGATCAGAGAGAGGGGGCAAATGGGAATCCTTTAAGTAACTCTCTATATCCTCAGGGCAAGGGGGGTGCCCCATGTCACTGTACAAGTTTGTATAGTAACTGACAAATTCTTGAACTATTTCAGTGGGAGATACTTTTAAAGATCCATCAGCCATTGCTCTGATAGGAGGGATAAATCTCATTGATTTCTGTTGCATAATACACAATGCCAGTAGGTGTCCCGCCTTTTCCCCCGATCGGTGTAACTAGCCCTTGTACAGATAATAGTTAATTCTGCTTTGCCTCGAAGTAACTCGAAGTATTTATCTTTCAGCACTAGAAGTTTTCTCGTATCCTCATCTAGGGGATTAATCAAGAGATTAACTTTGAGAGATCTAATCTGGGATAATAAGGATTTTAATTCCTTCTCCTGTGCCCTTTTCCTACCAACTGTCATACTGATAAGGATCCCTCTCATGAAGGCTTTAAAGGCCCCCAACAAAATATCCGACTTTGCACTATCTAACGGGTTAGATGAAAAAAAGGGTTCTATTTGCTCCCTTTTAAGTTTGCAGCATTTAATATCCTTAAGAAGTTGGTCATTAAGTTTCCATCTGGTTTCCCTGTTAGGTAAATTAAGCAGTACCAAATTGCATACTACTAATGAATGATCAAAGATTGGGCCAGGTTGAATCAAAGAGGTCTTAACCCCGGGTAATAGGCACTGAGAAATGAGTATGTAATCAATGCGGGACTGCAAGCCATGTGTCATAGACCTGAAGGTAAACTCCCTAGAATCAGGATGTAAAACATGCCAGACATCGCAGAGCCCGCATTGGTCCAATAAATCAATAAACGCCTTCTGCCCGGGAGTGGCCCCTCCCAGACCTCTACCTAATCTATCTAAGTTAGGCTTGAGCACTTGGTTGAAGACTCCCCCTAAAATAATCCTAATGGGAAGCATTGGAAGAATGATAGATGTAAGTCTTATAAAGAATCCTGGGTCGTCCAAATTGGGGCCATAAATACTGCCCAATAATATTGGAACAGACCAGAAAGTACCTTTAACAAGGGTAAACCTTCCCTCAGGATTTTTAATAACCTGTGTAGAAATGAAAGGAATACCCCTGCTAATCATGAGCATGACCCCGCTACTATTTGTAGATCCCTGAGTACTGTAAATCGATCCCACCTGCTGCCTCCTTAACTGTAAAGCTTTCACTTCTAATTAATGGGTTTCTTGTAAGAAAGTTATCTGAGAGCTGAGTAAGTTTAAATGTTTGAGAGCCTGATATTGTTTATGCTTCTTTCTGATCCCCTTAACATTCCAAGTCACAAAGGTTATCTCATTGGCCATCCAGTAATAGTAGTTGAACTCAAAAAATTTAGCTCAGCACACGGGCTATATATCCCCTGTAACCATACCCTCAGGATTACTGCAGTAAAACCCACCCTCCTCCCTAACCCCCCCAAGTTTAAATCCCTCTCGGTCCCTTCCCCCCACCTCCAACAATACCCCATAACCTGCCCTCCCTCCACCCTCTAAACTGTCACAAGCAATGTTCAGCACAGTACTGGTGCTTTTACTTCTACTCCCACCCCCTGATAGTGTCCCCTATTACTAGAGACTATTACATTCAAATATCTTCGTATTGAGAACAAAACAGTGCTGATTATTCCCCAAAAAAGAGAATGATCCTGGGCTTTCACCACAATCCCACCGAAGTATAAACTTGTAGGGAGCCTATTTGAAATGGGCCTCAATGAGATCCATGCACAACCCAGGTGATCATGGAAACTCAAACGGAACCGAGAAAGAAAGAAGGAGCTGCACTTGGCTCGTGAGGCAACCCTAGAGAAACCAAAACCAGACCAGGAACCCAGTGAGAGGGAGTTACCTGCAACACAGATTGAGAATGGGAATCGAGAAAAAGGAAAATTGTAATCACACCACCGGAGGGGAAAGCGTACTAAGCACCTCTACCCAGGAATAACCGGCCTTCAAATGCACAGGTTCTCCCTATGAAAATTGACAATTCTGCACTCAGATCTAGTGATAAGATTCGGTTAAATCCCCCTCGAATTGAGGTCTGCATCCTCGCTAATCACCTATGATTGGAATGCCCTCTAGTGACCAGTTCCAGGTCATAACCGGGTGAGAATTAAAGATAGAGAAAGCCCAAGACTATCCTAATACCAATCCAGATGAAAAACCTGTAAATCTGAATCACAACAAAACTAACTCCCTCTCTGCTATGTTTATCACACAAAAACTACTAAAACTTGGTATATAGATCCCCCCATGATCAGGCCCGAGATCCCAGGTGTCCCTTGCTCCAAACCAGCATGGGCCCTCTGCAAATGGAGCCAAGAAAACTGGAAGCCAACACAACCTGCGATGGTCCCCCCCAGTCCAAACCAACAGGGGAAATTTCCCCACATCTTCACACTAGATGGTTTCCCTCAAGAGGAAAAAACAAGAGTTCCAGCTCTCGGCTTCATGTATCTCTCCATACTATGAGCACAACATCTCAGGGATCCTTAAAAAGATCTGGCAACGTAGACTTAAGGCTCATCAGGGCCACTGCAGGATCGTCGTAGATTAACCAGGATCTATTTATTAAAATCTGTAGCCTGGCCGGGTAGCCCATCCTGAACTTCAAGCCTGCTGCAATTATCTTGGAAACAATAGGGTGGAACGCTTTGCATTTCATGCGAACCGAGCCAGGCAAATCTTGTGAAATTCTCAGCTTTATGTTTTCCCAGCGAACCTCTTACAAAGCTTGTACTTTCTGCAGAAAGTGCTGCCTCTCCAAATAGTTCAAAAACCAGATGATGGGGCGGGGGGATCCCCCGAGGAAGGTTTACGCTGTAGGGACCTATAAGATAGCTCTATGATATAGCCAGAGCTAAAAGGAGATGGGCCGGCTACCCGCTCTGCCAGCTTCTGGACAAATGCCACAACATGTTGGCCTTCTTCTCCCTTCGGTAGCCTGAGAATTACAACATTGTTTCTATGGCTCCGGCCCTCTAGATCTTCAAGCTTGGATTCAAAATGACATCATTTCTGATGCATAGAGACCAGATCAGGATCGACACTTCCAAGCTTTTTCTCTATAGAAACTATTCAAGCTGTATTATCGAAAACAGATAGTGAGACTTCATCCAACTTTCTGGAAAGAGATTTCAGATCCATTGCCATTTCTTTCATTTCCTCACAAAAGGGCTTAAATTCTTCAAAGAACCTGGAAAGCGTTAAAGGTTCCTGCTCACCAAATTGACTTGGAGGATCAGGCCAAGGCCCAACCGAAGCTCTGGATTTTTTAGAAGCCTTTTCGGGAAGAGCTGGGGGGGGGTAAGCTTCTGCGGGACTTTCTTCATGTAAGCCTCCATCCGCCAAAATTATACTCAAACCAGGCTTCCACAGCATTTAGACAGCGCTGAATCATGAAAACAGGAGAAATTAAGAAGTTTGGACATCCAAAAAAGATGATTTAGTGATTGGGAGGCAGGAGCTTCTTGAAGGAGCTTCTACTCAGAACTCTGCATCATGTGATCTCCCTGAATTTTCATTTCTTTGTAGTGGTGGGCAAAGTGGGCTCAATTCACTCCATAAAGTGTTTGTGGAGTGAAGGTGAATTCATGGAGTAATCCACAACATAAAGCAGAGTAATTTGTGTCATAATGGGTAACGTGAAGTCCATTGAAAACAATGACTTCACGTTACTCCACCTTCCCAGACCAATACTCCACCAATTTTAAAAGTGAAGTGCATTGAAAACAATGTACTTCACCTCACTTTTCCTTGTTTTTAAGCTCCAAAGGTGAATTTTGCAGTGATTTATGGGATTTCTGGTCACATTGGTTTATATTGTTCTGCACAGCCTCAGTTTGGGGTAGTGTGTGTAGGAAGCTGTAGAAGACAGTATGCTCTGAGAGCTGTCTGTGATTCAAACCTTCTAAAAGCTGTTAAAAAAGCCTTTTTGAGTATTTTTTTTCCTCAAACTTTGGTTCATCAATTGTAGGAAACCCTCCTGTGCTCATATCATTGAGCATTTATTGTTTGTGTGTGGATTTTGAATGTTAATGTACAACATTGAGTCTGTGTAGTAAGAGACAGTGAATGTGTGCTTTGTTGGAGGGGCATATCTGTAGTGTAGGTAGATTTAAGTTGGAGAAATAGTGAGTTCTTTGTTTTTTGGTTATATTTTTGTTATATAACTGACTGTGTTAATGTACACACAGTAATATCGTCAGTAATTGTTGAAATTTTTCTGCTGAGTGTGTGTTGTGTGGAAATGGTGCAGCAGTTCATAATTTCAGGTTGTTTAAAATAAGTGGTATATTACTGAAGTTTTTAATTTGCTACGCATTACTTGTAGACAAATTGTGTGTGTGTGTGTGTGTGTGTGTGTGTGTGGTGTGACATCAAATAATATACCTTTTATTGTGCCACAGTGTAATTGCAGGCACAGCAGTGTGAACCTGCTATCCACTGCAGCTGCATGATTTTGTACTGCCATTGTGGTATCTTTTCTTTGTTTTGCTGCTTGCACTGCCGTAAAACTCTGTAGTTAGTGCCCCCGCCACTGGCAAAAATAATTCTTTCCCAGACTGGATTGTTTGTGACTTCAGCACCACTGGTTAATTAAAGTGTTGTTGAACTTGTGAATTTGTGTCTGTATCTGTTGCTGAAGCCACAGTTATTTTTTTGGCTTCACATCCAGCATCCCCCCACCCGGAGTGAATGTTCCAAAATCTAAATTTGTTTAGAATATAGTTGTTGATTCTCCAAAATGCCCTCAAAGAGACCTGCAAGCAAAGGTATTTCTCACCATAGCACTGCTGCCAGTGGTAAGATTGTCTGTGCGCATTGTAGTATGCAGATGCAGAAGTGCATTGCTGATGTGAGGAAAGGTATTTCTTCTGCAATGTTTTTTACAGCCCAGTCAGTAGCTTCACTCATAGTTGGAGGAGATGATGTTATCCCAGCCAGTGGTGTTAGTGCAGTTGCTGGTGGTGGTATGAGTATTGTTGCCTCAAGTTCCACTTCTGACCAGTTTACCATGTCCAAAAATATAGTGGAGTGTAAAGTAGTGTGAGTGAGTGGCAGTGTAGATGATGTCATACTTCCCAGTAACATCCCAGTAACTGAACATGAAGATTCTGATCATCATGTCAACGATAGCATACAATGTGACATTTCTTCCACTGTGGTTCAGGTCATGCATTTTCCATGCAGTGATTCACAGTGTGGTGACACAATGTCAGGTGATGGAGGTGTTGATGATGATGATGATGAATGTGATGATGATGATGTTGCTGTGGTTGCAACATGCAGTTCACATGCCAGCATCCAAGCAGAAGATGTGGATGTGGGTGATGTTGATGAATATGATGATGATGTAATTGACCCCAGTTGGGAACCGGAGAAAAAGAAATTCAAGGTGGCTGTGTCTGAGTCTGTTTGCATTTATCCCCCCCTGTAAAAAGTTGTGATTTACTAGTTTCAGTTGATGGTGATGATGATGATGATGACCCAGTAATAATGATAGCTAGTCATGGTGGTCAGTTGCAGTCCAAATGTGTCCTGCCCGAAAAATCATGTAGCACACCGCCCACTTTATGGCTTAAAAGAACAGAGTCCAATAAGCAGTATCAGGAGCATGTTAAAAGTACAGCAACACAATCTCTTGTTTGGGATTTTTTGGGCAAGATGCAAATGATGAGTCAGTTGCAATCTGCCAGGTTTGCCATGTGCATGTGAGTTGAGGTCAAAAGGGGAGCCATCTGAGCACAGGAGGACAGCATACACATCTTAAGAACAGGAGCATGGCACTGTGGACCCAGCACAAGATGGCAGCTAATACCATAGTGGGGTATTCACCCTCATCATCAACCATAACAAGCATGTTATCCCCTTCCATGACTGTTAAATCAAGTAGGAAATTAAATGTGTGCAGTAGTGATGAAATAAGAGCAGAGGATTACTACAGCATGATAAGGTGGAAGAGCATAATGATTTTGAAATGTTGTCCAGTGCTGGTGAGAGTAGCAGTTTTGGTGATGGTGGTGGTGAATGCAGTATGTCTAGTGCAAGTGGTACATCAACCCCAGTTGGTAAATGTGGCAAAATAACTGCATTTGTGGGTTTGTCATCATTACCTGTGCAACTGTCTTCATCAAACGTCCACACTCCACCCCCTGCCATTTGCAGAGCAGAACCATTTGTCATCACACCCTGTGTAAAATGTTTGTTAGCCCACGTTACAGAGAGTTTTTGGCATAAGCTGAAGCACCCACCCAATCATACAGTGTCATGTGAACTTAATTCTGCTGTAGCTGAAATACTGGCAATTGATCTTTTGCCTTTCTCCTATGTGGAGAATTCTGGGTTCTGGCGGTCTGCAGCATGTGCTTGTACAAAATGGAAAGTCCCATCCAGGACATACTTTTCGACCTGTGCTGTCCCTGAGTTGTACTGTACTGTGTCCGATTCAATAAGACATGCCCTTCAACATTCCTCCTCTCCATTAATCCATTTATGTATGGATATGCGAACCAGTGGCAAAACAGTGGGAAGTTCATATTTGTGTATAACTGCACATTGTACGCTGGTGCCAGGTGCTGTTTGTGCTGTTGGCAGTGTGAATAATCAGTGCAGTAAGGTGGAGTGTCATGGTAGCAATCTTCCAGGAATTCAACAGCATGCAACAATTGCTATGCACAGTGTGACCTGTTCGCACACTGGTGAAAACATGTTGGACTTGGTACTGATGGAAATTGTCAAGTAGCTGAACCCCCTGTTCCTGAGAGCTGGGTTCGTAGCAAGTGACAATGGGTCAAATGTGGTGAAATACATCACAAAAGGTGGCTTAGTTCGTGTTTCAAGCATGGCCCACTGTTTAAATCTTGTAGTGCAGAAGTTTCTGTAGCACCCTGATGTAAAGGAAATGCTGACAGTTGCACGCTGTATCTGTTCTCACTTTTCACGATCTGCAAAGGTCCATGAACAACTTCGGCAGTTGCTGATGTGAAACAGCATCACTCAGCACTGCTTGAAGCTGGAAGTTGTCACCTGGTGGAACTCCACTTTATACATGGCAGAGAGGTTGTATGAAGCAATACAAAGCCATCTCAGGATATCTTGTCATGCACACTTGCCGTGACAGTTCCGGGGCCTCCATGTCTATGATGACTGAACAGTGAATGCCTCATGGACTCTATAACAACAATTTTGCAGCCTTTTGAACATGCCACACAGTGAGTGAGTGGTGAGTCTGCCTCCATTAGCCAATCAATTCCACTGCTGTGGGTGCTGAAGCAGACATTGGTGAATGTACAGCAAAGTCTTGATGTTGCCAGAGACAGTGCTAGCAGTATGTTGCTGAAACATATGCTGACAGTATTCAACCAGAATTGTCACATCTTGAGCATTCAGCATAGTGACAATTTTGAAATAGCAATAATGCTGGACCCACGATACAAACATGGAATTGCCTCAGTACTGGAGGGAGGGCCTGAACAGGTGAAAAATGTCAGTGGGCAACTGGTGCGCTTGGCTCATGGGGCACAGAAGTCATGTGCCAAGGTCAACAAACCTCAGCAGCATAATCAGGCTGAAGATGCACCTGGAGGAGTATCAAGCATATCCTGTAAGGGGAAGGGGACTGCAGTTCCAGGTGGTCTGTCATCCAAAGTGGTTGGCGTCAACCCACTTTGAGAGGCTTTGTCCCAAGTGGGGATTTGTGACATCAATGACTCTGGAGAATAAGATGATGCATCAACCACTGGACTTAGTGCAGCACAGAGAATGGTTGAGTCATATTTGTCTGAAAACAAGCATCTGTCAATAACTGATGATCCTCTTTTATACTGGAGTGGAAAGGTCAGTGAATGCCCAGAGCTGACTGCAGTGGCACTGAAGTACCTGACATGACCACCCTTCAATGTAAGTGTTGAGAGAGTATTCAACTCAGCAGGTGCAATATTTAGGGATTGTTATACAAACCTCTGTCCTGCAAATGTCAGTTTGCTAGCATTCACAAAAATGAATGAGACGCACATACCAGCACAGACTGCAACCTCAGTATTCATACCCCGGCCTAGTCATGGTTTTAGTGATATAGAAATGGACCAGTGGCAGCATGAAATGGGCTACCACTGCCGTAGATGATGACACAAAGGAGAAAGAATTTCCCAGTGGTTGGACTTCAAACATAGATGACTGTGAGGGCAGCTTTCTTTATGAGGATGATGATGAGGTTAATGTTGGAAGGTTTTAACTGAAGTTGTTAAAAGGCTGTCACATTTGTTGTATGATACATGTTTTCTTTTTCATATGGATCAATAAGTGTCCCACTTAGACTGTGACTCAAATTCCATATGTCAAATCACATTTGTAACAGAAAGCACAATATATTCTGGCCCCTGTACCACTACCATAAGACTGCTGTTAGCCACTGCCACCACCACCAGATGTAGGAAGATGTCAGAGGGAATGTCATCATGTGCCACAGCTATGACCACCAGCACCCACCACCAGTGTTATTCAGCCAATGTTTTCCCATTACACTGACCATGCTAAGGCAGAGGAAGTTGAACAGAAGACCACATCCATCTGCCACAGGCACAAGGCTTCATAATATTAAAACTATAAAGTGAGTATGTGTACTAATGTTATTTTATGCTATTCAACTTCCTTTAGCTGTGCATTTTGTTTTCTGTTGCATTTCTGAGCTGCAGTAGTCAAACAGATACGGTAAACCTATTTTGTTTTTTTACAGGTTAACAACAAACTACTCTCCTTCACTGAAAGTTGGTATCCATGGTACAGCAGCAGTACTGTACACAAGAACCTATGGAATATCCATTTCAAATCCATACTGGTAAGTATATATGTTTTATTTCATCAGTTCATTTTTTTTTTAAAAAGTGCAACAAATCCAACTGAGGATTCATAAACTAGGTGACATGTGTACGTCACAAAAACTGTTTCTGCAACATATCATGCACTGTATTGCAAACTTGCTGCTGTGCAGCCATGACAGTGTTGAAATAATTGGATCCAGGTTGTGTTACTTGACAAGATGTGATTTTGAAATGTAACTTGAGTTGAGATGCAGGGGCACTGGAACAGTGTATTTGTTACACAGCCTGGTACTAAATTAGGTTGTAATTGATCTGCTGATTGCAGTGTGACTGCTTGCTATCTGGGTTAATCCAGATACTCTTGGAACAGCTACAGCTTAAACATAATGTGTTACTGCTGCTATCAAGTTGTAATAAGTCCTTCATTTCTTTTTTAGGAAACTTCCAGATGCTTTGTTGTGGCATAGTTACCTTATCCAAAGAAGTTCTTCAACATGAGGCATGCCCCCCCCCGGGGCTGGGGCAGAAATGCAACATGCAGAAGTCATTTCAGTCGATGCCCATGACCATCATTACCAACCAGACTCGAGAAGAATGCAGATGGAATCTGTGAAGAAGTAACCAAATAAGAAACCATTAATGAGATCTACCTGCAAATATGCTTCCCCACCCCCCAAAAAAAATAGTTACCTTCATTTGCTTGAGAGTATTCCATTTCCAATTTCAATGCAAAAATTTCTCATCAAGCACTGGAATGTGCACACCAACAGTATCTGTGACCTGTGATACAAAACAATGCAATCAGTACATGTCTACATATGTCAACCCCTACCTAGAAATATAAATATATATATATATATATATATATATATATATATAGAGAGAGAGAGAGAGAGAGAGAGATGTCTATATATATATATATTAACTCACCAAGGCTACTATTAGTGTACAGACAAAGAGCACCCTTCCATATGGTTGATGTGATTACATTGCATTTGCCAGAATCACAGCACACTTTGGACCAGCAACAGTTCTCTCACGGTTATCATTTCTGAAGGGACATTGCATGCGGTGTAATGCTCCCATTTCACTTCTTTAGCACTTGGCAATTTTCTGGACACAAGACAGATGCATTTTGGGGATGCAGAAAAATTCTGGGGACTCTGTGTGACCACTGCATGCATGAGTGACTACGCAATAAATTCTGTGGGTCTTTGCATGTGGTGTAACACTGCCATTTCACTTCCTTAGCACTTGACAATTTTCTAGACACAAGACAGATGCATTTTTGGGGATGCAGAAAAATTCTGGGGACTCTGTGTGACCACTGCGTGCATGAGTGACTGCACACTAAATTCTGGGGGACTTTACATGTGGTGTAATGCTCTCATTTCACTTCTTTAGCACTTGTCAATTTTCTGGACACAAGACAGATGCATTTTGGGGGTGCAGAAAAATTCTGAGGACTCTGTGTGACCACTGCATGCATGAGTGACTGCGCAATAAATTCTGGGGGACTTTACATGTGGTGTAATGCTCCCATTTCACTTCCTTAGCATGTGGCAATTTTCTGGACACAAGACAGATGCATTTTGTGTGTTGAGATTGTGAGGACATAATGTCATACTTAAATTATAAATTAAAGCAGCATTGCAACAATGTGGTGAAAATTTTGACCTATACTTTTTTATGCTATTTTACATTGCCAGCCACTAGTTACCTTCTGACTTGAATGATACCCTTCTTTTCACAATTTGTGTCTGCTTTACTACTTTTTCTCATGTCTGAAAAAAAGGAGCATGCCTTTTAATATTGTTCTGGCCAGGTTTTTATCACTATTTGCAGCTGTTTTTGAATAAACATTATTCTGTGTGGTCATAAAACACAGTCTGCTGCATAACTGTTAATTTTATGACAGAAGTAATATATAATAATTGATGGAGAAAAGCAGCGGAAAATACTGACGAAAACCTGGTCCGCACCGCATTAAAAGGAGTGCTCTTTTTACTCTTTCAGACATGAAAAAAGTACTAAAGCAGACTCAAATACTGGAAACAATAGTATACAAGTCAGGATGTAAGTAAAGTGGCAATGTAAAATAGCATAAAAAAGTATAGGTCAAAATTTTCTACAGATTGTTGCACTGCTGCTTTAAAGAGATTCACCAAGTTACATAGTTATGGTATTGCACCCAATATATGGGTGCCTTACCTCCAAGGGAATCTTTCTTGCTTCACGTCCTTACATAGTGCAATATTTTTCTGGCAAAAAAACTCTTAATTTAATTTAACCGGGTCCCAGAAGACTTCCTATTCTGAAGAGCCGCCCAAGTTCCTTCCCCGCGCTCAGCAACACTATGATGTGATGCCAGGGAGAGTGTGGAGGCACACTCAATTATACTGAATGGCTGGCAGCTTTCCAAATGTTTCTTTATGTTATAATGGTCAGTTTGTGGCAAAACGTGGGCATGTTTCCTCTAACAAGGCTCTTTTTAATTGAAACATGCCCACGTTTCACCACAAACTGACCATTAGAACATAAAGAAACATTCGGAAAGCTGCAGCCATTTAATATAGTGGAGTGCACCCCCGCGCTTTCCCTGGCATCACATCATAACATTGCTGAGTGTAGGAAGGAACTTGGGTGGCTGTTCAGAATGGGAAGTCCTCCGGGACCTGGTTTAATGAAATTATGAGCATTTTTGCCAGAAAAGTATTGCAGTATGTAAGGACATGTGGAGCAAGAAAGATTCCCCTTGAGGTAAGGCACCCATATATCGGGTGCAATACTGTAACTTGGTGAATCTCTTTAATGTCTAGTTCAAAAACAAAATATTTATGGAGTAGTGGTGGGTGAAAGCTGTGAATTCCACTTTCATGGAACTTCTGCAAAATTTCTGAAATTTTGTGGAAATTGAGGAACTTTCACTATTGGCGAAAATAGGATTTTCCTCAGATTTTCATTGAGTTCTGCAGACTTTTTTTGTGAACTGCGGAAAAATGCATATAAACAGTGGAATTTATTCTTTCCACAGTTTAATGAACTGTCAGTGAATGAGCTCCTGCTTGTACAACCATGTGGTTAGTCACTGAAAATTCAGTGGACCACTGGTAGTGGAGGAGAGAGGAGTGCTGCACTGGTGGCCTGCTCAGAGGCAGGGTGGGGAGGGGAGTTGGCTGGTGGCAGATGAACTGTCAGGGTGGTGTTTGTGGGGGTCTAATAGACACCAGGGAACTGAGATTATTTTTTTTACAAGGGATCTGGGATGGGGAGGTCCAGTAGACACAAGGGAAAACTGGGACTAGAGAGGGATGAGTCGGAGGACTGACGGCTGTTTATTTGTGGACTAAGGAATCCAGGATAGGGAGGGGATCTGCTAGACATCAGGGAAATAAAATGTTTTGGGAGCCATGATCGGTGGGTGGGGGGGCAATAGAAACCATGATGGTCCAAGGAAGGGATTGGAGGTCTTTACTGGGACCCCTGATCAGTGGGGGGTAGATTAATGAGTTAAACTGCAGTTAAAAAAAAGCCTCAGAAATGACCACTGGCAGTGATCCTTTCTGCAGATTTTTTCCCCACAGTTTAATAAATTATCCCACAGCTTTTTATATTTTTCCCACAGTTTTAAGGTGGAATTTCCACGAAAATTCCGAAAATGATTTCCGAACTTTCGCAGAAGTGAAATTTGCACTTTTGCCAAAATTCCACCAGAGGAAATTAATTTTGGCACATCCCTATTATGGAGCCTCAGTAATGTGTACTTTGTGGCGGGACTCATGATTTGAAGTGTTTCGCAAAAAGCATGACTGAGTAGTGCAAGTATGTTGTGCTAAACTGCATGTGTGCCATCAGTGTTCTTTCCTGTGTGTGCAGACATTGTCCAGCATCATGTAAACATATATATGGTATGACTTGTTGCAGTATCTCAAGAATAAAGATAAGAAAGAATATATGAAGTATATTTTATTCATACCATCAGCACCAGCAGAATAAGTGATATGATATTTTTTCAGAGGTATTGGGTCACTATGCACCTCAGTCACTCACAGTGCATGCATGACTTTGCAGAGATCATAGCACAAAAAGCAAATGCTCTCCTAAAAGTCATGTGTGCAGTATGTGACTAAGGTGCACTCTGGCCAGATACCTCTGAAAAAGTATTGCATCACTTAGTCCGCTGATGATGATGTTGACAATAAAATATACGTTATTCTGCTCGCTGTTCTTCATACCATAAACACTGCAACAAATCAGCAATATATGTTTTCAAGAAGCTGCACAATGTCTGATGTCACATACACACACACACACACACACACACACACACACACACAAACACAGGAAATGACACTGACTGCACACATGTAATTTAGCACATCATACTTGCACTGCTCACACCAGCTTTTCCACAACCACTTCACAACAGAAAGTAAACATTACTGAGGCACTGGATTATAACAACAGGGCAATAAGGAGCATGTATGACTGTATGTGTGTGTATGTATATATTTAAAGGGAAACAGTCAGCAACAGGAGCTGCTGCCCCCTGCAAGGCTTACTCTCCAGTTAAGTCTTTTAAGTATGTTGCGGCATTTTTCTTGCACCGCAACATACTTTATTTTAATAAAGAAAAGTCAGCGACCCCAAAGGATGGTGGACGCTATGGGGGCTCCATTATGTGTAAAGGAAAGGTGCAGTGGAGACACACCATGCGCTTCAATACTTTTGTATTGAAGCACATAGTGCTTCACTGTTGCACCTTTACACATAATGGAGCCCCCATAGCGTCCACCACACTTCCAGGTCACTGACTTTTCTTTATTAAAAGAAAGTATGTTGTGGCACAAGAAAAATGCCACAACATACTTAAAATGTTTATGGAGGGTAAGCCTTGCAGAGGGTGGGACCTCCTGTTGCTGACTGCTTCCCTTTAAACTAATACTGTGTGGCTTTCCCTCTGTCTGTTATTAAACATAAAAAAAACACAAAACACTACAGAAGTGGGGGTGTGTGCAGAAAAAATAAGCTAATGGGGGGATCCCATGATGTTGCAGCAGCAGCTGGAGCATCAACACTCTCTGTAGCTGTTGTTGCTCGATCTGCTCCACAAGGTGCTGGACAGCACCCACCCTCACGCTACTTTACTCCACCACAGCCCACAACAGTGCTATGTCTGCCTGTGTTGTAGGCATTGTGGTGGGGTCCACTGGTGCAGGGGGAAAACCAGGTCATGGTGGTGGTAAGGGTGGTGCTGGTGGCACTGGTGGGGGTAGTGGTGGAGCAGCTGCTGCTGTGACCCTCCTCCTGCTGCAGTGAGGCACAACACCAGCACCCTCTGCCATGGCCACAGAAGGGCCAGCAGGTGGAGGCCTGGCCCATTCAGTGGCAGCCTGCCACTCCACCTTGTGGTGGTTCAGCATATGTGTGCGCTGGCCACCAGTCTCCAGATGTGTTCCCCGGAGGCCACGGTGCACCTGTACACCACATAGCTGACACACCACAACACTGCTGCCCCCCCACACAGTTAAAAAAACTGCCAAACTGGGGAGCTGCGGGGGGGACCAAGCACAGGAGAGGCAGATGTAGTGCCAGCAGCACTGTCACACACCTGGAATTCTACCTGCTGTTGTGGAGATGGTGCTGCTGGATCTCCTGCAGCTGCTACTGGTGGTGGTGGCAGACTTGGTGGATGTGGCAGTGGCACTGGAGGGGGAGAGGCAGGACCAAACAGTCTGGAGTGGTCCAACGACACCCTATGACCCCCATGCATGTGCACTCCCCTCTGGCCATGGGCCACAGACTCTTCCTGGTCCATCACATAAAACACTCCTTCGCTCTCCGATGCATCATGTGATGAACAACTTCACACACACTCACACTCTCACACACATGCACATACACAGTCTCACACACACACACAAAACAAAACTTATAAAACAAAGACATCTGTCACAAAAAAGAAGGGACAAAACAGTGCAAAGAAAACTACAGATTTAGCTTTTAAAAAAGCTTTTTGGTTTTCTGCAGTTTGCTCAAGATAGAAACTAATAACGATCCAAACTCTCCTCTCCACACAAAATGCTTCCTCCTTCTACCTCTGCAAAGAAGAAAGTATCTGTTTGTATGACTCACTTCCTTCCTGCCTGGCTAAAGCATGTGACTTACAGTACTGTAAGCTATGTGATGTGTGTGTGTGTGGAGGACTGCCCATTTTGTCATTCCACCTTACTTTGCGTTAAGACAGAATAACAATGCAAAGTCATAATGACAAGACGAGGTGAACACTTTCCAATAGCCACTTCGCATAGTGTTACAATAACACGAAGTGGCCACTTCATGTTCACTTCGCCGGCAGGTTTTAAATTTGCTGCATCTAAAAGGGTCTTAAATTAAAATTAATTTATATAAGCCTAGAATTCATACTGCATTACTATACTTCTACTGCTCTACTGTTTCACCCAGCAGTCTAGGCCTAACTATGTCACAACATACTATGCACTCTGGTCTGAGGACTAAACTATATAATGTCAAAAATTGGTCAATCCAGCCTGTACCTATTCTGAACCTGTTGTAACTCTCCCTGTATGTATCCACTCTCATTATGTTGCTGTGCTGTACTATTGTGTTGTATTCTGAACCTGTTGTCAAACCACTGAAGTGTATTGTATTCTGAACCTGTTTGGATTCTATGTAACCCCCCAGGTCGCATCTAGAAACGAGCGATCCCGGCTCAGTATGCTTATCTGGTAAATCTCTTAAATAAATAAACAAATAAATAAATAAATCTCTATTTCTTTGTGAAATTTTGTGAAAATATTTTGCTGCTTATAACAAAAGACACCCTGGGAGACAGATTCAGGATACATAAAATACCTGACCTTTTCAGAAAACTCTCCAAACTACATAATCAAGCATGAACACTACAAAAAATTAACATTTTGCTTTATCAGTATTGTTTTCTTTTATTTATCAAATTGAAAATTAGTTTGGTTCACCTGTTTAGTTGCTTATGATTCCGTGGTTTCCCAAGCATTTGTGCACATTCATGAACCATGAACAATGTTGTCCATGAATCATGGAGAAGGCATAGATGGCATTTTCATGGAGAAAGATCAGTAACAGAGCAGGGAAGACCATGGATGTCCATGAACAACATGTTTGTCCATGAAAACATGGACAGCTAGAGAACAGAGGGATACCATACCATCAAAGTGTGCACAGCACATTGCACACAAGATGTCCTGTACCGGTATACAAACATATACTACTGACCTGCATGTCAGCACACACATGATATACCACTAATATCAAAAGAGGAAAATGTCGAAGATGATGATTCAGAGGCTTCACATGACACGCCTGAGGAAACTGTCAATGCAGAATCCCAGGACATTGTAAGCCCGACACAGCTTGTTGAGTACTCACGTGCTTAGTCAGGAAACAACACACCACTGCCATCTAATGAAAGTGATGGGCCATACACTCATCCACAAATGACAGTGATGCTACTGAGATCACACCATCATCCAGGAGTACACAGTACAAGAAGAACAGCATTGTGAGGAGAATTAGGGCCACAAGACCAGCAGAATCAGAAACACATGTACACATGACAGAAACATCAGACTACCCAACTTCACAATCACAGACCCCCACCCAACTAGCACCAGAGTCAGTAAGCACAGACATGACAGAGCACCATGTACCACACATCATTATCACACATGATAGGCCTGATGGCATGACTGAACCAGCATCTTCCAGAGATGATCACATCACAGTACAGCATAAGTCTATTCAACAGCAGGTGTCCGCCTCAATCCAGATACTATTGCCAAATCACACACACACACACACACACTGACCTTGGACTTGACAGTGGTGATGTGGGTCCATGCAGCAGAACTGGCTAGTTCAGGAGAAGGACATATATGTTTAGAACATACTACACCAAACTGAGTCACCTTGAGCAGGAATGCCAGAAGACAAGCAAGGTGAACAACATGTCGCATAGGGCCCTTACAATAAATGTGCAGGGCATGCAGAGAGAGGTTGGTAGAGTTAATGGTTTCTTAAAGGTCAGCCTACAGCAGCTCACATCACAGGCAAGTGCCTGCAGTGACAGCAGTTTGATAGTTCCCACGCCAACATTATCATGCACTTCTTATATGAGTGGAGAACCATTTAGACACATAGCCTGAGTCTCCATCATCTTAGCCTCAGGACCCACCTGTGGACAACAGCCAGCCTCTAGCCACCCTATCCCTATGACAGAGCTATCCACCATGTGTGGGTGGTAAAGTGATGTGTAAAACACATGCCAGGGCACGCAGGACCTGCCAAGCACAACACAGCACACACCAGACTCACAGTACACTACCATGGACATGACAGGTGCACACATGCACATTCATGGTGGCACTGTACACCCACAACACTCATCTTTGTGCAGTTCATGATCATCATCACACACCACGCACAGCAGTGCACATGCATAGATAAGTCACACATCAACCACATTAAACATACCCTGCACTATCTTATGTCTTGCCTCCCTCTATCCACTGCCTCTCACTAATGAATTTCCACCACAACCTTAGCCTGAATCCCCTGTAGGTCCAACTTCACATCGTCAGCAGGTATGCTATGTGGTAGTGAAATACATTTTCTGGTAATGAGATTGTGCAGCACAGAACATGACACAAACACATGGCACACCCAGCCTTGTGCAAGCATTATTTGGCCACCAGTCTTGTCCAGGTATTGGAATTCATTTTTAATTGCTTGAAGATAAGCTCCACCACAGCTTTTTACTTACTGTGAGCATCATTGTACTGATGTTCAACTGGACCCTTTGAGGACAGGAATGGCATTAGTACATA
This sequence comes from Neoceratodus forsteri, assembly GCA_016271365.2. NCBI lineage: Eukaryota > Metazoa > Chordata > Ceratodontiformes > Ceratodontidae > Neoceratodus > Neoceratodus forsteri. The sequence goes on from CM057453.1 coordinate 160,721,829, forward strand.
TGGCCTCAGAGTATCCATTATCACCCATGTCAAATAGAATGTTGGAATATTATAAGGTGTCATGAACAAGAAAGCATAGTGCATGTCACACATGGCACATATGATACTCAACAATCACCCATAGTGCCCATGTTATCTAATATGTTGTCCTCTGCCGTAACTGTTGAAAGATGAAGGAGTCATGTGTGGAGCTTTACACATTCATAATGATGCCACTGTCATTGGTGACCAGTTTTACATTTATGCTATGGTAGCCTTCCTGTTCCTATAGACCTCCTCATTGACATGTGGTGCCTGTACCGACAGTGTAGTGCACATTGGAAATTGGAAAATCCTTGTTGGGCACAAAATGCCTCTTTAGTTGCCCTAATGTCAATTTCTGGCATGACAGACTGTATGAAGTCACCAACATGTATGAACAATACATTAGTCACCAGTTACAGAGCACAAGGCATGGATGGCTGACTCACCCATGTCATGTCATCTGCCACATATTGGAATGACCCTTTTGCATAATATGTCAGTTCACTCTTCACTTTGGTCTCCACAGGCATGGCATGGAGCATCTTGTAGTGGGCTACAGTTAGTCCCCAATGAGATTACACAGTTCATGTATGGTGGCATGATCCAGATGGAAACATGTGAGGCAGTCTGTACCTTTAGCACTATCAAGGGCCACATGGGCCCTAAAGATACTTCATCTAGGACTAGGGCATTCTTCCTTTTCCACGTCAAACTCTCACACCAGGGTATGCATCAGCAATTACAGGCACATCCTTCTGCCCATGTTGCCAGGTAGGTGATGGTCTTTTATGATGTGGTATCTGTGCATCATGTGGTGCCACATAGCACACCACGTTACATTGTGATAGACAGACAGACAGGTAGATAAAAACTATTTTTACATGTTTCATATTATTAGGGAATAAGTATCCATGTTTACAAGACAGTCCTGTGTAAACATATCAGTTTCTAGAAAAACAAAGATATTCAAAAATATATATCATGAATAACATTTACGAGCACTAAAGAAGCAGTTTTCCAATTCATTTACAAAAGAGGATACCGATGTCAAAATATGAATGAAATAAAGTAATTTATTCCAGGGTAAAGCAGACTGAAAAATTAATGTCTTTTCACCAAATAGTTACTGAGCAATACTTAGCATGTGTGTCCCTTTACTTAAAACAGCAAGATCACTTTGGAATGTGGGTGTGTAGCAGGTCATAGTCTCATTGGATTACACCACACACAGACTATACAGCATCATGGTGAGAAGAAATTGGGGCAACAAATAGTGATGCAGTGGTGGAGCATATAGTCTAGCTGCTTTTGCATAATACAATGGCCAGGATTTGTGCCCTCCTGTATGAGGACACCAAAGGCACCATATGGGCTGACATGGCCAGACAGTGTATGTGCATGCAAGCCTTTGTAGCATACTCAAAAGGGATACCATGTAGATTTCTGTGCTAAGTCCTGTCTATTTATTTGCACAATTCTTAGGATGTTTTGTGGAGTTCTTACTGCAAAGGGCTAGTGTCATTGCCACTGCTTAAACTTGGTACCAGGTGCATTTATAGAGGGAATACAGCTACCTAATGGACTTTAAAGGGTTGACCAACTGTATGCTGATGAGTTCAGAACTACATGGTACATCATTGAGGCATCTTTGGCAAGTTGCTAGGCAGCCATGATGCCTTGTGTGATGCTGCTCTGATCAAGCTTGATACCTCTCCTATGTTTGCATCATACTGTCTGTGTGTGTGTTGCATGTGGGTGTGTGTGTTGGATGGGAGATTGTGTCAGCAGGGAGTATTGGCAGCTATGTTCATATGCCTGTGAGATTACTGTGGGAGGCTGGTGGTTCTGTTAACATATCTGGGGGTTGGTGGGACAGATGGTTTTGTTGACATGTCCATAGGGGGTTGTTTTTGTGAGCTGGTGGTTCTGTCAACATTCCTGGGAGGGGTTAGCTATTGTGGGCTGGCTGGTTAACTGCCCTTCCATTTTCTTTTGCATGCCAGTTAAAAATTCTGATATGCTTTGAATATTTTTTTTTCATTCAAAGTTTATTGGCAATGAAAACAGTAAAATAAATCACAAAGATGTTCCTGGCCAGGGCCCTAAGGCCCTATGGAAATAAAACTCTATACATGTGGAACAATTAAACTTTATAATCTGAATATATTCATCAGATTTAAATAAAGAGATGGTACAACACCTTAGGTTCACTGGCTTTAACCAATTTTTGATATAATCTCGCTTTGTGGGGTGCCCTCAGATCTACATTGAGTTCCATTCTCTTCCATGGCTATTGCCTTCTCTTTCCTTAAAGCCTTTTGTAAGACATTCCATGACATCACTTGCAACATTCCATACTTCTGTATTTATTTGAATGGCCCTGAATGATGTTAATTATGTCAGAATGTTCATGCAGTATGAAAAGAGGGAGCTGCAACTGCCAAGGTTAGGGGGATTTGAGATAATTACAAAAGTAAAACAAAATAGATAATTAATCAAGCAAATATAGGTCAGATTTATCAGAATATTGGCTATACACCAAAAGGAAAACATGAGGGGATCTACAGATATAAAAAGACTGTTTACTATCACCTTTAATAAAATTTGAAAAATAAATGGTTCCAGACTTGAACCTTGTTTGACACTTGCAGAAACACTGCATTCTTCTGATTAACAGTTCTTAACACTAAAATTTTTTAAATCTTATATGCAAATAAGGCTTGAACCGTGCAAGGGGAGCTTCACTGACACCAATGTTTTTCAACCTTTTAATTAAAAAATGTATGGTTTAAGAGGTCAGTAGCTTCCGATTGGTCCAAGAGCACTGCCCTGGTCTCCCTTTCAGCTTCAAGAGATGAAGTTACTAAAGCATTAGTGTCAACTAGGTCAATATTCATAGATCACCTACAGTAGAGCATGCCAGGATGCAATGCCGAATACTGCATAATTATGCAGGAAACAGTGCAATTTCAGTGTCAGTTAATCCCTTTTGTCATGTAGGAATCTGTGACACTGTTTTGTACCCTAACAGACTCCACTTTAGCTGTAAAGCCATGTTGGTTGAGGGTCAGAAAGTTACATGTCTCCAGTTATTTGGAAAACTGAGAATGAATACTGTATGCCTTGCCAATGTCTTCAAGAAGCTAGTTAGGAGAACAATCAGTCTAAAAGAGCTGGGAGGGAGGAGAGAGAACAGAGCTGCATAGAGTGCACCATGTGCAGGGGAATCTGCAGGTAGTCTGCCAGTCCAAATGAGAAGTGAAGAGGAGGTGATGGCAAGCAGACATGGTACCAGAGGTTGGAAAAGCACAACATTAAAGTAGGACAAAAGAAGTGGGGCACAAAACACTGTGAAGAAGAGGCTACACTCAGGCTGGTAGCAAAAAACTAACTCAGAAATCATGACAGATAAGTATAACTTAATTATGGTGTGAACAATAAAGCATACTGCTATAAGGAATGTGTAAAGTATATGGACGGTGGTAGGAAAAAGTAACTATAATTGTGAGTTTGTGATAAAATCCCATCTAGGGTACCACCTCAAAGGTATTAATAGGTGTAACTGTATCTGCATAAGGAGGGGTGCAACTGTATAATTACACACTAGCACGTAATCATGCAGAGTAGACTCTGTAGAGGGATGTGGGACAAGTGCAGGAGAGGGGGCAGGACAGTGGTGACCTGCTGGGTGTTTTAGGAATTTGGCAACTGCCTGAACTGTAGGAGTTTCCAGGCAATGACGATAGAGTTGGTGGTAGCATGGACTGAAATATGCCGGAGGCTCTAGCTGCTGGGCCACATAGGATACTGTTGTCTCAGGTACCACAAAGGCCCACTCTGGTCCAAAACAGTGGATAAACAGTGACTGAGGGAGAAAGCGGAAGGGGGGAGGGTGAAGCCTATGGAACAAGGGATGTGCACAAGCAACAGTTATGGACCACTGCAGACTGAGGAGATCCAGTGACAATCTCAATGGAGGATAGATCAAACATACCCCAGTAGACAAGCACTGTCACTGTCATGTCAAGGAGGTAGAAGCCTCCAAAGGTGATAAGAGAAAGTTACTTATGTTAGGAAATTCCATAGTAAGGGGCAAATGTAGGGGTCTCACAGTTGAAGGATAAGAGGGGCTTCACAAAAATGAAGGTGAGAAAACCACAACTGGGTCAAAAATATTCCAGGATTTACATTATTTTGGAAGGATAGGGTAAAGGACAAGGTTGGGGAAGTGGCACTCTATATAAAGAAAGGTATTGAGGCCAGTCACAGTGTTAAATAACAAGGAGACTTCTAAAGGGCTGAAAACACTTGAAGTACCAGTAGCCATGGGTAATGATACATAAATTAAAATAGGAATGGTGTACAGACCATCAACCCAGACCCTGGAGGTGGACAAGGAACTAGGGAAGGTTATAAATAGGCAGTGGAAATGTGGGAGATTTGGGTGGTAGGGCATTATAGTATGCCAGATTTGGACTGCAACACACCAGTCACAGTAAATGCAAAGAATCAGCTCCTGATGGAAGCATGCCAACAAGTGTTCCTAACACAACTGGTTTAGGCCCCCTCAAAATAGCCTTGCTGGACCTGGTATTCACCAATAGTGAGTGGGTCCACAATATCACAGTCCAGCAACAAACTTGGGTCAAGTGACCAAAGGACGGTGTAGATGGAGGTCCAGTTGGAAGCCAATATGGGGAGAAGTCAACCAAAAGTGTGGACTTTGGGAAAGTGGAGTGTAATAGGATGAGGGAATTGTTAGTGGACAGTATGAGGGAAATAGCAGGGATTGATGGAGTGACAGGGAAAAGGGAAGCATTCAGAACAAGGGTCACAGATGGGGCAGCTTGTTTCATTGGGAAGGTAAGCAAGGGGAGGAGGGAAAAGGATTCATTGTGGTTCATACCAGAGGTAAAGGAAGAATTGAGAGGCAAAAGAAAGGCATTTAGAATACAAGGGAAGGCAAAGGGAGGAGGACAAAGATCTGTACCTAAGGAGACCAACACAGTGGTTAAAAATGCAAAGACCAAAGCAGAGCTGAGAGTATCATGGGGACAAGACATTCCTCTGAAGTATTTGATATAAATGTAAAGTTAAGGAGAGAATAGTGAGGCTGTGGAAGGAGGATGGACTGGAGGAAGAGATAGTGGAAATGCTGAAATACCAAATCAATATTTGTGTTCAATATTCTCCAAGGATGAGTAATGTCCATCAGTGGATTGTGGACTTAGGAAGCAAAGGGGAAATGGGTAACACTAGCAACAACCCTCACATCATAGAAGAAAGGATGCTGGCACTGCTAAAGGGGCTCAGATTATTAAGAGTATATAAATCAATGGGGCTGAATAAGATGCATCCAAGGATGCATAAGGAAATGGCAGAGGTGATAGCAGTACCTCTAGCCAAAACTTTTCATTGCTTGCTAAACATTGGGGTGGTCCCCAGGGATTGGAGGATTGACCATATGGTTCCCCTGCACAAAAGTGGCAGATGTATGAGCCTAACTATAGATCAGTAGTAGGTAAGGTGCTAGAAGCCATACAACTATAAAAGAGAGACTGGTAGACTTTCTCAAGGTAAATGGATACAGAATGATAAGCAGCATGTGTTCACATGGGGAAGGTCATGCTAGATCAACCAGGTCAAAGTTTTCCACTGTGTGACTACAGCGGCTAACAAAGGACAATCAGTTGACATACTGTACCTGGACTTTATTAAGGCCTTTGATTCAGTCCCAAACTGGAGACTAGTCAAGAAACTGAGGGATATGGGAGTAGAAGAAAGGATAGTAACATTGGTGGAAAGCTAGCTGATCGGAGGACACAGAAAGGGATGGCTGATGGGGAGTTCTCTGATGTTAAAGAGGAAGCGAGCAAGGTACTATAGGGTTAGTTCCTGAGACCCATCCTCTTTAACATGCTCATGTGTGACAAAAGAATGGGAGCTCAGGACGAAATCTGCCTCTTCACTGATGATACCAAGATCCACAGAAGTGTGGAGAGCCAGGCTGGGATCAGGACACTGAGGGAAGACCCAGGAATGCTTTAAGAGAGGGTCCAAGATTTGGCAACTGAATTTTGATGAAGATAAATGCAAGGAGCTGTACAGCACATCAGGAACACAAATATGGAAACACAATACTGGATGGAGGGCAGCAGCAGCTCTGTGCCCCATTTCAAAGGTTGGTACACGTGTGGGTGGCCCACCCCAAAAGTATTAACACAAAGCAGAATTACATGACACCTGAACCACTTCAGGAGAAAATAAATTTAAGTCCACACCATTCAGAAATTTCATGGCATTTATATGCAGCTTCCCAAGTGCAGTCCACAGTGAAACACTAACAGATAAAGTCAAATCACAAATAGTATGATAATGGTGCAAATGCTAACTTTTTGCAGTTCACCCTAGATGCCCCAGCGCTTCACTTAAATGAGCTTTGTCAGGGTTCCAGGGCATCTTCTGAATGGTGTGGAACTGAATTTGTTTTCTCCCGATGTGTCCAGGCCTCAAAAGAGGCACTGGTGAAACCCCTTCAAAGAAACCTTCTTTGGACCTAAACTGTTTAGCAAATTATAGACTGCTCCCTAACCTTCTCTTTATGGGCAAGGTTATGGAGAAAATAGTAGCACTACAGCTCAAAGCACATCTCACTAACTTTGACATTTATGAGCCTCTCCGGTAGGGATTTGGGTCCAGGCACAGTACATAGACCACATTAGTCAGGGTGAAAATGATCTCCTCAGGGCCAGAGATAAAGGGAAATTGTCAGAACTCATTGTACTCGATCTCTTCCCAGCATTTAACTCAGTGGAACATGGTGCGTTGCTGGATCACCTTAGGGAGCTCTGTGGATTCACCTGCATTGTCATGAGCTGGTTTCAGCCCTTTCTCACATATAGCATGCAGAGGGTGGTCATGGGGAATTCTTCCTCTGTCCCAAAGCCCACCTCTTGTGGACTTCCTCGGAGCTCTATCCTCTCACTCATGTTGTTTGCGGTGTACATACTGCCCCTTGTGGACATCATTAGATGTTACAGCATGGGCTTTCACTGCTATGCTGATGATACCCAGCTGTATTTGTCATTTGCCCCCAGGACACAGGATGTGGTTGTAGTACTAAATTCATGCTTGGCCGAGATACAGGACTGGATGTACTCTAGATGACAGAGACATAAACCAGACAAGACAAAGTTTCTGGTGATTGAGTCTGGTTGTTGTCAGGGTGTAGAGGTGGCAGGAGAGGTGCTGGTTTGATGTTTGGTTCTGCTCCTCTTACTGCCTCTGTCAAGGTGAAAAATCTCGGGTCATTCTGGATGACAGGCTGGCACTAGAGGCTCAGGTGTTATATGTGATCCAGAGTGGCTTTTACCACCTCAGGGATATCATCCAAATTAAAGCCTTGATCCTGCCTGATGATTTGCACTCACTAGGCCAGGTTTTTATGAAAGTCCACATTTTTGTGACTTTTAAACTCGACTGCTATAATGCTCTGTACCTCAGGGTAAATGGAGAGGTCCTAAGTCACCTGCAGCTGGCGCAAAATGCAGCAACCAAGTTGCTGACAGGTCTTTCAAGGTTTTGTCATGTGACCCCAGTCCTGTATGATCTGCACTGACTGCCAGTGAGGAAGTGAATTACCTTATTTATTTAATTATTTTATTTATTGAAGTTTTACCAGGAAGAACATAACTCAGCAGCAAAGTGCATATTTCCAGATGTGTCCTAGGGGAAGGGGTAGATGAGATAGCAACAGGAAAAGACACTTAGCTACAGCATTAATAAATAATAAATTAATACAATCTGAAGAAGTTTGAACGAGCATTGAGGGACAATAATATCATAAAACAATGCAGAACATAAGTAACACATAAACCTGAGCTAAAAAATATACTTGTGAATAAAACATTAGAATACTGAACAAACTGAATTGAAATTAAGCTGTTAATTACAGGGCTACTCCTGGAAGACACATTGCGGTAACCACATTAGGGAGAGGTGAGCAGGAAAAAGTAATTCCAGGGAGCAGTAAGGGGAAAAAAAGGGCAGAGGGGTTAGAAGCAAGTGCAGGGGGAGCAGAAAAGGTTTTTAAGAAGAGAATTATGGATACGCGGGGAAGAGGCAAAACTAATGAAGCGAGGGAAGGAGTTCCAGAGCTTTGGGAACCTAAAGAAAAAGGCAGCTTAACCTGCTGGTGAGGTCCACCGAGGGACAGAGAAGATGAGAGGGTCAGAGTTTCTGACCGAGTAAGAGGAAGCAGGCAGGGTGTAGAGGGAGGAGGACAGAGACAGGGACCAGAACTTAGGCACAAAATTGGCACAGTGGATATGTCACTTGTCCTCTAAGGAGGGGAAGGAAAGAGATTGGTAGAGGATGCAGTGGTGAGTGCAGGGTGGGGGGGACAGTCAAGGGTAAAATGACAGAAGGAATGGAGGAGTATATCCAGTCTGGTTAAGTAGGAGGATGGGGCAGGACTGTAAACCACATCCCCATAGTTAAAGATGGGGAGAATCATTTCTGTATGATGGCCCTGTGAGCTGGCAGGAGGATACAGGCCCAGTTGCAGTACAGGGCACCCAGTTTAGAGTGCAGCTTCTTGTGCAAGGCCTCGATGTGTACAGAAAAATTGAGGAGCATCCTGAAGGTTAGGTGGGCAAGCTTTAGACCGCAGTGAAACTGCATGGGAGAGGTGGAGTCAGGACCAGAATTGGGTTCCGTGTTACCTGCTAACAATTTATTTATTTATTAGCTTTTGTTTACCGGGTTAGCAAACTAGACAAGGAATGCCTATTTTCAGGCATGACCCAGGAGATTACAAGAGCATGTTTTATAGAACAGCGTAAGGGAATTACAACAATGTGAAATACAAGCAATGAGCAGGGTGATACAAATAAACAGGTACAGGATGAATAGACAAGCATATACAAGGATAAGAACAAGCAAACAATAGTTACGGTTCGTGGAAATAATAGTAGTGCAATTTGTCCCATTTTGAGAATGGTAAGTGCTGAGGTGAAGGGCATGCATGGTAGATAATTCAACTTACTAGAGCTCAGTGGGGGTAGGGGAACCAGGGAAGTGGAGGGTGCACAACAGGGTCCAAGCAGGAGTAGGGGATATCAAGCAGCCTTGGCACAGTTACAAGCTGAGGCAGACTTCAGATGCAACCAGAGGGAGCTCCTAAAGATGGGATGGGTGGAGGTACATCTGATGGTTGCAGATCGGATATTTCATAATCTAGGGGACAAACAGCAAAGGCGCAATCACCTGACAGAGTGCGAGTTTTTGGACCAAGGAGGGGTTGCAAGTCAGCTGACCTTAGCCGGTATGATGGTAGAGCCAGCTAAAGGAGTTTGGACAGGGCAGGTGGGGTGACATTGTGGATGATTTTGTCTGTGAAGCAGCCCAAGACAAATGAGTGATAATTATCCTGGGACAACCAGTGTAGTTGATCATATAAATCACAGTGATCGGTAAGTGAAGGGACAGCAAGGGCAAAGCAGCAAATATTATTATAGGCCACATCCCATTTGGCAAGGCTAGTTTTTGTGGTGAAGGTAAAGATTGTCAGCCCATAGTTAAGAGAGGGAAGGAATAAACCTTTAGGAAGGGCAAGACATGCAGCGGCAGTAAGGGCCCCATCAGTCTGGTATGCAAGTCCAAACTTGACATTTGTTGCCCTGCATGAGCTTATTTGTCAGGAGCCTATGTTGTAGTTTATTGAAGTCAGGTTTTAGGTTGTGATTTATGGCACGGACATCACCTGAGCTAGCTAGGAGGACCAGGTCATTGGCATATAGGGTTGTGGTGCTGTGGGTAGGGACCACTGGGAAGTCATTGATGAAAAGAGAAAATAGGATAGGGTCCAGAATAGATCCCTGAGGGACTCCAACAGTGATAGGAACAAGTTCTGATAGAGCTCTACTGTACTTAACAAGCTGTAGTCTGCCAGTGAGATAGTTGAAAACCAGTTTAGGGCTGGACCTGAAACACCAAGGGAGTGAAGTATGACACAGAATAGGGAGTGATTCACTAGACTGAAGGCCTTTGAGAGGTACATGATGATAGCCAGAGTCAGCATACCCCAGTCCATGGCAATCCTTTTATCAGTTGTAATTTTAGCAAGGGCTGTACCAGTGCTATGTCCTTTATGAAATGTATGCTGTTTGGGTGACAGTAAGGTATGTTTAGACAGGTAGTGCATCAGCTGCACTTCCACCACCTTTACCAGTATCTTGCTAACAGCAGACAAGATGGCTATAGGATGGTAGTTTTCTACACATTTCTGGTCATCTTGCTTGAAACCAGAAACAACTTTTGCTACTTTCCAGATTGCAGGAACAATTCCGGTGGTAAGGGAGAGGTTAAGAATATGCGATACTGGGAGCTCAATGCAAAGGGGCCCCAATCTTTAGGAGTTTTGGTTCAAGGTCATCGTGACCAGCACTCATAAGGGGAAAGGCCAGTGAGAAGCTTGTAGGTTTCACTCACTGAGATTGTTTTTAAGATAGAAAGGTGGGAGAGACAGAGATTCTGGAGGGGAGGAATGATTAGAGGTGGATGACTCATCATTGTCAGTAGTAAACAAGGAGGTGTATGCCAAGAGATCAGAGAATTGCTTGTTAAAGGCACTGGCAATGATAGTAGCATCATTGCAATTTCTACATTGACAATCACATAAGTAGTATAACACCGGCTATAACCCACGACTACATCATCATCATCATCATACTTTTATTTATAAAAAGTGCCCTTCCAAGGCTCAGGGTGCCCTACAATCAATAAAAAAAAATAATTCACAGTTTACATAAAACCTTCCCATCATGCAATTTTAAAATATGCAGAAGTTCCTTATATCAAGACAGGCCTAACATAGACCCCTCAAGAAGCAGAAAAGGCCTGATTAAATAGTTATGTTTTTAGGGATATTTTAAAACCCTCCAGGGTCAGGCTATCTCGTATCCGATGATGTAGAGAATTCCACAGGGTCGGAGTCATAAAGGCAAATGCTTTTCCTCCAGATGTTTTCAAACAGACCCTGGAACGCTTTAACAATCCCTACAACCTATAACCCCAAAAACTGTGGTTTTAATGGTGCACCAATAGTAAGATGGTGAGCATAAATTTTATAGGGGGTACCATGGACTTGCTGGAGGGAGTGAGGTGGGGGGGTGAAGAGACTAAGGGGAGCCTGAAGCAGCTATAAAGGGGATTGGCCTGGTGTGGAGGCAAGGGTGGGAGAATTGTAGGGCCTATGTGGCAAGGGTTGTGTGGCCCGGTGTTGTCCAGTGATAGGGCAGAAGAAGTAGGAGGTCCTACTTCAAGGTGAGCTTCAAGGTCAGTTTTACTAATCTATAAAGCCCTATACAGACTGGGCCATGCTATTTGTGTACCCTCCTGACTCTCTATCATTTACACCTCTCTCTCTATGCTCCTCCAAGGTGGGCCTCTTTGAGGTTCCAAGGAAATGGCTGAAATCATTTGGTGATACGGCTTTTGAAGTGGCTGGCCAGGCCCTGTGCAACTTGCTTCCAAGATTTATGAGGGAGGCTTTTAAGAGGGGCCTGAAGTTGTACCAATTTAGGGAGGCCTTTGGACTATAAGCAAGTCACCTGAAACTTCGGCTGTTTTTCAGAATGTATTTTATTATACCTATTAATATCAATTTGATTATTTCACTTAATTTGTTTTACTTTTAAACCTGTGTTTTTAGTGCCTGGTTGTATTTATTTTGAGTGTTACTTTATTTCTGAAATTGTCTTAATTACGAATTGTTCTCACCTTTGTACAGCGCCTGAACCCCAAGGAATTGGCAATCTATAAATAAAGTTTCCTGTACGTACTTACTAATGACAGCTAGCAATTTCTCTCATACTACATAGATTGCATTGAGAACGAAAAAAATAAGGTTCCTCACTGGGGATCAAACCCAGGCTTGTACATGTCTGAAACCCTATGCCAAGACCTAAAATCCCTATTGCTGGCATCATCAATGACATCATGCAGCCAGATCAGTCACACTGAATGTACCTTTGAACTAGACTACATGCTAAAAAAGAATATGAATGACCACAATAGGTGCTTACATCTACACTGTTGACACCTAAAAGGAGTTCTTGGTCTCCAAAAATTTCCAGAGTGAACATACAGGTGCTTGCCACCTTTGAGCTTTACTGAATTTTTCTATTTGTTGTGGGACCAGATGACTGTGCATTAGCGTAGTACTTTAAACAACAGTTTTCTCTCTCCCAAACTGTCCTGTGTGAACATACAGGCATTTTTCAGTTTTGGTCCTTAATAAATATCTATCTTTAAAGGGACCACCAGGTTGTGCATCAGTGTAGTGCTTTAATAGAGAATTTCTTACCTGAAATTTGGTTTTCCAGAGCTTCACATGTCCTTCCATCTGGAGAGGAGCAACTTTATGTATAATCATCCACCCAGTAAGGAACACAGAGGCACACCCCTAAGAAGATTAACTGGCAGGCCAACACTCCCCCAGACTACATATCCCTGCTGTTCCCACCTAAAGGTCAGTTGTTTGTTGCTTTGTTTGAATTACAGTAGGTGAACAGCTAAAACATAGCTCAAATGATCTGATCCCATGACCCCAAATTTTACAATATTTCAACAATCAAAAAACCTTCATATTCCCGATGATACCTGTGAATGGGGAGCAAGATGGAAGGACATGAGAGTCTCAGGGAAACTAAATTTCCAGGTAAGAAATTCTCCATTACCCATCATTCCCCATGTGTATCTATCTGGAGAGCAGCAACTTTGTGAGATATACCACACCTAGCAATTCAGCTCTGTACCGCACTGGGTCAAAAAATCAAGACTATATATACAGTAGTATAACAAATAACACTAAATCAATAAAACTACTCAAGTAACTGACCAACTTCAGTAACAGGATGGATCCTCAGGTCAGGAAGCAAGACACTTTTGGACTGAATGCTCCACCAACACTGGCCCACCCTCTACTGTACTTCATCACCGCCTGAAAACCTTTCTGACCAAAGGCCACATCAGCTGATGCCTGCACATCCAGTTTATAGTGTTTGGTACATGTGTGTGCAGAAGTCCATGTCACAGCTCTGCATGCCCTGGTTACGTCTAGACTGGATTACTGCAGTGCTCTATAACTTGCATTATCCTTGAAGATGTTACATTAGTTGCATCTGGTCCACAATGCATCAGCCTTGCTTGTTGCTGTGTCCTTGCAGTTCAAGCATATCACACCGGTTCTCCATGTTCTGCACTTCTTGCTGGTGTGATGGTGCATCAGCTTAAAGGGTGCTTGTTAACTTACAAGACCCTGCATGGTCTGAGTCCAGTCTATCTGAAAAACCTCCTGACTCCTCACGCTCCTAGTTGCTCCCTCTGGTTAGCAGAGGCAAACATCTTGTAAATATCTAAATCTCATGCTAAATCCTTGAGTGATAGGGCATTCGGTATTGCTGCCTTAATCCCATGGAATGATCTTTCTCAGGAATAAGAGGTGTACCTTCCTTCGCTGTGTTTAACTCGCATCTAAAAACCCATTTGGACATGGCACTGCTGAGAAATCTTTTGTGCAATATTATTTTAATTGTATATTTATTTTATAATGGTATTTTACTGAATTCTTTGTTTTATTGCAAGGTACCCAGAGCCCTAGGAAATGGGCACCAATTGAATGAAATTGCTTTGCCTTGCCATGTGTCAGCAATTGAAGCCTGCAACTACTCTGTCCAGGACATGGCCACAGTTCTGATGGAGTGCCTCTTGATTCCTTCATAGTATAGTTTGCTTGCCACCTTGTATGCCTCATGAATGCAACACCTGGCCTTCCTTGAAATCATAGAGGCTGGGGTCTTAGGGTCCTGTAACACAGTGCGGACCAGCACGAACAGAGCTGCTGTCAAATTTCTGCATGACTTTGTAGGGTTGACATATGCCATATCTCAGTAACATCTCTTACTATAAATGTGATTTGAACATTGTGAATTATAGAAGGGTAGATCTTGCTGTATTTGGAGCTTGTTAAACATTTCGGAGGCATGTGGCACTTCCATAGCATACCCCCCTCTCATTACCTGTGGATTTGCTAGGAGGAAGCCGTTTAGCTAAAAGAAGCAAGCAATAATACCCGACAGGGTGGGCAGTATTGGGCAATACCGTACCGCCCGGGGCGTAATGAGGCCCGACGCCGCAGGCGGAGGGCCTTATAGCCCCTGGAAGGTCCAGTATTGCCCATACCGCCCACCCTGGAGGGTATTATTGTGCTTAGAAAATGGGGTACATGTGTCATTTTTTATAGGATTACAAAAACATTTAAGTAATCTTGTAAAAAATGACTGAAAATGTCTTTTTTTTAGTCCTTCTTTGTTAAAGTAGTCCCTTGTAGTGTTGGAATAGTAGCTTCACTAGTGGTCAGTAGGAGGAGCTATTATATTTCATTACAATTATTTGCCCCCCCCCATTGCTCGGTTCTAGCCCTGCTTCAAGTCTTTTTTTTTTTGTTTGTTTATTTACAGTTTTCCGATCCTCGCTGCCTGCCCTGAGGACCGGGAACAAATCAGACTGTTTTGTGCCCCCCCCCCATACACACACTTTGCTCGGCCCTAGCCCTGCTTCATTTTTTTGTGTGTTTATTTACAGTTTCCCGGTCCTCGCTGCCTGCCCTGAGGAGCGGGAACAAATTGGACTGTTTCGGGGTTTTTTTTTTGGTGCCCGCTAACTGCCCTGTGTGTTTTATGACTTCCCAGTCCTGCCGGGAGTATGAAGACAAGAGGAGTGCCATTTTGCCCAGCCAGTCATGATCCTGCGTACCAAAGCAGAGGACATGCCAAGGCAGCTGACAAGAACACGAATATGGCTGCATCTGTGAGTTTGGTCTGTGTGCGTATTGGGAAGGGGATCTGCGTACTGTGGCATTTTTTTAAGGGTCAGGGAGAACAAGGGAATGATACAGTTGTGGAGGAATGTATCAGGGAACTCAACTGCCACATCCACATGTTCGCTTGATGAAAAGCGGGAAAAGGGTTGTTTTTTTATTACAGGTGGCATTTTGTGAAGAGACTCGTGCACAAGAGCAAGGACAGGAGACTGATATTGTTAAGCGTGGTTTAATTAGGTGTCTGGCAGTGTAGTGATTGCTATTTTATGGTGTTGGGGGCAGGGGAGAGAGAGAGAGAGAGAGACCTATTCACTCGCTAACTGCTTAAAAAAATGGCAGCAGTTTGAATTCTGTGCCCAGTGCTTCAACCAATAAGGAAGCAGGCTGGTCACAATGATATTTGGCTGGGCATGAGGCAGGTTTGGTCTGGCACTTTTTATTTGCTGGGTGTCTATTGAAAGTTAATGTACCCCCTGGCAAGGGTATTAGCCAATCAGAGTCCAGCAAATAAAAATCCAATTTTCTAAGCCAATTTAGACAATGCACTCTGCATAAAAGTCACTACAGGCAGCTCATTGTTAGATAGGACTAAATCAAAGGATTCTACCTTGTCTGGTGGATCAGCTTAAATCACGTTAGAGCTCTGAAATGAAAACTAAGACTCTCTTTTACAAGGAAAGTAAATTAATTAAATAACTAGTTAGGCAGAAAGTAACAGTAACTTTTTTATCACCATGGGAGTGGGTGGGTACACACTGGCCACTTTATTGATATATTCCATAGCCTAGTAGCACCCCTTATGAGAAATATAACTTGAGCTTTGTTAAATAAACAAAGGTCGAGCTTGCCATATTCTGAATTTATTAAATGTTTTGAAGATGTGTGGCACTCCAGTAGCATGATCCTTTCTAATCACCTGTGAATTTGCTACGTGGAAATACCTTATTTAAATTAACCAATTTAGGCAGCACACTCCATGTTAGAGGAGAACAAAATCACACATGCCGTCATAATGCAAAGCATCATGGGATGTATATGCAAATCACCATGAAAATTCAGGCTGGTTCTGCTTTAAGCAGGAATGCATGGTGCCAAAGGACCCTGCAAATACTCTGCCAATGCCCTTTTGGGTAACCATTGCCTCAACGCGTTTGTGCTGAGGTTCTTTGTCCTTTTTGGTACAGTGTTCAAGAAGAAGATCCTCAGTACAAAAGCAGAGGTTCTTTGTCTTTTTAGCTACAATATAGAAGAGAAGTAACAAGGGAGTCTAACCTGGCACCTGGTCATTCAGTTTGATTCACATTAGAGTTTTGATATGAAAACTGAGAGTCCCCATTTTTCACTAAGACAAAGTAAGGAAATAGCCAATTTAGGCAGAAAGAAATGTGTAACTTTTCAAAGATGTACCATGGGGAAAGTGGGTGGGTATGCACTGGATTCTATAAAAGGGAAACTGTCAGCATTCCCCACTTCAAAGCACAGGACTTACAGGTCCTGATTATCTAATACGCACTAGCTGTCATTGTCTCAAATACCTGAGGCTTCTGAAATAAGTTTATCTGGTTGACCCTGTGAGCATCAGCCTGCCATTATTGTGCCAGAGTCCCCCGTGGCCAGCCCTCTGATGACGTAACTGATGGGCTAAGTTGTGGGGGACTCCTATGTGAAAGCATAATTGCCCCAAAATATTAACAGATAAGAATTGCATGTTTATGTTTCTAACGCTGGTACTGATCAACTGAGGAAACAATGACAGTGCATTTTAGAAATCGGGACCTGTATGTCCCCTGTTTTTAATTTGGGAATGCTGACAGTTACCCTTTAATAAGACAATAATACATAGCAATATGTGAAATATCATGGTATATTGTCCTACCTCAGGTGCATCATGAGGCACAAGGCCATAGGCCAAGTAACATCCACCACCTGAGAAGGCATGATAGCCCATGATATCACACATCTTGGAGTGTATTATTGTGACTATGAATTGGATCCATTTTGTTTTTGTTGACTGACTGCAAGACATACTTTCAGACCAGGACTGAGATATCATCCTGGCTGACTGTGATCTTGGCCAATCAGAGGTGAGTACTGTGCCCATTCATTTAATAAAAAAACTTGGACACCTGATGGTTTCACTGTGATATGAATAGATCCACCTTTGGGGGGCCCTATTTGTGAGAATTCTACATGCATCTCCAGGTGGAGCTGCCATTCTCTCAGGGAGAAAGGTTGACAGCTCAGCCAGTCCACTTGGCTGTTGTCCACCCTGGTAGATAAACCACACATATATCCTGTAGGTCAGTTTCTACCAACCACAAGACGATTTTTACTTCTGCTCCCATTCTTTGGCTTTGGGTATCCCCTTTCATTCTGACGTATGTGAACACTATCTGGTTGTTGGACTGAGTGTTTACTGCCTTTACCCTAATCAAGGAAAAGAAATTCTGCAGCTCTCTGATAATGGCCTCATATCCAGAATATTTATGCTTAGTCATGCCATTCTCCAAGTACATCTTCCTTGCACTTTCTGCTTCCCAAGACTGCTTTCCATCCACTGAGATTTGTTTCAGTCTGAATGAGGATACTGGCTCTTTCCATAAGTGGCAATCCTTTAATAAGATTATGTGTGGACTTCTACCAGCAAACACTTGCCTTGATTTGGGTGGAGATTTCCAGCCACACTTTACTCAGAGGATTTGGAGGATCACTAGCTGATGGTCCCTGCAGTGGGAAATTGCAGAGGGTACTAGGTTGATGCATGTCACCATCTTGCCTAGGGTGTGCCTCACTTTTGCCAGGGTCATCTGTTGCAGATTGAGCATAATGTCAACTGATATCCAAAGGCTGTACCTTCTTTGCCCGGAAAGGAAATCTCTCTCTAGAGCTTCTCATAAGCACCTCTCCAGATGCAGAAGGGACTGGGATAAGGTCACTGTACTCTACTTCCCACTGATCCCAAAGCCACATGTCTGAGTCTGTGCCACCAGAATGACCTCAGAGCAGTCTTGTTCTGGGAAGTGAGACCAGATAGGCCAATCATCCTACAGTAGTAGGAGTGAACCCTAAGGCAAACATGGAGAACACTGGAGATGCTATTGATGCACCCATTTTGGTTATCATCATATCTCAGATATAGAACTCAGTGTGTGATGGTGGAAGGTCATTTTTCTTAGCCTGGTAATTTACATAGAAGAGTCCTACAAGTATAACTATTGGTTCATTTACTACTTTTGTTACACATAAATGATTTCCTTTATGTTAGAAAAAATACAGCTATAAGGCTCTATGATGATGATACAGTTCTGCTGGCTACTTCCAATACATATTCATGCATACTAATGTTCATACTAAGATGTTGAAGGAGCAAGGAGGCTGATGAAGCCTACTGTATGAGTGCTCCTATTCTATTGCAAATTACAGTAAGTGGAGTTATACCCAGAAACCAATAAACTATCAAGTTGAATTCAGTTTTTGTTTTACTAATGATTACATTTAATGGTAGAGGGGGGACGGCTCAGAGGTAATGTGAGGAAGTATTTCTTCACAGAGAGAGTTGTAGATGCATGGAGCAGCCTTCCGGAAGAGGACATAGAGTCAAAAACAGTGGTGGAATTCAAGAATGCATGGGACAGACATAAGGCAATTCTAGTGGGGGGTAGGAGGAAGTAGGCTGCTGGTTAACTAGGATCTGCAGCTTACCTGTTAGGTAGGGAAATGGGCAGACTAGGTGGGCCAAGCGGTCCTTATCTGCCATCAGATTCTGTGTTTCTATGTGGTCTGCTCCAGGGGTTTACTATTCTAAGGGTGAAAAGGAATTTCCTACTTATGTAGTTAAACTGCTTCCCTGCAAGCTGGAGAGGGTGACCTCTAGTGTTGTGAGTATTATTTTAGAGCTCTAGACTGAGTTCTGTCATAAGATAGGGGTCTTAAATTATACTGAACAGAAAAAGAAGGTCTTCCCTGAGATGACATGTAGCTAAAGTCATGAGGTTTAGGGAATGACGTCTATTTTCATATGGTTCATTTTGTAAGCCCTGAATATGCTTAGTGAACTTCCTTTGAACCTTTTCATGTGGTCTAAAACTTTAGTCTGAATTTGACTCTTTACAATACTGGTTTGCCAAATCTGTATTGGTATTAAGTACAAAAAACACATGCAATGTCCTTCCACAACCTCCATAAGAAAAGAAAAGAAAACAGGATCTCAATATCAAGTCATTAAATGAACAGAGATTAATAAATACTAGGGAGTATATAGACTTCGGTGTGCTGTTAGACAGCCCACTTAGCTTTGAGCCTCACATACAGTAGTTGCTTTATCAAAAAAAAGTAAATTCCATGATTGGATCTCTGCTCCAGTAATCGTAAATGTGTCAGAAATAGAAACATGATCGTAACTCATCTAGTATTACCAATTCTCAAATATGGGAATATGATTCACCAACATGCTGTCAAATAGTTGCTTGAAATGTTAAAGTTGACACACACGTGCAGTAGACTAGCAAGACGTGTACTTCACCTTCCATATAACAAGCATCATTTTATGCATAGTCATCCAATTGTCATGGGATTCTCTAGAACTCAGGAGAAAAAAAATCAATGGGCTGCAATGGAGTACAAAATAATTCAGCACTTGGTACAAACCATGGTTATTTAATGAGGGATGTACATTGTCAGTGGCTAAAGTTTCCAAGGGTAAATACGAGATATGGACAAATGGTGATTTAATGTAATTCATCTAAATCATGAAAAGTGTTGACTCCACAAACAAGAAATGAAACTTAATTGGTTTTATTTTAACACACACTTAAAAATGAAACTTTTGAAATATGCACTTGTGTTTAACAATGGTCTTTAACGTTCACACGTATAAATACAAGGTAGACAAAGTAATGGGACCTGATAGGATTCACCCAGAATTCTAGAAGAACTAAGGGAAGAATTAGTGACACCACTGACTACCCTTTTTAACAAATCATGGGAGGATGGTGTGGTACCTGAGGACTGGAGGAAGGTGGAAGTGATACCCCTTCACAAGAGTGGGAGCAAGGCAGTGGCAGGAAACTACAGACCTGTTAATTTGACCTGTTGGTTTGACCTCAGTGGTGGGGAAAATGATGGAATCACTTCTGAAAGAAAGAATTGTTGAGTACATAGAGGGCAACGGCGCATAGGACCCAAGGCAGCATGGATTCACAGTGGGAAGGTCATGTCAGACAAATCTAATAGATTTCTTTGACT
Organism: Neoceratodus forsteri; assembly: GCA_016271365.2. Classification (NCBI taxonomy): domain Eukaryota; kingdom Metazoa; phylum Chordata; order Ceratodontiformes; family Ceratodontidae; genus Neoceratodus; species Neoceratodus forsteri. Next base: position 160,741,981 of record CM057453.1, read on the forward strand.
GAGTGGCCAAAGTAGTAGACCAGGGAGGAGCTATAGATATGGCCTTAGACTTTAGCAAGACATTTGACACAGTATCACACAAAAGATTAATAAACAAGTTAGCCAGCCTGGGAGTGGGTCCCAGGGTTGTAGCCTGGGTAGCAAATTGGATGGAAAACAGGATGCAGAGGGTAATAGTAAACAGAGCACACTCTTGAAAAAGGAGGAGAGTTACTAGTGGGGTACAATAGTTCTATGTCATAATAGCGATCGCCAAATGGCGATCGCTATTATGGCGAGTGTATATCGCCGAAAAGCAAATCAGTGTTATACACTTACTGGCAAACTGAAACCCGGCAACCTCAAGTGTTTTTGTGGTTGGGGCTTTGCTCCCCTGCACCCCCTGAAATAGGATTCCTAACTCCAGGGGGGTGCATGTTGGGAAGGGGGCACAGATTCAGCTGCAAAACAAAATATAAGTCCAGGAGCCGCTATCTATGGCAAAATTTAGTCCCTCCCATCCCCAAACCCAGTACCTGCTGTGCCAGAGTCAGCTTCCTTCACCACCACACCACATGGCTGGCTTCGTGGTAGCAGGGACAGTTCCTGTACATAATCCTATTCCCCATCCCTCCCCTTCCCCTCACCATTCCCTTATTCCTGTCGCTTTCCCCTCTACCCTCACAGAAGAATCAATCACTACCCTTGTAGGTAGCCCATTCCAATAGTGCCCAATATGGAGTCGCTGTTTTGACGTTCACCCATATTGTGGCACTATTATCACTGGATACCTGGTACCACATGGCTCAGTACTGGGACCAGTTCTCTTTAATGTCTTTATAGGTGACATTGTGGAGGGGCTGGAAGGAAAAGTATGCCTCTTTGCAGATGACACAAAGATCTGCAACAGAGTTGATACACAAGGAGAGATGGAAACAATGAAAAGGGACTTGGCAAGGTTGGAACAATGGTAAAGAATATGGCAGCTTAGTTTCAATGCAAAGAAGTGCAAAGTATTGCTCCTGGGAAACAAAAACCCAGGGGAAGAGTACACAATGGGGGGAGGGTACTAACAACAGCAAAAATGGAAAGGGGCCTGGGGATACTCATATCTGATGACCTTAAGGTACGCAAGCAATGTGAGATGGCAGTAAGGAGGGTTAGGGATATTCTGGGATACATAGGGAGAAGCATCACCAGTAGAAAGCAAGAAGCTGTTATCCTATGTACAGACAGTTGGTGAGACCCCATCTGGAGTACTACATGCAGTTCTGCAGACCCCATCTCCACAAGGACACAAACAGGATAGAGGCAGTCCAGAGGAGGGCAACCACAATGGTGCAGGGTCTGCACCAGAAGCCATATGAAGAGAAACTAAAAGAGCTTAATATGTATACCCTAGAAGAAAGGAGGGAGAGGGGGACATGATAGAAACCTTCTAGTACCTCAAGGGAAGCAACAAAGTCCAAGAGGGCAGCATATTTCAGAAAAAGAAATGCACAAGAACAAGGGGGCAGAATTTGAAGAAAAAGGGGTGATGGCTCAGGGGCAATGTGAAGAAGTGTTTTTCATGGAGAGGTTGGTAGATGAATGGAACAGCCTTCCTGAGGAGGTCATGGGGACAAAAACAGGGAAATTCAAGAATGCATGGGACCAACATAAGGCAAGTATAGTGTGGGGTAGGAGGGGATAGGAGGGAGATAAGGAGGAGGTAGGCTGCTGGTTGACTAGGATCTGCAGCTTATCCAATAGGTAGGGAAATGGGCAGACTAAGTGGGCCAAGTGGTCCTTATCTGCCATCAAAGTGTATGTTTCTATGTCTTTGGTGTAACACCTGTAAACAAAACTACTTTAAAATAAGCTTTCCTCAGTCATAACAGTTTTATCCTCTAATAAAATAAATATTTTTACTATATACTTTCACTACTTCTTCTGTACCACCACCATCAATGTCATTCTTATCACCACCGCCATTAACACCATGGCTGCCATTGCCACCTCCACTAACAGCTTTGCTTTGAAGGGTTGCTGAAACAGATCATAAATAACAGAGTTTGTAGTATTCGGGTATACTCATGATAGGAAGAACCCTACTAAGGATTGTTGATTCTGCACTGACATCTTTAGTGGCCTTTTCATATGATTGCATAAGAGGAACAAGCTTTTGTAAAACACACCACTGCATCCATGATCACTATCCCCTACAGGCCACACCATCAAATTCCATAGCCTGGAACGAAGTTTCTATCAAGTCTCTACACCATGTAAAAGACTATGTGGAAATGTCTTTTATCGAGCAATGCTGAGGAACATTGTGCTTCTACTGATACTGGTGGAGCATGTATATTGGGGAACAATGGAAATATCTAGTAATGTACCATAAAGTGTTAAGTTTTCCTTTAATCCTGCATGTTTTTCAAGCACACAACTCATCACCAGATTAAGTACATGTGCAAAACAAGATGCATGGGCAAAATACACATCATTCATTACCTTCAGCATGTTACTGCCTCTATTCATCATAAATGTTCCCACCTTCAGATTGTGAGCGTAGATCCAAATTTTGTAGCAGTGATTGGATGAACTGCAGACTCGTTTCCACACTATTCTTCTCCTCATGAATAACCCTTAAAGTAAGGCACTTCCCCTATTGCTGTGCCTCCATGTGTCTGCCTGTTTCAATATAACTCCTGAAGGGGCTGGTGCTGTTGAGTTGGGATGGGAATGGTGGTGGGACTTGATCTGGACATAACCCAGTGTGCAGTGACACTTTGAAAGTTTGGAATGCACTTCTGTTTCAGACAGCACTAGTGAAAAGTACACAAACCCCTTCTGCCTCTGTTAGAAGTGTCACTGTCTGTGGGCATACTCCCTCATACACAGTGGAGAAAACAAGCCTAGAAACTGTGAGGCATGATGGAATTTTGTACTTGGACTCCACTTCACTCAACAATATTTAAAAGAGATGTATTGTAAAATAGTGAATGATTGAAGATGAAGGGCTTTCCTCCCCCTAATGGGTTGTTTAATTCAGAAAGAATTTGGCTAAGTGACAGTTTAATGCCAACACATAATGATTTGGGTAGTGTAGTCTATTTTGTTACAAAAAATTCAAATGCAGTGGGGTGGCATACTCTGGGCCTGCCACTGGCTGGTGGTGGCTGGAGTGGTGCTTTTGAAGCAGCACCAGTCCCCAGGGATGCATCTGTTGGATGGTGTGGTTCCTTGGTGGCTGCACAACATGAACAAAACATCTTACTCCACCATTTCCCATACCCAACTTTCCTTGCTGCTGTCCCATGTGATCTAAGTGTGGATTGGGAATAACGGTGAACACAATTAGAAAAAAACCAGTTTGCAAAGCCAGCCAAGTGGCGTGAAAGGCTAAGGTGTGGTGTGCCATTCCTCCTACCCAGGTTCAGGAACAAGCTCAGGTTCCTGAGGGTTGGCCAGGGAAGGAAAGAATCAGTCATCCACTGGACAGCTCTCCTCTTCTGGGGTGGGAGGGCACATCATCTCAGTCCTTGACTGGCACCTGGTGGAGGCCAGGTGGTAGCACCAGAGTTGTCAGTGACAGCAGGGAAGGGCCGTGGTTCCTTAGTGTGTGTGCTCCTCCATATGCACATGCTTACATGCTGCTATGGCTAGGGAATGTGGGAGAAAAACAGAAAAGGGTTGGCACTGGCTTCATGAAGCCCTGCCTGCCTACCTCTGTCCACACCTCGGCACTTAGACCACTGGCCCCAGTTCTGGATGAGAGTGACCAGCTGTGGGGAAGATGGCTCTCCCCTTACTGGCCCTGCCACTGGGAGCAGTCCATGGGTGATTCATGGGCACAGTGAGTCTGCAAGAGGGGGGTGCCGGGAAGGGGAGGCGGGGACAAGGCTGAATAACTAATTTGCATCAACTAAGGGAGAAAAAACTCTATGGCAAAAAAATGCAGTTTACTCACTTTTCATGAAAGTGTGCCAATTTTCTGTAATTTTGTGCAGTTTCATGATTTAGAACAGTGAGTTTAAAGTGCTAATTTTTTCAGAATTGTGCATTTATAAAACTTTAATTTTCAAAAATGTACAATTTAGGAAAAGATGGTGCTATTTCTTGAACTTGCACATTTTGTAAAACTCACCTTTTAAAAATTCACAATTTAGGAAACATGGCACTATATGAATAAAAAAGGCACTATTCAAATACAAAAAAAATATCAGCACAACTTGCCAGATTTTGGAACTATATAGAGATAATTGTGCAAATACAAAAATGGCAATTGTGCACTATTTCACCCGTGCAATAAAAAATTCACCCAACACTAACAGAATGGATGTGGCTGCTACAAGGATATCAAGTTCACATTTTAAATGATCAGCCAGAACACTAGTTCTTAATGTTCATGTTCACTTACCTGACTGATCTTTCTACCTCACAGACTGCATCATGCTTTAAATGGATTTATTTCATCTGTACACTACTCTGAGGAGATCTCTTTTTTATTGCATGAGTAAAATGGTGGAGAACAGTATTTAAGGAGGAATCACATAGTCTGTGAGATGCTTCTTTTTTTTTTGCCACAGTGGAAGAACATGGCTTAAGACATGCAGGCAGGCTGGCCCGGTGGCATTGAGAGTTGAGGCACTAGATGCCATAGAAACATAAAAACATAGAATTTGACGACAGATAAGGACTGCTTGGCCCACCTAGTCTGCCCATTTTCCTACCTAACAGATAAGCTGCAGATCCTAGTTAACCAACAGCTTACTTCCTCTTACCCGCCACTAGGACTGCCTTATGCCTGTCCCATGCATTCTTGAAGTCCCCCACTGTTCTTGACTCCACGACCTACTCAGGGAGGCTGTTCCATGCATCCACAACCCTCTCAGTGAAGAAATACTTCCTCACATTACCCCTGAGCCGTTGCTCCCTAAACCTCACACCACGCCGGTGACCTGGGTTTGGGAATGGACTCAGGCCACCAGGGGTTGGCAGGGGAGAGGAAGGACTGAGCATCCCATGACTGCTCTCCTTTCTCTGGGGTGGGTTGGGGCACTGCATCACACTATAGCAGTGACTGGCAGAGGCCAACAGCACTACAGCAGTGAGCAGCAGTGGGGGGGAGAGCACAGCACGTATGTGCTTAAACGCCCTTGCACATCAGGCTCTCCAAGGACAGTAATTAGGCGGAAAATAGTGGGGCAATGATCTTGGCGGCTGATGGCTGTGCCCGGCACCCCTCGGTTCCTGAGAGGATTCTGCATACAGAGTGCGTGAGCTATGAAAGACTGGCTCTGTGGGGGTGCCAGACTGGGCCCAGGGGGTGTGGGTGTCGGCGGCCAGGGATCATGGAGATCTGCTCCGAGGCGAGGAGGATAAATAGAAAATATGATAAAAAAAGATATGCAGCTAGGCAGCAGCAGCAGCAGTAGCAGTAGGCTATACAGTACTATGGGGCTGATCATGCTATGGGGTCTGATGGTGGGGCTTGTCTTTAGACTTCCCTGCCTGAGAAGCATGCTTTCCTGCTTGTTGTTCATTGTCTTCTTTATTTTTCCCATCTCCCTCCATGATGGCCTCTACTTCTCAGTAGCAATGTTTACAACACTAATTGGTGGGGTAACTGGCAGCAGATCTTCCAGCTCCTCTTGTTCTTCATCCTTCTCCTGTACCACATCCTCATGTCCCTCCTCACCTGCTTCCAACCCCTACTCCTTCTCCTCCTGTCATACTCTTTCATCCATCTGCCTTCCCTTCTCCTTGTATGGATCATGTGCTTACCTCTACCCTTTCACCTCCTCCTCCTCCTCATCATCTCTTCAGTCTTCTTTGCCATTCAGTCTTATCCTTTGATTGCTTCACTTTCATATCCTCCAAACTCACTAGTTCTACTATAAGCTGCTTTGGTGGTGGTGCTACTGGCTTCCCTGTGTAGAATTGCAGGGTTGGTATACCTCAAAGTAACCACACAATCACAGAGCATGAAAAGCCTATAGTGCAGTAGTTCTGAAGGAACACAAAAGAAACCAGCTGAGAAACTGCACACACAAAACGGGCCTGAGAGCTAAATAAATGCTATAACTGTTTTGTTAAGCCACATGCTAAGTGAAAAAAATGTCACAACACCCTGGCACTTCAAACCCAACATTTTTCTCTTGGGGCGATACCTCACCTGACCACTATTCCTCCCATTAAGTGCTGCTCTTTTTCCTTTGCTGACAAGATAATAGAAGTGTCTGTGCCAGACCCAGACTCACTGTCACCTTCCTCACATGATGACAGAACAGTAGCACTGGACTGGCTCTTGCTGCTACTTTAGCCTGTTTTGGTGGCTGGGGGCATCATATAGGGCCACAACATAGACTGCAGTTGTCCACGGACATGTACATGTGGCAGCTGTTGTGTTTCTTTGTAAGATGAATGGGGGGGAGGGCCTGCTTTTTTACATTTAAATGGATCTCTTCTCTCTTGGACAAGGGAAGGGAAGGGGAAATGGAAGTGCATGATGGAGAAAGAAGGGTAGCCCAGTATGTTTCTGGTGTGCTCAGGTTGGTTTCATCACTAGATGAAATGGACGACCAGCTAGGAAAGCTGTGTCCAGTGGGAGTGGAACCAGTAGACTTCAGAAGACTACTGAATTATGATTTCTTTGACTGTACTATCAAATGATCAGCCCTAGCCCTCCTCTCAGTCCACTATCATGACTCCTAGTCCCTGTGCAAGCACTGCATCAGAGTCCTTCACCACCACAACTGCTTATAGAAGTGGTACTTGAAGGGAACCTTTCCCTGCTTTCCTCCCCAGTATTCTTGTCTCTTGCAGTTTTTTTCCTCTTGGTTTGAACATACTTCAGTAAGACACTTATAACAGCTAAGGATATGAGTCATAACACAGTCACTGCCTAATACTTGCTATGATGACTCACAATAGGTAGTGGTCGACCCTTTTTAGATACCAATGTGTTGTGCAAGCCAGTGAATCCACACACCCCGCAGTGATGCATGACAAAGTATGAAGATGAGTGAGACTGACACCACAGACTCATGCAGATGCCCACACATGCCCATTGACTCATCCTTCTCACTCCACTGAGAAAACATGAGCTGGATTTTTGACCGCACTTTGAAGATTTACAGCACAATCGTGCTGCATACTTGATGTACGCAGCCGTAGGTTAGACCACCTGGAGAATGGTCTACCTTATGTGCTCATCTGCTATGGTTTGTAGCAGTTAGGGAGCTTTATAAAGACATATGCCCTGGACACATGCTGCCTAGTTCCACCATATATGAGTCAAGCCCAGGGAACAAACCATTAAGGGAATGACACCAGTAGAACCTTGGCTCTCTTATTGATTCGATAGTTCGGAATCAAACCTCTAGGTGTCTTGCAGCTATGCTTGTTCCTCAGGACACACTCCATGGTCTACGATCAGCTGATAAACCCTTTCTGAATTTGCTGAGGTGCCACACTAGGAAAGGAATTGTTACATTTGAGCATGCGGCTCCAGAGCTGTGGAATTCCCTTCCCCTCGACATTAGACTTTCTAGCTCCCACACATGCTTTAAGAGAAAACTGTGCTAGAATCTGCTGATTGCTGATACCTGTTCCTGCTTTCACCCTACCTAATGACTGAAGTCTCTGGCCATACAATAGTATTTCCTTACCTCTGTATAACCCTCTTACTGCCTCAGCCTGTCCCGGCTCCCTTTCTCTGCCCATATACAATCTTGCACTGCAGACATCTCCCTTACACTTACATACACTCATATAATCTTATTTCATGACTTGCTCCCCTCTTCCTCACTTACCGACCTTTTCCTTAATGACACCCCCTGCTCTCAATGGTCATTTCTTCCTTTTGTAGTACCTGTTTTTGTTTTTGTGTGCCTTGTTCTGTTCATATGATATGTCACCTGATAATTTATTGTCCAAGGTCCTCCATTCATTGCATTGGTAGGCACCTATGAACTTATGAATGGTCTGCTCTGTATGTCTTTGATATATTGTATCCACTTTAACCCATTGTATGTAAAGCGCTTTACTTTGTATGTTCTGATATATTGTATCCTCTTCAACTCACTGTATGTAAAGCACTTATAATTTGTTATCCTGTTAAGTTTCTGCATGTATGTACTCTCCCGGGTCGTGCCTGAAAATAGTCATTTCATGGCTAGTGCACTTACTTGGTTATGAAAGCTAAATAAATAAATAAAATAAAATAAAATTTATAATATTTGCAACCAGTTTTTTAGCATTAATGTTCCATTCCAGGAGACATGGCATGCATACAGGTACAAGACAGTATGAGTGTTTTATCAAAAAGCACTTCATTACTTAATATATTCGTATGTACACAGTAATTTCCTGGGTAGTAATCTCTACTGTCTACATATATGGAACCCAAACAAACAGAAGAGAGAAAGAAATGTGCCTTAGCTGAGATTTGAACCCAGCCATCTAGAGTATTATTTCAGTTGCTCTATTAGCTGTGCCACCAAGGTAACTGGAAACCTGGGACGCCCCGTAACACCCTACTCTTTTTCACAAGGGTGCAGTGTGTCACATATAGTATATAGAAACCAAACAAACAAAAGAGAATGAAATACAGTAAGTGCCTTAGCTGGGATTTGAATCCTGGCTGACTAGAAAATCTGTGCAACACCAGGCTGAGCATTAAAAAAAGAATATGGTGTTTCTTGGTGTCCAGGGTTTCCAGTTGCCTTGATGGTGCAGCTGGTAGTGCAACTGGAATGGTATTCTTGGCGGCTTGGGTTCAAATCTCAGCAAAGGCACTCATTCCTTTCTCTATTCTGTTTGCTTCAGTTCCATATATGCACATACCACACCCTTGTGAATGAAAACGTAATTATCTGTGCAGCACCTAGTTGTAAATTAGAGAAAGAGTAAGGTGTTTCTGAGAGTCCCACAGTTACCTTGATGGTGCAGCTGCTAGTGCAACTGGAATTGTATTCTGAGTGGCCTGGGTTCAAACCCAGGTAAGGCATTTAGTTCTTTCTCTCTCCTGTTTGTACGATTCTCTATTATCCCTTGAGAGGAGAAATTCCAGCTGGGGGTGGAGTGGTTGTGCTGTCAAAACACACATTGGCTCTGATTAGGACTAGAGCTCCTTGCAAAGAACAAGACCCCAATGAGAAATGAGCATCCTTTACCACACACTGATAAAGACCAAGGCTAGTCATGACCTGGGTTCAACCCAGTGTCCATGTATGGCCTTCCAATTCACCGACTGAGCCATCCTATGTCAGCTGCTGACCGAGCCATTTCAAATCAGCTACTGAACCTATGATCAAAACTAACTTGTATTCACAGCTGGTCCCACTTCTCCCTCACCCCCCGTGTCACTAATCAACCTTCACTTCCAAAGATGGAAGGTTGGCTTCCTCCCAAACACTCTTCCAGTTCACCCTTAATCCCCAAGAGGAACAAGTCTAAATTGACCTATGACAGGTGTACACCAACTGATCGGTATAGCGCCATGCAGTCCAAGGTGAGGTCTGGGTGTTTCAACATCTGCCTGTTCAGGTGTGTGGCTTCTCTGATCCCAACACAGTACATGAAGGAATGCCCACACGTCCCTCTTGAGCACTGTAGTGCACAAGCTTGGGGAACAAAACAGTGACAGGTTAGTCAACTGAGAAGCATCCTGACATAGGATCTGTATCAAAGGAGCATCAGCCCACCTCTTTCAGACTAACCTTGTCAAACCCTACTACAGCCACCTCCAAGGCTACCCCTGTCTGGAAGGGGTGCAATACCATAGTGGGTTCAGTCCTAGAAATGCCACAACCTTCTTGGTGACCCCTGCCACCTAGTACAGAATCACTAGTTTTCCATCCCCCTGAATGAGGAGGCTGCCAGGGAAAGGTGATCTGGAGTCCAGAACAGTCTCCACTCCCTGAATGGGGCAGAGAAAGATCACTAATTTCTCCACCTGGATACTGTAGCCTCTTCAGGTGTGGTCAGTTTTGGACCACTAGAGGGTGATGGTCAAATCTTCTGAGTCTACGTTCACACCCACCAGCCACAAAACCTCCTCGGACCTGTGTGAGGCACTAGATTCTACTGCCACATTCTCCACCCTGAAGGCACCATAGAACAGCAGCAGGAAAGTAGCCCCTAAGAGGTTGGCTTCTGAAGCTGATGAACAGAAGCTGTGCAGACAGCACACCATGTGCCCAGTAATGGATTGGATATTGGTTGGCATGAATCGAGGGTATTCACCCCCCCTCGGCCTAGCCCTACATGATTTTCTTAACTCCATTGATTGTTCCAGATCATGAACACCCTCCAGTGAACTCATAAATGCAGTTACCCATAGATGCCCCAAGCCCATGACATGGGCTGCACCCCATCCCTCCAGTTGGATGACAAACCTCACCATGGAGCACACTGGCATCGGCCACCTTACCTGCAGGCTGCACCTATCCATAAGCCTGTAAAACTCTCTTACAGAAGCCTCTGGCTTTCATGGTGTAATCAGACTCCCACCCTTGACTAAAAGAACACAATCTCTCATCACCCAAACTCTCATAAGCGGTGTGGTACCAGGGTCCTTTCAGCATCTGCATGTGGAGCCAGCTCTGTAAACCTGGATAACTACAAATAAGAAAACGTGTCAGTGATGATATTCCTATATTCTGCTAAATGCCTCACGCAAAAATAGTGGTTATGCTCATGGCAACGCAAAACCAGTACTCATAGGAGGTAGGTTACCATGGCTGTCTTGGCAGTCTACTACTTGATAACCTCAGCTACTGTCTGGTTATCCAACCAAAACTTGATCAGTCTGTTCAGTAGGTCCTCCCTCCACATCCATATGGTCACCACAGTTAGGAACAGCTCAAGGAAGGTGATAGCCTTGCAAAAGCCCAAGGTGACACGTTTAGGGTCCAGGTCTCTACTGCCCATTTCCCACCCAGAAAGACTACAACCATTGCCCCTGTTGCATTTGTGAAGAGCTGCAGTTCAGTGGCAAACACCCACTCTTCCTGCAATGTGGTGACCTAGTTAAACTGGATAGGAAGAATTCCCAAACTGTTAAGTCCTTCTATATTTCTAGGCCCAGCTGCAGCCAGTGTGGGGAGGCAGACCCCTGCAGTAGCCCTGGCTAGTGCCAGGGTAAAGGCCCTCCCTAAGGCAACCAATCTGGATGCAACATAAAGCCAGCCCAGTAATTACTGGACCTCTTTCAGTTGCAGGTTGGTGGCTCCTTTCACCTAGGTAAGTTGACCTGAATCTTTCTGATCTTATCCACTAGCAGATGGGACTGTGTCACTAAGGAGTCTAGATCAAGCTTCGGGATTATCAAGGTGGTGACAGGCCAGTCTGTGTTTACCAGGGCAACGGGGATAACCATCTCACAGTCCACTGTAAAAACCCATCTTGCTACATCCTTGGGGGTGGGGCCTATATGAAGAAAATCATCCAACTAATGTACTACAGGCCCCAACCCAGCTCACTGGTGGAACACCCATTCCAAAAAGGCACTTAGCTATCCAAAACCACTGTAGTCCACTGAGCAACCCATGGGCATTACTTTATCACAATAGTATTCCCATTTAAATATAAAACTCAGCAAGTCACAGTCATCTGGGTGAAGAGGGAGGAAACAAAATGCTTATTAAGTGTTGCTCTGCCACAGCATGTTCCCCTGACCCACTCCTAATACCTGAGATAGCCTTATCTAGGGTGGCATATGCCACTGTGAACTTGTCTTTGGGGATAAAGTCATTGAGTGAATGCCCCACTTGACATCAGTGGCAATTTAACTGGAATGCTCATGACTCTTTTTTGGGAACTAACCCTAGCAGGGAAACCCTCAGTTTTTCCAAGGAGGTTGCTGGGAAGGGACCAGTAACCCATCCTGTCTCTACATTCTTAGCAAGCTTTTGGTGAGCAGCCTCATTATTCTCTGAATGGACAACAGGTTGTCAGCCTCTCGGGCCACCTTGGAGTCCTTGTATCAAAATCAAAAACCTAGTATAAAATCATTGTATAAACTTACTACTGCTACCTGATCCAAGTTCTTATCCAACCACAACTTCAGAAAAATAAATTTTTCTTGGTGAATGCACCAACAGGGAGGGTGTTACCTGCCCATTTGTTATGCTTGGCATCCTCCCCCCACTGTTCTACTCCCCCATTCCATTGCAAAACCCATTCTCATCTTCCCCTCAGAAGTTAAGCAACATAACCCTGCCTGGTGTGATCCTCCACATTTGGAACACACATGGTTGAATCTGTACTGTGTCCTGCCACAGGACCATTTGTTAAAATCCTATCATGTTTCGTTTTTTTTTCAGTCTTTGGTAACCGGGTAAGGCCCATTAGGCACAAGTGTCTGTTTTCAGGGGCGACCTGGGAGCACTAGGCGGTTAAGTGACTTGCTCAGAGTCACACAGTATGCAAGTGGAGGTTGTGAGAATCAAACTCAGGTCTGGTCTACTGGATGTACCAAGCTTGTTCACACCTCATTCCTCTATCCTTTAGACTATTCTGCCATGCCCCCAAAGATGTAGAGGGTTCCTCACCTGCTCCTGCTGCCTTCCTTGGGATCATGGTCTCTAGCCAGTAGTCCAGATGCCATGTGGCCCACTGGACATGCCTGTGGTTGACCATTTGCTGCCTATGTTTCCCATCATAAGTGAGCCATGCCATGCACCCATGTTTTTTTTTGCACTCCTTATAACAACCATGTAGGTCAGCACTGGGATGGCAAGGAAGGGCTGATTCTCCCAGATCATGGCCATGTAGTGGGTGAACCCAGTAGTCCTTGTATCAATGTATTTTCCCTTATCAGACATGTCCCCTAGTTTTCTGCCTAACAAGAGAGGAGCTGCAGCCATCTCTGATGCTTACTATTATCTTTCTCCTCTGCCCTTATAACTGATTCTTTATCCAGGATGGTGAATACATCTACATACTCTCTCTTCCAGATTTATCTCTTTCATGACCAGAGTAATATGTTCTCTTAGTGGTTCAATTGGAAGATCCCATTCAGGAGCCCCACTGTGGAGAGGGGAGCATCCCAGACAGTGGACCAGAGGGACGAACTCCAACTGAGCAGTAAGGGGTAAATTTGGCTAGCTGACCTAACTGTGTTACCCCAAGGGTTGTACCCTGTTCCATTGTCCCTGTTGCCAGGCAAGATACTCCTTGAACAAAGATTGGTGCTCACTAGGACCCCCCCACTTGCCCTAAAGTCACATTTAAACATCATCTAAAGCACTGTGGACATGGAGGGCCCATCTCCTTAATCTCTTTCCTCTGTAGTTATCCTGACATGGCTAGGAATCACTGCTGGCTTTCTTGTGTCCTCTGGAACCTTTGTCTGTGATTTCTTCTTCACCTTCTTTGCACGTGGGGCCCACAGCTGCTGAATCATTTCTATTTCTTATCCAGTGACTTCTAGGCAACATCTGCTCTCTTTCTGTTCCGCTGCACTCCTTTTCTCTCTGCTGGGCATCTTCTTTGTTCAGCCTGATCAAAACACTGTGGAACTTGGTGCAGCACTCCACTAAGCGCCAATGCTGGATTTCTGCTCCGAACAAACTAACCTGTGAATACTAACTCTTTGTACTGCAGTTTCAGGTTCACTTCTACGCTGCTCCAAGTCTTCCTGGATTCTTTACTGGTGTCTTTCGAAGTCTTCCAAAAATCTACTCCCAGGAGGCTGGTGCAACAAAGAAAGTCTCTCTCTCCCAGGTTGCAGCCACCTATATAGAAATGTGACTCCAGATCACAGTCTCAGACATGACTCTGCCTGTGTTTCATCCCCTGTTTTATTAGTTGGAGGACTGAGCTGCTCCTGTTAAGCCCTGTTTGAGGATATTCAGCCAACTGGGTGTTGAGTAATGCTAATGACATCAGACACTATATTCTCTCCTGTGCCAGAGCTGCCCCAGCATTCTTACAGGAAATGGGAGGGGTTAAGCCACTCATGGTTCCAGCCCCCTTCCTCCATACCTGATCAGAATGCTGGTAGGAGGTAAAGGTCTACCTCCAGGGTAGGGATGACTTCTATAAGACTATCTGGCCAAGACTCATATTTCCAGTTCTAGCCACCTCCAGCCCCCTAGCCTCTCTGCCCTGCAAACTTGGTATGTGCACCTATGGTAGGACATTTGAAACTCCAACCCGGGGACTTCTGGTGACATCATAGAAACAAAGAAACATAGAATTTGATGTCAGATAAGGACCGCTTGGCCAACCTAGTCTGCCCATTTTCCTACCTAACAGATAAGCTGCAGATCCTGGTTAACCAACAGCTTACTTCCTCCTACCCCCCACTAGGACTGCCTTATGTCTGTCCCATGCATTCTTGAATTCCTCCACTGTTTTTGACTCCACGACCTCCTCAGGGAGGCTGTTCTATGCATCCACAACCCTCTCTGTGAAAAATACTTTCTCACATTACCTCTGAGCCGTCCCCCCTCTATCTTCAAATTGTGCCCCTTTGTTCTTGCACATCTCTTTTTCTGAAAGATGCTACCCTCATGGACTTTGTTGATTCCCTTGAGGTACTTGAAAGTTTCTATCATGTCCCCTCTCTCCCTTCTTTCCTCAAGGGTATACATATTAAGCTCTTTTAGTCTTTCTTCATATGTCTTCTGGTGCAGACGTGCACCATTTTGGTTGCCCTCCTCTGGACAGCCTCCACTCTGTCTATGTCTTAACGGAGATGGGGTCTCCAGAACTGCACACAGTACTCCAGATGGGGTCTCACCAACTGTCTGTACAGAGGGATAACAACTTCCTGTTTTCTACTATTGATGCCTCTTCCTATGCATCCCAGTATCCCCCAGCCTTCCTTACTGCCTTCTCCATTGCTTGCCCACTTTAGGTCATCTGATATAATTACCCCAGGTCCCTTTCCATTTTACTGTTGTCAGTATCTCACCCCCATTGTGTACGCTTCTGGGTTTTGTTTCCCATGTGCATTACCTTGCACTCTTTGCATTGAATCTGAGCTGCCATACATTTGACCATTCCTCCAACCTTGCCAATACCTTCTCATCCTTTCCACTCCATCTTGTATCAACCCTGTTGCAGATCTTTGTGTCATCTGCAAAGAGACATACTTTTCCTTCAGTTCCTCTGCAATGTCACTTATAAAACATTAAAAGGACCCGGTGCCAGTGCTGAACCTCCTGGTACCGCTGGTAACCCTCCTTTCTTCACTGTGTACTCCATTTACTACTACCTTGTGTCCTGTTGTCTCAGCCAATTTTTATCCAGGCTACCACCGGGACCCACTCAAGGCTAGCTAACTTGTGTATTAATCTTTTGTGTGGGACTGTATCAAATGCCTTGCTAAAATCTAGGTAGGCCATGTCCATGGCCCTCCCTGGTCTACTACTTTGGTCACCCAGTCAAAGAAATCTATTAGATTTGTCTGACACGACCTTCTCCATCATGAATCCATGTTGCCTTGGGTCCTGTACCCCACTGGCCTTTAGGTACTCAACAATTCTTTCCTTCAGAAGTGATTCCATCATTTTCCCTACCACTGAGGTCAAACTAACTGGTCTGTAGTTTTCTGCCTCTGTCCTGCTCCCACTTTTGTGAGGAGGAATCACATCTGCCCTCCTCCAGTCCTCGGGTACCACCCCATCCTCCCCTGATTTGTTAAAGAGAGTAGTCAGCGGTGTCACTAGTTCTACCCTTAGTTCTTTTAGAATTCTTGGGTGAATCCCATCAGGCCCCATTGCTTTGTCCACCTTCAATTTTATTAGTTCTTTCAGAACCCTTTCTTCTGTAAATGGACTGGTATCGACCCCATCTTCAGAGTGTTTCTCTTGTTTGGTTTAGGTACCTCTCCCTCCTCTTCCTTTGTGAATACTGAGCAGAAATATTCATTCAGTATCCCTGCTTTTTTACTGTCACCCTCTACCCACATTGCCTCCCCTTTATTAAGCCTCAGTATCCCTCTTTTGGTCTTTCTATGCTCCCTAATGTACCTATAAAAGGTCTTATCCCCCTTCTTAACAGAACTGGTTATCCTTTCCTCGGTTTGGGTCTTTGCTATTCTGATGGCCTTCCCAGCCTCTTTCTGCTTTAACTGATTAAGTTCTTTGTCCTGCTCCTTCTGTGTTTCCTTATATTTCCTGAATGCTTTCCTTTTCTCCTTAACCTTCCCTGCCACCTCTTTTGAGAACGATAGCGTTTTTTTCCATCGTTGTGTTTTATTGATTTGCTTTACACAAAGGCTTGTTGCCTCTGTGATGGCTGTTTTGATTACTCTCCATTGTTCCTCCACTCCTCCTTCTTGCCTGTTTGCTAGTGCTTTTCTGAGGCACTCTCTCATTTTCCCAATGTCAGCCCTCCTAAAGTCCAATACTTTTGCTTTTGTATGGCTTGACTGTATGGCTGTGTTTATCGTGAACCACACTGTTTGGTGGTCGCTTGTTCCCAGATGGCTACCCACTTCTAAATCTGAGATTCTTTCTCCATCCCCATTTGAGAGTACCAGGTCTAAGATTGCTCCCTCCCGAGTGGGTTCCAGTACTAGCTGTCTGAGGCATGCCCCCTGTAGGGCATCAAGAATGACCCTGCTCTTGGATGTGCCTGCAGCAAAGGTGCTCCAGTTAACATCTGGCATGTTCAGGTCCCCCATCAACAACAGCTCCCCTTTTTCTGCCATTCTAAGGAAGCCTTCTGTCATTTCCTTGTCCATTCCCTCCCCCTGAGATGGGGGTCTGTATACAACCCCCATGCAGATTGTGGTGCCATTTCCTGTCTCCAGGGTGACCCAGGGTACCTCATCTGCTCCCTGTTTACTCTTTAGTTCTGTTGCTTTGATCCCTTCCTTTACATAGAGAGCTACTCCTTCTCCTCTTTTACCCTCCCTGTCCCTCCTGTAGATTGTGTATCTTGGTATGTTGACATCCCAGTCATAGTTCTCTGTGTACCATGTTTCTGTGACTGCCACAATATCTAGGCAACTCTCTTCCATCAAGGCCACTAGTTCAGGGAGCTTGTTACACAGACTATGGGCATTGGTACTCATCACCCTCCACTTTTTGATAGCCTTACCCCTTTTAGCCCCATTCCTGTCCTTACTGCCTTTGCCTTTTTTTACATTTACCTCTGTTCTGCTCCCTAATAACTTATCTACCTTGGTGTTTACCTCACTAATTACCATGTTTTGTGGGGGGAGGCTGGGATTTCCCTGCTCCTTTTCAGTGCCTCCCCCTTGGCTAGTTTAAATGCTTGCCAATGAAGCATTTAAACCTCTCACCTAGGATCCTGGTTCCCCCGGACACATGCAGACCATCGCACCAGTATAGATCTGCATCCCTCCAGGTGGCTCCCCAGTCCCTAATGAAGCCAAAACCCTGAGCTCCACACCAGTTTTTCAACCACTCATTGAATTCTCTGGTGAGGAGTGCCCTAGCATCACCCTTGCCATAGACAGGCAGCACCTCCGAGAAGGTTACCGTATGCGCTACTTGTCTAAGACCCCTCCCCAACTCTAAAAACTCCTTTTGCACCACTCTGATCCCATTCCTAGCCAGGTCATTTGTCCCTAGTTGGACAATGACATCCAGCTCCCTCCCTCGTGCAGCTCCTCCCATGATCCTGAGTATTCGCTTCCTGTCCTTCCAAGCCGTGGCACCAGGAAGGCACTTTACCTCCCTCTCCCCTTCCTCCCCCATTTTTACCCCCTAATGATTGAGTCCCCTACCAGAAGTTGTTTCCTTCCTGTGGGGTCCCATGCCACCCTCCTGTGGGTTTCTTTGTGAAGGTTCCCAGCATCCTCCCTAGGTCTCCATTGCAGGTGCCTCCATAGAGGAACCACTACCCACCAGAAGAGCGAATGAATTGTGGAGAGGTACAGCTGGAGGGATGCAACTCTGTTCCACCACTCTCTCCCCTGAGCCCACCCTGGTCCAGCCGCTCCTCTTTCTTGGCAACCTCTGAGGTAGTGGCATTGGCCCTGGTGGTCCCTGGGTGGAGGAGGAGGTTTCACGAATCCTAGCCAGGTCCGCCTGGAGACAGGCAACCTCCCCTCTCAGACCAGAGAGGTGCTTGCAAATAGGGCAGTATCGCAGCCTCCAGAATGTCTCCTGGAACACTGCCACCCCACAACCATTGCACTGCACCACTCCTATCATGTCTTATTTTGTGCCCCCTCTACTGTTTCTCTGTATTCTTACTCTCTCCTCTCCTTACAACTCTCACCCTTCCTGTTCTGGGACAGCAACTTCATATCTTCTTCAGTATCCTCATTCTTCCTTGCTCAATGTCAGACCACCAGCAGCTGGGGGGGAGAGTGAGCTACTTTTTTCCTTTACGGTTGACAAAACCAATGTTTCTCTATGATCCTTCCCTTCCTACTCCCAAACAAGAAGTTCCTGTTTACAGACAAATCCAGTGGCTATAAAAGTAGAACTAGCTTTGGGTGGGTGGGAGGAGGGGTGGGATGGAAGGCAATTAGTAAGAAAAAAGGCTAGCAACAGGAAGTTGTAATTTGAGTCACCTGCTTTTATAGTGTCTAAGCCACACCCCCAGTTAAGCTCTCTTTCCTCCTACTGGTTTAGCAAAGTCAACTGATACAGTACCCTTCCAGCACAGAACACACACTAACTTTCTTTCTTTTCTTTCTTTTTTAAACCCTAAATAAGACCCCTTCTACTTCTAATAAAGTATCTGTCTACTTAATCTCAACAGACACTGACTCCTGCTGAGATATAAGTTTTAAATTAATAAGAAAATGTAGCTTCTTTTAGTTAGCTGCTTTCTGCTCTACAAGCAAGGCTAGCAACAGGAAGTTGTATTTTGAGTCACCTGCTTTTTAGTGTCTAAGCCATACCCCCAGTTAAGCTCTCTTTCCTCCTACTGGTTTAGCAAAGTCAGCTGATACAGTACCCTTCCAGCACAGAACACACACTAACTTTCTTTCTTTTCTTTCTTTTTTTAACCCTAAATAAGACCCCTTCTACTTCTAATAAAGTATCTGTCTACTTAATTTCAACAGACACTGACTCCTGCTGAGATATAAGTTTTAAATTAATAAGAAAATATAGCTTCTTTTAGTTAGCTGCTTTCTCCTCCACAAGCAAGGCTAGCAACAGGAAGTTGTAATTTGAGTCACCTGCTTTTATAGTGTCTAAGCCACACCCCCAGTTAAGCTCTCTTTCCTCCTAATTTCCTTCTACTGGTATCATCTCCTTCAATGGCTGCCTGATTCAAGAGCTACTGCCCCATATCTGATAAAACCTACTTCTTTCAACAACTTAACTTCAACAATGACTTTCCGAAAACATAGCTCAAGGTGTGGCTTTCTGCAAGACTAAAGGTGGGAGAAATAAATATGAGGCCTTACCTTTAGATGATGAGGGATCAGCTGCAGATATGTCAGACACCGGGACTTCAGAAATATCACAGGCCTAAACCATGGAGTCTGCTTCGGCATAAACACCTGAGAAAAAAATCAAGAGATCAAAAATTGGATTGTTTACTGTCAGAATTACAGGATTTTAAAGCACATTTCATTTCTTTTAAAAAGGACATGGTCACCTTCTGATCAGATCTCAGCCAACTAGAAACTAAGGTCACCACGTTGGAGCACCGCACTGACATTCAAGAAACCAGGCCACTACTCTATAAACAGTGCTTGTTCAGCAAGTAAGAAATAACAGGATATCATCAACTGGCAAGAAGATGCCAAGAACAGAAGTTGGAGAAAAAATATCAGGCTTTACGGAGTTCCAGAAAACCTTGAGATCACGGATACAATTGACTTTGTGGGCACTTTCCTCCATACCTTGCTCACTTTAGAACTGGAGATACAACTTGATATAGAACGTACCCACCGGGCTTTAGCCCAAACCCACCAGCACTACTGACAGACAGAGATCAATAATCATCCAGTTTCTAAAATATCACATAAAGGAATACATCCTGCAGAAGGCATGGTCACAAAAAAAAAGTATTCTACAGGCCCTGCAATGTTTTTTTTTTATAATGATTAAGTGCCTTACACATTGAAATACCACAGAGAGTACATTCCTTTATTTCCCATCCTATGGCAACATAAACTAATGTTCTATACCCCCTACCCCATATGGCTGGTGATTCAATTCCCAGAGGGACAGAAGACTTATTCTACTGCAATAGAAGCAGCCCAGGACCTGAAGAGCAAAGGTATAGACATTTCTCCATGAGGACAGAACTTCCAGCACAGCTCTAACTGCCGTACCTCAGACAGACTGCTACCCAACAACCTGGAACTTGGGCAGTCTGTGCTGGACACTCTTAAACAAATCATTCATCACCTTCAGGCACAACAAGACACTTAAATAATACAAAACAAGTGAAACCAGTTCATCACACCCAGGTAGTGTATGAGTTGGGGGGATGGGGTGGCTTTGGGGGGGTGCAGGGTCTGGGGTTCCTGCCGGTGGCTCTGCTGAGCTCTCAAAGGGCCATGTGTGTTGCAGAGGGGTGGGAGGGGATCCGACTATATTCTGGTCAGCTGGAGCCTGTAGTAGTCACAATGGTGCCCCTTGCCCTGCCTTTCCTCAAGTTGACCTCAATAATTCCATCTTGAGCATGATCAAATCTACTAGAATAAAAGTGATGGATGCTCTTGGATAGGGTCGGTAGGTTGGAGGAAGTAGCGGCCATGTGGCGGTGTGGTCGTTCTCTGAGAATCTCCTTTTATCCTTTTACATCTGCCTTGGCTATTGTGAAAGTCACAACTGTTTATGTGCCTTTAACTTGTTGCATCTCAAGCCTCCTCTGTATGCATATCTCCTGCTTAGAATCCCAGGGACAGTGGTGATCACAATCGCATGAGAGTGTAGCTGCTTCATGGATCCCTATTTTGTAGCTAAGAAAATACTAGACTATGCAGTCTGTTTCCCTCACAGAGGTCTTGCCGTTAAATAGGTTTTAACCTATGTGGCAGGATGAGTAGCAGCCGTGGCAATAATCTTCATTCTGGTGGTTTATCAGATATCTGCAGTGCCATGGACATAAGAGTTTCTGCTGCAAGTGCATTACCAAAGGCTGTGAGGGTGGGTCGGGGTTCCTTTTGTTTGTCTGGCCATGGCACGGCTGTCCCATGAGAGCAAAGCGAGGTCTGTGTGGGAACTCTTGCTGGTTCTGGGGCTCCTCTCCCATTGACCACCTATAGTTGTGCCCCACTTGTACTACTCTCTCCCCATTCTGTTTTGAGACCTTTTCACTGCACCATGTGGGGAACCGATTGAACTTAACACTCAATGAGTGCACCCATGACCTATTGAGATATAGTCAGGTCAAGTCAAGTCACGTTTATTTAAAAAGACACCCAATCCCAAAGGCTCTGGGTGCCGCACAAAACTTCACAGCATTTCGTACTTCATAAATATATAAAATAATATAATAAATATAAATAATCAAGATTAAACCCCAAAAGCTTGTGAAAATAAGAAGGTCTTCAGGCGAGTCTTAAAGGCAGTTATAGTGGGGGCCTCCCTAATTATAGCTGGTAAGGAGTTCCAAAGAGTGGGGGCAGCAACACTAAAAGCTCTGTCGCCATCAGATTTTAATCTCGCTCTTGGAACAGCTAGGAGGCCGCCACTAGAGGAGCGAAGATTACGGGAAGAGGAAGAAGGTACCAGGAGAACTGACATATAAACTTGCTTCCTCTGCTTGGAGCCCTGGGAATGCACTCTATCAGTCAGCTTATTGCAAACTTACTTAACCTTTTAGCTGGCATTCCATATCAGCATGTAGCTCTGAGATGTACAGGACCCCAGATTTCTGTTTCTTTTTTGTGGACTATACTACATGAGTTGGGACAGGATTTATTTTAAACCTTTCACTGACTATTTCATTTAAAGTGCTGCACTTAGCACAAATGGGGGGGGTGAGAGAGAAGAGGTAAAGAAGGCTGTTTAGGGGAAGGGAGAGGGAATGATTGAACAATTGGGTAGCCACTATTTTAAAAATATTTTTTTCCTACTGTTTCTCAGTGGGCATTTCAGCAATATAGAGGCTGTCTGACTCTGACACAGAGGCACATAGCATGCAGGTGGGGATGAAAGTACTCTTGACTGGGGTTGGCCAATGTAAAATATTTACTTTTCCTATACCAAAATAACATTTCAGGGAGGAATGACAACTAACTCCCTCCTTTTCTCTACTCTTTTCTATCTCCTTTTGCTTTTATAGAATAACCTTACTAAGTGTTATTTTCAAATTAAAAGTGCAGCAACATTAATGGGGGAATGGCCTAATGGATTTAAAATAAAATCACAAGGAGGTTCATCTTTCATTTTCCCTTTACAATTTAACTACCTTGGTCTGGATTCTCATTATGTATTCCCACCAAATAAAACAATAACAGGGTCTGGAGAACCTGTGACTTTTGAGGAGGCAAACAGATGAGCACCTTTTTACACTCCCAGACCCTTTTCCTACAATATGGTTTATTATTTTTTACTATCCATCTCCTGCTCCATTCTTATTTTTGAGGAAATATAACCCTCGCAGGAGCTTGACCTCACCTTGTGGCCACTCAATTCCTTAAGGCAGCCTGATTAATGGCAGCCTACTGGGGATCGTGATAGGGCATCCCCCATCATGGAAGTCACGCTAATGTTTCCAATTTTGAATATCTTTGTTAAGGGTGCTTTTTGGTACATCCTTTCTTCCTCATTGCCAAATTGGCCCAGTTGGCCAACCCTGTTAGAATGTTGGGTACAGTCACTTAGATTACCCATCCCATGTTGGGATGATTTTAAACTAGTTCGAATATCTTACCTTAAATTGCAGTACCTTAGAAGTGGTACACAAATAGAAGTGTTTGTACTGTGTTCATGTCGTGCGATATCAACTATTCAGCATAAATATGTATTTGAGTGTTGGGTTGGGGGTTGCATCTGATAGTGCTGCAGTGTGTGTGTGTAGTGGGGGCCCCCTTGGGGCTCAATTTTCCTTTGTTTTTTTACTAATATATTGTGAGTAGTAAACTAAAAATAGTATTTCACAACATGAACAGACTGACCGATCTGATCAAGTGGTACAGAACTCCTTGAAGTCTTAAGAAGCTGGTTTCTGATATTTATTTGCTACAGGAAAAGCACCCTAATAGTACAGAGCATCAAAAGCTCCTCAGATTTGGTTTCTCACACCTTATAGAATCTGACCATAGAAATGGCAGAAGACAGGGGTGGTAATACTGATTTCTAAGAACTCACATTTAATGTGGAAAAACAATATAAAGATAAGGAAGGCAGACTGGCACTGGCTGTATGATCTATGGAACAACTTCATTGTGGCGCCACCAAAAGTATTATGAGGGTGGCATGAGGGCCTTCAAAACTTTAGCTTATAGGCTTAGAAAGCAGAGTTTGTGGAGTACCTGAAAAAATACAACCTACAATGTGTCCAACAAGATGGTTTTCGGAAAGGGCACAGCACATCTACAGTCCTACTGGAGTTCACAGGTTTCATTCACCATACTCTTGATCAGGGTCAACTTGTTGGTGCAACATTTATTGACCTGACTAAAGCATTTGACACAGTCAGTCACCATTTGCTGAGACATCAACTTGCTTGGCTTGGTATATCTTCAGCAGCCCTAAAGTGATTCATCAGCTATATAGCAAACCACACACAACAGGTGAGAATAGGGTCTGCCCTTTCTGCTAAACTGCCTGACTGCTCTGGGGTTCCTCAAGGATCGATACTGGGACCCATTCTATTTAGCATCTTCCTCAATAATTTTCTGGCATCCTGTTCTGAACCAGTACTCCTCTACGTGGATGATGCGGTCATTTTCTCAAAGACTGTTGACCCTACCCTTCATTTAGGCCCAACTTCAGAAAAGTTTTACTGAAGCTGAGTCCTGGTTCATCTCTCATAAGTTGGTACTTAATTGCAAAAAAACAAAGGTCATGCTTTTCCATGGTATCCACAGCCAGCACAAAGACAAACAATTGGTTATTAAAAACAGTGCGGGTGTTGTCCTTGATCAGACTCAATCTTTTAAATATCTAGGAGTTATTCTGGATAGTACACTCTCCTACTGCAGCCATGTTGAGAATGTTGCCAAGGCAGTTAACATTTGCCTAGGCCTTCTACACAGGCAAAAACACTGCCTTACTACCGAAGCCCCCAGATTGGCTATCCAAAGTTCAATTGTGTCTATTATTGACTATGGTTTGGTCATTTATGGTTCCACCACAGACACAACCCTACGTTGGCTCACCACAGCTCTGAATAAGGCATGCCATCTACTAACTGGTGCAGCGTACCATACTCACACTTGTGATCTTTACAAACAAGCAAACTGGCTTCAACTCCGGGCTCATACTAGATATCAAGTCTGCCTTCTGACTAAGAAGGCAGATCTTGGTCTCCTACCACCAGGTTCCCTTCAGCTTTTCAGTCCCTTCTGGGGCACTTGGAGCACACAAAGTTCTGTGAGCCAAACTTTTACTGTCCCTCAGTGTTGAACCTCACTCTGACAGTGATCCATTGCAGTTAGAGCTGCTAATTTATTTAATTGCCTTCCTCCTGAGATTGCTTCGACTGCAACCTTGGAACCATTTAAGCGGAAGCTGCATCAATTCCTAGTTTCCAGAGCATCTTGTGACTGCTACATCTAATCTCTGCTGACAGCTAAATGCACTGGGACCTCACTCTCTTACCATTTTCCCCTGTATAGCCCTATCCTGTTGCTGCGCTATTCCACTCACAGCACTTCCTCCCTTATCCCTTTGCCATTCCTGCCCTCTTTTCATCCTACCTCATCTCCCCTTCCTTTACCCTTCCACTCCCACTTCCCCTCTCTCTCTCTCCTCTGTTTCCTCACCTTGTTCTCTCCCTCTACCCCCCACCCCGTGGGTCTTTCCTGCTTAAGCTTCATTGTGGAATCTCCCTCCTTGCTCTTGTTTTGCTCCTTCCACCCCCCAATTCATCCCCTGTACTTCTCTCCTTGTAATCCCTTTCATCCCTCTTCAGACAAGGCCACTGGCTGCACTTGACACAATATTTATCTTGCCATATTGTTCTTTTGTTTATGTAATTACTTTCCTCATGTTGTACTACTTACTGAAACCATTGTAATTTGCTATTCTTGTGACTTGACGTGGATCCTCTGTAAAAGAGCCCTTGGCTCAAAGGTCTTTCCGATTTGTTAAATAAATAAAATAAAATAAAAAATAAATAAATAAAGAGTAATCTGGTAATAGTCACCAAGATGAAAGATCATCATACGGGAAAAATTACCTCAGTTACCATTGAGATACTGAGAATATTTAGAGACTACTATTCTCGGCTTTATAAAGAGGAGATCCCCCTTCCTCCAGAGGAGTCTATACTACAATTTCTGGAGGGTTTACACCTCCCCACTCTCATGGAAACACAACAACAATCACTTATCAGGTCCACTGACTTTACCTTGAGTCGAAGTAGTGGGCCACTGACTTGTTGGGGTAATTTTCCTTCGGAAACGCTGATAGGAACCTGCGTCCTGCTGGTGGCCTTTCTGATGTGGAATCGGAAGTGGAACTGGAAGCCTGAGATTTGAAGACTGGAACTATGTTGCTCGCTGTTTTTTCTGATGTCATTGGGGCTGGTATATTGAATTTTGTATCCTGGGTTCATTTAAGGCTTTGTCTGGAAGTGTTTATAGCCAGACGGGACCTCTGCTGACTGCAAGTACTTTTCTTTTATGTATTTATTTAATGGAAATGGTGTGAGCAGTGAGAGTGCTCTGTAACATCTCTGAATCCACCTGTTTTCCTGATATATGTGAGAGATATTATCTGGAGGGTGGTTTTTAAATTATTTCCTTTTGTTTATTATTTTTATTGTTATTATTTTGATGTTTATTTATTTGTTGTATAATAAGCAGTGAGAGTGCTTAGTTTTAATAGGCACCAGGTAGTGAGAGGATCTGGGTGCTATAAAATTGTTTTTTGTTAGTTTAAATTTGGTTGGCCCCCAGGTAGTGAGAGGATCTGTGGGCTAAATCAATAAATAATATAATGTGTTAGGGAGGTTTATATATTTAGACAGTTTAGTTTAATTTAATTTAGTTGTCTGTTATTTCATTTTAATTTGAAGTGCGTATAAATTATTTAGTCATGGGAAGTGTGAGAGAAGTTTAGGATAGGTGCTGATCTTTGGGATTTTATATAATACTTACTGTGTTGTAAATTGAGCAGCTAGATGTGCCTGCTTGCCCTTCCTGTCCTGTGCTATTTGTCCTCTGCTCTCCATGCCTTCCGCCCCTTCTCTTCTCCCTCCACCTGCTCTTACCTATCAGCACTGTCGGGCATTAGGGACTGCTCGTGAGGGGGAGTCGGGGTGGGTGGGGAGCTGCAGACAGCGGAGTAAGTGGGGCTCTCCCACAGGGGTGGTTAGGCCCAGAAGATGCCCTGGGGCAAAATGGTACCTAGAACGTGGTGATTCTGTTCTGGTTCCCATACCCAAGGACACCTCCAATTTGGTAGGGCAAGTGGTTGGGACAACTCACCAACCTCATCCAACTCGGATGCTGTTATGCAATGCCAGATCTGTCTGCAACAAGACTGGTCTTATTTCAGACTTTGTTGCTAGAGCAGATCTGGTTTGCATTACAGAGACCTGGTTGGATGGGAATGCGACCCCTTTCTTAGAGGCCGCTGTTCCCAGCGGGTACTCGGTTATACATCGCCCGAGATTGGACCGTGGGGGGGGGGGTTGTAGTCTGTTTCAAGACCGAATTGGGCCTAACTGGTGTACCAGTTGAGAAGGCTAGGTCATTTGAGTGTACCGTGGTAGCTAGTGTAGGGTGCAGGATCACCCTCATCTACCGTCCACCAGGTGATGAGAAGCTATTCCTGCAGGAAATAGCAGATTTCGCTGCCGACATGGCTTTGGAGTCACCTAAACTGATGGTTCTGGGTGACTTCAGTGCCTGGGTCGACGATGAATCTTCACTTTTTGGGCAACATTTCCTCCAGGTGATGACATCTCTGGGCTTTACACAGGTTGTTTCCTCAGCTACATACAAGGGTGGTCACTGTCTTGACCTGGTCTTCCTCCTGGAGATTGAGGCCTCCGATTTAGTGGTGGAACCAGTCAGTTGGTCTGATCATTACTCAGTTGGGTTCAATTTTGAGGCCCCCCTGGGTAGGTCGGCCCCTGTGGAGTTGGTCAGGTACCACCCTTTGCGGGACTTGGTCCTTGAAGACTTGATGGCGGTTATTGACTTCTCATTGTTGGATGAGTCTTGCACTGATCCTGAGCAGCTGGTAGTGGCCTATAATGGGGCCATATCTGCAGCCCTCGATCAGATTGCTCCTGTCCATGTTCACCCCCTTCCGTGTCACCCTGAAGCCCCATGGTTTGATGGGGCTCTGAGAGAGTTGAGGAAATTGAGGCGTAGGTTAGAGCGTCGTTGGAGGAAGACTGCAGCTGATGCCAACCACCTTATTTTGCTAGAGCATTATGAACTCTACCAAACAGAAATTTCCCATAAGAAGGCAGAATTCCTGTCCTGGGAAATTTCTGTCACATGGAATTGACTGGCTAAACTCTTCAGAACTGTTGACAGACTGTGCACCCAAGCCTGTCAGCAGCTCTGTTGAGTTTTTACAGAAACAGATTGTGATGAGATCGCTTGCTTCTTTGTGAATACGGTTGACGACATCAGGAAGGAGTGTCACCAACTTCACTCTAAGGGGGTTGCTGTTGATCGGTGCCCTGTCGCAGAGCCTGGAGTTTCCTGGAGTACCTTTGGCCTGCCGGATTTCATAGACATTATGATGATTGTCCAGGAGATGCATCCCGCATGCTATAGTTTAGACCCAGGCCCTACTTCCCTGATTTTGGGTTGTAGTGAGATAATTGGCCCGGTCTTAGCTCGGATTGTCCAGTGCTCTTTAGATATGGGTGAGTTCCTTAGCTCCCTGAAGGAGGGGGTGGTGATCCCCCTCCTGAAAAAAGCTTCTTTAGAAATGGAGAACCTAGCAAACTACAGGCCTATCTCTAACCTCCCTTTCGTGGGGAAAGTTATTGAGAAAATTGTGGTTGCTCAAATGGATAACCATTCAACCATCCATAATTTATACAAACCTCTCCAATCTGGTTTTTGTAAGAGACATAGTACTGAGACTGCTCTGGTTTGGGTGCTCAATGATCTCCTGATGGTGAGAGATCGGAGACACCGTTCTATCTTGGTTCTCCTGGATCTATTATCAGCTTTTGATACTGTGGATCATGGGGTTCTGCTCGAACATCTGAGGTTCATCAGTGGGCTCTTGGGTACAGTCCTTGGATAGTTTTCATCTTTCCTCATAGGGAGAATGCAGAGAGTGGTCTCGGGTTTATTTTCATCCGGAGCCTTCTCTCTACCATGCAGGGTACCTCAGGGCTCGGTTCTGTCCCCCATGTTATTCACAGTATATATGCTACCCCTCAGAGACATTATAAGATGGTATGAGCTGAGGTTTCACTGTTATGCTGATGATACTCAGCTCTACCTGTCTTTTGTGCCTGACCAGGTTGGTGCTATCTCGGTACTGAACAACTGCCTAGCAGAAATCCAAGATTGGATGAATTCCAGCGGTCTAAAGTTGAACCCAGGAAAGACTGAGGTTTTGGTTGTGGACCCGGGTCATAGGGTAGAGGGACTGAAGACTGGGCTTCCTTCCAGTTTAGTCCTGGGGGAGGACCAGATTTTCACCTCTGAACGGGTGTGTAACCTGGGAGTGGAGCTTGACGTTGGTCTGACTCTTCGACATCAGGTATCGGCAGTCATCAAGCTGGCCTTTTTCCATCTTAGGAACATTGCCAGGATTAGGCACCTTGTTCCATCCAGTGACCTGCCTATTTTGGTCCATGCCTTTGTGACATTACACCTTGATTACTGCAACTCCCTTTATCTAGGGCTTCCTGGGGTTGATATCCGCCACTTGCAGCTAGAGCAGAACGTGGAAGCACATTTGTTGACTGGGGCATCTAGAAGATCTCATATCACCCCTGTGCTGCACGCTCTGCACTGGCTGCCAATACAGTGGTAGATCACCTTTACGGTAGGTCTTTTGACCTACAAAGCTCTACGTGGATTGGGTCCCGATTACTTGAAAGAGCTCCTGGTTCCTTACACCCCTCTGCAACAGCTCCGCTCGGCTGATGAGTGGTTGCTGGAGATTCCAGGGGTTAACTTGAAATCATCTGGCGCACGTGCCTTTGGATTTGCGGCACCTACCCTCTGGAATTCTCTGCCCCGTCGGCTCTGGGAGTGCAGGACGGTGGGGAGTTTTAAGCAGGCACTAAAGACTTTTTTATGGGGAAAGGCGTTTCCTGTTTTATCCTGATTTCATATTTTATGTATCTGAATATGTGTTCTGTTGTGTACTAATATTGTACAGTGCTTTGAAACACTGAAAGGCGCTTAATTAAATACATTTTATTATTATTATTATTATTATTTTGACTTCTGAGATACAATTTACAATCTGCCACCAAAAGAATGGGAAATGTCCAGGCCCGGATGGATATGGTGCAGAATTCTACAAGTCTGCCCTAACTTACATTCAAGATCCCTTACTCTGATTCTTACAAGCAAGCCACGAGATGGCAGAATATCTCACCTCCTGACAGCAAGCCACTATTTTGGCTAGTTTGAAACCTTAAAAGGCCATACACTTATGTGACTCCTATAGGCCTATTTCAGTTCTACCAAGACTACAAAATATATACAAGCATTCTGGCTCACCAATTAGATTCA
This sequence comes from Neoceratodus forsteri, assembly GCA_016271365.2. Classification (NCBI taxonomy): domain Eukaryota; kingdom Metazoa; phylum Chordata; order Ceratodontiformes; family Ceratodontidae; genus Neoceratodus; species Neoceratodus forsteri. The sequence goes on from CM057453.1 coordinate 160,771,691, forward strand.
ATTCTACCAGCAATCATTCACCCAGACCAATCTGGTTTCATAAGATATAGATAAACTATTGATAATATTAAACTAACACTATATATTATTAATCATGCCCATTATACTAAAACCCCTTTACTCATTTTGAGTTTAGATGCTCAAAAGGAAAGCATTTGACAGAGTCTCATGGTCCTTTTTGCAACACACCCTCACTAAATTTCATTTTCCCTCTGAATTTTTGAATTTTGTTAAGGGAATCTATTCAGATCCCCACCCTATATTGTAAACATACGTTTGTATAACTTGAACAACATCTCTGATGATATCTAAATGTATGTATGACATAATACTGAATTGATGCTCTGAACAATGTACTATCCTGAAAATTCAGTTAAAACAAAGTTGAAAAAAAATATTGGAAGGGGGTGGATTTCACCTTAGTGGCTTTGTTCCCAGAGCTGGGCCCCCTCACTCCAGAGATTGCCCTACCATTGCACTTCCCTCCGCAAATTAGGCAGATGTACCAGTTCTGCCTTTCAGGGATTATGCTGACACCTGCAGAAAAAGCTATTACCAAATTGTGGTTGCAGCGCTGTACCCCATAGATTTGACAATGGGCGGACATTATATAAATATATATTTATATATATAGGAAAGGATGATGACTTGACTACAAAACAACCTTGCTAAAATACAGACTAGATGGACAGCTTGGTTCTTGTACATCTCTGACCATTTAACTGATCTTGTCCCATAGCAGCAGAGAGAGATGAGAGCCATTGCACAATTGGGCCAGTCAGTCCTATATACACTGGGCCTAATATTCAGAATTGCACCTGGCAATGGTGCAAGTGGTGGTGTGCAATGAAATTGAGTTGCACTGGAGCAACTAAGGGATATATTCGAAAAAGATGTGCCCTCTCTTCTGAATATAGCGACTAATGTGCATGGCACAAATACAGTACAGTGCATCGGCGCATCCCCCAGACAGGTCTGAATACCAGGAATGGGAATGCTCCAGAGCAACTGGAGCTGCACTAGGTGCAATGCCCAGATATTCAAACCTGGATATGCAAATGGAGTCATTAGGCATGCAAGGTGCAAATGGGGGCCATTTGCATGTCATTATGGTCCCATTCGCATGTGTTTTGCAGGACTGGCCAGCGAAATGCTCCTGCACCCTGCACAGCATGCAGTGCTGTCAGAGGAGGTCAAGCGGTACCCCCTACCTATCTTGTAACCCCTATTGTCCAACATTACGTTAAGTCCCTGGAAGTCTAGTGGTTCCCTCCTCCCTGCCTGTGCCACCGTTTGCTGTAATAATAATTATTCTAAGATTCCTGGTGGTCCAGTGGTTCCCCCTTCCCTGCCCATAACCCCAATCACAGTAAAATAGTCATTCAAAACACCCCGGTGGCTCAGTGGTTCCCCCCTCCCTACCCATACACCTGATCACTGTAAAATAATAATTCGAATCACACTGGTGGTCTAATGGTAACCCCCTTCCTGCCTGTAACCCCAGTCACAGTAAAAATGTAACTCCCCATTCCCTGGTAGTCTAGTGGTACCCTCATCCCCCACCCACAAAACCCCAGCCCACCCACTCCCCCCATCAGCAGCAGACAGCAAACCCACCCACATACCTCCATGGCTGCCCGCCGACTGACAGCTTACTGTATCAGCTGCAAGCCCATTGGTCCATAGTGAGACATCCACAATGTAGACTAATGGGCTTGCAGCAGATACTGTAAGCTGTCAGTCAGTGGGCAGCCACAGAGGTATGCGGGTGGGTTTGATGCTCACTGCTGATTGGGGGAGGCTGGGTGAGCTATGGATCCTGTGTAGGTGGGGTGGTGGGGGTACCACTAGACTAGAAACAAAAGCAAAACAGCTACTACTGTTAGACTGGAGCATGCACAGTAACTAGAAAGAAAGAAAAACGAACAAACTGGCACTGAACCATTACTGATAGAAAAACAGCCTTTATTTAATACATTAAAAAGGCAACATACTCAGTGAGACACACTCCACAAAGCAGGATGCACAGTGACCCTAACCGGTTTCACACCTAGTGCATCATCAGGGAGATGACGCACTAGGTGCGAAACCGGTTGGGGTTACTGTGCGTCCTGCTTTGTGGAGTGTGTTTCACAGGGTATGTTGCCTTTTTAATGTATTAAATAAAGGCTGTTTTTCTATCAGTAGTGGTTCAGTGCCAGTTTGTTCATACCACTAGACTACCAGGGAATGGGGAGTTACATTTTTACTGTGATCGGGGTTACAGGCAGTGAAGGGGCTACCACCAGACCACCAGGGAGTTTCAAATGAATGTACTGTATTACCACAATTGGGGTTACGGGTGGGGAGGGAGCTATCACTAGACTACCAGGGTGATTCTAATTATTATTATACAGTGATTGGAGTTACCGGCAGGGAAGGGGTACCACTAGACTACCAGGGAGATTCAAATTATTATTATACAGTGATTTGAGGTATGTGAGGGGAAGGGGGTGCACTAGACTACCAGGGAGTTGGCCTTTATTTTCATACAACAATCAGAGGGAGGGGGGTACCACTAGACCACCAGGGAAATATGTGGGTGCTTGTGAACGGTGTTCTCGGGGGGAGCCACCCACGGTTGGCAGCTGCTGTGTTGTACATTGCAATACAGCAGCATGCCTGTGGGTGGTTAGCAGTTGAGCCATTTTTTACTGCTCAACTTTGATCCCAGGTATGTGACACATCTCTGGGATGTGCCAACAGCTGCGCCACACATCCCAGGCTGAATATTGGGATGTGCTGCATATGCATGGGCATGCCACCTGGAGATGTTCTGTATTCATTATCTTTGCACCTCGGTGCATCAGGAATTGAGCTGCGCAATTCCAACTTTTGAATATTGCCCCAGGGCACATTTCTGGGGTTGTGCTGGTGAAACTCAGTTGTGCCAGGTGCAAACCCTTTGAATATCTTGGCCCCTATATACTTCTTTTTCCATCCATTTGGGCAGGGGGAAGAAACACTATCCCACACTTACATAAACTGGATACCCCTTGATGTGGTCCCTTCCCTCCACCCTATATTGTAAACATACATTTGCATAACTTGAATAACATCTCTGATGATATTTATATGTATGTATGACATGATATTGAATTGGTGCTCTAAACAGTGTACTATCCTGAAAATTCAATTAAACAGAGTTAAAGAAAAAGAAAATCCACCCCCTTAGTTTCTCACTGCAGCAGCCTACTTCACTTATATTTCATTGTATCCGAGGCAAAAAATAATAAAAAATAAAGACAGATTTCTGTGCCTTGCACTACCAACTATCAGTAAATAAAAAATTGGCTAATAAGTCCTTCAAAAAATTCCCTCTGCACCTTTCCTAGTCTGCTGAATTTACTCTGCCATGCTCCAGCTGCAGGGCCTGCAATTACCAATGCGGGCTCACACTGCACCCTCGTTTCAATTGCAGTACACAATTTCAGCAGGCCAGTAAAACTGAGTGCTGGAGCAACGGACAGTAGAGTGAGACCAGTCGAATCGTTGCCCCTCCTCTGTCACAGCACACAATTTTCACTAGCCTGCCTGCCTGAAACTGCAGTTAAAAGTTGTTAATATGTGAATGTGAATGATAATGCATGAGTCTCTAATGATTACTATTGTTTGCTGATCAGAAATCTCCCTTCTAACATGAAAAATGTCCTTTTAGTAGTCAGGTACTTCTCCCGTGAGAGAGCTGGAAATAGCACCGATATCTGCAGCATGAGGAGTTCTCTATCTCCCCCCCTGTCTGATTGGCTGCTGCATGTCATGTGGCTTATCACCAACCTTTACATGCTCAGTATGTACCGCCCCACCCCATCCACAAGCAAGTCTACATCTGACATGCCAAAGTGCAGAAGGGAATCAGAGTTCCTTCAGACTGGCTTCACTGATGTCAGAACTACCAGATTTCGACATATTCACAAATGTAAGTCTAGCATTGGCTCATCCTTATTTTTCACTATAAGGACAGCATTTATGTGTGTCATGCTTGGTCGTGCTACCCTGTAGAGTACAGAGAAGGTTGAGAGTCTTGGCAGTGGGCAGTAGCCAGCATGTAGTCAGTTGGCAGCCTACCTGTTCCCTCTATCATCAGGCACTTATCTGCAGAAAAAAAAAATTACTTAACATGTTTCTTCAGAATAAAAAAGTGTGTTTAATATATAACCAGTTTTTTTTTTCACTTTAAATTTTCCACTATGAGGACAACATTTGTGTTGGACGTTGAGCTACGTTGTGCCTTCCCTTAAGAGAGAAGGTAGGCACTATGAACCTGAGCCATGGGCATCAGCCAGCACGTGGGCGTCAGTTGTTAGTCAGCCAGTGACCTCTGCTAATTGGCACCTTTACTATGCAGGCAGAGAAAATATTTAAACACTTTTTCATGCTCACTGTTCCAATGCCTGATGCCTGTCAGTCTGCAAATGTACTTCTCTATGCAGATGATGCTGTTATCCAGTCCAAGAACCCTAACCTTGGCAGCCTTATCGCTATCCTTCAGGGTAATTTTGAGGCCCTTAAAAAATGATTCTCCAAAAAAGGAAAAAAACTGACTCTGCATTACAAAAAACTATGACAATACTCTTCACAAGATCTTAAATGAAGAAAAAGGTACCCCCAACCCCATCATCCACAATGGCCTGGGACAAGTACTTGAACAGGTGGAAATCTTTGAATACCTCAGGGTAATCCTGAGCATTACCTTATATTTTGCTCCCCATGTTGGCCACCTTGTGTCCACGGTAAACAGAAGATTAGAAGCCTTGTACCTAACTTGGTGAGCCTCATTGCTGATGCTAGATGCCTCACAGTGGCAAGTTCTGTACCGTCACTAGTTGGCAATGGCTTTCCTGTCTGTGCAGCTGCCTGTGGCTCAATTCTCAGCAGAATAAATGTGATCTCCGACAAGGCTTGTCGTTTTGTATTTGGGGCTGACAAGTGCACTCACAGCTGCACCTTCTGCACCCAAACAAATTGATTACCCCTACCTAGCAGAATTATTTCTTTATTTGAATTTTGGTAACTGGGTAAACCCACTGAGACAATGCAGTCCCTTTTTCAGGAGCAACCTGGGTCTAGGGTACAAGCATAAGAACATGTGCCAATATCTATACAATGTAAGTGAGAAGAAATATATACACTATAGGTATACAAGGTCAGTGTGAAATACATATACAGCATATTTACATTAATGCATCATGACCAGAGCAAACAGTGCAAATAAATATTCCATACAGAATAGATCAAAGCAGAATCTCGGTTGTGCAGTAGAAGGAGAACCAACTCTTAAATGTGCATAAAACAATAGAACATGGATGGTACATGGTTGTTAACAAAAATATTTGCAGGTAGCAATCAACTGCAGAGAACATACTACCAAAACAGGTTCCCTCAGTTAGGTAGTGTGTTTCAATGATTAGGCAAAACAGGCACAGGGCTTAGGCCGCAGTAGGTAAGTGGATATGGAGCACTTAACAAAGCAAGAGAGGCGAGGATAGAGAAGGGAAGTGCATTCCAAATGGTGGCTGCAGAACAAAAAAATTAATATTTGCTGATCAAGCAGTGATAGGGAGTGTTCAGCAGAGGGGCCAAGAAGGACATGAGTAGATGTGGAGAGGGTTTACTTTTCAGTAAGTCACTCAGATTGGGGGGGAGAAGAGGAAGGTAAGCTTGTAGATAAAGCAAAGTGAGGAAATCTGTAATCTTTGGTCATAGTCAGGCCAGCCTAATGACTCTAAAACCTCACAGTGGTGGTGGCACTAGATGACTCCTAGAACGAATCGTCCCACCCTGTAGTAAAGCATTCTCAGGTGGGAGAGTATTGTGGTCTTGGCAGATAGTAGAGGAACACCATAGGAAAGTATACGGAGGAGGGAGGAGGTGGCAATCATGTATCAGGAGGCATAAGAGATAAGGGGGTTTAGGTGGTAGAGCAAGATGAGTTTCTGGTAGAGTTTTTTGTAGTCTGTGTTATATGCAACTCAAAAGAGAGAGGGGTCTAGCAAGATCCTAAGTATTTGAAAAAATGAACCAATTTAAGTGTTTCCCTGTAGTAGAATGAATATGATGTATGCCATGGGGAGCCACTTTTGTGGAGGGGTTGAAAAAAGCATTGATTTGTATTTTTGGTGTTAAAGACTATGTGATTCTTAAGGAACCATTTCTCGAGTGTATGGAAGTCCATTTCCAAGTTATGATTAAGCCAGTGGACATCACAAGATAAATGGTATAAAACAGTGTTGTCAACGTAAAGTTACACCATGGACCCATCATTGTGCATTGGTAATTTGTTTATAAATAGAGAGAGAACAGAAGGGGCCCCAGAAGTGATCTCTGGTGTAGGCCATTAGTTATAGGATTAAATGGAGAGAGCCCCTGACCATTTTACTCTTTGGGAGCTGCCAAATAGGTAATTATGAAACCAAACAAGTGACTGTCAGTCCATGCCTAAAGAGTGTAGTCTATGCAACAGAAGGTTATGGTTTACCAAATCAAAGGCCTCAGCTAGATCTACAAATATGGCTGTGGTGGAGAGCCCTTTGTCATGTGAACCAAGGATATCTGTGGATACCTCGGTAAGGGCTGTGAAGGGTGCTATAATTCTTTGTAAAACAGTGCTGACAATCGGTTAGGAGGCGATGACATTCCAGGTAAGATTGAGGCTGGTTGAAAATTAGATGTTCTTGTATCACTAGGGGGCAGAGATTGATATGGATCTGCAGTTTTTGACTGCGTATACACCACCCATGTGCAGCAGAATGACTATTGCTACTTTCCACTTGGCTGGCATGCACCCAGTAATAAGGGAATGGTTTATCAGGTCACAAATGTGAGCAGCGAGGACTGAAGCTCCAAGTTTTAGAAAATGGACTTCTAAGGAGTCAAAACCTGGGGAAGTAGTCTATTAGTTAACTAGGGTCTGCAGCTTATCCAATAGGTAGGGAAATGGGTAGACTGGGTGGGCCAAGTGGTCCCTATCTGCCACCAAAGTCTATATTTCTATGTTTCTGTGTTTCTATGTAACTATCTTTTTTTAACTTTAATAGTAGCTGCAACACTTCTTTGTGGGTAGTTAGTCTGAGGTGAAACTCTGGGTGAGAAGGAAGCTGCCTGTGTAGGAGGGAGGGAGAACAGGTCAAAATCAGTAGAGGGGGCATAGTGCGAGGTATAGCTAGCGAGATCAGTGAAGAAGTGGTTTAAGCTATCCACAGTAGATTGGGAAGTTGGATACAGTAGTACCTCCTGCTTGTAGGGTGCTGGGGGAGATTAGGGAGTTACCCTTAATTAATGTGTTGACTTGCTTCCAGAATGCCTTAGGGTTACTGAGAAATTCGGTCTGCAAGAAATGTTAATACATGCACTTGGCACTGCAGAGCTTACTGTTACATGAATTATGAAGCTGCCTGAAAGTTTGCCAGTCAGAGGGGTTTCCCCCTTCTTAATTTTTTCCATGCTGAATCTCAAAGGAATATGAGATGCCTCAGGTCCTTGTATGCCCATCCAATGGAGATAGAGAATAATGACTCTATAAAACCCAAGCCAGACAGCATAAAACTTGCTGCAGGTTGCTAGTTTAAATGTTAACAGCATTAAGTCGATAGTAAAACAAACAGCAACCTTTGGAGTTTTACAAAATCTTGATTATGATGTATATTTCTTACAAGACACTAGGTTACATTCAAAAAAAGAAAGTGGTCAGGCATCAAGTGATTGGAAATGGAGTAATTCCATTTGGTCCTTGGGTACAGAGGTTTGTTGTGGTGTAAAGTTTTGTTTTACAACACCCAGAATAAAAATCCTTAGGATAGTTGATTTAGAGCCAGGACAAGTGCTAGTGTTAGATGTAATACTAAATTCAGTTTTGTGCAGACTAATTAACATCTGTGGACCTCAAACTAAGGCAGCATGTATTGATTTATTACAAAAGATTCAACCCTGAGTCACGTGATGCGCCTGAAAGTGTAGCAAGTGGCTAAGGGGCTCTCTCTCTCTAAACTTAAAAAAAATAAAACCTCCTCGCCTTTTTCACGTTACGCTTTCACACCAATATTTCAGAAACAAGTCAGGGACAAGATCGGAAGGGTAATCACACGCCGCTGGTCCAATGGAAGAACCGAAACAGGAATTGGAAGTGAAGCGTGCCCGGCGCAGTTCTTCCCCGGCGGCCCAACCGGAAGATTTAACACCCTCGTGGATCTACGCATACCTCACAACAATCAAAGATGCACTTTTTAAACTTATAGAAGAAGTTGCAGACTTCAAGCCCGCATTAACTCAGCTGGCTCGGTGGGTCACCGATGCAGAAGCCTGGATATCCTCCCTTGAACGGAGCACAGAAAAACAAGGCCCTGCTATGACAGATTTTAAGAGATCGCTAGCAAAACTGGACGATCGCCTCGATGACCTCGAAGGCAGAAATCGTAGAAACAATCTTGTTTTGCTTGGGCTGCCAGAGAGTGAAGAAGGGCCAAACACAATTGCCTTTCTACAAAAATTTCTAAAAAAAACGATAGGCCCCTCTCCTAATGGGCCAGAATATATTATTGAAAGGGGACATAGGGCCTTAAGAGCAAAACCCCCTCCTGCAGACCCCCCCAAGGCCTATAATTTTCAAACTCCTAAACTACCTCGATCGGGAACACATACTGAAGGAGGCAAGAAAACTTTCAGCCATCCTTTGGGAGGGCAAGAAACTTTGAGTGATGCCTGACTTAACAGTGAAGAACAGGATGGAGAGGGCTAGCTTCCGGCCTATTACTTCCAAGCTTTGGGCTGCAGGGATAAAACACCGCATGTTATATCCAGCCAAGCTTGAAGTTACCCTCAAGGAAGGGAAGAAGCTGTTTGAAATGCCAGAAGAAGTGATGAAAGTCTTAAAAGAATTATTCCCAGACCTCTTCCATAAGACCTGAGATGGGCTGTCCATGAAGAAGCTTCCGGGACACTTTGAACTGTTCTGGACTGTTTACACCTCTGCAAAATGTGGAATTATCCTTCTAAGCTCTTAAATGAAGGACTCTGAGCAACCAACGCTTATCATGTCTTCCTTACCCTTTATCTCCCCTCCCCCCTTCCCTCTTCATATAGTTAACTATAAGGACATTAGACCTAGCATGTTCCAGACGTTATCCTTAAGGTCTTATATTACTATGCTTGAGGGAGGGACTCAGTGGTGCTCCTAACAAGAGTCCTTAAGGAAAGAACACTCGGAGCTGTTTCAGACATTGATGGCTGCTACGCCATGTCCGGCGTTGGACGCCTCTATCTGAGATAGTTTTAATGGGTGGCCCCCCGAGCAGGAGACCCCCTGTGCTTTTTACGAAAACCAGGCTCGCAGTTGGACTGGATTCCTTCACTTTTTTCTTTTTGGGCTTGTCTGGAACCCCTATTCATAATACTTTGACTATAGGCTGTCGGTTATTAGTGGGGTTAGTGGACATAATACATGTCTAATTATTCTATGGTTATGGCTTTTAGAGGCCGAGTTATTAGGTTGTTAGCGTTGTTATGCAATATTGTTGTATTGTTTTAGTTTTTTCAGCTATATTGTAACTCTTCAGGACTATTATAACCAGCTTATTTCAACCATTTAAACATAACAGTAGTGGCTGTGACCCCCACTTGAGTTTTACAGACTATCCTTTTTACAGCCTCATATATGGGTCTAGGCGAGACTAGTCCGATTGAGTTGTAAGATAATCTGTTTAAGCAAGACTACTACAGTATTATTAAGCTTACAAAGTCGAGAGGTCTGTTTAACCAGTTTTTTCTTTTTTGAGAGGGAGAGGCCCCACTTTCTGAGCGTGCCACGGACCATCAGTTTGGAGGCGGCCTGGGGCCGGGGGATATCTTAGTTGTAGAGATTAGGGTAAGAGGGTGGGTTTGGTTAATGGGGAGGTTCCCCTTTTTTCAGCTTTTGGGTATGTTGGGGTTATTGGGGGGGGATCTGGCAGCTTAACATTCCAAGTTGTATCCAATACAATCTTATATATGGCTTCTGATTTGAATATTATTTCATGGAATATAAAAGGGGGTAGAGATAACAGAAAGAAGTATATTATTTTAAACCACTTGGCGCATTTTGAGCTCTCCAAGAAACACACATGATTCCTGAACAGCTTCATTTTTTAAAAAAAAGATGGGTGGGCCAAGTTTTTGGTGCGGGGTTTTCCACAAGTAGAAGAGGTGTAGCTGTTTTAGTGGCTAATAAAGTCCCCTTTTTCCATCAGAGGTAATTTCAGACCCAGAAGGTAGGTTCGTCCTCATGGTGGGTAAATTGGCAGGTACAAGTTTAGTATTAGGGTCTATTTATGGACCCAATCAGGACTCTCCAGCCTTTTTTACGCAGTTGGCGGTCCTTATTGCCCCTTTAGCTGACAAACCAATAATTTTAGGTGGGGATTGGAATTTGGTGCAATCCAACTGCTTGGACCGTTCATGGTCCAAAGGCTTTCCCCCTTCCCCAGCTCAGAGAGCAATGTTAGAATTTATGTCCTCGATAGGCCTATCCGACCCATGGCGATTACTCAACCCTACTACCAGAGAATATACTTTCTATTCTCCGGTCCATAAAAGCTATTCTCGAATAGACTATTTTTTAGTAAGCCACCAGATCCTTTCCCTGGTCCATGAGGTCACTATTTCTAGTCGAGTAATTTCCGATCACTCCTCCATTGGCCTCCGGTGCCAACCACTATCGCTGCCACCCAGATCGTATTCATGGTCTTTAAACAACCATCTACTTAAGGACCCCTCCTTACTGGACCGATTTCCAACCTTTATGTCTTACTCCATTAATTTTAACTGGGGATCACTACAAGCAGTTGACCGGGTGTGGGCGGCGCTAAAGGCCACATGGAGAGGTGAGCTCATCAGGCTGGCATCAATCCGTAAGAAGAATATCACGCGTTTATCATCCAATTGTTTGGAAAGAATTAAGACCCTGGATGCTTTGGGTGAGGTATCAAGGTCTTACTCCCAGGAGCATGAGCTTGCCTCCCTAAGAGCATGGTATGAAAAGACCATGAAAGAGAGGGTAGAGAAATCAGCCTCTAGCTTGAGGGTGACATATATAGGACAAGCTAGTAAAGCCGGGAAGATTCTGGCATGGCAGTTGAAACAGCGAGCAGCGGCAAGGTGGGTAGCTACGCTAAAACACCCCCAGACGGGCGACTTGATTTCTGGTCCAGAGGATATTCTGAATATCTTTGTTGATTTCTATAGGAATCTATACTCAAGTGAGCCACTGCCACCAGATGTGATTCCTAGAATGAGAGAATTTCTCATAAATATTCCCTTTCCTAAACTTCCCCCAAGATCTCAGTCAGATGTTAGAGGCTCCCTTAGCGCTCGAAGAAATTTCACAATCTATTGATGCCTTGAAACTTGACAAAGCACCAGGCCCAGATGGGTTTACTGCTCTATTTTACAAGACCTTTAAAGAAACCCTGGTACTGTTGCTACACCAATTGTATACCTTTTGGTACGAGCAGGGGATAGAAGACCATTCCCTCTTTGAGGCAAGGATTATTCTCTTGCCAAAGCCTGGAAAACCCTCGGATTTGGTGATGAATTACAGACCAATATCCTTATTAAATATTGATATTAAAATCTTTGCTAAGATTTTGGCCAATAGAATGAAAGCAGCCTGGATAGGGCTATTAAGCCCCCGAACAAGTTGGATTCGTGGCGGGGCGCTCGTCTGCAGACCACTTTAGAAAGTTGTTTTACTTAATTCAGGAGTCTGTGAGCCCAGATATGGAAGCATCTCTGGTCTCGTTAGATGCAGAAAAGGCATTCGATAAGGTGGAGTGGGATTTCATGTTTGAGGTGCTCTCCAAATTTGGTATTCCGGACAAATTTTTGGGCTATATCCGGATATTGTATACAAGGCCTTCTGCGAGGATCTCTTGCAATAATTTGATTTCACCCCCCCTTTTTGTTAATGCGGGGAACACGACAAGGGTGCCCCCTTTCACCATTTTTATTTAACTTATACTTAGAGCCCCTTATTAGAGCCATCAAGATGGATATAGGAGTTCATGGGGTGTGTATAGGAGAATCTGAATTCAAAGTGTCTGCTTTTGCAGATGATTTGTTAATTCATACTTGGCACAGTCGGGCCTCCCTTCCACATTTGTTTTCCATCATTTCATGCTTTAGTGAATTTTCTGGATACAAACTGAACAAGAGTAAAACTATGGTATACCCACTCTCCCCCCATTTGCAACTAACTTGGTGTTCATCTTTAGGTTTGTGCTGGCAGACGAGCTACCTGCCATACCTGGGTATAAAAATCTCCAAAGATTTAACTGAGTTACCTGATTTGAACTTTAAGCCCCTACTCAAATCGATCAAAGAGGACCTTGGAAGATGGGCCAAGCTTCCCCTATCTTTTTGGGGGAGGTCTAATGCAATAAAAATTATGATTTTGCCGAAAATCTTCTATTTTCTTTTTAATCTCAATGTGTATCTTCCAAAATCCTTTTTCAATCTTTGTCATAAATATTGTACAGATTTTATATGAAACGGTAACCCCCCCTCACAGGGCTTACCGGAAACTTACCCAACGCAGGGAAGAAGGGGGCTTACAGCTACCAGATTTCTATATTTACTACCTGGCAAGCCATGTGGCAAGATCGGCTCAATGGGCCTCAGAAACATTAATGACTACAACAAGTGGTACTCTGGACTGTTTGATGGCCCAAAGTGTTAATTTGGACTTGGAGTCCCTGTTATTTTCTCCTTGGTCCAAAGTCCCTCCTAAACTCAAAGGTACCCCACTTGGCTGGGATATTAGAGCTCTCCACCAGCTATACTCACTCCTAAATATTCCTTTTAAAAAAGATTTGATGCAACCCATTATCAACAATCCGAACTTATTGGTTGGCAATCAGCCACTAAAAAGATGTGTAGGCAACCCCCCTCACAAACTTAGAATAGCTGATTTTGTTTCAGATGGTCACCCTGCCCCTTTTTCAGAACTGATGGGAAAGTTTGCAATAGGCCCAAAGGATAAGTTTCGGCTCTATCAAATTTGAAGATGTGTTTGCTCCTTCCTGAAAGGTGGACCAGGGCTCGAGGAGGCTGGAAGTTTGATAAAGAAAATAAAAGATCTAGCGCTATCCAACAAAGCGATATCTAAGATTTACAAATTTATTCTAGCGCAAAGAGATTCTAAGGCCTCCCCTGCTCCGCATTACTGGAAGGTGAATTTATCTTTAAGCTGGTCAGAAGAGACCTGGACAAAGGTTTGGCAGGATCTATATACTTATATCAAACAAGACAGACTGCGGGGTCTTCAATTTAATATTTTACACAACTTATATCTTTCCCCGGCCAAGCTTTCGCGTATATACAAACATAGATCCCCAAAATGCCAGGATTGTGGTAACCCCCTGGCTACTACCCTTCACAAACTTTGGGAGTGCCCCAAAGTGGTTAAGTTCTGGGACTTAATCCGTTTATGGATGACCCCTTTCTGTGATGTGGTACCGCATTTTAATCTTGAGACCTGCATCCTTGGCAGGTTTACTTATATTCCATCGACAACTCACAAGCAGCAGATAGCCTTAATCACCTTAGTATCTAAGTTGTTACTTCTCCGTTATTGGCGAAGGGAGGGAATACCCTCATGTAAAGAATGGTGGAACACCTTTATGGAAGCCTTAAATACGGAAAGGTTTGTGGCCAATTTCTTCAATTCGAGCAGGAAGTTCGATAAATGTTGGGGCAATTTATATCAGCTTTTAAAAGACAAATTTGGCTACTAATGTAACTAACAGTTGCATATCTCTATACTCCAAAGGTAATTGTACTAACTCCCTTATTAGCCCTCCTCTGCAGAGCAGTTGAGTAACCTCCTTATAATGTTTACCTCCCTCCCTCCCCCTTTCTTTCCTTTTTTCTTCTCTTCTAGTACCCCCTTTCACTTTATATTTCTATTCTCCTTTGTTCTGTTATACTGATTCTCATATAACTTGGATTTTCTTCACCCTGTCCTCAATTGTTAAGCTGCCAGTCCAAGTGGGAGGATTGGAGTTGGGGTGGGTTGATAGGGGATTTATTTTACCTCTTGTATCCTATTCCATTCATTGTACCAAGATGTATGGGGTTTATATGGGATGGGGGATTATGTGTATGTTTTGTATGTTTTGTTGTTATTATAATAAAGTATAGTTATTTGCAAAAAAAAAAAAAAGATTCAACCCTTTTTACATACGAGTCGGCAAATAATCTGCGGAGGTGACTTTAATATTAACCTACATACCACGTAGGGAAAGGGAAACAATACTGTGATAAAACAATGTTGAATTCAATCGTTCAAATTGTAGAATTACAAGATGTCCACTTAGGAAAAAAAAGGGGGGGCAGCACCTACCTTTTATAAGGGATGACTATCTTCTCGCATTGATTTTTTGTTCAATAAAAAAGATTTATGAATAGAAACGGTAGTAACTGTACCAATAAAGACATCAGATCATAGTTTAATTGGGTTTTCGATAGCAACACCAGTAAGACAGGAGGCAGGAAGGGGTTGTTGGAGACTGAACACATCTATATTAAAAAATGAAGAAGTAGTACAACAATTAAAAATAGTAATAACAGATAAATGTACCACAATTGATCTGTATGAGAATATAGGTCAGTGGTGGGAGGATTTTAAAAATTGTGTGATGGATTTCTTTAAAGTTTTTAGTAGTACTAAAGTACAATCCGAATATAAGAAATATCTGGAGCTGAGGAAGAAATTTGAAGAGCTTCTATCATATCAATGTAAAGTTGAAGAAGACATAGCAAATACAATTGGGATAATACGTGGGGAAATGATACAGTTTCAGTATGATAGATTGTGCTCCCTGAATAGGGAGCACATTTTCAGTATTCAGGGTAAAGCAGACCAAGTTAATCCATGTTTAGCTAGCCAAGAAAGGTGAGATAAAAAAAGCTATTTCTTCATTGATTACCATTCAGGGTGATGAAGTATGGGACAATGTTGGTATTATGAAATGTTTAGAAGACCATACAAAACAAGTTTTTGAGAATTCAACAGAGAACTGGGAATTCTCATAATTAATATTAGAAGCAGTAGACCCTCCTAAATTAGATTTAAAAATAGCAAAAACAATGTTAAATGTATTTACATTTGAAGAAATGGAAAGGGTAATCCAGAGTCTCAGCAATGATAGCTCTCCAGGTTCAGATGGATTACCAGATGAATTTTATAAATTACTCTGGACAATTATGCCAAAAGTTTTATTAATGTTATACCATTTTTTCTCTCAGAAAACTATCTACCTACCCATATGTATGATGGAATGTTATTTTTTCTGTATAAATCTGGACTGCGTAATGATGTTAATAATTGGAGACTAATTACGCTATTGAACACAGATTTTAAAATATTTTCAAAACTTTTTGGGACTCGCTTAGCATCAGTTATGCCCAATTTAATAATATCTACCCAGTTTTGCTCAGTACTAGGGAGATGAATGACTGATGCTCTTCTTTTACTTAAAGAATTAATGGAACAAGAAGTTCAAGGAAAAGGAGATAAACAAAAAATAGGCTATATATCAAGTTTAGATCAAGCAAAAGCTTTCGATAAAGTATCTCATTTCTACTTATGGGAGTGCCTTAGATACTATGGAATTCCTATACAATTTGTAAAATGGCCTCAATTATCTTATGATTTGGCATATATAAGACCCTATGAGAATGGGTGATTGGGGAAGAAAATTAGTATTTTTACAGGAGTAAGACAAGGGTGCCCTTTAAGCCCCTTGTTGTATGTATTTTTGATAGACCCAGTGTTACAAATTCTGCAAAAATCTCCAAGAATTTTTGGTATAAATGAGAAGGGACATCAGCCTTATAAGGTAATAGCTTACATGGATGATTTATGTCTTATTTTTAAAAAATGAGAGATCCTTTATACTAGCTTGCAAATTAATTCAGGATCTAGGTTTAGTAACAGGAGCAAGTATTAACCTACAGAAAACAAAATGTTTAAGTCTACAAGGATTTTCATTAGTACTGGAAAAGTTCGGAGGTTTCTCGGTCACTATGAAACCATATTGAATTTTGGAAATATATTATGGAGGAGAAGACATGGTAGGGTATAACTGGGAGAAAGTTTTACTGGTGGGAATGTCTAAAGTAGCCCACTGGAATAGATGGAAAGTTTCAAAGAAAAAAATAATTTTTTACATTAAAACCTTTTTGGTTCCAGTTTTTTTATTCATTAGCATGATTTTTCCATTACCAAAATGGTTAGACTCAAAATTATTATCGTTTTATTTTAGCTGCTTTTGGGGTAGTAGACTTAATCCAATTAAAAGGAATACGTTATACAAAGGAATTAAGGAAGGAGGTGTTGAAATGTAAAACCCATTTCTGTTCTTTTTTATGCTATATTTATATAATAATATAGTACCTTTAATGAAAGCCAGCATACAAATCTGGGCAAAATGGACACAAGATAAATAAAGGCAGATATTGGGGGAGTGGAAGAGGAATATATTTATACATAAAAGTAAATGTAAACCAAGATTGGGACAACAGTGGGAAGGGGTTTTTGATAAAATAAAGGGTTGGCATATTAAGTATGAGTCTGTACTTGGACTCTCTCGGAAAGCATTATATTTAGAGATACAGAGGTCACATTTTGAGGAGCAACCCTTTGATGAATTTTCTATTCCATACCAACAACAAATTTCCAAATATATTCCAGATAACAGAATACCAGAGCATATGTGGGATGTAGCATGGTTGGGAATACATAAAAGAATAAACGTTAAAGGGAGCCAAAAATATAAATCATTATTAGAGAGGAATTGCCCCAAAGTTACATGTACATCAATAAATTAAACTATGGATCATTTATATTTCCAATGCCCGTATGCAGTTCAGTTTTGGGATGTGGTTAAAAATAGATGGAAATCAGCAACTTTTATACCGCCAGATTGTAACCTACTATATTGTGGGATAATTCCCCTTAGATTGAAGCACTTACGCCACAGCACTTTGCGTGTGATAATGGTACATTTTTAATACTGGCTTTGGATTAGTAGATGTAGATTTACTTTCGAGCAACAGTCTATTTTAGTTACAGAATTGTTTTTCACTTTACATACAGATCTTAAAAAACCAAAAAATATAGAGAAATTTCAATTAGAGACAAGGAAATGGGAGAAATGGTAGGAATATTTTGAATATATTTAAGAAAAATGGAACTTTATAAAACTTTGAGATTATTATGGTGAGGGAACTGTGTGAATTAATACCTTCCTATGTTTGTTTATTTAGTGAATTTTACCTGATGTAAATTTGATTGTATATATGTTGTTATGAAGTGGTTTTGGGAAAAAAAATCAAAAAAGAATCTCCCCTACTAATTAAGTGGGGGAGGGGGAGTTTAGGCATAATTCTTTTTACAGTGCTTTAACAAGTATGACTATAATACTTACTTAAACTTGTTTATTATACGTTTTGTCTATTAATTTATGTGATGCAAACACTGATTGTTTCCTGTTATGATAATAAGGAATTTCTCCTACTTTTTAAGTGGAAAGGGTTAATTAGAAAGTTCTTTCAAAGTCTGAGAATATTGTATGAATTAATGCTTGTTTTTGTTTTGCATTTTTCTTTCTTCTGATTTTTGTGTACAGTATTACAGATCAGTAAATATTTTGTTATGATTTTGGTTTGCTTTAAAAAAAAATACCCCTACTCTTTTAGTAGCGATGGGATGGGGTTCAGGTACCAACATGGATTGTTTATGTTTATAATTTAAGTATGCTGTAATACTTATTTATGTTTTTTTGTTTATCTCCCTTTTATGGTTATGTATGATGTAATATTGATTTACATATACTTTGTTATGGTTTTGTTCAGAATTCAATAAAAAAATTCCCCCTACTCTTTTCAAGAAGTGCCATGGGATCTTTAACATCCACATGAACTACCACCAATCCAGGCAGATGGGACCTCAGTTTAATGTCTCATCCGAAAGACAGCACCTCAGAAGTGCAGCACCCCCTCATGCTGCACTACAGTGTAAGTACTGGGATATTAACCCAAGTGCCAGATGTGGAAACTGAACCCACAGCCCTCTAATCTCCTGGCCTCACAGGTGAGTGTGCTACCTACTGAGCCACTGACACTGCAAATATAGTGGCTGAGTTAAAAAAAAAAACAGAAAATCAGTTGTATCAGGGGAGAGCCAAAATGCTGAAAATCACTTGTATCAAGGGACAGCCAGAAATTACAGAAAAAATACAGGGAGAGGTTTGATTGGGAGGAAAAATGCAGAGAAACAGGTTTGAATAGGGAGGGGGAAGCAAAATGAGATTAAACTGCAGATTATACAGAGAAACTAGAGGTTAAATGAGTACAGAGAAATTAAAGGTTGAATGAGTTTCAGTAAAGATAGTATAGAAAAATTAGAGGTAGCTGAGGGCTATATAAGTGAGAGAAGGAGAAAAGCAAGGGCTGAAATTTGGTAGAGGAAATACAATTGGCAAAATCAGCAATTATGCACAGAATAATATAGTAAACCTCCAATGTACCTTCCAATAATTAATAGAAAATCAGTAGGTATGCTTAAAATGAAATAAGCAGGCCGCTAAGTGCTATAAGGGCAAAGAGCTCTGGTGCATCAGTGGAGTTCATGAAATGGTGCCATATTTAAATTCAAGCTAGAAGGAGCTGCAGAGTTTTGAAGCTATGTGGCAGGCATACCTTGATGGTTGCGCCTGAGTCCTGTGGCCTAAATGCTGGGAGGGGACCACTTTCCAATGGCTTGCAGTAGCCCAGTCGTGAGCTAAGGACAGCAGGAGCCTTGATGGCAGTGGCTGGGTCCTATGGCAGAAATGCTGTGGGGGGCCACTTTTCAGTGGCTTGCAGTAGTTGCAGACATGTTTGCTACCCAAACAAGCAAAGTGACCTGGAGCTTTTTGCTTGATTGAGGGAGCTGGGTTTCATGCCTGTGGAATTACTACATATCTCACTGGACTTTCTGAGGATCATTTTACATTGTTGTGTGATGCTTATCTGTTAGTATGTCTTTTGACTTTCAATAAAGCTACTACAGTGTTTTGTAAAACTATCCACAGGCATAGTATTTTGTTTAAAGAGCTGATCTGGAAGTAGCTGGCAAGCACCCAACGTCTTTAGTAGCAGGTGTCGGTCCTCTAATCACTGATTTTGCATTAGTTGAGCCTACACTTCATAGCTGGGCAGTGGGTATCAAGTTGCTGTGGGTTGGTAAGCTGCTGCAGTGTATCAGCAATGGAGCAGTAGAGAGGAAAAGGAGATGGGGAACAGTGAAATCATCTAGAAGCAGCAAACAAAAAACAAACCAGAATCAGGTTAACCAGAGACCCTAAGAATGTATGAAAGCACAGAATGAACCATTGATAAAGTAACACACATTGTATGCACCAATTGCTGTGGCACGGCAAGGGTTGGGACTCACTTGAGCAATAATGGGTGAAAAGCCAACAACAGGCAGCAGGCACAAGCCGTGTAGGTGTGGGAGACAGAAGTAAAAAATGGGGTGCACAGTGGGGAGAGAGACACTGATTATGAGTAAGCACCTGCTACAAGCAGCAGCAGCAATTCTGAGGGGGAAGAGGAGGAGAAGGAGAAGAAGGAGGAGGAGGAGGAGGAGGAAGGGCAGTATGTAGGACATGGGGTATGTTAAAGATCAAAAAAGAAAGACACCCACTCTCCAAAACACAGTAAAAAGAAAGAAGTCCCACAAAACTCAAGTAAAACAAAAGCACTGCCATGTTAAAAAGAGAGAGAGAAATAGAGAAAGACAAAAAAAAAAAAGAGAAGTACCATACAAGACATGGTAGAGTCATAAGATTTAAAAGTTGAACTATTCCCTGAACTGGATGAACTGGTGGAAGTGGAGGTGAAAAAGGAACACCCTGGAAGCTTGCACTGGAGTGTGCTATTAAGAAAGCCCAAACCAGTTGTGTCACTAGTGTGGGATTTCTATACGAGTGGACAAAGAATCACAGACACATGTAGTCTGCCTTACATATAAAGAAAGCTAGTTGAGGGAAGGAAGGTGAATGTTTGGTAACATCTACCATGAAAAGGCATTTGCTTAAGTGGCATAGGTCCCAATATTGGAAGAGGTTTCCACAATGCATGATGTCATAAAGTACAAGAGCAGGCAATGGTGATGTTGATGATGATGGTGACAATTATGATGATGATGATGTGCAAGGAGTTGAGGGTTGACAGGAAGAGGAATGACGTAATCATAGGTCATGTGACAACACAACCCGATCATACTGCATGCATAGGTTTTTTAGCCCATTGGCTCCCATGCTTCCCATGGGCTGCAAGTCCCTATTCATCTTCAGTCCCAGTGTGGCTAAAGAAGGATCTGTCATCTGGTGAACCACAAAAACAGTTAAGTGTCTCTGTCCAGTCTTTGGAAATAAGTCAGAAATATTAGACAACAAGCCCGAGGCAAAAAGGCTAAAAAAAGAAAGCTGTTTTGGATACGCTAGCTACTAACTTGCTGACAGTATCCATTGTATGTCTCAGACCAAAGGTACCAAGTTCACAGCTATAGTAAATACTTTGCCACAGTGGGACTTCCAGATTTGTATCACTGTGTCAATAACACTGTCACATGCCCTGAAATCATCAGTTGTGCCATCTGTTCACACTACCACGGACATGTGGATGAGCAGTTTGACTGTGACATACAGTAGTGGTAACAGAGATACCAGGAAACAAAATAGTACGAGACTATCTGAAAGACAGCAAGGTGCTAACAGAAGGAGATAAGCCTGTATTGTACCTCAATCAAAAACATCACATGACTCTTTTTGACAAAGGTGGCTGTTGAACACCTTAGTTGCCCACATGCAAGTATATTCCCAAACAGAATTGCCAGTGCTCCAAGGAATACCATCACCAACAAAAGAATATGCCTTTCTACAAACATACAGAGATGCTCATGTTTTAAAAATAAACCTGACCATTTTTAACAAGACCTACAACATGTCAAGGATTATGGACAATGAATCTCCTAAACTGACAGATCTGACACAAGAGACAATAAGGTGGATGGTGAGGGATTCTGTGTCCACTAGTTATTACTAAAATGAGTTCAACTTTCAGACTGCCCCTGCTTTTTTCTAGCATAGGTGGCTACATGTTTGTCATACAGCATAATTCTTATATGACTACCATACCTCTCTGGGTGACGGCTCTCCTCCTGCTGCCCATCACAGAACACAGTAAAGTTATCTATACACTCCTCAGCATCTCACCCACATCTGTTATCATCTCAGATACACACGATAATGTTTGTGGTGGCTGGCTGTCATATGCAAGCTATACAACTGTCCCTAGGTTGACCGCATGGAGACTGGGACAATTATTTTTGGCACTGGAGAACTAACTAAATTATTCCATCTTTGTACTTTGGAACTTTTTTTACAAGAATCATTGTTGGCCAGTGGCCAGACACATATGGGCTGCTTGTTTTACCCTTGTCATCAGCAGAGTTATAAGTTACAACTACAACATCACATTTTGGGGGCCAATTTAACCAAGTACTAAGGATACAAAACAAATCCTTGTTTCATCCATGCTCGTCAGTGTCAGAATGGACATAATTTTTGGAATCAGTAACCTTTACATACTGTGGACTACTGTGCTTTTATCTCAGATATCTGCCTACATACTGTAGGTCTTATATAAACATTTTTTTAACAAAGTTGGCTAAGGACATCATAGCGACAAGAATATTGCTGACCTACACCACAGTGACACATGGTTGCTGAAACCCCCAACACCGCCAGGTCCTGACTGATGATCACACCGACACCTATTCATTCTTCATGTGGAGGGGGGCTGCACCCTCCTGGAATTATAGATTCCAACTCCGGGGGGGAGGTGTCAAGGGAGAGCAGCCAAACTCTGGAATCAATGACATCATCACTCCGACAACCTGGTTGACACTGTGGGTGTCAACGGTTGGTGTCTGTGTAACAGTGTCACTGTAAAAGCATCACTGTTACAATGGGATATGGGCTAAGTATAGTGTGTTCAACACTTATCCTTGGCATAATGGAAGCCTATCATGTCTGATAGTGTCTAAATAGACATCATTGTTAGAACCAGTTGCCTTTACACTGTGGGCTGCTGTAGTCTTGTGTCAGATGTTTTGGGCCAAACTACCTGTAGTCCATACACAAACATTTATTTTTTAGCAAAGTTGGTCAAATACTGTGTGTACAGCATTTAATCCCTAGCATAACGTGAAGCCTCATCCATCTTTGGCAGTGGATGAATGGACATCATTTATGGAACCTATAGCCTTCAATGTGGGCCACTACATCATTCTGCTGTTCTGTGTGCTTCCTGTGCAGGCCAGAAATGAAATAATCTCCCAATACATTCTTCAGCACAAAAAAAATGGCTTCCTAGTCAAACCACAGTTGGGCGCACTATGGTTGCAATATCAAACTTTGGGAGGTATGCACAGCTGTCTAGATATAGCACAGAAAATTCCCATTAATTTTAAAGAACTTTCCAGTAATATATCTGGATATGTCTAAATATTTATAAGATGTATATTTGACTACCACAGTATATAAGTTAGGGACTGGATTTTTCAAAAACACTAAAAGGTAGGAAATTTCTGTCAAAATGTAATGAGTTATGGTAGCTGTTCAAATGTCATGGGGCTAAAGATACTGTATAAAATACTGTACATTTAGAGAATTGGGGAGTCTGCAGGGGGACATCACATGAGTTCATCCACTCCATTGCACTAGAAAGATTTATATCAGGCAGTTTTATTAATTTCTCATTTTGTTGTGTAAGTAACTTAACACATGCACCCCATATCCTACAGTCTGTGGCCACACATTTGACCTCGGAAAAACATGTTTATGAACATGTGAAGTCAATAACCCAAGCACAGCCAGACACCCTACTGGGAACCCACCACCACACAACTTTCATCTGAGTGACACCAAAACAGATTCAGTTCATTGGAGTCAAACATGTCATCCTTCATAGGAGAGATGGGAATCAAACACAAATCCAACTTCGGGGTGAGACATGATGTATATTTACCCTGCAAGCCTTACATCCTTTTGGCTCAATTCAGAATCTGGACATTGCTCCCTATTTGTGATCGAAAACTTCCTTGACAGTTGTCGACTATTTGATTTTCTTAATGCCTGATATACACGTATATTGTGTTTTATTGTTGATCTGTATTTCCTTTCATCTAATTATCATAGTTAATCTGTTTTTGTTTTATTTTCCAGAAGAAAGAATATTGCTGTATGCCTTACAATAAAGTTGTGTGTCCTTGGAGATACTCCAGTGACATGATATTGTTTTCTTTGGCTAACTCCCCCACCCCCCCACACACACTCGTTAGATACCTAACAACTCCCATCTTGCATCTCTTTAATATGTCCATAGTTACTGCATTGTGCCTGAGCCTTGGAAAATTACCCAGGTCCTCCCATTATTCAAAACAGGTGACCCTATGGACCTGAATAAGTACTGCCCCATTTCCATCCTTCCCCTGCTCTCTAAGCTATGTGAGAAGTTGATAAATGCCCAAATAAGAGACTACCTTGACAAAAACAAATGGATAAATCCACCCCAGTCCAGTTTCAGACCAGCCCATAGCACCACAGCAGCTCTTGCCTCAGTCACAAATGACTGACACATGGCTATGGACAAGAAACAAGTCACAGGTGTAGATTTTTTTAGACCCCAGTAAAGCATTCAACACTGTCAATCATGCTTTCTTCCTGGACATGCAACATTGGCATGGCAGCTCCGGTTCTGCTCTGTCATGGTTTAATAGTTACCTCATAAACAGAATGCAACTGGTGAAAACTGGTGGCTCACTCTCCCCTCCCTCTTTCGAGAGGAATACCTCAAGGCTCGATCCTTGTCCCCTTCCTGTTTATGCTTTACATCAACAACACTGGAAATAATATTAATAAAGCAAATCGGCATCTATTCGTGGATGACATGGTTATTTATTCATCCAAACCCTCAGGGGTCAAACAACATATAGAACTCCAGGAAGAGTTTGATCTCCTTCAGCACAGTTTGGTGAGATCTAAACTCTTCTTAAATGCCAAAAAAACAAAGGTTATGTACTTCTATTTCTATTACCAATCTGCTGCAAAAGTGAGCTTGCATCCATGCCTCCCATAAAGACCCTCCTTGGTGACAGCCTTGAGGTAGTCAGCAATTTTAAATACTTAGGCTGCAACCTTGACCAACACCTTACATTCTCTACCCATATTGCCTCCCTTGCAAAGAAGCTACAGCAAAGACTTTGCTTCCTTTACAGGAATAAATCACTGTTTAACAATGATGCCAGGCTTCGTTTGGTCCAGACAACATTCATACCTGTCCTAGACTATGCTGATATTTTCTATGGCCATTGCTCTGATTCCCTGCTACGCCAGCTGGACACACTTTACCATAGAGCAATGAGGTTCATCATAAATGCCCATCGTCGCACTCACCACTGTGACCTATATGCCTCCCTGGGTTGGTCTCCTTAACCACCGGACAGCTGCCTCACTTTCTCACTTGACTATACAAAGCCCTATTACTAAATCTCCCCCCTTATATAACTAATTGATTCCGGTGCTCTAACTCTTCTTATACCTTACATAGCACCACCTACATTATGATGAATATCCCTACTATCCACTCCTGTTCTGGAGGACTGGCTATAAGCCATGCTCTATCAGTTGCCTGGAACAAAGCCCATTAAAAACTCAAGATTCAACAGCTAATCCCCCTGGGCAACTTTAAAAACCTGCTCACTAGCAAACGACATGACTCATGCACATGCCGCTGACCTCTCAGCCTGTGGCTGACTGTTTGACTTCTGCCCCTTCTTGTCTCTGTAAGGATAACCTCACACCTCTCAAATACCCCCTCCTTCTACAGCTACCCCTACTCTGATGTCCCCTCATCCACCTACAGCTTCCCCTACTGTGCAACCCCCTTTTCCACCCAATCCTCCCCATCCATGGCTGCCTTACCCACTATCTTCCCCCACTTCTCCCATCCCCCAAAACTACCTTAACAAGCCACCAGCATGCTCACCCTCCTCAAGCTTGACCACCATCCCCTTGCCTCATTCCCTACTCCCTTTGACCACCCTGATCCCCTGACCATCTCCACTCCCTAAGGCATCCCCATGATGCCTTGACTCTTAACTTTCTTACCTTGACCTCCTACTCCCTCTGACCACCCTGCTCCCTCTGACCATCCTGCCTCCCAGCCACCCCCACTCCCAAAGGTATCCCCACAATGCCCTGATGCTTAAATTTCTTATCTTGACCTCCTACTCCCTCTTCATTTCCTCTCCACAATTTCAATGCCTCCTCCATCTTGCCTGTCTTCCCACCTATCTGCCACTAAATGTTTAAATCCTGCCTGTTGCAAGATGTATTACCAACTAGCTGCAGTTTCTCTACAATGTTCCTTATGTATTGCCAACTATGAGGAGCTACAATGTCATATATAATGTATTCTTTTAAGCTGCATTATATGTTTCCTGTCTAGGGTAACTCCATGATGTTTATTCATTTGTATATGTAGGCCCAATAGCAGTCATAAGCCACCTGACTCTGCCAAAGTGTATAAATAATATCCACCTTGGTCTCAGATGCCATAAAGGTATACTGAAAGACCTGATCATAAAAACATTTTTTTTTAAGTTTTTAGCCAAGCAGACCTGCAAATGCTTGACACAGGTATATGGATCTACCAGCACCCACAAATTATGAACGTTTTCTATTGAACTGAAATGTTTTATGTTTATTGAAATTACATTCAAAATGCATATGAAACATATTCATTCTACTTTGACATTGTACAATGTGCTTGCTGACAGTCCAAAAAGTATTTTAAAATCAAAACTCAGCAGTTATTAGGTCACTAGTAAGATGTTGCTACACATATGAAAAGCTGGACTCTCCAACAAGAAATGGGCCCCTCTTAACAGGGAACCATATGCTATCAGACTATCGTGCCATAAAACCACAATGAGATAAGTCTTTATTTTGAACATCCAGTGGAAGGACTTGTGGTTAAAATTCAATTAATTGCCACCTCGTAGACCCCAGTCAAGAGTACAACAGACAGTTTAACTAACAAAATGTCTGATAATTATCTCCACACATAGGCTATAGACTTCCAAATGGATAAGCCTTTGTCCGAATATGGTTATACCATCCCAAAAGCTCATGATACTTTTGGGGAAGAATAAAATTGTATGACATTTCTGAAGGAAGCATTTGACTTATATAAGATGTCTCCCCAGGCCAACAATTCATGATCATCCACTAACTGTCTTCTGAATCTATGTTTCATTGCTGGAAGAGATCTCACATCTATACTACTACTACTACTACTGACTCTGAAAGAACTTTTACTCTACTGAAGCTACAAAGACCTTTGGTGTCTGCCATAACATAAGAGATGGTAAAACTTGTATTGACTGTAATTTTCTACTTTGCAAGCCTCAAGGAGAAAAGAACTCTGAGAACCAGGAAGAACTCTTCTTCACATAGCCATCTAACATACTCCAAAATTTCCAAGAGGAAAGGGGAGACAAGATACTCTTTTGAAAAGTTGGTGAAGTATATAGATACAAATATTCCTTTAATGGTTTAAAGGTGCTTACTGAAATACTGTGTCTTTTGAGAATCTTGGTTCTAGAAATAGATACACAGAATACTGTAGTAAAATATTGTTTAAAATGCTAGCAAAAGGTTATTAGTAGCAAAGAATTATATGCTGAATAGTAAAGGTTAATTCTAGGAAGAATATCACCTTGCTGTACCTCCAGGAAAAATGAGCAATAGGCTTTATACATATGTAGTAAAGACACTGTGAAATGATTTATGGTGCAAAACCAGACAAAGGTCTGGATAGGATGACCTGACAAAAGTTATAATGTTTAAGTGTTAAAATATGTTAACTATTAACTGTGTGTGTTGAAATAAACAGTTTTTACTGGTACTCCATGTCTAAGTGACATCTGTCGTCTCAGAATTCACCACGAAAACAAGTAGGTACAAGATACTAGATACCTTTCATTTAAAACAGCCACTGAGGTAAATTAATTAATAGTAATTGTACCTACAAAATGGTGTCCCTGGGTGGGTCTGAGATTTACACTAATAGCTAAAACAGATTACCTTGGTACATGATGGGTGGTTAAAATATTCTTAAGATTGTACTGAAAAGATAAATGTTTTTGTTTAACTGAAAGAAAAAAAAATATTTCTCTGCATTTTAAAATCAGCTGTCAAGCCAAAAAGATCCACTTCTCCTTTTCTCGTATAAAGTTTAGCTATCCTAGAGAAAGGAAAAAAACTGGTGGTTACCAAAAGGCTTCATTAAGAAATAGCCAACTCAGCTTAAAAAGATTTTAAATGAACCAAGCATTTACTTTAGAGAAAACCTTTTTATTTATTTTTTTTGTTAATAAGTAAAATATAAAATAATTTTTTCCTCAGGGCTTTTCCCAGGAGATCAAGAGGACTCCCTTCCCACACATGCTGCTATAGGGAGTCCTCAGAAGGAAGGCAGTAAAGATAACCTCCCAGAAATAGAGATGTCCTTTAAATATCCAGAGAAAACTCTTTCTGAGGTTCAAAAAGAAATAAGTGCCTTTTTTCACATGGCAGTCTTTAAACAGAAAATTCCCCTAAACAGCATTCCCATGAGAGAGTTACAATGTGAGGAGATGGATGCTCATTTAAGCTCATTGTTGGGGGAAACCAGGACTAGGTCCAAGAAAAAATAACCAAATTTTATATTAATAGGATACACTTTATATGCAGAAAGCTTAGATTGTTTTAAGCAGAAACTGGACAAGTATCTAGAAGAAGTTGAGGGCATCCACCACTACCACTGAATTTTGTGGAAAATCTTTATGGGCTATGCCTTCTGATTTTCTTATTCATCCAGTATGAACTCCAGTATGTCCAACATGAAAGCTGCCGTCAAACATCCCAAAGCAGGCTACAGCCACTAGGGGAGCTTAGCTTTCGACTTGAACAGTGCAGAGAGGATCAAACTACCAAAATTCAGGCTTTGGAATCGGAACTACAGTTAAGAGAGGCCAAATATTTGGGCATTCTTAAAATCAATGAAACCGACAAAAATAATCTAAAAGCCATCAACCAAAGATTGACAGAAGAAGTTGGGGATTTAAAATAGCAAATCATCCCTGGGCCTCATAAAGTCAGGGGCTTGTAGTAGCAAATATGGGCTTTAAAAGCTGAAAATATTGGATTAAGAGCAGACAATTCCGGGTATCAAGAGAAATTAGTGGAGGCTGTGGTTAAAATGAAAACAGCACAGGACATCACCCAAAAAAACAGAGGAACAGGTAGACATTGCCAAAATAGACCGGCTGCATGAACCATTTACTGAGTCCCTTGATGCTATTGGTCAACAGCTGAGGTACCTACAACCAGCTGAGCCCTCGCCACCTCCTGTCCCAGAAATCCCTGTCAAGCCAGTGGCAAAAGACCTTGCAGTCAAGGTCCAAGATTTAGCCAAAGAAAGTCAAGACCTAAAATTTGGAGGGGGGGGTCACAACTTTTAAATGACCCTAAGATCTCTGACAGCCAAAGGAGTACCTCTGCAGGGATAAGCCAAACCCTACCTGGCCCTACTACATCTGGCTCCACTACATCTAGCCCCATAACTCCGTCCCAACCAGACCCAAACAAAAAAGGGTCAAAGGCTTCCAAACAGCACCCAGATGCCTGGAATGAGCAACCCTGGCCTAAGCAAGACAGAAATACTGACAGCTATGCTATTGACCAGCTAAAAAGGCAAATCTGACAATTAAGAGAGGAAATTCATAAATGCAACCCCAGGGCTCCATACAGGCACCCTGCATAAAACCCTGATGCAACTCCTTACACCCCAGGGAGTGCCCATTCCAATGGCTACCCAACAGAACCAGATCCCCACTCCTCTCCTACCTTGCATGGGGGGGGAGGAGGACAACTTTAGGCCTGTCCATGCAATGTAATTAAGGCAACTGTTAAAGCACGTAAAAGCATTTTTGGGTAACCAAAAAGGCCCAAAGATGGTTTCAAGAATATATGCTTTGCGTTGAAAGAGACTTGAAAAATATTTTACTCCAGTTAAAAATTGTTATTGTATTCCCAAAAGCCCAAGATATATCTAATAGAATAGAGAGAGCTGCCTCCCTATTCTTTTCTGATTTAAGAACATTAGAAACCACTTTTAGACTAGTCATTAATACCATGAATTCAGTTAGAATTTCCAAGATAAAGGATACAGTTAAGGAACTGTGCAACAATATGGAACCCCTTAGAGAAACACCGTAACCCTAATCAGTAAGATCTACCTTTAGACAACAAGAGTGAAATACCCTATAAAAAAAATTGCTATGGCATAGCTTAAAAAACAACAAAAGCAAGGCTTAAACCTTTAAAAAGCTTATTTTAGTATGTTTGGTTAAAGTAAACTTGGTGGGCAATGCTTGCATGCACCCCATAGGCCGTGTTATAGTACAGAAATTGTAACATTTACTTACATTAATGACTGATATAATTAAAAGTAGTCTTCCTATATACTAAAAGGATGATATTAAGTATAGCGTAATAGTGAATCTATCTCATTCATTCCAGATATTTGCTTAAAGAATATTCGTGTTAGCTTATCTGAAATAGTTGCTTAGAATAGATACCTTCAGATTAAGATGTTAATTTTAGAGAGCAACAGCTTTGTAAAGTTAGATATTGTGGAACCATGATTCTCATAAGTTCACATTGCTATACTTTGACAGGTCCCTTATGTGCCACTTCCTATTGCAATGCACTAATGCTGTGGTGGCACTGCCTCACAAAAGGAGGGGGGGGGATGTAGGCCCAATAGTGGCCATAAACCACCAGATTCTGCCAAAGTGTATAAAGAATATCCACTTTAGTCTCAGATGCCATAAAGGTATACTGAAAGACCTGATCATAAAAAAAATGTTTTTTAAGTGTTTAACCAAGCAGACCTGCAAATGCTTGACACAGGTATATGGGCCTACCAGCACCCACAAATTATGAAAATTTTACCTTGAATTGAAATGCTTTACATGTATTAAAATGACATTCTAAATGCCTATGGAACATATTCATTCTACTTTGACATTGTGCAAAGTACTCGCTGACAATCCAAAAAGTATTTTCAAATCAAAACTCAGCAGTTATTAGGTCACTAGTAAGATGTTGCTACACATCTGAAAAGCTGGACTCTCCAACAAGAAATGGGCTCCTCTTAACAAGGAACCATCTGCTATCAGACTATCATGCCATAAAACCACAATGACATAAGTCTTTATTTTGAAAATACAGCAGAAGGACTTGTGGTTAAAAGTCTATTAATGGCCACCTCATGGACTCCCGGTCAAGAGTACAACAGACAGTTTAACTGACAGAATGTCTGATAAATATCTCCACACATAGGCTATAGACTTCTGAACAGATAATCCTTTGTCCAAATATGGTTATATCATCCCAAAAGCTCATGATACTTTTGGGGAAGAATAAAATCGTATGACATTTCTGAAGGAAGTATTTGACTTCTCCCCAGAACAAACAAGTCATGATCATCCACTAATTGTCTTCTGCATCTATGTTTCATTGCTGGAAGAGATCTCACATCCATGCTACTACTACTACTGACTCTGAAAGAACTGTTACTCTACTGAAGCTACAAAGACCTTTGGTGTCTGCCATAACATAAGAGACACTAAAACTTGTACTGACTGTCATTTTCTATTTTGCAAGCTTCGAGGAGAAAAGAACTCAGACAGCCAGGAATAACTTTTCTTCACACAGCCATGTAAGATACTCCAAAATCTCCATGAGGAAAGGGAGCCAAGATACTCTTTTGAAAATTTGGTGAAGTATATATATATACCTTTAGTGGTTTAAAGGTGCTTACTGAAATACTGTGTCTTTTGAGAATCCTGGTTCTAGAAATAGATACACAGAATACTGCAATAAAATATTGTTTAAAATGCTAGCAAAAGGTTATTAGTAACAATGAATTGTATGCTGCATAGTAAAGGCTAATGCTAGGGAGAATATTACCTTGCTGTACCTCTAGAAAAAGGAGCATTAGTCCTTATAACTACGTAATAAACTGTGAAATGATTTATGGTGCACAAACCAGACAAAGGTCTGGATAGGATGTTGTGACAAACGTTATATTGTTTAAGTGATAAAATATGTTTACTGTTAACTGTGTGTGTTGCAATAAACAGCTTTTACTGGTACTCCATGTCTAAGTGACATCTGTCGTCTCAGAATTCACCACAGAAACAAGTAGGTACAAGGTACTAGATACCTTTCATTAAAAACAGCCACAGAGGTAAATTAATTAAAAGTAGTTGTGCCTACATATGTGTTTCTTTCCCTTTATATTATGTGTTCATCCTCTTATGAGGATTACTGCTGTATACCCACTTATGTATTTATTGTCCTGGTTATATTGTATGTGTTATGTTTTTACTTGTTCAGAACCTCCTTGTAAATTAGCCTACTCAAAGAAGTTCTTTCCTGCCAATCAACTTTGACAATAAACCTTTGACACACACACGGTTTTTCTGTATTTCACCTTGGGCCTGTGACATTTGAACAGCTACTAGTGTACATTACGGTATGAAATTTGGGAAAATGGCATTGTTCTTTTTCCACCCTGGGGTTTTTGAATACTTGTATCCATAACTTATACTGTATACTGGTGCATTAGATCCATTTTATTCCATGCCACTTGCCATGGACCTACCTCCTTTTCTCCCCTCTGAATCTTACTCTAGATTATAGTCTGCAGTTTTTATATGTACTGTAGCTGTTGTATAGTGTGCCACTGTATTTCCTAGGTCAGCTCTTTCCTTAATTAGTGTTACAGTACGCTAGATTACTCTCCACAGTGTCTAAATTCACTTGGGTGTTCTGCAAGTATAGTTTTCACATTTTCAGCCATAGGGCTTTTTCACTTTTTGCACATGGAGCTGTTTTATACCTTCACCCTCAATTTCTTATTGCTACTGTTGTTGTTTTATTTTTTTCCATTATTTATTACAGCTTTGTGATTTTGTCTCACCTTGAATGGTTTTTATATCTAAAGCTACTAATATATATTTCAACTGGGTTATTAAATGAACATGTTCTTTTAAAAATGCATCTAAACAGTATGACTCAGATATTCAAAAGGGTTGCACATGGAGCAACAGTGTTGTACCATGCGCAACCCACTGATGCGCCCTGGCATGATATTAAAAAGGAAAAAGTGCACCGCACAAATCCCGATCGCTGGGCGCGTCAGTAATATGTCTGCAGGCACAGGTAGGTGTGGCGTTCCCATGCATAACCTGCACAGCCCGATATTCAGCCCGGGATGTGCAGAGTCATGCATGCACAACCCCTACTTGCACCAGCACAAAGTTAAGCCCAAAAAAAAAATGAACAACTGATGGCCACCCACAGATGAGCTGCCACATTGCAGGGCGCAACACGGCAGCTGCCATGTGTGGGTGGCCACCCGAGTTCGGCTTCACCTGACGGCGCCCCCCCATGCCCGATCCGGGCATTCATAAAATAAAAGTCCTACATCCCTGGTGGTCCAGTGGACCGATTCCATGTCCGGGCATCTGTTGTAAGAAGAGACCCCCAAGATCCCGCTGACTGCCCGATCGCGGGCAACTATTATAAGGAGAGACCCTCTCCTAGATCCCACTGACTGCCCGATCGCGGGCATCTGTTTATGAGAAAGACCCCCCTCCAAGATCCCTGGTGGTCTAGTGGTACCCCCTCCCCGCCCACTGAGCCCCACCACCCGCTCCCCCGTCAGCCAGTGGGCGGCAGCACCGCACCTGCCTGCCACCTGCAGCCCCGACTGAAGCTTAGTTGGGCTGCATGCCCATTGGTTCTAAGCGTGAGCCAATGGGCGTGCAGCCCTCTCCTACACATTCCAGATATGTCGATCACCATATCTGGAATGTATGTCTGATCATAGGCTGCACGCCCATTGGCTCACGCTGTGAACCAATAGGGCGCAATGCCACTGGCTGTCAGTCGGTGGGCGAACGGCAGCAGGTGGGTGGGGTGCTGCTGCCCACTGGCTGATGGGGGAGAGCAGGGAGGTGGGGCTCAGTGGGCAGGTGGGGAGGGTGATACCACTAGACCACCAGGGATATTGGACTGGGGGTCTCTTCTTACAATGGATGCCTGCGATCGGGAAGTCAGCGGGATCTTGGAGGGTGGGTGTCTCTTCTTACAACAGATGCCCGCGATCGGGCAGAGTGCAGTCCACTGGACCACCAGGGATATTGAACAGGGGCTTTTCATATTTTAAGGGATGCCCGCAATCAGGCAGCATTCGGTCCACTGGACCACCAGGGATATTGGATGGGGGGGGGTTTATTATAACGATGCCCATGATCGGGCTGCAGGGGGCATCGGTCCCCGACGGCTGCTGCCTGGCAGGGTGTCAGGAGCAAGTCGTCGGGGATCGGCAAACCTGCATGCTAATAGGATGCAAATGGGGCCATAATGACATGCAAATGGCCCCATGTGCACCTTGCATAAATTATGGCCCCATTTGCATGTCCCCTTTTGAATATCACAGGTGCTGTGAATGGCGCAATGGCACTTGCGCTAGCGCATCTCCATGCTCCACTCTGGCCACTTGCGCTGATGCAGTGCCACTGCACCATGCACAGTGGGGGTGGCCAGGGTGCGATATTCAAAGCTGCTGGGCCATGGCGCAGCTCCTTCGAATATCGCCCAGGCCACACCCCTACACAGCCAAGTTGAGCTGCGCCCAAGCTTGTGCCACAGCCTGGCGCAGTTTGAATATCTGGGCCTATATATTTATTTTTAAACTGAGTCACTGCAGGACTTCATCACTTCCTAATGAAGCACCATTCTATGGATATGAAGCATAGAGGTTCGGTCCCATTGTTAACCTTTAGTTTATGCCTTATTAATAAAACAGCACTATGCAGTGAATTTTACCTCACATCTAACTTTTCACCACTTGAGAGCACCATCAGTTATTCCTCTTCAGCTGAGCTCTGACTTTCTGTGCTGCACCTGCTCTTTCTGTGTGCACACATTCACTTTTGTATTGCTTATCGGTGTAGCAAGTGGCTGATTGGGAGAGGAGCTTAACAGGCTTAGGGCATTCCAGTTGGGACTGGATGCATTATCAGCATACACTAA
Source organism: Neoceratodus forsteri (assembly GCA_016271365.2). Taxonomy (NCBI): domain Eukaryota; kingdom Metazoa; phylum Chordata; order Ceratodontiformes; family Ceratodontidae; genus Neoceratodus; species Neoceratodus forsteri. The sequence goes on from CM057453.1 coordinate 160,806,028, forward strand.
GTGAGCCAGGGGCCAGCAGTGCATGGCCATGAGGTAAACGATGTTGCAGTTGGCTGAGTGGAACTTGGTAATGGGGATAACTACTGTTTCTGAAAGTGTGGATTACCTTGGAAGATGAAAGTGCAGTTGAAGTACTGCCAGGGCAGGCTGCAAGGGACAGGGTGCATGTGTGCAGTTGCTTTGAGCTAGTTTATGCTCAGAAGTGCGGAAGTGGCATGGTATACTGTCAGTCTGGAATGCAACTGGCTGTGCTATGTGGGCACAGGACAGAAGGATGGCAGATGGAGGTGAGACATAGAGGCAGTGTAAGCAGTCTGTTGGCACAGACATTGGTAAGGGAAGCAAACCTTGCATGCTGAAAGGGCTGTGCAGTGCACACCATCCTGCTAAAGGATGGCAGGGGCCACATCTAAAGATGCTGTGGAGTTGTTCTCTATCTCAGGAGGTGTATTTATAGGCTTGAGTGGCAGAGAGAGGCATCCTAGGACCACAGGGAGGCAAGTAGGCAGCTGAGGAGGATGGAGGAAGGAGGCTATGGAAATGAACATTGAGGCACTCTCTAGCTCAATGAAAATCAAACAGCTTTAATCGGTCTCCTGTTGTACTCTCTGCAAAGCAGTAGACAAATTGGAGAAGCAGCTAAGGTAGCTTCAGTTGGCCACAATGTGGGGTGTCTTTGGTCTTCTACCTACCAGCAGCACAGGGTCATAATACCTATTCATAAGCAGTGACAGATGCACCTTCTGCACTGGAGAAATTACATTTGTTTCCATTTTGTTTTCTCTGTTTTGTGATGCATTTTTTCATTTTTTTTTTTTTATTTTGGGATGTTATTATACAATTTAAAAATCTGTGGGGCCAGGGAGAAAATAATAGTTGGCACTGAGGTAAATCAGAGACTATGCAATGGTGTAAGACTTCAGATCAGCAATGACTATGCATTACTCTTGCTCAGTGGGCTGTGCCACTGTGGTCCTTATGGCTGCAGACTCTATCACACTACCACAAACAGCAGTCCTCAACAGTGGCATGCTGACACCGGCTGTCACAAGGAAACTAGAGTAGTAAATACCCATTGCTGACCTCAAGGCTTTTATTTTCCCATATGTGCAGTCGACTATACCCCACGTCAATTACTGTATTGGGACCAAAAGTGTTGTGGCCAAATTATTGATGCTAACCTGAATTTATGGGGCCCAAGCTGAAGCCAGACCAAATGTGCCAATTGTCAACTTCTCTCATTCTTAATGTTCTGTTTTAAATCACATGCCTAACTGTTGCTTTTCACTAGTTTATGCCATCCATGTACAGTGCAGTCAGCCAGGGTGTAAAGCATTTACCACAGTTTCTGCCAGTCTCTTGCTGCAGAATACTGCAGAAGCACAATATAATCCAATGATAATTACTTCAATTTGTCATGCAGGAAAAAGAGAATGCTTACCACAATGCTGCATCCTGGTTGACTCCACTGTATTGTATATTCTATCAAATCTGCCTGAAATATTTGACTGTTGTGTTTAATACATGGGAAAATCCATTTTTCTTAAATCACACCTCATACCCTTCTTAAATTCCTTTATCCCCTTCTTAGCAGGGGTTGAGACTAACAATGACTGAAAAAGGTGGAATTTTTTTATAACTGAATAATTTGCCATCATATCTCATTTCACTTTCTAGGCTTTCAGACTTATTAGCCATAACACTTCAGTATATAGAATCCAAGAGAGAGAGAGATTTTGCCTGCCTGGAGAAACAGGAATGGTCCCGCATCTTTTGTGACTGTAAGTCAAGTTAAGTCAAGTCAAATGTTACTCACAAAATGCCTTGCCCATGAAAAGCTCAGTGGTGCATAAAAAACATAAATGAAATACACAGAAAAAAGTAGAATACAACAGATACTGAAAATTAATAACATTAAGAGCTACAACGCCTCAAAGAAAACTTTAAAAAGCATAATAATTGGTACAATTCTGCCTGCGTTCCATTTATAGTTTATATATTTCTCCTCCCCATTATTTATTACTAAGGAAATTTGCATGAATATATGATCTTTATAATTTAGAGTTTCTTCACAGTCCATCTGCCTCTATAGCTCACTCTCTACTTCAAGTCATAATCCTCTGTTATGACATCATAATCTGTTGCCATGGGAATAACTGATATCACAAGCAATGCTCTGTGACTTCAGGTAAGGAGAAAGCAGCAGGAATAGCCAAATTCTTCAGGAGCAAGGGTCCTGTTTTCATACAGATGACCTCAGTAATAGATAGTGGTGAGGAGGAATACAGCACTAATGGGAAATACAAGCTGGACTTTTTCTAAATGTTAGGTTTTGTTAAAGTTCTCCTGAACGTGTCACCAGCTCTTTAAAATCCTAAAAGCTTGTCTAAGCAAAAAAGTCTTCTATAAGCTTTTACAATTATAAAACAGGGTAAAGAGTGGCTATGCCAAAAAATAACACAGTGGAAGACAAGACCTTGGCATGAATGAATGCAAAACAAAAGAATAGAACCCCTTAAGACACCTGTGCTAGCCTCTGTAAACCACTGACAGACCATGGAGAAATCAGTCAAGTAGCATTAACTCTGAGGAAGATATTTGTGTGACATCAAAATGTTAGTAAAAGACTAATTTTTCTGTGTGTGCTATGGAACTGAAAATGGGAGGAGTGACACTGTGGTGCTCAAAGAGGATTGTAACAGACCAGTTCCAGCTGCTGTAAGTCTCCAACCAGCATGCCATTCACCCTGGGATTTATCTAATGAGAATAAATGCAAAGCGACAGATAACAGAATTAATTTGGAGGGCTGTCAAAGGATAATTGGATTCAGTGGCTCAGATATCCTGTAGCTTTCTAGTAATGATATATTGGGTCACACAGGGCATAAACCATAACATATTTAGTGTACTAAACAAACATATCTGCAAAGCATTAATGTTCTCGGACTCTGCGGCATAAATCCTTGCAGATAGCTGAACATTACTTTTCTCCTTTTCTTTTCTAATAAATACATTGCTTAAAATTAATATGTTTAGAGGATACATGCAAGTCTCTATTTTTCTGCAGATCAGATGCAATGTCTTTCATAGAATCATAGAATCATAGAAGTTTGTCAGCAGAAAAGAACCCCATTGACCCATCTAGTCTGCAACCACCCTACACACCACTCATGTGCCCCCCGTAGATACCCAACCCCTTTTTCCCCATCAAGGTATTTATCCCTCCCTCTCTTGTTTAAACCCATGTACTTAATCCATGCACTCTTGAATCCCTCCACTGTTGATGTCTCAACCACCCTCTCTGGTAGCCCATTCCAAGGGCCCACTACCCTCTTAGTGAAGTAGTGACCTCTCTTATTATCTCTGAATTGACCACCCTCAGGTTTCAAGCTGTGCCCCCCTAGTTCTTGGATTGTTTTTCATCTTGAATATTCTCCCTTCCCTCACCTTGTTAATTCCCTTCAGGTATTTAAAAATTTCAGTAATATCCCCCTCTTTCACCTGGTTTCTAGTGGATATAGTTCAAGCTCCTCCATCCTCTCCTCTCCTCATATGTCCTCTGATACACATCATGCACCATTTTGGTCACCCTCCTTTGGACTCACTCCACCCTACCAAAATCCCTCTGTAGATGAGGTCTCCAGAACTGTACCTCATAGTCTAAGTGGGGAGGGACCATTGACTTGTATAGGGGCAGTATCACCTCCCTTCTCCTGCTTGTGATACCCCTTCCTATGTATGCCAGCATACTGCTTGCCTTTCCAACCACTTTGTTGCACTGGTTTGTCACCTTATGGTTTTCCAAAATAATAATCCCGAGATCCCTCTCCTGCTCTGTTACCACAACATCCTCTTCCCCTAATGTGTATGTAGCCCTTGTGTTCTTATGCCCTATGCACATTATTTTACACTTTTTGGCATTGATCTCAGTTGCCAACTCTCCAACCACCCCTCCAGCTTTAGCAGATTCTCTCTCATGTTCTCCACTCCCCCTGGTGTGTCCACTCTATTGCAGATCTTTGTATCACCTGCAAACAGACACACCTTTCCATTTAGACCCTCTGCAATATTCCCCAATGTAAATGTTAAAGAGTATTGGCCCCAGTACTGACCCCTGTGGTACCCCACTTGTCACTCTTTCATCCTTGGAATGAACCCCATTTACAACCACCCTGTTACTCCTGTCATCAAGTCAGTTTTCCACCCAGTTTGTTACTTTCTTCCCTACCCCTAGACAACCCAACTTGCTCACCAGCCTCCTGTGAGGGATGGTGTCAAAGGCCTTGCTGAAATTCAGATAGACCACATCCACCGTCCCTCCCTGATTTCACTCCCTTGTCATCCTTGTCTCCCCTGTCACCCAGTCAAAGAATTTGATAAAATTCTGGCATGACCTTTCCTCTATGAACCCATGCTGCCTATTATCCTGCAGCCCATTTTCTGCAACATAATCCACTATTCTTTCCTTTAGGAGTTCCTCCACAATCTTACCAACCACTGATGTAAGACTGACAGGATGATATTTACTCAGCTCTTCTTTTCCTCCATTCAATCAATCAATCAAAATCATTATTTATCCAGGCGGGCACCATTGATCAAGGCTCATTTGCAAGATGGACCTGGTCATGAGAAAAATCATTGTACAGTAACATAGTAGACATAGTGCAATATTATACAGATAGAAGAAAATATTCAGTATATACAGAACAATAGCAAGGTAGAACATAATTGATATTATACAACAGTAAAAGATCAGTATATGTACAACCAAAGATGAACATATGGAGCTTACAACAGATAGGCTTATCAGTTGAAACAGCCAGCCTGTTTACTTAAAAAGGGCAAGAAAGGCAGTTTTGAGGAGAACCTGATTAGGGAGATGCTGAAGGAGAAGGAATTGTTTCTGTCAACCTTCAGGGAATGGGGTGGAACTTGGCCATAGATAAGGACAGACAGCTGTGGGATACCAGTTTAGGAAGATAATGATGGGGAGGAATTGATAATGGCATACTTCATGAGAGGGGGTGGAGCTTGGCCCAGTCTGAAGACAGACAAGGAAGAGTGAGAGAAGCAGACAATTTGATCGGGAGAAAGAGGCAGGTGCAGAGGCAGGGTTGGAGGCTGGATGGACAGGGGGGAAACAGTAGAATAGGTGATCTAGCGATGCAGGAAACATTTGCAGGATTCTTTCATGTAGTGGTCATAGAGTGACTTGAAAATATTAAGACTAACAGGGCAGCTCAGCTTCAAGTTTTTTTGCAAACCATTCCACAAGGCAGGCAATGAGAAACTTATGGCAGCTCTGCCGAAGTGAGATTTAGCCTTCGGAACATGGAGGGCAACTAGGGAATAGCTTCTGAGAGCATAGATGCCTATCAGACTGCTGGGAATACAATCAGAGACGTAGCGGGGGAGCTTGTTGGTTATAGCTTTGAAGGCCCAAAGAGCGGCGTTTCTATTTCTCCTATAATGAAGGTAAGTCCATCCCACTGCTGAGTACAAGGAGCAAGAGTATGTGGAAAGAGGAAGACTGGTTGCGAACCTGATTGCTCTTTGGTAAAGGGTGTCCAACTTAGCCAGGGCAGAGACAGAGCAGTGGCTATAGAGAAGGTCCACATAATCTATTAATGAAAGGAAGGTGGCTTGAACCAACTGCAGTTTGGCCTCCTTAGTAAGAAGGTGGTTAATTCTGTAGAATAGTCCTAATCTTTGTCTTAGTTTCTTCTGTAGTTTTTCAAGATGTTCTGAGAAGGCGAGTTTAAGATCAAGCCATACACCCAAATATTTGAATTTTGGCACATCCTCTAGTTTTTCTCCAAGTACCATGGTGATCTGAGGGATAACCCCCACGCATACTGGATTTGCCACATAAGAGGAGGGGGAAAAGAGCATTGCTTTTGTTTTTTTTCGCATTAAACAGAAGCTTTTTGCTTATGAGCTGGTATTGTAATAGGTTAAATTCAGCTTGGAGGTCTTCACAGGCTGCTTCCGGCGTAAGGCGACTCAAGTATAGTACTGTGTTGCCAGCGAACAAGTGGATATTTGCTTTATTGATGGTGTCATCGATGTTGTTAATATAAACCACAAACAAGAGGGGACCAAGGATAGATCTCTGAGGCACACCTCTTAGCATAGGTTTAAGTGGAGAAAGATCACCTTTAGCTTTAACCTGCCATTTCCGTTCTGCGAGGTAGTCAACAAACCAGCACGTGGTGTTGGGGTCCAGGCCTAAGTTACTTAGAAAGAATAGGAGCAGGCTATGGTCAACTGTGTCGAAGGCCTTACTTAGATCCAAAAAAATGGCACATATATGATTCCTATTGTCAAGGTCAAGGAGCCAGTCATTGGTCACTTTTGCCAAGGCAGTTATGGTGCTGTGCTTTGCTCTGAATCCAGATGGAACAGGGTTTAACAGGCTTCTGGATTCGAGATATGCCCTTAGCTGACCACTCACTATCTTTTTAATAATTTAGACAGAATGGGGAGGAGGAAGATCGGCCTGTAATTATTACGGTCGCAGGGGTCATCTGATTTTAGAAGGGGGATGACATGGGCTATTTTCCAATGTAGGAGGAGGATCCCCTGGGATAGTGACAAGTTGAAGAGGTGGGTGATTGGCACCGCCAACACATGCTATGCACATTTCAGAGAGTATGGCTCAATGGAGTCTGAGCCTGCCCCCTTCTTGGTGTCCAATTGCAGCAATAGATCTTCTTGCATTCTTGTGTATTGGCACCACATCCACCTTTCTCCAGTCCCTTGGTACCCTCCCTGTGTCAAAACATAGGTTGAACAACCTCATTGGAGGTTCTCCCAGCTCTTCCCAAAGCTCTTGGAGTACCTTGGGATGCAGGACATCTGGACCCATTGCCTTGTCCACCCTCAACTTCCCCAGTTCCTCCAATACCCTGTACTTCTTGAATGGCCTGTTGTCCATCTGCTTACCCACATTGCCTCTCATCTTCAATACGAGTCCATGTCCATCCCTTTCAACTGTAAACGCTGAGCAGAAATATTTATTTAGCAAGTCTGCTTTTTCTGAGTCCATCTCTACGAGATCACCCCCCTCCCCTTTAACTCTCATTATACCCTGCTTGTTTTTCCGTCTCTCACTGATGTATCTGAAGAACTTCTTGTCACTCCTTTTAGCCTTGTTTGCTTTTTTCTCCTCTGTATCTGCCTTAGCCCTCCTGATTATCTGCCCTGCCATCCTTAGCCTTTTCCTATATACCTGTACCTCCTTGTTGTTTTTTTTCTTGTGTTCTTTTATATGTCTTGAAAGCCCTTTTATTTCCCCCATTGCCCTTGCCACCTCTATTGAATACCAAATCAGCCTCCTTCCCCATTTTCTCTTTCCTACCTTCCTAATACACAGTTCAGCAGCTTTCACAAGTCCTCCCTTAATTGCCCCCAACAGTTCTTCCATGTCCCCTAGCTTTTTCGTATCTTCCATATTAATTCTAAAAATCACTCTCATCTTTTTGAAATCTGCCATATGGAAGTCCATTACCAAGGCCCCTACTTTTCTGTGGCACATTGGGACCAAGTTCTACAGCACTATTACCATTTGCCACAGAACTTCTGCAGTGGTGGTTTATAATTTCTGCAGAAGTTCTGCAGCACTAATGAACTACTACATCACAGATTCAGCTTGTCATCCTGACTTCATGTCCATGGCAATGGTTATAGCAATCATGATGGGGAAAGCACAATAACGCTAGTTCATAAAATAACAGACTGATATATCCCTTAAGGTCCTAGCTTATTGCATAAATGAAATAGGCAGAGGGGACTTTATGTGATAAATAAAGTATTTCTATACTCAAGCTGTCTGTACCACTCATGAGGTCCCCACTGTGTATCACTTATTTATTTATATGTAGTCTGTAACATGCACACACACATGTGTGTGTGTGCCTGTATATGTGTGTGTGTGTCTGTGTGTGTATATATACATATATATATATATATATATAGAAAGAGAGATACTGTATATATATATATATATATATAAAATACAAAATCACACATGCCCACACAATGCAAAGCATCATGAGCTGCATATGTAAATCACCACAGAAATATTATGCTGGTTCAACTTTAAGCAGAATTGCATGGTGCCAAAAGGCCTGTCACACAGTTTGCAAGGGTGCTAACAGATGGCATGAACCCGTGTTTCATCTAGGGACTCATCAGTATGCTCATCTGGTGACACCCCAGTGGAATGAACCAGCTACCCTAAGACTGTCTTGGGTAGCTGGTTCATTCCACTGGGGTGTCAAAACAGATGAGGCATACTGATGAGTCCTGGTAGGACGAACACGTGTCTATGTCATCTGTTAGCACCTTGCAAACTGTGGAGAGGCCTTTTGGCACCATGCAATTCTGCTTAAAGTTGAACCAGCATAACATTCTGTGGTGATTTGCTATGCAGCCCAATGAGGCTTTGCATTGTGTGTGGCATGTGATTTTGTATTTTCTGAAACTTGGCTTCCCAGTCAAATGCCCTTTGGGTAACCTTGCCTCAGTGTTTGGCACAGAGGTTCTTTGTCTTTATATACATATATATATATATATATATATATATATATATATATATATATATATATACACATATGCACACACATACCATATTTTTTAAATGTCTGTGAAATCGTATCCTCATCCATACTGGTCCCTTTGGAAATGGAATAAACAGAATAGAGGAGATATTGCAAAACTCATTTTTCATGCCAGCCCACTTCCCCTGACACACTACGTAACACCATCAGGCCATGAGATGCATGTGAACCCATTGTGAGATAAGGCTCTCCAGTCCATCACATAGTGTCCCCTGTGTGATAGAACACCGCTCTGCACCTTCCCAGGCTCAGAACAGTGATGTGTTCTCCCAATCCATGTGCTGCCCAGCTAACTCTCAGAACTCATCTCTGAACCTGAGTTGCCAGCATGGGAACACGACATGCTACCCTCTGGCACAACAGCTGGCCCTGCACACAACATTTCTCCATAACTTTTAGGTGATTCTATCAACCAATGACAATAAGTAATCAGTGACCCTGGCAAAAATGTGTGCAGCGCAATTATTTATTTAACAGGTCTGTTCTTTCAACAGGTCTACACATTTTTTATATTCCACTTTTCTGGGCATAATTACTTTATTTTTCTTAAAAATTATTTTTACTAGTTATTCATTTCGGATGGCATCTCTATACCTAAAAGGCAGAAATAGGTTTGTACAAAGTAAGGTATGAACTTAACAGGTCTATGCTATTATCAAGGTTTTGTTTAAGTTGGCTCTAGTGTAATAACATAAGACCAAAAAATTGTATTAGGCTGTAGTGCAGATTGAGCAAATATCACTGTGCCTGATGTGCTGTGCCACCGCCTCTGGCAGTGGGAACCATGGTAGATAAGTGACTAGTCATTTCTCTTGCAGAGTGCAGCCATTTTATTATCTAATGTATGATGTTATAGCACTGATAACATCACATTCTGAGCATAGAGGGGTTTGGGATATAAAAAGAGGGGAAGGGAACATGTTTCTATGGATAAACGGAAATATTAATAAAGAATCACCATGAACAGTGAATTCTGTGGCACTGCAGAAGTTCTGCGGTAGGTTGCAAGTTCTGGGCAAACTTCTTTGGCCGCACAATTCTAGGGGCTATGTCCATTACCCTTGTGGTGGTTTGACTCACTTACTTCCCCATTCTGATCATAAACCTAACATCTCTATGATCACTTGCCCCCAGATTGTCCCCCACCAATACCGCACACATGCTGTCCCCATTTATCAGTATTAAGCCTCGTGGTGCCTAGCCCATCATGGGTTCCCTTACTAGTTGCTGTAGGAGTGCTTCTTGCAGGGATTCCAGTATCTCCCTACTCCTAACTGATGTATATACTGTAGCTGCTGGAAGCTCCCAACTCGCATCAGGGGGATTAAAATCCCTTAACATCAGGAGATCCCCCTTACTTGACATCCTTTGTTTTTCCTGCAATAACTCTGTGTCCACTTCCTCCCCTTGATTTAGTGGCCTGTATACTACGCCCAGGTGTATTGCTTCACCTGCCCTCTTGATCAGTGTGACTCACAGGACCTCAGCCAATCTTAGAATTACCTACCCTGCTATCACCTTTATCCCATCCTTAATGTATAGCGCGACCCTTCCCCCCTTTTTCCCCATCCTGTCTTTTTTGAAAAGGTTATACCCTGGTATACCCACATCCCATTTATGGTTTTCTGTCCACCACGTCTCCATTATTGCAACCAGATCCAGTCCTTTATCTACCATCATGGCCTCTAAATATGTCATTTTCCCCCCAATATTCCTGGTGTTTGCTAACATACCCCTCCACCAATTTCCCCATACTCTAACATTTTTTCCATTGTATCCCCTGCCCTCACATGCAGGGGAGTGCTAACTAGGCAAGAACCTCCATCTTTTCCTCCATCCCTTCCCGAGTCTTGTACTCCCCCTCTTCTAGTTTAAATCCTTTCACAGGACCCCATCTATATAACTTTGCAATTTTCCCCTCAATATCCTAGTGCCCCCCTCATTTACATATAGTCTGTCCTTCATGTATAGATTCTCTCCTGCCCAAGTGTCCCCCACTCCCCAAAGCAGGTGAATCCCTCCTCTTTGCACCAGTCCCTGAGCTAATGATTGAAGTCTTTAATTCTCAGCTGTCTCACAGTACTACCACAGTGAACAGGCAAGACCTCTGAGAAAGCCAGAGAGCTAACCTCCTCCCTGCGTATCCTGGCAATCTACCTAAACCTACTTTGAACCTCCCCCATATCATTTCCCACCAGGTCATTAGTCTCAAGGTGCAGGACTAGGTGCAGATTTCCTCCCAGCAACCTAATATCCTCTCTTATTTTAGTCATCACCCTTCCTGTCTTCATCCCTGGCTCACAGCAGACTGATCTCCTTTTATAGGCCACCCCTTTCTTAGCCAGTGTATTCCCTTAATGATGGAGTCACCAAAGACCATGACGTTTTCCATACTCTCCATCCCTGCTATAGCCCCCGTGCTCCTATCTTGCTCCCCCTTCCTCGCATTACTTCTACTCTTTTCTTGGACTCCTGTGTTTGTCCTTTCTTGGTCTCCTAACCTTGCATTGCCTACATGCTCCCCCATATTGTCACCCTGTATCCTCTGTGGTCCCCTTTTTCCCAAGGGTGTAGGCAGGCATACTCACTGTACACATTTGTGTACAGTTGTGTTGTGTGCCTGTCACAAACCATATGCCTTTCTGTTGACATTATCATTCTAATCTGCAGTGTCTGAGTTAATGTAGGCTGCTGAGAAGTCAATCAATCAATCAATCAATCAATCAATCAAATCTTTATTTATTCAGGCGAACATCATTGAGCACAGCTCATTTGCAAGATGGACCTGATAAGGTCAAGGTTCAATAATTGGTACATGTATAGGAAGATTTAAAACACGTATATACTTATATACAGTAATCAAGGTTCAATAATTGGTATATGTACATGATTAATTAAAACACTTATATACAGAAATCAAGAACAGAAATTGTTTAAACATAACAGGATATGGTAGGAACATATGAGATGCACTCTAGGTAAACCAGTATATACATATCAACATTGGCAGTAAACATGGCATACATTCAACATGATATACCCAAGATTCCAAAGATCCAAGGGAAGTCAATGTGGACAAAGAGAAATAGTGACTGGATGACTGAAAGAGGTGGTCATAGACTGAGACAAGTGACATGGTAGGAAGGTACGTGATGACTAGAGCAGGGGCTGGTGCTAGAACTGGGAGGTGAAAGGCAGTGATAAGGGCTAAGGTAGGAGCCTGGAGTTAATGGGAGAAGATTGTAGCCAGGGGGTGAGGTATCTGTGGAGATGAATTCTAGGGAAGTGAATTGCCATAATATGATGGCAGCCTGAGAGGGGGAAGGAAAGAACTGCAAATAAACTAGAACTTGTGGAAGCAATTGCATTTTTCAGGGAAGAGACTTAGGTTTAGATACTTGAAGGATGCTAAGGATACCCGGTTGATCAGCTTCAAGGACTTTTGAATCGTGTTCCATGATATAGTTAGATTATAGCTGATAGCAGAACTCCCATGCCGGGTGTTGACTTTAGGCACTTTGAGCATAATGAAATTGTAGCTTCTTAGGGCGTAGGTGCCAGCTGTGGCCTGTGCGAAGCAGTCTAATATATAGTTTGGAAGCATCTTAGTCAAAATTCTGTATGTCTACACTGCAGCATTTCTGTTTCTTCGGAGATGTAGAGATGTCCAACCGACTGCTGCATAGAGAGAGCAATGGTGAGTGTTAAATGGTAGATCTGTTGTGAACCTCAGAGCTCTGTGGTATAGTGTATCCAATTTGCATAGGTAGGAGATAGGGCAGTGACTATAGAGGAAGTCTGCATAGTCAATTACTGAGAGAAATGTGGCCTGGACCAACCTCATTTGGAATCTCTGTTTAGAAAGTGCCTTATTCTAAAAAATAGACCAAGTCTCTGGCGAAGCTTTTTTAAAAGTTCTTCAATATGAACTGTGTAGTCAAGTTTGCTATCTATCCACACCCCCAAATACTTGAATTTTTCTACATAATCAAAGCTTTCACCAAGGATAGTGGATAGCTGGGGGAGGTTGTTTAGTAATGAGGGATTTGTATGGCTTTGGGTGGAGAAAAACATTGCTTTTGTTTTCTTTGCATTTAAAAGAAGCTTTTTTTCCAATAATTGATGTTGTAGTATAGAGAATTCTGTTTGTAGAACTTCACAAGCTGTAGCAGGCGATGGGTTGCTGACATATAAAACAGTGTCATCTGCGAACAAGTGTACAGTGGCTTTGGTAAGATTCGAATCAATATTGTTAATATAAATGGCGAAAAGGATAGGGCCCAGGATAGATCCTTGTGGAACTCCTCTTAGAAGTGGTTTTAGTGGAGATAGGTCTCCTTCAGCTTTCACTTGCTGTGTTCTTCCTGTTAGGTAACACCTGAACCATGTAAGGGAGGATGGATCCAAGCCTATGGAGTGCAAGGAAGAGAGTAGCAGCTCATGGTCCACCGTATCAAATGCCTTGCTTAGATCAAGGAATACAGCATAACGCTATTCTTTTTATCCAGTTCGGTTTGCCAATCATTTGTAACTTTAGCCAGTGCAGAAATAGTACTATGCTTAGACGAAACCGGATTGTGCTGGATTTAAAAGATTAGATTCTTCAAGGTAATCTCTTAATTGGATGCTTACCAGTTTTCTAGCAGCTTAGATAGTACTGGAAGGATAGAGATTGGCCTATAGTTGTTAAGGTCCATGGGGTCCCCTGATTTCAGTAGAGGAAAACTTGGGCTGTTTTCCAAGTTGCAGGAATAGAACCAGATTTTAAGGACCAGTTAAAAGGTGTGTTAAAGGAACTGCAAGTGCATGCATTGCAATCTTTAGAAAGTAGGGGTCAAGGGAGTCAGCACCTGCACTTTTTTTTATATCCATCTGCGAGATTAGATCCTCCACTTGTTTCAACAGAATCGGTTTGAAGGAGAAGGAGGATTCAGCTAACTGAGATCCAGTATACTGGGAGCTTAACTGAGCACGTAGCAGATTGGCTGGTGAGGTATCAAATGCAAGGCCAGCGGTTGTAAAATGATTATTGAATGCATCCAGTATTTCCATTCTGTCCAAGATTGTCACCTTGTTGTGGTGCATTTGAGCTGGTAGTGAAGTGCTAGGATCTTGTCCCGTTATGCCCTTAGTAGTGCTCCAGAACCTGGCAGGATTGTGGTATGAGGAGTCGAGTTCAGCCATGTAGTAGGCAGCCTTAGCATCCCGTACTTTCTTGGTACAGCTATTCCTGGCTTTCTTAAATATCAACCAGTCATTTGGGTTCTTAGTCTTCCTTGCCTTTTTCCAAAGCTTATCTCTCTCAAGCAGGGCTGATTTAAGGTCAGGTGAAAACCAACGACAAGATTTGTTTTTAATTCAAACTCTAGTAATTGGTACATGAGTGTTAAGGGCATCTAGTATTATGCTATTTAACACCTGATGAGCTTTTTCCACTGAGTCTGCTAGGTAGAACTCTTGCCATCTTGTAGAGTGATTTAGATCATGAAGATATGCCTCAGAGTTGAAAGTTTTCTTGGATCTCCTCAGTAGGAATTTAGCTGGGGGTGTTAGTTTGCCGGGTGACCTTATTCCAGCAATAAGGCAGTGGTCACTTATGTCACTGAACAGCACTCCAGCGTGCGTGAAGAGGTGGGGTTTGTTCACCAGCATGATGTCAAGTAATGTGCTGTTGCTCAGATTTTTTTTGTTGATTCTTGTTGGTTCATATATAAGCTGTGAAAAACCATATGTATCACAAAATGATACTAAAGGAGCCGCGGCCTTGGATAGCCAATTAAGGTTTAGATCACCTAGGATTATGGTCTCTTCAGTATCCATCTTGATTTGATTCCCCAGGTGGGCTAGAAGCTTATGATCCGCTGAAGGGGGCCTGTAGCAGCCAACTAGCCAAAATGCTGCAGTGTTGGAGAGAGCCACTTTGAGGGATAGACATGCGAATTCTTTGGGCATAGATGTTGCATCTAAACAAGTTACAGATATATTGGATTTGACATACATAGCAACTCCCCCACCCCTTGTCTGGCGATCCGCTCTGAATATTTGATAATTGGCTAAGTTTATGTCTCTGTCTGCTGTGGCGGGTCTGAGCCATGTCTCTGATACCACAAGAAACTCTGGCAAAGTATGGGCAACCCAGGATTGTATCAACGTGAGCAGAAGTGTCACTGTTCAAACGTCTATTGCCTAGGAGACAGATATATGTATAAACCTTTATAGAGATTAGAGGAATCATCTGACACCAGTCTGATTTGTTTGGAAGGGGGTAGCATTTGGAGAGGATGTGTACATTTGCTAAGGGGAAGGGGTAGCTGTTGGAGATTGTGTGTACAACACAGATATGTCTGGCTACACCCCTGCTTTTTCCAGCACTCCCCGGCTGCAGCTGCTCTTTTCTTTCCCCTTCTGCTGGACTCTCATTTAGCCTTTTTTCATCCCACCATCTTGCATTGATTTCCTTACTTTCCATCCTCCCTAATCCCTCTGCTTGATTCTCCCTCGCCCTCTTTTCCTACCCCCTTTTCTCAGAATTCCCCCTACTCTCTTTAACCCTTACACTCAATCCTCTCACCTCCCCTCTCCCACTGAGTCTTCTGTGTCCCTTTGCTGAGCCCTCCTTTTCCACCATTTACTCTTGATCTCCCATTTCCTGCAGTTTGTCCAACGGTGGGTATCTGTTAAATATCCATACACTGCCTCCTTATTTTGCATGTCTACCCCCAGCTTGATTATCACTTTAGTTTGTCCTTGCCCTTCCTCCTGTCTCACCCTTCCTTTTCTCCCAACCTCCTTCCAGTTATCCCCCTCACTACATCATGATCTGTATCTCGTCCCTCCCCACATCCCCTTCATTCCCCTGTCCCCTCTATCCATTCCCCAGCCCTTAGCATTGCCTGTGCCACTGCTTGCTTCAACCATATCCTCTTCCCTCCTATTTCCTAACCTTCACTCCACCTCCCTTTTTAGCCAACTAAGTTTCATCTCGAGCTGCCTCAATCTTTGACATATTGGGCACTCACCCCCAATCTTTGACATATTGGGTATCAATCAACTCTCCATAGTGTGTCCATCTAGCAGAGGGATTAGGGAGGATGGTTTACAGACCCCCAACCCAGGAAAGTGAAATTGACAAAGAGCTCCTGGAAGCCATCTCAGTGATGGTGGACAGGGGTGAGTTGCTGCTTGTTGGGGACTTAAATCTGCCAGATGTGGATTGGGCCTCATACACAACAACCACAGAGTGGAGCAGAGAATTCCTGTTCATGCAGCTGGGGCAGGTCTAAATCAGCTGGTAGACTCAACCACCAGAGACAAAGCAACCCTGGACCTGGTGCTCACAAACTGCAACAAGATTTCAGATGTTCGTGTGGGTATCAATCTGGGGACCAGTGACCACAGGTCAGTCTTGTTATCAGTAAATAAAGAGGAAGGTAAAAGTCATAGCAAAATCAAGATACTTGATTACAGGAAAGCAAACTTTCCCAAAATGAAATCCAGGACCAAGACCATGCTTGGCACCAGTAACAAGGGGGAGGCAGAACACTGTTGGGAGAACTTAAAAAATACTTTAAATACAGTCACTGAGCAATGCGTAAGACAAATCAGCAAAGCGAAAAGAAGGAAGAGCCCTCTCTGGTTTTTCAAAAAGGTAGCAACCAAAATCAAGGGGAAAAAAAAGTCTTTTAAGCAGTACAAGGAAACAAAAGTAGAAACAGCCAGGGAGGAATATTGGAACAAATTCAAAGATGCAGGAAAAGCAAGGATAGCCAAAACACAAACAGAGTAAAGAATAGCACAGGGGGTTAGTAAGGGAGATAAAACTTTCTATAGATACACACGAGAAAAAAGGTAGAGTAATAGTCTGACTAGCAACAAGGGAGGGCCAGATGTTTGAGAACGATGAAGACAAAGTAGAATTGTTAAATTCTTCTGCTAAGTCTTCACAATAGAAGATATTAGAAATATAGAAGCATAGACTTTGATGGAAGATAAGGAGCACTTTGCCCACCTAGTCTGCCCATTTTCCTACCTACTGGATAAGCTGCAAATCCTAGTTAACCAACAGCCTATTTCTTCCTACCCCCACAAGAATTGCTTTATGTCTGTCCCATGCATTCTTGAATTCTCCCACAGTTTTAGACCCTATAACCTCCTCAGGAAGGTGGTTCCATGTGTCCAACACCTTCTCTGTGAAAAAATACCTCCTCACATTGCCCCGAGCCATCCCTCCTCTATCTTCAAATTGTGTCTCCTTGTTCTTGCACATCTATTTATCTGAAAGATGGTACCTTCTTGAACTTTGTTGATTCCACTGATGTACTTAAACATGTCTATTATGTCCTCCCTCTCCCTCTTTTCCTCAAGGGTATACATATTAAGTTCCTTTAGTCTCTCCTCATATGGCTTCTCTTGCAGACCCTGCACCATTTTCCTTGTCCTCCTCTGGACTGCCTCCATCCTGTCTATATCCTTGTGGAGATGGGGTCTCCAGAACTGGATGCAGTACTACAGATGGGGTCTCACCAACTGCCTGTACAGAGGGATAACAACTTCCTGTTTTCTGCTGGTGATGCCTCTTCCTATATATCCCAGTATCCCCACAGCCCTCACTACTGCCTTCTCATATTGCTTGCTAACCTTAAAGTCATCTGATATGATTACCCCCAGGTCCCTTTCCATTTTTATTGTTGTTACTACTCCCCCCCCCCATTGTGTACTCTTTCCCAGTGTTTTTGTTTCCCAGGTGCATTATTTTGCACTTCTTTGCATTGGCTGAATAGTCTGAATGACTGTAATTGTGGTTCCTAACATAATACTGCATCTTATATTGTAATTTTTATGTTTTGATATTGTAGTTTGTGTGTTTTTGTATTAATTGCTTTGTATGTCTTTATTGTTTATTAACTTGTCACATGTGAAAATGGGCAGTTTGCTCATCTTGTTAACAAACATAAAAAATAAAACTGAAATTAAATGAATCCAAGCTGCCATACTTCTGACCATTTCTCCAACCTTGCCAAGTCCATTCTCATTCTTTCCACCCCCCTTGTGTATCAACCCTGTTGCAGATCTTTGTGTCATCTGCAAAGAGGCATACTTTTCCTATTAGTAAAGGACCTACACTAAGTAAGACAGCAGGATAGTGGAGAGGCAGACACAAGCCCCTTTATGAAAGAGATGGTCTTAGAAGAACTAAACAAACTTAAGGTGGATAAAGCCATGGGGCCAGATGGTATCCACCCCAGAATACTAAAAGACCTTTGGGAAGAAATAGATGCTCCACTTGCTGAGCTGTTCAATCTATCTCTGGAAGGTGTCAGAGTACCTCAAGACTGGAAAACAACAACAGTTGTGCCCTTGCACAAAAGTGGATACAAGGAAGAGGTAGGAAACTACCACCCAGTCAGCCTGACCTCTGTAGTAGGAAAAATAATGGAGACATTACTAAAGGAGAGACTAGTTGACTACCTAAAGTAAACTGGAAAACACAACCCCAAACAACATGGCTTCACAGCAGAGTGCTCATGCCAAACAAACATGATTGATTTCTTTGACTGGGTTACCAGAACAATGAACGAGGGTGGGACAGTGGACATGGTGTACCTAGACTTCAGCAAGGCCTTTGACACCATTCCCCACAGGAGACTTGCTAACATACTAGAACACACAGGAGTCAGACAGAAAATAGTAAACTGGATTAGGAACTGGCTACAGAATAGGACCCAGAGAGTTTTGATCAATGGGGCATAATCAAGGGAGGGAGGTGTGACCAGTGGCATTTTACAGGGATCAGTACTGGGTCCAGTTCTCTTCAACATATTCATCAGTGACATCATTGATGAAGTGGTGGTGAAGGTTTGCCTGTTCGTAGATGATACAAAGCTCTGCAACAGGGTAGCTACACTACAGGGGGCATTAGGTATGGAAGCTGGCCTAAGGAGACTGGAAGAGTGGTCCAGAAATTGGAAGTTAAAATGTAATGCCAAGAAGTGTAAGGTAATGCACCTGGGGAAGCAGAACCCAGGAAAAAAGTACGTACTAGAAGAGCATCAATTAGAGGAGACAAAGATGAAATGGGATCTGGGCATGATGATTACCAACAACTTAAAGGTAGGAAAACAATGCAAAAAAGCAGCACTGAAGGCAAGTGGAGGGATTGCACTACCCATACAATGATGGGTGATCGGCAGATGGGGGTGCCACTGGATGATAGGAAGTACCATATATGTCACAAGACAGGTGTTCGGGGGGGAGTGCCACAGAACACCAGGGAGGACATGAACAGTACATGGATGGGTGTAGGGGGGGCCACTAGACACCAGCACAGACCTCTGCATGTCAGAGATGGGCATTTGTTGGGTGTGAGGTGCCACTGGATACAAGGGACTACATTTGCATAGCGGGGAGGGATGTTTGGCATGCACGGCAGCCAGTTGCCACCAGAATTGATGTGGTGGGTGACCACAGGATGGGTGCAAACCTGCCACCACTTCCCATTCAAATGAGCCCATAATGGGCATGCATATGGCCCCTTAGCTCCTAGCATGCCAATGGGCTTATCTGCATTATGCAGCTGAATATCACACAGCAGCTCCCAACACTATCCAGCCTTGGGGCATACTTCACCAAGGGCTGGATGCAGCCCAGTTCCCTTTTGGGGCAGCGCAATGTGACTTTATGCTACAAAAACATGGCCATCATGCAGTCAGATAGTGCTAGTGAGCTATCCAAGTGAATATTACAACCCCTGTGTCAGGCACAGATACAAGCACAGCACAAACCTTTGCAGTCCACTTTTGCACCTTTTTCAATATCTGGCCCAGGTGTCTTATGCACCTAGGGTTGGATTAACAAATGTGACTCAAACCCTGGAGCATTCTAATGCATTTAATAAACTAAGCTAAAATGTATTTATTTTTTTTATTAACTGAATGTTCTAAAAGCTTAAATTCTTATAGTGCTATTGTACATGAGAGTTTCCAGCAATCAATGTAACCCTATTAGAATGCAGCTGGTGTCGTGTGTGTGTGTGCGCTTTGCATGTTGGTGGATTACTATCTTTAGCTTTGTTCCTATATTTTGGCCCAAGGTTTAGAGTCTTTACACTGCTGGATCATTGGACTGCTGGAAAGCTGAACGCTGAACTTACCGCAAGCAAGAGAGTGTGAGAGCTGCTCGGTAAATGCGTATTTTGTGGTTTAAAGCATTTGGTTAAATTTGCAATTAATTCTGCATTTACAGTATATAGGTGGTTAAGAGTGTAGAATTTTAGCTCTTAAAAATATTTGCTGCATTAGTAAATCAGATCCTGCGGTGAGACTTGGGGACATGGGGAGATGCAGTGAGATCCGAGAAAACAGAGTGTTTTGGACTGCAGCCAATAAAACTCTATGAGACATTTAATTTCTTTGGTGCTGGGCTACACTTTCAGAAGCTCAGAATGTTGCACAGTGCTGGAATAGTAAAAGTACACTGTTGTAAGGGAGATCTTACAGTCAACGGCCGAGATTGTTATCAAGGGGAATGAAATTACAAGGGAACAGACAAAGCTGCGAAGAATTCTAAGAGTGGAGTAAAGGAAGGTTTTTTACTTTCTGGACCCTTACATCTTATCTATTCTACATATCCTTTGGGCTTGAACTTGGCTAAGGACTAAGGACTAAGATTTTCATGAGAATCTCCTGAACATCACTGATATCACTTTTTTTCAGCGATATATTTTATCTAAATTGAACTGTTGTGAATTGTTGAGTGGTATTGAAGTTGCACTTTAATGAATTTTTAAGCAGCGCCTTGAAGGTTATTGCAATTATTTGAAGTGGCCATTGTTGTTTGAGTTTTTTCTGCACTTTGCTTCAATTCTGTCTATTAAGCAGTAAATTGTTTGTAAACTGTTTACACACTTGGCAGTGTTTAGTAACAATAACGATTAACTGCTTGACTGCTTGATTGACTGATTTAAGCTTTTTTTGCTGAAAAGTGAAAATGGTTAATACAAGGAGTGGGATTGTAACTAAAATGAAACAGCAAGTAAAAACTAAAAAGAAAGCAATAAATAGGAGGATTGAAGGGAAGGAGACAGTTGAAAGGGAAAGTAAGAATAAACAGAATAATGAAACACAAGTCAAGAACATATCACAATGTTCAGTGATGATAGCTGATGAGCCTAAGGATAACAATGGGAAAAAGCAGCTGAAAATCACATGATATTTCCAAAATGTGAAAGAGAAGAAAGTCACTGAGAGCTACAGTCAAGAAGCTAGGTTGCCAACCCCAAAATTATTAAGGGATAATATAGTAACTTATTTACAGAATGAGAATGAGAAATTTCCCTTAGCAGATAAAGTTAAAACTAGGGATAATATGATGGATAATTTATCCTTGGCTGATAGTTACAATATTAGTAGTTGGTCAGAGAGCTCAATCAGTGAGGGGGAAGTGTCAAGAGCAAACATTGATTTACCATTATATGATTCATTTTGTGACTCAAATTCCTCTGGAGTATTAAAACCAATGAGGATTGATGAAAGTTATAAATTGAGTACCCAGAAGGAAAATGGAAGTTTAAATGACACTGCTAAGGGGAAGCAAAGGATAATAAAGAAGGGCACGATTAGTAATAGTTTGGAAACCCCTATGGTTTAATGAATCCCTAGGGTGCTTAAAGAAAAGGAGGGAAATTTGTCTTATATTCTAAAAGATTTAGATCAGACCCTTCAATGTTTAAAACTTCTGATTTTGAGTCAGGAGGAAACAGATCCATCGGATTCATTAGATAAATCCCCAGAATTAGGATTTTCACCTGTTTCCTCTATATCAGAACAGGATAATATAGACAAGGTTCAACCTGGGAAACAGAAAGTAAAATATGATAGAGAATATTTTTCAGATAAAGGTGAATGTATCTCAAGTTCCACTCTTTTGCCTTAAATACTTGAGATTGTTAAAAATCAGTACTATGCTAACATGGTGATTCTTGAAGATATGTGGGCCCTTAAACAAGAAATAGAAAACCTTAGGGGAGACGTAGCTTATAATAAAGTAGTTCTTGATTCATTGGATGGCAGAAAGAAGTCAGAAGTAGAAGCAGTTCTAGAAAAAGAAAATGAGATCCAGAGTTCCAAAGTGCATAAAGCAATTCAGGTAAATTTACCTCCTTCCTTTCAAAAAGGGTTAGAAGTGATTCCTGAGCTGAGTTTAACAAAAAGGGGAAATAGGAAAAAGAAGGTAGTAACAAAAAAAAAAAAAAGAGGAAACATAAGGTGAGATCAAGCAAAGATATAGAACAACCAGGAAAAGAGATTCAAGTGGAGGAATGGGAAAATATAAATAAAAACTTAAATAAATCCGAGGAACTTCAGGAATCTCAGGAACCAAATGTGGTGGCTAAAATCAGTCCAGTTAAAAGAACATACACAGAAGCTGCTATAAATGGGAAAGTAAGGAAAAGGATAAAAAATGAAGTAGTGGATGGTTGGCAGATAAATGAAAAGAAATCTAATCAGAATGTTGTAGAAGTTGGATATCAATTCGGAGGGGAGACCAAGAAGGATTACCAGAGATCCCAAATCCTGGAGCATGGGACTGTAAATTTAAATAAGGAAAGGTGCCCTTTTACAACCAATTCATTGATAAGTATGGAACTTCCGAGAGATGAATTCTTAGTTGAAATCTATGGGTTGTATAGATCTAATGAAGAAATGCCCTCTAAGTTGGATAACTGGAAAAGAAAATTGTTCTGTTTCCCAGATTCAGCTACAGAGATTCACATAAAAAGACCTCCAAATTTGGAAATTAGAGACTGTGTACTTATTTATAGCACCAATCTGGACTGGGCTTGGAGTATCTGGGATCTAGGGAAATAATTGTATGTAAAAGGAGTGTATGTTTTGCCCCCCAACAGGTTCCATCATCAAGTAACAGAAACAATGTAGACCAAGTGGAAGTAAGGCAAAACGTTTGGGTAGAAGAGGCTTTAAAGGTAGTTAATGAGTACAATGTCACAAAAGAGAAAGAATGGGAAAATATGACATTGTCAATGTTTGGTTGGGAGTTACCAAAGACGTTTACTATAGGGAAATTGAAACAAGAAATTGGTATCTTTCTTTCATGTGCACTGGGAATGAATATTAATAAAAATGTGATTAATTATATTCACCTTCACCAAGCTATATCCAGATTCCCCCAGATCGATATAACTTTTCAATCAAGTAAAATAGCAGATATGGCGTTAGAAAAATCTCAAGTATTGGATTCTCATTCGATACACATGATTAATGGGGAAATTCTGGCCGAGAATAAAAATAACTACACTAACAGGGGAGTAGAAATTGAAACCCATATCAACAGCCCATTTTCTGGGACAGGTGAATGACTACAGATAGAAAGATCCCAAACACAAGGGTCTGAAACTTCAGAAATAGCTATAATTACATGGAATATATACGGGTTGCTGAGGAAATTAGTGGATGAGGATTCGTGTACATTTATAAAAGGAAAATATATAATTTGTTTCCAGGAAACTTGGATAATGGATGAAAGACTACCATTGTTTCCAGGATTTTCAAGTTTTATATTACCAGCAGTCAAATAGAAAAAGAACGGTTGAGCAACGGCAGGATTAGCGATATTTGCTAAAACATCTTTAACTTTTAAGATTACTCCACTAGAGGTAGAGATGAGTAATTGGCAAATATTAAAACTGGAAAGAGATAAAATAAATGTTATTTTGGTTAATGTATATTTAGCACCACTAGACAAAAAATCTAAGGAAGACTATTGAAATCATTTCAATAATTCATTGGATAATCTGATTGATAAATATACATCATCAATAATAATTATTATGGGTGATTTCAATGCCAGATTTCTAGATCCAAAAGACATAGATGATGATCTGATTAGTGGAATTAATATTATAAACAAAAAATTAGTATGCCATCGTAAGTCAAGAGATAAAGGTAATAATACAAATGGGAAAAAATTACATGAACTAATGAGAAAGATGGAGTTTTGTCTTGTTAACAGTCAAATAAAGGGAGACAAGGAAGGAAACCTTACCTATTTGGGCCCATTAGGGTCTTCAGTCACAGATCTGGTTTGGGGAAATTTAGAAGCATTAATTAGAGTGCAAAATCTAGAGGTTTTGTCAAGATCAGAATCTTCTCATTTACCAGTTTGTATTAAATAGCACATAGATGACTTGAGGGTGAGAGATGAACCAGAAAAACAGCAAGATATAGAAATTATTAATTCCAAAAGAGTTAGATAAAATAATACAATGATACCTCAAATACTAGAAATATTAAGTGCCGGACATATAGACGGGTTGAGGGACGAAATATTACAAATGGAGATGAATATAGACTTCATAATATCCTGGGAAAAGATTTGTCTTTATATAAGACCATTTCTTATGAAAACATCAGTAAAGAAAGTAATGGTACATACATGGTTTAACAGCACATGTAAAAAAAGCAAAAGGGGACTTAAATAAACTGATCTGGAAACACAAAGACAATAGTGCAATAATAACAAATAAGAACTTAAACCAAGCCAGCAAAGATTATAGGAGAATTCTAAAGAAAGAAAGACTGCAATTTCAGAAAGAAATGTGGGAAAAATTAAGAGTGTCAGTATTAGAAAAAGATATTAAGCAGTTTTGAACACTTGTTAGCAAAGGATATGATAAGTATTCAAATATTATTGAAGCTGCTATTACACCATTACAATGGGAACAACATTTTGAAAATCTATATTTCTCCAAATCAGAATATGAGCGTAAGAATTCTTTAGATCTAGCCCAAAATAAATTATTCTCTAGGCCGCAAATTATCACACAAGAAGAAATTGTGATAGCTATAGAAGGAATATCAAGTAACAAAGCACCAGACCCTTATGCTATGTTGGCAGACATATTCAAAGCTTTTGGTAATTGATGGACACTGTTATTCTACAAATTATTCAATTATTGTATACAATGGCAGAAATATCCTAAAACTTGGAAGGGAAGCCTGGTTTGCCCAATTTTTAAAAAGGGTGACACATTGGACCCTACCATGTACTGTCCTATAAGTTTGTTGGATTCCTCTCAGAAAATGTTCTGTAGAATCTTACTTAATAGGTTGCAAATATGGGTTGAGCAAAATAACATACTTGAGGAATGTCAAAATGGGTTTAGAACTAATCATTTAATGATACAGCACTGTTTAGTGTTACAACACATTATTTGGAAGTATGTTACAATAAAAAAAAATAAGTTTTATTGTTATTTTGTAGATTTAAAAACAGATTTTGATTCTATCAGTAGGAAAATTCTTTGGGAGAAACTAAACAAATATAAAATGGACCCCAGTATATTGGACATACTGATGGATCTATATAATGGGACATGGCCTAAAATAAAATATGATCAATGAGGCACTTTAACAAATGATATACAAAGTAATTTAGGAGTTCGTCAGGGTTGTCTATTAGCACCTTTGCTGTTTAATTTATACATAAATTCCATTTTGAAGGAATTGGACAAACCAGACTTCCATTCTCCAAATGTTATGTCACAAAAAAATTCATGACTTGCATATGCAGATGACACTGTACACATGTCTACCTCTTCTCTGGGCTTACAGAGGAAGTTAACATGTTTTGGGGAACTCTGTAAAAGAGATCAATTGAAAATAAATCTGTAGAAAACAAATCAGGTTATATTTGGTAAAACAAAGAAAAATGCAGATAAACTATACCTGGATAAGGAAAAGATAGAAAATACACCATATTATGATTACTTGGGATTGAGGTTCTCAGATGGGACCAAATGGGCTCAACATACAAAAATGATGCATAAGAAATTACTTAGAGCATTTAATGCATTTAAGAGGTTTCATAGGAAAATGAGGCAATCCACAATAAAAAGACTGATCTGATTGATGTGATAAATGCTAAAATAAAAACCAGCATATTATATGGAGTGGAAATATTGTCCCATATTAACATAAAATGTTTAGAAACAGAAATTAATAAGACATATCGGTATATATTAAGAGTGCAACAATCCATACTGGCAGAGATATTGAGGAAAGAACTTGGACAACTATCTTTGTTGACTATGGTTTTGGAAAGAAGGATTATTTTTATTTTGAATCTTTTCCTTTTACCAGATAATAGATACCCAAGAATGTGCTTGGAAGAACAAATTTTATATCACCAAAGAAATTTTACATCAAGCATTATAAAGTTAATTAAAGAGAAGGTATTTCCATTGGAGTTAGGGGATCTTTTACATGAAATCTATGCCTACCCTATTAAAGAAATTATTATGAAAGTTCAAGAAAGGGTAAGATCAGTAGCAATCTCAGAACAAGAAGAAAGAATAAAAAGTTTGTGTCACTACAGGTGGTTTGAAATAATTAAACAAAATCATGAAATGGAACCTTACTTAAAACTTCTGTCAAGCACAGAAGAGAGAATAATAATAATAACAAGATTTAGATTAGAAGTCTATAAGGTAAATTACATTTTATATGATCAGAAAAGGGCTTCTGAATCAAAATGTAAGTGTATATATGGGTTTGTGGATGACTTGAAGCATGTTGTTTTACATTGCCTACAGTATGAAGCCAGCAGAAGGAAATGGCTGGTTCCAATATTGTCCTTCCTTGGTCTCCCCCCTGCAAAACTGATAATCTACTTGTTTAGATCAACACAAATAGGAGTTTTATACCCATTGTATAGATTCTTAAAAGATACAAATCTGTAAAAAGGTTTATGAAAAATCAAAATGGCCTTGTATAAATATGCAACAATATAAGGAATTATGTAACTTATAAGGAATTATGTACATTTTAAATTT
This sequence comes from Neoceratodus forsteri, assembly GCA_016271365.2. Classification (NCBI taxonomy): domain Eukaryota; kingdom Metazoa; phylum Chordata; order Ceratodontiformes; family Ceratodontidae; genus Neoceratodus; species Neoceratodus forsteri. The sequence continues at coordinate 160,832,497 of CM057453.1, forward strand.
TATACTGATATTTATATTAAATGTTTGTTTTTGTAATGACTGTAAGTCACTCAATAAACCTACCTACCTACCTGTTAGAATGCTGTCAATTAATCAAATTTTCCCTTTCTGACCATTGTTTTACAATGATTTTAATAACATTTTCTCTTAGTAGATGCTGCACCTGGGCCACCATACAATGACACAAAGGGCTATCACTAAGTGGTTACAATGTTCACCTAGCCCGAGTCATTTATCTTTCACCACATACTGTTATATGCAATGAGTGTTGCAGGCCTTTCCCTGCATTGTCACCAGTGCCATGGTGACCATGGTGACCAAGCAGATAAAGGTCCATGGATCTCCATGTAAATGGCTCGCAAGGCCATGCACAATACAATTTTTTTATTATATTTTTTATTTATTGATATCTTGGAGGTCACCTGTGAGCAGATGCTCATTTGTAGGTTCCACGTCAGTTACAAGAAAAAAAATTGAACAGGTACGTAGCATTAGATTATAAGGCATTACATTACAAGCAAGTACAAAATTGCACTGGTAAAAAACAATACATTACAATCTAGGTAAACAATAAATTGGTGTGAATTACAAGGCTGGGATAGCATTTAGCTTAAGGTATAAAATTTAGACACCACTAGGGCATTGGTGAGAAGGTACCTGCAATGGAGAGTTAGCCATAATTGTGGGGGGAGACACAGAGTGGAGAACAGGCACAGGTGCATCATAGTGAAGTGTATGCCTGTCTAAGGGGTTAAGAACAGACTTAAGGAAGGTTGGAGACAATGGGGCTAGGAGAGCATCAGACAGGGGGCATAAGGATGGGGACAGAAAGGGAAAGGGGTGCCTAGTAGGGAGGGGGGCAGATGGGGGGTAAAACAATGAAGTGTTGTGAAGGTAGGTGCCCCCAGGATTTGGTGGAACACTAAGTGCTGCTGCTTTACTGTGGTCCAGATATAGGAAAGTTGTTTTGGTCATCATGAATGGCCAACACAGTCACAGTTGTCTTCTGCTGCAAGGTACTACCTGAGCTTACACTTGAAAGCACCAATGGTTGTGGCATCGGAGATGGCTGAAGGAAGGGCGTTGGTGCAGTGTGGTGCATGTTAATAGAAAACACGTTGACTCTGTGCAGTGCAGCATCTAGGTTCACTGAAAATTTGGCTGTGGGTGCTTCTGGTCAGCCTGGCACTTATATGGCATGTGAGCAGATTCTGGATTCCTGGTGGCATCAGCTTTAGTATGATTTTACTGGCCAGTAGACAGGTAAGGTAAGGGTTAGTGGTGGCTGGTGTATTAGACTGGGTAGGTTTTTTTGCTTTTTCAATATGTTATTTTTTTTTTTAAATAAATAGCAAAACATATGGTAGAGTATTTTGAGCACTTTGAATATTCTGAACACTTTATTTGGAACCTTTTTTAAGCAAATCACTAATTTGTAACCTATGTAATCTATTTATGAGATCTATGTGAAATAAATTTAGTTACGGTGCATCATTTTTATGTTGTCTTGCACGCGCAGCACAGACAACATATTGTGGTTGCTTCAGTAGAGAAGCTGGTTTCAGAGCTGTGGTTCTGCTGCAGCCAATGGCACCACTGCTTTTTGTGGCTGGGCTCTGTGGCACCAGTGGCATAGCATTTTGTCTATGAGAGCAGTTCAGAAAATGTGCCACTACCTTGAAAGAAATTAGCTGCTGCAATCAGGAAGTGCCACCAGGCGGTCCCTGATTGCAGCAGTCAATTACTGCTTGCCTCGTCTGGTGTCCCCTCAAGCAACATGGCGGTGGCTTCCCATCAGCTTCTTATAGTCCCCACTGAAGCTGAGGGATAGCCACTGCCTTCCACAGTCCTTCTGAAAGCCAATGGGGTGTCCAATCCCCTGCTGCCATGCCCTCCTATTAACTTTAGCAACCGGTGCCCAATCCTGACGGCATAATGTAACCCCCTATTTTTGTGTGCCAAGGGGTGCCCAACTTCTCGCTCATGTGACCTTCCAACTCTGCATGACCGTGGGGTGCCCAACTCCCATTGGCTACAGCCCCCCCAAAAAAACACTCAGGTGGCACGCTGAGAGCCCACCCCATCGTGCCAAATGTCCCTGTAAAGAAAAAAACATCCTACGATGTTTTTTTTTTCTAACCTGTAAACCAGAAAATGGTCTCTCGTTGAGTCCAGTGGCCCCTCCCCCAACCCGCACCCACTCTTTGTGCACCCTGCCTCCCCACACCCCCTCCTCACTCCATACTTACCTCCGGAGCCCAGCATGACGCTCTTCGGTGGACCGTGAACATGTCTGTACTCTTCAAAGCCGACCATGAAGTGAAGAAATGCTGGTAAGCTGTATAATGGCATAAATAGTTTTTTTTCAACTTTGGTGCATATCTCAGGCATTTGGGGGAATTTTGGCACCACATTTTCAACATGGGGTTTTTGGCTCCCCTCCTCATGAATTCAGTCACTGTCATGTTGTTATTCGGTCCTGAAAATTGATTTTGCGGTCACTGTGCAGAATCACCTTTCAGGACTGAGTAATGAAATGACAGTGTCGCTGTTCATGAGGTGGCCTCCCAAAAAGCCTATGTTGCAAATTTGGTGAAAAAATTCCAAAAAATGACTGTGTTATGAGCGTGCGTTGCACAGTTTCCACGCTCACTTGTAACTTCGCCAATTTGTAATATTTTCACTCCAGATTTTCAACATTGGTATTTTTTAACACCTCCTTATGAACAGTGCAGCTGTCATTTTTTGCATCCTGGCCAAAATGTGTTTTCGCAGTACTGGCACAGAATAGCGCGGTCACTGTTGTAAATCAGTGTTCGGGACAGATTATGAAAATCACAGCAGCACTGTTCATGAGCAGAAGTCCTAAAATGCCTATGTTGAAAATTTGGTGACAAAAGTCCATAAAATGACTATATTACAAGCATGCGTTGCGCAGTTTCCACGCACACTTTTAACTTTGACAATTTGTGATATTTGCACTCAACATTTTCAACATTGTCAATTTTGCACACGTCCTTATGAACAGTATAGCTGAAATTTTTCAGATCCTGCCCGAAATGTGTTTTCACACAAGTGGCGCAGTATGGCGCAGTCACTGTGGGAAAGCTATGATCAGGACAGATGAAGACAATCATAGTGATAGTGTTCATGAGCAGAGGTCCCAAAATGCCTATGTTGAAAATTTGGTAAAATAATTCCACTACATGACTGTGTTACAAGTGTGCATTGCACAGTATCTAGTATGCTCATAAATTTGAGCATTTTTAATATTTTCACTCAAGATTTTCAACACTGCCATCTCTTCACACCTACCTATGAATGGTACAGCTGTCATTTTTCACATCCTGCCCAAATGGAGTTTTCCCACATCTGGTGCAGAATGGCACAGTCACTGTGAGAAATCAATGTTCAGGACACATTAACAAAATCACAGTGCCACTATTCATGAGCAGAGGACCCAAACACTTTCATGAGGTGGGGGGGTCACAAAATGCCATGTTGCAAATTTGTAGTGCAAATACCAACAAACGGCCAGGGCATTAGGGTTTCTAACCATAACGTCTCACTCTGTGCAGACTGACAGCCGTCAGAGGTGTGTCTTTGCATTCCTGGTTGCCATGCTCACACCATGCCATCTCCCCCACCCTCAAGCCACTGACAGGCATCAAGGTGTGCCTTGGACTCTTCGGCCCACAGTTCACCCCATTCTCCTATGCTGCACCCATTTCAGTGTATGTCCTTATGAAATGGGGTGACTGTAAAGCCAAACACCCCAAGGCATACCTCGGCACTTGTCGGTGTCTGCAGGATAGGGTGAGGTAAAATGCCATGAGCATTATAGCCGAATGGGGTGGACATAAAGCCCGAGGACCCCAAGGCACAACTCAATATTTGTCGCACTGCAGGGTAGGGTGAGCTGAACTGCCATGAACATTACAGCCGATACCCAAAGGCACACCTTAGTGCCTGTCAGTCTCTGTTGGGTGATGTGGGGTTTGACGTCATTTTCTTACTTCACTGCCATTCCTATTATGCATCTGTTCAACTCCTGCGCTACTGGTGCCAGTGTCAGCAAGACAACATTCAGCTTTGACAAATGCTTGTTTGCTTGTGTGAATGCTTTCTAGCTACCTACTAACCTACTTATATATATATTTACTCACCTTAAATTGTGTGCAGTAAGGTATGGTACTTAATTCTGCTCTTCAACTGTAGCCACCCACCCTGTGAATAGAGCTCACATGTGTGTGCAAGCCTTGCAGCACCTGTGAGGAGTCAGCAGGCCTTATTGAGGGCCAGGAAGATGCAATGGAGCGCTGAATCTGGAGCAGAACCATAAACAGCCAGGCCATAGTCAATGAGGGTAACAAGTGAGCTGGTGATGGTCATATTAAGTGCTTCATATGTAAGGTTGTGCTTGTGGTGGTGGTGGAGTATCCCGATTCTGCAATTGATGGCCTTGGCTGTGTTGTCTATATGCTGTGGATGGGACAGGGTGAAGTCAAATGTGATACCCAGGTACTTTAAGTGCTGTACGAGATCCAGCACATCACCTCTGTTGTTCAGGATGGATAGTGGGAAAGTCTTGTGTTTGCTGTGGGTGCTGGAGTAGATCATAGTCTTAGTTTTCTTGTAGTTAAGGATTAGTCTGTGCTCCTTAAACCATGTTTCGGCAGCAGTAAATCCTAGTTGGAGGTTGTTTTGAAGTAGTTTGGGGTTGGGGTTGCAGATGAAAATGATGGCATCATCAGCATACAGTAGCATGTAACTGGTGCAAGAGCCTGGAAGTTTATTTAAGAAGATGCTGAAGAGGAGGGGTCCCAGTATTGATCCTTGGGGGATCCCTGAGTGGACAGGTTTGCTATCTGAGACAGTGTCTCCAATCTTGACCCACTGTGAGTGATTGCTGAGATAGCTGTTAAACCGTAGAACTGTATCAGCAGAGAGACTGGTGTTGGCTAACTGTTCAAGGAAGAGTGTGTGGTGAACCGTATCAAAAGCTTTTGATAGGTCGATGAAGGTAGTCCCCACTAGCTGTTCTTGATCCAGGGCTTGGTGGATATAACCAATGAATTCCAACAGGGCCCAATACATGGTGACACTCTCAGAGTTGAGCGCAGATGTTTGCACCCCTCCCTGCCAAGAACTACTGCAGGTCGGCAGCAGGGGGCATTGCAACCACCACAGGAGGTACCAGTGAAAGATCAGGATCATCCTGGACCAGACCTGTAAATGGCAGTAACAGATAGTGGGGCTACTTGGGGTGGTCCCAATGGATGCCAGTGATATTGAGCAGCTAAATAAGTGGGTGAGGGACCCCTAGACCATGAGGGAAGACTAGCAAGGGGCATAGAAAATTAAAGTTTTCTAAGTCTAGAGGCATGGTCAAGTGTGGGGGGAGAGAATGACTTAGGTGGTAGTACCTCTACTAATAGAGTATGGTCATGGGATAGTGTCATGTGATTGGTGCAGTGGCATGCCTGAGCCTCCACAGGTGGCCCACATCAGCATACAGAAGGTGAAAACCCTATTTACACCCACTTGGATTGGGTTGCCACATTTCTTGGTGCTTAGGTTAGGGCACCATATATGGTGGTTTCTGGGGTGCCATTTTGTACTCAGAATTTGTGCCACCTATGACTGTGAATGGAGACATCATGACTAACACTATGTTACAAAATGTAAGCTCTAACGTGGAAACATAAAATGAAGTGTTGCACCATAAAGCAAATGGATTTTGAAACAAAACTGAATGGCAAGGTAAATATTGGGTGTTGCAGAGGAGTACATACTGAATAAAAACGTGTTTAGCATGGACTGCACTTTAAGGTAGCTGCTGCAGGCTAACAGTCTTAGTGGCTGAGACATTATTGGTCCAAAAACTAATTTCAAAGTCAACCCCCTTTAAGCTGTCATCCCCAAGACCTAAAACAGATGTGAAGAACCCATCCCAGCAGGCAGTCAACCCCAAGACATGCCCCCACCACCTGGCAATGGTACCCCCATCCCAGTTACCAGCATATTCCTATGCCTTGCTGTAACAATATCTAATGAAGGTTCAAACTCCCCAACACATCTTGCATACCCTTTCTCATTACCTGTCCAAGACCGCTCAGACCATTCTACTTCCTGTGCCACTATATTTCATTCCTGTAATGGAGGTGGGGGGTTGGGTAATATACAGAGCATGCTCCACAGAAGTAATGAGCAGGAAGCTGTCATGGTAGCACAGAATGCCTCAGGGAAATCTTTTTCCAAAACACCTTTTTTCTGCTGAACTTCTTCCCAGATATAGCTACCTGTACTTCTGTATCTGGCAGGCTGCTCAAACATCCTGATTAAATCAACCTGTAGTTGCAATACTGGTGGGCACCATGGTGCACCAGATTACGTGTTGGATGAATTAGGATACAGAATGAACCTTGGGATTGACTAGATGATGACAAGATAAACTGAGATACCAAGGTGATATTTGGCAGGATGTCAGCAACTATGCGTGAGGGGTAGACTTTATTGGAAATGCAGGCCAGGTCAAGAGGAAGCCCAGTAAGTAATGATATTTTACGTATTGTATTTAACTTATTAGTCCAGTAAGGCACACTGAGCTGGATCTATTTATGTCTGGGGGTAAGTGGAAAGTGAGTTAGGAAAAGCATGTTAGGAAAATAAAGGGTAGGGTAAACATAGAATACATACAGTATTGGCAATCAGACCTCTCCATAGGAAGCAGTTTTAAAAGAAAATGCCACAAAGTCAAAACAGGAATGCCTAAGATACCTCAACCCCCATTCTACAAATATAGATAGACTGGCAATTTTTATTAAAAAGTAATAATTTGTATTCTCATTATTTATATCTAAACCATAGTTCCATACTGATATGCTGCCACCTGCAAAGAGCCCTACTAAGCATCAAGTATTATTTAGGCTATACAAATGAGATGCAATGTGCACATTAAGGTAGTTGTGATTCTGTGAGACTTCTAGAACCTTGCCTCACATAATCACAATTTCCTAAAGGCCTGATTTGTGCCTGCTTTGCTTAGTACGAGTGACACTTGCAGCTCAGTATAGCTCTCAGAATGGGTCCCGCAAAGAGGTGTGAGACAGTTATAAATTTTGAAAACAAACAGTATTGCTATTTTTAAGAAAAATGCCAGTCATCTAATTTTGTAGACTAGAGGCTGAGTGAGCTTGTGTGTCACTTTTATAAAAGTGTGGTGTTTTCCTCTATTAGTGATTTTTACCCCAAATGTCTCTATTGGAGTTTAAAACAGAGTATTGCAACTGCACAAATTTGGTCCATTCTGCTTTCATATCTTAGGTTTGTGCAGACTTTCTTTCCTCATAAAGACCACACTCTATTGGCCCAATGCTGTCTCCCACCCCTTCAGTGCCTCCTAAACATCACTGGTCATAATTATCCTGCTGTTCTTGTATAATTCTTAAATACACAACATTATTCAAATAATTTAGACAGTGAGTGAGGGAGGAATTTTTTAAATACCTACCACATTACTGCTGAATAGTATTCTCCTTATTCTGGAGCTGTTTGCATGCCATATTTAGAACAAAGCTCTGAAATTCTTTGGTGTGTCAAGAGTGCCCTCTACTGTGAATTAGGAAGTAGAACAATGCTGCACTCTTAAATGCCCTTGTAGATGTTCTGCTTTATCATACACTATACCACTGCAAACTACTGAAACAGGATGGCTTGGATTAATGATGTATTAACAAGCTACCCTAGCCTTACACGAGAATATTTGATTGAGTGTGATATCTCTGCACTCTTAAAGGACATATGAAGTGATTTTTACATAGTTAACTGCCCTTTGATGTTCCTTTCCATGCCAGTTATGTATTCTGATATGCTTGACAAATTTTTGATAAATAAAATATATTAGGTCTGGAGTGTCCTCAGATCTATAGTGCATAGAGTTCCACTCTCCTCACCAACTATTGCTCTTGATTTTCATATTTCTAAGACAGTCTATGATATCAAAAACTCCCATTCCATGCTATTCATCTGAATGGCCTGTCATGGGTGTTACTTATGTCATAGAATGTTCAGACAGTATTAAAAGGGAGTGACGCAACTGCTGAAGCGAGAGGGATTCAGGAAAGCTACTAAGGCAACAAAATTAGATTATTCATTTAATAAAAAAAAGTCAAAAACATAAAAGAATATACACTAATGGTTTACTGCACTGACCATGACATTTCGAGAGCGCCGTCCCCTACAGCGACTACAGCACCATGTAGCTGTGGGGGACGGCATTGGATCCCGGCACTGTCTGTCAGGGGTCCTGCACCCTTCCTCAAATCAGCTCTGACTCGGAGATGAGAATCCTAAGTGGGGGGAGGGATGCAGGGGTCTACTTCAAATCCGGCAGCCGACTGCAAACTGCGGTCGACCTGCTGGTTTCTCAGTCTGGACGTTCAACAAAATTTTTGTCGACGACCAGTCATGGATCCAGGGACAACACTGCATTTAGAAGTGTAAAAAATTGTTTTCTATCACCTTAAAGGCACACACAAGCACACAGTTTAACAATTTAGGACACATTTTTAAACCATTTGCACATGTTTGTTCCAGCACAATTTTGAAATCATTTTTGCCAGAAAATATTCTGTTCAGAGTCTCTGGGCACATTACTGGATTAATGTTCTGTTCAGTGTGGGGGTTGGGGTTCCACTAGACACCAGAGAATTGGGCTTACTTTTTTTATAATGGATCGGGGATGGGGGGTCCACTAGACACCAGGGAACACTAGGAATAGAGGATGAGTTGGTGGACTGCTGGCCATTTTTTTGTGGATTAAGGAATCCTGGATAGGGAGGGGGTCCACTAGACACCAGGGAAATAAAATGTTTTTGGGGGCCATGATCGGTAGGTGTTGAGGCCACTAGACACCAGGAGGGTCCGAGGGAGGGACTGGAGGTATTTATTTATTTACTGGGATCCCGATCGGTGGGGGGTGGATTAATGAATTAAACTGCGTTTAAAAAAAGCCTCAGAACTGACCACTGGCAGTGATCCATTCTGTGGATTTTTTTCCTGCAGTTTAATAATAAATTAACCCACAGTTGGTATACAGTATTTATTCCACTGTTTTAAGGTGGAATTTCTGAGGAAGTTGCGAGAATGATTTCTGAACTTTCAAGGAAGTGAAATTCGCACTTTTGCAGAAATTCCACCGGCAGATTTTTTTTTGCACACCCCCTACTCAGGACAGCACATGTCCATTGGCCTAAATTTCCCTGGGTCACTGCAGAGTTCACTGACTCTTTCAAACCTCAAGACTCTGCCTCACCACACAACAAGGCCTTGGGCTCTCCCTCCAGGACCTGCAGAGGTGCAAACATCACAAAGGCCAGCAGGGAGGCTGAATCAAATTACTCTATAGCCAATTTCCAGAACAGCTCTAACATCCCCAACAAGTTCTGGAAGATCAGTCACTCCTGTTTTTGACCACCCAATGCCTCAAATCTGGCAACTCACCACTTACTAAGTCATCTGAAGTTGCAGGTGCTTTTAATGAATTACTCATCTAATGTGCTGTCTCCCTCCTCACCCCTCCTCCTCCTCCCACCAACCTATCCCCACCTCTACCCCACTCCTTACTTCTTTGTCTCATTCCCCTCTATATTTCCCTTTTTATTCACTAGTTGTACACTCCCTCAATCCTTCAAAAGGCCCCCCCCCCTCCGGGACACGAATATCTTTATAGTGGTGCCAGGTGTCAGGTTTTCAAATTTCACAAGATCTCATGGCATTACTGTCACAGCATTCCCAGTGATGACAAGTCACAATATTTGTAAACAGGCAGTTCTAAGCACCCAAATAACTATCATGTGATTGTTCTGTCTAGTTTTATCAGTTCTTTACTAAAGATCCTGACACTGGGCACCACTTTATCTGGTTTGCCCATTCATTGCTGCAGCTGTCACTGCTCTTTCAAACCTCTCTTTTAACGTAGGATTGTTCCCAGGGCATGAATACAAGTCAGTGTTTTCCCTCTCCACAAAAAGGTGTGACCCATGACTACTCTTTGCCAAGGAGCTGTCATTGTCCAAATCAAGGTTCCAACATCACAATCTGTCTTTAATTCAAATATTGGACTTAAACCCTAACCATTTCCTGTGGCATCTGTTGTGTTTATCCCTTAGAACAGTCCTTCCTGTCTAGGCCATCATGTCCAACCCTCTCCTATCTCATCTGACCTTCTTTCTCCACTCCCTGTACTCTCCTTCCCTTCTCACCCCACTTGCCAGGCCATGCCTACAGTACTTATCAAAGGACTCTTACATCTCAATCTTCTTCTCACTTTGATGCTAGAGGAACTGCCACTCCTGCTCATTATGGCTCCTCCAATGATGTTTACTGTATAAACTTTAGCTCATTACCTTATGTCCATATATCTGTATCTATGCAATTGTATCTAAATGGCACTACCTCCTGTTGAACCTATTGCTATGTTCTGGTGAAAGTATCTTGTTACATGTGACAGTTACATGTTATTATGTTGTTATTATTACTATGTAATTGTTATGTACGTTCACTCAACCTGTTACGTTAACCCTGTGGGCAATTGTTTTGCCCCAGGTCCATCTTGTAAATGAGCTTATCTCAATGATGTTCTGCCTGGCAAAATAAAGATTTTGATTGATTGATTGATCGATTGATTGATTGACTACTGTCTCCTCTCCATCCTCCTTAGAGTGACTAATGTGCAGGAAAAGCATATTGTTTCCCAGTGCTTCTCTCTCCTCTCCCCTTTGCAGTCTAGCTTTCACAAATCTCACTCCACTATTTCCTCACTCCTCCATGTCCTTGGACTTCATTTCAAAATTAATAGATCAAGACCTAGTAAGTAACCACTGCCAGTTTTATTAACCTGGCTAAGGCCGTCAATACTGGGACACACACCCTACTTCTGGATAAGTTAGGGGGAACTGTCTTATCTATTTGTCAGTTGGTTTGGCTTCTACCTTTTGGACTGCTAACATTTGGTCCAGGGTTGGAGAAACTCTATCCCCCCTCCTTTTCATGTGTGCTGGAGTTCCTCCAATGCCCACCCTCAGCCCTATCCTCTTCTCCATCATTCAAACATCTTCCCTTCAGTCAGTGTCTCCTCATATATTTATATTTACATGAATGACAAAGTACTTTTTGCCTCACAAACCTTGGTCCCTGAGCTGCAGTCTTTGCTACAGGATGAATCTGATAATGTCCAGTGCTGGTTCTGCTCAAACCATCTCTTGCTAAATACCAAAAAGACGATCTATATGATCTTTGGCACTACACAAAGGATTGAAAAGCTCCCTTCTATTCAGAGTCAGGAATCTTGAGTGTCTCACTTAAAGTACTGCAGTTCCCCACTTTGAGTATCTTGGAGTGTGACTGGACCAGTATCTGAGCTTCCCTACCCACATCAGAGCCATGCTCAATGAACTCTACCTTAAGTTTGGTGCACTGTACTGCAACAAATGCCGCTTGCCACTTCAAGTTCACCAAGAGATAATCATCAAGATGATTTTGGCAGTGTATGGCTATGTGGATAGAGTCTGCAGTACTACCTTCAAATCTCACTTTGGTCCTTTTCCACTCCTTCTGCCACTACACTCTTGATAACTCCCATCGCTCATCACTGTTCTCTGTACATTAATCCTGCTCTCCCCTATCTTAAATTACAATACCCCTTGCATTGTTCCCTTTTTCTATTTAAATTCTGGCTGTCCTACCTCCTCTCCTATCTCTTGCCATCCTTGCCCTATGAATTTAATGTGCTTACTCCTGCCACTCTTCTGATGCTCTTTCTTTCTCACCCCCTTCCCACTAAAATACTTCTGCTACTTAACTGGCAATCTCTATCTATCTCCGCAGCCTCTGGAACAATGTCCCCCTTCCTATCCTAGTCTTAACCTCTCTCTTCTCTCTTAGACTTCTACCTAAGGCTTATTTCTCCCCCTTCTACTCTTGCAGATAGCCTCTATTCCTCCCTTTACCTGTCTTATTTCTCCCCACCCCTTCTTATGTTCACACTTGTGCAAGCACGAACATGTTGCTATGATGGAGGATTTGAGAGGTGTGTCACTGTCAATCCAATATAGGATAATCTGCAGGGGGCTCAACAATGGCAGACCAATCATCAGCCAGACTGATCATGACACTCTTCTGGGCAGAAGCTTAATGAATTTTAAAGAAAAGAGTCACCCAAATTACAGGGGGACATTTTGCTTTGATCTGCATGATGCCACTCAACAAACAGCTGATAGGTGCCATGACCAGCCTGTGCCTCATACTCCCCAGCAATGTAGCTTTCTACACAACCTCCATTTGCCCCTTTTTTAACTCATCTTTATTGAGATGCCATCCTCTGCCAACTATCTCTACCACCACCTTGTCACTTCCTGTACCCTGTTTAAAGAAACCCACCCTTGTAAAGTAGTCCTCCCACCTCCCCATTACTTCTCATTCCCCGTAAATAGGAACCCAATGCTGGAGTGCCCAATCCTCATGGTCGGTACCAGAAACAAAGAAAACAGTCCCTCAATTTTTTTTTAATTTTTTAACACTGTAAAAAAGAAAACAGCCCATCAAAGTCTGTTGCCACTATCACCTCCTGCCACCATTACCCAAAGTCCACCCACCCCCCCACTAAGTACCCATCACCTCACAACCCCATCCCCTATTTACCTACCAGGGTCCAATGCTGTAATACCCTTTGGACAACAGACACATCTTCACTCTTCAATGCCAGACCAAGAACTGAGGAAATCAGGTAAGTGATCTTAAGTTTGTAGAACTTGAACATGTCAACATACCCACACAAGGTGGAGATCATCTGCATCTCCTCCTCCAGAAGTAGACATCTTGGATATTCCACTTCAAAACATTAAAACCAGAGGGACTGAACAATGGCTGAGGTTTAAACTCATTCTTGTAACATACTGGGAAAAGTAACCAGCTATGTCATTAATTAGCTGGCTGCATTACTGATTGTAGGACATCTATAGTTACAAACATTGAGTGTCTTTTATTGTAGTAAGTCTGTAGAGACAAATTTTGAGTGGCTTGTAACTAGTGATCTTTTGTCAATACTATGAATCCTCCCCACATATAACATTATTGCCACCTTGTATTCTCTGCTTGAAGCCTTCCCTTGCTATTTGTAAGTGTGCTGCTGGCCTCCCATTTTCCTTTTTGTGGTGTATAGTGTGTATTCTTACAAAAAAGTACGAAGGTTGTCATGTTGCATGATTATGAATGATGTTAAAAAGAATGAGAAGTGTAACCATTCCCATTATTAAAACTGCTTTGTCTCTGTCTTTTTTACATGCACCGTTAAATGCAAATCTTGGTGTCCCTAAGAGGTTTCTGAAGATGGTTTGATAGGATAAGAAGTCTGCATGAGAGCACTACAATAACAAGAAGTCCAAGGAAAGACATGGCATAGAAAGAGAATATTTGGGATTATGCAAAAGCAGTGATATAGCAGTTGCAAGACATGTTAATGAAGAAAGACAAAAGCGTTCTTGAAGTCTGGATTAAGTTTCTGAAGGGAAAGTTCCATTAGTATATTTTTGTTGAATGTTTTACTTTGAATGAAATTTGAATACTCCCTCAAATAAAATATGGACTGGATAGCCAACCATGAGAATTGTTTTATTTAGCTAGCATGCATCCTCACATACAGTGCATCCTCTCCACGCTGCTGAGGAGGGCCCCCTGGCAGTTCCAAGGGTGAGGTTGAAATCTTCTGGGGACTGGAATTCCTTGCCCAGGACTTTGAGGGAGGCCCCTTTGGTGGTGGCATTTAAACAGGGACTAAAACCTTTCCCTTATGCAGGCATTCAGTGTTTAATCTTTATTCAATCATCCTATAACAAAGAATGTGTTATTTGTATTTATTGAAGTCTCTTATTTAATTTAGTAGGTTGTATTTTAATCTGGGTTCATCTTTCAATTATTGCTGTGAATTTATTTTCTTGTCATGGCATCATGTGCCTCCAGGAAAGGGTGACATATATAAATAAAGACTACTACTAACAGTAATAAATGTTTGTGATACTATAATTTTGTAACTCAACTGTTTTTAACTCAATATGGTTTATGGGGTCACATGTAAGCTTTGTTGATCCCTCTCTTTGTGTACCCTAGTACAGTACTTTGTTTGAGGAGTGCAGTTCTTGTGGCACCTCTAAATTGAAGTCTGTTAAGTGATAACCAAATCTACATCATAGATATAGGTGTATCATAGAATCATCATTGAATCATAGAAGCTTGATGGCAGAAAAGGACCATACTTGCCCATGTGGTTTGCCCCATTTTTCCCCTTCACACCTCCCCCTTCCTGCCTGCCCCCACCCTCCCCCAATACTCAGCCCCATATGCCTGTTCCATTCCCTCTTGAATTCTTCCACCAATTTAGCCTCAGCGCTCCATCTGGGAGTCTGTTCAGGGCTCTACTACCCTCTCCATGAAGAAACACCCTCTCACACTGCCCCTGTATCTTTTTCCTTGTAATCTGAGGCTGTGCACTCTGGTTCTGGCTCCCTCCTTCCTCTTTAGCAAACCCCCTTCTCCTCCTTATTGAGCCCCTTTACATATTTACAGTTTTCAGTCATGTCTCCCCTTTCCCTCCTTGTCTTCAGCATGTACAGATCCAGCTCCTTACACCTCTGCTCATATGTCTTCCCTTGCATACCCTGCACCATCTAGGGTGCCCTTCTCTGAACCCTCTACAATTCATCTATATCCTTGAGGAGGTGTGGTCTCCAGAACTGAACCCCATACTCTAGTTGCAGCCTCACAATGGCTTTGTAGATGGGCATTATTACCTCCCTTCTTCTGCTAGTAATGCCCCTGCCTATACATGCTTACATTCCATTGCATTATTGCTGATGTAGATGTTGAAGAGGAGCAGACCCAAAACTGATTCCTGTGGCATGCCACTCTTCATCCTTGCCATCCTAAAGTGCACCCTGTTTAGCACCACCCTTTGAATTCTTCCTGCTTGCCAGGCCTCTACCCAGCTTGTTATCCCCCCCCCAACACGAGGCTTTCCATCTTGCTAACCAGCCTCCTATAGGGGATTCTGTTGAAGGCCTTGTGGAAGTCTAGAGAGGCCATGTCCATCACCCCTCCCTGGTTAATCACCTGAGTCACCCAATCAAAGAACTCAATTAGGTTTGTATGGCACGACTTCCCCTTCATGAAGCCATGCTGTCTGCTGTCCTACAAGCCACACTCCTCCAAGTAATCCACCCTTTCCTTGATTACTGCCTCAGTTACCTTCCCCACCACTGATGTGAGGCTGACAGGTCAGTAGCTCTCCTTCACCTCCTTGCTACTTCCCTTGTGCAAGGGCACAGTGTCTACCCTCTTCCAGTCCTCTGGCACTCTCCCTGTATCCAGGGACAAGATAAAGAACCTTGTTAAGTATGCAGTCAGCTCCTCCTTCAATTCCCTGATCACTTTAGGGTGTAACCCATCTGGCCCCATTGTTTTGTCCAACGTCAATCTGTCTAGCTCTGCCCTGACCCTATCCACAGTGAAAGGGCTCTAATCCACCCATTTGCCTTCCTTACTCTTTGACTTCAGCTCAGGTCCCCTAGTGGTATAAAAAGGAAGGTGCGCTGATTGCCAAGCCATGCCCCCTGATGAAGTCCCTGTTTGAGATGAAGCATCAGGTAGGTAACTTGACTAGCCAAGTGGGAGGTTACTGAGATGTTGAAGTGATTTGCACCATTCTCAATGGTATTTAACTGCATTTTTACACTGTTTGCTTATTATCTATAAGAAGCTCAACCAGGCAATGAACTACACTTTCAGCTATCTGAATTAGCACTTTTGGAGTAGAATTCTTATAAACAATAAATGTAGACTACTTATCAAGTAAAATTTGAGTTGGAAATATTTTCTACTGTGACTAAGGTCTGAATATGCTTAATGAATTCAGGCACGTACAGTGCTGAAGTCTGCCTAATCCAGTTACCTCTGAGTGTTCACCCAATTGGGATTTTTTGATTAAACATATGGTCTTAGCCAGTCCATGGGAAAGCACCAACCTGTATTCTGATTAGTGGTGACCATCATTGGGATTTGTTTCAATAAGATATTGAGGGTCCAGGAGCATTAAGCCAAGTGCAAGCTCTAGTACTGGTGGTTTCAGGATTCACTACAGGTTGCCAACAGTTAGTGCAGTGTCCATAATTTCAATCAGGTGCTGAGAATGTATTCTTACTTTGAGTAAGTGAAAGAATTGGCCCTGATTTAAGTGACTGATCAGTGGGCTAATACATATAATCGAGTCAACACCAGCACCTATATAATTGCAAACTCATTTTTAATTAATTAAATATAAAGTCATGTCTTACAGTGAAGAAACTTTGGACACAGATGAAAACACATCACTGTTTACCTTAGAGAAAAGAAAACTACTTGAGACACAGAGTAAACAAGTGAAGGAGCTCATTACTGGTAAGCAGGAACATGTGACACAGATACCGTATTTCATCGTTTTTGTAGCCACCCTCATTTACTAACCACCCTCAAATTAAAGCCGGACTGATTTTCAAATTTCGTTTTTAAAGCCACCCTCATTTACAAGCCTATTACTATACTTTTACAACACTCGCTCCCTCTACCTCCCCCCACCCCCCACACAGACACAGATTTCAGAGAAGAAGCTGTGCAGGAGCTCTGCGTGCTGAATTATCGAGGTTCCTGACCCTTCCAGATGATAGCTAGTTTAGCGCTTTTTTCTTTTTTCCAGCTACCTGATGGGAAACTGACCAGAACGAAAGTGACCAAGTATAACCACACTAACCACACTACTTGTACAGCTGCATGTACAGCTCTTTATTTTTCTTCCGGTGATTTCTTTATCTACTTATCCGGGCTGGCTTGGCTGATTGATTTACCTCCTCATAAAGAGTCTGTTCCAGAGATGAAACCCAGCTTGCTTTGCACACTGAAATAAATACTTAGGGGACCTTTACCTCAGCCATCCTTTCTCTGGATCACCAGCCATCCTTTCTCTGAATCAGCGGGGAAATTGGAATGGCAATTGGCGGGTGGGTGATGCCATCAAACACCAGGGAAATTGGGATGGTGATCGGTGGGTGGGGGGTGCCACTAGACACCAGGGAATCTACGTATTTATAGGGGACGATGATGGGTGGGTGGAGGAGGTACGACTAGACACCAGGGAAATATATGAATAAGGGGACAGCCATTTCTGTAAGTTTGTATTTAAAGCCGCCCTCATTTACTAGCCACCCTCAAATTAAAACCGCATGCTAAAACCAAATTTTTGTAATTATAACCATGGCTGCAAAATGATGAAATACGGTAAGTAAAATGGACACTCTTAAATATCTCTTCATCAAGCTTGAGAGACTACTCATTTCAGAGTTAAATGTCACACACAATATTTCAACCCTCTAAACCTATATTGAAGAACAACAAGTGCCAAGGACAGTAAGGGTTTTAAATACCCCACTAATGGCTTGAACATTTTCAAACTGAAAGATTTAGGGAGAAATTGGTCAAAGATTACTCAAAGGTTTTTATGTAACTTGTAATAAAACACAGAAAACACATTTTGCACCCACCAAAATGCAAGGACAAAAATGGTGTAAAGTATATCAAACCATTTTTATGTTTGCTTGCACGCATGTGCAAGAAACATAGTGCCATCATCCGAGATTTCGGAGGTGTGTCACCTCCTCCTCCAATTCAGTCAGTGTGTTGTCAGGCGCGGCCCCTGTAAGCCAATGCATGCTGGAGCTGTCTATAACAAGCTCCAAAATGCAGTGGCATACAGTTGAAAGAGGGAGCTACGCTTCAGTGAGCAGCGATAAGATATCGCCTGCTCATGCGCAGCTCCCCTACACACACACACACACACACACACACACACACACACACACACAGAAATGCACGCATACTGTGTGCTGCCCTCCCCCCCTGCACACATGTATAGCCGATGGGGGTGCCCAATTCCTGTCGGCTTGTGCTCAGGCTCCCCTCCCCAAAGCCTCCCAAATGCCATGCTGGGCCCACCCCAGCGTGGGCAACTCATAGAATAGCCAACGGGGTGCCTAATCCCCCATCGGCTTCACTGTCTCTCCCCATGTTATCGCTTGATGGGAGTGCCCAACCCCCGTCGGCTTACTCTCCCCCGAAAGGCAGGTGCCACGCTGGGAGCTCACCTCAAGCGTGGCAACAATGCCATGGCTAACGGGGTGCCCAATCCCCCCAGCTGAATGCCCTCAACCATCCTTGTGCCACACTGGGAGCCCACTCCAGCATGGCAAAGGTCCTGCTCGTTTTTTTTTTCAACCTGAAAAGCAAAACGGTCCCACATAGTCTTCCAGCCCCTCCCACAACCCACACCCACCCACTGTGCACCCGCCTCCCCACACCCCACTTCACCCTTGTACTTCTACCTCAGGGAGCTCGCGCAACAATCTTTGGTGGGCTGAACACAGCCTGCACTCTTCAAAGCCGACCGCGAACTGAGGAAATGCCAGTAAGCTGTATAATGGGCTAGATAGGGTTTTTCAACTTTGTTGCATATCTCAGGCATTTTTTGGAATTTTTGCACCAAATTTTCAACATGGGGTTTTAGGGGCCCCTTCTCATGAATGATGTCACTATCATGGCGTTATTCAGGCCCAAAGGGTGATTTCGCAGTCACTGCATGGTCACTACCTGAAATCACCCTTTGGGCCTGATTAATGAAATGACACTGCCAGTGTTCATAAGGTGGGCTGTCAAGAAGCCCATGTTGAAAATTTGGTGCAAAAATTCCAAAAAATGACTGTTTTACAAGCGTGCATTGTGCAATTCCTACGCAAGCTCATAAGTTCACGAATTTTCAATATTTTCACTCCAGATTTTCAACATTGCCATTTTACCACACCTTCTTATGAGTAGTACAGCTGTTATTTTTCACATCTCACCCAAAACATGTTTCTGCCCATGTAGTGCACAATGGCGCACTCGGTTTGTGAAATCAATGTATGGGACAAATTAAAAAAATCACAGTGACACTGTTCATGAGCAGAGGTCTTAAAATGGCTATGTTGCAAATTTGGTGAAAAAATTCCCAAAAATTACTGTTTTACGAGCGTGCGTTGTGCAGTTCCTACGCACGCTCATAAGTTCACGAATTTTCAATATTTTCACTCCAGATTTTCAACATTGCCATTTTACCACACCTTCTTATGAGTAGTACAGCTGTCATTTTTCACATCTCACCCAAAATGCTTCCGCCCATGTAGCGCACAATGGCGCAGTCGATGTGCGAAATCAATGTATGGGACACATTAAGAAAATCACAGTGACACTGTTCATGAGCAGAGGTCTTAAAATGGCTATGTTGAAAATTTGGTGAAAAAATTCCTAAAAATGACTGTTTTACGAGCGTGTGTTGCGTAGTTCCTATGCATGCTCGTAAGTTTGCGAATTTAATATTTTCACTCCAGATTTTCAACATTGCCATTTTATTACACTTCCTTATGAACAGTACAGCTGCCATTTTTCATATGTCGCCCAAAATGTGTTTTCGCACATGTAGCGCACAATGGTGCTGTAGGTGTGCGAAAGCAATGTTTAGGACAGATTTAGAAAATCACACTTACACTGTTTGTGAGCAGAGGTCTTAAAATGACTATGTTGAAAATTTGGTGACAAAAGTCCATAAAATGACTGTGTTACGAGTGAGCATTGCACAGTTTCCACGCACCCTCATAAGTTCATGACTTTGTAATATTTTTAGTCCAGATTTTTACCAGTAGCATTTTTCCACACTTCCTTATGAACAGTACAGCTGTCATTTTTCACAACATGGCTGAAGTGTGTCTTCACACTTTCAGCGCAGAGATGCGTGGTCGCTGTGGGAAATCATTGTTCGGCACAGATAAAGAAAATCACAGAGACACTGTTCATGATCGGAGGCACCAAAATGCCTGAGTTGACAATATGAAGTAAAAATCCCCAACCTAATGTATATTACGTGTGCGCCAGGTACAGTTTTTCCTATGTACTACTGCGGATTTCACCATTTTTAAATATTTTTACTGCAGATTTGCAACATTGCCATTTTTACACCTCCCTATGAACAGTACAGCTGTCATTTTTTACATCCTGTTCAGAATGTTTTTGCACCTGTGGTGCTAAATGCTGTAGTCGCTGTGCATAAGCAGCTTTCAGCTAACAAACTGATATTACAAACCAATCACATACACACACAAAAAAAAATATGGGGAGTAGTGCAATGTAATGGCTGTAGGGCAGCAGTCTTCCGGGAGTCTTTCTGGAGGCTAAGATGCTGCCCTATTTGCAGACAACTCTCTGCCCTGAGGGAGGAGGTTGCCCGTCTTCAGGCCACACTGGACAGTAGTAAGGGGACCTTCCCCCAGGCCTCACTGGATGGTAGGAAGGGAACCTCCCCCATCCAGGGAGCACCAGAGCCACCACCAATACCTCAGAGGTTGTGAAGAATGCACAGCAGTTGGACCACAGTGAGTTCAGGGAGGGTGAGGATGGTGGAACAGAGGCACACCCAGTCAGTTGTTCCACACCACAATCCATACACCAATCTGGGGGAGCAGAGCTCCCCTATGGATGCACCCGCAGAGGAGACTAAGGAGGCTGAGGACAACTGTCACAAGGGAGGCCCACAGGAAGGAGGCAGAGGACACCACAAGGAAAGAAAGCAGCTCCTGGTGGGGGACTCAATTATTAGGGGGATAGAACTGGGGAGCAGGGAAAACTGAAGTAACATGCCTGCCTGGTGCCATGGCTTGGAGAGACAGGAAGTGCATCCTCAGGATCACGAGAACAGCTGCACGGGAGTCTGAGCTGGACATCATTGTCCACCTAGGGACAAATGACTTGGCTAATCATGAGATTAGAGCAGTGCAGAAGGACTTTGTAGAATTGGGGAGGGGCCTAAGACAAGTAGCACACACAATATCCTTCTCTGAGGTGCTGCCTGCCAATGGCATGAGTGAGGCGAGGGTACTTTGCACCATGCAGTTTAATGAATGGTTGAAAAAATTGTGTGGAGCACAGGGGTTTGGCTTCATTGGGGACTGGGGTTCCACCTCGAAGGACACCAGCCTATACTGGCAGGATGGTCTGCATCTGTCCAGGAAGGGAACAAGTCTTTTGAGCAATCAGTTTAAATGTTTCATTGGCAAGCTTTTAAACTAGTCAAGGGGGGAGGCACTGATAAGCAGCAGGAATATCCCAACCTCTCCCTACAAAACAGGGTACTAAATGAGAAAAAGACCGAGGTAGACAGGTCAGTGGGGGATGCTGCAAAAGAAGGTAAAGCCATCAAAAAATGGAGAGCAATGAGTACCAATGCCCGTGGTCTGAGTAACAAGCTTCCTGAATTAGTGGCCTTGATGGAGGAGGAACATCTGGATATCATGGCAGACGCAGAAACATGATACACACAAAACCATGACTGGGACATAAACATACCAGGATACACTATCTACAGAAGGGACAGGGAGGGTAAAAGAGGAGGAGGAGTAGCTCTTTACATAAGGGAAGGAATCAAAGCAACAGAACAAAATGGAAAACAGGGAGGTGAAGAAGCACTGTGGGTAAATTTGGAGACCGGCAATGGCACCACAATCCGCACAGGGGTTGTATACAGACCCCCTTCTCAGGGGAGGAAATGGACAAGGAAATGATAGAAAGAATACTTAGAATGGCAGAAAAAGGGGAGATATTGCTGATGGGTGATCTGAATATGTCAGATGTTAACTGGAGTGCAGTTGCAGCAGCCACTTCAAAGAGTGGGGTTATTCTAGATGCCCTGCAGGGGCAGGCCTTAGACAACTAGTATTGGAGCCCACTGAGAGGGAGCAATCTTAGACCTGGTTCTCTCAAATGGAGATGAAGAGAGATCACAGATGTAGAAGTGGTAGCCATCTGGGAACTAGCGACCATCGAACAGTATGGTTCACAATAAGCACAGCAACAGAGTCAAGCATACAAAGGCAAAAGCACTGGACTTTAGGAGGGCTGACTTTGCCAAAATGGGTGAGTGCCTAAGGAATGCACTAGCAAATGGGCAGGAAGTAGGGTGGAAGAACAATGGGGAAAATAAAACTGCCATCACAGAGGTAACAAGCCTTTGTGTGAAGCAAATAAACAAAACAAAGCGATGTAAGAAACCACTATGGTTCTCAAAGGAAGTGGCAGTGAAGGTTCAAGAGAAAAGAAAGCATTAGGAAGTACAAGGAATCACAGAAGGAGCAGGACAGAGAACTGTATCAGTTAAAGCAAAAGGAAGCTGGGAAGGCAGTCAGAATAGCAAAGGTCCAAACCGAGGAAAAAGATAGCCAACTCAGTTAAGAAGGGGATAAAACCTTTATAGGTACATCAGGGAGCGAAGGAAGACCAAGGAGTAGTTAGTGAGGCTTAATAAAGAGGAGGGAGGGTGGGCAGAGGGTGACTGTGAAAAGGCAGAGATACTAAACAAATATTTTTGCTCAGTATTTACAAAGAAAGTGGGGAGGTACCTAAAACAAACAGTAGAAACACTCTGGATACAGAAGTTGATACCAGCCCATTTATAGAAGAAAGAGTTCTGAAAGAACCTTAAAACTGAAGGTGGACAAAGCAATGGGGCCTGATAGGATTCATCCCAGAATTCTAAAAGAACTAAGGGTAGAACTAGTGACACCACTGACTACCCTCTTTAACAAATCATGGGAGGATGGGGTGGTACCCGAGGACTGGAGAAGGGCAGATGTGATTCCCTTCACAAAAGTGGGAGCAAGGGAGAAGCAGAAACTACAGACCTGTTAGTTTAACCTCAGTGGTAGGGAAAATGATGGAATCACTCTGAAGGAAAGAATTGTTGAGTATCTAGAGGCCAGAGGGCTCAGGACCCAAGGCAGCATGGATTCACTGCGGATAGGTCATGCCAGACAAATCTGATAGATTTCTTTGACTGGGTGATCAAAGTAGTAGATCAGGAAGGGGCTGTGGACATGGCCTACCTAGGCTTTAGCAAGGCATTTGACACAGTCCCACACAAAAGATTATTATACAAGTTAGCCAGCCTGGGAGTGGGTCCCAAGATGACAGCCTGGGTAAAGAATTGGCTGGAGAATAGGACACAGAGAGTAATAGTAAATGGAGTCCACTCTGAAGAAAGTGGG
Source organism: Neoceratodus forsteri (assembly GCA_016271365.2). Lineage (NCBI taxonomy): Eukaryota > Metazoa > Chordata > Ceratodontiformes > Ceratodontidae > Neoceratodus > Neoceratodus forsteri. The sequence goes on from CM057453.1 coordinate 160,855,701, forward strand.
ATTACTATGGGTAACCTGAGGTTCAGTATTAGAACTGGTCCTCTTCAATGTCTTTATGTTACATTGCAGAGGGACTGAAGGAAAGTATGTCTCTTCTAGATGACACAAAGATCTACAACAGAGTTGATGCACAAGGTGGGGTGGAAAGGATGAGAAGGACTTGGCAAGGTTAGAGGAATGGTCCAATGTATGGCAGCTTAGATTCAATGCTAAGAAGTGCAAGGTAATGCACTTGGGAAACAAAAACCCAAGGGAAGAGTACACAATGGGGGGTGAGATACTAACAACAACAAAAATGGAAAGGGACCTGTGGGTAGTCATATCAGATGACCTAAAGGTGGGCAAGCATGGAAAGGGACCTGGAGGTAGTCATATCAGATGACCTAAAGGTGGGCAAGCAATGTGAGAGGGCAGTAAGGAAGGCTGGGGGGATACTGGGATGCATAGGGAGAGGCATCACCAGTAGAAAACAGGAAGTTATTATCCCTCTGTACAGACAGTTGGTGAGACCCCATCTGGAGTACTGTGTGCAGTTCTGGAAACCCAATCTCCGCAAAGACATAGACAGGATGGAGGCTGTCCAGAGGAGGGCACTCAAATGGTGCAGGGCCTGCACCAGAAGACATATGAAGAGAGACTTAAGGAGCTGAATATGTATAGCCTCGAGGAAAGGAGGGAGGGGGACATGATAGAAACTTTCAAGTACCCAAGGAATCAACAAAGTCCAAGAGGGTAGCATCTTCAAAAAAAGAGGTGTGCAAGAACAAGGGGCACAATTTGAAGATAGAAGGGGGTGGCTCAGAGGTAATTTAAGGAAGTATTTTTTCTACAGAGAGGGTTGTGAATGTGTGGAACGGCCTTCCGGAGGAGGTTGTGGAGTCAAAAACAGTGGTGGAATTCAAGCATGCATGGGACAGTCATAAGGCAATTCTAGGGGGTTGGGGTAGGAAGAAGTAGGCTGCTGGTTAACTAGGATCTGCAGCTTATCCATTAGGTAGGGAAATGGGCAGACTGGGTGGGCCAAGCGGTCCTTATCTGCCGTCAAAATCTATGTTTCTATGTTTCACCCTGTTCATGAGGTGGGGTCACAAAAAAAACATGTTGAAAATTTGGAGTGAAAATACCTACGAATGCCTGAGGTATTAGGGTTTCCAACCATAATGCCCAACTCTGTAGAGAATGACAGGCTTCAGGGGTGTGACTTGGGATTCTTGCCTGTAATGCTCATACCATTCCACACCCTGCAGCCAGTGAGAGGCATCGAGGTATGCCTTGGACTCTTCATCCGCAAAGTTCACCCCATTCTCCTATATCGCACCCATCTCACCATATTTCCTAATGAAATGGGGTGCGCATAAGGGCCAAAGACCCCAAGGAACACCGTGACACTTGTCAGGGTCTGCAGGGTGGGGTGTGGTGAAATGGCATGGCCGTTATGCCTGATGACCCAAATGCACACCCCAATGCCTGTCACTCTCTGCAGGGTAGTGGTGGGGTTGGCTTCAGTTCAATACTTTACTGCCATTCCTATTACGCAGCTCTGTAACTTCTACACTACCACTGCCAATGCCAGCAAGCAAACATTCGGCATTGACAAATGCTTGTTATTTACCACCTTCCTCTCTTACCCTCCTTCAACTCCCTTCCTCTCCCCCCTTTTCTAATCTGCCCACCCCACACAATGTTACACTTGTTCCCCAATCCTTGCCTCCCACCCACCTCTCCTTCTACCTCCCTCCCTCCCAGTTACCCCTCTACACCCACTCTCTCTTCCACTTTCCTATGCTACCTGGCACAATTGGAAGCAACTCAGTTTTTTCCACTCTACCTTTCCTTTCACAATGCCCTTCTGGCTACTTTAATTCATGTAAATATTACTTGCTGTGACTCATCATTCTTAAATGTATGCCTGATTATGTTATTCTAACTGTTATTTATATCACCTGTAGCTTTATACCATGCATAGCTTGTACTGAATTTTGTATTCAGACTGCTTGGCTGCTAATCTCACTGAAAGTGTACTTCTGTTCTTTGTATACTGACATGGAACCTTTGTAAAAGAGCCATTGGCTCAAAGGTATTTATCCAAAATTCTAATAAATAAATTTATAACAAAAGCAGCTCATCACACCTCACTGATGCTTAGAAACATGGAGGAAAAACTTTAATGTTTCACAGGGATGCAGCCCTGCTTCATCAGAGTGAAGTATTCATGCAACACAACATACATATATACCTGCACCAATTTAAAACAAAGCACATCTTTGTAAGTCATTTAAAATACACAGCCATAATAAATTAGCCAGGCACAATCTTAGAATCCAGCAGTTTCAATTAATCCCATGTTGAAATTTATTAGAACATCATTCAATTGCTCAAGCTGTTTCATGTTATTTAATTATGTGCAATTAATTACAAGAGATATTCTAACTGAGGAAAACCATATATTTTATTCCTCACAAGTCTAGCACATTTACATTTCTCATGTACTTCTTTCATATTTCATGCTTATTTCTACTTACAGAACAAGAGCATATTATATGTTCAATCACGGTCATGAAATGGCTAAAATATACCACTGAGCAGTTTATCAGCATGTGTAAGAGACCAATTACATAGCAATCAAGGACCCATGTCCATTCTCAAATGCAGGACTGTAGGTTCATTTCACTTTTACATATATTTCCACATATCCTATCAGAGCCATAGAATTCAGGATTCATCATTCAAGTTCTCCAAACATTTTTATTTTTTATTTTTAAAACTGATTATTGGATATGTCATGCTTTTAAAATTTACTCAGAAAGGCTGAAAGGTCAATATTTTCATTCAGCCCTTCCTCGCTGCATGCTTGTAATTGGTAAATCCAATAGCTTTCATGCTGACCAATTGTTTTCTCCAAATCGCCACCCCTTGGACCCAAAGAATCTTTTTCTACACCTGTGAACTTAATATTATGTGTCTGATTTTTGTTTTTATTATTCAGAATGTGTTTAACTGTAGCATATGTTTGATTTTGATGAGCTATATCTCTCATGTGCTTACAAATCCTTGTCTTAAATAGGTGAGCTGTTCTCCTCACATAATCATGCCCATAGCTACAGGATAGTACAGTAAATACACTACCCCCTCACTGTTGCAAGTGATGAACTGATTAATTAAAATTTCCTGTCCCATCGCTTGGCTTACAAAACTTTTGCATTGAACTACATATTTGCAGAACAATCATTTTCCACATTTGTAGCTCCCTTTTGTGGGGGGGGGGGCAACAAAGTGCTTCGTGGGTTAACAACTGAAGGAAGCATACTTGGTATAACAATGTCCTTAATGGTTTTGGTCTTCCTAAATACAATTTTTGGTCCTACATCTATAATATTTTTTTAGCTTTGACTCAAGTTTTAAGATATCCCAATTTTTTTTGTACTATATCTTTAACTTCCATAGACCATAGTTGAATATGTGATAACAAATGGACTGTGAACTTTGTTTTCTGACTTCTTTCTTTAGGAATCAATGTAGAGGTATGTTTCATTTTATCAACAGTTTCATGGCAGATGCCACAGAACATAAACTGTATCCCCTTTGTAAAAACCTTCCCGCTTGTTCCCCCCGCTTTTTGTTATATTCATGGGTCTCCATCAATTTAATCAGCTGACCCTTCATAATGTTTTGCACAATATGTGAAGAGTGGCAACTATTATGCAAAAGAAGACTATGCCGGTCTGTTTCCTTTTGGCCCTGTTCATTTTTGTATATGAGAAGATCTAAGAAAACAATCTGCTTTGGAAGGCACTGGAGAGGGAACAGTGCTAGATTATACATCAGGTCCATCTGATACATATTCTGATGTTTTTTTAGAGGTGGAAGAGGAGGAGGAGAGACCAGTCAGACAGAGTCACAGGAGAACCAGGTTTCAAGAATCTTACCAGACGCCACAGTATTATTACAGAGGTGCAAGAGGATGGGGAGATGGTGTGGAAGAGGCAGAAGGTGAAGGCATTAATTGACAATGTATATGGTCCCCTGCCACCCCCTCAGAATGTTTTACTACCAGTTATAAATATCTCAAGTTACAATTTAACTGAATTTGAAGTTAATATTTTGAGTAAGGGCTTATCCTTTTCGCCTTCTACCACTATTGATTACTTTGGGACAGTAGTTGTTTTGCATAAATTTGCTAGAGACCTGACATTTAAATGTATTAATGCTCAGAATGAGAGGGAAAATAGGGATTTAGAAACTGTGCCGAATAATATTTCCTTTAAAGCATGTTCTACATTCTGCCCCACATATAATCAGATAGTTTCCATCTTTGTTAAAAAATGTGAACTAGATCTAGAAAACGTCAGAACCACTTACAGGTATTTTGCCTCTAATTGCTCCCAAGAAGAAAAATGTGACTTAGAAAGTTTGAAGGGTAATCAAAATATTGTCATCAAATTTGCTGATAAGGGGGCTACAGTAGTAATAAGAGATTGCACCTACTATGATGGGGAAATATTGAGGCAGCTCTTGGATGATACCTTTTATGAGAAACTTTCTCATAACTTCACAATTACCTTTAAAAAAGAGGTTGATGAGGTACTGAGTTATGGTTTTGTTAAAGGTTATCTCATGGATACCATGTTTAGGGCACTTACTGTAGCACATCCAGTAGTACCAGTGATATATATACTACTAAAGGTGCACAAAAATATGGAGTCACCACAAGGTCACCCAATTATTTCAGTCAAAGGGTGGTTCACAGATTCCATTTCAATGTTAGTGGATGAGTTTTTACAACCTCTGATAACAAATGTGAGGGTATGTATTCTCAATTTGATGGAGGTAATAAATCTGGTAGAAAACCTGGAATTAGGTGAAGGATGTTTATTTGCTACATTAGACTTCGAATCTCTGTATACTGTGATTCCACATGATGGTGGCCTTTTTCGCAGTACAGTATTGCTTGGACCAGAGAGATGAAATTGAAGTTTTAAATATGCTAACACATTATCTAATTGAATGATCTCATCTGATGTCAACCAAAAATATGCTTCTGTTTGATAAAAACAATTACTGACAAATACGTGGCACAGCAATGGGGGCCACAATGGCCTCGAGTTATGTAGGGTTGTATGTGGCCTTTCTGGGAGCGTGTTCTATATAGTGCTGAAACAAACCCTTATTTCCAGTATTTGGACATGTGGCAGTGCTATATAGATGACATGTTAATTGTTTAGAAGGGCACTGAGGAGCAGTTTAAAGATTTTGTAACATGGCTAGAAATAATAATCATTTATTTATACTGCACCTTTCAAAAATCAAGGTGTATAACAACATGTTAAAACAGCATTAAGCAATGAATATAGCTTCATAAAATACAAATAAAATCTAGATGAAAATGAATAAAATCATGCAGGGTAGGCTTGAAGCCACAAATATGTTTTTAGGGCCTGTCTAAATCCCTTCATGGTCATGCAGTCCTGTAACTGATGGGGTAAAGAATTCCAAAGAGCTGGGTCCACATACATAAATGCACGGGCCCCAGAAGATTTTAAGGAAATCCTTGGAATCTCTAGCAACCCCTCATCAGCCAAGCAGAGTAATCACCATGGGCAGTTAGGAATCAGAAGCTCTTTCAGGTAGTCTGGGCCCAGTCCATGTAGGGCTTTATAAGTCAGAAATCCAACTTCAAAGGTGATCCACCAGTATACCAACAGCCAGTACAGTTCATGCAGCACCAGAGAGATGTGACAAGACCTGGAGATCCCCATCAATAACCGGGCTGCAGTGTTCTGCACCAGCTGCAGGCAGTGGATATCCACCCCAGGTAGCCCTAGGTAAAGGGAGTTGCAGCAATTAAGGCATGAGGACACAAAGGCATGGACCAAAGTAAGGAGGTCACCAGACTGAACAAGGTGCATAACCCTGGAGATGTTCCTCAAATGGTAAAAAGAGGATTTGATGATTGCTGACACCTGCGATCGCAGTGTCAGCTCTTCTTCAAAAATCACCCCCAGGCTTTGCACCCATTCAGATGTAAGGAGTGGTAAGCCCCCAAGGAAAAGTCCCAAGGGTGACACTGCCCCAACCCCTCTATCCGGTGCCCCAGGTACACAACCAGCACCTCAGTCTTTTCTGAGTTCAACATCAACCAGCTCGAATCCATCCAATCCTGGATTTCAGTGAGGCAGTTGTTAAATACTGAGGGAGCTCTAGCCTAGTCAGGTGCAAAACAAAGGTAGAGCTGGGTATCATCAGCATAGCAGTGAAACCTCAGCCATACCTTCTTACAATGTCTCTCAGGGGCAGCATGTACACTGTGAACAACATGGGGGGACAAAACTGAACCCTTGAGAACCCCACGTAACAGAGAGACTGGGTCAGAGGAATAAATCCCTGACACCACCCTCTGAGTTCTGCCAGTGAGAAAAGATGTAAACCACCTGAGGACTGTACCCGACAGGCCACAGATGAACCTCAGGTGATCAAGAAGAACCCCATGGTCCACAGTGTCAAATGCTGATGAGACATCTAGAAGAACAAAGAAGGTGCAGTCTTTCTGATCCCCTGCCATCAGGAGATCATTGAGCACCAGAACCAGTGCTGTCTTGGTACTATGCCTCTTTTGAAAACCAGATTGGAGAGGTTCATAGATGTCATGGATGGTCCAATGGTTCTCCAGTTGTAGGGCCACTACTTTCTCAATCATCTTCCCTAAAAAGGAATGTTTGAGATTTTAGCTATAGTTAGCAGGGCAGTCTGGGTCCACAGAAGCTTTCTTCAGGAGGGGTGTCACCACTGCCTCCTTCAGGGAGCTAGGAAACTCACCTGTTTCCAAGGAGCACCAGACTATCCGTGTTAGGACTGGGCCAGTGATGTCACTACAACCCATAATCAGGGTTGTTGGTTCTGGATCCAAACTACAGCATGTAGGGCGCATACCCTGAACAATCCACATGACATCCATGAACACCAGCTGGTCAAAGGTACTCCAAGAAAATTGAGAGACAGCGACCAAGTGCTGATCCAAAGTAGCATTCAGAGTGTGCTGGCTGGAGCACCACCCTGATGTCAGCCACCTTAGCTGCAAAGAATCGGGGAAGGTCATGACACTCCACTTGTGAAAAGGCTCTCCAAATCTGTTGGCAGGCTGGGTTGCACAGTCTGTCTACAGTTCGAAAGAGTTGAGCTGGTCAGTTCTGAGCAGCCGCAGTCTCTCCGGACAGGAACTCTGTCATCTTAGGGGTGATTGCAGATTGATAGACTTGATAATGTTCCATCAATCTAAGGTGATCATCATCCAGGGTGGATTTCCACCAGCGGTGCTCTAACCTTTGTCCTAATCGTCGCATGTCCCTCAAGGTCCCATCAAACCAAGGGGACCCAAGGTGAAGGGAGAGAGGATGAACATGGACAGGAGCAATGACATCAAGGGCCAAAGAGATGGCCTTATCATAGGCGACTACTAAAGCCTCTGGGTCACTGTTCACTACTGGAAGAACCGATAAGTCAAGCACCACCGCCAGGCCTTCAAAGCTTATATCTCATAAAGGGTGGTATCTGACCATCTCCACAGGGGTAGGCCTATGAAGGTGTGTGTGAAAATGGAACTGCAAAGTGCAGTGATTGGACTATCTGACAGGTTCCACCCTAAATTGAAGGCTTCGATCCTCAGGAGGAAGACTAGGTTAAGAAAGTGACCGTGTTTATGAGTAGCAGCGATAACAATCTGTGTGAGGCCGAGAGATGTCATCAACTGGAGGAAGTGTTGTCCAAACTGTGAGAGTTCATCATCAAACCAGGCATTGAAGTTGCCCAGGACCATCAGCCTGGATGACTCAAATGCCATGTCAATCATGAAGTCCCTTACTTCCTGAAGGAAATGCTTCTCATCCCTGGGTGGACAGTAAATGAGGGTGATCCTACAACCTACACCTGCTACTACAGTACACTCAAATACGAACATACGAAATTTGCCAGCAGATAAAGGCCTAGAGGTCTATCAAGTCTGCTCGAATGTGCAGCTAGCACCCCTTATTCTGCAGCTGCCCCTCCCTTCCACCCTTCCCCTTCATTAACCCTCCCCCTTGTCCTGTCCCATCCTCGTTTGAAGCAGTCCACTGTTCTACTGCATACCACTTCTGCAGGTAACGCATTCCACCCAGCCACCACCCTCTCTGTAAAAAAGTGTCTCCTCATCTCCCTCCTGAACCTTCCTCGCTCCAGTCTCATATCATGGCCCCTGGTGGCCCTCCCCTCCCTTACTTTGAACAGCTCCTCTGTACCTGTCTTGTTTATTCCTTTCATGTATTTAAAGGTTTCAATCATGTCCCCCCTGTCTCTCCTCTCCTCCAGTGAGTACATGTTCAACTCCTTCAACCTCCTCTCATATGATAAGTCCCCCAGACCCTTGATCATCTTTGTTGCCCTGCGCTGCACTCCCTCCAGTAACTTAATGTCCCTCTTCAGATACGGATGCCAGAACTGCACGCAGTACTCCAGGTGTGGTCTAACTAATGACCTATACAGTGGCAGAATCACCTCCTCCCTCCTTGAGGATATACCCTTGCAATACAACCCAGCATTTTGTTGGCCTTGCAGCTGCCTTCCTACACTGCCGAGTTGTTCATTGACCCTGTGATGAGCACACCCAGATCCTTCTCCTCCTCTGTCTGGGCTAGCTGCACTCCCCCTAGCTGGTAAGTCCTCCTTGGTTCTTCATCCCAAAATGCATCACCTTGCACTTTTTGGCATTAAAGCCCAGTTGCCAGGTGTCTGACCAGGTTTCAAGCTTTGCCAGATCATCCTGCAACCCCTGCCATCCCCTAGGTCATCCACCACCGCCCAACCTTGGTATCATCAGCAAACAGACTGATCTTGCTCTTGATGTCCCATGATATGTCTGCAATGAATATCCCAAACAACACTGGTCCCAACACCGAGCCCTGTGGGACACCGCTCGTCATTGCCCTTGGGTGTGAGAGCTCCCCACCCACCACCACCCTCTGTTGCCTTCCCTGCAGCCAGTTTCCTACCCATCTCACCAGCATTGCACCTGCCCCTGTGCCTACTAACTTCCTTCCCAGCCTTCCATGTGGCACTGAGTCGAATACCTTACTGAAGTCCAGATACAGGACATCCACTGCATGTCCCCTGTCCAGTTGCCTAGTTACCCAGTCATAGAACCCGACCAGGTTGGTTTGGCAGGATCGGCCACTATGAAGCCATGCTGTCTGCTGTCCTGTAGTCCTTTGGCCTCTAAGAGGGCCACCAGCCTCTCCTTCAGGATAGTCTCCATTAGCTTACCCACGATGGATGTGAGGCTCACTGGTCTGTAGTTTCCTGTTCATCCTTGGGGCCACTCTGTGGAGGGGCACCACATGAGCCATCCTCCAGTCCTGAGGTACACACCCGAATGTAGTGAGGCATTAAATAGGTCTGCCAAAGGTCCTGCAAGGACCTCCTGCAGCTCCTTTAGTACCCTGGGGTGGATGCCATCTGGGCCTGGTGCCTTGTCCACCCTCAGTGCCTTCAAACCCTCTCGAACTCTGCCCTCCATGATTTCCCCATCTGTCACCACTTCCCCCCTTGCGTCTGCCATTTCACCCATCTTGGGTGTCACCCCCCTCTTCTCTTTAGTAAATACTGAGCAGAAGTACTCATTTAGTGCTTCCGCCTTATCATACCCTGCTTCCACCCAACCCCCCTCCTTCCTAATCCTTACTATGTGGTCCTTACAGCTCCTTTTCTCCCTGATGTACTTAAAGAAGTCCTTCTCCCCCTTCTTAATGCCTTGTGCCAGCCTGAGTTCCGTAGATGCTTTGGCTCCTCTTACTGCCCTTGTCACCTCCTTCGATTCTGTCAAGTACTCCTCTCTGTCCTCCCCCTCCCTGTTTTCTTGTATTTCCTAAAGGCAGCTCTAAATGACCCAGCCTCCTCAACTGGTACACTTGTGAGGCCCAATTCGGTCTTGAAACAGACCACAACCACCCCACCCCTGTGATCCAATCTTGAGCAGTGTATCACTGAGTACCTGGCTGGAGTTGCGGCCTCCAATACAGGGCCAGAGTTCTCATCCAGCCAGGTCTCAGTGATGCATGCCAGGTCCACTGTCCCCAAAAGACCTGCAATAAATGCAATCTTATTTTTAATGGACCTGCCATTGCATAACACCACTCGTGTTGGATGGGCTTCCAGGTGGGCTTCCAGGGCTACCCGACCTGCCTGCCCACTGATATTGGTGGTGCCCTTGGGTATGGAAACCAGACATGGAGAACCATGATCCAGGTTCCATTTCACCCCAGAGCATCTTCTGGACTTTACAACCCTGATGCAGTGGCCCTGCTCATTCACCCTCCATTGTTCACACCCCACAACCCCGTGACACCCCCTGAGGACAATACCCAGCTCTCTACAGTGCTGCGAGGTTACAAACTGCAATGGGAGAACAAAAGGGTAGAGGGCATGAAGGGCAGAGGATGAATAGCACACAACCATAGGGGCAGGCCTCCTGCACATATTGATACACATCAATCAAGTATACACAACCAAAAAGGAAAAACAACCCCAATCAATTAAAAGAACTAAACTATACACATAAAATAAAATATAAAAAAGAATAACAGTAACTAGTACTCCCACAACTCTCATTTGGGGAAAAAAAATTTCATCAAAAGAAACCAATATTAAACAATTATCAGCTAAAACTCAAAATACATGATCAATAAGACAGTACTCCAAAACCCCACCACAATAACAACACATATACTAAAAACAATTATTTAAACTATAACATCACAGTCATTGAGTCCAGAGCAGCAGATTGGATGAAGCAAAAGGTCAGACACAAAAATGACTGATAAATCCTTAAAACTAAAATAAGTCAGAAGTACAGGAGGGTTCAAGTTTTCCAGTCCCCAGTGGACCTCTTACCACCAGGGGAGACAAAAAAGCCCCAGGGACTCTCACTTCCTGGGCAGAACAGATGGCAATGTCTGAATGAGTTCTACAGCCCCCAAAACCACTCTCACTGAAGTGGGGACTTTAAAAACAAAAATATAATCAAAATACTTTTCAGACCCCAGACACTCTCACTACCTGGGTTAAAAGAAAGCAGGTCGCTCTCACTGCCTGGGGTTAAAAGGAAGCAGGTTGCTCTCACTGCCTTCAGAAATAAAACTCTGAAAGGTCTGACCATGATTGCAGAAGGAAGGAGTCCAAAGAAATCCTCTTCAGTGGTTGTTGAACTCTGGAGCATAAGCAGTCCCTGAAAAATCTGAATGGCAGGCTAACTGTGAAGCCTACAGCCACTACTGCCGGTCCTCACCTGGGCCCACCAACCAGTAAGCTCCATGGGGAATCCCTAAGGGCTACTAACCTAAACCGCTGGCTACCTGGCAAGGTAAGGCCAGGACCCCCCCACATAGCCACACACTCACTGTCAAACCCCATCTGTAGGATCAGCACCATCAGCACAAGCACAAATGATTTTTTTTAATATAAATATTGTGTGGGTAAGGAGCAGATTGTTTTCTTAGATTTTCCCATATACAAAAATGAACAGGGTGTGTGTATGTGTATACAACATTACATCAAAAGGAAACAGACCACAACAGTCTTCTTTTGCACAATAGTTGACATTCTTCACATATTGTGCAAAACATGGGATCAGCTTATTAGAGCAAAGCATAGCTGTACGGAGACCCATAAATATAACAAAAAGCAGTGGGAACATGGGGGTAGGTTTTTACAAATGGGATACAGCTTATGTTCTGTGGCAACTGCCATTGAAACTGTTGATAAAATGGAACGTGCATCTACGTTGATTCCTAAAGAAAGAAGTCAGGAAACGAAGTTCACATGTCCATTTATTACCACACATTCAACTAGGTCTATGGAAGTTAAAGATGTAGTAAAAAATAATTGGGATATCTTAAAACTTGAGCCAAAACTAAAAAATATTGTAGATGTAGGTCCAAAAATTCAATTTAGGAAGGCCAAAACCATTGAGGACATTGTTACACCAAGTATGCTTCCTTCTGTTGTTAACCCATGAAACACTTGGTTGCCCCCCCAACAAAGGAAGCTACAGATGTGGGAACTGTTCATTCTGCAAATATGTAGTTCAATGCAAAAGTTTTGTGAGCCCAGTGATGGGACAGGAAATTTTAATTAATCAGTTCATCACTTGCAATAGTGAGGGGGTAATGTATTTACTATCCTGTAGCTGTGGATGTGATTATGTGGGGAGAACGACTCGTTGATTTAAGACAAGGATTGGCGAGCATGTGAGAGCTATAGCTCAACAAAATCAAACATATACTATAGTTAAACACATTCTAAATAATAAAAACAAAAATCAAACACAATATCAAGTTCACAGGCATAGAAAAAGTTGCTTTGGGTCTGAGGGGTGGTGATTTGGAGAAAAAAAATTGGTCAATGTGAAAGCTTTTGGATTTACTGATTACAAGCATGCAGTGAGGAAGGGTTGAATGAAAATACCGACCTTTCAAACTTTCTGAGTAAATTATAAAAGCGTGATATATTCAATAATCAGTTTTAAAAATTCTATGGCTCTGTTAGGATATGTGGAAATATATGTAAAAATCTAAAAATGAAATAAACCTACAGCCCTGCATTTGAGAATGGACATGGGTCCCTGATTGCTATGTAATTGGTCTCTTACACATGCTGATAAACTGCTCAGTGGTATATTTTAGCCATTTCATGACCGTGATTGAACATATATGTTCTTGTTCTGTAAGTAAAAATAAGCATGAAATATGAAAGTAGTACATGAGAAATATAAATGTGCTAGACTTGTGAGGAATAAAATATATGGCTTTCCCCAGTTAGAATATCTCTCGTAATTAATTGCACATAATTAAATAACATGGAACAGCTTGAGCAACTGAATGATGTTCTAATGAATTCCAACATGGGATGAATTGAAGCTGCTGGATTCTAAGATTGTGCCTAGCTAATTTATTATGGCCATGTATTTTAAATGACTTACAAGTATGTGCTTTGTTTCAGATTGGTGCAGGTATATATGTATGTTGTGTTGCATGAATACTTCACTCTGATGAAGCAGGGCTGCATCCTTGCAAAACATTAGTGTTTTTTCTCCTTGTTTTTAAACATCAGTGAGGTGTGATAAGCTGCTTTTGTTATAAATAAAAATGGTTTGATATAGTTTATACCCTTTTTGCCCTTGCATTTTGGTGGGTGCAAAATTTGTTTTTCTGTGTTTTGATACTATGTTTTATGCACCACCATCATTTCCTTGTGCTTGACTTTTTTTTGGTACAAACTTGTAATAAGAGAAGACGTGTTAAAATATGTTGAGTTAATTAAAGAAATTGACTCAGTGGGAGAGGAGTTAGATAAATTTAAAGATTAACGGCAATTTAAATAATTTGGATAAACAGTGGCACTCTAAGATTAACAAGTATGTACTGTATTTACACTAATAGAGAAAAGGCAGAGGGATAGCGAGGACTATAATCTAGACCATTTCTTCTCTTGGCCAAAACAAACATAGACATCTAAGAGTAGAAGTAGTTCATGACAGAAAAGGGCACAGGGTCATAATGTCACACAACATTATGACGCATGGCCAAATCGCACTGCCAATACAGCGCAATATTGCCATGTGGCATAGGTCTTTTTTCTGTGGGGGGCTCTGCCCCCACGCACCCCGTTATGGGGGTCTGTGCCCCCAGACCTCCCCATTAAAGATTCTCAACTCTGGGAGGGGGTCCAACTCGGGGAGCGCACAATCTATGGCATAAATAAAATGTCTGGGACCAGGAATCTAATCCAGTCCCAGATGCAGTACCTGGGTTCCTGCTGCTGTGGCTCAGTCCAGTGAGCCACGGCAGCTGCTCAGTTGAACCCACTCCCAGTAGAGGTCGTATCCTATGCCTGGGAGTGTGTGAATGGTGCAATACTATGCGGTATATGGGGTATTGCACCATTTGTTGTCATAGACAGCGCTGTTTTGGGTTAGCTATAATGTCATACGCTATTAAGCACACAACATTATGATCTGGTAGGACAGAAATGAAAGGTGATGATGTTCAATTCTAGAAACAACAGCATTAGTGCAGAAAGGAAAAATAATGGTTAAAGGCAATCAAATCATTGGAATCTCAAAATTCAGTGGATGAGGGGACATCAACAGTTATAGGATGCATTTTTTTACATAACAAAAGAGCAACAATTTGACCACTCCAAAACAACTAAATAAAAAAGGATACCTAGGGGAGGCTGTAGGGGGAAACAAAGGGGAAAATCAACCATGGAAATCAGGCTAGAAGAAAAACAAAATTGGACAAATAATTAATATCTCAAACATGAGTGTATCAAGGAACCATTCAAAAGTCCTGTGAAAGGGATTATCCTTCATGCCTACTCCTGGAGTTAGTGCTTTTGATATTAATACTGATATTTTCAAGTTTTTATGTAAGATTTGTTTGAGACATTATTTTGCTGACAAGGACCCACAGAGGGCAGCAGAGGGAACAACACAGCATAACAATAGCAATCAAGATATTTGGATAAAACAGGATCAGCAAAACCTGGATGCTTTGATCGAGCTATATGGAGAGGACCTAGGAATCGATGAAATGGTAAATGGAGGGGCTAATGAAAGTGAAAATGGACTTTGGGGTATGAGGGAAAAAATGTTTCAGACCCAAATTAATGTTTTACCCACAGACATTTAGTACTTATACCATAGCTTTTTTAAAATATGGTTTGGAAAGAGGTAAAGGTAATTTTTAATACTAGTCAGGAACCACCACACCACAATTTGATGGCATCTGTTGCATCATTATGGGATGCTTTTAAAGCAGTAATAAGGGGAATAATAATTTCATATACAGCATATAAAATGATTCAAGAAGTAAAGGGACAGGATCAGCTGGAAAAAAATATAAAATAATTAGACTCTCTGGTAGTCCTGAATTATGATAATTATTCAGAAGAATTGTATGACTTAAAATTGAAAAAAAAAATAGAACATTTAATAAAGAAATAGCCCATAATAATAATAATAAACTGAATAAAGCTAAATACATGCAAGGGGATAAATCAGGAAAAATGCCTGCCTGCCTTTTGAAAAAACCAAAAGAGCAAACTATAATCAGATACTTGAAAGATGAGGAAGGAAAGGCATATCACACTGATGTGGAAATAGGATACGTTATTGTAAATACTTATAGAGGAATTTATCAGAGGCAACTAAATCCATCTAAACAGGAAATAGAAGAATATTTGACCAACATTCAGTGCCCACAAATATCATGTAATGGTGATGACATTACAGAGGAAGAAATAATTAATGCAATCAAAATTATGCCTAATAATAAAAGCCCAGAGCTAGATGGGACAGCAAGTGAGTTTTATTTTACCTTGAGGAACAACTTCTCTGATGGTTACATAAGCTTTTATTAGAAATTTCATCTCAAAAAGCACAATTACCACCTTCCATGCAGGAAGCTAAAATTATTTTTATTTTAAAATGAGATAAAAACCCTGCAAAGATTGAAAGCTACAGGCAAATAGCCCTCCTGAATCTGGGCTACAAGATTCTTGCCTGTTTAATTGTAGACAGGATTAAGGATGAAATTCCCAAAAGTGTAAAAAAATGATCAGTTTGGATTTATAAAGGGTAGGACATTGACTCAGACAAATAGAAGGGTACAATCTCTCTTTCATTTTATACAAAAAATGAAATTCCAATCTCATGCAATTGCCATATATGCATCTAAGGCATTTGATCTTTTAGACAGGACATTTATGCTTTCAGTATTACAGTATTGGGGGGTTCCAGAAAAATTGTGTAAGCTTATAGGAACTTTGTATAACAACACCATGGTATGTTTTGCAATTAAGTCATATCTGGGTCCATTTTTTTCTGATGATGAATGGTGTTAGACAGGGTTGTTCCCTTTCTTCTGTACTTTTCATCCTGACTTTAGAACCTCTCTTGTGCAAAATAAGAGACAATCATGAAATTAAGGGAATAATTTATGAAAAAAAGGTTAAATTAAATATATTCACCAATGATATTCTTCTTGTATTACAAGATATTAATACCACAATACCATTAGCTCTACATGAAATA
Source organism: Neoceratodus forsteri (assembly GCA_016271365.2). NCBI lineage: Eukaryota > Metazoa > Chordata > Ceratodontiformes > Ceratodontidae > Neoceratodus > Neoceratodus forsteri. The sequence continues at coordinate 160,871,821 of CM057453.1, forward strand.
GAACATTATGGATCTCTAGCGGGTTACATACTTAAACACAAATCTGTTATAACTGAAATATATGGGCTTGATTACAAATTTAAATCTGAGATCAGTAATGTTTTCACAGTAAGTAATAAATGTAAATATTTGGGAATAACATTAGCAAACAATCAAACTGATATTATTAAAGTAAATTATGACCAAACTAAAGTCGGGATGAAGATGTTGGAAAACTGGGAAAAACTTTCCTTATCATTATGGGGTTGTATAGAAACAATCATGATGATGGCTCTACCACATTTAATTTTTGCTATACATAACATAGTGGGAATACCTATAACAATATGGTTTCTGGATATAAAATGAATATTTGTGAAGTTTCTATGGAGAGATTGGAAGTCCAGAATCCTATGGACTCAGTTGTCCTTTCCTAGGAAAGAAGGTGGTTACAGTTGTCCTGATCCAATGAGATATGCTGTTTCATATCAAATTAAATTGTTATGCGAGTGAGCGTTTTTGAAGCAAGAAATTATTATGGCCTGGGAATCATTTTTTGGCAAGATTTTAACCAAGCAGACCCAGATAATTGGATAAATGGTATAGGTGCTAGCTTAAAATTCCCAAGATAAAGAAAGCAAGGAAGGAGAACCATGGGGCTTAATTTAGAACTACATAATAGTTTTGAACCCTTGCCACTACTAGAGGAGGAACTCATTTCACCCAGAACTTCAACCCAACATAATGTACTGATAGAGAAATGAGTAAATACCATCCCTAAAAAGGGATATAGTGAAGAGGGGGTCATTAAGGATGTTGAACATAATATGACTAATCTGATAAATACAGAGGTACAGGTAGACAGTGGGAAAGGAAGGATAGAAGTTCCAACACTATCAATATCAGAGGATGGACATACTGAAACAAATGAGGAAAGTATGGAAGGTTCAGCCCTGTCAGATGAACAAGGGATGGGAGCTGAAGCAAACAGTACCATTGAAAAAGCAAATGTAGTACAGGATGAAAAACAGGTGTATGTTTTAGGAGACTCAATTTTAAAGTATAGAGATAGATACACATCAAGGGGTAATAAGGAGGATGTTTCAACCTGTTATTACTCAGGAGCAAAAATGAGGGATGCACATGGCTTATTGCTTGGCATAATCTCTAAGAAGGATAAATCAGAAACAATAATCCTCCATTTTGGAGTAAATAATGCAAGGGGACAAGGGGTTAACAGAGATAAAACAAGAATTTAAGAATATTTGGAGTGAGGTTGAAAAATAAATTGCAAACTCTTCTTTTTGGAAATCTTACCAGTACCTAGAGAAAAAAACAAGATATAATACAGATAAAATAAAAGATTTGAATAATTGGCTAAGACTTTGGACATTACAGGAAAACATTGTGTGTATCACCCATTGGGAAGATTTCATAGAGCAGCTGCAATACTTTTGTCAAGATGGATTACACTTAAGTAAACAGGGAAGTAGGAAATTGGGGTTGAATATCAAACACATGGTTGATAAAAGTTTAAACTACTACTGAAGGGGAGAGGGAGGATAATGAACCACAATAAAAGAACTTCTTCAGTTAGCAGATTAAATAATATCCAGAAAAGAAATAAAGAAATTAAGGTACTGTCTTTAAACACGAGAAGCTTAAACACAGGCAAAAAAAATCAGAATTAGAGGTACTAATGTGGGCAGAAGAAATAGAAACCTGGTGGGATCAGGGTGTGAGCTGAAACAGGAGTTTGAAGGTTATGTTTTATATCATAAGGACAGGCAGGAAAAAAAGAGGAGGAGTGGCAATACATATTAAAAACACTATTGAAAGCTGTGACATTCCACTAGCAAACAACAAGAAACAAATTGAATCACTGTGGGTATCCATGAACATGAAAGAAGGAAATAAACTTTTATTGGGAGTTTACTATAGACCTCCGAACAGCAGTAGTGAAGCAAATAGTATTATTAATAGAGACAAAGAGGAAATGGCAGCAGAGGGGGATGTATTTTGCTGATGTTATCAATTTCTGTATTGCTATGTCTATGTATTGTACTGTTCTCTGTCCAGCACCACTTTGAAAATGAGCTTCCCCAATGGTGTTGATGCCTGGTTAAATAAAGTTTGATTTGATTGATTTAGAGAGGGATGTGATAATTACTAGTGATTTTAATCATCCAAACATTGATTGGGTTTGTCTTTCATCAAACAATGCACAGGCTAGGAAATTAATAGAAACATTACAAATGGGTGGTTTGAACCAGATGATACAAAATCTGACAGGAGGCGATACCATGTTAGACCTTATAATAACAAATAGGAAGGATATGGTTAATCATATAAATATAAGAGAGAAACGGGGTAGTAGTGATCATAATATGATAGAATTTAAAATAAAAAAGTAATATTTTAAAAGGGATTGACAATAGCAAAAAATTACAATAGAGTAAGTTTTGTTAGAATAAGGAGAAACTAACAGAATGAAACTTGGAAGAACAGTATAGATACATAAATGTAGAGGAGACATGGCATCTGCTTAAATTAAAACTAAAACAGCTGGAGCATAAATTATTGCCCAATAAGAAAATATATAATAATAAAGGAAAAAGACCACTGTGTTGCACAAATAAAGTGATTAAAGATGTAAAAAAAAGAAACAAGCATACAACAGTCTGTCGGGATAATGGATGCAACATTTCCTTTTCGGAGATATTGCCAGTACCAAAGGCCTCAGTGGAGAAAAAAAATGAAGCTCACAGAGGTTAATGAATGGCTCAGGAAGTGGGGTGAAGAGAATGGGTTGGGGGTGTTAGGGAACTGGAATGGAGTTTGGGAGGATAAGGGACTATATGCCAAGGACAGGTTTCATCTTGCCCCATTAGGGAAGGAAGTCCTTAAACAGGGATGGCTGACTACATACAAGAAAGGTGGGGTTTAAACTTGTAGGGGGGAAGGGATATGGAGGGCTGACCAGAAGCCCTCCCCTCCAGATGGGGAGTAGCTTCAAGCCCAAGGGGAGGGGAAACAGACTGGAGGTGGAGGTTTCAGGAGGAGCAGGGGAGGATGGAAGTATAAGGAATCTGGGTGGGGTTCTGACAAAAGGATCAGGGATAAGGGGTGGGGTTAGTGTTAGTAAATGCCAGGAGCTTGGGAAACAAGTTGCCAGAGTTCCAGGCCATGCTGTTCGAGGGGGTGGATGTGGCTGCAGTCACGAAACGTGCCAACAAAAACCATGACTGGGACCTAAATGAATGGGGGCACACTATGCTTAGGAAGGATAGAAAAGAGGGCAGAGGGGTGGAGGGCTATGTTCATTAGAGATGACATAGAAATTGCATGGTAGAAGAGGCAGAGGAAACGTGGAGGCCTTATGGGTCACTCCACGATCCCCAGCAGGAGATAAGGTCAAGCTGGGAGTAGCATATAGGCCCCGGAATGAGTGATGTTCTAGAGGATGGTTTGCTGGACAACATCATTGCCCAGTGTGGTCCAAAAGGGGAAGGAGTGGTGTGATGGGGGACCTTAATATGCCAGGTACAAACTGGGGAACCATGTCCTCTAAGGTGGCCAAGGAGCAGAGGCTGCTGGATGGCTTCCAGGATGTGTTCTTAACACAGCATGTGATGGAGCCCACAAGGGAGGGGCATGTCCTGGATGTGGTTCTGGCAGATGGGGATCTGGTAAGGGACATGGTTGTACAGGACCCCCTGACTGGGAGTGACCACAATACTGTCTGGTTTCAAATAAGCATTGGGGAGTGGGGGTGAGATCTAGGACACTGGCAGTGGACTTCAGGGGGGCAGACTTTATGGGCATGGGAAATATTCTCAAGGATCACTTGAAGGGGATTACCTCAACAACAAGTGTGGAAAGGAGATGGGAGGTCATAAAATGGGGACTTCATGAGGCAGTCAGGATCTGTGCTAAGTTGAAACATAAGGGAGCAAGGTCACATAAACCATGCTGGTGGTCCAGTGAGGTCCAGGTAGCAGTCAGAGAAAATAAGGGCTTACAAAAAATATAAAACAACAAGAGGGATAGGATAAGGAAATGTACCAGCTTGCATCTAGAAAAGTCACCGTATGGTGAGGGAGCTAAGTCCAGTAAAGAGCAACGCTGGCACAGGGGATACATGGAGGGAAAAGGGTTCTTCGGTACATTGGGGAGCGGAGAAAACTAAGGCCATCTCAGCAGATTGAGATCAGAAGGAGGGTGGGTGGAAGAGGCGAGGGACCAGGCAGAGGTATTTAACGAGTACTTTGCCTCTGTGTTCACTAGGGAATGGGATGGGATATCTTCAAAGCAAGGCACAAAGGGGATAGAAGCGGCAGGATGTGGGATCAGGGGAGCAACAGAAATGGAGCAAAAGGGAGGGAAAGGTACCCCAGGGGTGTCACATCTGGATAAGGATAAAAAGACCAGTAAGGTGGAGGGGACGGATGATGCCATCCCCACCAAAAGGGTGTGGTTTGCCCTCAAGGCCCTAAAGAAAGACAAATCTCCTGGGCCGGATGGCATTTATCCGAGAGTACTATGGGAATTGGCGGACATACTGGCTGCACCCCTGGTGGAGCTTTTCAACAGGTCACTTGAGACAGGGAGGGTACCTAGGGATTGGCGAGAGGCACATGTGGTACCAATCCATAAAGGGGGGTTGAAGGAAGTACCAGGAAACTATAGACCCATCAGTTTAACCTCGGTGGTGGGAAATTAATGGAGAGTATACTAAAGGAGCGATTGGGGTTTACTTGGAGGAGGTGGAGGTCTGGATAGTCGGGCATGGGTTTGTGCCAGGTAGATCATGTTAAACCAACCTTGTGGAGTTCTATGAATGGGTAACATCAGAACTGGACAGAGGTAAGCCTGTGGATGTATTATTCTTTGACTTCAGCAAGGCGTTTGACTCTGTCCCCCACAATGGTCTGGTGGAGAAACTGATGGGGTTAGGGTAGGCCCTTTGATGGTCAGATGGATTGAAAACTGGATAGCTGAACGCACTCAGAGAGTAGTGGTCTGTGGGGAGCTCTTGAACCCTACAGAGGTTGGTAGTGTACCACAGGGCTCGGGTCCTGGGTCCAATCCTGTTTAATGCATACATATCAGACATCAGGGATGGTATAGGGTGTGAAATGAGTCTCTTCGTGGATGACTCCAAGATGGGAGCAGTAGTTGAGGGAGAAGAGGGGAGGTTGGCCTGCAAGGGACCTGGACACCCTGGAAAGCTGGGCTCACACATGGAAATTATTCAATATCACCAAGTGCAAGGTGTTGCATCTTGGTCGGGGAAACCTAAACACAGGTACACCCTGGGAGGGAGGTGCTGGAAGCCTCAACAGGGAAAAAGACCTAGGGTCATGGTGGATACATGTATGAATAACACTGAGCAGTGCAGGAGAGCAGCTAGCAAGGCAAACAGGATGTTGGGATGCATCACAAGGGGATCACCTCTAGGAGCAAGGAAGTGATTCTGCCGCTGTACAATGGACTGGTTAGACCACACCTTGAGTACTGTGTACAGTACTGGAGACCACACTTGAAGAGGGACATACAGCTCCTGGAGAGGGTACAGGAGGGCAACAAAGATGATCACGAGGGCTAGGGATTTGACTTACGAGGACAGACTTGAGGAGCTCTGCCTGTTTTCATTGGAGGAGAGGAGAGATGGGGACATGATTGAGGTCTTCAAGTACCTCAAGGAATAAATAGGGTAAACATGGAGGGATCTTTAGACTAAAGCAGGAGGCATCACCAGAGGGCATGGTTTGAAGTTGGAAGGTGGAAGGGTGAGGGGAAAAGAGGAGGAGGTTTTCACTGAGAGGGTGGTGGACCCTTGGAATGCTCTGCCTGGTGAGCTGGTTCAGAGATCCACAGTGGAGAGCTTTAAGAGAGGGTGGGACAGACACAGAAAGTGGATGTATCAGATGATGGCCTGTCCCGAGGGGGTGGGGATGGATGATAGGGGTTTCTGGAGCACAAGGGATGGGAGGGTCTCGGCACCCAACTAAGGATCTAGGTTCGAGCAGACTTGATAGACCATAAGGCCTAATCTGCTGGCAAATAGTATGTTAGTATGTAACAGGATGAAACAAGATGGAACTAATGAAGCCATAAACACTTAGAAAAATATACAAAATAAATTAAAAAAACAAATTAGACAAGAAAGACAAAAAATTGAATCTAGAATGTTACATACCAAAGACAATGGTAAATGTTTCTATGCATACATAAATATCTTTAAAAAAATCCAGAAATGAGATTGGACCACTGAATATTAATGGAATGGAAGCTATGAATCCTAAGGAGTTAGCAGAGTCTTTCAACAAATATTTTTGCTCTGTCTTTGAAAAAAAGAACAATGATGGGGTGGTTACAAAAGGCCAGGTAGACCATGATCACCTTTCTTTGGAAATAAAGGCAGCAGAAATTGAAGACCTGTTAAAACAGTTAAAATAGCACAAATCAGCTGGACCAGACATGCTTCACCCGAGACTATGAAACGAGGCTGGAGATATAATTTCTAAACCCCTAGTCGCATTGTTTAATACATAATTCAGAACTGGAATGGTACCCCTGGATTGGAAAGTGGAAACTTTTGTCCCTATATTTAAAAAGGAGGACAGGTCTGAAGCATCAAATTATAGACTGGTGAGTCTGACATCAATTCTGGGAAAGATGGTGGAAACATTTCTTAAAAGTAAATTGGAGGAAAACTTAAAGAATATTAGTTATGAGATAGAACACAACATGGTTTTAAAAGGAATAAGGGCATGTATTACCAAACAATTGTGTTTCTACAATCATATTATGAAAAAATGTAATGAAAATATTCTAGTGGATGTGTTCTTTTTATACTTTCAAATGGCTTTTGACAAAGTGCCACATAACACTCTATTAAAAAAAATGAAAAAGATCAGAATGGATGCAAGAATTATATGGTGGACACATAACTGGTTGTATAACTGAGCACAGGGGGTCAGGATCGAGGGTATTTATTCTGACACGGGGGTTGTCACAAGTGGAGTGCCGCTGGGATCAGTGTTGAGGCTGCTGTTGTTTAACATCTCTGTGAGTGATCTTCATAAAGGTATTACTAATTCTGTGGTTAAGGTTGCAGTTGGCATCAAACTGGGGGGACCAGTAGATATAAATGATAACATACAAAAATTAACAAATGATTTGTTAAGGATAGAGAACTGGTCAAGAACAAATAATATGATTTTTAGTGTGGAGAAGTGTAGGTTGAGTCATATGGGCAAAGGTAATACTAATCAAATACATTCTTTAAATGGTACTAAAATAGATGAGACAGAAACAGAAAGGGACTGCAGAATAATGAGTGATAAAGAATTAAATTTTAGAGCACATAGAACGAGAGTCATTCAAAAAAACAATTATATAATACGAAACATAAAAAGTTTCTTAAACAGGTGTAAGGAATGTATACTTGCATAATATAGAACATATGTTAGACTCTATATGGATTTTAGATCTTCACTGTGGCGTTCTTATTGTGAGGGAGAAAAGGAGAGGCTGGAGAGGTTGAAGAGAAGAATATCAAAAATTATACCTGCACTTAAAAACTGTGAATATCAGAGTAGGCTTCACCAACTTAAACTCTTCTCGTTAGAACAGAGAAGAGTCAGAGGGGACCTGTTAACTCTATTTAAAATCAAGAAGGATAAGGACCTGTGCAACGTAATAGGTATTATTATACAAAATAAACCTGAAAGTTTAAGGAGGCATAAGTTACAGATAAAATTGGAAACAGCACATAAAAACATGCTACATCATTCATTTATACAAAGGAAAGGCAGGATGTGGAATAGTTCACCAAGAGAGAGAGTTTCAGCTAAGAAGTTAACTAGTTTTAAGAAAAAAAATAGATGAATGGATACTAAGCAAGAGATTGATGTGGACCAGTTGAGATGGGGGAACAGTTTATGTGGGTAAGTATGCCTTCTTCCATTCCTGACACCCAGTATAAAAACCCAGTACAAGAACCCATTTTTCTGCCAGCAAAAAATTATATCATTCAAGTAGGTCAGTCTATCCACCTAAGTAAATTATACCCTTGGTTATACTTAAATGTCTAAGGTAATGCTGATGTTAGAAATAATAGATTGCTATGGAAATCTGAGCATAAATGCATCAACAGTTGTCTACATGGTCACAATTAATAGATGGATAGAATTTATAACATTCACACATTTCAAAAAAAAGTTTTGCAAAATCAGGGTATATTTGTTTAACTTTAAAAGATATTTTTCAGAAACAGATCTGCCCAAAACAAGATAGAGATTTGGCAAGTGTACAGAAGAAATAAGAGAAAATTATTTAGAACATTTCTAAAAAAGGTATTCAAAAAATGTATAATGTTCTTAGCTGTAACAACAAGGACCCGGGGAATAAAATAAATTCCAAGTGGGACCAAGGAGGAAATATTAGATTTACGGAACAGCAATGGAAAAATTTAAGAATCCAAATAAGCAAGGATTATATTTATGAAAAAAACAAAACTATTCAGAAAAAATCACTTATAGGGCTTATTTTACTCCACAAATGTTAGGAAATCTAACCAAATCAGGTCAAAAAGGTTGCTGGCATAACTGTGGTAAACTAGAGGATTTATACCATTGTTTTTGGGACTGCCCTTATGTCCAAGACTGGTGGAAAGTAACTAATGAACTATTGGGTCACATCTTGTCTAAAATTCCTATGCTTCAACTTCATGTAATGAATTTCAATAACATTGTAAACTGTGTCACATGTTTCCCAGTATTTATCTATTTTTCTTATATAACTGTATATTTTGTATGTAGTATGTATTGTACTACTGTATTTGTGTAACTCCTAATTGTAATTCCCTCCTCTAGTTACACTTGGAAATGAGCTTCAGCTCAGCATGTCTAAACCGGTTACTACTTAAAAAAATGAATGAACTAATATTAATTTTATTTTTTTATTTATATATTTAAAATTTGATGACTGGGAAAGGCACACTGAGCCAAGGCTCATTTCCAGGTGCAACCCGGGTACAGTTTGTACAGAGAGTAACCATACAGACTGAATAAAAATGAACTAACTAAATAAATGACTGGGGAAACCATAGTATTTTTATGTAGCCTTCTACATAGCCTTTTTAATTCCTAGGAAGTGCCTGCTAGCATCTTGAAGGATAAATCACATACTGTAAGTACTTCAGGGTTTTTAACCACAGTTTTAATTTTTTTTAAATGTAAGCTCCCCCCCCCCACATTTGGGGCTTAGCTTGTGGGCCACTGCCCCACAGTGTCCCGATCCAGTGGCCCTGGTGGGATTCAAGCCACGGCATCTCACTATCTTCGCAGCTGTGGCAGCCATCAATCTCCCACTCCCTGGCTCCCTCAGAGATGGGGAGTGAGGTCCTTGGCCAGTTTTGCACCTCTGGGTGCTTGTGGGAGGCATCTGATCAGTGTGTGGAGTAGCTGCACAGTGGATCAGCATAACATAAACAAATATGGCTGCACAGCACCGTCTGTGCATGCACAGCTGGCAAGCAGCAAAAATTAAAGGAGCCACAGCTCCGCTAACTGTAGTTTGGATACTACCATTAATAAATATCCCCAGCACCAGGGCATGGAGAGTAGCCAGGAATCAAGATCAGAATGCCTCCAGGCACAGGGGAAGTGTTTTCTGCACTGTAAAGGCTAAAGTTAGTGATGTATAAGGGCTGAAAAGTTTGAGACAGAAAGTAAACAATAATGACAGCCCCCATGCACTCTGCAGCAAGGGGACTGCTGAGTAAAAGGTTCAAAGGGCATCCAAAGCACAAGACTGCCACAGCCAATCAGGTGGGGACTGGGCAAAATCTATAAAAGGAACAGCCAGCCCACCAGAAGGAGAGATTCCACCAGATACCCAGGAAGAGTAAAGCAAGAGAGATTGTCATGGGCTACTCAGCCCAAGGGCCTGTCCGATTCCCCAATGGCCTTTCTGGTTCCTGTGTCAAATGAGGTAGAGGGCCTGACAAAAGCCAGTGAAGGCAGGTAGAAGAACTGAACTGCCTACTATTTTCCCTAAAGCGGATCTGAACCTTTTTCCAAGAAGTGTTGACTTGGGACTAGCAGCCTGAGGAGAGAATGAGATTTGCAGCTGAGAGAAAGAGATTTGCAGCAAGTGGGAGAGGTTGGGCAGCAGGAAAAGACTCTGAAAGTTTTGCTGCAGAAAGAGAATTATGAATTCACTGCAAAAAGAGAGACTTTGGAAGCTGTGCAGCCAAAGAAAGAGAATCAGAAGTTTTCAGCCAGTGAGGAGAGAGAGAGAGAGAGAGAGAGAGAGAGAGAGAGAGAGAGAACTTGAAGTGTCGTGAGAGAACAGAGACTGTAAGTTTTGCAGTTTAGAAAATAAAAGTTCTGCAGCAAAGAATAAAGTTTCAGCAGTCTGTATTCCCCCTCAGACAGGCTAGATGGTCTAAAGAGTGCTGCATTGCAGTCAGCCAGAGTAATTGCCTATGCTGGGGCTAGAGACTGAGCCAGATACCCAGCTGAAAGTGTGTCATGCAGAAGTTGTGAGCTACGTAGAGAAGTCTCGGGGTCCAAGCCTGCTCTGTCCCCAGACCACCAAAGAGGCACCAGAGGGGAAGACATCAAGAGTCTTGCCAGAGGAACACTATCTTAAAGGCCTTAGAAGTGAACTTTGGAATGGCCTGACAAGAGAAGTCAAACATTTTTCATCCAGCCTTGCTGCTGTGGTATTACACCAACATTGATACCTACATTGTACTGTTCTGCACTAGCCTGTTGAACCCCAACACACTGCGAGTACCTCTGGATGTGGCACAGAGGAGCTCTTATTTAGCTAGCTAGCTAGCTAGTTAGGAACAGAGGTTAGGTCCTGGGCAGGACTCTGCCAGTTAAGCTAAGCCAAAGAATTATTTTTCAAGTGTTTTTTCTGTTTAAAGTTATTGGGCCCTGGCCCTGTTGAAAGATTTTTCAAGTTGATAGACTGTTTAAATGCCAGCATACCAGCATTCAGAGCCATAACCCCTATAAGGTATCCTCTGCAACAAACTGTGAATAGGCCAACGGGTAAGGGTGCACCCATAGATAGGAGGTGTGGGAGAAAGTGGGGTACAGTCAATTATAGTAAGTTGGTTATGTTGTTGTGTTGTGCTATTTTCCCTTTTTACTCACTCCCTTTAATAAATCTAGTTGTTTGTTCATATTACATTCTGTCATTCCTGTTTATTATTAAAGGGGGGTTGTCATTGTGTGGGGCAGTGCCTGTGGGGGCAGCTATTGTAATTTCCTGGGGGTGGTAACCTGCAATTTGTCCAACAGGTATCCCATGTCAGGCATGGGGTCATAATGTCTCGGACACAAACAACGTGGTAATATACCACACTGCCAATACAGCAAATCCAATTTGATTGCTCAGTGCATGGAGAAAACATAAATGATGTGCCCCAGCCCTGGGGTGGGGAGAAACACAGGCTGGGCGAAAATTATAAAATGCACAACACATTAACAAGGAAAACAACTCAAAAAAAGCACACATGTAGTCTGGGACTGGGATTCGAACCCTGGTCCACAGAGGCTCCTCTTCCCTCCACTGACGGCAGCTCTGCCTCTGACTCATGGCAGTTGCTCGGTAGATCACCACCCAGCAGAGGACTTATCCTGTGCATCACTGCCTCCCAGCCATCAGCTACAGGGGTACGATGCCGCGCCTGCACTATTTAGTCCTTGCGGTATTTTGCACCCCGTAGCTGTTTTCCCCTATGCTTTTTCTGCCGTGCAGGTTGTGAGAATGCAGAAATGACCCACCAAACTTTAAGAAGTTGCTTGACAGGTGAAAGAGGAGGAAGCTCAAGAATACATTGCTCTCTCTCTCTCCAGGTGCCTACTGCAACAGTTGCGGCCCTGCAGCCCCAAGTAGCCAGTCATGTGGAGCTGAACACCACACCAGACCTGAGTGCTGCACTCAGAGAAATCAGAGAATGTATGAAGGCACTGCAAGTGATGCAAGAGTCTTGACCACATGGAACAGTTAAAAGAAATCCGAGAGCATGTGAGGATTCTGCAGATAGCCCAAGAGTACCGACAACAGACTAATAATGTGATGCCTGAACAGGTATGCAAGAATGACCCCCTCTGCTGATCTGAGGGTCAATTTACAACCTCATAGTGTGAACAGGGAAGAAATGTTTTGTTACAGATGTGGGGAAGATGGGCATCTTGTGTGTGGATTAGGGGTGGGCAAAACTGCCATTTTCTGCCACTGTGGAACTTCTGTGGAAATCAAGGATCTTTTCCGAAAGTTTCCGAACTTCCACGTGTGGTGAAGTGGAAATCTTCCGTGAACGTTACCATTCGAATTGGTGAAATTTTGCCTGGTATTAATAAAATAAGGAGCCCTGGTGGTTAGTGGTTCCTCCCCCCCCCCCACCTGCCCTGCATGTAAAAAATATCCCTGGTGGCTACTGGTCCTTCCCCTCCACCTGGTAACCCCCCCTTCCTATATCCACTTCTCTAGTTTAAAAAAAAAAATCTCTGGTGGTCTAGGGTTTTTGAATTTGAATCCCATCCTGATCCCCGATCCCCAGTCCCAAATCCCTGGTATTCCAGAGTCCCCCACCCTGCCTCCCCAGCAGCCAGGAGTCCCTCCACCCAGCTCCCACCCCATCACATAAACCCCAGCAGTGGGTGGACCGGCACAGCATACATGCTCATTCATTGACAGCTCAGTGGTTGGGCCAGCCATGTAGAAGAGAGGAGGGCTGCGTCAGTCCACCCACTGCTGGGGTTTATGCTACCAGAGATTTTTTTTTAAACTAAAGAAGTGGATATAGTATTGGGGTGATGTTACTGTACATGTCTGGACAGACGGGTTTACCGGGTTGAGGGGAGGGACCACTAGCCACCAGTGATATTTTTTACATGTGGGGCGGATGGGGGGAGGAACCACTAGCCACCAGGACTTTTTGGGGGGCAAACTGGCACCTGAAACTGAGTGACAATCACAGGCAGAACTTCCGCCGAAGTTCAGAAATCAATTTCTGAACTTCTGCAGAAGTGAAAGTCAGACTTTCTCATGAATTCCACCCGAGGAAGATATTTTTTCACCCAGCTCTACTGTGGATGTATTAGTTTCAAGAACTCACAACTTGTGGATGAGAAAAGAAAGGGATGCCTTAGTAACCAGGGAAACTACCGAGGAGCTCAGTGAGAGAGCAACCTGGATCTCCAAGTTTGCCAAACTCCACCGAAAGGACAGAGCCCAAGATTCCACCCAGAAGTAACTTGCCACCCAGGTTGATAGGCCCTAGAGCAGACACTGAAGTGATGATTGAAGGAGTTTGCATTTGGCATTACTGGATAGTGGCTTCCAAGTCACCATTATAAACTGGGCCTTCTATGACCGTTTTTTGGAACATTTGCCACTCTATCCCCTGACAGGACTTTGAGTGGGGGTTAGGAGAGTCAAGTTTTCCACACAATAGATTTTGCTTAGCGCAATTTGTGTTCCCATAAAAAGGCCAAGCAGAACCACACAAAGCTGATGCTGTTGTGTTGTTCTGCCCCGAGCCCAAAGGTTTGTCAGATACTCCAGTGCTAACTGGGACAAACACAAACATTTTTGACAGGTTGACCAAACTTTGCCAACAGAGAGGGGAAGCCGAGGGTTTTGTGAACCCTTCAGTAAAAGCCATATTCAAAAGAGTGACTTTGACAGTGACTACTCCAACCCCCAATGTGCAAGAGGGACCCATTGGAGCGATTAGAAGAACTGATAAAAACAGGATTGATCTTGTCTCCCAACTCACTTTGCTGGGTAGTGGGAATAGCAGTTTTCACAACTGCCAAATGGACCAGCACACCTGATTAATGCCCCACTACAGCACAGTTTGCCAGAAGGGCTAATGGTACAGCAGGGAGTACTGCCACCTGCAGAGACCCCCTGGCCCACCAGACGCATGATGGTGAGGGTATGGAATGAGACAGAGAAACCCATAACCATGCGAAAATGCCGAATGCTGGCACACATCTTCAGAGGGATAGTGTCACCAAGGTGGACTATTGTGTAGCCACTGATGTAGACATAGATCCAGTACTATTCAATTTTGGAGACTCACACATACCCAACAGCTACAGATGAAGTTTGAATCAGAAGTCAGTAAAGAGGCATAAGGTATTTTCATTACATGAATGGGACATTGGGTGCATCCATGGTGAAGACCATCAAATTCGTCTGTGAGATGACCACCTGTTTAGAGGAAGGTCCCAGAGACCGGCCCCTGGGGACGTTAAGGATGTCTGGTGACATCTCCAGGAGCTGTTGGTGGTGAGGGAATAATGAAAGAGTCATGGAGCCCCTATGTGTCACCCATTGTGGTGGCATGCAAGAAAAATGGTGAAGTCTGGATGTGTATCAATTACCAGACTTTGAATAAAAAGACGATTACAGACCAATATACAGTTCCTCATGTGGAAAACACTCTGGCTAGCTTGTCAGGGAGTAATTGGTTCTCTGTGCTGGATTTCTGTAGTGGCTATTATCACATTCCGATGGCAGAGGAGGACAAGAAGACCGCCTTCATCTGTCCACTGGGTTTCTCCCAATTCGAAAGGATGCCTCATGGCATATCAGGAGCACCTGCCATGTTTCAACAGTTAATGGAAAAAGCAGTAGGAGATATAAACCTTTTAGAGGTCATAGTGTACTTGGATGACCTGGTTGTATTTGGGCAGACTTTAGAAGAACATGAAGCATGCATAATGAAAGTACTGGATGGGCTAGAAGAATTTGGTTTGAAAGTTTCCATCGACAAATGACAATTTTGCCAGCCTCCAGTAAAGTATGTTGGCCACATTGTTTCGGCAAATGGAGTTCGGACCAACCCAGCCAAGGTAGAGGCCCTTACCATCTGGCCAAGGCCACACAACTTGAAAGCCTTACAATCCTTCTCAGGTTTCTGCGGATGCTACATGCACTTCGGGAAGGACTATTCCATGGTTGTGCACCCACTGAATGACTTAAGACAAGGATACCTGCCTATGAATAAGAAGAAGAAGAAGAAGAAGAAGAAGAAGAAGAAAGTCCAGTCTGAGAGAGACAGTTCACCAAAAGAATATCTAAAAGTCAGTGAACTTTTTGGTGACAGATGAACTACAGAATGTGAAACAGCTTTTAGAGAAATCAAAAAGAGACTAAGAAAAGCACCTGTCTTGGCTTTCACAGATCCCCACAAGCTGTACACTCCGCACACTGATGCCAGACTGAATGAGTTAGGAGTAGTGTTGTACCAAGAGTATCCAGAGGGACTTCGGCCTCTGACATTTGCCAGTCACAGCCTGTCACATCAGAAAGGCACTACCCGGTGTATAAACTTGCATTTCTGGCTCTAAAGTGGGCAGTGACTGAGAAATTCCATGACTACTTGTATGGTGTTCACTTCACAGTCAGAGCGGGCAATAATCCCCTTTCCTTCGTGAACACTGCTGTAAAACTAGATGCTGCTGGGCACTGGTGGTTGTCTGCACTCTCGACATATGATTACGATTTGGAATACTGGAGTATGAAAAGCAACATCGATGCTGACACCCTATCAAGGTGCCCTCATGTTGATCAGACCAAGGGAAGTGGGCAGCTTACAGGTGTCACAGTAAAAGCAATCTGTTCCAAGTTTGAGGTCACTGAGAAAGTTATCCCAGTGAACCTTGACAGAGCAACTGATATACTAGAAGCTTCACCAGATGCTGTTCCTTCTGCATATTTGAATTATACTGGACTGAACTTGTCCTCTTTACCCCAACCAAGCAAACCTGATCTAGAATGGGCACAAAGAGAGGACCCTGTGTTTAGATACATAATCCAAGTCTTAGAGAAAGGGCTCAGTGTTGAGAAAGTGTGTATCAATCACCCTTATGCCAAGTTAATGTTGCGAGAGTAGAACAAATTAGTCTTAAAAGATGGACTGTTGATACATCAAATTCAATATACTGATAATGCTGAGAACTTGAAAACCCAGGTGGTATTGCAAAGGCCCCAAGAATTCTGCTGCCGCAGAATTTTGCTCAGAACTTGCAACCTACCACAGAATATCTGCAATGCCTCAGAATTCACTGTTCTTGGTGATTCTTTATTAATATTTCCAGATTATCCATAGCACCTGATTCCCTTCCCTCATTTTATATCCAACACCCCTCTACTCAGCATGTGATGTTATCAGTGCTATCACATCATACCTTAGCAAATGACAGGGATGCATTCTGCCCCAGAAATGAATAGTCACTTATCTACCACAGCTCCCACTCCCAGAGGAAGTGGCACAGCACATCAGGTACTGTGATATTTGCTCAACCTGTACTACAGTCTAATAAATTTTTTTTCTTAAGTTATTACACTAGGGTGAACTTAAAACAAATACTTGACAGATGCATAGATTTGTTAACTCCATGCCTTGCTTTGTACAGATTTATTTGTGCCTTTAAGGTATAGGGATGCTGTCTGAAATGAATAACTGGTAAAATGAATTAACCTGTCATTGTTATCTGTTTATTCCACTTCCAAAGGGACCCATGTGAATGAGGATACAATTTCATGGTCACAAAAGGGGAAATTTATTAAAACAAAAAAAAAAGCTATGCTTCAGATTGTATATAAATATATATACCACACTAGTGGTGAATAAATTGGGTAAATAAATCACTTCGCCACTCATGAGTTATGGGTCTTACCAATCACTAGATGAGATAAATGTGTTATTTCACTGCAATCCATTATGTATTCCCTATATAAGTAATGCAAAATGGGGACCTTATGAGTGGTATAGATAACTTATTTATCACGTAAGGTCCACTCTGTGTATTTCATTTATGTAATAGAATAGAACATTAAGTGATAATTTTTTTTTAAGTTTTAAAAAATAAAATTATTTTTAAAAGTCTGTGTTATTTTTTTTAACTAGTGTTACTGTGCATTTCCCCATCCCAACTGCCATAGCCATTGCCATGGATGTGAAGTCAGGATGGCAAGCTGATGTCTCGATGTGGCAGTTCTTTTATGCCACAGAACGTCTGCAGAAATTACAAACCACCACTACAGACGTTCTGTGGCAAATGGTGATCCTGCCACAGAACCTGGTACCAAAGTGCTGCAGAAAAGTAGGGGCCTTAGGTATTGCCTTGAAAAATATTGCAAAGCTGTCATAACCTCACTGCATGATGAGATGGGTCATCTGGGGTATGAGCATTCTTTACACCTAGCAACAGTAAGATTTTATTGGCCAAGGATGATGAAGGACACTGAAAAACCCTATAAATCTTGTCTGAGGTGTATTAAGAGAAAGGCACTACTCAAAAGAGAGGCACTCCTTGTAAATACCAAGACTAGTGGACCTTTAAAATTGGTGTATATGGACTTCCTCTCCCTGGAGCCTGAGAGAAAAAACAAGTCCAACATTCTGGTAATCACTGACCACTATATCAGGTACACCCAGGCATATCCAACGAAAGACCAGAAGGCTAGTGTAGTGGTAAAAGTGTTGCAACAGTTTGTCAGCCATTATGGTATTCCTCAAAGGATCCATTCTGAGCAGGTCTGGGATTTTTAGAGTCGATTAGTCCACTAGAACAAATATTTTTGTTCAGTATTCACAGAAGAAGGGAAAGGTGTGGGACCTCAGTTAAGCAACAGGAGCATTGATTAAAGGGAGGTGGACACCAGTCCATTTATGGAGGACAGAGTCCTAAAGGAACTCTCAAAATGAAGAGTGGACAAGGCAATGTAGCGAGATGAGAAACATCCAAGAATATTAAAGAAGCTTAGAGAGGTGCTCACAGCACCAGTGACAGCCCTGTTCAACAAATCACTGGAAATCGAGTGGTTCCAGAGGACTAGAAGAGGACAAATGCAGTCCCTCTTCACAAACGTGGGTGCAGGGAGGAAGCTGGCAATTACAGACCAGTGAGCTGAACATCGGTGGTGGGGAAATTAATGGAATCACTGCTAATGAAAAGGATTGTGGTATATCACAAATCCAGCGGATCACAGGATTCTAGACAGCATGGATTCACAGTGAAAAGGTCATGTCAAACAAATCTGATAGATTTATTTGATTGGGTGACCAGGGAATTAGATCAGGGAGTGGCAGTGGATATGGCCAACCTGGATTTCAGCAAGGCCTTCTACTCTGTTCCACATAGGGTCATGTAAACAAGTTTGGAAGCCTGGGAGTGGGCCCCAAGGTGGTAAACTGGGTCCAGAAGGACATAGAAAGAGAAGAAGCAGTTTAGAGAAGGGCAACAAAAATGGTGCAGGGTCTGCACCAAAAGTCATATAAGGAGAGGCTAATGTACCTCAATATGCATACCCTGGAAGAAAGGAGAGAAGGGGGATATGAGAAAGTCCTTCAAATACCTCAAGGGCATAAATAAGGTACTGGAGGGTAGCATCTTTCAGAAAAAAAGATGTTCAAGAACAAGGGGTCATGATATACGGCTGGAGGGGGTTTGGCTCAGGGGAAATGCAAGGAAGTATTTTTTCACTGAAAGGGTACTTGATGCATGGAACAGCCTTTCAGTGGAGGTGGTGGTGGCAAAAATGGTAGAGGAATTCAATAGTGCATGGGATAGGCGCAAGGGAACCCTAGCAATGGAAAAGAGAGGGTAAAAGCTGGCGATCAAGTAGGATCTGCAGTATTGCAGTAAGTAAGGAAAATGGGCAGACTAGGTGGGCCAAGCTGTCCTTATCTGCACTCAATTTCTATGTTTCTATGTTATATAAATTTCAAGTTCATTTTTTAAAGTAGCGTTTTGTTGTATATGAGAAATAGCAATTGAGGAGGCTCAATGCCATCTAGATGTGGTAGGGTACAATAAAAGAAAGCCTTATGGTGTGCAGTCATTGTAACAGCAAAAGAGACCACTTGTGGTGGTCAGTGAATCTGCACTGTATAATGTGAAAGGAACACTTTAGCTTTACAGCTAGAGGGTGTTTCCAGAGCTTACTGGTTAGAGTTTCTGCCTTCAGGCATAGGCTACCAGGTTTAGTGCCTATCAAAGGCTAGAGTTACATGTGCTGAAAGAGAAGAGAAAGATATACTATGTTTAATGTAAAGATATAATATACCACACTAGAGAATTTGAAAAGTCAGATGATTCATAGGCAGTAGATGCTGACAGCCAGTAGAGCAAAAGTGTAGATGTGTTCTGACTGGACTCCCCCACTGTTTTGTGTCACACTAACCTTCCTCAGGGATAACAGCCCCCCCCCCCCCCGAAGCAGTAGTGTGCCACAAAATGATTGTGGAGCCTAGCTGGAGCTTACATAAGCTATTACTTTTGCAGTGCCAGCTGTCTGCAACTACTGCAATTAAATAAACTGTCTTTTTCAAATCACTGAGTGCACTGGTTATAAATGGTGTTGAAGGGGACTGGAATGAGAGACAACTCTGAGAGACTTATTTGTTGAAGCCATCTTCTTTATTCTATTTAGCTGCCTAATTTATTACTACGTCCTTTCCGTGTACCATTATAAGACTGAACATATACACATGCACAATGGACAACAGATCTGTATATGTCTGAACTATGAACATGGACCCCGGATGTTAATTCCTAGTTATGATACATTCTACAATACTACACTCCTCCTCCTTAAATTAAAAGTACAGTCTACCAACAAAAACAGCCTAATATAAGGCCAAGGCCCCTGGAATTCTGTAATTCTGTGACCATGGAATTTTCCACAGAATTTGCATCATGCCACAGAATATATGTAGTGCTGCAGAATTCATTGTTCTTGGTGAATTTTTATTCAAACACTATATACAGTTTTTCCATATTGCCCATTTCCCCATCCCATCTCATCTCATTTATTCTGAAGCCCCTCCTCTATGCCAAGAATGTCAATGACAATGATTATCTTGGGGTACCTTAACTATGACTGGCTGTCTAATGTTTCCTTACCTCTCAAATTTTTCTGCGACTTGTATGGGTTTACTCAACTTATCAATGAACCGACACGTGTCAATAACAAAAATCCTCAGAATAGTACTTTACTGGATGTCCTTCTTGTAAGTAAACCATACTTTTTCTTTCCTATGGGATTATTCTCCTTGGACGTTAGTGACCACTGCTTTATAGCAGGGGTCAGGGCTAATTCCAAACCTCAGTCAGCAGCTAGGTTCCTGATTAAAAGATCCAGATGGAACTTTGATTCAATTAGTTACATTAATGATTTAAAAACCTCCCAGCTCTGCCAGAGCTTCTACCTAACTAAAACAGTAAGCATTGCTTACGACATCTTCCATGAAATTGTAATGAATGCCCTTAATACCCACGCTCCAATGGTAAAAACCCATATAAAGGCCAAACCTTGACGTTGGTTCACTAAAGACCTCAAGGCTGCTCTGTCAAATAGAGATAAGCTTTGGAAAAAAGCATGCCAGTCTCATTCCCCCGTAGACTGGTGCCACTTCAGAGCAGCCAGAAATCACTGTACTAAGTTAATTAGAGAGGCTAAGTCTAATTTCTACCTCTCGGAACTGGACTCTACCTCAAACTGCATTGTTAAATTTTGGGCCACAATAAAAGATCTGTCTGGTCAGACTGCAGGTAATGTGCTTCCCTCAAAAATTAACTCAGACAATGGTACTATCCAGGACAGAAGGGAGATTTTACAGTCCTTTAACAATCATTTTGCCACTGCTGGCCTTGTGTTCGATAATTCTCCTGCTTGTACGCTATGCACACTGGCCACACCACAGGTGCCAGCACATAGTACATTGAATACTACCTTTTTGTTTTCACCCACTTCCTTGAAAGATGTTGAAGATCTCATTCTTCAGCTGGATATGAAGAAAAGTGCTGCTGCTGACTCCTTCAATCCCTTCTTCCTAAAGATTGCTTATCATGTTCTCGCACTACCAATAATCCATTTGTTTAATTTGTCCTTATCACAAGGGTCCATTCCCCGCTTATGGAAAACTGCTTATGTCATTCCACTGTTTAAAGCGGGGGACTCTAGTGATCTAAACAACTACCAGCTGATTTTCCTACTACCCGTTTTGTCAAAACTCCTGGAAAAAGTTGTGCATGCCCAGTTGAGAACTTTCCTTGAAATAACAAATCTCCTAAATTCAATGCAGTCTGGATTCAGAGCTAATCATAGCACTATCTCAGCATTGGCTAAAGTTATGAATAATTGGCAATGTGAACTGGATATCAAAAAGTTTGTCTGTGCAGTTTTCTTGGACCTTAGCAAGGCTTTCAACACCGTAGACCATGGCCTTCTACTCTCTGCATTAAATTTGATTGGCCTGGACCCAACTTCCCTATGCTGGTTTAATGACTATCTTACTGACAGACAACAGCAGGTTATGGCCGGAGGTCAGTTTTCCCCCCTTAAGCCTCTGACAAGAGGGGTTCCTCAGGGTTCCATCTTAGGGCCCCTGCTCTTTACCATTTATATTAATAGCATTGAAGCTGACATCAAGGAGGCTAACATTCATCTGTTCGCAGATGATACCGTGCTAAATTTAAGCCGTTCATCCCCTGTATCTGACTGCAAAGACTTGCAAAGTGAATTTAATCTGCTACAACAGTTTATTAACAAAAAACTTCTCCTAAATGCAAAGAAAACTAAAGCGATGCTACTTACACCAGTCAATTGTGCAACATTTTCTGCTTCCATTAGCATGCTTCTCCCTATTACCACTTTATTAGGAGAAAACTGAGAATTCGCACCAAAGTTTAAGTATTTGGGGGCCTGGCTTGACTACAAACTCTCCTTTATTGACCACATAGAGGACCTGCTAAAAAAACTGAGACAGAGACTCGGTCTCTTCTTCAGGATAAAACATTTTCTAACCTCTGATGCTAAAAAGCAGCTAGTCCAGACGTTGTTCCTCTCCTTAATTGACTATGCTGACTTTATCTATAGCCAGTGTACTGCCTATCATCTTAGCAAGCTGGATACACTATATCACAGAGCATTATTATTCATTACTACCCTTCTCTTCTCCACCCATCACTGCTCCCTGTATGTAGCAGTGGGATGGACCTCTCTCCAGCTCAGGCGGAACAAGAAAGCTGCACTTTGGGTGTACAGAGCCATTACCAATAAACTCCAGCATTACATTGCCAACAGCTTGTCACTAAATTTGAAAGGGAATTACACGTTGAGAAGTAACTCTTTGATCACCTTGAAAGTGCCTAGGGTCAGCACACAGTTTGGGTGCTTGGCCACAAGCTTCGTACTGCCCTCGCTCTGGAATAAGCTCCAGAAATCCTTAAAATTAAGAACCCCAGTCAGTCTTGCTGTGTTTAAGTCTCTGTACACCAAAGCTGTCTCTGTAATTTGCAACTGTTTCCACCGCCCTTAGTTGATCGTTGACTGCCTACTGCCAACTGCCTTTATACACCAACTTCCCTTCTCTGTCTAATGTCATCACTCAAATCTTCTCCCCTTCCTTGGTCCATGACCCCTCATTTACTCTCCCATCCATTGCACCAGGCAGGGCACGCCTGGGCTTCCTGCACTTATCTGTCCTTGTCCAAACCCCTACCTTTAAGAGTAATCATAATTGCTCCTGTCCCCCTTCTCCTTCCTACCCCATTCTTTGTCCATCAGCTATGTTACTATGCATATGTGTATATATATGACTGCTTATGAACATGTATCTTAGCTATGTAACTTTTTTCTATGCGTGTATGTAAAATTTTACAATTGTAATCATTTGTTTTGCTTCCTCCTGTGTGATGGAGGTCCACCTTGTAAATGAGCTAGCTCAATGGTGATTCACCTGGATAAATAAAGATTTGATTGATTGATTGATTTAGTCTAAATTCATGGAAACAGGCATTCACAATGAATACAAGATGACAAGCACTTTGTAAACCACTGGAGTATAAGTCCCACTGGGAAATATTCCACCTAACATACTGTGGACACCTACAGTTTATTAAGCTGGTAGAGAAGGCTGAAGAAAACATACTAAAAGACAAAACCCAGACAGATGTATTAAATTCAGTTTGTCATTTTTGCTTCTTTTCCAAGCACTAAATAAAGCCTCAAAATTATAGTAGTTTATCTGCTGCATGAGTGAGTCTATTCTCCACTGAGTCAAAGTAGACTATTCAATGCCCTGAAAAGGATCTGGGGATTATTCTGCCTTTAGAAATAACATGCCACTATCTACAGTAGGTTAACACAACAGAGACAAGCATTTGTCAGTACCAAATGTTTGCTTACCTGCTATTGTACCAATACATGAACTGGGTAAAATACATTGCGAGAATCCCATGATCGTACAAAAGTGTACTTATGTTTAGTGTAATGTTGTATGATTATTACTTCAGTTAACCAAGACTGAGTTCATAAAAAAATGAGTTACTGTCAACCAGTAAGCAGGAACATGCCTTGAACCTTGGGTGATTAGTCAGTCAGGAGGAGAAAGATTGATTATCCTAGAGTGTGAGCTCTTCCTCCTGAGAAGAAGGGCAAAAAAATTCAGCTGCAGTACCACTACCTGGGTGAGCACAGGTGGCATTGCAGCCAAGTTGTTGAATTATCTTGTGAAGTAGTACCCCATCCCACAAGATAATTAATCTACTCAGCTGCAATGCCAGGGTGACTTTTGGTTGGCCTTGTACAATGCTATATGAAGCTCTTCATAGCACATGGGTGTTAAGGTCACTCACAAAAAAACATTCATAGCTCAGTTGTCATTAATTAGCATTTATGTTAGCGGCTACACAGGAGAGACCAAAGACTGAAGGCATGCAGTCTGAGTAGTGTTATTGCCCAGGTGGTCTCTCCATGCCAGGTTTGAGGCATACTGGAGGCAAAGTGTGTGTTGGGGGGATGGGGATGAATAAAATAAGTTGGACCTGTCAATCCTACAGATCAACAGTAGCCTTTAAATTCCATTTTTCCTAATGTGGCATATGGGCGCATTTCACCAACACTAGAAAACTGTCTGGAAAAAAGTTTTGATGACACCTTTTCATGGAATACCTTTTTTTTTTAAAGACTAGCTTCCAAGAGTTGTGTGTTCTTAATCGGGTCAATGGCAATTCTTGAAAGCTATTATCATTTAAAAACATATTGGTCAATTAGAAACATAGAAACATAGAATTTGATGGCAGATAAGGACCGCTTGGCCCACCTAGTCTGCCCATTTTCCTACCTGATGGATAAGCTGCAGATCCTAGTTAACCAATAGCCTACTTCCTCCTACCCCCCACAAGAATTGCCTTATGTCTGTCCATGCATTCATGAATTCCCCCACTGTTCTTGACTCCACGACCTCCATGGGCAGTCATTTTGTGTCAGGTAAACAATGGATACTTCGGACTTCATATGAAGTTATTGGAAGTAATGAGTTAAAAAGCAACCCTATAGACATTTGTTGCATTCTGTCCTTTTCGTAAGGCTGACCATCAGTGTACAGTAGTGATTAAAGAAAGGGTGCAGAGCTATAAATCTGTAGGCTGTATATTCAAATCCTAACCTCACCAATGTCTGTGAGATCTTGAATCACTTCCACACACTGTATTCCACACCACCAAGCTGTAATACCTTTGGGGTGGGTTGAATCCTACTGAAAATGAAATGTCAGAGCTCGGCTGGAGTATTATATGTAACAAGAGTAGGCTGGACTAACAGGGGAGGCCACCAGGTTGAACATTTGATGTCAAAATCTCAAAAACTAAGAAAGTTATAAAGAAACTAGGGCTGCTTGGAATCTGTCCGACAGAATCAAACACATTGCATTTTTCGCATTTTTTTGGGAACTGGGATTTTAAGTATTTAAGGTCAACAATCCAAACTGCAAAAACACGGGTTGAAACTGGAATCCAGTTCCAAATCCAGCTTACTGCATCCATGAGTAAATTGTGGGTAAAACAAAATGGCTCTTGCTGCTACCCTGTTCCTTATCTGAGGCTACCGGTCTGCTGGGCTCACAAGAATCCAGCTGCAGCAATATCCACAGGCTGCCACAGTGAGATGACTGCTGATGAGTGCTGCCAGCTGACCATGTCCACCCCTTTACTGACCAGCACCAGATGGACTTAGAAATAACTGCAGTGATGCAGATGAGGCAGTCTAACTCAGGGAATGTGGGAGGGGGATCAAGAAGAAGAGACAGAGGACAGATTAAGCAGCACTATCAATGCATGCTACCTCACCTGACCACCATTGGACTAGACTGACCACTGGAGAAAGAAGCAGGACTGATGAGACCACCCCAAGAAGCTGAATTAAAATATCAGGACTGGGAGATGGGGCTCAAGGATCCACAGGGTGAGAACCCTTTTTTTTTTTTTAATTTTTTAAGTTTGTTGTTTTTGTACCAGGTTGTTAGGATCTGGAAATGGAAATTCTGGTTCTGTTTATGATTATTTTCCATTGCCATAAGTGGAATTGGATTGAAACCAGTTTCAGAATCAACATTTCTGAAATTCTACTGGATCCAGACAGAATGGATTTATGGGAACCTGAGCACCCCTAAAAGAAACATTGAAATTCTTCAATGTTTATTCATAACTTTTCTATTTTGCAAGATTTTGACTCCAACATTTTAAATGTGCCCATTTTTTTTTATCTTACCTCATGAACATGACAGCTGCCATTTTTTAAAATCCTGCCCCAAATGTCTTATCATGCTAGTGCCACAAAATGGGGTTTGTGCCAGGTTTTCATAAATGACACCTGTTATGTTCATAAGGTGGTGTCACAAAAAAAAGTATTGAAAATTTTTTAATTTTTTATTTATTTATTTAGGTCTAGGATTACAAATATCTTTGAGCCAGGGCTCTTTTACAAAGGTTCCACGTCATGGGTTACAGCAAGACAATGCATAATCACAGTTTGTAACATATTAGGAGGTACAGACAGAGAGCTATACAGTAAATATTGCTAGCAGGGGCTTATATAGGCGGGTGGATATGAGGAGGAAGAAATAAAAGGGAAGGAAAAGGAAATAGGCAGTAGAAGGGTAGGGGAGCGATAGAGGAAGGGCGAAAAGGAAGGCAGGTGGAGGAGGAAAGGTGGAAAGGAAGGCAGTAGGGGTGGGACAAAGGGAAGGAGGGGGAAGTGGAAGAAGGGAGGGGCTGCAGCCATAGAGGCATTGTCAGAGAACAGAAAGTGCCAGGGTTGGGCAGGGCAGTGGAGGTAAGTGCTAGGAGTCTGTGGCCCTCAATGATGCTTCTGCCAATGGAGCAGGGAGCAAAGGATAGGTTTATCATCTTGGGAGTCCAAGAAAATGGTGGAACAGTTAGAGATAGCAGTCACAGGTGCTAGAGGCAGTCACTGAGTGGCAGAGCCTGGTTTTAAAGGCACCAAGAGTTGGGACGGTGGTGATGTCATTGGAGAGACCGTTTAGCCAGCTGGTTGCCTGTTATGAAAAAGCTCTTTGACCTTGGGTCGTGAGACAATGGAGGATTTGGAGCTTCAGGGGTTTGGACCCCCTAGTGGTTCTGCTGCAGTTATTTGGTTATAGGAGAGTACAGACTCCAGGAGGGGCAAGACCCATCTGAATTTTCTTTGTGAATATGCAGGTTTGGTATTTTATACATTTGTTGAGTTGCAACCAGTTGGTTTGGGAGTAGAGGTCACAGGTGTGTGTAAGGCATTGAACGAACGTCATGAGCCGACAAGCCTTGTTGAGGGAGATGGTTACTCATTTTAGTACAGTAACAGTAGCAGAACCATATATGATGAGGCCATAGTCAATGTTGGCAATGATGGAGCACTGGACGGCAACTGCCAGGGCTTCAGGGGTAAGGTGTCTCCTGTGGCGGAACAGCAAGCCTACTCTGGAGTTGGCAGTTTTGACGACATTATTAATGTGGTCAGTGTATGAGAGGTGTGAGTCGAGTGGGATCCCAAGGTATTTAAAAGCTTGGACCTGCTCCAGTAAGCCACCGTGACTGGTGTTAATGGAAAGGTTGTGGTGCTTATGTTTATTGTGGGAACTACTGAAGATCATGGTCTTACTTTTTTTCTGGTTAAGGATCAGTTTATGCTGAATGAAGCAGTTCTCAACAGTGGAGAAACAATGCTGGAGGTTTCCATGCAGCTGGTATGGATCCTGGTGTGTGGCTAGGATTACCGCATCATCGGTGTAGAGTATAATTTGTTCAGGTCAGGCGTCCGGTAAAGTGTTGAGAAACAGGCTGAAAAGGAGTGGTCCCAGAATGGATCCCTGTGGAACACCAGAGTGCACAGGTTTGGCATCAGAGAGCACTTCTGCGATTTTTACACATTGTGACCTGTTCTCAAGGTAGCTTTTAAACCATGCAGTAGAATCTGGGGAGAGCCCAGCTTTATGTAGCTGGACAAGTAGAAGGCGGTGGTGGTGGACAGTACTGAAGATTTTGGTTAAGTTGATGTAAATAGCACCAGTGAGTTGCCCTTTATCCAGTGAGCTGTGGATTGCTCTGGTGACTTTAAGTAGTGCAGAAACTGTGCTGTGGCCTTTCCTGAAGCCGTGTTGTTGCCTGCAAAAGATATTATGTTTGTCCAGATATTCAGTGAGCTGGTCCGATACTATGCATTCCAGGGACTTTGAGAGGGGAGGCAGAATTGAGATTGGGTGGTAGTTCCCATGGGCAGTCTTGTCACCACTTTTGTGGATAGGGGTAACAGTGGCTAACTTCCATTTTTCTGGGAACTGGCTGAGTGTAAGGGAGAGATTGAAAATCCTGGTAAGAGGCCCCAGCACCTCTTCTAAGGTGAGTGTCAGATGCTTGAGGTCGAGTGTGTCATTGCTTGATCTTGATTTGCTTATGGCATTGGTGACGTAATTTCGGACATCATTCCTGTTTACTACTTTAAAGTGGAAAGGAGGATGACTGTAGAGAGTCATGGAGTTGAAGGTTTCAGAGGCATCATCATCACTGAAGAAATTAGGGGGAAGAACACTACTGAGATCCGTGAATGCAGTGTTGAAAGTATCTGCAATGATTTTTGGGTCAAGCGTAGTATTCCCATTAACCTTGAGCAAAGCCGGTGTAGATTTGGGTTGTTTCCCAGTGATTTCTTTTAGGTTGTATGAGAAATCTCTCCCAAGGAGTCAGTGAGAACTTTCCTGTAGTAGTCAGATTTCTGTTTCCGAATTTGTTTTGTGCAGTTATTACGTGCTTGCTTATAGTTTTGGATGTCGACTGGTTTGCTGGTGGATCTAGGCAAAACCCATAACTTGTCCCTGGATTTTAGCTTTTTTAGGAGATCACCTGTTAGCCAAGGGTTGTATAGACTTTTAACTTTGAACTTTTTGAAGGATGCAAATAGGTTACAGGCTTTGTTAAAGTTGTGGATGAATTGATCCACTGCAAAGTTTGTGTCAGTTGCCAGGAAGATTTGAGTTCAGTCTTGTTGGAGGAGGTAGGATTTGAGGTGGGTTAGCTGACCACACTGGAGAATTCTGCTGTGGATGATTTTTGGGGGTGGTTTGTACAATTTATTGGACCAGGTACAGCTGATGGGGGAATGGTCACTGAGTGAGTCAGGAAGGACAGAGGAGTTTGAGATCCATGAGCGGTGGCTGATCAGGATCCAATCCAGTAGGGTGCTGGTCCCTGTTTTATAGTTTTTTCTAGTTGGGGAGTCCAGCATCTAGGTTAGGTTGGCTGATAGGATGGAGTCCTTAAGAGCACCCACCTCAGCCGATAGCCAATTTATATTGAAGTCCCCAAGAAGGATGGTTTACGAGTCAGGTGGTTGTGACCTGACATGGTCCAGGACAGCGGTGAGACCTAGTCCTTGTTCCTTGGGAGGAATATATACAGTAACAACTGTAAGCACTTTATTGTGAGTACCTAGTAGGATTCTGATGGGGAGAACCTATGCTGGGGAGGTCGCGGGGCAGGTTCTAATTGATGGCCCATGTATGTGTCTTTCAGGCACAATGCACAACCTCCACCTCTTTTTGATTTACAATCAAGCCTAAAGACGTTATAACCTGGGAAGGTGATGGCCTGGTCTGGGACCTGAGGGGTGAGCCAGGTTTCAACAACTGCCAAAACATCAGGAGTATGTTGGATAGCAAAGGCTTGCAGAGAATAAAGCATGGGGAGTAGACTGCAGATATTCAGGCACAGGATTGAGAGGGTGCCAGAAGGTTTGTTCTGGGAGGAGACTTTGCTGGTGAGTGGGCCAGGGTTCAGGTGAACGTTACCCAACAACAGCAGGAGAAGTAGCAGAAGCTTTAGGGTGCACAGACGTAGTTCCCTAAGGGTGAGCTTACGTTTTCTATATTGACAGCCACGTGCCATAATGTGGAAGTGAAAGTTCAGCATGGGAGTTACAGGGTAGGCAGATGTGGTAATGCAGTGTTCATAGTCAGTAAGGGATACCTTTTTAGTGGGAGGTTGTCCCCTGTGGGCAGGGTTAGTGAGATCTGGAGAGGTGCCAGAGTTATGATATGCTCTAATCATTTCAAAGATTGGGGGAGGGGAAGGGAAGGAGGCTCTGAGGGGGTTGAGGAGTGGGAAGAGGGTGGGGAGGAGAAGGATAAAGATGGGAGTTGAAGGGAGGAAGAGCATGGTCAAAATCTCAAAAAACAACAAAGATATGAACAAACATTGATTTTTTTAATGTTTACTTTCATAAATGTTGCAATTTTAATAGTTTTTAAAGCTACATTTTCAACGTAGTCAAGTTTGTTACTGCATCAAATGAATATGGCAGATGTCATTCTCAAATCCCCTCCAAAACCCACACCTGTTTTTGTGGTGGTTCCACAAAATCACGTTTCGAGTGGCATTTAACAAATGACACCTGTCGTGCTCATATGCAGGGGCTATAAAAACAAATGTTTTGAAAATTCAGGGTCACAGTCTAAGAAAACAGGAACATTACGTGTGAACCTGTTAATTTTGAAATCATGACAATTTCACTATTAAAACTTATGTTATTAATTTGTTAATTTTAACTGCTGTGCACCTGCCCCATAGGTACCACTGACCACAGCACCGTTGACAGGCAGCAGCCTGCCTACATGCATGGGCATGGTACCAGGGGAATGCTGGGTACCTGAGGACAATTCCCACCACCATTTGTACCCAGCAACCTGCAGCCACTGCTGCTCACTAATGGTGTTGTGATCAGTGGCACCTATAGGGCAGGTGCCAGGGTTGTATCCTCCTGAGGCTGGGTCCCCATCCCTTTCTGCCAGCCCCTGTCCTGGTCTGATTGTCTGTCTGGAATAGCACATGGCAACCCCACAGGGTGCCACTTCATGCCTTGCACATTAACATCACACCAGAGGTGATCCCCTCTGCTTCTTCTGCCCCCAGTTTTCCCCATGCAGCCCCTCTAATCACTGACCTGTCAGGCAGCAGTGCATGCCCTTAGACCACCTTTTGCCTGGTCTAAATGCTGCCCCCTGTTGTGACCATGGCAGGGCTTATAGAATGGCAAATAAGGGGATAGTGCAACGCCACCATGGTGCAACCAACCTTGCAACCTTGCACATTGGCTCTTTTGTCACAAGGGTGGTGCAGGGGGGCTTTGCCACATGGCATCCTGATTTTGCCACAACTGGCAATGGAAAATTGGGAGTGCTGCAAAAAATAACACATGGTGCTACTTGCATCATACGAAAGTGGCACCATGAAGAACATTTCCTGGACACGTGGCAAATGGCAAAAATAATCTCTATTCTAAAGTCAGGATCAAAACATCAAATAGAAAACTATAGGCCAATCTCATTGTTGCCTATAGTTACTAAAGTATTGTAAAAACTGGTAGCCAAACAACTGAAGGATTTTTTAGAAAAAGAAAAGATCATAAATAAATATTAGTCAGGGTTCAGATCCCTGCATGGTACAACATCTACCCTGCTAAATGTGACTGGTGATGTTGCCAGGGCTCTGGACAGGAGGATGTTGATGGGGGCAATCTTTATTAATCTGTCTAAAGCATTTGATACCTTGAACCACAACATCCTCCTGTCCTGGTTAAAAAATCTGGAGTATCCATAAAAGTGATCAGTTGGCTTAGGGCATATTTTTTCTGCAGGAGGCCATTGGTATCTATAAATGGCTGGAAGTCAGGACTTAGAACTGTTATCTCAAGAGTGCTACAGGGGTCTATTATGGGCCCCATGTTGTTTAATTTGTATATGAATAGTCTCAAATTGTCTCATCCAGGTATAGGTTGGCACCTGTACGTGGATGACACAATCATTTATATAGAAGGTTCATCATCGCAATTGATAGAGGCCACATTACAAACAGCATTTGATGAGCTCCAGAAATTTTTCTCGGAGTCAACACTTGTCTTAAATTGAAAAAAAAAACTCAAGTCCTATTATTTACGAGAGAGAGTAATCATATGACCCCAGGATCCTGTTTAAGAATAAGTACCTTGAATATTATTCTTGAGCAAACACAGGCCTATAGATACCTGGGTTTGTATTTGGATAGTGCATTTAAATGGACTACTCATCTAGATTATGTAATAAAGAAAGTGGGAAAGTGCCTGGGAGCATTATATAGGATTAGAAACTGCATGGCTGAGCACATAAGAAAACATGTAGCTACAACTGTGGTATTGCCCTTCTTGGATTATGGGGATATGGTGTATATGGGTGCAACATCTACACAATTATCCAGAGAAGATATTCTATTTAATAAATTGGCCAGATTTATTTAAACATCCCAATAAGGACCCATAGATGGTACTTACATAAAACTTTTAATTGGGTTTATTCCAGAGATAGGAGATTATCCCATGTTCTTAATTACGTGGGAAAATGCTTCTGGTGTAAGGTCCCTGAATATATATTGGATGGGCTACAATTTGGGGAAATAAGGGTGGGGTCATGCTCTGCAGAAGGTATTGAATATATCCTTCCAAGAGCTAGGACTGAATTGGGAAGATTTCACTTTTTTACGTAGGGCCCCATATCTGGAACATTATTCCATCTTCTCTTAGATCAGCTAGGAAACATATAAAGTTAGAAGAGATTAAATTATACTTTTTTTCAAGCTGCCCAGGGAAAAATTACTGAGGATTCTATTTGATTAATTTTATGCACATGTATGCATCTGTATATACTGTGGCTCGGATATTCAAACTGCGCCCAAAATGTGCGCAACAGCAGGAGCAAGCACAAACCAATTGCGCATATGCGTAACAGGTGCGATATTCAAACATGGAGCAGAATAAATTGCGCAAGCAGCCAACGTCTGAATATCACACTAACTGCGCCATAGTGCAACCAGGAAGGAGAAGCTGAGCAGAAATGTTGCGCTATAGCGCAACCAGGGCAGCCCAGCTGAGCAGTCCAGAGGTGCCATAGCGCAAGCAGAGCCCCCAGAGCAATGGAACTGCACATCCAGGGAGGCAGGCTGGGGCCCACCACCAGCCATGCCACACATGGGCACAGGAACACACTGCAGAACCAACAAGACACCTGCACACCCCAAGCACAGCATCACTGGGGTGTGACGGATGATCTACTGGCCCATGGGGACAAGCCAACAAAGCACAGCAGAGCCATGACACCCAGCACAACCACTGGCAGGCTGAGAGTGCCACACACAGGGGTTGACAACCACAGTGCACATCAGCCCCCCCGTACGCACAGCACACCCTGCACCGCGACCCCAGGACACCACCCATGTGCAGTTACTGGCACTGCAGAAAACCATGCATCCCCCCCAGCACACGTCAACCCCGTGCAGCACAGAAGCATACAAGCCAGACACACCCTGTGCACCCAGCAGTGGGTGGCAGCAGACGGCAAGACCAACAGAAAGTCACTGCCATGCCGGAGATACCTCCCCATGCACACACACGCACACATACCCAGGACCATACCACCCCATATGGCATGTACACCACTGCAACTGAGCACCCATAGCCAGCTGCAAATCAGAGACCAACACAGTATTCATATCAAAATATAAATGTATTTTTAAAATTTTAAGTAGTAAATAACAAAACAATAAACAACAACTATTTACAAGGGGGGGATGGGAACAAGGTAGGGGTGTTCAAGGGGTAGGGATGAACAACTTGGAGAGGGAAGACAGGGTGGTAGGGATGGGAGAAGTGGGAAGGGTATTGTGTCCTAAGGCCCAGCTGGCTGGTTATCCTGCGCCTGGTTCCGCTCTCCCCTGTGACACCTCCTCCGCAGGCCATGTCGCCTAATGGATGCCAGGATGGCCTGGTTTTCAAGGGACACCTGTGTCAGGCCCCGAATGTCTCGCTCTATCCTCCAGAGAACTTTGAGGCCTAGGAAAATGGGAGCACAGTCAATGGCTGTGACTGACCACAACCCTGAACACCACCCAACCTGCAAGCCATATAGCCCAATGTCCCGCACCTGTGATGGCATGCACCCACCCACAGTGAACATGCACATGGCCATCACAAACAGGCGGCACCAGCTATGTGCACCACTGCACACACACACTGCCCATGTCCATCACAGCACAAACAAGGCTGTCAAGTGACGTGGCAACGTGGTGCGATGCCAGTTACACAGCTATGTGCCCAGTGCATGCATGGACCACCAGTGACACATACACAGACGTGCTGTGATACTAGACAGTGATGCATGTCACCTGTGTTGTGCATACATACATAGATACATAGACAGTGTTGGCAGATAAGGGCCTATGGCCCACCCAGTCTGGCCATTTGAGCTTGTAAGTTCACTTTGTTTTCCTATAAGTCTGTTGCACCTACCCTGACCTCCAGAATTCCTTTATGTCTATCCTGTACATTCTGAAATCCTTGATTGTTTCAGCCCCCACCACTTCCTCTGGCAGGGTGTTCCACTTGTCCACCACATTCGCTCTGTGAAGAAATTCTTTCTCATGTTTCCTCTGAATCGTCCTCCTCCAACTTCATCCCATGCCTCTAGTCCTGGAACATCTTTTTCGCTTAAAAATAGTGTTTTCCTGCACCCTGTTCCTCCCTGTAAGATACTTGTATGTCTCTATCATATCCCTCACTTCCTCCTCTCCTCCAGGGAGTACATGTTCAGTTCCTTCAACCTGTCTTCATCGGACTTGTGATGCAATCCATGCACCATCTTTGTTGCTCCTCTGAACCTTCTCTACCCAGTCTATGTCCCTCACGAGGTATGGTCTCCAGAACTGTACACTGTACTCAGGTGGGGCCTCACTAGTGTCTTGTATAGTGGAATTATGACCTCCCTTTCCTGCATGGTTGTGTTGTGCATGGCTGGTGGTCTTGCCCCCCAGCATGCAATAGCATCCATGAAGTAATGATACTCACACTCCTCAAGCAGCTGGGTCTGGCGCTGATGCTGCTGCTGCTGCTGCTGGGGTGCAACACCCACCGGCACCGGGGCCCTGGCACGGCCCTCCTCAGCCCGTGCCTGCATCCTCACATCCCAGCCTGTGGGTGACATATGTTGAGACAAACATCAGTGTGACTCCAAAGCAGACTGCCCCCTGCCCCAGTGAGAGTGCCTGACCACACAGCCAGACCCATGCATCTCACACCTGCACACACTGACACAGCCAACCATGGCAGAGCCATCACCTATGCACAGCCACCAAAACACACTCACACCCCTACAGAGAATACTGGTGCATAGATGGTACACCCACCTGGCCTAGGCACCACGCCCGCCTGGCACGTGACCGCAGCCGATCAAGAAGCTCCGGATCCCTCCGGCGGAGGTCACCGTACCGGTGCCGGCACTGCTCAGCTGACCGGCACTGTTCAGTGAGCCCCACCAGGTCAGTGGCCAGTTGCTGCCACACCTGCGTCCTGGCAATGGTGAGGGCGCCACCATAAGTGCCCCACAGTGGGCTCCACTAGGGCCACCAAGTTGGCCAGTTCGACTGGGCTCCACTGAACTGCTCTTCTGTGAGCCATGGTACCAACTTTACAGCAGGCAATATGGCGCCCCGCTGCGCCGTAACCCCACATGGAGATGTTGCGCAATAGACCACCACAGGTTCCAATCGCGCTGTTCGAACAGCGCCGTCACTTCACATAGTGCTGTCACCAGACAGCGCAATAGGGCCGTACACATGGCAGCCAAACAGGGCCGGGGGCAAAGGTCGGACACAAGGTCATGGGCAATGACGCAAGGCCACGCACAGCGCCATCTGACATATAAGCATCCTGCGCGACCGACCAGCTGCGATAGTGCCACAGTGGACTATTGCGCAGTAGTGCCACAGCGCCATATAGTGCCCAGTGCTGTAGCGCCACTGGCACAATGGTGGCCATGGCCTGAATTGCCGATCGCGCACAGCACATCAGCAGCGCGGCAGACGCCTGTGTAAGCTATCTGGGCATGCAATGCAGTGTACCACACAGTCACAGATCTGCGCCATTGGCTCAGCCAACTCAACCGTATTGCGCAAAGCGCAAATTCGCGATATTCAGCTGACAATGCAAATCATCTGATCAGCCATTCAAGCGCATGATGGCGCCACTTGCATGTCATTATAGTTGCTCCACCCTAATTTGCATGCATTATGCTATAAATGTGCGATATTGGGGCCGCGCTGGCCAGATTCGTTACTGCAGGTGAGAGGTGAGTTGCATGCTGGTGATGTTCTGGACAATGGTCATGGGAAAATGCTGTAGACTGCACAGTGACAGGTGTCCACTTGCCCCATACAGATCGCCATGACGAGCAGAGCCAAGGTGAGGGTGAGGATGGTGGGCGAGAGGAGGCCCAACTTACCCCAGCAGAGACAGAGGCCCTCTTCCAGGCCTACCTGGATGAGGAGCCAGTACTGAGTGGACGGAGAGGCACCCTCAGTCCCGCATGCTGCATGGGAGGGTAGCTCGGCGTGAACCTGCATGGAAGCCACCAGCGCTCCGTGCAGGAATGCAAGAAGAAGATGGGGACAGACAGCAGGAGGTTGAAGGAGAAGGTGGCAGCCTTCAGGGCGGCACGTGCTGGCACTGGCGGGGGCTCACCAGTGGTGTTGGAGCTGACCCCGGCTGAGGAGACACTGGTTGCATCAATGCAGCAGAGCGCTATTGAGGGCGTACCAGGAGGTGGATTCCAGACAGGTGAAATCCCATCACTGCACGGTATGACATGGTGGTGGTGTTGGGGGGGGGTTGGGGGGAAGGTTGTTCACATGCACTCACATGTACTCTCTTTCTGTTACAGATCCTGTTCGTCTTCAGGAGACGGTGGTGGTGGCTCCAGGCAGTGATGATGACCTGCTGGACATGGAGGAGGGTCCATCCACCTCTATCACCAGCCAGCAGGCACTGCAGCAGCATGCACGCTGGGCCGCCAACTCTGGTGTCAGTGATTCGGGTGCGGGGGGTGCACAGCCTGTGTCTCAGCAGTCTGGCATGCAAGCATTCCAGCATGCTGTGACTATGGCTGTAGCACGTACCTGCACCATTGATGATGCAAGGACTGCAATGGGCAGTGATAGGTGTGTGTCCCATGACAGACACACAGCAGGCCAGCACGTGCCCCTGAGCCTTTCTGGTTCCAACTTGTGTACCAGCATGCTGGCACAGTCCCAGGCTGTGCCTGGCAGCACCGGTGGGGCAGCACCGGTGGCTGTGCAGGTGTCTGGCACTGTTGCTAGCACAGCGGTGGAACAAGTGGACCCTGGGGCACAGCAGTTGGCAGGGCAGCAGCAGCAGTCACCCACCAGGTCTGGGGGTACAGTGTCAAGCGGTGGCACATGTCCGCCGCCCTTTTATCTGCCCATTCCTGGTCCTGGTGAACAGCGCCCACCCTCAAGGGGTGTTGTGCATCAGGACCTTCCACACCCTGGGGGACAGGATGCCATTGGGGCACAGTACCCATTGGATGAGCACACCCGCCTGCTGCGGGAATCAGTACAGCTGCAGAGACGGGTTGCAATGTCCGTGGAGGCACTGTCTGTGGCTGTGGAGTGGCACAGCAGGGAGTGTGCTCTGGACCGTGCAGAGCTGGTGCGTATGCGGACGGATGTGACCGCTGCCATTGACAGGCTGACCCAGGCAGTGGTCTCTGTCGTGGACGCATTGGGCACACAGTCAGGTGCCCCTGTACCGCACACCCCACACAGTTCACTCTCCACTCCCCGTTCCCGGCGTTGTGCGACACCAGGCCTGTCGACGCCGGGTTCTGCTGTGGCCATCCCGAGCACCCCTGGTGCAGGCTTGTTCGGCATGCTGCAGACCCCTGTGTGGGCAAGGTCGCGTTCGCGCAGTGGGACCCCTGGTGGTGCAACAGTGCCACCCCATGTGGCCCCTGCTCAGCCTGCCAGTGCTGTTGGGTCATGGCGGGGCCACCGCATCCGCGGTGGCCGTGGGACAGTGCTACATGACTGAGCTGTCTCCCAGTGCGGGCCCTGTCTGGTGCTGCCATGTGTGCAATGTGTGTCATGGTGGGCAGTGCACTGCTGGATGCTCTGCTCACCACGCCGACACACGGACCACCTGCACACCCTCCCAACTGCTGTCCACAGGTGCGTGTGCATGATGTTGCCTGCATTGTACTGTACACCAAGGTGCAAGGGTGCCCAGCATCTGACACACATTTGGACAGTACAGGTGGTGGGGGTGGTCTGTGGTGCTGTGTGTTAGCAATGTCGGTTCTGCTGTGCTGTGCATGTGCCCATGTACGCTCTGTGCCTGGTGTGTGTGTGTCCATATGAGTGCTCACCCCTGCCTGATGGTGTGTTTGTATGTCTGGACCCTTCCACTCCCCTGGCCGTCATGCACCCCTGGTGTGTTACCCTGTGTGTATGTGGTTTGTGCATGGACAGTGTTGGTT
Organism: Neoceratodus forsteri; assembly: GCA_016271365.2. Lineage (NCBI taxonomy): Eukaryota > Metazoa > Chordata > Ceratodontiformes > Ceratodontidae > Neoceratodus > Neoceratodus forsteri. The sequence continues at coordinate 160,909,538 of CM057453.1, forward strand.
GCACATGTCCCCTTGACTTACCTGTGTTCTGCATAGTGCTCCTCTGTGATTGTGTCCTGGTGCAGCTGGGCCTGCCGCATCAGTCGGGGGTCCCGCCGTCCTAGGGGGGCTGCTCATCACCATCAACACCGGCGCCACTGGCGTCCCCATCGCTGTCCCCCTCTTCAACCTGTACGGCTATCCCATAGTCTTTGGCCATGTTGTGCAGGATGCAACAGGCCAGGAATATCCCACAGGCCTTTTGGGGGCTGTACTGTAGGGCACCGTCGGAGGTGTCTAGGCATCGGAAGCGTGCCTTGAGCATCCCAAACACCCGCTCTATGATGTTGCTTGTGGAAACATGTGCCTCATTATAGCGTTGCTGCGATGGGGTCATGGGGTGCCGGTATGGTGTGAGCAGCCAGGGACAGAGTGGGTATCCGCTGTCACCTGTGTGGAGATAGTGGAGATCAGTCTCATGTTCAGGTCCATATTGACCATATCCCTGTGTGCCACTACCATGGCACCTGTGGCATTCCCACCCTTGCCCCGAGTTTGCATTCCATACATGTGTACTCACCCACTAGATGTCCTGTGGGGATGTCCCCACTCTCGATTTCGATGGCACAGTGTGGACTGATACTATATGAAGGCATCATGTGCTCCACCAGGGTGTGTGGCACAGACATTGATTATGCGCCCAATGGCATCACACACCACCTGGCAGTTGACACTGGAGAATTCCTTTCTGTTCCTATATGCGAGCCCATCAGGGCCAGGTGGCGTGCGAATGGCCACATGGGTGCAGTCTATGGCCCCTAGCACGCCAGGCATACGTGCTACCCTGTGGAACTCCTGCATGTTTGCTGTACGCTCTGCCGCGGTGCTGGGGAAATGGATGTACTCTGCAGCATGTGGCAGCAGTGCGCTGAGGAATTGGGTGAGGATGCGTGACGTGGCCGACTGTGTGATGCCTGTGGTGTCCCCTGTCGGCCTCTGGAAGGTGCCCATGGCGAGCAGGCACATGCAGGCTGTCACCTTGGTCTCCACCGACAGAGCGTGACTCGCCGTGAGGATGCCTGCATCACATCACTGCACAGCTCACAGAGCCATCTCAGTATTGCCCTGTTCAGGCGGTACCGCCCACGATCTCTACATCTGTGTACAGCTCAAAGCTGATGCGGCATGGTACTGCCTGTTGGGGGCATACACGCAAAGGGCCCTTCCATGGCCACGCCCCCGCAGCAGCTGCATTCTCACCCCCTCATTACAGCTTCCATGTGGAAGCTGGCACTGTCCATCTCCCTGGCTTTGACCCCGGCTGCTGTTGCTGTGTTACCCCTGCTGTCCTCACTGCTACTTCCACTGCACCGGCACCCCTGCTGGCCTCACAGCCTATGGCCCACGCTTCCTTGCCTGCCTAGCCTGTCTGTTGTCTGTCTGTCTGTGTCTCTCTCTCTCTCTCTCTCTCTCCCCCACTTGGCAGCCTTGTGCGTTCTTGCGCCCTTCCTTGAGCCTTTTTTTTTTGGCTCATTTCGCTAGTCTCAATTTCCGCTGTGCCTATTGCATCGCGTAAGTCTTTGAATATCGATTGCGCTCTTTATGCATGGATCCACCCCCTTCGGTTGCACATGCCTTCATTTTCATTGCGCTGTTGCTCAGCATGTTTTCGGTGGCGCAACTGCCTCCTTCTGAATATCGCAAAATGGCGCAATTTTGGACTTGCGCATGCACAACCCTGTTGCGCATGGCGCAACCCTTTTGAATATCCGAGCCCGTATGTCTATTTGTGTTAAATTGTTTTTGCACATTCTTATGTATTTGCATGATTGTATGTATGTATGTATATTTATTGTGTTTGTTAAATTATACGTTGTATTGATGATAATATTTGTTTTGATTTTGCAACTATATTTAAGATGCACTAAGGGTCTCGCTGGAAATGAACCTGCCTCAATCGAGTTGTGCCTATTCATTGTTTTTCTCAGATGAATAAAAGTGTTTACTACTACTACTACATACACCTTTGGTGCAGGCACCTTGTGTCATAGTTTCCCATTTGGAAATCAAGCCCATTGAATCAAAGCTGATAAAGCTGATCTATATCCTGTGTAATTTAATTGAGGGCTAGCTGAAAACTGAAATTGGCTGAGAACCAGAATACGCTTAGAAAGGGAACAATTCTGGCTTTCCTTTTGAGACTGTCCACACCAGCTGGAATAGCTCCCAATCCACAGGAATGGCATGAACAACACCTACCACTCCTTTTGTTTCCAGTTTTATAATTTATTTTATTTCAGGATATATCCTTGAGCACAGTTCATTTGTAAATATGTCCTGAGGGGAATACAATTAGTTTGTTACAGCATATTAACATCACATCTATATAAAATTAACAGTATCCAATCCAGTTATGTCTAGGATAAAAAAAGCACTATAAAACCATATTCCGCACAGTTACAAGTGTCTACACAACTGTAATATAATAATGCCAAAACTGCAACATTTGATATTAAATCTTGAAAAAATATATAAACATCAAAACCACCCAACCCAGTGGACTATACCTTCTCCACCAACCAGACTATATGCCTTACCCTCAGGAATGACCCCTACAGACCCCTACCAGAATGGCAACCTTGAGGTGGGGGCATTCCACCAACAGGATAAAGGCCATTCTGGCAGGATGGGGGGTGGCATTCCAGAGTGTTGGGTGTGCGTCCCAACAGGTTCAGTCATACCAGAAGTGTTGCTATTCAGGGTGCATTCTGAATCAACATTTCCAACTATAGGGTTTCTATATACTGTTTCTTGCGATAGCCTCTGCACCATTCAGTTGACACCTCATACACACACTTCCTCTTGGTCTGTCCCTCTCTCCTGCTTTTTACTTTCTCTGGCCTTTACTTAAATTAGACTTATTTGAACTCCTACATTTTTAACAGAATCAAATTCATCTATTTCCTTGTTTTTGATCTTTCCTACTTGAGCACTCATGTTTTTCACATGCTCCCTAATACAACAATGTGCTCATCTCTTTTTCTATTTACCATTCAAGAGGATACTCAGTTTAATTCTTTATTCTGGAATTTGAGTACTATCTTGATATTTTTTCTAATATAACATGAGCTTCATATCCTTAGCAGTGTTGTGTTATTGGGCTAGGCTAGTCAGGAACTCTGTGTGTTTAACCCTGTACTGCAGAAAACATAGACTACATAATATGCATTCAGTGGGTGCAGGACTGCTGCAAGAGCAGGGCATGTGCTCACCAGCTCTGTCCAACCTCTAGGACCAGTCCAAAGAACACAACCTCATATTCTTACTGAGCATCAGCAGCTTCAGCTCCCAGTGTGCATGCCTTTTGTGCAGTTCCATGTCATAATAGCGAAAATTGAATGGTGACTCGCATAACAGCAAGTATATTTCACCAGTTCCAAAATCTACCACATACCACACACACACACACACACACACACACACACTCACTCACTCACATACTGATCCCCTTTACAGTGATGAATCAATACAGTACAGGGCCAACACAAGATATTCCAACATTTAATGTAGGAGGCTAGGCCCTCTACACCCCAAGCCCCCCATCCCCCATAATAATATAATCAACTATGGGGGGAAGGGGGCAGACACTGGAGGAAAGGGGAGTACATGGGAAGGGGGCTACTGCTACTAGAGCACCAGAGTCTGTGGAACCAGGGGACGGCCAGCACACACACAAAAAAATAACACTCAACAGAACCAAAAAACCTACCTGCGGGCAGTCCTGAACATAGAACCATCAGCATTCTGAGCGGTGGCCATATCCACCACTCCAGGTGACCTGCTTAGCAGCAGCATGCTTCTTTCCCTCACTCAACCCACATCACTACGCCCTCTCTTGTGATTTGCCCTTGCTGTTTCATCCCTTTACAATCGCTTTTCCCTCCCGTTGATATTGTAACACACTAGATATTTCAGCTTACAAGCAAATTGAGTTGCTCATGTTTGAGTTACTCAATTTACTTTGCTCATATCACAGGATACCCTCTTGTGCTGACTGTACTGCCTCTCAAATCAATCTTGTCCTTCATCCATTGCTGCATTATTTAAATAAAAAAAAAGAAAAGAACAACTGTGAGATCAGGTGGGTCTGGGATCATTTCTGGATCCGCTAAAAAAACAACCTGTGCCGAGAGAGTTGGTGTGTCCAGGATGAACACCTAACCCACTAAATAAAGAAAGTTCTCTGGGAGGGAACTGCCACATCTGTGATGAGCATCAGACCAGGATTAAATAAAAAGTGAGACAGCACAGCTTTTGTTTTTGTGAGGGAGTGGAATCAGTCCATATCCTCCCATTCACTGCAATGTGCTTTGTTCTTCTCCCCCTTCCCTCCCATCGTCACACTATTTTATAGTCGGTCATTGCACAGTGACCTTGATGTTGTTAGTTACTTGGGGGATAAACTTGAACAACTCACTTCATATATGGGATGTTCATATTAAGCAGATTATGAAGAGTTTGCAAAAACAAAAAGATGTGCACTGCATCATGTAAAATCTGATTTGCCTACTGAAGTGAGATGCAGGACAGTTGAGGTTTCTATATTGGCTGTAATTAATTATAAATAGAATAAAGTATGGGTTGGTGTGTGTAACAAGAAGTTTACACACACCCAAGGGGTTAGATGCTACATAAACCCTAAGAGCAAAGCTCAAGGGGTTTATGACTAGCATCTAACCCTGAGGGTGTGTGTAAACATTGAGTTTACACACACTGACCCATATTTTATTTTATATAATTGCTGGGTCTACCTTTTTCACCACAGCAATTAAATAAAATGTGATAGGTTCCAGTGTGGCCTCTCTCTGGTTTTGTTTATAGCCACTGGTTACATTTTTCATGTCAGCATTTAAAAAATATTTAATATTGTTTTTACCTCCTTGTGATGGAAATTAGCTTCTTTTTTTGTTTTAAATAACTTACTGCCGAGTTCCTCTGGTGGTGGAAGGCAAGTGACAAGTGATCACCCATTCGGGAAGGGGCAAAGTACAGTGGGTGCATGCACAGTGTGAGGGAAACCATGAGCATGTTTGCCATAATAAACATTCCTTTATTATGGCAGATTATGCCATGGTTTCCTTATAGGAAAAAGGGAAGCCTATTAATTATGAGGATGTCATACATGGGGGTGCCATAGAGACAGTATTCATCATCATCATTTTATTTGTATTAGGTACCCTTCCAGTGCTCAGGGTGCCTGAATAATTTACATATAATAAAATCAGTAAACAGAAGACATATAAAATAATCATAAAACATATAAAGAGATACCTCATATACAGTTCCTAGTTATTCCACCACCTTCAACAGGCCTCCTGGAAAGTCTGAAGGAAAATATGTGTTCTATGGGCTGATTTGAAACCCTGGCTGGTCAGGCTATCTCATATCTAAAGAGGTAGAGGATTCCACAGGGTGGAGGCCATAAAGGCAAAAGAACAGGCTCCTGAGGTTTTTAAGCGTACCCTGGGATTCTCTAACAATCCCTCACCAGAGGATTGGAGTGGGCAGAGGGAACATTAAGGGCACAGGAGATCTTGCAGGTATTGAGGTCCCTGGTCATGTAGGACTTTATTGGCCAGCAACATGACTCTGAAAGTGAACTGGAAGTCAATGTAGTTCATGCGGTATCCTGTGATAAGGGCATCCGCTATTGAGTGCTTACAAAAAGGGTGACTCAGTTGCAACACCTATTCACAGGTCTACTGGACAGGGGAGTGAATACTGACACAGCAACATTCTGTTGCTATATGTACAGACACAGGGGGGTAGTGAGCACACCATGCAATGGGTGGAAGGGGAGGGAGGGTTTGTGAGGTGTAGTGCAGTGGTGGGTTGCCGAGCTGGCCCTGTGGCATGGTGAATGGGTGGTAGGCTAGGGCTGTGAGGGTGCCAGCTTCAATTCTGTGCATGTGTTCATTTTGCTGCAAACCCAGCTTAAATGTTTTTCCATCCATGTTTGCACCCCCCTGTCATGCACCCCCCTGAAGTTGAGAATCCTTCAGTGGGGATGGAGGGGTATAGCCCCGTATAAACAAACAAAAAACAAGTCCTCAGTGCCCTTTGCCATGCTGGAGTACATTGGTGAAACTGATTTTCCCCGATGTATAATCGCCCTAACGGTGATCGCCTTTCCACAATCGCTGTTATTACATAGAACCATTCATGCAGTGCAGGTGTTACATGTCTTGATCTAGGGGCCCCAGTTAACAACCTGGCCATTGCATTCTGCACCAGCTGCAAGTGACAGACATCCACACACAGTAGCCCTAGGTAGAGGGCATTGCAGTAGTCAAGATGGGAGGTGATGAGAGCGTGAACCAAAGTGGGAAGATCCTTAGATGGAATCATTTGTTCACCCTAGCGATATTCCTCAGATGATAAAAAGAGGATGTAAATGTGACTGACATTTAAGATTTCAAAGTCAAGTGTTCTTCAATGATCATGTCCAGGTTATGCATCTGAGCCAAAGCAGTCAGTGGGGCTCACCAAGCCTAAGCCCTAAAGGCTGTCCCATCAATGCTCCGGCTGTCCTACAATCAAGGTCCACGACAAACACTCCCATTTTGTAAGGGTTTAGCCATAGCCAACTAGCACTCATCCAGTCCTGTATTTTAGTCAAGCAATTGTTAAACACTGAGATGATATCACCTTCCTGCACAGGCACAAAAGACGTACAGCTGAGAATCATGTGCATAACAGTGAAAGCTCAAGCCATACTGTTTTATAATGTCTCCTAAAGGCAGCATATACAATGCAAACCACATTGGTGATAGCACAGAGCCCTGCAGCACCCCGCAGGGCAGGGAGTGAGGGGCCAAGGAATTAATTTCTAACACCACTGTCTGCAATCTGCTCTCAAGGAATGATCGGAACCAAATGAGAACTGCCCCCCAGTCCACAGTAAAATTGCAGTCACTCAAGCAACACCTTATGGCCTACAGTGTCAAATGCCACTGAGAGATCAGGGAGAACCAAGATGGTACGAGCTCTCTGATCTCTCGCCATCAGAAGATCATTCAGTACCTGAACAAGAGCAGTCTTAGTTCTATGCCTTTTTCTGAATCCTGACTGGAGAGGATCACAGATATTGTGGTTTGATAAATGATCCTCCAGCTGCAGAGCAACAACTTTCTCAATAACTTTACCCACAAAGGATACGTTTGAGACTGGCCTGTAGTTCACTGGAGAGTCAGGGTTCAGGGAGGGCTTTTTCAGACAGGGCCACATCACCGCCTCCCTTAAGGGATCAGGAAATATCCCTCTCTCCAATGACATCTTGACTATTCCAGACAGGACTGGGGCTATGGTCTCAACACACCCTACAAGTAGGTGAGTTGGGCCCAGGTCCAGACTACAGCAATTTGGCCACAAAGTTTGGATGATCCTTTCTATATCCATGATTACCAGCTGGTTGAAGACAGACCAGAAAATCTGGGTGTCCTTACCACTCAGTTGGTCCCTGCAAGGCCTAATAGGGGGACATTGGCTGATCTCTAACCTGATGGTGGAAACCTTATCATCAAAATACCATGCAAACTCATTACACTTCTCTTGTGACAACACTCGTCCGGATTGCACACAGGCTGGATTGCACAGTCTGTCCACTGTCTGAAAGAGCTGAGCTGGTCAGCTACTCACTGCAGCAATTTCTCTGGACAGGAACTCTGCCTTCTTACAGGAAATTGCCAATTGGTAAACTTTATAATAGTCTAACAATCTAAGCCTGTCCTCCTCCAGGCGAGTGTTCCACCAGTGCCTCTCTAACTTTCACCCTAACTTCTTCAATTCCCTCAGGTCCCTGCCTTATGATGGGGCACCCAGGTGAAGAGTTAATGGGTGAACACGCACAGGAACAATAAAATCCAGGACTTTCACTGCTGCCTTATTATAGGCGAGGACTAGATTCCCTGGATCACTGCTAACAGTCAGAATTCCTGACAGGTTCAGCACTGTCATTAGGCCTTCTGAAGTCACACCTCTCAAAGGACGGTACTGTACCATTTACTTGGGAGCAGGCCTAATTCAAGGGGTTGCAAAACTGAATCTCAGGACATGATGGTCTAACCATCCAACAGGATCCACCTCCATGTCAGAGATCTTCATCCCCAGGAGGAACATGAAGTCCAGTGAATACCATCCCATGTGGGTTATGATGGTAACTACCCATGTCAGCCCAATGACTCCATTAGTTGGAGGTGGCTCTGTCCAAAAGGCAAGAGTTCATTGTTGATCCATGCATTGAAATCCCCCAGAATCAACCATCTGGGACACTCCAACTCCATCTTGGTGATGAAGTCTGCCACCTCCTGCAGGAAAACCCTCCCATCACTGGGTGGATGGTATATGAGAAGGATCCTTTAAACTGCACCCACACCCACAATGTACTCAAAGGAGTTGGTAGCTCCCACTGGCACCTTCCTAAGGCCCAGTTCCGATCAGATCTCTGCGTTGGAGCAGCTGTTGCTGTGGTCCTGCTGATCTGGTAGCAGAGACACCAGCGGCAGGTGCTGAGACTTTTTCCCTGCTGCTCTGAGACTTTCCTCATGGAAGGAGCCATCTGTGAACCTCAAGCCCTTAACCTGGACCAGCAGTCCAGTTGCTCACTGCAGCATTGAGCTGGTGAAGCTATAAAAGCCGCAAGGTATCCTAAGCCCATCATGGCTTCTGACCCCCGCGTTAGAGCAGCTGTTGCTATGGTCCTGCTGATCTGGTAGTGGAGACACCCATGGCAGGTGCTGAGACTTTTTCCCACTTCTCTGAGACTTTCCTTGTGGAAGGAGCCATCCATGAACCTCAAGCCCTGAACCTGGACCAGCATCCCGGTTGCTCACTGCAGCAATGGGCTGGTGAAGCCGTAAAAGCCGCAAGGTATCCTAAAGCCCACCGGAGCTTCAGACCTCCACGTTGGAGCAGCTGTTGCCATTTTACCACTGATTTGGTAGTAGAGACACCCACGGCAAGTGCTGAGACTTTTTCCCCACTCCTCCGAGATTTTCCTCGTGGAACGAGTCATCTATGAACCTCAAGCCCTGAACCTGGACCAGCAGCCTGGTTGCTTACTGCATCATTGGGCTGGTGAAGACATAAAAACTGCAAGGTATGTCTTCGGGTACTTAAATTCTCTGGAATTTTAAATGGGGTGCCCTGACTGTGATTGGTGGAACCCTTTCTGTGAGCAGCATGGATTGGTGTAAATTCCCGGGACATTTCTTGGCTCCATTCTTCAGTGCCGTTGGGCCAAGCCATGGACTAGTTTCAAAGAAGTGTGCCCATTTTTAGTTTCTGCTCCTTTGTTAGCGTGGACTCCCTGTTAGACCACTATGCAGTTCAAGTTGTAATCCCCGGTTTCTGCATACCTTTTTTGGTGCCTAGCTTAGGAACCCTAAACTATTTCAAACTACTGTGGTTACAGCTCCTTTTGGGTTAATTTACAAGTGTGCTTTACTGCATTATTTTTAGAGTTACCTACAGAGGTTTATTTAAGTCTTATTAGTAATTTACAGCCAAAAGAAATTGATTTGGTACAGCTGTAAAAGTTATTGAATTTCTACATTGTTGTTATCTCTGTCCCATAATTGCCCTGCTCCCCCTCTGCCTACTCCTCTCTTTATCTCTCTGCCAACCCTGATTCTTTTGTCTACTAGAATCCCCCACCCCAACTTATATTTACTTAAACCTCTCTCCCTTCCTCTCCCCTCAGGTATCCTATAGCCCACCAGGGCTTCGGACCTCCACATTGGAGCAGCTGTTGCCATGGTCCCACTAATCTGGTAGTGTAGACACCTGCGGCAGACACTGGACCTTTTACCCACTCCTCCAAGACTTTCTTCCCGCTGGCGCTTTGTGCCGGTTCCCCATCCGCCCACCACCTCATCCACCCTGGGTGGACCTCTAGCTATATAGGACCTTCTTAGTAGGATGACTAAGTGCCAAAATTCCCATTGGCTCCTTATACTGTGTAGCCACTAGGGATGCATCAGTTCTTCACTGTCTGTTAGCCTTGGGACAACTCAGTACTGTACGCATGCATAGCTGCATTGAGTCTCATATCTTTGGGTAGCTTTTTTAGGGATGTCCGTTTTAAACCCAAACGTAGTGCCTACCCATATTACTACTCTGCCAAATCCTCTTATCTCTAGTTGTGCTGTCCTGAAACTCAGACAGTTGTACATAGTGCTGTCCTGAAACTGGGACAGCTGTACCCCAGCTACTATCTTAGGTACTCACATACTTTGTAGGTGAAACAGGGATTATTTTTAAAGACAGTCTATATTCATGACATCCCTCTGGAATAAGCAGTGCAGCCTGCTAACTATGCCACCAGTTAGTGGCCTCACACTATCCCCCTGTGGCAAAATAATGCTTCACTACCATGTGTTAGGGGTCACCATTTCTCTCTCTTACTATTACTCTGTGTAAATGAGTTATTATTATCCTTCTCGTGCAGCCAGAACCATAATTCTCATGTGCCTGGGAATTTCAGGATCTCTAACCCGTTAGTTTCTAAATGCTGGCCTGTATCTACTTGGTAATACCTTTGCTACAAAAATGGATGTACATACTATATGCATCTTGCCCTCTGTAAGTGGAGTGGGAAGCATGATTTGCCCATTACTTATTACTCTGTAAGGCTCCCATTCCTACCACTCCTAGAGCTGATGCTATCAGGTGATGTTGAACCTAATCCAGGCCCTCCCTCCTGCTTCTCTGCTGCTGACCTATCTGGGCCAACAAAAAGAGGACTCTTAATGGCTCACACGAACATTAGAAGCTTAACATGCCACATGGCTGAACCGGAAGCGTAGATCAAAGTCCTCAACCCAGAAATACTCTGGTCTTACTGAAAAATGGCTGAAACCACAAATCAATGACTCTCTGTGTTCTATACTGAATTACTGCCTGATCCACAGAGACAGACTGGGGGAAAAGTGTGGTGGTGGTGTGGCTGTCTACCGCAAGAACCACCTCAGCATTACAACTGTCCCTACCTGGGCCTCATCCACTGTGTGTGAATACATTCATGCAATAGTCTCAATTGGGGCAAAGAAACTACATATTATATATCTGACAAAGAACCTTGGCTTCCCAGCCAAATGCCCTTTGGGGTAACCCTTGCCTCAGTGTTTGCACACAGAGGATCTTTGTCTTTTAAATAGTTTTTTATTTTAATGGGTTCACCACAACATAACCCAGACAGACCGTCTTAGGGTAGTTGATTCATTCCACTGGGGTGTCAAACAGATGAGGCATACTGATGAGTCCTGGTAGGACGAAACACGTGTCTATGTCATCTGTTAGCACCCTTTGCAAACTGTGTGAGAGGCCTTTCGGCACCATGCAATTCTGCTTAAAGTTAAACCAGCATAACATTCTGTGGTGATTTGCATGCATATTATCTGTATCTATAACCCTCCATCTGAGGGTTTGGCTGGACTCCAGGACCTCCTGAACCAAGTATCACAGTTTGTCAATCTAAATGAGGCCATAATCAGGGGGGATATAAACCTAAACTGGTTAGGACCTATTCACAGTGCCTTGATGTCATTAGTGCACAGCTATAACCTTTACCAGCTAATAACCGAGCACACGAGAACAACTCTGTCCAAACCAGGCACCCTCATAGATTGTCTACTTACAAATTGCCTGGAGCATGTGACCAAGTCGAGTATCTTGGCAGATGCAATAACTGGCCATTCTCCAATTTTATATATCTATAAATTTCATATATCTATATATACTGTATGTCCCACCATCTCCTCCACCTCACTTTGTCACCTTCATAAATTTTGCAGTCATGGATGATAATACTTTTCTTCATGATGTTTCCAACATTGACTGGTCTGAAGTCTATCATGCACAAAGAGTGGAGGATGCCTTACATATTTTTCTAAGTGAATTCAGTGCAGTTCAGAGCAGGCATGCCCCTGAAGTCACAAGGAGGGTCAGAGGAAACCAAACTAGGTGTCTCCATAAAGACCTGCTTGCTGAGCTATGGCTCAGGGATAAACTGTGGAAGCACTATAAATGTATTGGCTTGCTCACTGATCTCAATACTTACAGGGCACACATACATTCCTGTAAAAAATGTATAAGACAAGCCAAAAGTAAGTACTGCCAGAACCTGCTATCCGGCTCAGCCCGTGACCCTTGGAAATTCTGGGCCCATGTAAAGACTTTTCTTGGTTCACCTCAATCCACTGCCCCATCAGGGATGATACTCAATGGAGCTCACTGTAACGACTCTAATACCATTGCAAATTCCTATGACAGGATGTTCTCCGATCTCTCACTATACACCTCTTCCTTCCCACCTCCGTATACCTTATCTCAGTCCCCAATCTCTAGCAAACCAGCAGACCCCCTTTCATCTTCTAAAGGGTCTCCTCTACCTCTGCCTTTCTACTTTAAGGCTATAACCAGATTGCAGGTCCTTAAACACCTGAACTCAATCTCTGACAACTCTAGCCCAGGGTCTGACTCCCTTGAACCTCACTTGCTCAAGCCGGACGCTCATCTCATTGCCTCTCCACTGGCTAAACTCTACATATTATCCCTTTCTTGTGGTGTTGTGCCAGACCTTTGGAAAATTGCTAGGATTACTCCTATATTTAAAAAGGAGGATATGAAGGATATTACTAATTACAGGCCAATAGCGATTCTCTCAGTCCTGAGCAAAATACTGGAGAAGTTTGTTGCCACCCAAACACTTCACTTCATTGCAACTTCAGATCTTCTCTCTGACACTCAGCATGGTTTCAGGAAAAATCATAGTACGTTAAAGGCTCTGGCAAAACCCACCTCGGATACTCTATCTCTAACATTGACTCTGGATGACAAACAGGGGCCGTTTTCATTGACCTCACCAAGGCCTTTGATCTGGTGGATCACCCCTTACTCCTGTCTACCCTTCAAAACCTGGGCTTCTCTACTCCTGTTGTGAACTGGTATAGGTGCTATTTATCTGGTAGGACCCAAACAGTGAACTTTAGCTCTGCAGTATCTGACAGCACTACAATCAATGTTGGTGTTACTCAGTGGTCAATTATGTGGCCACTTCTATTCTCCCTCTTTATCAACAATATTCCTGATGCCATTACAACCTGCTCATTTCTTCTCTAAACTGATGACCTTGTTATCTACACCAGCTCTACAAATGTTGACTGCCTCAACTTGTCTCTGTCCACTGATTTTGGGAGCATTCAAAACTGGCTGTGTGACCATAAATTGGTTCTAAATGCAAATAAAATGAAAACTGTGCTCCTAGGTTCTGCTCCTAAACTTAGGGCATGTCCCTCACCCTTGATGGTCCATGACCTTGAGGGGACTAAACCAGAGTCTGTCACATCCTTTAGGTATTTTGGTATTATGCTTGACCAGTCACTTGATCTAAGTCTCCACATTCCGTCAACCTGCAAAACAGTAAATAGTAAACTGGGTGTTGCCTATAAAACTAGTTACATGTTAACACCATCTGCTAAGCTGGCCATTGCCAGGGGGATCATGCTCCCCACCCTGAAGTATTGTGCTCCTATCTTTGCGGCTGCCCCAAAATCATCGCTACAGAAATGGGACATCACCTACAACAATATCTGTTACTATGCATCATCATCCCCTCGACTTAGACATCGTTGTCAGCTCTATAGTGACCTTGGTTGTCTCTCTCCCTCTGCATCCAGGCAATACTATCTTGGCTGTCCGTTTGACTCCATAATCAGGCTGCAAACCCCTACCTCACTTGCAATTCTACTATGTCCCCTCACCTCCTCCCGTGGAATGAAATCAGCTGACAAATCGCTACTGATGGTACCCAGGTGTCACACCTCCAAAGGTACTGGGGCATTTGAATATGCTGCACCTCTGCTGTGGAATGCTCTTCCCTTGGATCTAAGGCAATCTGCATCCCACTGTTGCTTCAAAAGTGGACTCCGATGATACTTATCTCTGGCTGAACCTTGTACTTGTTTTGACCCTACTTGACCTGCCAGTAGGTCTGCCAGGCCCTCGTCCTAATCACTGTACTTTCAAAATCTTCTGCTTCTTGTAACTACCTACCTTCTCACCCCTTTCTCTTCTCCCCATTCCTCTTATCTTACCTTGCCCATGTTCTCTTTCTCGTCTTGCCTTGGCCTCCATTTCACCCCTTCTAATATACTTACCCTCCCTAATCCATGCCCTTTTACTTTACCTTTCAGCTGTTGCCCTCCTCCTGCCTTTTTCCTCATTGTGATGTGGGGTGGGTTAGGTTGTACTGTTTGTATGAGCAGGAGGAGATAAATTACTTTTTTATCTCTTTTTCAGATTCCCTAGACACTTGTGGTACATGTAGTTGCTACATTCACAGTATATATTGACATCAGTACATATCAGGATGCATGGTCTGATTTCCTTGAGGTTCCTCTACTAGAGTTTTTTGTTTAACACTAATATTATCAATTTATATTTAAATTATCATTTATATAGTCCTGAGGTTTTTGTAATTTCTTGGGCCTTTTATTTAGCTTGAGAATACAGCTGGGTGGCATGTCTAGCTAGGTTTTACATCACACAGTGTGCACTGATGTTTTAGACAACTTTACTGGTATTCTTGTCTTTAATGCATACATTGTAATTTCATGAGGCCCTATAACTATCTTAGTTTGTCTTTAAGCTGGGTGAGGTTGCCTTTCAGTAATCACATCCTTATACTGACTGTGACACTCATGGCTTGATTTTGGGAGTTATCTGCTTCAGCAGTGTTATCTTATGTCAATTAAATTTATGTGCAGTAGGATTCTTTATGTTTGTTGCACTAAGCACATCTTAACCCAAGGTTCATTCGGACTGAGGCAGTATTGTACTGTTTAACTTCTCTGACATCATCTTCTGTTTTTTTTTTTTTTTTTAAATGAGTATTTTAAACCAATGGGGATTTTTTTCTGTTTTTCTCTGCATTATCTAGCTGTTATAAGTATTGTATTTTCTAAACAACTGCCATGAGCTTCTGAAGAAGGACTGGTTGGTCCGAAAGCTAGAGCACTTTGTTCTTGTTGTTACATCTATGTTGGTCCATTAAAAGGTATCAAATCATTTGCTTCTGGATCTATTCTTGCAAGGACCAATACGGCAACTACTAAATCAAGATTTCTTCTTCTGTTAGTTATCTGATATTATCTTTGTTTAAATGGCTAAAAAATAAGCTATTATGTATTGCTGTCATGCACTTATGAAATGTTATCTGTATGTTTTGCCCTGTACTCTCCTGGGTCATGCCTGAAAATAGTAATTTTTTGGCTAGTGCACTTACCCGGTTAACAAAAACTAAATAAAATAAATAAATAAATAAAACAGATAGCGACTCCTCTGCCCCCGCAATCCACCCTCGGATGGTGTATCACCGAGAACCCAGCTGGAATTGCAGATGCCAAAATGGGCCCCGTATTATCATCCAGCCATGTCTTGGTGATGCAAGCCAGGTCCATAGAAGCTACAAAATCAGCAACTGCAGAGGTCTTGTTCTTGATGGACCTGGCATTGCATAACACCATATGAGAGGGATGAGAATCCAAGTATGAACCCATCACCTGCCTGCAACAGTTATAGCCCTTGGGTATGGGCACCAGACAGGGAGGACCCCTGACCAGTCCCCATTTTGCCCCTGGCTGTCTCCTTGACCTCACTGTCCCTATCCATCCACTCTTATCCCTTCCCCGTCCAGATCTCCAGGACTCCCCCCCTCCTCATAAGTTAGACATCTTATATAACAAGCTCACAAGAGTTGCTCTAAATGCACAGTGGAGACAACATCATTGCTTACTTTACAGGGAATTAGGTAGGCCTGGTCTGGGTGACTGTCAAAATTTGCATACTGCAGAAATGATGTACAAGCTGTATAAAACAGTTACCTAATTATGTAATGGAAACAATGCAAATTAGGAAAGGCAGATCAAATGTAAGATCCTCAGATGGGTTAGAATTCTGTAACAACTTAAGTATGATTTGTATAGGTAGGGCATCATTTAACTACTGTACAGATGGCCAGTTACATGGAATTTCTTACCAATTGAACTTAGAGGCAGCAAAAGGCCAATACACTTTGGCAACATACAGAACTGGCAGACTTGAGAAAGTTTTAAATCACAGAGCTTTCGTCCTGATTTGGGGATGATAGTTTGCTCCGATCCCACATACATCTTTTTTTTTTTTGTGATAGTGTAACCTCAGTGTTAATGTATGTAACATTGTATCTGATGTAAATGTATCTTCATAATCAATGTGAGGAATGCACATGACTGGAAGTAATATACTGTATTTGTCTTATCTAGTGTACTCCTTGTTTAATTCAGTATGCTTTATTGATTTTTACAGCAGCATATATACAAAAGGAAAACGGTACAGTGCAGTGACCATGAAGCAGCTCACAAAGAGCTACAGATACAGAAACACAAGTACACCATACAATACAATATTGAAAAAAACACAAAAATATGACATAACACAATCCCCCAACCTCCCCAACCCCCTCATCTTTGCACAGTGTGGGAAGAAAAAGAAGACACTCACAGCCAAATTGAACCAGTGGGTTATGGTCACCAAAGGGAAAGCAACGTCAGAAGAAGTTCCCAAGTATCCTGAAATGCCTGAGGTCTATGATGCATGAATGCTATATGCTTCTCTAGCTGAATGGCAAGTTATACCTCACAGTACCACTCCAGAACCAAGGGCAGGGTGTCCTGTTTCCAGTGATGAAGCATTGTTAGTTTTGCTACTGAAGCCATTAATGCAAGATGAGCTCTCCTTATTCGAGGTGTGCCACATGGGAAGAAGAAAGCAAGCAGCATTCTGGGGTACACAAAGGTTTGAGTCCTAAAAGGGGGTCTAGGACATTTTTGATTGTGTTCCAAAAAGCTTGGGTGTGGGGAAAGGTCCACAGCAGATGAAAAAGAGTACCCAGACTCTGCTTACTACGGGAGCAAAGGGGAGAAGCAAGATGGCCAATTTTATACAGTCTAACTGTGGTGTAGTATAAATTATGCATGATGTTGAATTGAATCAGACGTAGTCATCCTGTTCAATAAATTTATAGATCCCTCTCCAAATCTTCCCCCAGAGTTCAACCTCTGCAGGAAGAGATAACATATGCACTCAGTAAAAACAAACCACTGTCAGAAGATGCAGGTCTTGGGTTTGTATTCGCTTGTACATACCAGAGACCACATGCAGTTGGCCTGCAGCAGCCCAAACTGCAGCAAAATCTTCTGGGGGGGTGTAATGCCCATGACTTGTGTCCCTAAAAAGCAAACATCACATTCTTAATCTGGAGGAATTTAAAAATGTCCCTCTGTCGGAGATGAAATCTATTCCTGAGGACCGGAAATGGGGTTATGTCATCCCCATGAAGAAAATCCTTCAGTGTAGCATATCTCAATTGAGGTAGAAAGGAAAGGGGATGGGGCGATTACCTATCCAAAAATGGAGATTGTTAAGGAGGGGTTAGATTGGAGAATGGGCCCAGGCCACCAAGAGATGGGTCTGCATCTGGTGAAAGGTCTTAAGAGACCAGGCAAGAGGGGAATCTCTAAGTGAATGGGGGAGTTGAGTGGAGCATAAGTAACCTAGGGCCAATACAGAGCAAAGTGCTTTATGAGCCAGGTCTCTCTCTATATGCAGCCAAATAGGATAGTATGTATTAGTCTGGGGAAGAGAGTGTCCAGCTTGAACCAGAGGGCTATTTTGATCATATGCCGGGTGGCATAACAGGTGAAAAGGGATGGGAGGGCCAAACCTCCATTGGCTTTGGAGGCTGTCAGCTTTAGGTATACCCTATGCACCATCTTATTTCTCCATAAAAAAGTGTTGAAGATTTTCTGCAGTCTCACAAAGCAAGACTTGGGGAGAAAAAGATCCAACATCCCTAGAGGGTGCAACAGTCTTGGTAATATATTCATTTTAAGAATGTTGATGTGCCCCCAAAGAGAAAGAGGAAGTGTTCCCCATCTCTCTAGGTCAGATTTTAGGACCTGTAGAAGGTCAGTGAGGTTTATTTTAACCATAGTAGGTATAGCCATAGCAATATTTATACCCAGATATGTGAGTGTTTTTTGGTTCCCAGGCCAAGCCAAGAACATCACAGTCCGCTTTAGTCGTACAGTTGTTAAGAGGAAGTATCTCTGACTTGGAGAGGTTCAGTTTGTAGAGCGACACTATAGCAAAGTCATTCAGTTCTGTCAATTAGCGGGGATGGAGACTCCAGAGTCTTCAATGTGTAGGAGGAGATCGTCCGCATATGCTGATATGGCATACCTCCTCTCTCCCACTTGAATGCCTTTTATGGAGGGGGAGTTAAGAATTCTGTGTATTAGGGTCTCCAGATAAAACTTAAAAAGAAGATGGGAGAGCGGACAACCTTGGCAGGTGCCTCTTTGGAGAGGGAAAGGCTACAAAAGACAACCATTGCACCATATTCTTGCTGAGAAAGAGCAAAATAGGAGCTTGATCCATTTAATAAAATCATCAGGGATACCAAAATGATTAAGGGAAGCAAAAAGAAAGTGCCAGGAGACTCTATCAAAAGCTTTTTCGGCATCTAGGGAAACCAAGACTGCTGGCATCTCTGAATCCCTATACGATGAAATCAAATGGATAAGCTTTCTTGTATGATCACTCAAGTGGTGGCCCACCATAAATCCCACCTGTTCATAGCCTATAACCCCTTGAATCACACCAGTCAGACGGTTGGCCAAAATTCTGGCTAACACCTTAACATCAGTGTTCAGCAGGGAGACTGGACAATAGTTCTCTGGCTGCAGGGGGTCTCTGCTCAGCTTGGGGATTGAAGAGATCAGAACTTCTAGAAAAGTAGGATCTCTGATTCCTTCCTTGAACCAGAGGTTAAAAACCTTGGCCAAAAGGGGTGACAATTGAGAAGAACAAGCCTTATATAAATTGCTCGGAAGGCCATCTGGACCAGGAGCTTTGTCTAGGGCTAATTGCTTAATAACCTGTTCCACTTCACTTGAGGAAACTGGAGCCCCTAAATGTTCTATGGAGGAAGCAAGTAGGATAGAAAGGACAGCAGAGTTCAAGTAGGCTGTTATCTCCTGTGGTACAGGAGCATGAGTATCCTTGAGAGAGTAAAGCCCCTGATTAAAATCTCTGAAGATTGAGACAATGTCTCTGGTATCGGAGGTAATGTCTGCTTCAGGGGATGATCTCAGCCCAGGGATCGTTCTCATTGTTTCTGCCTGCCTTAACCGGTTGGCTAAAAGCTTCCCCACTTCCCCCGACTCTAGATAGGTGAGTTTATTTCTTTGGAGAGCAAGCCCTGCCCTTTGGGCCATGATATCCACAAATGAGACTGTAGGCAGTGTAAATGTTCTCAATCAGAGTCCAGGGAGGTGCAATTTATGGAGCATTCTGCTTGGTGAATTTCGCCCAGGAGAGCATCCAAAGCTTCTTTGTTCCTCTAGGACCAAATAGTAGCAAGATGGATAAATTCACCTCTAAGAGTTCATTTACGAGCAACCCACACGATGTCAATCCTAACCACCGAACCTCTATTATTCAGGAGGAAATCAGAGATGAACTCCTGGATATGAGCTAGGGTGGAGGGAGTTCGTAGAAGTTGGGTATTAAGGTACCAGAGGAAATCCTTGTGGGTTCCTTGTCTCAGCAGGTAAGTGAGGGGGTGTGGCTTAACCTTAGACTGTGATGGCAGCTTAGTTTCTCAACTCCCTGTCTGTGGGACTGCATCCTTATTCATCTGGCACAAGAGGGGCTTCTAACATCATAGATTTCTGCAGGAATTAGAAGAGGGACTCACCTGTTGCAGTTTGGAACCCTTATTTCTTCTTCACTGAAGGGGACACTGCTCAAACTTTGGATCTTTCCCAGCTCTGCAGCCTGCAGGATGGTGTTTTTGGCCCCAACAATAGCAGCATCTACAAAAATGGAGCAAATGTTCAATCAGCTGCTTACCCAGATGGCACAAATGACAATTGTCATTAACAATATTACACAAATGCTGCAATCTATTGAAACATGTCTCTTTCATACAGAATGACACCTTAAGACCCATGATGCTGCTATCCAGGACCTCACTGCTACTACCAGGGGAGCAGGCCCATCTTATCCACATGCTCCAAGATAAGGTGGATGATCTAGAAAACTGCAGCCGCCGCAATAATCTGTGGTTCATCGGCTTTCTGAAAGGGGGCTGAACACCGGGACACCATTGCCTTTCTACAAGAAGTGATGCCCAACATCCTCAGCCTAACACCCACTCCTACTCTGCACATTGAGTGGGCTCACCACACACTAGCCCCTGCACCAAAACCAGGGGAGCACCTGCGCCCCATCCTGGCCCGCTTTCTGCCCGCTTTCTTGGCTTCAGACAAAAATAAATGATTACCACCATTTCCAGGGTTAAGGGCTCGATCTCCTGGAATGGACACAAAATTCAGGTATTTCAAGATTACTCACAGGACTTGTCAGAGCGTCGGAAAGCCTACTCAACCTGCCGATGCAATCTCCATGCACACCAGGTCCCCTTTCCTCTGCGCTAGCCGGCGACAATGCGGGTGACCATGAATGGGGCTCCCACCCTTTTCTCCACCCCTGAGAGCCTGATGGACTTTCTGTGCTGTGAATTCCCTAAGGAATTTCAGGAGCCTGAACTTTTCAATGCCTCCAACAATACCCTAGATACAGGGCACAGTATGGAAGTCTCGCCCAGATCGCCTACGCAATCACCGGGACCTTCAGTTCACTTGTTTGAGGCCACCTTCCCTCCCCAAACCAGGAAACCTCACACTGTATACCAACACGAGAAATGCCAACACCCAGCTAACAGACAAAGTATGAGAGAGCCGCCCAAGCCAGGTGCCAATGTCCTGACCCAGTTCCATTCTCCCAATAAGTTTTCCACGCTCCTCACCTTGGAAGACCGCGCCTCGGATGCAGGAGCCCAACTGGCCCCCGGCCACTGCAGGATGAGTTAAAATCCTGGGCCACAGTGGTGGTGACTGAGGTCCCTCAAGTGCAAGGCCTAAAGCAGCTCCTGGACCCCCACACTCCTCCTCTGAAGCAGACATGGAATCAAGAGGCCTCTAAAAATCGTCCTTTCGCAGAGGAGACAAGTGCGCCTCCATGAGGATCCAGATAAGTGGACTTACTTGTGAACTTTCTTTCTCTTGTTTGAAGGGCTAAATGGGGGCTTCAGGTGCTGTGCCTCTGCCTGATCACCCCTAGTCTCCTCCGGATTGTCTTATGGGGATATCCTTCTTACCTGGCACGACGTTCCAAGACCTCCGGTACTGAACTTTGACCCAGAGTGTTTCCAGGATTGAAACACTTGTGCCTCATTACACCACACTGCAAGTTCTGAGCTTGGTGTTTATCTTTGGCCCATAGACTGCTTTGCACCACTCACACCAGTGACCAATATACATTCGAACATGGCTGCTGTAGCGATCACCATTGCCTTATCCTACGGCTCTCTAACAAGCATCTATTTGGGGGTATCACTGGCCATGCTGATTTGTTCTCTTTCTCTCTGACTCTTCTGCCTGGAAGACTGGAGCTCAATGGACTTTAACATGTTTGCCTCTTTTCGATTGATTTCCTAACACTTAACTTTTCTTATAGGGACTACAGTACTCTTTTTTTTTTCCCCACACTACACTCTGTTTCCCCTCCACTAAGGTTTTTTTATCCTCTCAGGAGCAAATGGGTACCCACAGCTCCTCCTTTTCCAGGCCTTGAGCTCTTCTTAAGGCCTGAGGCCAGAACTGAAGTGTAGGTTTCCCTGGCCCCTAACTGGACCTCACTATTACCCTTTCCACTCTGCTGAGCATGGGGTCAGCCCCACCACCTTTGGTCAGCTGGGCATGGGGTATCCTCATCAATGATCTGGGCTCTACTCCTTCTGTCATGAGAGACCTAGCATAATCATTTTCTTTTGCTCCCTCTCGTGCCCCCCGAACTTGCCTTTTTCCCACAAAAGGGTGAGGTGTGACAGGCTGCCAGTGGCAATCTCTCACCTATGCCTGATCTGATCTGGTTTGCTTGTTCTCTCCTCTCACTCACGCCACAAGAAGGAGATAGCTGGCCTTGGCAGCTCAGATGCCAGTCTTACTGTCTCCCTCTGTATAAAGAATGTTTCATGCTGTTTGTTATTTCTGTAAATAGTTGGTTGTTAACTCAGGCAGTTTGCCTGCTTAGATGTAGTTTCTCTGTTAGTAACTGGGTATTGTATTGGTGTACATTTGCCTTTGTTCTTGCATGGTATGTCTGTCCCTATTTTCAAGGTTTTAGTGGGAGCTTCCTGTGAGATTGTGCAGCAACACCCTCAGCCTCTCCGCAGTATGTTGTCACAACCCTCTCTTGCACCTCCACTATCCTTCAAGACCATGGGTGACCTCCATGCTTACACCTGGAATGTACAGGGCCTGAACACCCCAGTAAAATGTAAACAGGTGTCATTTCATCTTAAGAGGCTGAGAGCCATGCTGGCCTTCCTATAGGAAACCAAATTAGATAAACAAAACCATGCTAAGTTAGGCAGAGACTAAGTGGGACAAGTATTCTCATCCTCCCATTCCTCTAGAAAACAAGGGGTGGCTATCCTGCTCCACAAGTCGCTTGCTTGGACCTCCTCCCAAGTCCGAGAAGATCATCATGGCAGATGGGTCCTAGCCTTGATGACTTCCCCTGATAGTCCTCTATTGTTAGGCTGCATCTATGCCCGAACAAGGATGACCCTGCTTTCTTCCATGAGGTAGCCCATGAACTCGCTCCCTTGCCCTTATCTCCACCCCTATTATTTTGGGAGGATATTTCAGTCTTGCTCTGGTACCCCAAATAGACCACAGCATCCCATCACCCATGCAACACCCTAAAGCTTGTCCAGCTCTCCAGCAGCTCATGTCCGAGCTGGGACTGACTGGCATCTGGAGAACCTTTCACCCTCGGGAGAGGGACTACTCCTATACATCACCAGTTCATGGATCTCACAGTCATCTGGATCTTTGGCTGGTATCAGTGGGGCTCTGTCAGAGGGCTGTGGACTCAGAGATTATGCCCTAGATTATCTCAGATCATGCCCCTGTCCATCTGCACATCTTATGGGGTACCTTCTCCGAAGTCCACCTTTTAGAAGTTGGACCCTCTTCTTCTTAAGGACCCTGACTTTGTGCAGTGGCTCTCATCTGAGACTGCCCTCTTTTTGGCCAAAAACTCTCCCCAGAATATCTCTCCAGGCATCAGGTGGGAGGCACTGAAAGCAACTCTATGAGGAGCAATAATGGGGTATGCCTCCAGGTGCCAGAAGCAATGGGAGCATCTCTTAATCTCCTTAGAAACCCAACTAAAGACCCTAGAGTCCCAAGTTAAACAGACCCCTAACTCACAGCTAAACCCATCCTTAAATAACAAAATTCTTAACACCCATATGGAGATCAATGATCTCCTATCTCACAAAGCAGAGATTGCCATATTGAGGCTGCATCACTAACACTGGGAGGGAGGGGAAAAAGCCGGTAAGCTGCTGGCTTACCACCTGCCCAAGCAACAGGCTAACCGCCCTATTCCTGGCCTGAGAGACCAGTCGGGCACAATCCGAAAGTACCCTCTGCTGATTAATTCTATTGTGAAGCTGTTTTATTCTGACCTTTATGCCTCTACCAGAAGACAGGGAGCTGGATCAGCTGAGCCTTTCCTATCCTCCCCCCAACTTCCCAACCTTCAGCCCTCCCAAGTTGAGGACCTGGATAGGCCTATCTCACCATCTGAGGTGGCAGATGCCATTAAAGCTTTAAATTCCAACAAGACCCGGGGGCGACGGCTTACACATAGAGCTCTGGCAACACCTTACTTCTCAAATTCCCCTCTCCTCTCCTCTTCTCCATGTATAATGAGGCCCTGAACAATGGTATTTCCCCCTTCCCTATGAGAAGCAATCATTTCAATCTTTCCCAAGAAGGGTAAGGATCCCACGCTCCCTGCCAGCTACCGGCCCATATCGCTTATCAACACAGATAGCAATATTTTTGCCAAAGTTCTGGCCCTCAGATTAAATCCACTCCTTCCCTCTCTCATATACCCATCACAAGTAGGCTTTGTTCCGGGTCATTTCAGCCGAAACCATATCAGGTCTCTGATCAACATCATATATCATACCCAGTCCCTCCCTACTCCAGCAGCAGCTGTGGCTATAGACTTTGAGAAGGCCTTTGATTCCCTGGAATGGGATTTTCTAGCGCAAGTGCTACAGCATTTTGGATTTGGAACCCAATTTCGGGGCTGGATACTTGCCCTCTATCAGCAGCTATGGCCAGTGTTCAGGCTAACATGGTGACCTCCAGCCACTTTCAATTGGGTAGAAACACCAGACAAAGCTGCATCTTGTCCCCCCTCCTTTTCATCCTAGCAGTAGAGCTGCTAGCTGCAGCTATCAGGCAACACCCTGTCATCCAAGGAGTTCCCATAAGGCCACATTCATATACTACTTTTATGTATGCGGACGACTTGCTGGTCCCAGTGGAAGATGTGAAAGTATCTCTCTCCCAGTGCTCCTCTCTCTTCTAATGGATTTTGCAGCTCTATCTGGCCTCAAGATGAATAAATCCAAAATGGAAGTGCTTCTTCTCAATGCCAAGTGTACCCAGGATATGGTGGCCCCTCTAGGGTTTAAATGGACTACCGGGTCACTGGTCTATCTTGGTATCCATATCTCCCCTAATCTCACCAAAATGTAGGATCTTAATATGCACACGTTAGTTGCTGACCTTAGTACAAAGCTGGACAGGTGGAAAACACTTCGTCTTACCTTAGCTGGCAAAATTTCGGCCCTTAAAATGATTGCTGTGCGTGTGCCCAAGCTCTTAAATACCCTTTCCTATATCCCTCTGGCCCCCCCTGCTAAATGGCTCCACACCATCAATAAAACCATAGGTAACTTCCTCTGGGAAAGCAAAAATCCCCCAATACAGTAGGAGCAAGCTACATTCCCACTGGAAGCTGGGAGGGTAGGGTCTGCCGTGGCTCAAGGCCTATGTATGGGCCTATTTTCTAGCACAAGCTCTGAAGTGGTTTTCAATGATAACTACTGAGTCACCACAATGGCTTCCCATGGAAAAATTGCTGCCTCAGGTGCACAGTCTCCCTCTCCTGCTGTACAACCCCTTGCCCAAAACCTTGTGAGATCATCCTACAATCGCCCCTGTGGCCCGAATTTGGGGTAAAGTGCATGTCAGAATCAAGGCCAATCCTAGGCCCCATCTCATACTCCTATATTTAAGAATGCAAGTATCCTGGTCGAAAACAAACCCTTTCTTTGGCATCATTGGAAACATAAAGGTATCAAGACTCTGGGGGACATTATGGAAGAGTCTGGGCAAAGGATTCAGTCCTTTCAAGATCTAGTCCAAAGCAAGGGGTTAGGGAAGGAGAACTTCTGGAGATACCTCCAGCTGCACAGCTCCCTGACTGAATACCTCAAATCTTACCCACCTAGTTCAACTAGCCCCCAGAAGTTGCAGAGCTGGCTCCAGCTGTCTAAGGACCAAGCAAGCAGTATCTACACTGAGATCCAAGAGAGCGATCCTTCTCAGTCCAAAGAATCAAAGCAAAAGTGGGAAAAAGCCCTGAACTTGCAGCTGGGTGTCACCACCTAGAACCTATGTTGGAAGCTGGCCCATGTGAGCTACCCAGACATGCAAAATATTACACCACTGGTACAGAACGCCAGATGTTTTACATAAAGCCAAGCTCATAGATAGCAACCTCTGCTGGAGATGCAACTCCCAAATGGGGGACTTACATCATATCCTTTGGCAGTTCCCCCTGCTGTCCTCTTTTTGACAAAAAGTAGGCCAACTGGCCACTCAAACCCTAGGTTGTATGATTCAACTAGACCCGCTGGTCTGGGTTCTTGGTCTTCCTTCTCAAGGTACTTGGCTCACCAGCCAACAACTCCGCTGGCTAGCTCTACTTGACATATCTGTCAAGCGCCTTATCTTGTGCCGATGGAGATCTACTGAAATTCCTTCTATCTCAGCACTGCACCATGCAGTTATGCTATTAGCCTCACTGGATAACATATCTCATGTCATAACTAATAAACTTGACCTGTACCTTACCTGCTGGGCCCCTTTCCTTGCCTATCTGAAACCACAGACACGTATTGGATGAGGCCAAGATGGTCATCATGGATTTTCTCCTCAATCTACTTCCCAAGTAATCCCTTGCAATGGTCCAACTCTAACCATGCTATTTGGTGTTAATCCTGTCTTATCTACACTGTACCCTTAATCAGGTATACCAGGTCTTGTTTCCTTAGTGTTAAGAACTTTCATGTTATGTAGCAGAAAGCCAGCTCTCCTGTCACCCTTCCCTTTTTTTTTGGGTGGTGAGCGGTGACCTCTATAGCAACTGCATTGTTTTAGCTCTTGCTTATGCTCACTTGGGGAGTTTCTCCCCGTTAGCAGTTCTGGTATCCCTTTCTCACTGTATGTGCCCTCTGTTTCACCATAGATTAAGGGTGATGCTTGCATGATGACCTTTCTGCTCTGCTGCTGTTTCAATGTGGTTGCCTTATTTTTTTTTTATTTTACTGTGTGTGTGTATATATATATGTGTTATGTGGAAAAATTCAATAAAAATTACTAACTGAAAGCAGTTAAGTGAGACTCACCAGGGAATGGTCTGACTACTCTGGGATGAGTAGTAATATTAATGATGCCACTAAAAGCAGAGGAACTAACCAGGAAATAATCTATATGAGACAAAGTTCTATGTGGCAGGGAATAATACATATACTGCCATTCTGAAGAGTGTAGAATGCGCCAGTTGTCCACTGCCACCGGACCTGACATGAGGTCCCTTAACGCCTTTTGGGCTGGGGTGAATCCTACTCGGCAACTGTTCAACCGATCTATGTCTGATTGGGGGGCTAAGTTCCAATCACCCCCAAGGACAGTCAGGATAGGTAAGTCGGAGACTAGTAGTGAAAGCAGGTGGTTAAAACAATTGGGTAAGTATGTGTTTGATCCATAAACCGAACCCACAATAATTGGGGATGATTCGAGGGTGCCTTGGAGAATAATAAAACATCCTGATGGATCCCACCATTCATGAGTCATTACAAATAGAACTGATTTAGGAAATAAAATAAGTGTACTTCCTTTTTAGAGGAGACTTCAGAACTGAAATCTGCCCCACCCAGAGCTGTCAGAAGAGGGAAATATCCTCTCTCTTTAAATGGGTCTCCTGCAAGCAAACAATGCTGGCCCTTAGGTGCTGGAGATGTTTTAGGACCATTAAATATTTCTTCTTTGTTCGGGCCCCCTTAATGTTCCAACTTATAAACTTATAAGGCCCCTCCATCCTTAAGGTGGTCTGTAGGTATTAGCTGTAAATCCTTAGAACCATGCATTCCCCCACCTATTAACCAGAGTAACCAAAAATGTCCCCAAAGCACAGCTATGTCCCTTCCCCCACTAACAGCCCTACTCAGTAGATAAGTCAAGTCAAAAATATAGAAAGAACCCCACTGAGACCCAAAACACATAAAGACCCCCATCCCCACCCCCTTCCTGTAAACCCCATAAAAGTATAAATTCTTGTAAGAAACAAGTAAACCCTCCCTCCCCATTTCCTAAAGCTAAATAGCAAACAATACAAATCCTGTCCCCGGTTCTAAAAACCTCACTTCTAATGTACCTCATCAGGTGAATGCTCCATCCAGCCACCCACATATAAGCATATCCATCTCCCTCCCCTTCCTCGCCACCCCACAGCAATATTAAACAAATTAACAGGTATACCAGCCAGTCCTAAATCTAAACATAAAACAACAACCAGGTTAATGATCTAAACGCATATGCTAGAATAAAAGTCTCTGGGTATAAACAATTCGGCTAGCTATAGATTTAAAAGTCCTTATGAATGATTTCCAGCTACCTTTGGGTAGTAAGAGCTCCTTATGGGGGAGGCTCGTTGATCTTATTGCTATGGTGCCAATCCGGAGATCTGTTGTAAACAGTCGAGCACTCCCAGCTCAGTTCTTATAATCTAAAGCAAGGGCACTTACCCCCAAACCTAGATAAAAGAGAAAAAGAAGAAGGTACCAGTCCCAAATGTAGACAAACACCGTTAAGCATATTAAGGTCCAGTGCAGCCCAGGATGATGAAAATCACCAGAGTTAAGTAATCCAGCCAGGTTCAAGTGAAGAGTTCTGGCAGTAGGTTTTTCTGATCCGAGGTCACCTGCGCTGGAGTGTCAAAGGTTTTCCATTGTTCAGCATGTTTCATCTGTAAGATAGCTGGATAGTGAACTCTGTAAGGTATCCCTGCCACAATCAACTTTGAGACAATGGGGTGAAACTGCTGCCTCTTGACCCTCACTGAATGTGGCAGACCTTGGGTTACTCTCAGGTGATGCCCCTCCCATTTCAACTCCTGGATATCTCTTATCTTAGTCAGGATCTGTTGTTTATCCTGAAAATTAAGCAGTTTTAAGATAAGGGGACGTGGAGGGGAACCTGCCAGGGGAAGGGATGCAGTGAACGATGGGCCTGCTCCACAACATATATGGTATTATGAGAAGAAGGGCCAGCCAGGTGCTCTCATAACTTTTGGACAAACTTAATTGAGTTTGGCCCTTCTTCCTTTTCGAGCAAACCAAACGGAATCAGGTTATTGCACCGCCCGCGCTCCTCAAGGTCCTCCAGTTTGTCTTCCATAATATGGAGTCTCTGGCACAGCAAATTAAAATCTGATTCCACTTCCCCCTCCACTTCTTGGTGGAAATGATGGTAGTTTCAGCATCGCTTATTCTTATGGTCAGACATTCAATAGAGGAACTCATCTTTCTTAGGTCCCCAGACATGTCAGCTACAGAAGACCTCATTTTTTTTTATTAGCGCGATCAAGCATTTCTCAGTAAGTGCCAAACTTGAGGTTGAGGGCTTGGTTGAGCTGGTTGCTTGATGCTTAGGCCTTTTAGAGGCCTTCTCTTTCTCGGGCGTCTGCAGTGGACTGTGGTGCAGTGGCAGGTTTTTCATCTCCGCTTCCATTTAGATCGCAGATGGCAACAACCCAACGGGAGCTGAGTAAGCAGGTAAGCGGTTGCGGCTGATTAAACCAAGAAATGGTAGCCAAACCCCAAAAAACTATTGGGATAGCAGGGAGCAATGGGGAGATGCAGCTCACAGCATGGCAGCCATCACATAACCCATGGGTGTACTCCTTTTTTATGGTACTCATTGTTAATGAGCTTTGTTGCTCAATTGGAATATGACCATGTTCATGTTCTTTCTTGTACTGATTAACAAGAATAAAAGATTTTACTACTTACTACTACAATATATATCTTTTATTCAGGGCTGTTGGAACCATTCTCCCATCTCCTATCTTTAGGAAAATGAACTGCTGGTTGCATTCCGTGCATTCCAGCACTGTAGAGTTGCTTTGTGATTTTTCTGGTACTCAGTAAAACTGCATGGAGTCAGTGAAAGCCACCCACTGTCTAGGCCTACTAACTCATGTCAGAACTGTTAGTAAGGGATAAAAAAACATACAATAAGTTAACTAACTGCTTCACCTGAGGGAGTGGCAATATAAGGAAGCTGTGTTCATGAATGTTGAGATCTTCAGATTGGCCCTTTTTATTATAGTACACTTTTGAGAGTTTTTTTTGTCTGAGATGAAACAATTATCGCGCCTCTGTTGATCCAGGTTTATCCTCAACTCTGTACAGGACCTGTTCTAAATCAGATCATCCACTCCTGAATAGTAATTTAAAAAAAAGTTCAAGTTAACATTGTAGCATGACCATGGACCCCCGATTTAATAAGTGCTACAACAATACCATAAAACTGGAGGTCTGGAAAATAATGAAAAGTAAAAAAAGGTTTAAGAAATACTCTCCAAAAGGACAAGCATTTTTATAATATTAATATTTTATTCTGGTTCCTTACTTTACTTGGTGCTTGGTAACATTCACAAAACCATATTTGCCAATGATCTTGATAGTGACTCCTGGATAATGAGAATGCCAGCATTAAAAATAAATACTGTTCAGAGAATTTAAACATTAAGTAAGTGCAGTTGGGTGTGTGGAGATAAGAGTGGGTGGGAGTGGGAAAGACAAGACAGCTGAAAGTTGAAGGCTTCCACACCGTTTATGTTCTTTTGTATCTCATCCATTCGTCTATGTGGACAATAATTATCAATTTTATCCTGCATTCTCTTTTCATGTATATGTTAACAGTCTTGTACAATTAACTTATTTAGAATTTGCGTGCTGTTATAGTTATATAGTTGAATATTCTTTCAGCTAGTCAGATTTCTAATGTCATTTTTCTGGGTTTTTTTCCCATCAGTAAATGGTGCCTGTGCATACAACTCTGATGCAAGTTAGTGTCAGAGTATGCAGGGTTAGTAGACCTTGGAGATTGCATAAAACAGCATAAAAGATCTATATTACAACTCTACGAGTAACTAAAAATACCTACACTATCCATGTTTTTTTTTTGTACTGTATGTATTTGTCTAGCTGGGCAATGATTATCAGTTTTGAACAGAATTTAATCTTTCTGTTTATGTTAAAAGGTTTGAACAATTAGCTTGTTTTCTTGTTGCCTAGATCCCACCAGCCTCCTGCATACACGCTCTCCTCTGCCCATTATGTCCCAGTGCTGTAAGTACTAAAAAAGAAATAACAGGAAATAAATAATAGTGTAATAAAGAAATTACCATAACTACAAGAAAACACTAAACAATAAATAAGTGCAGTCGGATGTGTGGAGGGGAAATGTCTCATGTTAAGAGGGGCAGGAGTGGGCGGGACACGGCAACTGAAAGTAAAATTTGTAAAAGTACAATATAAAGGCAATGAAACAGCAGAATACTGTACAGAACCAACATTCTCCTTCTACAACTTATATGAAGGGAGAGAGGATAGTAGAGGTATGCTGTTGAGGCATGCTGTTGAATACAGTACAGTGATGTACTATTCAAAGGGCACATTTTTTTTTTGTCTTAGCATCTCTCAGTATTGAACAGGGAGCTATAAGGAACACATGCTAAGGCTCTGAGTCTGTTTGTTACAAAGAGGAAGTACTTTACCGAATAAGCAAGGTAAAGAAGGAACTTACTGTATGCTGGCACATGCTTTACAACCTATTAACATTCTCACAAAAAGCATTGTTTTCTTTGCAACCATTTGGGGTCTCTGTCATCCTTCTGTCATTTCATAGCACCTTACCGCAACAGAAAAATAATGTTTGCATTTTTTTTTTACCTGCTAGATATATTGTTTTTAATCTTTGAAAGAAGCCCAGTCTGGTGTTGAAACATTGCTTTCAGATTGGCTTGTAACATATCAGTTAACCACAAACAACATGTTTATAAAATAATATTTCAGTTATTACTCATTGGAACATAATGAGTTTACATAGATTATGTGGAATTAGTAGTTTGGGTTTATTAGCTGTTTTGGACATCCTGCAATAGTTGTGGAGGGGTTGCTTTAAACAGGTCTCAAATTAACAATCAATGTGTGGTCTATTGAGCTACTGTAGCTCCAGTGTAGTGTCTCCATAGAAACTAGATTACAACACTTTAAATACATGGTAATATAAGGGTATTATTGGGGGGGGGGGGCAGCGGTGGTGGTAGGCAATCCAGCATTGCAATAAGAAAAACTGTAACTGACCTTCCTTTCTGATCTTTACAAATTAAACTTTCGTTCTTGTTTGTTTACCCATTTACTTGCTTGCTTACACCTGAGATACTTTATCGTCCAGTAGGTAGTTACTTGGGAATTCTTACGTTCTTCATTAAATGCCTGAGTAATGGAAACTAAAAGTGTCCTTACAACTGCATACGTGCCCACCTCACTAGTCAGCTTGCATTCCCCAAGGCATGCCACAGAAGCTGCTGCATTCTACAATTCTACAGTCTTATTCTTGTTACATAGCAGTTAACCACAAACAAGGGAGGACAGAACTGCTGAACTGAGTGTGTTTTTGAACTACCTAGGGCTGTTTAATGGCAGAAATGTAATATCAGAGACTAAGTGGCTAGAAGCATGCAGCCAGTACAACCCAAACAGATCTGACTTCCTTCCCTCCTCCCTCCTGGGACATATAGATGCAGCAACTGCATGCATCGGAATGTTATGAGGGAGACCAACATTTCTGGCAACCCAGGATATGATCAAATATATCAATCAGATCAGGAACTTTATAAACAGCTCCACCACAGGGCTTGTATACATGGCTGAATGAGTGTGGAGATTTTTACATTAGAAAAAAACATCAGAAGATTCAAGGTCTGAGCGTGTAAACACTTGGGGGACATAGAGAGAGAGAGGTAACCCTGACAATGGCCCATCTGAGCACATTGAACAAAGAGGCAGAAGGGGGCAAAGGATAACTAGCAAGGAGGCCAACACTGAGGCACCAGGGCTATATTAAATTCAACTACAGGGTGCTGATAGCTTTTGATGGGTAAACCTGCACCTTCACTTTTTCCCCTCTTTCTCTACAGTACCTTAGTATTTCTTTTCTTACTTTCTACTTCTCTGTTTTCACTTTTGCCTCTCACTTCCACCTTAAACTCTGCCTTTTCTGTAAAATACCTTTTACTTAATTTCTTTGCTTATCCCCTACCTCTTGTACTGTTTCTGTGCTCATGTCTCTGCGCTGGCTACTACTGTTTCCCCATACTAACCCATTTTCACCTTTTTTTTCTACAGGTCTGACAGGATGCTGATGATCTGTCCATCTGATGAGGATGGTTTCATGTTTATCCTTCCCTGTCTGTCTTATTTTCTTCTTAAAGAACTATGGATCCATTGTGACCCCCATCATTATTCTTATTTTACAAGTACAATTGCATGTCCAATTGGGACCCCATTCCAGGTTCTTCAGGGTGTAGGTAGGAGATCCCCTACTTATTAACTATGCTAAGTGGGTAAGCTGTCAATCACAACTCCCATTTCTGTCCAGTTAGGCCAAGGCTGAGAGAAGGGATGGGATCACTCTCATGGCAACTTCATGGGGGCCATAAAAATTTGAATGCATAGTGCCTCAGGGGAAAAGATCCTATTTTAAGTAAAATGTCTTTGGTACTAAGCATCTTCTGGTCAAAGCTAAAATAACTGTATACATTAACCTGATATGAGAAAACAAAAGCTGGATTACACCCACATGCTTGTTTCTCTATGTTCACTGGCCTAAAGCATCCACTCCTGCAAGCTGTTTTCCCCCTTATGGCCAGCACTGCAAATAAACATCCTAGTTCTTCCTCCTTTTAGAGAAAGGTTCACACTGGGGTCCATAAGGAAGCTAATAGCCTTGAAGTGATGCTTCTGGCTAGTGAGCATATGAAAACAGGCTTGTACATCCAGTACAGGGTTTTGTGTTTTTTCTCATATCTGGTTAATGCATGGCAGCTGTTTTGGTTCTGACCAGAGTTTGTTTATGTAACTGTGGGGTGGTGGCAGGTTAATTTGTAAACAAACAAATATGAATTTCCTGTGTCGACAGACTGATGCACTTGTAGCATAGTAAATAATGTAAACACTGCTGCAATTTTTATTATATTTATTTAAAAGGTAAATTGACTGGGTCAAATGAAAGCCGTTTTCAGCAATACAATTTAAGACATGGATTTGCAAGTTGGAAAGTCATACATGTAGGCCATCATATATGATTTCAAAAAACGCGCAGAAGCATTCATATTATGTTAAGACAGTAATCCATTCAGAAGACTTGAACTATACCAGGAATAAGGACCTTCACCTACTTTGAATGTGGAAGCTTTCTCTAGCTATCTTTTACGGGATTGTACCCTTGTTCAGTGTTTTATAGTGGTACAGTAGCATCGCTATAATGAGGAGTGAGAAGGCACTTTAATGTTACATTGTGATTTTCAGTCACTTGTATCGCAGTCATTTTTCAGCAGAATCATGAAATCTTTAAAAGCATGATACTGCATCCCAGTATCTCATGGTGTAGTAAGTTGATGAAATTTAGTAAAGCACTTTTTTTTTGATGGATCTTAGTAAAAAGCATTACATATATCCAATTTGTCTCTGATAAGGGCAATTCACAGATTCTCTAACTGCCACTTTCACAAATGCATATTTGGCACTTTCTTAAAAGCACATTCTATCTAACTCCATCTGAGAAAGTACATCAGTGAAAGTGGCAGTTACCAACAAATAAAAATTGGGAAGTTAAAAAGTAAGTAGGATTGTCATATGGATGGCCAGAACTAGATGAATGCCAAAATTTACATAAAGACAATATTTATTGATTTATTTATTTAAAATGTGGTAATCAGGAGAGGCACATTGGACCAAGGCTCATTTCCAGGTACAATGTGGGGGAAAGGGAACTGAACAAACAAGCACAGTCAATGGAAAAAGTGCAATCTACAATGTATAAGCACAAATGAATTACCAGGATTACTAAACAGCAGTATCCAAGTTATTGCAAGAGGGAAAGTGAAAATCTCTCAAGAATTTACAATACTGCATCAAATTTTCAGTGTACAGTATACAGAGATAGAAGGTGGGAGGAGTGCTGAGTATACAGTAAAGTAATTGACAGGTTATAGCAAAAACAGGAAGAGGGGAGTAGGAATAACTCCTGTTAGGACAGAGAAGAAGACAACAGGAGTAAATTAGGAAAGTAGGGGTCAAAGCACAAACTAGACAGGACCAGTGCAGAAGCAAGAGGGGGCAAAGAGAGGTCTGAATTAATGTTTGAGAGTTAAAACATAAAAAAAGTGATGATCAAAAATGTTTTCATGGAGTTTAATTTGGTGAGTATACACAGTTCATGGTTTTCATGAAATGGGCTTGTGTGCCAAGATACCTTGTGTAATAACAGCCTCCTCTCCTTCTGATACTGCAAGCACAAACCAGGCATCAGGTCTATCTCTTTAAAAAGAAAAATAACTTTTGGGGTCACCAGGTGCAAAACCCTGGTGATTCACTGTCTCCACCACCCCCCAAGTCTGACATAGGGTAACCTATCCTAGTGTCAGGTCTAATTTAAAACACAAACTCTGGTCAGTGCTGATGTGGCTGTGGAGAGCTTTTAAGAGTGGCAAAAGCATTAAGAAAAGAATATGCAGTGCTGTCACTGCACTGGAGTCAGTCTGCCACCTACTGAAGGATGGGTTGTAGCATAGCTGAAGCAGCTACAGAAAGAGAAGGTGATGATGTGACTCATGTCTGTATAAGACACTCATGAGATCACACCTGGAATATTACATCCAAATCTGGAGACCCTATCTTAAAAAACATAGACAAGGTGGAGGCGGTGCAGTGGAAGGCAGCTACAATGGTACAGGGAATATGGGATACAATCTATGAGGAAAGACTATCTGAGTTTATATTTAAAATATTTATTTCATTTGGGAAAAGAATTTAAACCATTTTAAATATTGGAATTTTACAAGGTATGCCAACTGAGATTCGATATATGATATATATGATATGGGGATGGAGAAAGAATCTCAGATTTAGAAGTGGGTAGCCATCTGGGAACAAGTGACCACCAAACAGTGTGGTTCATGATAAACACAGCCATACAATCAAGCCATACAAAAGCAAGAGTACTGGACTTTAGGAGGGCTGACTTTGGGAAAATGAGAGAGTGCCTCAGAAAAGTACTAGCAAACAGGCAAGAAGGAGGGGTGAAGGAACAATGGGGAGTGATCAAAACAGCCATCACAGAGGCAACAAGCCTTTGTGTAAAACAAATCAATAAAACACAATGAAGGAAAAAACCCGTTATGGTTCTCAAAAGAGGTGTCAGGAAGGTTAGAAGAAAGGACAGCATTCAGAAATATAAGGAAACACAGAAGGAGCAGGACAGAGAACTTTATCAGTTAAAGCAGAAAGAGGCTGGGAAGGCAGTCAGAATAGCAAATGCCCAAACCGAGGAAAGGATAGCCAATTCTGTTAAGAAGGGGGATAAGACCTTTTATAGGTACATTAGGGTGAAGAAAGACCAAAGGAGGGATACTGAAGCTTAATAAAGGGGGGAATGTGGGTAGAGGGTGACAGTGAAAAGCAGGGATACTGAACAGAATATTTCTGCTCAGTATTCACAAAGGAAGAGGAGGGTTACCTAAACCAAACAAGAGAAACACTCTGAAGATGGGGGTCGATAACAGTCCATTTACAGAAGAAAGGGTTCTGAAAGAACTAATAAAATTGAAGGTGGACAAAGCAATGGGGCCTGATGGGGTTCACTCAAGAATTCTAAAAGAACTAAGGGTAGAACTAGTGACACCGCTGACTACTCTGTTTAACAAATCATGGCAGGATGGGGTGGTACCCGAGGACTGGAGGAGGGCAGATGTGATTCCTCTTCACAAAAGTGGGCGCAGGACAGAGGCAGGAAACTACAGACCAGTTAGTTTGACCTCAGTGGTAGGGAAAATGATGGCATCACTTCTGAAGGAAAGAATTGTTGAGTACCTAGAGGCCAGTGGGGCACAGGACCCAAGGCAGCATGGATTCACAACGGGAAGGTCATGTCAGACGAATCTAATAGATTTCTTTGACTGGGTTACCAAAGTAGTAGACCAGGGAGGGGCTGTGGACATGGCCTACCTAGATTTTAGCAAGGCATTTGATACAGTCCCACACAAAAGATTAATACACAAGATAGCCATTCATGGAGTGGGTCCCAAGGTGGTAGCCTGGATAAAAAATTGCCTAGACAACAGGACTCAAAGGGTAGTAGTAAATGGAGTACACAGTGACGAAAGGAGGGTTACTAGCGGGGTACCGCAGGGTTCAGTACTGGGACCGGTCCTTTTTAATGTCTTTATAAGTGACATTGCAGAGGAACTGGAAGGAAAAGTATGTCTCTTTGCAGATGACACAAAGATCTGCAACAGGGTTGATACACAAGATGGAGTGGAAAGGATGAGAAGGGACTTGACAAGGTTGGAGGAATGGTCAAATGTATGGCAGCTCAGCTTCAATGCAAAGAAGTGCAAGGTAATGCACATGGGAAACAAAAACCCAGGGGAAGCGTACACAATGGGGGTGAGATACTGACAACAGTAAAAATAGAAAGGGACCTGGGGGTAATTATATCAGATGACCTAAAGGTGGGCAAGCAATGTGAGAAGGCAGTAAGGAAGGCTGGGGGGATACTGGGATGCATAGGAAGAAGCATCAATAGTAGAAAACAGGAAGTTGTTATCCCTCTGTACAGACAGTTGGTGAGACCCCATCTGGAGTACTGTGTGCAGTTCTGGAGACCCCATCTCCACAAAGACATAGACAGAGTGGAGGCTGTCCAGAGGAGGGCAACCAGAATGGTGCAGGGTTTGCACCAGAAGACATATAAAGAAAGACTAAAGGAGCTTAATATGTATACCCTTGAGGAAAGAAGGGAGAGAGGGGACATGATAGAAACTTTCAAGTACCTCAAGGGAATTAACAAAGTCCAAGAGGGTAGCATCTTCCAGAAAAAGAGATGTGCAAGAACAAGGGGGCACAATTTGAAGATAGAAGGGACGGCTTAGAGGTAATGTGAGGAAGTATTTTTTCACTGAGAGGGTTGTGGATGCATGGAACAGCCTCCCTGAGGAGGTCATGGGATCAAGAACAGTGGGGGACTTCAAGAATGCATGGGACACGCATAAGGCAGTCCTAGTGGGGGGTAGGAGGAAGTAAGCTGTTGGTTAACTAGGATCTGCAGCTTATCTGTTAGGTAGAAAAATGGGCAGACTAGGTGGGCCAAGCAGTCCTTATCTGCCGTCAAATTCTATGTTTCTATGTTTATTCTGTAAAATATCACTTACAGTGTGATCATGCTTTTACCCATTATTTCTAATGAATTTGAACAATGCAGATCTGTTGAGAGGCAGTTCCAATGTGCTCTTCCTTTTGCAGATTTTTACATTGTGTTTTCCTAGAATATGCCTGATGATTGTTATATACTGTATTTAGCCTGAATGACTCACAGAAGATGTGGCATCTTATTTTCAGTGGGCTGCTACATCTACGCAATATTATGCTGCACTGTGTAAAATTGGAACACATTGAAAACAATATTTTACATCTGGACTAGGTTTTCCTGAATACATACATTATAAACATGGTAAAATCATGACCCCACTGAAAACAAGATATTGCATCTAAGCTGGGACATTCTGAGTAAATACAGTGCAAAAATGTGTAAAATGAAGATCCCTAGAATCCCTATGAGAATGAGATGTAGCATTTCCCCTGTGCTATACAGGATACAAAATATAGGATAAGAAATATTTAAAGGAAAGCTACTGTAAACTGAACGTCATTGTGTTCCACATAACCAAGACTGACATAAACAAACAATTTCTTTATTGTTTTTGTAACCCCATTGTTCCCAGGGGTTTCTGGTCACATAGATTTTCCCCAGAGGGTTAGGGGGATAGACAGGCTGTGGTCCTGACCAGCCATAGGGACTGCAGTACTGGTCTAATAGGGCTATGCTCTGGACAGTTCTTCCAGGACCACTGGTTACCATAGTAAAATTGTAGTGTAGGGGCTGATGCATCAGCCAATGGCCTCTGGGCCCTTAGTGTTGTCTGCCTGTGCCTGGCACATGGTAGGGGAGAAGGTAGCACTACCTCCCCATAGTCAACACATAGGGTAGGATGGCCTAGGGCTGGGTAAATAATGACTGCTGGACAGTCATTTTCCTAGCTGAGGGTGGGTGTAACCCCCTTGTTCTCAGGGGTTACTAGAATCCCACTTAGAACCAGTGGCAGGCAGGGAAAGGCAGCTTGTGAGATGCCAGTTAAATGGGTTTCACACTGTCTCACTCTGTTTTCAGTTTCGTGATGATGTCACCATAGAATTCTCGCAGCAGCATACGCCACAATGGAATGCTAGCTGCAGGGGGTTAGCAGTAGAACTTTGGGGAATTCAAGTCAGTCTTCAGGGAGCAGCCTGTGAGGAGACTCAAGAGAGAGAGGAGTGCTGCAGTGTGCAGCTCCTCAGAGCCTAGCTCTGATATAGAGCAACCTGAGAGAAGAAGGGGTTGTCTGTTTGCACCCTAGAGAGGAACACAGAAGAGATCAGAAGAAAGTGGTAGAGACCATTTCTAGAGTTGTTCCAGTTCCCCATCCCCGGAGGGATGGGGGAATTCCAGGAATTCAGGGGCAATCCCCTGTGCCAGCCTGGAGTGGGAGAAGCTGCCTGAGAGTCGATTTGTTTGGAAGTACGTGAGACATTTGTGGGAAGATGCCCTGGGGCACCTGCATACCTTTGGTGAGTTCTACTTTGATATAGAGACAATGTTCACTGAGACAGAGTTTAGAGAAAAGTGTCTGCCTACTGTGGGATCAAAGGAAGACCTGCCAAGTACAGAACTTTTAGTTTGTGTATTGCTTAGAAGCATCTGCAACAGTGGGGGTCTAGGGTAAAAACATAGCCACTTACAGAACTTTTAAAGCCAGGACACCTTCAGAATGGAATGTAGAATTTTAAATGTGCTAAACATTTCGAGAGAGCATCTACTGTACAACCAGTAGTTCAAAGAAAGGTGTTGTAACCAAATGAATGGAAAAGTATAGATTTGGGAGCAGAAGGTGGGAGATTCCTCATCTGGAGTAACCAGGTCTACCTCTTTGGGTTCAGTTTGGGCACCTATGGTTTTCTCTTGGGCACTTGGCCAGTGCCTGAAGAAAGCACCCAGACATGGGATTTTGGATTTTTCCTGAGAGCTAGAAAGTGCTCATGGGTGGTTTAGGGAGCCACTCTCAATCTCCATCTCATATGGAATAGTGTCCTAGTACTGGCTGGGGTGCCAAGTCAAAGAAACTAAGAGAAGTGTACCAGTTTGGGTCATGTATGCCCAGAGTCGTTCAGAACCTCAGGGTTTGATTTTGAGGAAGCGTGCTCTGGACCTCTGTACTCTGCACTACCAGCGAGTGTAGCCCTGTGGGGGTCCATCTTTGCTTTGTTATTCCCTGTGCTATGTGAATAAAAGCCACACTCTGGAATCCCATTCCTGGTTTGGACATTTCAGTTATTACTTCCAGTGTTCGGATTTACTTGGGTGCCTCTGACAAGAAGTACAAACCTAGCACAATGCTGAGCAAACACTTTCTCCTGGGGACTTAGGTTGTTGGCCATGCTAAATGGTCCCCCCAGGTGAGAGCCAGGTAGTTGCCACACTGGGTTTGCCTGTCTGAGGTATGGCAGGCTCCATA
Organism: Neoceratodus forsteri; assembly: GCA_016271365.2. Classification (NCBI taxonomy): domain Eukaryota; kingdom Metazoa; phylum Chordata; order Ceratodontiformes; family Ceratodontidae; genus Neoceratodus; species Neoceratodus forsteri. The sequence continues at coordinate 160,949,795 of CM057453.1, forward strand.
GTAGAAGTAATGGGTACACAGAATCTGTAACATAGATAATTTGTAGTGACTAACCCCACCACTCTTGGTGGTGCCTAGATGTGAAAGAAGCAGCCCTGTTGACAGAGAAAAAAGGGGGGCCAGTGGGGGAGGTTACAAAATGGAGGCACCGCTAAGGATTTGTTTTGGATTTTGGGAGAAAGCACCAGAAAGGTTTGCTCAGATTATGGCTAGCATTTTGTCTGTCTGGCAGTAGGTAGCCCAAAACACTGGAAGCATTGCCATCCAAATGTGCCACTGTGTGCTGCTGTAATTGTGCCACCAGTTTACAAAGGAGCAGTAAAGCCAGACTGTGTATGCCCCATGTCCTTCATCAAATATAATGTTTGCCATGTTTTAAATTTCAAGTTGTGGCAAGAAAAAGTATGAAAAAACTGTGGGAAACAAAGAGTGATTTGTGCCCTAGAAGTTTAAAGTGCTTGTTGTGTGGACTGGGGGAGTCGCTAAGGAAAGTGCCATGAAAAATGGATAAAATGGTGCTCACTCCAAGGAGTTATAGTTGAAAAGAAAAAAGTTGCTTTGCAGTTTAAATTTTGCCTGCTAGACGATCGCCGTGGAGGAGAAGAGCACGAGAAGAGAGAGAGAGGCTCATGTGCATGGCATCGAGTGATTGGTGAAACTGCAATCAGTCCTGCTCCCAAGCCAGCTTCTGAGTGCTGCACAGTGTTTGAGAGGGAGAAAGAGAGAGTGGTGTATGAGCTGGTTTGCCAGGAAGAGCATCGCGGTCACTGAAAACATTGTAAAAGTAATAAAATCAGACTTTTCTGTTTAAAATAGGGCTCAACCTGCATTTCGATCGACTGGGAAGAAAGTGTGGTGTTCCTAGGGACAATCAGCAGGACTGTCAGCCAGCTTCAATCCAGAGGCCTCCAGGATTGGCTGTAGGCTAAAATTTCCATCACAAATCCAGCTACTGATTCAGTGAGTACCATCCAGAGAAACAGCTCAAACTGTGTGTGATTTTTTCTAAAACTAGCTGAATCTGTATGTAAACAGTGTGATCGTTTTTGCAAAGAAGGACTGTGTAAAGTGAATCAAGCTAGCAAGAATTCTGAGCATTACATTGTGAGCATAATTATGGGTTCAGCAACAGTGTGATTTTCTGAGCAAAGTGAGAGGCTGTGGGTTGTATGAAAGATGCAACAAAACAGGCAATCCTATGCATGAAATACTGTGGCGTTAGGGACTTTAAGAAAGAACAAGTGATTTAAAGTGAATGAAAAGTCCAGAAAAAATCATATAGATGTGCTGAGCAAGAAAAACAGTGCAGTCTGAGCAGTCTAAGTGAACTTTATCAGTAAAGTGTGTAAATCGGATGCACAGTGGCTTGAGTCAGAAACGAATGTTGATGCACCAGGAGTGCTGCCACTGTCATGACAGGGTGGGGTAGTAAAATAAACACAGCAGCAGGGGAGCCATTTTGTAAGACTTTTTCAACCAAAGTGAGATCTAAGATAACAGTGAACTTTTGTTTTTTCTCTGCAGTCATGACATTGGGATCATCCCGCTACCCGTATCACGCCCAGGCTCTGATAGTGGAAGAAGTTAAAAAGTTGAAAGACATTGAGATATGTTGCTACGGGGGACATCTTCCTCCTCATGTGGCGATTCCTGGATATCCATATAGTGTGCATAATGTGCCTAAAGGCTGGAAGGGATGTCTTCATGGTTCCTCACTGTTCTGGGTGCCTAGAGAAACATGGACTGATTAATGCACCCAAGATTCGCTTCGTTCCCTCGTGGAAAAAGCTTCAAGATTCTGCAAGTGGCAGCACACAGCACCAGGTGGAGCCTGTTGGGGAAGCCCAACAGAGTGTGGCACAAAGGAAGAGGGAGTGGATGTACCAGCAGAGCAAAGTAGTGCTGATGTCTCTGAGTCCGGGTTACAGACAGACAGTGAAGAGGGAGCATCAGCAGATCTATGGAAAGAGGGGCCAAGCTCTAGTCTAACAGGAGAAGATGAGATGAGAGAGACTCTTGAATGGGAGGTGTCAACCTCCATGCCAAGTGAAGAGTAGATAGTCTCAAGAGTGAGGATGACTGCTCACTCCTGGGCCCAGATCCTCAGTGAGGAAGAGGAGGAGGGAGAAACCTATGTGGCCTTATGATGATGGTGCTAGTCCACTGCCTTGGGGTCTTGACTTGGAGGAGCAAAAAGAAGGAGAGATTTGTGACCCCACAGGCCTGTCCCCACAAGGAGGAGTCAGAGATCCATTTTACATTGCATTGAGCATGCATCACTGGCAGAACCAGGACTGGCTGCCCCCAAGCCAGGCCAGAGGTCTTAAGTTCACCAAGTGTAGTAAAGAGGAAAGACTGGTTTGTAGGAAGGTGAATGAGATCTTTTGGGATATCCTTTCCTACCTTTCCTCAGAGAGTCTGGGAGGAGATAGAGAGAAACAGGAAATCCTGGATAGTGCAAGAAGCAACAAAATACATGCATCCAGGTGCAAGTCAATTTGTCAGAGATAGAGTAATTAAAGAAAAATTCAAATACTGGAAAGTGGGCAGGACACTGTTCATAGACACTATATGGACCGTGGATAGAAAGAGCATGAAACCTTCTACAATGTGAATTAAGAGCACCCAGATGGGGTAATAATTCTCGCACTTGCCCCATTGTGGTACTTCCCTCAATGCCACCAACTCCCTGCAAATGCACCCATGCCTACCAAGTGGAAAGCACAGCAGTGGTAGCCAGTGCTGCCATCCAGCCATTGTTGTACCATGTTGTTCCACCAGTCTGGTGTTCCAGGATCCAAAGGTGCCTCCAGATTCATCAGCCTTGCAGCGTGCCTTCTAGATTCCATCACCTGGCCTTCCAGATGACATCATGCAGAGAGAACGCCAACCCAGCTGTTTCCTGATTCATCACCAGGGATTTCGGATGACTTCAGACCAGCGCTTTTTTCCTGTTCCAAGGTTTCATCTCCAAAATGACATCAGCACATCAGTTTCCAGATGTGCCATCCTGTCATTTCAGGAAGATTTCCACACAGCTGTATTTGAAAAATGTTGCCAGGGAGAGTCTTCAGCTTGAGATCCAGATGCCGTACCTTTTTCGTTCTTCAAGGGACTGGTAAGTCCAGACTTTTCTTATGTTATTGACATTGCAATGCACACCTTACACCTGGCAGACCACAGACTGTTTGAACTATCCACAAAGCCTCTCCCCTTTGGGACTACAGTCCTCAAGAACTGTGCTTCAACGGGCTCTGGCTCAGGAGTGACTCATTCTTGGACTTGCCTTCGGGCACTGTTGTCACTAGTTGGGACATTTAGGTCATTCCATCCCCCAAAATGTGTATTGTAAATAATATTAATGTTTTTCTACTGTTTTCCACTGTTCTCTACTTTTCTAAAAAATATTTTTTGGGATTCTCCAGTGTTTTGATGGTAAGGGTTATGATAGTTTACTGTGTTTGCAGATTAGAGGTGTGTTTTTGGTTTTCTCTTTCAGGTAGTTTCTGATGAAGACAGAAGAGAAGACAAGAAGAGGAGTGGAGGGACTGATCGGAGTTCCTCATGTGCTTTAAAGTACTGTGTTTAAAGTACAGTGTTGTTATTAACAAGTGTTAACTTTTCCTTCCACAGGTGTAGTTGTGGGGGAAGTGTGGGAGTGTAATGCTTAAATGAAGTGTTTGCCCCTTGGTTTGGTTTGCAGGTGTCCAAGGATGGGGGGAAATTCTCCTGTTTTGGGTAATTGTGTTTCTGGTCACATAGGTTTTCCCCTGAGGGTTAGGGGGATAGACAGGCTGTGGTCCTGACCTGCCATCGGGACTGCAGTACTGGTCTATTAGGGCTATGCTCTGGACAGTTCTTCCAGGGCCACTGGTTACCATAGTAAAATTGTAATGTAGGGGCTGATGCATCAGCCAATGGCCTCTGGGCCCTTAGTGTTGTCTGCCTGTGCCTGCCACATGGTAGGGAAGAAGGTAGCGCTACCTCCCCATAGTCAACACATAGGGTAGGATGGCCTAGGGCGGGGAAAATAATGACTGCTGGGCAGTCATTTTCCTGGCAAAGGGTGGGTGTAACCCCCTTGTTCCCAGGGGTTACTAGAATCCCACTTAGAACCAGTGGCAGGCTGGGAAAGGCAGCTTGTGAGATGCCAGTTAAATTGGTTTCACATTGTCTCACTCTGTTTTCAGTTTCAGATGAGCAGGAGTGATGATGTCACCATAGATTTCTCACAGCAGCATAAGCCACAATGGAATGCTAGCTGCAGGGGGTTAGCAGTAGAACTTTGGGGAATTCAAGTCAGTCTTCAGGGAGCAGTCTGTGGGGAGACTTGAGAGAGAGAGGAGTGTTGCAGTGTGCAGCTCCTCAGAGCCTAGCTCTTATATAGAGCTACCTGAGAGAAGAAGGGGTTGCGTGTTCTCACCCTAGAGAGGAACACAGAAGAGACCAAAAGAATGTGGTAGAGGCTGTTCTAGAGCTGTTCCAGTGCCCCATCCCCGGAGGGATTGAGGGGGAATTTCAGGAATTCATGGGCAATCCCCTGTGCCAGCCTGGAGTGGGAGAAGCTACCTGAGAGTTGATTTGTTTTTGAGTACGTGAGACATTTGTGGGAAGACACCCTGGGGCACCTGCATACCTTTGGTGAGTTCTACTGTGATACAGAGACAGTGTTCACTGAGTCAGAGTTTAGAGTAAAAGTGTCTGCCTACTGTGGGGTCAAAGGAACACTTGCCAAGTACAGAACTTTTAGTTTGTGTATTGCTTAGAAGCATCTGCAACAGTGGGGTCTAGGGTAAAGACATAGCCACTTACAGAACTTTTAAATTCAGGACACCTCCTGAGTGAAATGTAGAATGTTAAATGTGCTAAACATTTCGAGACAGCATCTACAACCAGTAGTTCAAAGAAAGGTGTTGTAACCAAATGAATGGCCAAGTATAGATTTAGGAGCAAGAGGTGGGAGCCCCCCCCCATCTGGAGTAACCAGGTTTACCTCTCCGGGTTCAGTTTGGGCACTTGTGGTTTTCTGTCTGGCAGCTGGCCAGTGTCTGAAGAATGCACCCAGATGTGGGATTTTGGATTTTCCTTGAGAGCTAGATAGTGCTCATGAGTGGTTTAGGGAGCCATCATCAACCTTCATGCCACATGAAAATGTGTCCTAGTACTGGCCAGGATGCCAAGTCAAGGAAACCAAGAGAAGCATACCAGTTTGGGTCATGTGTGTCCAGAGTCATTCAGAACCTGAGGTTTCGATTGTGAGGAATTGTGCTCTGTACCTCTGTAATCTGCATTATCAGCAAGTGTAGTCCTGTGGGGGTCCATCTTTGCTTTGCTATTCTCTGTGTTGTGTGAATAAATGCCACACTCTAGAATCCCATTCCAGGTTTGGACAGATCTGTTATTGCTTCCAGCGTCCATATTTACTTGAGTGCCCCTGACCAGAAGTACAAACCTAGCACAATGCTGAGCAAATATTTTCTCCCAGGGACTCAGGTTGCTGGCCATGCTAAATGGTCCCCTCAGGTGTGAGCCAGGTAGTTGCCACACTGGGTTTGCCTGTCTGAGGTATGGCAGGCTTCGTAGTAGAAGTAATGGATCCACAGAATCTGTAACAGAGATAATTTGTAGTGACTACCCCCACCCCTCTCAGTGGCATCTAGATGTGAGAGGAGCAGCTCTGCGGACAGACAAAAAAGGGGATCCAATGGGGGGAGGTTACATTTTATAACAAATTAGATGGCAGTATTTATTTTGAATGTTCTGGCCATGAGGATAGTGTGTACTGTGTGTGTGTGGGAGTGTATGTGTGAGTGTGTGTGTGTGTGTGCATTTCCTGTATATAATAAACTATGTCTGAGACAGTGTTTATCAGATAGTGTCTTAAGAGGTTAAAAAAGCATTGAATCTCAACTGGCATATCCTCTAAAATATCACTTACTCTGTGGTCATGCTTTTACCCATTACGTCTAATAAATTTGCACAATGTAGATCAGCTGAAAGGCAGTTTCAATGCAGACTTCATTTTACACATTTTTACAATGTGTTTTCCTGGAATATGCCTGCTGATTGCTATATACTGTATTTAGCCATGGACATGGCCTACGTAGACTTTAGCAAGGCATTTGACACAGTCCCACACAAAATATTAATAGTCGTATTAACAAGCCTGGGATTGCGTCCCAGGGTGGTAGCCTGGGTAAAACATTGGCTGGACAACAGAACACAGAAGGTAATTGTAAATGGAGTCCACTCTGAAGAAAGAGAGGTTACTAGTGGGGTACTCAAGGTTCAGTACTGGGTCCAGTCCTTTTTAATGTCTTTATAAGTGACACTGCAGGGGGACTGGAAGGAAAAGTATGCCTCTTTGCAGATGACACAAAGATCTGCAACAGGCTTGATACACAAGGAGGCATGCAAAGGATGAGAAGGGACTTGGCAAGGTTGGAGGAATGGTCAGAAGTATGGCAGCCTGGATTCAATGCAAACAAGTGCTAAATAATAAACCTGGAAAACAAGAACCCAGGGGAAGATTACACAATGCGGGGGTAGTAACAACAACAAAAATGGAAAGGGACCAGGGGTAATCATATCAGATGACCTTAAAGTTAGCAAGCAATGTGAGAAGGCAGTAGAGAGGGCTGGGACAATACTGGATGTATAGTTAGAGGCATCACCAGTGAAAACAGGAAGTTGTTATCCCTCTGTAGAGACAGTTGGTGAGACCCCATCTGGAGTACTGTGTCCAGTTCTGGTGACCCCATCTCCGCAAGGACATAGACAGGATAGAGTCAGTCCAGAGGAGGGCAACTGGAATTGTGCAGGGCCTGCAAGAGAAGCCATATGAGGAGAGACTAAAGGAGCTTAATATGTATACTCTTGAGGAAAGGAGGGAGAGGGGGGACATGATAGAAACTTTTAAGTACCTCAGCAGTATCAACAAAGTCCAAGAGGGTAGCATCTTTCAGAAAAAGAGATGTGCAAGAACAAGGGGCCACAATTTGAAGATAGAGGGAGAGCAGTTCTGGAGCAATGTGAGGAAGTATTTTTTCATAGAGAGGGTGGTGGACACATGGAACAGCCTTCCTTGGGTGGTTGTGGGGTCTAAAACTGTGGGAGAATTCAAGAATGCATTGGACTGTCATAAGGCAATTTTTGTGGGTGGTAGGAAGAAATAGGCTGTTGGTTAACTAGGATCTGCAGCTTATCCTGTAGGTAGGGAAATTGGCCAACTAGGTGGGCCAAGTGGTCCTTATCTGCCGTCAAAGTCTATGTTTCTATGTTTCTAGCCAGGATAGTTCATAGGTGATTTGGCATCTTATTTTCAGTGGGGCTACACCTACACAATATTATGCTGCATTGTGTAAAATCAGAACATGCTCTAAACAATATTTTGCATCTGAACTAGGCTACCAAAAATAAATACATTTTAAACATGATAAAATCATGACCCCACTGAAAACAAAATATTGCATCTAATCTGGGATATCCTGAGTAAATACAGTGCATAAAAAGTGTAAAATGAAGATCCCTATGAAAATGAGATATAGCATCTTCCTTGTGCTATCCAGGATACAAAATATAGGATAAGAAATATTTAAAGGAAATCTACTGAAAACTGAACTTTACTGTGTTCCACATAACCAAGGCTGACATAAACAAACATTTTTTTTATTGTTTTATAACACATTAGATTGCAGTATTTATTTTGAATGTTGTAGCCATGAGGATGGTGTGTACAGTATATATATATATATATATATATGTGTGCGTGTGTGTGTGTGTTTGCTCTATATAATAAACCATGTCTGAGACATTTCTTATCAGATAGTGTCTTAAGAGGTTAGAAAAAATGGTGTAAATCTTTTTTTGGAGATTCCTTGCTGAAAAAAGGTGACATTTATGAAGTATGAATGTTTCTTGAAAGAGAATACCCTGCCTGACTGAAGCTAGTAGCAAGAAAATGTTTAAATGCTAAGTATTTAAATATGCAGGTTGTTGCATTTTGAAGGGGTCAAACAAATCTCAGTTTAATAGGCAACCATTATTTAACAAGCTATTTCAGTTTCCTAATGGTCCTCTGATAAGCAGCTTGGAGTTCTGTCTACAACATTCTAAACAGAAGGAAGGGAGTATTTAACTGGCATAGTGATTAACTGTTATGGAAGGATACACTGAAAAGTACTAAAAATGTGTTCCATGGTATACCAGTTTCTTCTAGCTAAAGCAAGATGACTGTGGTTTCCGTTCGCAGTCATAAAAATAACTCTGAGTTCTCTAACTGGTTTAAATATCAGATGGCAATATTCAGTGTTATGGATTATTGGAAATATGTGTTTTTTTACAAGATAGTGTGGGCAGGTGGTTTCCAGTTTTGGCTGTGAACACCTTTTCATCACATTACAGAATATAGGTTCTTTAACCTTAGAGAATTAATTTTTTTTTTTGCATTTTAGCAATACCAGAGATAGTAATCTAAAGTAGCCCTCCTTTATTTTAAGCTAACTGTTATTTCAGTGATAGAATCTGATGTTATGTAAAAATGTGTAGAATATACAGTAAATGACATAACTTGTTAAGTACATGTTGAGTGTTTTTTTTTTTAATGCCGATTTATGCATTTTCTTTTAGAGTTCTGAGTGACCTCCATATTTTGGCGGTAGCATCACTACTATCAACTGGAAAGCTGAAGGAAGACGTGTACCTATGATCCTCGACTTTTAATATACTGTGCTGGCATTAGAAATATAGGAATCCATCTATTGTAATTTATAGAGTACTGTATGTTGACAGTGGATCCAATAATCTGCTGTAATATTTTTATCTACTATGTAATAATAACTGGTGACCCCCATTATCAACCCATTTTCGAATACTGTACAAAGTTGTATCAACCACTTTTACAGTCTCGTGCTAAGAAGCCTGCAGCACTTGCATTCCAGACTAATTAAACAGATTGTGGGACTACGAGACAGTTCTCCAACCATAGATTCAAACTCACAGCACAACCTCCATTTAAAAAGAAATGTACAGATCCAAATGAGAAAGTGTAATCATTTAAAATGAAGTATTTACCAGCTGAAAATCTCTCCACTAAGAGCGTACTTTCCTCAACTAACCCTTATCGTTTCGGCAGCCGGCATGAACATTCACCTCGTTTCCGCAGCAACTGTAATGACCCCGACCCATCAAGATGATGAAACAACACACACTGAAGCCAAAGGAATTGGGCAAATGATTTAAATTAAAAAAAAAAAATTTCTAGTTGTTTGATATATTTTTTTTTACTTCATTGCTACGATTGTGATTTACTTGATCCATCAACTTTACCCAATTCGAACCCATGACCATAAGGTAATTTAGTCTTTTTGCACCAGTTATTATAAAAAATAAAACATATGCAGTGGGTTGACATGCCTTTTTTTTCACAACCTTGGTGTGTAATCATAGTGAAACCTATTGAGCTTCGCTCATGAGTTTTCTCTGTTATCACACAGTGTGGGTGTGAAAAAAAATGCATATCAACCTACTACATATGCATTATTCTCTATTTATCACTTGTACTTGTTTTGCTCAAATGGGGTATGGTGTGGGGTATTCAGACATGAGTGAAATGAAGTCTTGGCCGGGACTGTGATTATACTATTTAACCTTGTTTTTGGTTTGAATCCCCTAACCTCTGATGAAGCACCAGGTGATTAGTGCGAAAAGTTAGGTCAGTTGATGCTACAGCATCAAACTGTGGTTGGTGACTGCACCTCATTTACAGATGCATGTTTTGCACTGAATTAAAAATTTAAGAGGCAAGGAACACATTCTCTGAGTGCTTTTTGGTACAGTGGAGAGCTGAGTGCTGATCCTACAGGATGAGCTGAATCATAATTTCTAGGTCAGGTGGGGAGTCTCTTTCTCAGAAAAGAAGGCACTGTAACATGGAGGCATGCAATGAAGCTAAGGGGGAAGTTTAGGAGAGATGTGAGGAAATACTTCTTTGCAGAAAGAATGGTGTACAACTGAAACAGCTTGCTAGAGGGGTGGGCGCAAAGTCTGTGGGGAGCTTCAAGCATACTTTGAATAGGCACAGGGGTAAATTGGCTAGAGGAAGGGGAGAGGAATGCCTGTGATGAAATAGGATCAGAGGCATCAGAATAGGCAGGGAAAGGGGCAGACCAGATGGGCCTACTGGTTCTTTTCTGCTGACAGAGTCGAAGTTTCTATGTTAAGTCCTTTTGAAAGCTAAGTACAATGAACAGGAATTAAAAAACAGGTTCTTTCTCAGAATCTGGTCTTGCTTTTTTTAATTTTTCTTTCTGTTTCTATTCATTTTTATTTACTTTTTTTTCTGAATCCTGGCTCCTAGGTTTGCAGGCCAACATGTAACTTACTGCAGTCTGTATCAGTAATCACTGGGCAAATACAAGAACATAGAAATGCTTAGCCAAATTGAAATATCAAGATTTTCTAGGAAAACGTTGGTGCCTCTACTGAACTCCTGTCTAGTCTCATAGTTCTAAGTCTTGAATGAAGAGAAGGTATAGTACAAATGTTAGCAGTTATACTGTGTAAAAGCATCTTAAATAGTTATTTGAGTAGAGATTAATAACCTCAGTAGAAGTCTGTGAAATGTGCATTTAAGTTTTGAACTGGTAAGATAAAGAGGCATTCCAGTTATGTAACACATCCATCAGTATCCCAAAATATGTCTTAATACTGTAGTTAGAAAGTCGAATTTAGAAAAAATGACAAGTAGCTTCTTTCAGATATGCATAAAAATAATATATCTTACTTCTCTGAGGAGGATATGCATCTGTATGGGAGGGTGAGGGTGGTGGAACAGAGGCACGTCCCTCCAGTTGTACCTCTCCACAATTCCTATGCCATTCTGGCAAAGTGTGGTTCCTCTATGGAGGCACCTACAGTGGAGACCAAGGAGGATGCTGGGAACCTCCACAAAGGAGACCCACAGGAGGGTGGCAGGGGACCCTGCAGGGAAGAAACAACTCCTGGTGGGGACTCCATTGTTAGGAAGGTAGAACTGGGCAAGGAAGGGAGAGGGAGGTAAGGTGCCTGCCTGGCGCCATGGCTTGGAGGGACAGGAGCAAATCCTCAGGATTGCGGAGCAGCTGCACAGGGAGGGAGCTGGATGTCATTGTCCACCTAGGGACAAATGACCTGGCTAGAAAGGATTACAGAAGTGCAGGAAGAGTTTGTGGAATTGGGGAGGGGCCTTAGTCAAGTATGCATACGGTAACCTTCTCAGAGGTGCTACCATCTATGGCATAGGAGGCTAGGATGTTCCGATACCGTGGGATTCAATCAGTGGTTGAAAAACTGGTGTGGAGCTCAGGGGATTTGGCTTCATTGGGGACTGGGGGTCCACCTGGAGTGATGCAAGCCTATACTGGCATGATGGGCTGCATCTGTCCAGGAGGGGAACCAGGATCCTAGGTGATAGGTTTAAATGCTTCATTGGCAAGCATTTAAACTAGCCAAGGGGAGGCACTGGAAAGGAGCAGGAAAATCCTAGCCCCCAAACAATCACGGTAGTAAGTGTGCAAACACCAACATGGAGGTGTCGATAGGGAGAAGGGCGGGGTAAATGGAGAAAGTGACAAAGGCAAGAAGGACAGGATGGGGCAAAGGGGTAAGGCCATCAGGAAATGGAGGGTAATGAGTACCAATGCCCGTAGTCTGGGCAACAAGCTCCCTGAGCTGGTGGCCTTAATGGAAGAGGATGCCTGGATATCGTAGCAGTCACAGAAACATGGTACACAGAGAACCATGACTGGGATGTTAACATACCAGGGTACATAACCTACAGGAGAGACAGGCAGGGAGAGGGGAGGAGTAGCTCTCATGTAAAGGAAGGGATAAAAGCAACTGAACAAAAGAGTAAACAGGGAGGAGAGGAGGCACTGTGGGTCACCTTGGAGACTGGAAAGGCACCACAATCCGCATTGGGGTTATGTACAGACCCCCATGTCAGGGGGAAGAAATGGACAAGAATATGATGGAAGGCATTCTTAGAATGGCAGAGAAAGGGGAGATACTGTTGATGGGAGACCTGAATATGCCAGATGTTAACTGGAGTGCATTTGCTGCAGCCACATCCAAGAGCAGGGCCATTCTTGATGCCCTACAGGTGGCAGGCATTAGACAGCTAGTTTGGAACCCACTTCGTGAGGGGCAATCTTAGACCTCGTGCTCTCAAGCGGGGCAGTGAGAGGATCTCAGATCTAGAAGTAGGTTGCCATCTGGGGACAAGTGACCATCAAACAGTGTGGTTCACGTTTAAACTCAGCTACAGAGTCAAGCCATACAAAGTGAGGGTACTGGACTTTAGGAGGGCTGACTTTGGCAAGATAGGAGGAAGTGCCTCAAGAATAGCACTAGCAAACAGGCTAGAAGGAGGTGTGGAGCAACAATGGGAATTATCAAAACTGCCATCACAGGCGCAACAAGCCTTTGTGTGAAGCAAATAAACAAATCAAAACGAAAGAAAAAGCCACTATGGTTCTCAAGAGAGGTGGCTGTGAAAGTCAGGAAGAAAAAGATAGCATTCCGGAAGTATAAGGAAACACAGAAGGAGCAGGACAGAGAGCTGTACCAGTTAAGGCAGAAAGAAGCAGGGAGGGAAGTCAGAATAGCAAAGGCTCAAACTGAGGAAAAGATAGCCAACTCAGTTAAGAAAGGGGATAAAACCTTTTATAGGTACATCAGCGAGCGTAGAAAGACAAAGGGAGGGATAGTGAGGCTGAATAGAATGAACGGTGGGTGGGCAGAGGGGGACAGTGAAAAAGCAGGAATACTGAACAAATATTTCTGCTCAGTATTCACAAAAGAGGAGGGGGAAGTGCCTAATCCAATTAACAGAAGCACTCTTGATAGGGGGGGTCGATCCCAGTCCTTTCACAGAAGAAAGGGTTCTGCAAGAACTCCTAAAACTGAAGGTGGACAAAGCAATGGGTCCTGATGGAATTCACCCCAGAATTCTACAAGAATTAAGGAAGGAACTAGTGAAACCACTGGCTACTCTTTTTAATAAATCATGGGAGGATGGTGTGGTACCGAGGACTGGAGGAAGGCGGATGTGATTCCCTTCACAAAAGTGGGACCAAGAAAGAGGCAGGAAACTACAGACCTGTCAGTCTGACCTCTGTGGTAGGGAAAGTGATGGAGTCACTTCTGAAGGAAAGAATAGTTGAGTACCTAGAGGTCAGTGGGGCTGGGATCCAAGACAGCATGGGTTCTGGCCAGGAAGGTCATGTCAGACGAATCTAATAGATTTCTTTGACTGGGTGACCAAAGTAGTAGACCAGGGAGGGGCTGTGGACATGGCCTACCTAGACTTTAGCAAGGCATTTGACACAGTCCCACACAAAAGATTGATAGTCAATTTAACCAGCCTGGGAGTGGGTCCCAGGGTGGTAGCCTGGGTAAAACATTGGCTGGACAACAGGACACAGAAGGTAATTGTAAATGGAGTCCACTCTGAAGAAAGGGCGGTTACTAGCGGGGTACCGCAGGGTTCAGTATTGGGTCCAGTCCTTTTTAATGTCTTCATCAGTGACATTGCAGAGGGACTGGAAGGAAAAGTATGCCTTTTTGCAGATGACACAAAGATCTGCAACAGGGTTGATACACAAGGAGGCGTGGAAAGGATGAAAAGGGACTTGGCAAGGTTGGAGGAATGGTCAGACGTATGGCAGCTAGGGTTCAATGCAAAAAAGTGCAAAATAATACACCTGGGAAACAAGAACCCAGGGGAAGAATACACAATGGGTGGGGAGCTAGTAACAACAACAAAACAGGAAAGGGTCCTGGGGGTAATCATATCAGATGACCTTAAGGTTAGCAAGCAATGTGAGAAGGTAGTAGGGAGGGCCGGGGGTATACTGGGATGTATAGGGAGAGGCATCAGCAGCAGAAAACAGGAAGTTGTTATCCCTCTGTACAGACAGTTGGTGAGACCCCATCTGGAATACTGTGTCCAGTTCTGGAGACCCCATCTCCACAAGGACATAGACAGGATAGAGGCAGTCAGAGGAGGGCAACTAAAATGGTGCAGGGTCTGCAAGAGAAGCCGTATGAGGAGAGACTAAAGGAGCTTAATATGTATACCCTTGAGGAAAGAAGGAGAGGGGGACATGATAGAAACTTTCAAGTACCTCAAGGGAATCAACAAAGTCCAAGAGGTAGCATCTTTCAGAAAAAGAGACTTGCAAGAACAAGGGGACACAATTTAAAAGATAGAAGGAGGGCGGTTCAGGGCAACGTGAGGAAGTATTATTTCACAGAGAGGGTAGTGGATGCATGGAACAGCCTTCCTGAGGAAGTTGTGGGGTCTAAAACTGTGGGAGAATTCAAGAATGCATGGGACAGACATAAGGCAATTCTTGTGGGGGGCAGGAAGAAAAAGGCTGTTGGTTAACTAGGATCTGCGGCCTATCCTGTAGGTAGGGAAATGGGCAGACTAGATAGGCCTAGCGGTCCTTATCTGCCGTCAAAGTCTATGTTTCTATGTTTCTATGTATGGTCATTTCGATATCCCAATGAAGTCAACAAAGTCAAGCAATATTTATGTAGGTATGTACCTATTTCAGGAATCACTGAGGCATTTTTCATTCTTCAGATGATGTTGCAATCAAGTCACCCAGTTAGTATCAGAACTTATTAATGGTAGCGAGTTACTTCAGACACAAATAAGCATTTGACAAAATACAAAAATGAACTTTTGCAGCACACAGTGAGAGAAAAACACTGACATAAATACCCTCAGAGAAAAAGATCATTGGGTGAATAAAGCATAGGGGTGATTTCCGTCTAGTAGGAAGCTGAGATACAACATACTGAAATGCACTTGGAACTGATGAATGCACAGATAAGTCTGATGTACTTAATAAGGATTAAATGACCATAGATTTAAAGGGGAAAAAGAGTAGATCCCATATTTAGGGACTAGTTAAAGGCCTCCTGTTGTATATGCTGGTAAAAAAGGAACAATAAGAAAAATGAAAGTAAACTGAATGGAATTATGGGTAGAGCTACACCTGTCAGCTGCCTCCCTCCATGACTGGTATCTTACTGCCCATGTTCTCTGGCATTTACACTGTTCAGAAAACATTGCATAACTTCTTTCAACACATGATCTATGAATCTGTGGAGGAAGGAGACAGCAGAGGGCGTTCTCCTGAAACCTGACTGGAAAAGGCTAAGAAAAGTAGAGGAGTCTAGGAAGGCAAAGAGCTGGGAAGGACAACGCTAACTTCTCTTGCAACTTAGTTAAAGCTGAAGTGAGGGTGACGGGCCACTAGTTACCAGGAAGAACATCCCCACCTGTATAGAGAGGAAGGACTCTAGCACATTTTCAGATACAAGGAATCCAATCCATACAGTGAACAAGTAAATGTTTGCTTCCATGTATGTGCTGTATAGCCTTCCCAGAGCTATATTCCCCTGCACTATTTTGTCTGAAGGAGCTGACTGTGTGAAAGACTGTTCGCTGCTTCATGGGGAGAGACTGGTTAATTTTTCCAATAATCTAAGGAGCTGACACAGTGAGAGTCTGCGTGGCTACTAAGCAGGGAGAGACTGGTTTGTTTATCCACTCAGTAGTATTCTGTTACCAGTATTAAGAGTGTTGGGGGCTTGGGTGAAAAGATAGCTGATGTCACAGGAGAGGCAGAGCTTGCACAGTTAAAATTCCTGCACCACTCACAAGATTCAGCGATCTGCATTTAGCTGAGCTATTTGCACATTTCTACAGCCTACCCAGAGCTATATTCCCCTGTACTATTCTGTCTGAAGGAGCTGACTGTGTGTGAGAGACTGTTTGCTGCTTCATGGGGAGAGATTGGTTTGTTTTTCCAATAAAACTCTTAGGAGCTGACAGAGTGAGAGTCTGTGTGGCTAATAAGCAGGAAGAGACTAGTTTGTTTTTCCACTCAGCAGTATTCTGTTACTAGTATTAAGAGTGTTGGGGGCTCAGGTGAAACAATAACTGATGTCACAGGAGAGGCGGGGTTTGTACAGTTAAATTTTCTGCGCCACTCGCAAGCTCGAGTGTAGCATGAGCACTGTGAGTGGCACAAGCACCACTCCTAAGAGTAATATATTTGGAGTACTTTGCTTTGGGTCAGTAGGAAGATGATATTATTAATTGTGTTTATTGTTTTACGGGGGGATGGGTGGGAAAGTTGCAATATCTTAATAAAGATTGTGCTTTTAAGCAGTTATTGTCTTTATCATTTCATAAAAAATTGTTTTTGAAAGTGACTGGAGGTGGGGAACAACATTTTTATTGTTTTAAACAAGTCTTCTTGTCTAAGCTTTATTTATATCAGAATTCTTGTTTGTTGGCCTGGAGGAACTTTCATTTTTTATATGTTTTATTATTGCAAAAAATATTTGAGGCAGTGTAATATATTTACATCAGCTTCCAGAAACATAGAAACATAGACTTTGAAGGCAGATAAGGACCGCTTGGCCCACCTAGTCTGCTCATTTCCCTACCTACAGGATAAGCTGCAGATCTTAGTTCACCAACAGCCTATTTCTTCCTACCTCCCACAAGAACTGCCTTATGTCTGTCCCATGCATTCTTGAATTCTTCCACAGTTTTAGACCCCACAACCTCCTCAGGATGGCTGCTTCATGTGTCCACCACCCTTTCTGAGAAAAAAATGCTTCCTGACATTGCCCCTGAGCCGTCTCCCCCCCCCATCTTCAAATTGTGTCCCATTGTTCTTGCACATCTCTTTTTCTGAAAGATGTTTATTGATTCCACTGAGGTACTTAAAAGTTTTTATCATGTCCTTCTTCTCCCTCCTATCCTCAATGATATACACATTAAAGGGGAAATCTACCAAAGAGTCACACCAATATTTTCCCAGCTCCTTATGTGTAACTGTTGTGTGCCTCCTCCAGTTGCCAGCAGTCCTATTGCTGTCCAAATCTAGATTATAAATAAAAATATACAGCCCCCAGAAGTTAGCAATGTGTTTGTCTCCATTTTACCATCAATGTTGCTGGAGGATGATGTCATCAGAGCAACAGATAATGGTGCTGCACTAAATGCAGTTCCACCAGTATACCAAACCCACAATGTTTGGTTCCCCACTTACTAACATACTATTTGCCAGCAGATTAGGCCTTATGGTCTATCAAGTCTGCTCGAACCTAGATCCTTAGTTGGGTGCCGAGACCCTCCCATCCCTTGTGCTCCAGAAACCCCTATCATCCATCCCCACCCCCCCGGGACAGGCCATCATCTGATACATCCACTTTTTGTGTCTGTCCACCCTCTCTTAAAGCTCTCCACTGTGGATCTCTGAACCAGCTCACCAGGCAGAGCATTCCAAGGTCCACCACCCTCTCAGTGAAAACCTCCTCCTCTTTCCCCTCACCCTTCCACCTTCCAACTTCAAACCATGCCCTCTGGTGATGCCTCCCTGCTTTAGTCTAAAGATCCCTCCATGTTTACCCTATTTATTCCTTGAGTGCCCTTGAAGACCTCAATCATGTCCCCCTGTCTCCTCCTCTCCTCCAATGAAAACAGGCAGAGCTCCTCAAGTCTGTCCTCGTAAGTCAAATCCCTAGCCCTCGTATCATCTTTGTTGCCCTCCTCTGTACCCTCTCCAGGAGCTGTATGTCCCTCTTCAAGTGTGGTCTCCAGTACTGTACACAGTACTCAAGGTGTGGTCTAACCAGTCCATTGTACAGTGGCAGAATCACTTCCTTGCTCTAGAGGTGATCCCCTTACGATGCATCCCAACATCCTGTTTGCCTTGCTAGCTGCTCTCCTGCACTGCTCAGTGTTATTCATACATGTATCCACCATGACCCCTAGGTCTTTTTCCCTGTTGAGGCTTCCAGCACCTCCTCCCAGGGTGTACCTGTGTTTAGGGTTTCCCCACCAAGATGCAACACCTTGCATTGGTGATATTAAATTAATTTCCATGTGTGAGCCCAGCTTTCCAGGGTGTCCAGGTCCCTTGCGGGCCAACCTCCCTCTTCTCCCTCAACTACTGCTCCCATCTTGGAGTCATCCAAGAGACTCATTTCACACCCTATACCATCCCTGATGTCTGATATGTATGCATTAAACAGGATTGGACCCAGGACCGAGCCCTGTGGTACCCACTACCAACCTCTGTAGGGTTCGAGAGCTCCCCACAGACCACTACTCTCTGAGTGCGTCCAGCTATCCAGTTTTCAATCCATCTGACCATCAAAGGGCCTACTCCTAACCCCATCAGTTTCTCCACCAGACCATTGTGGGGACAGAGTCAAACGCCTTGCTGAAGTCCAAGAATAATACATCCACAGAGCACCCCTATCCAGTTCTGATGTTACCCATTCATAGAACTCCACAAGGTTGGTTTGACATGATCTACCTGGCACAAACCCATGCTGCCACTATCCAGACCTCCCACCTCCTCCAAGTAAACCCCAATCGTTCCTTTAGTATACTCTCATTAATTTTCCCACCACCGAGGTTAAACTGATGGGTCTATAGTTTCCTGGTACTTCCTTGACCCCCTTGATGGATTGGTACCACATGTGCCTCTCGCCAATCCCTAGGTACCCTCCCTGTCTCAAGTGACCTGTTGAAAAGCTCCGCGAAAGTGCAGCCAGTATGTCCATGAATTCCCATAGTACTCTCGGATGAATGCCATCCGGCCAGGAAGATTTGTCTTTCTTTAGGGCCTTGAGGGCAAACCACACCCTTTGGTGGGGATGGCATCATCCGTCCCTCCACCTTACTGGTCTTTTTATCCTTATCCAGATGTGACACCCCTGGGGTACCTTTCCCTCCCTTTGCTCCATTTCTGCTCCCCTGATCCCACTCCTGCCGCTTCTATCCCCTTTGTGCCTTGCTTTGTAGATATCCCATCCCCTCCTAGTGAACACAGAGGCAAAGTACTGCTAAATACCTCTGCCTGCTCCTCGCCTCTTCCACCCACCCTCCTTCTGATCTCAATCTGCTGAGATGGCCCTTAGTTTTTCTCCGCTCCCCAATGTACGGAAGAACCCTTTTCCCTCCATGTATCCCTGTGCCAGCCGATGCTCTTTACTGGACTTTGCTCCCTCACCATCGGGTGACTTTTCTAGATGCAAGCTGGTACATTTCCTTATCTATCCCTCTTGTTGTTTTATATTTTTGTAAGCCGCCTTCTTTTCTCTGACTGCTACCTGGACCTCACTGGACCACCAGCATGGTTTATGTGACCTTGCTCCTTACGTTTCAACTTAGCGCAGATCCTGACTGCCTCATGAAGTCCCGTTTTATGACCTCCCATCTCCTTTCCACACTTGTTGTTGAGGTAATCCTTAAGTGATCCTTGAGAATATTTCCATGCCCATAAAGTCTGCCCCACTGAAGTCCACTGCCAGTGTCCTAGATCTCACCCCACTCCCCCAATGCTTATTTGAAACCAGACAGTATTGTGGTCACTCCCAGTCAGGGGTCCTGTACAACCATGTCCCTTACCAGATCCCCATCTGCCAGAACCACATCCAGGACATGCCCTCCCTTGTGGGCTCCATCACATGCTGTGTTAAGAACACATCCTGGAAGCCATCCAGCAGCCTCTGCTCCTTGGCTACCTTAGAGGACATGGTTCCCCAGTTAGTACCTGGCATATAGGGTCCCCATCAACACCACTCCTTCCCTTTTGGACCACACTGGGCAATGATGTTGTCCAGCAAACCATCCTCTAGAACATCACTCATCCCGGGGGCCTATATGCTACACCCAGCTTGACCTTATCTCCTGCTGGGGATCGTAAGGTGACCCATAAGGCCTCCACGTTTCCCTCTGCCTCTTCTACCATAGCAATTTCTATGTCATCTCTAATGAACATAGCCACTCCACCCCCTCTGCCCTCCTTTCTATCCTTCCTAAGCATAGTGTCCCCCGTACATTTAGGTCCCAGTCATGGTTTTTGTTGGCCTACGTTTCCGTGACTGCCGCCACATCCACCCCCTCGAACAGCATGGCCTGGAACTCTGGCAACTTGTTTCCCAAACTCCTGGCATTTACTAACACTAACCCCCACCCCTTATCCCTGATCCTTTTTGTCGAACCCCACCCAGATTCCTTATACTTCCATCCTCCCCCTGCTCCTCCTGAAACCTCCACCTCCAGTCTGTTTCCCCCCCCCCCTTGGGCTTGAAGGCTACTCCCCTCATCTGGAGGGGAGGGCTTCTGGTCAGCCCCTCCCTTATCCCTTCCCCCCCTTACAAGTTTAAACCCCACCTTTCTTGTATGTAGTCAGCCATCCCCTGTTTAAGGACTTCCTTCCCTAATGGGGCAAGATGAAACCTGTCCTTGGCATATAGTCCCTTATCCTCCCAAACTCCATTCCAGTTCCCTAACACCCCCAACCCATTCTCTTCACCCCACTTCCTGAGCCATTCATTAACCTCTGTGAGCTTCATTTTTTTCTCCACTGAGGCCTTTGGTACTGGCAATATCTCCGAAAAGGAAATGTTGCATCCATTATCCCGACAGACTCTGGCAAGTTCTTGGAACCTTGCTTGGATTTCCATAATGCTATTTCCCTCTAGATCATTAGTTCCCAAATGCACCAGGAAATCCGGTTCCCTCCACAATCCCTAACCATTTCATACACCATGAACTTTGCTCTGTGCACTGTCAGCCCAGAGATACTCACTACCTTCACCTGGCTATGGCATCCATCCCCTGTCCTCCCAATGGATA
The DNA here is from genome assembly GCA_016271365.2 of Neoceratodus forsteri. Classification (NCBI taxonomy): domain Eukaryota; kingdom Metazoa; phylum Chordata; order Ceratodontiformes; family Ceratodontidae; genus Neoceratodus; species Neoceratodus forsteri. The sequence continues at coordinate 160,970,517 of CM057453.1, forward strand.
CCCTTAATCATCGAGTCTCCCAGTAACAGAACCTTAACACCGCCATCATCCTTATGGTTACCTCCACTATGCCCTCTCAGCCCCTCCCCACTTTATTCATGATCACAATTTCATGGGAGTCTTCCTGCCTTATTAGAGACCCCTTGTCACCCTCCCTTTCTGCCTCCCTTGCTATTTTGCCACTTAACTCAAACCCCTCTGAATAGGTGTCCCTTTAACCTCTCTTATCTGAACCATTTATCCTGGCCCTGATGGTTTCCCTTCCCCGCACCCTCATCCCCCTTGTAATAGTACCCCTGTCTCCAGAGGCTCTCTGTGGGTCCCCTTAGCTAGGGCCCCATCCTTGGTACTGACCTTCCTGCTGAAGGGGCTCCTCTCCACCTCCTTGTCTCCCAGTTCCTCTCCAATCATGCTCTCCTCCCTCATGTCTGGAATATGTTGCATCTCCCCATTTGCTTAACATATATGTTTCCTTCTCCCTCTGGGACTATGTCTATCCTTTCCATAGCTGGTCTGTGATGCCCTATGGGTATCTAGACTCCCTCCCGGCCTCTGTATAAGTTTCCTCATTTCCACCAACCTTCCTCCCCTCTAGGATGCTTAGTATCTCAAATTTATTGTGACACTCTTGTCAGCCTCCATCAAGTAACCAGAGTTTCCCCTGACTGCATCTCTAAACTGACCCTCTTCTTCCTCTCTTGCACTGTTCACCTTAGGAGCTCCTTCCCACAGTCTGCTGTTTTAGGCTTCCTTTATAGCCCCTCCTGACTTTCCCCTCCAGTCTCCTTGAATTCAGAATTTTCACCCTGTACGCTTTCCCTTAGCATCAACTTCCTATCTAAGGGTCCTCTGTCCCTAATATCCCCCTTCTGCTTGCTGTAGCATAATGTCCTGTAATTTCAGGCGTTGCCAGCCTCCCTCAGCCCCACCCTTCTGCTGCCCATATCCACACCCCTTATCCTTGGACACCCCCAGCTCCCACAGCTTACTCCTTAACCAATATACCTCACTCCTGATACAAGATAGCTGTCTACAGAGTGGGCAGCCTCCCTCTCTCCAGGCCCAATTTAGAATTATTGCCATCCCACAGCCTGTGCAGCCTACAACCCTTCCGAAGATGCCTGCCATGGTGGAATATGGCCACCCTGATTATCCTCCTCTGTTTATAATAGCACACCCCCTTTTCTCAGTCCCTTTCCCCTGGAGTACAGTTTCTCTCTATACTGACTGTAGTTATTTACAAACCCAATTTCAACCCCACCAACAAAGTTCCCAAGTCTCACAAACACATACAGTCCAGTATGTGTTCAGTCCCACTAACAGTGTGTGTAAGCAGACACCAGGTACCGTATGATGTCACAGGCCCACCAACTCCTGTTGCTTCAAAATTTCAGTCCCAAACAGAAATACTCAGCCCTTCAATCCCAACCCCCAGTGGCTTTTCAGTATTTAAGTAAGCCTACAAAACAGGGTGGGTGGGAGGGCTCTTACCAAACACCAGGCAAACACATTTAAATTACCTTCTAATTTTCCCTGCCAAACATCTATCCCCAAACCTACAATATCACAGCCCAAGTATCAGTTCAAATTCAAGGTAATAATTTTAACACATAGAACTAATTTCACTAACAAACTATTCAAATATTTCAGTTTAAAACAAAATATAACTCCTGGCCTCTTTTCTACCAACCTGTTGCTTAAGCTCCCAAGTGAACAATGAAAGCCACAGTAATTCCTGTTTAAAGACAAGTTAATTGCAGCTAATGTCCCCTCCTCCAAACACCAGGCAAACACATTTAAATTACCTTCTAATTTTCCCTGCCAAACATCTATCCCCAAACCTACAATATCACAGCCCAAGTATCAGTTCAAATTCAAGGTAATAATTTTTAACACATAGAACTAATTTCACTAACAAACTATTCAAATATTTCAGTTTAAAACAAAATATAACTCCTGGCCTCTTTTCTACCAACCTGTTGCTTAAGCTCCCAAGTGACTTGAGTAATGGAGGAACCCTTTAAGCGTTGTGCACATCCTGAAATGCAGGTCTAATAGGGACTAGCACCATGTGAGTGTGATGCAGCACTGATTTGAAGTATATGCAGTATCCATATAAGGAAGTGCCTGTATGTGTTGTGTTACTGTTTCTGTTACCAAAAATAGTTTACCCAATAAATGACTCTGGGAGCAATAAGAGTTTTAAGTGGTATTATACAGCTGCTGTATTATGTTTTGTGTCTGTGTGTGTTAGCATTATCTGTTTTGATTAACACTAGCAGTGAGAAACAATCTTGCAAATATGCCCCTTTCTCTTTGTAACTAGGCAGTCACTGATTGAATGGCTGCTGTAAAGCAGTAAAGAATTCAGCTATAACAAGGGATAGGTAACCAGGAAAGCATCACCTGCAGCATATAGAAGAAGGATAATCTAGTGGTTAAAGCACAAGCACAAGCACTGGGGGATGCTGGTTCAAATCCTACTAGAGTCCCTTACTCTCTAACCCTTAAGAAGTTCCCCTAACCTCCTTGGAAACTGTGATGGCTCCTCAGGTCCATGACTTTAAAATGCCCCACTTCCCATTACAAATCATTAGCAGTAATGTGAGAGCTACAGCACTTCACTTTCAAGGTGCTAAGGATAAGCTGTGGCAGCTCCCCCCCCCCGCATGTAATGCTAGCATTTAAAGTAGGATGTCCCTCACACATCACATGCCACACCTCAGCTATTGTAGGTAAAGAAACTAATCAGTCTCAGTGTTTGTAGTGCTCTGTATTTGCTTAGCTCACTCCTCCCATGTCATATGCATTCTGTGTCTTGGTATGTCCAGTCAGAAACTCAGATTTAAGGAGCATTTGAAATGTAAAATAATACACTTTATATAGTAAATGATCTAGCTCTCCACTTTCAGGCTGCTAAAAGGGGATGTGTATACGTCAGTCTTGTGTGATCCTTTGGAAAACTGCCCAGGCTCACCTTGTAATGAAACTTCTCAAGGGTGTTCACCTGGTTCAATACAGAGTGACTGATTGACTGCTAAATTGATTGATTGGTTGACTGACTGATTCAGTCTACTGCTTTCCACAACATGTTTCAACTGTCTCATAGAGAGAAATGAGCAGTACAAAGAAACAGATTTTGTTTCTTGTGAATGAAATACTATTAGATGTATTATTTGCTCTACACATACAGTATTGAAGCTACAAGTACTACTCCCTGTGTGAGTTGCATGAGAGAACTGCCTTAAATCATTGCAAACTTAAACTAAAATCAGGCTGGACAGCATTGATACCCTTATGTTTTGTTCTGCACTGTTGTAGCAGTGACATCAAGGAATGGGAGGGGCTGTACTACAAGTGACTCATTTGCATGTAAATGGAGGCTTGCTTGACATTTTACTAGCTTGTGTCAGAGCCTCAAACTCTAGATATGTGCTGCAACAGAAGAAATGGCTGATCTTTTACTGACATATGTACAGTACTGGATGTGATGTATAATAAATACATTAGACATATGCAAATCATAAATATACAGGAGTCATCTCCTTTAAGCTCCTTTGGTCTCTCCTCATATGGCTTCTCTTGCAGACCCTGCACCATTTTAGTTGCCTTCCTCTGGACTGCCTCCATCCTGTCTATGTCCTTGTGGAGATGGGGTCTCCAGAACTGGATGCAGTACTCCAGATGGGGTCTCACCAACTGTCTGTGCAGAGGGATAACAACTTCCTGTTTTCTGCTGGTGATGCCTCTCCCTATAAATCCCCGTATCCCCCCAGCCCTCCCTACTGCCTTCTCACATTGCTTGCTAACCTTATGGTCATCTGATATGATTACTCCCAGGTCCCCTTCCATTTTTGTTGTCATTACTACCTCCCCCCATTGTGTAATCTTCCCCTGGGCTGTTGTTTCCCAGGTGCATTATGTTGCACTTATTTGCATTGAATCTAAGCTGCCGTATTTCTGACCATTCCTCCAACCTTGCCAAGCCCCTTCTAATCCTTTTCATGCCTCCTTGTGTATCAACCCTGCTGCAGATCTTTGTATCATCTGCAAAGAGGCATACTTTTCCATCCAGTCCCTCTGCAATGTCAGTTATAAAGACATTAAAAAGGACTGGACCCAGTACTGAACCCTTCAGTACCCCACTAGTAATCCCTCTTTCTTCAGAGTGGACTCCATTTACAATTACCTTCTGTGTCCTGTTCAGCCAATGTTTTACCCAGGCTACCACCCTGGGACCCACTCCCAGGCTGGTTAATTTGATTATTACTCTTTTGCTTGGGACTGTGTCAAATGCCTTGCTAAAGTCTAGGTAGGCCATGTCCACAGCTCCTCCCTGGTCTACTACTTTGGTCACCCAGTCAAAGAAATCAATTAGTCATCTGACATGACCTTCCCACTGTGAACCCATGCTGCCTTGGGTCCTGTGCCCCAATGGCCTGTAGGCACTCAACAGTTCTTTCCTTCAGAAGTGATTCCATCTCTTTCCCTACCACAGAGGTCAAACTAACAGGTCTGTAGTTTCCTGTCTCTGTCTTGCTTCTACTTTTGTGAAGGGGAATCACATCCACCTTTCTCCAGTCCTCAGGTACCACACCGTCCTCCCATGATTTGTTATAAAAGGTAGTCAGTGGTGTCACTAGTTCTCCCCTTAATTCTTCTAGAATTCTGGGGTGAATTCCATCAAGCCCCATTGCTTTGTCAACCTTCAGTATTAGGAGTTCTTTCAGAACCCTTTCTTCTTTGAAAGCACTGGGATCGACCCCCCTATCCAGAGTGTTTCTGTTAATTAGATTAGGCACCTCCCCTCCTCCTCTTTTGTGAATACTGAGTAGAAGTATTCATTTAGTATCTCTACTTTTTCACTGTCCCTCTCAGCCCACCCACCGTCCTTTCTATTCAGCCTCACTATCCCTCCCTTTGTCTTTCTATGCTCCCTGATGTACCTATAAAAGGTTTTATCCCCTTTCTTAACTGAGTTGGCTATAATTTCCTCAGTTTGGGTCTTTGCTATTCTGACTTCCCTCCCTGCTTCCTTCTGCCTTAACTGGTACAGTTCTCTGTCCTGCTCCTTCTGTGTTTCCTTATACTACCTAAATGTTATCTTTTTCTCCCTAACCTTCCCCGCCACCTCTTTATAGAACCATAGTGGCTTTTTCTTTCATTTTCATTTATTTGCTTCACACAAAGGCTTGTTGCCTTTGTGATGGCAGTTTTGATGTTTCCCCATTGTTGCTCCACCCCTCCTTCTAGCCTGTTTGCTAGTGCTTTTCTAAGGCACTCTCCCATCTTGCCAAAGTCAGCCCTCCTGAAGTCCAGTACCCTCACTTTTGTATAGCTTGACTCAGTATATGAGTTTATCATGAACCACACTGTTTGGTGATCACTTGTTCCCAGATGGCTACCCACTTCTAGATCTGAGATCCTCTCACTGTCCCCATTTGAGAGTATGAGGTCTAAGATTGCTCCCTCATGATTGGGTTCCAAAACTAGCTGTCTGAGGCATGCCACCTGTAGGGCATTGAGAATGGCCATGCTCCTGGATGTGGTTACAGCAAAGGTGCTCCAGTTAACATCTGGCATTTGCAGGTCCCCCATCAACAGTATCTCCCCTTTCTCTGCCATACTAAGAATGCCTTCTATCATATCCTTGTCCATTCCCTCTCCTTGATATGGGGGTCTGTATACAACCCCTGTGAGGATTATGGTGCCATTTCCAGTCCCTAAGGTGACCCACAGTGCCTCCTCTCCTCCCTGTTTACTGTTTTGTTCAGTTGCTTTTATCCCTTCCCTTACATAGAGAGCTACTCCTCCCCCTCATCTACTCTCCCCATTTCTCCTGTAGGTTGTGCACCCTGGTATGTTAACATCCCAGTCATGGTTCTCTGTGTACCATGTTTCTGTGACTGCTACGATATCCAGGCATCCCTCTTCCATCAAGGCCACAAGTTCAGGGAGCTTGTTTCCCAGACTATGGGCATTAGTACTCATTACCCTTGATTTCTTTATGGCCTTGCTCCTTTTTGCCCCATCTCTGTCCTTATTGCCTTTGTCATTTTCTCCATTTATCCCTGCCCTTCTCCCTATCGACATCTCTATCTTGGTGTTTACCTAACTTACTACCCTGATTTTTTTGGGGAGGCAAGGATTTTCCTGCTCCTTTCCAGTGCCTCTCCCCTTGGCTAGTTTAAATGTTTGCCAATGAAGCATTTAAACCTATCACCTAGGATCTGGTTCCCCTCCTGGACAGATGCAGATTATCACACCAGTATAGGCCTGCATCACTCCAGGTGGATCCCCAGTCCCCAATGAAGCCAAATCCCTGAGCTCTGCACCAGTTTTTCAACCACTGATTGAATCCTATGGTGTGGGGCACCCTAGCCTCATCCATGCCATAGAAAGGCAGCACCTCTGAGAAGGTTACCATGCATGCTACTTGTCTAAGGCCCCTCCTTAACTCCACAAACTCTTCCTGCACTGCTCTGATCCCTTTCTCAGCCAGGTCATTTGTCCCTAGGTGGACATCCAGCTCCCTCCCCCATGCAGCTGCTGCAGTGATCCTGAGGATTCACTCCCTGTCCCTCCAGGCCATGGTGCCAGGCAGGCACCTTACCTTCCTCTCCCCTTCCTCCACCAGTTCTACCCCTCTAACAATGGAGTCCCCCACCAGGAACTATTTCCTTCTCCTGTGGGGTCCCATGCCACCCTCCTGTGGGTCTACTTTGTGGAGGTTCCCAGCATCATCCTTGGTCTCCACTGCTGGTGCCTCCATAGAGGAACCACACTTTGCCAGAACAGCATATGAATTGTGGAGAGGTACAACTGGAGGGATGCACCTATGTTCCACCACCCTCACTTTCCCTGAGCCCACTGTGGTCCAACCACTCCTCTTTCGTGGCAAGCTCTGAGGCAACGGCAGTAGCCCTGGTGGTTCCTGGGTGATATATGCTTCTCAAATGGAAAAGGATTGCGATGAATGTTAATTTTGTTTTTGCTACTTTCTTGTTCAGTTCATCCAAATCCAGATCCACAAAATAGTGATAATGTTATTGGAAGTTTGAGTAGTGGTACTTACCACTCCTCATTACATATTGCTCAATTAAATATTCAAAGTTTGTTACCAAAAATTAGTTTGTTTGAAAGTTGGGTAATTGAAAATAAGTTTGATATTATAGCCCTAACTGAGACTTGGCTAAATGAGAAAATAAGTAATGATTGTACTCGGATATTCTGTAATAAGAAAGGATAGAGTTGGAAAAAGGGGGGGTTGTATGTTCTATGTAATTCATTACCGTCATTTACACACTTCATTCTGGCTCTGCTTTACATGTTTGCACTGTTTGTGGACATGTGATATGTAATGCGCCGGATACTAGTAATTTAGTAATTGAAACAAATTGTTCTAACTGTATGTTATTTGACTCAATGAAAAAAGACTTAGAAGTTGTTATTAGTGAACTGAAAGTGGTAAAAGAGATTAGGGAGTTAGAACATTTTATAGATAACAGGATTAGAAATTTCCCAAGCATACCGTCAATTCAAGACCTAGGCACTAATACTAATCATGTTCAAATTCTAGTTGAGGGCCCTGATTCAAATAATTGTACTCATATGGGAATTTTAGCAGCACAAGCACAACTTAATTATAGTAGTTTACCTCAGTCCGGTAATTTTTCACCTTTATCTAATCAAGCTAATTGTATAGTTAATCATGTACCTTCTATTAAAAGAAGAAGTGATGTTCAGGCAGACTCACATGAGGAAGAATGGGAAGATGTTCCCAGACGTAAATACAAAAAAGGCAGGCATGCTGATTTTATCCACCCTACTCCATCAACAGTTTCACCTGAAGTTAATTTAACTGATGAGAATCACATTAGTAATAACTGATATTATTGTTTATCAAATGAACAACTGGAACATGTAATCCCAGTCGAATCTTCTTCTACTAGTTTGCCAACTGTTATCATTGGAGATTATATAGTAAAATATATTAATTCTCATAAGAAAAATCCTGTGAATAAAGTGTCAGTGTTTTCTTTCTCTGGCATCAAAACTGAAGATATAGCAGAAAGGGTAGACTCGCTTATATCAGGCCCCTGTAATGTTGTTCTACATGTGGGTACAAATAATGTAGGTCATTCTCATGAAAAGTACATCTGTTTAGAATTAACTCAATTAGGAAATAAATTAAAAGCCAAAAACTGTAATGTTTTTATTTCTGGCTTACTACCTATCCCAAGAGCTAGGCTAGAGAAGAACCACACTATAGAGAGAATTAATGCCAGCCTCTCAAATTGGTGCCAATTAGGCAGTTTAACTTTCATTGATCACTGGAAACATTTCATTTGTAACCCATATTATTTTGCTAAAGATGGCTTGCATCTAAATCGACTGGGAGCCATGAATCCATGCAACTCCTTTTGCTCTTATATTCCATCAATTATTTTAAACTAGCATCTAAGGGGGAAAATATACAGGCAACTGTTTTCTCGTTGCCACCTTCTTCTAATCACAATAACAAAAATAAACAAGATTTAAAATTTATGTTGTCCAGTGCTCATAGTTTGGTTAATAAAACAAATGAATTACTTATAAGAATCAGCACTTTAAAGCCAGATGTTATAGGCATTACAGAAACTTGGTGGTCTAGTGAACAGGCATGGGAAACTTGTATCCCAGGCTATTCACTCTTCCACCACAGCAGATCAAACAGGAGAGGAAGAGGTGTAGCTTTCTTTGTAGCTTCATCTGTGTGCGCATTTGAAATTTCTGATAAAATGAAAAATAACCACTCTTTGGTGGAATCTGTGTGGCTTCGTCTTAAACAACCAAATACTAATTTAATTTGGGGTCTTTGTTATAGACCACCTGACTCTAAAATTGAAATATTAAATAACATTATTGAGGAAATGTCATCTGCCACAGAACTAGGCAATATTTTATTTATGGGTGACCTAAATTTGGGAAATATAAATTGGTCAAATAATTCTGCCAGAACTGGTATGTCAAAAACTTTTGTGGACTCTTGTGTGAAGTTAAATTTAATTCAGCACATTACATTCCCAACCTGTGAATCAAATATTTTAGACATTGTCTTAGGTAGTGAACCGGTATCTAGTCACAACTGCCAACCTTCAGCTCCTCTTGGCAACAGTGACCATTGTACTATTAACTTTCACATTAATAGTATTCAACGGGAAGCAGACAATGTTACTAAAATATTTGCTTTTCATAAAACAAACATTATTGCTTTGAATAACTATCTTACAGCGATTGACTGGTCAGTTATGTTAAACAGTAATAATATCAATGATATGTGGAACTTTTTTACCACAACAATTATGGATGCTGCAAATAAATTCATTTCTAAGGTCTCTAAAAAGAAATTGAGTCATCAACCAAAATGGCTTAATTTTAAACTGAGGAAACTGATTAAAAAGAAAAAAAATTCTATAAAAAATGCTATTCAAATAAATGTAATAGAACCCTTTGCACATTCAAGCAGGTTAAAAAAATTGTAAAAAAGAAATTAAAAAGGCCAGAAAGTGAATGGAAAAATCATTAGCTGAACAAGCTGAAAAAGGTAACTGTAAATCAATGTTCAGTTACATTAACTCTCTAAAAAAACAAACTTGTAAGGTTGGCCCTATTAATTCTGGTACTAAGACCGTATATCACCCTAGTGACATGGCTGAATATTTTAATTTACAGTTTTGTAAGGCCTTTTCAGATAATAATAAAAGTTGTGATGCCACATTAGGCGACCAGCAAATTTGCAAAGTAGACATACCTTTAGAGACTATTAAATTCAAATTGACAGAAGTAAAAAAAAAGGCTCCTCTGCAGGTCCAGATGGAATTTCTGGTGATTTAATTCATATAATGAAGGACCATCTTTGTGTTCCCATAAAAAAATTTTTTGACACAAGTCTAAACACTGATCAGGTACCAACAGGATGGAAGCACGCTAATGTAATACCACTATTCAAAAAAGGGTCTAAAAGTATCTCAGATAATTATCGTCCCATTAGTTTAAGTCTGATTTGTTGCAAAATTTTAGAACAAATTATTAAAGATGATCTTGCCACTGCTATTGCAAGAATTGATCAAACCCAACATGGATTGGTAAAAGGACAATCTTGTATAACACATTTTATATTTATTTATTTATTAAATTTTGGTGACTGGGTAGGCCCACTGAGCCCCGAAGGTCCCTTTTTCAGGGGCGACCCCGGGATAACAATACAAGTTATAAGAATGAACAAGGACATAAGGAACATTTGATGCATTGTGAGTTACATCATGAGGTGGTTACAGTAAAGAAAAATAGTGGATACAGGCATGGTAAAAGAAAAGCAGTAGATACAGGCATGGTTTACAGGCACGGTAAAAGAAAAGCAGTGGATGCAGGCATGGGTACAGGCATGGTTATCATCATGACATGTAAGCAATTTGTAGTACTTTGCATATAGTTTATTCAGGGGTTACACGTGGCCTCTGGCGAGCAATCTGTATAAGGCAGGTAGTAGGAAGGTTAAGCTATAAGATGGGAGTTGGAGAGGAGGGGATAAGTTTCTATGATTTTGTCAGTGAAAAACTGGATAAAGGCATTCCATGTGACATTATATTTTTAGATTTTAAAAAGGCTTTTGACTCTGTACCTCACTGGGCCTTGATACAAAAATTACAGCTCCACAATATTGAACCAGTTTTTATTAGATGGATTACAAACTGTATGTCTGACAGAGTGCAGAGAATTGTAATACATGGTCATGTTAGCAGTTGGAATATGTTACAAGTGGTGTTCCACAAGGATCAGTCTTAGCTCCACTTATCTTCCAGGTCTTTATTTCTGATTTATTTACAGACATCAAAAGTAACATTATCAAATATGCAGATGGCTGTAAAATCGGTAACATCTGCAGTAGTGACACTGATTTTAAGGTAATTCAGGAAGATTTAAAGCTGCTTCAGACTTGGTCTCTAAAATGGAATCTTTATTTTAATACCTCTAAATGTTGTGTTTTGTATTTTGGTAAAAAGAATCCTAAGCATCAGTATCTTCTTTATGATAAAGTTCTAGTTTGTAAGGATAGTGAAAAAGACTTGGGAATTACAGTTAATGTAGGGATAACATTTGATTCCCATATCAATAATACAATGGAGTTTGCCCTTTAATGGGCAGACCGGGTTGTCCTGGTGCACCCCTTCCCTCCTGCATAGAGTGGTTGTGTTCAGAAGGGGAGGGGGCAAGAAAGGGGAGGGGCTAAGGGCCAGAACAATGGGCAGGTAGCAGGAAGGGGAGGGGCGAAGGGAGGTACATAAGACACTGCACAAGGGGGCCTCAGCCACTTTTGGCTGGAGTTTTGATCTACATCAACTGCAGCACGTCAGATTGGCAAAATGTTTGAGGTGTTTTCACCAAGAGAGAGAGGTAAGGAAACAAACAGTGATACTGCAGGAAGAGATGTGAAGTAAAAAAAAAGGGAGAAGAGGAGGAATATATACAGTATTAAGAGTAAAACATGTTACAGTATATGTCTGAGCTATGGGGGGTAGCGATGGAGATCAGATTATGGAAGAGGGAGTGGCCCAGACCCACGTGGGGGTGACGCACACACCTCATGGTGGTTGGTTGGAAGGCCTTTGCTTTGTTTTGAGGTTTTTGTGGCAATTGTATGGACTGTTTTTGCCTTGGTAAGAATTTGGTATACATGGAGGAGCTCCAGAGATGGGAGAGAGACAGCATGAGCTGAGACCACATGGCGTGGCGCCATGCGCCATTTTTTGTGGATGACTAGTGAATGAAGAAAAGTCTTTACTCATTTGTAGTGGGTTTGTGGCAATTTCCCCCAATTTGGAGGCTGGTTGGCATGAATACTGGGCCTGGGAGAGCCCATGGAGATGGTGGGAGCGAGCAGAAGCTGGGACCGCGTGGCGTGACATCACATGCTACACAGGGGGGTTGTGGAAACCCCCTTTTTGCCTTCTGCTACGGTGTTGGTGGCTGTTGGTGGCTGTGTTTGCTGAGGGAAAGCCGGGGAGGAAGGGCAAGGCCTAGAAGATGCACTGAGGCATGGACCATGTGGCATGGCATCACACACCATGTGGGGGGGTCTGATAGAAGGGCACTGGCTTGGGCTCTCAGATTAAGGGGGCACTGTGTGGATGTTGCTCGTTGTTAAGATTAGAAGGCAATAAGGCGAAGCTTGGCAGCTGGGAGGAGCGAGCGCGATCCAGGACAATGTGGCGTGCATCACACGCTGTGTGGTGGGGTGGTGAAAATAATTTGGGGGCTTACTATTATGCTCTGTTGGTATTTTTTGTGTTTTGTTCGGTGCCCTGGATGGAGGATAGGCCTGTAAGAGGCCCAGATGGAATCACCGCGTGGCGTGACATCACACGCTGGGGGGGGATAGAGAGCATTTTTCCTGGGCTTGGGTGGATACTGGGGCGGGGAGAAGCATTTGAGTTGTTTCAGTAGGGGAATAAGCCCGGAGAAGGGCCCAGAAGACAAGGGAGAGCAAGCACAACATGCAACCATGCGGCGTGACGTCACACACCACCGGGGGGTTGAAAAAGCATGCCCATGTGCTCAGGCTGATTTCACAGTTTAGGGGGCATTTCAAGGCATATGGGGGAGGGAAAACAAGGGCCTGGGAGAGGCCAGGGGCAGAAGGAGAGAGATTGCAAACCAGGACCTCGCGAGTGAGGTCCCACGCTGTGAGGTGGTCGCATTGGGAAGCCGTGGCACTCACTCGTGGGGGGTTGCTTGCTGTTTTGGCCCTCTCCCCTCCTTTTCTTGGGCACTGTGAAGGAGCAAGGGCTTGGCAGAGGCATGACTATGGGGGAAGGTGTCCGATTATCAGACCACATGGTGTGTCCACTTTCCTGGGGTAGGGAGGCTGATTGTGGGGGTGCCTTGGTCAGCACAGGCAGGTGGAGGCCAAGATTTGGCAGCATGCATAAGGGGTAAGCTCTTAGGGAGGCCAACACAGTGCAGCACTGCTGAGGGACAGCAGCAGGATGCTGTTGAGAGGTGCAAGGCCCACAAAAAAAAAAAAAAAATTTTACAAATTAGAGGAGGCATTTGGGGGGATGAAAAGGGGGAGTGCCAGAACTCTCACAATGTGGTCTCAGCATGGCACAGCAGAGAACAGCTGAAGGACCTAGCGACCTGTCAAGCAGGATGGGGGCCTTCATTGGGGGGCCGGTCTGTTTGATGTGGATGTGTGGTTTAAGGGACAGGATGAAGGCATTACAAACAGGTACAGATATGCAAATAACCCTTGTTTTATCTTCCTGTAGTTGTCTTCACAGAGCAAAGAAAAGAAGGATATGGCACACAAGAAGAGCAGGCCATCAAAGGAGGATGCTTACAAGGCTATAATTGAATTGGCAGAAAAAGCAAACAGAAGGTGGGAGCTGGTGGAGGGGGAGGAACCAGGGAGACCCAGGGAGAAGAGAAAAGTGGGCCCGGGAAAGGACGGCAGGGGGAAACGACCAGCCAAAAGGCCATGTAGTCCCGCTAGGGTAGCACTGGAAACAGTGGGGCCCACCAAGGTGGTTGATCCAGTACCTCTGTGGCCTGTGGACCCAGCGAAGCCAGTACCCCCACCTGATCAAGGTGGGATCTCCCCAGCTGAACCCAGACATGATGCCCAGAACGTGGTTTTCCCTCCACAGACCCCAGTAGTTCCCCCTTCTCCTCAACCACAGGGAGAAGCAAGGGGAAATGTGGAAGACTCCAGGCAGCATGGCCCGGACAAGGTTACAGGTAACACATCCAGTGCGGTGGGTGACAGTATAAAAGAATACATAGGGCAAATTGTGGCGGCACTGGGAACAGGAGGGCTTGGACAGATGGAATCAGCTCTGGCAGAGATTGGGACAGAGAAAGAGGGTCTGGAAAAGAATGAAACGGGAGCGGAGAGAGAAGGAAGAGGTACAAGGGAGATAGGGGTGCCTGGGATGAGGATAGGCGAACATGTGCCACTGGCCACAAAGGAAAAAATATGGAAAGGGGAATATGTAGACACATTTGCTTTGGTGAGTCAGGAGGTGGCAGCCAAATACGAGGAAACTGAGGGCATAGGTAACAGTGAGATGGCAGTGGCTATAGTACTTTTAGGAAAGAAGGAGGATGACAAGTTCACAAAAGGGAAGACTTGTGATGGATGGTTCCTAGGATTTGCCACTTTCTCAACCATCATTCTGGAAAAAAGGCCAGAGCTAGGCATCCCACTCATTACTTATTCCTTGATAATACGGAGGGCAAAAGCAAAAGGTGGGGTGGGATGGTTATACTATAATTAATTTTTTTTGGCAGAGAATGGCAATGGGGATGTGAGATGGGATACCAAGCAGATATATTTGTGGATGGATTACATAACAGATCAGTCCACACCTGAAGGTGAATGGGGCAAAAAGGGGTTTATGCCCCAGAGATGCTGCTGGGCTTACAATAGGCCTTTTTGCTCGTGGCCTCAATGTCGTTTCCAGCACACTTGCTGAAAATGTGGAGGAGGACACCCAGCAAACAAATGTAGAATGACATAGGCACAAGGGGCACAAGGGCACAGGGGTCAAGGATCAGGTCAACAGTTTTTTCGAGATGGCCAAGGGTTTAAAGGGCAAACATGGAACTGGGGTGGGGTAGGGGGAATGCAAATAGAGGGGGTCAGAGCCACTGAAGAAAGAAAGGTAGGGCAAAATGAGTGGGAGGGGGTTGGGAGGAGTGGCAGAGGGCATGACACGGAACAGTTTGGGATGGCCAGAACCCCCATCAACTTGAAGGTATGGACAGTTTGCCTGGACAAATATCCGGACATGAGCATGTGGGATATGATTTTGAGGGGTTTTAACACAGGGTTTTCATTGCAATGTAGGGGACCCAGATGAGCGATGGAGGCGAGCAACCTTGGGTCAGTAAAAGGGAAGGAGGAGATGCTAAGACAGAAGATAGATAAAGAGAAGGCAGCAGGTAGGGTAGAGGGCCCATTTATCACCCCCCCATTGCCGAACATGAGGATTTCGCCATTGGGTTTGGTATCCAAGAAACAAGAGGGAGAGTACAGGGTGATCCACCACCTGTCCTATCCAGAAGGGGAGTTGGTGAACGATTTCATGAGTAAGGAGCATAGTAAGGTGACATATGCGACACTAGAGGACATGGTCCGGATGATCCAGGCCACAGAGGATGCATGGATGGCAAAAATGGACATTGAATCCACTTTTAGACTGCTTCCAGTTAGGAGGGAAGACTGGGATCTATTGGTTTTTAAAAGTGGGGGACAGTATTATTTTGACAAAGCAATGCCAATGGGTTGTTCCGCAGCATGTGCTACATTTGAGGCATTCAGCACCTGCTTACAGTGGATATTCCAAGGAAAAATGGGTTATAGGACAGTCATCCATTACCTGGATGATTTTCTTTTCATTGGGAAGGGAAAAAGAGAGACACAGAGGATGCTGGGTAAGTTTCAGGAATTGTGGCAGGAGCTAGGGGTCCCACTGGCACCAGAAAAAACAGAGGGGCCCAGCAGGGTTATGGAATTTTTAAGGATTGAGATAGATGCTCCGAAAGAAATATTTCGACTACCGGATAAAAAAGTAAAGAAATTGAAGGAGCTAATCCAAGTACATACCAGAAGGAGACGGGTACAACTAAAGATGGTGCAACAGGTACTGGGGAATCTGAACTTCACATGCAGGGCCATCGGACCAGGGAGGGCATTCACAAAGAGGTTAGCTAGGGCTACAGTGGGGGTCACCAGACCACATCACTGGTGGACCTGACACAAGGAGTCAGGAGGATTTTAGAATTTGGGAAGAATTTCTTAGGGAGTACAAAGGGTGCTCGTTCTGGTAAGAGGAGTGGCTATACAACACAGACCTTGACCTCTACACAGACGCTGCTGGGGGGCTAGGCATGGGGGGTTACCTGAAGGGTAGATGGTTCACAGAACCCTGGCCTGCCAGTTGGGTAAAGGAGGGAAAAGTGAGAGATATAACATTGCTGGAGATCATGCCCATATGGGTGTTTACTTTGGTCTGGGGGGAGGAATTATGAGATCAGAAAGTGACTTTTTGGTGTGACAATAGGGCAGTGGTGGATGTTCTGAACAACAGGGGAGCAAGGTCAGGCACAGTCATGCAGGTATTACGACTTTTAGTTTTAAGGGTTTTGCAGCTGAACATGTCATTTAGAGCACAACACGTAGAAGGGGTACACAATACCCTGGCTGACAGCCTTTCCCGTCTGCAGCTGGACTGTTTTCAGAGGCTGGCACCTGCAGCGGAAGAACTAAAAACACCCATACCAACGAACATCTGTGATGTTGGCAAGAAGGAACAGAACCGCTGTTTCACAGCTCACGGGCACCTCGGACTCTGAGGGCCTACGATTAGGCCTGGCGAGGGTTTCAAACATTCAGGTCAGAGCACCAGATGGAGGTAAGTAGGCCACTCACAGAGGAACAGTTGGGAATGTTCACCGTGGAGCAGTGGCAAAAAGGCACAGCCCATACCACAATGGGAGTCTATTTGGCAGGGATTAGTGTTATCTGCAGTCTAAAAGGGTGGAAGGACCTGAAAAAATCATTACTCATCAAAAGAATGATGCAAGGGTGGAGCACGTTGAAGCAAGGACTAGCAGATAATAGAAGGCCTATAGCGGAGCAGTGGCTAATAAAGCTGAAGGACGTGCTCCCAGCAATATGCAGATCAAAGGCCAAGGCCCAGCTTTTTCACACAATCTATGTGGTAATGTTCACTGGGGCCATGAGAGTGAGCGAGGTGGTAGGCCATGGGAGAGAAGACAAGGAAGGGGGTTAGAATAGGAAGATATAAGATGGGGGGGTGACAGAGATATGGATTAAGATTAGGAGGTCAAAAACGGACCAGAGAGGGCAGGGTTGCATAGTAACATTGAAAGGGTGAAAAGAGGGTGCAATATGCCCCGTACAGGCTCTGTGGGCTTTCGCCAAAGAGCATGGGAACAGGACAGGAAAATTATTTGTGCATGGTGATGGGAAGAGGGTCACCGGCTACCAAGTCTTGGCATTGCTCAAAAAGGGCATGCAATTCATGGGGGAAGACCCAGCTAATTATTCATCCCATTCCTTGCAGATTGGGGCAGCCTCACAGTGGGCAGCAGTGGGAGAGATGGTGAATAGGATATTGAAAAAGGGATGCTGGCGATTGGCCAGTTATAAGAGATACATTAGAGCACTGAAATAAAAAAAAACAACTTTTGAAGGTAGTGCTCCTGGCCTGAGCTGCAGAAATGGGGGGAGGGGGGCAGGAAAGGGTAGAAGAGGGTGTAAAAAAAAAATTTATAATGTGGGAAAATGTGGGCATGACACTAAGAGCATGTGTAAAATAATGAATTTTGCTTGAACCCCATAGGTAGAGGGAGGACCATGGAAGTCTGGATCTGCGGCCATTCCTATATTTATTGGGCTGGAAAAAGAGCAGAGAAGAAGGCTGGGGGAAGACAGCTGTACCAAGATGCGAGACAGTGTAGGTTGGTTTGGCATGGCATACGGGGGATGAGATGGGCACAGCTGCTTCCCACCTTGAAGGAACTCAAGGGACAGCAGCCCATTCCAGATCTAATTATTATACATTTAGGGGGCAATGACCTTGCAGGCAGGCCTTGGTTAGATACATACTTACAAATAAAAAGGAATTTAGGGGCAATACGATGATGGTGGCCACAGGTAGGCCTCGCCTGGTCAGATATGATACCGAGGAGGGTGTGGAGGCAGAAGCACAGCCACAGAGCTGTAGAGAGGGCCAGGAGAAAGATGAATAGGAGGGTTGGGATGTTGGTAAGGCAGATGGGAGGACAGGTGATACTGAGGGGGGTAGAAGAATGGGTAAAGGAATTATACAGGTCCGACGGTGTGCACCTGTCAGACCTAGCCATAGACATGTTCAATACAGAAGCAATGGGCTTTATAGAAGCACGGCAGAAACATGCAATAAAAGGAAAATAAAAAAAAGAAAGGGGAAAGGAAAGAAGAATAAAAAGGATCTTCCCTGAGGTAAGGGAGAATGGTACCCTAAGGATGGGGAAGCCAGCCATCCAACGCAAGCTGGAGACTGGCTAGTGGGGAAAAGGGGGGGAGGAAAGGGGGCAAGGAAAAAGAAATAACACAAGAAGAGCAGGAGGAAGATGAAGGAGAAAGCGGTCTCGGTTTTCACCTTTACCTAACAGAAAAGGAGGAGAAGAAGGCACCCAGGTTTTCACCTGGGGGAAGGATAATCAGAGATTGATATATGAAGGAAAATAAACAAAATTTTGAAAATATGATAATAAAGAAATTGAAATGGAATATGGAACTATGAATATAAAGAAATTAATTGCCAATCTGAGCACAACAACAAACAATGGTCTCTGTCTTTTTGTGAGGGAAAAGGGGGGAATCCGGAACAATGGAGTTTGCCCTTTAATGGGCAGACCAGGTTGTCCTGGTGCACCCCTTCCCTCCTGCATAGAATGGTTGTGCTCAGAGGGGAGGAAGGAAGGGAGAGGGAAGGAAGGGGAGGGCTAAGGGCCAGAACAATGGGCAGGTAGCAGGAAGGGAGGCGAAGGAGGTACTTAAGGGACAGCACAGGGGCCTCAGCCACTTTTGCTGGGTTTTGATCCTCCACCCACCCTACTAAACAGAGCAAGAGGATAGACAGTCAAGATGGGACTGTATGGTGGGTCAGTCAAGGTGGATGACAGATGCATCCGGTCGGACAGTTTGGACTGCCAAAGGTGGATGGCAGGTAATATTTATGGTTATGGACTGCCAAAGGTGGATGGCAGGAGAAAAAGGGGGGGAAGGGGGCAGGAGGGGAGAGGGGAAGAAAAAAGGAATAACACAAGAAGAGGAGGAAGATGAAGGAGAAAGCAGTCTTGGTTTTCACCGTTACCTAACGGAAAAGGAGAAGAAGAAGTCACCCAGGTTTTCACCTGGGGTAAGGATAATCGGAGACTGATATATGAAGGAAAATAAACAAAATTTTGAAAATATGATAATAAAGAAACTGAAATGGAATTATGAATATAAATAAATTAATTGCCAATCTGAGCACAATAACAAACAATGGTCTCTGTCTTTTTGTGAGGGAAAAGGGGAGAATCTGGGACAATAGGTAAAGCAAATAAGATATGGTGGGCAATACGACATAATATAACATCAAAAAAGCCAGACATCCTGTTACCTTTATATAGAGCCTATGTTACATGTCATTTGGATTTTGGTTCACAGTTATGGAGTCCATACAAAAAAAAGGATATAGCAAGAATAGAAAGAGTTCAGAGAAGGATAACTAAACACCTAGGCCCAGATCTTCAAACTGTGCCATAAAAGTATGCAACAACTGGAGCAAGCGCAAGTCCACTGCGCCCATGTGCAATAGGTGTAATATTCAAACACTGCACAGGTCAAGATGCGTCTGCGGCACATGACTAAATATCGTGCCAACTGCACCATAGCACAACCAGGGATGTGCAATGGCGCAGTTCAGATGCGCAATTGTACAACCAGGGATGCTCAGTAGAACAGGGCAGCAGCGCAACAGCACAACCAGGGATGTGCAGGGACAGGATGCACAGGCAGACCACCCATGCTAGAGATGGGCAGAGGAGCACACAGCAGAACAGACATCGCCCCCACACTCCATGAACTGCACAATGGGGGGAGAGCTGGAATAACCACCGGCCCATGGATACCAGCAACAAACCCACAGCCGGGGCATGGTGTACCAGCACACCCCCTGGCAAGCTGTGACCAGCACACAAGGAGGTCAGGCCACCCCATGCCACACCATCCCACCAATGCAGAGCACACCCTGCACCACGATCACCTGACACCCTGCCCAGGAGCAGCGCCCACCACTGCAGGACACCCCATGCATGCCACCACCCCCACCGTGACAATGCAACTCTGCACACCATAGAACCATGCAAGGCAGCCCCACCACGAGCTCCCTTCAGCAGGTGGCAACAGACAGTGATGCAATGACTGCATACACAGTGCCGCCACACACGTCCCCCCCCGAGGTACGGCTGAGAGACTGACCATGTGTCGGCACACAAGGTACCCCACACATGACAGGGCATGCCCTGGACCCCAACACCAGTGGCACAGCACCCTGCACACCCTCCCAAGGACACACCCTGACCCAGCACTGGCCACAACAGCCAGCGCAGACACCCACAGTGGTGCATGGAAGCATGCGCTACACAGGATGCAACACAGTGCATGGACAAACACCCACCCATACCCAAGGGCACACCAATGCAGGGACACAGTAGCAGGTCAACCAAGCCACTGGCGTGTGGCCACAGCAGCCATGTACACATGGCCAGCACCCCTCCATGGCACAGGTGTGCCAGCCACCCTGCGCAGGCACCATGAAGCTGTACGCCACCAGCATGCGGCCAGAACACAAGTGACAGACAGTGGAGCACATCCCCTGCAACAGACACAAGCGACAGCATGGAGGTGGGACAACAACAGCAGAGGCCACAGTGCCACCCGAAGCAGACATGCACCATACTGGTGACAGGAGGCAACCTGGCATTGTTCTGGGTACAGTGGCTGTAAAGAATGTACAGCCACCACTGACATGCCAGCAGACCATGCAGTTCACAGACATGCAAAGGTGTCAGCTGCACAGGCCATGGACGGTCTGACAGAGGTGCCATGGACACAGTGCATGCACCGTGGACCATTGCTCTCAGTCATCCAGTGCACAGGGAATAACCCACAAACCACAGACCGTGACTGATAGCTTCCCCTACAGACACACACACGCATGCCCATGCCTGCACCACCCCTGACGCCATGCACACCACTGCAGCTGAGCACCTGTAGCCCACTGCAAATCAGAGATCACCACATTAGGCATAACAAAACAAATGTATATTTCTCAAAGGTACAAAACTATTTACAGCTATATACATATGGGGGGGTGAGGGCCACAAACCAGGTGGGGATGGGTAAGGGGCAGTGGTGAACAAATGGGAGAGGGAAGAAGGGGTGTGAAGGTGGGTCCAGGGGGGTAGGGTGTATCATGAGGCATGGAGGTCTTAGCAGCCACCCCATTCCCCACTCCTGTGGCACCTCCTGCTTCTCCGCCTCTGGACACCGTGCTGGTCCAACCTCTGCAGTACCTCCAATGATGCCCTCAAAAGCTGGAGTAGCTCCTGCATGGCCCTCTCCAGCTGCATCATCTGCCATCCACCTAGGACAAGGTAGCAGAGTCAGTAAGTGTGAATGTCCATCCCCCTGCAGCCCACCCATTGTGCATGGCATACAGCCATTGGACATACCCCTGTGATGGTGTGCGACCACCCACAGTGATTGTGTCCACATGACCTGCCTACCAGGTGCACACAGCCATGCAGACCACTGCACACACTCACTGCCCAAGTCCCGCACAGCACCACCGTGGCTGTACAGTGACATGGCTATGCGGTGCGAAGGCAGTGGCACAGCCATGTACCCAGTGCGTGCATGGACCACCAGCGATACACACCCAGACATGCAGTGTCACTGGACAGTGCTGACTGTATCATGTGGTGTGCACAGCAGTGGTTTCAATAAATGGTGGCCATGCCCGCCACCTGCCCTGCTACACAGCATGCACAGAATATCCTGAATGAAAGGCACTCACCATCATTGGCCTGGACCTGGAGCTGACCCACGATTGGACCTTCTGTATGAGGACGTTGCTCCCCTCACCTCATCTCGCATTGTTGTCGGTCCTCCCGAGCCCGGCGACGCTCATCAGGGCCTAGGGTGCAAACATGGAGAGAGGAACATCAGTACAATCCAGTAGCAAAGGCCCCCACCCCCGGGTGTGTGTGATACTGCTCAGCCCAGCCATGCCGCAACCCCCCCAACACCACCTCCACCACCAACACCACCAACACCACTGCCCACACTGGATGGCCCACCCCCCGTGTGGTGGACACATGCCCACTGTGATACCCGTACTGACGCAACCAGTGTATGGATGGGACACCTACCTGGTCGTGGCACTGCGCCTCTCCTGGTGCATGCCTGTAGATGGGCAAGCCTGTCCGGGTCCCTGCACTGGAGGTCCCTGTATCGGTGGTGACACTGCTCAGCCATGCACCCGATTCCTGTGGCCTCCTCCAGCGCCACCGCCACCTCCTGCCATACTGCACTCCTGGCCCTGTCCAGGGGTGCATCTCCAAAAAGAGCTCCAGCATGGGGCTCTACTATGGCCACCAAATTGTCCAGCTCCACCTGGCTTCAAACAGCAGCCCTCCTTCTTTCCATCTCTGATGCTGGTTGGAGTCAAAATGAAGCTCGGTAGCACTGTCCGCCACATGCAGATGCTACGTGGTACAGCACTGTCATTCCCCATTGTGTTGTCACCGAACAGCACGATAGTGGTACAACCATGTGGACGCATGGCGCCTAGGGGGCAAAGGTCGGATGCAAGGTCAAGGGTCTGTCGTGCACGGACCGCCACAACACGATTGGTACTCACTGCATGTAGCGTGATTGGGTGCCTGTGTGAGATGCCCTGTAGTGAGCTACCGTACTGTGGCTCCACTGCACCTATGGCACCCCAGTGCAAGAGTGCCATACATGTGAACAGCGCAGTAGCACCACTGGCACAATGGTGGCTGTGCCCTGCACTGCCTCCCATGCACTGCACATCAGCAGCACGGCAGGCGTCAGTGTTGGCACCCCGGGCATGCGCCGTTCAGTGTCCACTGTACACATCACAGAACTGCGCCCTTGCCTGAGCACGTTCAACACAATTGCGCAATGCGCAACAGTGTGATATTCAGCCGGCATATGCAAATCAGCTCATCAGCGATTCAATGGTGCAGATACTGCATTAGCATCCACTTAAAATTGCATCTCTCCTCATTTGCATGCGTTGCACTATATAAATGTGACATTGGGCTGCAGAGGCCATAGTCTGGTATTGCAGTCTATTGTGGTGAGCTGCATGCTGTTTGGGAGTGTGGACTGTGGTGTGTGGGAGATGCATGGGACTGCACAGTCAGAGGTAACACCTGTCATTCCCACAGGATCAACGATGAGTGATAGTGAGGTGGAGGAGGAGGAACAGAGACGTGGGAGGAAAAGGAGGCCAAACTTCACCAAGGCAGAAACAGATGCCCTGTTTGAGGCCT
Source organism: Neoceratodus forsteri (assembly GCA_016271365.2). NCBI lineage: Eukaryota > Metazoa > Chordata > Ceratodontiformes > Ceratodontidae > Neoceratodus > Neoceratodus forsteri. Next base: position 160,993,701 of record CM057453.1, read on the forward strand.
ACCTTGACTGGCAGCCGCTGCTCAGCGGACAGCAGGAAACACCACAGGCCCATGCTGCTGCATGGGGAGATGTGGCATGTGCTGTCAACCAGCATGGCAGCCACCAGCAGTCCGTGCAGGAGTGCAAGAAGAAGGTGGGCAAGGACAGGAGGAGGATTAAGGATAAGATGGCTGCCATCAGGGCAGCATGGGCTGCGACCGGTGGGGGACAACCGGCCATGCAACTCCTGATCCCACAGGAAGAACAGGTTGCTGGTAGCATGCATCATTGTGCCATTGAGGGTGTTCCAGGTGGTGGATTCAAGATGGGTGGTAGCCTATCACTGCATGGTAGGTCCTGATCTGTCACTGTGGAAGGGGATGCCACAGGGTAGGGCAGATACATTAATGCTACTGTGTTCCCTTACAGCTCCTGAGCATCTCAATGGGTCAGCAATGGTGGGCTCGTCCACTGAGGGCGATACCCTGGACACAGAGGATGGCCCATCCACCTCCACAGGTGTCCGAGGGCAGGACGACAGTGGGCCTGCCTGGCTGTCCGGACTGATGTTGGTGGAGCAGGTGCGGAGGAGGCCCTGCCTGTGTCCCAGCGTGCCAGTGTCCATGGATGCCAGCATGCTGAGACTTGAACTGGTGCCAGATCTGTCGCTGATGATGATGGAGCTCACATCATGGACAGTGATACATGTGGGCCACAGGATGGCCACACAGAAGGTTACAGCATGGGCATAGCCATGGGTGGTGCCACTGTGGAGGCCTGCATGAAATCACAGTCCCAGCCTGTGCCTGTCTACACCAGTGGGGCAGCAATGGTGTGTGTCCAGGACAGTGAGGCTGTTGCGGCGGCACCGTTGAGCCCTGGAGAGCGACAGCCGGAGGGGCAGTGTCAGCAGTCGGCCAATGGCCATGGGTTGACAGCGTCTGGGGCAGCATCAGTGCACTGCCTGTGGACATGCCCAGGCATGGCCCTGGTGTGCAGTGCCCAACCTCAAAGGTTGCTGCCCATCATGGCTGCGAACACCGTGATGGACAGCATGCCGATCAGGCGGATGACCTCTAAGATAAGCACACCCGCATACTCCATGATTCAGTCAATCAGCAGTTGTGGCTTGTGACGGTGATGGATGCACTCAGTGCGGTCCTGCACCAGGAAGAGGAGCGGCACAGCAAGGACACCAGTCTGCTCCTGGCAGGGATGGACCGGCTGCAAGAGGATGTGACCACCACCATTGACAGGCAGACACAGGCAATCACAGCTGTCATGGCCACAATGGGCACACAGTTATTTGCCCATGCGTTGCAGACACCGCGCAGTGCAATGTCCATCCCCCCATTTCCGGCATCGTGCAACACCCTCCTTGTTGACACCGGGTTCAGCTGTGGGCATCCCGAGCATGCCTGGCACAGGCATGTTCGGTGAACTGCAGACCCCTGCTCGAGAATGGTCGCGTTCACGCAGCGGAACCCCTGGGGGACTGTCGGTGCCACGCTATGAGGCCATTGGTCAGCCTGTCACTGCTGGCGGGTCTCGGCAGGGCCGCCCATGCATCCATGGTGGCCTTGGCACTGTGCCGCGTGACTAACCTGTCTCCCACCATGGCTACTGTCTGACACTGCCCTGTGTGCAGTGTGTTGTTCAATGTGCAATGCACGGGTGGGGTACCCGGCCCTGCACACACACACGTTCCATCTGCAAACCTTCTTGGCTGCTGGTCACTGTGGCGTGTGCATGATGATGCCTGCATTGCACTGTCTGCCACTGTGCAGTGGTGCCCAGCATCTGACACATGCACAATGACAGGCACTGGGCGTGGTAGTCTGTGGACGTGTGTGTGGCTAGGGGTGGCGGCTGGGTTGCGTGCCTCCTACCCTTTGTGCATGTCTTGTGTGTGTGTGTGTGTGTGTGTGTGTGTGTGTGTGACCATGTGCCATGTTAGGCCTTGCCCATCCCTGATGGCATGTGCGGTTCCATGCCCAGCCAATTCCCTTCACGACATGCACCCCTTGGCTTTGCCCATGCATGTTTGTGGGTTGTACACTTGCCATTGGTGGTTGCACATGGCCCCATGACTTACGTGGGTTGGTTGAAGTGCTCCCCTGTGATGGTTTCCCGGTGCAGCTGCGCCATCCGGATCAGTCGGGGGTCTCTTCGACCAAGGGGAGGCTGCCCATCACCATCTGCACCAGCATCCTTATCGTCTCCATCGCTGTCCCCCTCTTCGACCTGTACAGCTATCCCACAGTCATTGGCCATGTTGTGCAGGATGCAACAGGCCAGGAATAGCCCACAGGCCTTTGAGGGGCTGTACTGTAGGGCACCACCAGACATGTCTAGGCAACGGAAACGTGCCTTCAGCATCCCAAACACCGGCTCTGTGACATTGCATGTTGTGGCATGTGCCTCATTGTAGCATTGCTGCAATGGGGTCGTGGGCCACTGGTATGGTGTGAGCAGCCAGGGACAGAGTGGGTATCCACTGTCACCTGTGTGTAGAGGGTGGACATTAGTTTGGTGATCAGCATCGCCCTGCCATGGGCCATCTAGGCAGTACCCATGTCACCTCTGACTATGCCCCTCCCAAGATCCATGTCTTTCTTCATGATTTGCATACTCACCCACTAGATGGCCAGTGGGGATGTCCCCACTCTCAAACCTGTGGTACAGTGCAGACTGGTACCAGATGAAGGCATCATGTGCTCCCCCAGGGTGCGTGGCACAGCCATTGGTTATACGCCCCCTAGCATCGCACACCACCTGGCAGTTGATGCTTGCATAGCCCTTCCGATTTATGTATGTGGCACCCTCTGGGCCAGGTGGCATGCGGATGGCCACATGGGTGCAGTCAATGGCCCCGAGCACACCAGGCACACGTGCTACCCTGTGGAACTCTTGTATGTGTGCTGTGTGCTCCGCCGGTGTGTTGGGGAAATGGATGTTCTCCGCAGCATGTGGCAGCAGTGTGCTGAGGAATTGTGTGAGTAGGCGTGACACGGCCGACTGGGTTATGCCTGTTGTGTCCCCTGTTGGTCTCTGGAAGGTACCCGTGGTGAGCAGGCACATGACAGCTGTCACTTTTGTCTCCACTGACAGAGCATGGCTCTGTCGTGTGGGTGCCTGCATCTCATCACTGCACAGCTCACAGAGCCGCCTCAGGATCACCCGGTTCAGGCGGTACCGGCCCACTATTTCGGTGTCACTGTACAGCTCGAAACTGGTGCAGGCTCGGTACTGCTGGTTGGGGGCATACTGCCGATGGGCCCTTCCACGGCCGTGCCCCCCTGCTACTTGCCTTCTTACACCACTCATTACTACCTCCATCTGAATGGTGGTACTGGCCATGTCCCTGGCTTGTGTTACCCCCCCGGGAGCTGTATTCCCGTTCCCCCCACTGTCCTTTCTGCTACTCCCCCTGCACCGGGAACACCTCCCAGGCTTGGATGTTCTGCCCACTGTCAGTGCCCTCAGTCTAATGTGGCACTTCCACTTTCCTCCTGCACAGTGGCACAGGCTCCCCACTCCTTTTCTGGTAGTTTCCAGGTGCTCTGTCCTGCTCCTGCCCTGTCCTGCTCACTGCTACTGTGTGACTGTTTGTTGTCAGCTCACTCCCAAATCTGGCTTTCCTGTAGCATTCTTGTGCCTCTCTCTTGTTCCTTTTTATTTTGGATCATTTCCACTATCGCACAACTTCCGGTTGCTCCACTATTGCGCATGGCGCATGCTGTTGAATATCGTGCTGTGCCATTTATTCATGGTTCCTCCCCCTTCAATTGCACATGCATTCATTACCATTGCACTCTTGCGCATTGTGATTTGGGGGGCACAGCTGCCTCCCGCTGAATATCACACAATGGCGCATTTTTGGACTTGCGCTGGCACATCCCTGTTGCGCATGCTGCAACCCTTTTGAATATCTGGGCCCTAGTATCTTCCAAAATGCTTTCATATCCAGGCAGATTTTTAAAATTTGATCTAATGTCACTGGAAGATAGGAGAGCAAGGGGTGATCTCTTACTTTTATGGGACAGCTTTAATGATGAATATTTTGTTTTTTGAAAGTGATCTTGATCTTAAACAAATTAGGGTAAATACAAGAGGCTACCCACTCCAACTAACTAGAAAAAAACGTAAAACAAAAAAAAAGGGCTCACTATTTCTCACATCGGATTGTTGAACCCTGGAATAAACTGCCCACAACTGTAATCATTAGTGATAACAAGAACATCTTTAAAAACAGACTTGATATTTTCATGAAATCGAAAAAGCAACTACATTATTAACTGCAGGCCTGAGGCACTATGGGCATTTGGACTCCCTTCAAGGTGCCTTCCTCAAGCAACTGGTCATGGAACCAACTCAGCAGAAGGCAATACTGGACCTTGTGCTCACAAACAGGGACAGTGTGATGGGGGTTACAGTGGGGGGGGCACCTGGAAAACAGTGACCACCAGTCATTGTGGTTTGAAATCACAGAAAGAGCAGAACCAAACCACACAAAAACACGTATCCTGGATTTTAGGGGGGCAGACTTTGGGAAAATGGGGAGATACTTGAAAGAGGCATTAAGGGGAATGGGACAGGAATCAGGGGTTGAGGAACAGTGGGCAGTATTTAAAATGGGGATTACAAGAACAACAGAATTATGCATTAAGCAGGTTAGCAAGAGGAAAAGGAAGAGGAGACCATAATGGTTTTCCAAAGAGGCAGCAAAGAAAGTGAAAGCCAAAAAGATTGCATTCAGGCAATACAAAAAGACACAGGCAGAAGGGGATAGGGAGAAGTACCAGGAGAAGCAAAGGGAGGCAGGGAGATCAGTAAGGGAAGCCAAAGCTCAGACAGAAGAGCATATTGCAAAATCAGTGGGTAGAGGGGACAAAACCTTTTACAGGTGCATAAGTGAAAAAAGAAAGACAAAGAGAGGGATAGTGAGACTGAAGGGGGAGGATGGGGGCCACGTGGAGGATGACAACAGTAAAGCTGACATATTGAACAGGTATTTCTGCTCAGTCTTTACTGAGGAAGAAGAGGGTAATGGGTATGAAGGGAGTACAAGGGGTGAGAATGGTGCAGAAATGGACACAAGTCCCTTTACACGAGAAAGGGTCCTGAAGGAACTGGAAGAAATAAGAGTTGATAAAGCAATGGGGCCAGATGGGGTGCACCCCAGGATCCTTAAAGAACTAAGAGAGGTGGTGGCTGAACCTCTGGATATCCTGTTTAACCGATCAGTGGAAACAGGGGAGGTAACCAAAGGCTGGAGGACAGCAGATGTAGTCCCCTTATACAAAAGTGGGAACAAAGAGGAAGCAGGGAACTACAGACCAGTCAGCCTCACCTCGGTAGTGGGGAAGATCATGGAAGCACTACTGAAGGAGAGATTGGTGGAACATCTGGTTGTCAATGGACTACAGGACCCAAGGCAGCATGGTTTCACCAGGGGGAGGTCATGTCAGACCAGCCTCATTGAATTTTTTGACTGGGTGACTAGGGAGGTGGATCAGGGGAGGGCAGTGGACATGGCCTATCTGGACTTCAGCAAGGCCTTTGACACTGTGCCACATAGAAGACTATTACACAAACTGGGGAATATGGGTGTGGGCAGGACAATAGTGTGGTGGGTAGGTAACTGGCTGGGTGGCAGGACACAGAGGGTGGTGGTAAATGGTTGTCACTCCACAGAGGGAAGAGTGACCAGTGGGGCACCACAGGGATCAGTGCTGGGACGGTCCTATTCAACATCTTCATCAGTGACATGCAGGGACCTAGAAGGCAGAATTTCACTGTTCGCTGATGACACAAAGCTCTGTAACAGAGTAGACACACCACAGGGTGTAGACAGAATGAGAAGCGACCTGCAGAAACTTGAAGAATGGTCAGGGGTTTGGCAGTTGAAATTCAGTGCAAAGAAGTGCAAGATAATGCATATGGGGCACAAAAACCCTGCCACAATATATCAGTTGGGGGTGAGGATATAGCATGCACCAAGCAGGAAAGGGATCTTGGGGTTATCATCTCTGATGACCTCAAGGTAGGGAAACAGTGTGAGAAGGCAGCAGGTAAAGCAAATAGGATGCTGGGATGTATAGGCAGGGCATCACCAGCAGGAAAAGGAGGTCATAATTCCGCTATACAAGACACTAGTGAGGCCCCACCTAGAGTACAGTGTACAGTTCTGGAGACCATACCTACGTAAGGACATAGACAGGGTAGAGAAGGTTCAGAGGGGCAACAAAGATGGTGCATGGATTGCATCGCAAGTCCTATGAAGACAGGTTGAAGGAACTGAACATGTACTCCCTGGAGGAGAGGAGGAGAGGGGATATGATAGAGACATACAAGTATTTTACAGGGAGGAACAGGGTGCAGGAAAACACTATTTTTAAGGGGAAAAGATGTTCCAGTACTAGAGGGCATGGGATGAAGTTGGAGGGAGGATGATTCAGAGGAAACATGAGAAAGAATTTCTTCACAGAACGGGTGGTGGACAAGTGGAACACCCTGCCAGAGAAAGTGGTGGGGGCTAAAACAATCATGGGATTTAAGAATGCATGGGATAGACATAAAGGAATTCTGGAGGTCAGGGGTAAGGGGCAACAGACTTCTAGGAAAACAAACTGAACTTACAAGCTCAAATGGGCAGACTGGGTGGGCCATAGGCCCTTATCTGCCGACACTGTCTATATATCTATGTATCTATTTAGCCTTTTTGTCTCGTACAGTTTCCTAGTATGATTCTTAGTATGATTACTTAAAATATGTACAACATCCATTAGAATTTAATGACCCTTCATATGAATCACTGTCCATTGATATTGAATTGGGTGGAAATAAGCTTATCACTATTAGTATATATATATATATATATATATATATATATATATGTATATATTTATTTATTTAAGAGATTTTACCAGGAAGACATGCTGAGCAGAGTACTGCTCGATTCCAGATGCGCCCTGGGGTTTTGGGGTTACAGTGGGAACATGATACAATCTGAACAAAACAATACAGTGGAACATGGTATAGTCAGAAAACAACATACATAAGGAGTAATAGAACAGCAGTGGGTAACATACATAATGTAAAAATGGAACAAATTGAGGGTAGGCAGATTATTATGCAGTATACAGTGATTTACTATGAGCAGGTCAGAAACAGTGGAGAGAACAGACTTGATTCATTACGCTGGGCAGGTACAGGAGTGAGGGGGTTGGGGGTTGCAGGAGCAGGTGGTAGAGAGTGCGAATTGAGGCGGGGATTTAGTTGGGAGTACTTGTGGAGTGTCTAATATCGGCTGCCAGGGAATTCCATATTTTGGGTAACCTAAAGCTGAAAGCTGTCTGTCCGGACCGGGTGGATCTATGTGGGATATGCAGGAGCCTAGCGTCGCTGTTACGAAGTGCGTAGGATGGTGGGGGTAGGGCAGTTAGGGAGGCTGACAGGTAGGATGGGAGTGATTGTGACCAGAACTTTGCCGAGGTTCTAGCGCAGTGACGTGATCTTCTGTTGTGTAAAGAGGTGAGGTTCAAGGGTTGGTAGAGGACACAGTGGTGGGTGCTGGGAGGGTGGTCCAGTGAAAAGCGGCAGAAGGAGTTAAATAGGGGGTCAAGCCTTGCTAGGGAGGTTTGAGGGGCTGCACAGTAAACTGTGTCACCATAGTCAAACATAGGGAGGATAATTTTTTTGACTATTTCTTGCCTGGTTGGCAGGGGTATGCAATTTTTATTTCGGTAGAGGGTTCCCAACATAGGGTTCAATTTTTTGTGTAAAGCATCAATGTGTGCAGAGAAGTTAAGGTGTTGGTCTAGCCAGATGCCTAGATAACGAAAGGAGGTGCAGGCCTCCAGTGGGGAGCTGTCTAGAGTGTAGAACTTTGGTGGCGCAGTAAGCCGTGTGAGTTTGGGCCGGGAGCCAAAGGTGAGGGAGATAGTTTTTTCCGAGTTTAGGACTAGCTGGTTTGAGATAAGCCAACGCTGGATGGAGTCAAAATCCTTCTGAAGGCAGGCTGTCACAGCACTGGAGGATGGGCCAGAGGCGAACAACAACTGTCATCAGCGTACATGTGGATGGCCGTATTCGGACAGGCTGCTGGCAGGTCGTTGAGAAATTTAGAGAACAGTAGTGGGCCAAAAACCGACCCTTGGGGGACTCCACTGGTGACTGGGAGTAGGGTGGATGTAGCCGAGCCTATGCGAACAGATTGGAACCTATTAGACAGGTATGAGTGGAACCAGTTATTTTCAGCAGCCAACAGTCCGGCTAGAGCCAGTTTAGCCAGCAACAAGGGGTGGGAGACGGTGTCAAATGCTTTTGCCAGATCAATAAATATGGCAGCTGTTAATTCCCCTTTGTCCATACCCATGAGGATAGCGTTTGTGAGCCAGAGGAGAGACGTGGTGGTGGAGTGATTTTTCCTGAATCAGGCCTGGTAAGGAGTTAAGAAGTTTATTGACTCAAGATAGTGGTGGAGTTGGGAAAGGACCAGACGTTCTTGAAGTTTGGCCAGAATGGGGAGCAGGGATATAGGGTGGTAGTTGGAAGGTGAGGAGAGGTCCCCTCCTTTGGGAAGGGGAATGACTGTGGCTTGTTTCCACTTTTTGGGGACTGCACCGAGTTTAAAAGACGGGTTGAACAGCAGGGTTAGCGGGTGGGCTATGGCAGGTGCAGAGAGCAGGAGCATTTTGGAGTCAAGGCCAGAGGGACATTTACCTTTATCAGGGTTGAGAGACATCAGTAGTTTTAGCACCTGAGCTGATGATACAGGGCATAGGGAGAAAGAAGCTGAGAAGGGTACAGTAGGGGGAGTAGTGGGTGGAGGAAGGGGAAGGGTAATGGAGGAAAGAAGGGATGATGCAGCAGTGGAGAAGTAAGAATTGAATTCAGAGGCTACCATGCTGGGATCCGAGAAGTTTTTCCCTGCAATGTTAAGTGAGGGGGTTGGGGGTTGGGCCGGCGGGGAGAGAAGGGATTTTATGGACTTCCAGAATTGAGTTGGGTGACCGAAACTGTTATTCAAAGCATTTTTGAAATAATTAGATTTGGTTTGCCTTATGAGCCTGGTGCTGGCATTTCGTAGTGACCGGTAGTGGCGCTGTTCCATATGACTACCTGAAGCCTTGAAATTTTTCCAGGCGCGGTCTCTGGCTCGTAGTTGCTGCATCAGGCTTGTTGTAATCCAGGGCAAGTGGGTTCCTCTAACTCGGGATCGCCTGAGTGGAGCATGGTTGTCCCAGATGGAGAGGAAATTTGAGGAGAAAAAGTCCAAAGCATCATCAATGGAGGGGGCCTTTGTGATGAAAGACCAGTCAATACTGGTGAGGTAGTTTAGGAGTGCAGGCAGGTCAAGGGACTTATAAACTCTAGTGAGAAGTGACCGGGGTGGGGGAGCAGAGGGTCTGAAGATTTTACGCACCATATAGATCATATGGTGGTCACTAAGGGAGTCTGGTAGTAGGCCAGCTTGAATGATCCGATGAGGGTGGGTGGTAGCGCCCAATCCAGGAGGGTATGTTTGTTGGACTTATGGTTTAAGCGAGTTGGTTCAGTTATTTGCTGGGACAAATTTAGGGCATTTATGTGTTGCCGAGATTTGGAGGCTCCCTTGTCTAGCCAATTAAGATTGAAATCCCCAAGTATGTGAAGTTCGCCGCCCTCAGTAAGGGACCTCAGGGTGCCGAGATGGTCGAGGATGTTACCCAGTGGAGTTTCAGGTGGGCAGTAGGATCCGGCTATATAAATTGGGATGGAATGAGTTAGTGAGATTTTGACTAGGAGGGAATCAATAGGTTGTATGGGGGCCGGCAGTGTGATACAGGAAAATTGAAGAGCAGAGGAGATGTACATGGCAATGCCGCCACCCTTCTTTCTGCTCTGTCTATCCTATGAGATTAGGGTGAACCCAGGTATAGAGAATTCGCATCCCGTTGTGAGGTTTAACCAGGATTCGTGATAATTAAATGTCAGGCAGTGAGTGAGGACAGTGGTTTGTAAGGCAGCAATTTTGTTTAGGATGCTGCATATGTTTAGTTGGACAGTCTTAAGTCCTTTCGGGAGGGGCGTGGCTGTTGTGGGTTGTTGAGCAGCATTGGGTGCAGTTGGTCCTGGATTGCATTCAATGTCCCCGGCTATGAGGAGGAAGAGGGCCAGGGAGTGACTTAGTAGGCGTAAAGGCTTTGGAGATCTCCAGCGTCGAGATGGGTGATTTGCAGTACATAAGGTAGAGATGCGGTACTTGTGGAGGGGGACATAAAGAGCGGGCAAACCTGCATGGAAAGAGGGTGGGAGGATAGAGGCCCCCAGGGACCAGTTGGGCCATGGCGACATGTTAAGCTCCACTGTTGCTGTGGAGGAGAGGGGGGGTGATAAGGAGGCTTTAGGGAAGGTACGGCAAGGACACAGGCAGAGTGGGATGGGATGATGGTGGAAAGGAGGATAGGGAGAGGCAGAGCATAAAGATCGTGAGAGCTAAAAACTGCATATTTAATACTTTATATTCTTGCTTATTGGATTGGTTTTAGAAGTACTTTACTTAGTAGAGAATAGAACTGTGCTGCGGTGGCCTCTAGTGGCTGAAGAGTATAGGGAACTAATGGGAAAGTGGGCTGATTGGTTAAAACAGCTCATGGGGTTAGCACTATATAAGAAGGAGCCCACCAAGGGTGGTGGTGGGGGCGTTGGGGAGCCATGCGAGCACAGGCGGGCTAGAGCTCCTGGAGGGTAGCTGAGAACAGGGATCGCCTACCTGCTGGCTCCTGCAGCTCCACTGCCCGCGGGAGGTCTGTGGCTGGGAGGCTGGCCAGGCAGTTAGCCCCTCGCACCGCACTGCTGGGGACAGAAGAAAGCGGCAGTTAAGTACAGGTAGATAGATGGGGAGGAGGAGCTACTAAAACTTCTAACCAGCAGTAAAAATCTTACAGCAGTGAAATCACGCAAGCAAGCAATTCAGTACAGGTTATAAAAGCAGACACACAATACGATTGTTACATGTAGCTACTGATTAGAAGCAGTAAAAGCCCAATTCCCCGGTACAGTGTCCGATTTAATTGCAGCTGGACCCAAAATGTTGTGGCTCTTACAAGAATTGCAAGGTGCACAAGCATAGAGAACCCTAGGGAAGTTGATTGTAGTGGGTAATTTCTGTGCAGGCTGTGGCGCTCGGTTTTGCTTTCTCCACTGGGCTATATCCTTGCACTTTTAAATTCTAATTTTTTGCCTTGTGATTCAAGTCAAGCACTCCTAAGGGGTACAGTTTTACGCGCAGGGAGGCAGAGTGCTGAAATCATATAACGAGCAGCAGCTCCGCTCTTCTGGGGAGCAAAATTGCTAAACAGTGAGCTGGCAAGTTTAAGAAAAAAGGCGCCAAGTTTAAAATCCTGTGGCTCAGCTCCTGGAGGGTAGCTGAGAACAGGGATTGCTACCTGCTGGCTCCTGCAGCTCCATCGTCCGCGGGGGAGGTTCGGTGGCTGTGGGGAGGGCTACTAGGTGCTTAGCCTCGCGACCGCACTGCTGCTGGCCCTGCAGCCCGCTCGCTCCCGGGGAAGGTTCGGTGGCTGTGGGGAGGGCTACTAGGTAGATTTTACATATACCACCAGGTAATCAAAAAATTGGACTTGAGTCCTTTTTTTCTAACTAGGGTCACATGCCAACAAACAGAGAGAGGTTAATTGTATGGGATTTTAATCTTAATTGGGAATCCAATCAAGCAATTGATGTCAGGAACTTAATAACTGAACTACGGCATTTTCAAATGATTACTGAAACAACACATGTTAATTATCATATTAATTATGAATCAATATTGGACTGGCTCATAACCAATGATCCAACTCGTGTTTGTGCCTCAGGTGTGTTACCAGATAGTCTTAGTGATCATAATGCTATTTTCTGTCATTGGTCTGCCAAAATGAATAAGTGCTTACCAAGAATGTTTACTTATCGTAAGATTAGGGACATGGATGCTCAGATTTTTGACACAGCCATTGAGGCTGGTGATTGGTCTTTTTTGGATGATACTAGTGACATTGATGTTGCTTTTAAATCCTTTTGTATTCGATTTATAGCAATATCTGATGCGTTATTGCCCATTAAGAAGGTTAGATTTAGGGATTATACCAAAGAATGGATTACTTCTAATCTTCTGAAGATGTTTAGAAATAGGAATAAGTTATGGTCAAAATATTGCAAAAATAAAACTAGTGACTAAGAATGAAGTTCGTGAAACTAATGTTAATTATTATAGGGCCAAACTGAGTTCTGATCATGGAAATTCGAAAGCTACATGGAATACTTTAAATACATTGTTGGGTAGAAGAAAAAAGACAGATCCTATTATTATTGAGTCCAAGGGTTGTTCAATTAGTGATCCCTCACAAGTAGCTCAGCTGCTCAACTTACACTTTTCTTGTTTGGATAACATACTAACATACTAATTGCCAACAGATTAGGCCTTATGGTCTATCAAGTCTGCTCAAACCTCAGATCCCCTGTTGGGAACCGAGACCCTCTCCCCCCCCTTGTGTTCTGATACCCCCTTTCTGTATCTGTCCCACCCTCTCTTGAAGCCCTCCACATTGGAAATCTGGACCAGCTGTCCAGGCAGCGTGTTCCAAGGATCCACCACCCTCTCCATGAAAAACCTCCTCTTCTTTTCCCCATGATCCTTCCTCCTTCCAACTTCAAATCATGCCCTCTGGTGATACCTCCCTCTTTTAGTCTAAAGATCCCCTCTGTGTTTACCCTATTTATTCCCTTGAGGTACTTGAAGACGCCGATCATGTCCCCCCTGTCTCTCCTCTCCTCTCCTCCAAAGTATACAGGCCGAGCTCCTCAAGTCTATCCTCATACGTCAACTCCCCCAGTCCTTGAATCATCCTGGTAGCACTCCTCTGTACCCTCTCCAGGAGCTGTATGTCCCTTTTTAGGTGCGGTCTCCAGTACCGTACACAGTATTCGAGGTGTGGCCTCACCAGCCCATGGTACAGTGGCAGAATCATTTCCCTGCTTCTAGAGGTGATCACCCTTACAATGCATCCCAACATCCTGTTTGCTTTGCTAGCCGCTCTCCTGCACTGCTCAGAGTTATTTATACACACGTCCACCATGACCCCTAGGTTTTCTTCCCCAGATGAGGCCCCCAGCACCACCACCACCCCAGGGTGTACCTGTGTTTGGGGTTTTCCCACCAAAGATGTAACACCTTGCACTTGGTTGTATTGAAATTTAACTTCCATGCAAGAGCCCAACTTTCCAGGGTGTCCAGGTCCCCTTGCAGGGCCAACCTCCCCTCTTCCCCCTCTGCTACTGCTCCCACCTTGGAATTGTCAGTGAAGAGACTCATCTCACACCCTATACTGACCCTGATGTCAGATATGCAAGCACTAACCAAGATCGACCCCAGGACCGAGCCCTGTGGAACTCCACTACCAACCTCTCTAGGGTTCAAGAGCTGCCCACCAGTCACCACTCTCTGTGTGCATCCAGCTAGCCAGCTTCCTATCCATCTGACCATCAAAGGGCACACTCCCAACCCTGTCAGTTTCTCCACAAGCCCATTGTGGGGGACTGAGTCAAACACCTTGCTGAAGTCCAAGAATATTACATCCCAAGGCTTCCCCCGTCCATTTCCGATGTTACCCATTCATAGAACTCTACAAGGTTGGTTTGACACGATCTACCTGGCACAAATCCATGTTGTCTACTGTCCAGCCCTCCCTCCTCCTCCTGGAACACCCCCAGTTGTTCCTTCAGTATACTCTCCATTACTTTTCCCACTACCGAGGTCAAACTGATGGGTCTATAGTTACCTGGTACTTCCCTCAATCCCACCTTTATGGATTGGACCACATACACTTCACGCCAATCCCTAGATACCATGCCTGTCTCAAGCGACCTGTTGAAGAGCTCTGCCAGGGGTGTGGCCAGTATGTCTGCAACTCCCATAGTATCCTCGTATGAATGCCATCCAGCCCAGGAGACTTATCTTTCTTCAGGGCCTTCAGGGCTTGCCACACTCGTTCAGTGGAGATAACTTCATCTGTCCCCCCCAGCTGGCCTTTCTGTCCTTGTCCTGATGTGAAACCCCAGGGGTGCCTCTTCCTCCCTTATGCTCCTTTGCTCTTATTCCCCTGATCCCACTCAATTTTGCTTCTATCCCCATTGTGCCTTGCTTAGCAAATATGCCATCCCCCTCCCTAGTGAACACCGAGGCAAAGTGCTCGTTTAATACCTCCACCTGCTCCCTCGCCTCTTCCACCCACCCACCATCTGATCTCAGTCTGCCAAGCTTGCCCTCAATTTTTCTCCGCTCCCCAATGTACCAGAAAAAAACCTTTTCCCCTCCTCGAATCCCCTGTGCCAGCCACTGCTCTTTATTGGACTTTGCCCCCCTCCACCATCTGGGTGACTTTTCTAGATGCTAGACAGTACATTTCTCTTTCCCCTCTTGATGTTTTGTATTTTTTGTAGGCAGCCTTCTTCTCCCTGACCACTCCCTGAACCTCACTGGTCCACCAGCATGGTTTATGTGACCTTGCTTCCTTGCGCGTCACCTTAGCACAGGTCCTGACTGCCTCATGAAGTCCCCGTTTTATGACCTTCTATCTATTTTCCACATCCGCCATTGTTGTAATCCCTTCCATGTGATCCTTTAGAGTATTTCCCATGCCCATAAAGTCTGCTCCCCTGAAATCCACTACCAGTGTCCTAGATCTCTCCCCCTCCCCCCATGTTAATTTGAAACCAGACAGTGGTGCGGTCACTCTCGGTCAAGGGATCCTCTACAACCATGTCCCTTACCAGATCCCCATCCGCCAAAACCACATCCAGAACATGACCCTCTCTTGTGGATTCCCTCACATGCTGTGTTAAGAACACATCCTGGAAACCATCTAACAGCCTCTGCTCCTTGGCCACCTTAGAGGACATGGGTCCCCAGTTTGTCCCAGACATATTAACATCCCCCATCAACACCACTTTCTCTCCCCTTTTGGTCTGCACTGGACAATATTGTTCTCCAGCAAACTGTCCTCCAGAACATCACCCATCTCGGGGGGCCTATATACTACACCCAGCCTGACCTTACCTTCTGTCGGGGATCGTAAGGTGGCCCATAAGGCTTCCATGTTTCCCTCTGCCTCTTCTACCCTAGCAATTTATATGCCTCCTCTAATGTACATAGCCACTCCTCCCCCTCTGCCCTCTTTCTATCCTTCCTAAGCAAAAAGTATCCCTTCACGTTAAGGTCCCAGTCATGGTTGTTGTTGGCCCACATTTCCATGACTGCTGCCACATCCACCCTCCCTCGAACTGCATGGCCTCGAACTCTGATAACTTGTTACCCAAGCTCCTGGCATTTACTAATACCACCCCTCACCCCTTGCCTCTGATCTCCTTTGTCAAACCACACCCGGGTTCCTTGTGCCTCCTGCCACCATCTGCTCCTCCTGGAACCTCCTCACCCTGACTATTTTCCCCATCCTCCCCTTGGGTTTGATGGCTACTTCCCTCATCTGGAGGAGGGGGCTTCAGGACAGCCCCTCCCATGTCCCTCCCCTACTCACAAGTTTAAACTCCACATTTCTTGAACGTAGTCTGCCACCCCCTGTTTAAGGATTCCCTTCCCTAATGGGATAAGGTGAAGCCTGTCCTTGGCATACAGTCCCTTATCCTCTCAAACCCCCTCCCAGTTATCTAACACCCCCGACCCCCTTTCTTTCCCCCACTTCCTGAGCCAGTCATTTACCTCTGTGATCCTCCTTTTGCTCTCCACTGAGGCCCTAGGCACCGGCAATATTTCTGAAAAGGAAATGTTGCATCCATTATCCCGACAGACTCTAGCAAGTTCTCAGAACCTTGCTTGGATTTCCAAGACACTGTGCCCCTCTATGTTGTTAGTCCCCACGTGTACCAGTAAATCTGGTTTTCCTCCACAATCCCTTAACAGCTAGTACACCATGAACTTAGCACTGTGTACCGTCAGCCCAGAGATATTCACTACCTTCACCCGGTTCTGGCATCCCACCCCCTGTCCCTCCCATTGGATACCCTTTATTATTGAGTCACCCAATAACAGAACCTTAACACTTCCATCATCCTTATGGTTACTTCCACTACCTTTATGTGCTCTCAACCCCCTTCCCTCCTTTATCCAAGATCCCAATGTCATGGGAGTCTTCCTTTCTTATTATAAGAGACCCCCTTGCCACCCTTCCCTGTTTGTCTCCCTTAATATTTTCCCACTTGGCTCAGACCCCCCACCCATATAGGTGTCCTCTTAATCCCACTCATTTTCAGGTCATTTATCCTGGCCTTGATCATATTCCCTTCCCCCACACCATCATCCTCACCCCTTGTAATGGTATTCCTGCCTCCAGAGGCCCCCTGTGGGACCCATTGACCTAGGTCCCTATCCTTGGGACCTGAGGGGGGTCACTCCTGCACCTCGTTGTCTTCTAGATTATCTCCAGTCCTGCTTTACTCCCTCATTTCTGCTATATATTGCATCTCCCCTCTCTGCTTCACATGGAGATTTCCCCTTCTCTACTTGGGACTATTTCTGTCCTTTCCTTTTCCAACCTGTGATGCCGTATGGGAATCCGACTCCCTTCCCATGGCCTTTGTCCCAGTTTCCTCATTTCTGCTAACCACTTCCTTCCCCACTAGGTTACTAAGCAGCTCAAATTTATTATGACAATCTATGCCAGCCTCCATTACCTGACCTGACAGTCCACCGACTGGTATTCTAAGCCGCCCCTGTTTCTCCCCTCTTACCCCATCCACCTTCAGAGCTCCCTTCCCACTGTCTGCTCTTCTAGTCTCCCCCCCCCACAGGCTGTCCTGACTCTTCCCCCTCCACACTCTTTATTTTTGGAGTGTTCATCCCATAGGTTTTCCCCTTCGGCTCGGCATCCCTATCCAGGGGTCCTCTATCCCTAATATCCCCTCCTTACTTGTTATAATGTGTCCTACTCTTGGTTCTGGGCATTGCCCCCACCTCCCCTCATCTCCACCCCTCTGCCGCCCATACCCCCACCCCTTATCTCTGGTCGCCCTTCCTTCAAGTCTTCTAGCTTACTCCTTAACCAACAAACTTCACTCCTAATCTGAGATAGATGCCTACAGAGTGGGCAGCCTTCCTGTCTCCAGGCCAACTTTAGAATTATTGCTGCCCCACAGCTTATGCATCCTACAACCCTTCCAAAGATGCCTGCCATGGTGGAAAGCAGACACCTCATTTGTCCTTCTCTATTCCTTATAGGCACTTCCTCCTTTTCCCATTCCCTTCCCCCTTGATTACTACCCCTCCTTCCCCTCCAAGTGGCCATACTGAGGTATCCTAGGTCAGCCATATTCATTTCAACATACAACCCAGCTCAAGGTTGTCACTTAAACTCTGTCTGATGATACAGGATAAACAGGCTTTTAAACGGGACACTTAATCACTAACTGAAGATAAGACTAGATCGGTCATGTTCTCTTCCAGCAAACAGCCCTGCTCTAAATAGACACTTAATCTCTAGCTGATGGCACTGGGTAAACAAGCTCTAAATAGACTCTTTAACTCTAACTGAAGATACAGAATAAACAGTATAATCATATAGTATATGTTAGCTCTGTTTTACAACCAGCTGCCTGTAATATCACAGCCCTAGAAATAAATAGTATAATCATATAGTATAACTTTGCTCTGTTTCGCAACCCAGTTGCCTGTAATATCACAACCCCACTTGTATCTCCATGCTTTTTCCTTACTCACCCCAGAATGATACAGTTCTATTAAGGTAGAAGTCCTGTTTTGTCCATCTCCAGGAATCCATCTCCTTACCAGCCCATAAAATCTATTTAAAAGGGTGGCAGTGTGGGGTGGGTGGGAGGGAGAACATTTCAGTCAGTCCCATTCTCACTCTCCGGCACTGCTGCAGGCCACCTGTTAAATAGGGCAGCAAACCTGCAGTGTTTTGGTGCTGAAAACAAAATTCAAATGTTCAGCCCCAGTCCCTGAGCTTCGATGAGCTTCTTCTCGCTGGTCAGTCCATCTCACTCTCTGGCACTGCTGCAGGCCACCCATTAAATAGGGCAGCAAGCCTGCAGCATTTTGGCACCAAAAATGAAATTCAAAAGTACAGCCCCAGTTCCTGAGCTCTGATGAGCTCCTTCTTGATGGTAGCTATCATTAATGAGCAGGGCATATGTCAGGGTTAGGGGTATCCTGTTTCTAAATTTTATTTGTGTGCTTTATTGACAGAATGTTTTTTATTATTTGACTAAAAATTATTCCTCGTCCCTATCTTGGCCCTGATTCTGTAGATTTTCAGATGCTTAAAAAAGTAGGTTATTCTATTGTCCCCCTTATTACAAAATTGTTTAATTATTCCCTTTGTCATGGCATTTTTCCACTTGTTTGGAAGTGTGCTATAGTTAAGCCTATTTTCAAAACTGGTGTTAAAGTGGACTTGAATAACTATTGTCCCATTCTGCTTCTTGCTCCCTTGTCTAAAGTATTGGAAATAATTTTTAGTGTCCAAATTAATGAGCATATGTGTAAATATAATCTTTGGACTCCTGCTTGTCATGGATTTAGGGTGGGTCATGATACTGAGACTGCCTTGATGAGGTTCACTGGCTGTGCCCGTTCTGCCACTGATGAGGGTGGCATGGTGGCTGCAGCTTTCATGGACCTCACCAAGGCATCCAATCTTGTTGATCATGATGTTTTGATGAGAATGATGTTCAGGGTTAATTTTTCAGTGGAAGTGATTCTGTGGTTTGGCCATTACTTGAGCGATAGAACACAGAGAACTCTTGTTTATGGTTCCTTGACTCAATAACATTTAATAAAATATGGGGTTCCACAAAGGTCCATTTTAGGACCCTTGTTATTTTCTTTGTTTATTAATACTCTACCAGAAATCTGTTCCAATACAGAAATTATTTATTTGCTGATGATGCTGTTTTATTTTGCACTGATTCTGATGGTAATAAGTTACAGGAAAAGCTCCAGAGGGATTTTGTTGCTTTACACTCTTGATTTATTCAACACAGATTACCACTTAATACTGTTACAACTAAATTCATGATTTTCTCGGGTATCAGGAATCAATTTAATAATGATTTCAAGCTTAATGATAAATTTGGTAATTCTATTGAAAGGGTTTATAATTTTAAGTATCTGGACCTTGTGCTGGATCAGCATCTAACCTCTGATCAGCATATTGTTTCCTTAATTGCTAGGCTACATCAGTGTTTTGGGTATGTTATTTCACATTAGGAAGTACCTTAATCCAGAGACAAGGACCCTTCTGGCAAATAGTTTTCTGTTTTCTTTACTGAGGTACGGCTCTATTGTTTATTCTTGCTTTTCTTTGAAGATGTTAAACAAACTTAAAACTATTTACCACAGTATACTACGATTCATCACTTGTTTACCTAGGATGATATATCATTGCACCCTATATGAGAAATCAGGTTGTTTACCTCTTAGTGCTTTTTTTAATATTCAATATTTGACCTTTTTGCATAAGATTCAAATAGGTCTGATACCTGATAGTGTTGCTAGCTTGTTCCCCATTTCCATGTCTATTATTTTTACTAGGTCTAGTATTAGAAATGCATTCAAACTACCTCAGTTTAGAACTAATTTTATACAGAATTCAATACAGTTTGAAACTATTAGGCAGTATAATCAATTGTTTAGTAACCTAACTGTTTGTCGAACTGTGTCAGGTTTTAAGGGTTTACTTGAACAAAAACTTCTCTGAGGTTGTTTGCAATTGTTTTAAATGAGTTGACTTTGTAGGATATGCTTTGTCATTATATGTTTCGTTTTTTGTTGTTTTTGTTTATATTTAATTTTTTTTGTGTATTGTTAATGTATTTGTCATTGTCACTGGACGTCTGTGAAAACGGACATTTTTTGCTCACAGATTTTTCAGTATAAAATAAATGAAATAAAATAAATGAAAAAAAGATGCAGATACCCTGCACTAAGAGAAGACTCTGTCCAAGGGCTCTGCACTTCCATGCAACAACAGGTATGAAGAATTCATGGGGCTGTTTGGTGGGCTGTGTAAGCACAAGGCCCTGTGGTCCATGTGCTTCCATGTAGCTGCAGTTACAGATGCACAGGGCAAACAGTGCACCTGTCAGCCAATGCGCAAGGCACTCTGCCACCCATGGGTGGAGAGATGCAGGGTCCTGTGCTAAAAGACAATTGTTTTCAAGTGTATGGTAACAGGGTCTATGTGGACAACCATGCAGCTTTCATTCCCTTGATGGGATAGGGTGTCCCATAGCAGCACCATTCCCCAATCCTCACCCTATGAAGCTGGGTCACTGAGCTCACCTACAAACTGAGCGCACCAGCATGGAATCACAAAGCATGGTCACTGAGGTGAAGACTGGCACTACACACAAAGGTTGTTAAATCTAATTATTTTTACCTCAACTTTTCAAGATACTTGTTGTATAATTCACCTTATAAACATGACATGCGCCATTCATAGTATATTGGCCGAAATGTCATTTTGCACCAGAGGAGAGAAAACACTTTTTGTCTTGGATTTAAAAAAATGACACATGGCATGTTTATGAGGTGCTGTGGAAAAATGGCTATGTTGAAAGTTTGGGGTCAAAATATTGATTATTAGCAAAGTTATGAGTGAACATTGAAATTCTGTAACTTTCAGTCATAACTTGAGTATTTTATCATATTTGTACACCTAATTTTCTGTATAATCTTTCTAGTACCTCACCTCATGAACCTGGTAGGTGAAAATGTTCAAATCCCTGCCATAACATTAATCTGTGCCACCAAAATATAATTCCGCACCACAGGTGTAAAAACACATTTTGGCCAGAATTAGAAAAATGACAGCTGTTATGTTTGTGAGGCGGTTTGAAAAAATGTCTGTGCTTGAAATTTTTCAAATCCCACCCAAAAAGTGGTTTTGCAATGTGACTGTGAAATCACCTTTCAGATCTGATTTGCATAATTCCATCACCATTGTTCATAAGGTGGGGTCTCAAAAAGCCATGTTGAAGCTTTGGGGCCAAAATATGCAAAAATGACTATGCATCAAATTTCTAAACCCCCTTGAAATGCATTTAACCACACTTACGCTAGTTTCTCATATTGTTGGGGTGCATAGGAAAAGGTATCTCTAGCAGAAGAAGGGAGGTGGCGATGCCACTGTACAAAATGATGGTCCTCATCTGGAGTACAGGGTATAGTTCTGGAGGTCACATCTTCATAAGGAAATAGAGAAGGTGAAGGTAGTTCAGAGAAGGGCAACTTAGATGGTGCAAGGCTTATATCACAACACATATGAGGTGAGTTTAAAGAGCTTCAATATGGATACACTGGAAGAGAGGAGGGAATGGGGGGATATGATAGAAACATTCAAGTATCTTAAGGTCATAAACAAAGTGCAAGTGGGCAACATCTTTCAGCATAAAAGATGTACAAGGTTAAGGAGGCATGATGTGAGAGCAGAGGGGGCAGGCTAAAAGGGAATGTGAGGAAATGTTTCTTTATGGAAAGGGTGGTGGATGCATGGAATAGCCTGCCACAGAAGGTGGTGGGAGCTAGCACAGTGGGAGGATTCAAACATGCATGAGATAGGTATAAGGAAACCTGAAGGTGGGAAGGAGAAGCTAAAGTCAGTAGCCAAGTAGGGTCAGTGGCCACAAATACAGGTAGGGAATACTTGCAGACTTGATGGGTCTTAAGGTCCTTATCTGCCTTCAATTGCTATGTAAATATGTCACTATGTATATTGCAGTTGGTGGTTCAAACAGTAATACATACTTTCAATCAGAGAGTGGATCTTCATCCTGGAGCATGTTCAGGTGAGTGAGAGTATGTAGGGGTTGTGTGTGTGTGGGGGGCAGTTGTGGATGCTGAGTGAGAGGTCAGGGTGGGGGATGGCTGGGTGTGTTGGGGGAGCAGATCAGCAAGAGACCGTTCTCTGTTTTACATGTTCAAAAAACACCATCAAGAGACAGTTTTATTTATTTCAGGGATATTCTGACATTGGAATTGGGAACTCCAGTGTCAGGATCATGCTGGGGAGGGAGTGGGTGACTGGAGGGGAGGGGAAGAAAGAAGCAGCACCAGGGTGGACACCTGGTCTGCGTAATAGATAGATAGATAGATAGATAGATAGATAGATAGATAGATAGACAGACAGACAGACAGACAGACAGACAGACAGACAGGTAGATACATGCATACATAGATACATAGAGAAATAGAGTCACTCTCAGCTCCTAAAGCTGAAAGCTGATCAGCTGCTTGCTGACCAGCTTCATGCAAATGAAAGGACCAAGGACCACTCTGATAGGATTGGCTTTGGTCCTTTCAACTGCAAAAAGTTTCTGCTCACCAAGCAGTTAGTGGTGTCATGACCACAGTGCTTGGTCATTGGTCTGGACTGCTGAGTCCCTTCCAGCTTTAGTTGAAATGGGCTTGGCAGTGACACACCTCCAAAACAGCCATTTATTGTAACAAAATGTTTCTTGCACACACACAAGCAAATATAAAAACAGGTTGATAAGGAGTGGGACAGGAGCAGCAATGACAGAAGCAGCAAGAAAAAGTACTTTGATATCCAACCCATCAGAACTAAAGCTCTTACTCATGTCAAGAGAGAGGACGGCAGACAAAGCAATTGCTGGAGAGATTTGGTATGACTCATAAGCATTTACAGATTATTATATTTAATTTGTACAATACAATATATATTTAATTTGTAAAATGCAGTGCAACTCAACATACTGAAAGACACCTTAAAACTGAACATTGCCAAAGCATGAATTTATTTCTAAATTCAGAAGAGCAAAGTAAATGTGTACACAGGCACTGGACAAGCATAGGCATGTGTGCTTGTGCACAGAAGGAAGCTGGAAAATCTTCACTGTAGCTTCTTGATGCAGTTTGCTTTTGAATCAAATCATGACAGAGTTTGGAAATATTCACGATGAGTCAGGAGACATCAACACTCTCAAGCACATTATTCCAGTAAAGTAGATCGTATGATGGACATGAAATTATTTTTCTGTGAATGTTACTGTAACTAAACTATGTCAAAAAATGTTCCAATGCCTTTAAAATCCAACTATCAGTAAATAATATCTTAAGAATTGGGAAAGGAGGGGTACTAAAATACCCAACCCACAACACTACCCACAGGTACCTCTAAAGTAACCTAAAAATCTCTGATGAAAACCTAGTAGTTGGGTTGGGTTGGGTGGTTATTACCCAACCCATACAACTAGCTGATTACCCAATGCTAGCCATACAAAAATCATGTGGATCACTGTTTTTTGGGGACTATTACACTGTTTGTTGGTGCCCTGAGTTGTTATACCCATGGGGGGGAAGGGGGCATTGCTGAGGCAGGTATGACAGGTGCAGCTACTCTGATTGAGCCTGCTGCTATTTCCAAAAATTATACCCATGGTGGGCATCAAAGTTACATAATATAAAACTGTTTGACAAAAGAAAAATTAGAGTAGTGTGGCACATATGACTGGCATGGTGGCGGGGTGATGGCTTCTATTTGTTTCATACACAACCTAGTCATCATGTTCAGTATCACTGTTTGCAGGCTGATGTTCGTGTTCAGAGTCAGACTCGCATAATTAAGCATTTGAGACAATTGTGAGACTGTCATCATTCATACTGAGAAATGTAAGCCGTTCCACATTTTTAGGACTTAGCAGTGTTCTGTGGTCAATGACTATTCCTCCATCTGCACTAAATATTTGTTCTGAATACACTCTTGAAGGTAGACAACTGAGGTACATTATTGCAAGGAAGTACTGTATGCAAAATGCTCCAGGATCATTGTGCTGCATGAGACAATTACCAGTATGTCAGCTGAACCAGCTGCATTTTCTTTACAGGATAGTAGTCCATGTTCTTGAAGGTGACTCAGAAGTAATTTCCCTTTCTGATCCTGGACATAGGATGCCTGAGAAGTAGCTGTGCATGTCCTTTCCCTCACTCATGACACTGGTGATTGTGAAGAATTAGTAGATGTACTATTGTTTGTGCCAGAGGTGCATTCTGATGGCTTGGTAGGGTTTAACTGCTGTACATCAGTTAATAGTGTTGGTGGGGCATTGTCACATTTGGTTAGCAGAAGGTTCATACTAAGGTTCATGCTAAGGTGAATATAGGAACAAAAAGGCAGAAGCCCATTTTATTTCCGTCATCATCTGTAATATCTTAAATTAGCACCGTCTAGAATATATTTATCTAACCTGTTTTTAAATATACTTTTTGTTTCTGCTATTATAATATTCAATGGTAATGAGTTCCACAGATTTACTACCCTGTCAGTATAGAAACATTTCCCTGCATCAGTCCTGAACCTCTTACCTATGATTTGCAATGGGTGTCCCCTAATTTCCATATTATTATCTTTGAACCTTATATTCAAGTCACACATTAATTTGGGATCTTGAATGACATCATATAAGAACAAGATATCCCACCGAGCTCTACGATCTTCCAATGACAAAAGTCCCAATGAATTTAACCTATCTGTGTATGTCATATTACTATGACTATTTATTATTTTAGTGAAATGACACTGTACCTGTTCCATCTTTGTTCTTTCATATACTTTATATGGATTCCAAATCTGGGATGAGTACTCAAGATGAGGGCAGATGTATGCCCTATACAAGGGGACAAGAACTTTACTGGATCTAGATAAAATGTTCTTGCTTATAGACTACAAAACTCTATTTGCCCTATTAGTGGCTTCCAAAACTTGCCTCCGTGTATCAAGATTATCACTTATATATATGCCCAGATCCTTTTTGCTGGCCATTTGACTTAATAACATATTATCCAAAAAATACTCCATTTTGTTATTATGTTTTCCCAGATGAAGTACCTTACACTTTCCCATGTTCAATTTCATACCCCATTTTTGGGTCCAAAGATGTATAGTATTCAAGTCTTGCTGCAGTATTTCCCATTCCATGTTATTTTTACAGGGGCCTCCCAACTTTAAGTCATCTGCATACTTTACAACTGTACTATTTAAATGAGAAATGTAAGATGTAATCTGATCTCTGCAATACTTACTGTCTTTCCCTGCAGGAAGGATGGCTTCAATGTTCCACTTAAAGTGGTGATCTAGCAATGTAGCCAACACATAGGTGTCATTCTCATACATGGCATTTATTCTCTGATGAATCAACTGTCTGAGACTCAATTCATCTGCCAGCATAACAGTGGTGGTGTCTTCTTTTGACTGAAAGTCTTTATGTCATCAAGGAAATGTGAAAAAATCTTATTTCAGGAAAAATGTGACTTGGAGTTGCACTGCCTGCACTGACATCATGTGTGGCAGCCTCAAATGGCTCCAGTAAGGTGATCAAATATTCAAGTAGAGTCCAGCTGCTGGAACTGAGCATGATGTCTACTTTACCTACTTGATTTGGCATGGTGTATTCATGTACAGCTTTTTCTGTTCACAAAGCCTTTCCAACATGTAAAATGTTGAATTCCAGCAGGTTGGAACTTACTGCTTTAATGTATGCAATGATCAGTTGTTTGACCTCTGCATAGAAACAAAGAAACATAGAATTTGATGGCAGATAAGGACCGCTTGGCCCACCCAGTCTGCCTATTTCCCTACCTAATGGATAAGCTGCAGATCCTAGTTAACCAGCAGCCTACTTCTTTCAACCCCCACCCCCCTAGAATTGCCTCATGACTGTCCCATGCATGCTTGAATTCAACCACTGTTTTTGACTCCACATCCTCCTCCACAAGGCTGTTCCATGCATCCACTACCCTCTCTGTGAAAAAATACTTCCTTACATTACCTCTGAGCCGTCCCTCCTCTATCTTCAAATTGTACCCCCTTGTTCTTACACACCTCTTTTTTTGAAAGATGCTACCTCTTGGACTTTGTTGATTCTCTTGAGGTACTTGAAAGTTTCTATCATGTCCCCCCCCCTTCCTCCTTTCTTCGAGGCTATACATATTAAGCTCCTTTAGTTTCTCTTCATATGTCTTCCGGTGCAGACTCTGCACCATTTTAGTTGCCCTCCTCTGGACAACTTCCATCCTGTCTATGTCCTTGTGGAGACTGGGTCTCCAGAACAGCACACAGTACTCCAGATAGGGTCTCACCAGCTGTCTGTACAGAGGGATAACAACTTCCTGTTTTCTACTGGTGATGCCTCTCCCTATGCATCCCAGTATCCCCCTTGCCCTCCTTATTGCCCTTTCACATTGCTTGCCTACCTTTAAGTCATCTGATATGACTACCCCCAGGTCCCTTTCCATTGTTGTTGTTAGTATCTCACCCCCCCCATTGTGTACTCTTCCCCAGGGTTTTTGTTTCCCAGGTGCATTACCTTGCACTTCTTAGCATTAAATCTAAGCTGCCATACATTTGACCATTCCTCTAACCTTGCCAAGTCCCTTCTCATCCTTTCCATTCCACCTTGTGTATCAACTCTGTTGCAGATCTTGTGTCATCTGCAAAGAGACATACTTTTCCTTCCAGTCCCTCTGCAATGTCACTTATAAAGACATTAAAGTGGACCGGTCCTAATACTGAACCCTGCAGTACCTCACTAGTAAACCCCCTTTCTTCAGAGTGGACTCCATTTACTATTATTCTCAGTGTCCAGTTCTCAAGCCAATTCTTTACCCAGGCTAACATCTTGGGACCCACTCCCAGGCTGTCTAACTTGTATATTAATCTTTTGTGTGGTACTGTGTCAAATACCTTGCTAAAGTCAAAGTAGGCCATGTCCACAGCCCCTCCCTGATCTACTACGTTGGTCACCCAGTCAAAGAAATCTATTAGATTCTTCCGACATGACCTTCCCGCTATGAATCCATGCTGCCTTGGGTCCTGTGCCCCTCTGGTCTCTAAGTATTCTACAATTCTTTCCTTCAGAAGTGATTCCATCATTTTCCCTATCACTGAGGTTAAACTAACAGGTCTGTAGTTTCCTGCTTCTGCTTTGCTCCCACTTTTGTGAAGGGGAATCATATCTGCCCTCCTCCAGTTCTCAGGCACCACCCCATCCTCCCATGATTTGTTAAAGAGGGTAGTCAGTGGTGTCACTAGTTCTACCCTTAGTTCTTTTAGAATTCTGTGATGAATCCCATCAGGCCCCAATGCTTTGTCCACCTTCAGTTTTAAGAGTTCTTTCAGAACCCTTTCTTCTGTAAATGGGCTGGTATCAACTTCTTTATCTAGAGTGTTTCTAATGTTTGTTTTAGATACCTCCCCCTCTTCATTTGTAAATACTGAGCAAAAATATTTGTTTAGTATCTCTGCCTTTTCACTGTCACCCTCTGCCCACCTCCCCTCCCTTTATTAAGCCTCACTATCCCTCCCTTGGTCTTCCTTCGCTCCCTGATGTACCTGAAAAAGGTTTTATCCCCCTGCTTAACTGAGTTGGCTATCTTTTCCTCGGTTTGGGCCTTTGCTGTTCTGACTGCCTTCCCAGCTTCCTTTTGCTCTAACTGATGCAATTCTCTGTCCTGCTTCTTCTGTGATTCCTTGTACTTTCTGAATGCTTTCTTTTTCTCTTGAACCTTCACTGCCACCTCCTTTGAGAACCATAGTGGTTTCTTACATTGTTTTGTTTTGTTTATTTGCTTCACACAAAGGCTTGTTACCTCTGTAATGGCAGTTTTTAATATTCCCCATTGTTCTTCCACCCCTCCTTCCTGCCCATTTGCTTGTACATTCCTTAGGCACTCACCCATTTTGGCAAAGTCAGCCCTCCTGAAGTCCAGTTTTTTTTGCCTTTGTATGGCTTGTCTCTTTTGCTATGTTTATTGTGAACCATACTGTTTGATGTCGCTAGTTTCCAGATGGCTACCCACTTCTACATCTGTGACCCTCTCTCCATCTCCATCTGAAAGAACCAGGTCTAAGATTGCTCCCTCTCAAGTGGGTTCCAATACTAGTTGTCTAAGGCATGCCGCCTGTAGGGCATCTAGAATAACCCCACTCTTAGAAGTGGCTGCTGCAACTGCACTCCAGTTAACATCTGGCATATTCAGATCACCCATCAGCTATAGATCCCCTTTTTCTGCCATTCTAGGTATACTTTCTATCATTTCCTTGTCCATTTCCTCCCCCTGAGAGGGGGTCTGTATATAACCCCTGTGTGGATTGTGGTGCCATTGCCTGTTTCCAAATTGGCCCACAGTGCTACTTCTCCTCCCTGTTTACCCTTTTGTTATGTTGCTTTGATTCCTTCCCTTATGTAGAGAGCTACTCCTCCTCCTCTTTTACCCTCCCTATCCCTCCTGTAGATAGTGTATCCTGGTATGTATACATCCCAGTCATGGTTCTGTGTGTACCATGTTTCTGTGACTGCCATGATATCCAGATGTTCCTCCTCCTCCATCAAGGCCACTAATTCAGGAAGCTTGTTACCCAGACTACGGGCATTGGTACTCATTGCTCTCCATTTTTTGATGGCTGTACCTTAAGTAGCAGCATCCCCCACTGACCTTTCTACCTTGGTCTTTTTCTCATTTAGTACCCTGTTTTGTAGGGGGAGGCTGGGATTTTCCTGCTGCTTATCAGTGCCTCCCCCCTTGACTAGTTTAAAAGCTTGCCAATGAAGCATTTAAACCAGTTGCACAAAAGACTTATTCCCTTCCTGGACAGAGGCAGACCATCCTGCCAGTATAGGCTGGTGTCCCTCCAGGTGGAACCCCAGTCCCCAGTGAAGCCAAACCCCTGTGCTCCACACCATTTTTTTATTCGTTAAACTATATGGTGCAAAGTACGCTTGCCTCACCCATGCCACTGACAGGCAGCACCTCTGAGAAGGATACTGTGTGTGCTACTTGTCTTAGGCCCTTCCCCAACTCTACAAAGTCCTTCTGCACTGCTCTAATCTCATGATGAGCCAAGTCATTTGTCCCTAGGTGGACAATGATGACCAGGTCAGACTCCCGTGCAACTGTTCTCGTGATTCTAAGGATGCGCTTCCTGTCCCTCCAAGCCATGGCACCAGACAGGCACCTTACTTTCAGTTTTCCCTGCTCCCCCCAGTTCTATCCCCTTAATAATTGTGTCCCCCACCAGGAGTTGCTTCCTTTCCCTGTGGTGTCCTCTGCCTCTATCCTGAGGGCCTCCATTGTGACAGTTGTCTGCAACCTCCTTAGTCTCCTCTGTGGGTGCATCCATAGGGGAACTATGCTTCTCCCAGAATGGTGTATGGATTGTGGAGTAGAACAACTGACTGGGTGTGCCTCTGTTCCACCACCCTTACACTCTCTGAGCCCACTGTGGTCCAACTGCTGTGCTTTCTTCACAACCTCTGAGGTAGTGGTGGTGGCTCTGGTGCTCCCAGGATGGGGAAGGTTTCCTTACTACTGTCCAATGTGGCCTGAAGATGGGCAAATTCCTCCCTCAGGGCAGACAGTTGTCTGCTAACAGGACAGCATCTCAGCCTCCAGAAAGACTCCTGGAGGACTGCTGCCCCACAACCATTACATTGTACTTCTCCCCACATGTGTGTCTACCTTGTTTATTTTTTTTTGTGTGTGTGTGTGTGTGTGATTGGTTTGTTATATAGAAATATATATATTATATAATGTGTATGCTTTTATTGTCAATGCAGTGTGCTAGAGAGGATATGACAGTGATATGCACCTTGCCTTCTTGAGGAAATGATGTCAGAACCCCAAGTATAAAGGAACTATTTCCAGGGGTGGATGGGGTGAGGGGCGGGAAGGGTTTGGGCCTAAACTGTGCCTTCATGAAACAATCAGCTAAAAGCTCTAACCTACCGCTGCGATGAGTGCTTTTCTGTTAGCAAGATGCCCTATATGACAATTTGACAGAGAAAATACCCTGCTAATCAAACAGAGAAAAATCCACACATCCAAGTCAGACACAGGTAAACATCCCCAGCTCCAAAACAGCCTGGTGACTTGTGCTCTGAATGCAGTCAGCCCCAAAACACATTGACTGTGCACAAGGACATACACAGTAAACAGTATTCAGTCACTGTGGGCTTAAACTATTCTTGCACTGAAAATCTTAACAATTGTAACAAAAGTAAAGCAAGGTCCACCTCCCTGTATTGATTGAAAGAATGCCTTTTCTGATAATTCTAAGTTCCTTATTTCACCTTTCAGTTAGACGTATCCTCCACCTGAAGAATATTAACTTTCCTAAGGAATCTGCTTCAAACCAAAGACAACTGTAAATTTTAAGGTTCACCTCCCTCTGTTGTGAGCACAACTCGCTTTCTTGCAAATCCTAAGTCCAGTATTGCAGCTTCCAGCCAGAGGTAGCTTCACCTGAAGAATATTAGCCCTCCCCCCCTTCAGCCCCTTCAGGATTTGTTTGTGCTTTCACAGAGTGGCTCAAATGCCCACATATTTTTCTAGCAAGTCCTAACAGGTTTTCAGCATGTCTGTTTGCATTTAAGAAACTATAGATGAGAAGATTTAAACAATGTGCAAAACAAGGTATGTGTTGGCAGTTGCCATCTGTAATAACTTTGACTATATTGTCACCATTATCTGTTGTCACTATGAACCCTAGAGATAAGGAATGTGGAGTAAACCATTACTGGAATTGATTTTGCAGTTCCTGCAAAATATTCATAGCAGAGTGGTTTTCCTCAAAAGTGGTGACACATAATACAGCCTGCTTCCTGCTGCTTACAGTAGAGTGGCAATTATTACTTTCTGACTGTAAACTTGCCAATGTGCTGTAACAGTCATGCAGTCAATTGTTTCAATTGCTGGTTCATGTATTTGTGGTTATGTTAACCTGCTTCACCACAGAGAGCTTTAACTGCTTAGTGACTGCAGTACATATCAAGTCATACAACTGTGGAACAGCCTTTTTCAAGAAATATGTTCGACAGAGAATGGTGTACCATGTTTCAATCTGATTCATGAACATGAGGAAACCTTTTTGGGGCAACAAAGGCAAAACCGGGTTGACAATCAGCCAACAGCTCTGCAATGGCTCTGTTTAACATCTGACATGTTGGATGCTTGCTGGTAAATTTTGATGTCTTTGCAACACTTTCTTTTAATGTTAGTTAATGAGAATTTTGAGATATTTTTAATTTGGGGGGATTGTATTGTTCATGCCTTTTTCATGTGCAGTACTACTTTGGGATTTTACAGTAGTTGGTGTCAGAAGAAAACAGTATGTTTGTCTGGGAAGACTGCAAGGATATATCAAGTGAGTCAGTGTCACTTCCTGCTTCCAGTTTATTGTCTCTATGGTCACCACCACCACCACCTCCATTACTGCCCATGCCAACAGCACTACCCCATGCCATGCCACACTCAATTGGGTGTTTTGCCTTTGCATGCTGTATCTTTACTGATGTTCCAAATTATCCTGCTTTGCAACCACGACTGATGCTCTTTTAGCACAGACTGCATACAGCTCGAGAGTTGTCTGCAGGGTCAATATAAAATAAATTCTGCATTAAAGATTTACCTTTTGTGCTTTGTACCACAGTGCCTGGCACTTTTTCTTGTACAGTCAAGGGACCTGGAGAACCCCCTACACTGTATTTCCTTGATGACATGAATTGTTCTCATTCATGTTCATCTTATTCTTACATTTAGCATAAAAAATTTTTCTGCACTTGCCTCTAATGCCTAAAAGCAGCATCCTGTGCTACCCCTCTCATTAAAACTACAAACCTCATCACCACAAGACTCAGAAGAACTGGATGTGCCATCATCATCATGTGGGACATAGTCTGGGCTATCCCATTCCCAGTCCACACTATTACCACCATCTTTATCAGCAATTGCTACATCAGCATCTGAGCTTATATTTGAGGAGGATGTCTCCTTGTATACTGCTTCAGCATCTGGAAGTATCCTGGAACATGTGAAAAAATGTTCAGTACCTCTACGAGTAAATCCAGTCAGTTTTTTTCTGAAACTCTAGTACCATTTCATTGCTAATATGCTTTTTATTTGGTTCAGGAGGACATTTAGTGCCAGTCCTGGTGGTGTTATTTTTGTCGCAATGTTCCTCATTAATGCTGTGATTCATATTGTCCACATCATTAACAATTGCACATGCAGCCACACTGTGCTTCCTTTTAGTAGACTTAGACTGGGAAATATGAGGCATAGTAGACATAGCCATGAAAGGAATGGATATTGTTTCACTAACTGTTGCAGAGACAGACAGTGTATCTGACTATGCCTTAGACAGTAATAAATGACAGGGTGTGGGGCACCTAACAAACAGTGTAATACAGCCCAAATGGCTTTCTCTATGCTGCAGAGTGACATCACACACAGTGTAGTTATGTCACAGTAATACATTACAGGGCTTGGGGCACCTAACAGAGAGTGTAATACAGTCTGTGGCTTTCAATGTGCTGCAGAGACACACAAAGTATCTATGTCACAGATAGGGCTTGGAGCACCTATGAGGCAGTATAATACAGCCTAAATGGCTTTCACTATGCTGCAGAGAGACACACAGTGTAGCTAATGTCACAGACAGGGCCCAGGGCACCTAACATACAGTATGATAGAGTCTAAATGGCTTTCTCAAAGCTGCAGAGACACCCAGCTATCTTACAGCAATAAAATTACAGGGCTCAGGGCACCCAACACAAACAGTGTAAATTAGAGCCTAAGTGGCTTTCATTATACTGCAGAGAGAGATACACAGAATAGCTATGTCACAGACGGCTTGAGACACCTAACAAACAGTGAAATGCAGCCTAAATGACTTTTACTATGCTGCAGAGAGATACACAGTGTAGCTAATGTCACAGACAGGGCTCAGGGTACCAAACAGACCATGAAATGCAGCCTAAATGGCTTTCACTATGCTGCAGAGACACACTGCTATGTCACAGTAATAAAATGACAAGGCTCAGGGCACCTAATAAAAACATTGTAAATTTACTGCATAAATGGCTTTCACTATGCTGCAGAGACATAAACCAGCTGCCAGTGCCTTTTGTCTTCTCGTGCTCCTTCCCTCCCCATCACTGCACCATCAAATCATCCCCATTCCCCCCTCCATCCTAAGATCATTTCAGTACCCGACCCCTTGCTCTTTTATGGAGGTTGGACATTTGTGTGTGTGTGTGGGGGGAGTGAACATTTTCTCTGTGATTTAGGCAAAAATGCAGAGCAAATGCCAGATTCCTTCCACTCTCTCCAGAATCTGGCTGTTATCTGTGCAATGGGCTCACAGCAAGCAGAGTACAGACACCTCTGACCAATCAGATCATCAGCCTGGTTTCTTGTGCTTCTAATTCTGCTGTGAGCTCATAAAGGACACCACAGGCTGTCCTTTCATGCCTGGTCCTAGCCTGGGAAGGAGTCCAGGACCCCACAGACTGCTTGCGATGCCTGTCTAAAAAGAGTACCTGTTTCCTGACCCATTACCTGTGTCAAAACCACCTGACCCATGAAGTACATTGTTATGTAGGGTGCAGAGAAGAATGACTAAAATCGTGGCTGGGCTTAGTCACCTGACATACGAAGATAGACTAAGCAAACTGGGAATGTACTCCCTGGAGCACAAAAGGGATAGGGGTATATGATTGCAACCTTTAAGTATATGAAGGGGGATAAACAGAGAACCGGAAGAGGGACTTTTTTTTAACTAAAGGAGCACAAAAAGAACAGGGGGCATACACTACAGATAGAGGGATGCAGGTTTAGGAGAAACACCAGGAATAACTTTTTCACTGAAAGGGTGGTGGAGAAATGGAATGAACTCCCAGAGGAGGTGATGGGGAGGTCACCATAAGGGGCTTTAAGAGAGCTTGGGATGGTCACATGGGTCTGGTATCAGGAGCAGAAGGGGTGAGGGGAAGAGGAGGTCACAGGGACAAGAAGGTTGTGGGAGTCCTAGCCTTCTGCTAAGCATCTTGGGCAAACTTGGTGGGCCAGGAGGTCCTTTTCTGCCATCATGTTTCTATGTTGAGTAGGGTAGTGAACTAACCAAACTACACTACCTGTCCAAAAATCACCAACACCTGACCTACTTGATCTAGCTACCCAACAGTTACCCATCCCTAATAAGAATATAAGAAGATTACGGGCAAAATGAGACAATTAGCCTACACTAATTGCCTGCATGTCTTCAATAAGAGTTACCATTGATGCAGTCTTCTCCCATGTACTGTATAGATCAAGTTTATTTAAAAAAATGTTTTAGTTTCTACTATACACAAGGGCCCAGATATTCAGAAGGGTTGCACATGGTGCAACTGTGTTGTACCATGCGCAACCCACTGATGTGCCCCAGCACGATACTGAAACATGGATTGAGTCTGGCACAAACCCTGATGCGCCGGAGCACATCTGTAATGTATGCGGCGCAGGTGGGGGCGCATGCCCATGCATACTTCGCACATCCTGATATTCAGCCCGGGATGTGCTGAGTCCATGCATGCACAATCCCTACTTGTGCCACACACAGGTGAGCCAAAAAAATAAGGAACAGCGGCTGGCCACCCACAGGTGAGCTGCTGTATTGCAGGGTGCAACACGGCAGCTGCCACCTGTGGGTGGCCACCTGAGCTCCAGCTGCACCTCCATGGCAGCGCCCCCCCATGCCCAATCATGAGCATCTGTTTAAAATAAAAACGTCCTATATCCCTGGTGATCCAGTAGTCTGCTGTCAGCCTAGTTGCAGGCATTAGTAAACATAAATCACGTCCTATATCCCTGGTGGTCCAGTGGACTGCTTGCAGCCCGATCGCGGGCATTTGTAATATTAAAATGCAGTCCAATATCTCTGGTGGTCCAGTGGACCACTCGTAGCCTGATCGTGGGCATATGTAATATTAAAATACAGTCCAATATGCCTGGTGGCCTAGTGGACCACTCGCAGCCGGGTCACAGGGATTTATATGAAAAAAATGAAGTCCAATATCCCTGGTGGTCCAGTGTTACCCCCCTCCCCATCCACCCACTGAGCCCCACCGCCCCACTCCCCTGGTCAGTGGTGGGCAGCAGCACCCCACCCACCTGCCGCCCTGCTGCCCGCTGACTGACGCAGTAAGTAGTGCTTTACATCAATTGGTCCACAGCATCAGCCAATGGGCATGCAGCCCATACCGTACAACACATTCCAGATATGTGAATGGATCCGTTCACATATCTGGAATGTGTAGTACTGTACGGGGTGGATGCCCATTGGCTCACTGTGGATCAATGGGTGTACAGCCCTACCTATGGTGTCAGTAGGTGGGCGGCTGGGCAGCAGGTGGGTGGGTGCTGCTGCTCGCCACTGACCGGGAGGGGCGGTGGGGCTTAGTGGGTGGGTGGAGGGGGTACCGCTAGACCACCAGGGATATTGGACTTCATTTTTTTTCATACAAATGCCCACGATCGGGCTGACAGTGTTCCACTGGACCACCAGGGATATAAGATGTGATTTATGTTTACAAATGCCAGCAATCGGGCTGTGAGCGGTCCACTGGACCACCAGGGATACATGATTTATATATACTGAAGCTAGTGATCAGGCTGTGGGGCACATTGCCGAGCTGTGCAGGGGGCGTTGGTCCCCGACGGCTGCTGCCTGGCATGGCGCCAGGCGCACGTCGCCAGGGATCAGCGCACCTGCATGCAAATGGGGCCATAATGACATGCAAATGGCCCCATTTGTGCCTTGCATACATTATGTCCCCAATTGCATGTGCACTTTTGAATATCGTGGTTGATGCGCATAGCGCAACAGAACTTGCGCTAGCGCATTCCCCTGTTCCACTCTGGCCAGTTGCGCTGGCGCAATGCCACTGCACCATGCACACTGCAGGTGGCCAGGGTGCAATATTCAACAATGCTGTGCCATGGCACAGCTCTGTTGGATATCGCCCAGTGAACACCCCTG
Source organism: Neoceratodus forsteri (assembly GCA_016271365.2). NCBI lineage: Eukaryota > Metazoa > Chordata > Ceratodontiformes > Ceratodontidae > Neoceratodus > Neoceratodus forsteri. The sequence goes on from CM057453.1 coordinate 161,029,569, forward strand.
CACAGCCAAGTTGCGCTGTGCCCAGGCTTGCACCACAGCCTGGCACAGTTTGAATATCTGGGCCAATATCTTCTGATAATCAATTCCACTATGATACTACTCTTTCTGTGAACTATCCTTTTCTTTTATTTGTGTTAAGTTTATCCCCTGCTAACTTTAGCAAATGTCTCCTGATGCCTTCTGTAGTATAGTTCTCTTTTAATTTAAGAGTCCCCAATAGTGATGGATTCCAGACTGCACTACTATATCATATCATGCCTATGCCTTGTCCTTTCTAGAGAAAATAAATTTACTGTAGCCTAATAAGTGTCTCCTCATATGACATATCCCTCATTTCCGTACTCTTTTGTTGAGTGAATCTTCTCTGGACTCTTTCCAGCCTAGCTATATTCCTCCTAGTGTGTGGGCTCAAAACCTGCCAATCATACTCCAAGTGTGGCTTGACCGAAGAAAGATACAGTAGCAACAGCAGCAGAACAGACCTGGGTTTGAATCCCACAGCTTCCACTTGCTTACTGTGTGACCCTGAGCAAGTCACTTAACCTCCTTGTGCTCCCAGGTCGCTCCTGTAAAAAAAGCTTTCAGCTTAGTGTGCTATACCTGGTTAAACAAGTAAATAAAAAAAAAAAAAACAGGACCTCTCTCCTCCTAATTCTTTGTGATGCACCCTGCAATTTGTCCACATTTTTTGATTACCTCTTCACATTGTTTATCCCATGAAAAATTATGATACTATATTTCCTTGGTCTTTTTCTTCAGAAGCAGAATTTAAGAGCATTGCAACAAGAGAAGGCAGCAGCTAATGAACAACTGGTGCCATGACAAAAAATTAACAACAATAGAAGGCAAAAAAGTCAGGCAGCACAGTAACTGTGAGAAAAAAAGACCAATCTCTTGAAACGAGCAAGGAAATCTTAGCCCCCCCCCAAAAAAATCAGGGTAATTAGTGAGGTAAACACCAAGATAGAGACGTCGATAAGGAGAAGGGCAGGGGTAAATGGAGAAAAAGGCAAAGGCAGTAAGAACAGGGATGGGGCAAAAAGGGGTAAGGCCATCACAAAATGGAGAGTAATGAGTACCAATGCCCATAGTCTGGGCAACAAGCTCTCTGAACTGGTGGCCTTGATGGAAGAGGGATGCCTGGATATCATGGTAGTCACAGAAATATGGTACACAAAGAACCATGACTGGGCTGTTAACATACCAGGGTACACAATCTTCAGGAAAGACAGGGAGGGTTGAAGGGGAGGGAGGAGTAGTTCTCTATGTAAGGGAAGGAATAAAAGCAATGGAACAAAAGAGTAAACAGGGAGGAGAGGAGGCACTGTGGGTCACCCTGGAGACTGGAAATGACACCACAATCCACACAGGGGTTGTATACAGACCCCCATCTCAGGGGGAGGAAATGGACCAGGACATGATAGAAGGCATCCTTAGGATGGTAGAGAAAGGGGAGATATTGTTGATGGGGGACCTAAATATGCCAGATATTAACTGGAGCACCTTTGCTGCTGCCACATCCAAGAGCAGGGCCATTCTCGATGCCCTACAAGGGACATGCCTCAGACAGCTAGTGTTGGAACCCATTTGGAAGGGAGCAATCTTAGACCTGGTACACTCAAATGGAGACAGAGAGAGGATCTCAGATCTAGAAGTGGGTAGCCATCTGGGAACAAGTGACCACCAAATAGTGTTGGGCGAAGTGAGCGAAATTTGCTTTGTGGCGTAGTTCGTGAAATTCTGCGCAGTTGCAGTGTGACATACAAAATTTCACCTGGTGGAGTGGTAAAATTTCACCCAGTAGAACAGCAAAATTTCACTTTCTGTGGAGAAATGCCTCCCAGAAAATCGATGAGACCCTGTGCAGGAGGGGAGGTGAGGGAAACCTGTTCCCCTAAGGCCCCCCCCTCGTAACCCAGCAAGCTCCTGAGCCAAGTGCAGAGGTGCCGGAGGCAACGGTTGCTCTGGCGGGCCTCCTCCAGGCCAATTCTCAAGTTTTTACTGCCCCTGCCCCGGTGCAGGAGTCCGGAGACACTCTCGAATCACCAGAAAAACTGAGAGCCTACTTACTGCTGAGCTGGGAACTGGGAACATTTTCCTCAAAGGGGAGATTTTTCGGCCCACCCCGTTCCCTCCTCCCATTAAATGTGCGTAGGCTCCACCCCCAGGGTTTGGCTCAGCCTATCAGCTAAGTGGGGAGGTACAGATAGTACACTAAGCACTGCCTGCCCTAATCTCAGACAGCTCACCTTGTTTCTGGGTATCTTACCCACCAAAAGCTGTCTGATCAACTTAACAGTGGACTTGCCGCCTAGTATTTATCTCTGGTACCTACTGACAACTCACTCTTGTTTCTGTTATTTTATTTCACCAAAACTGCATAGTCAAACCACTGTGGACTTGCCTCCTAGTATTTATCACTGTGCCTTACTAGACAGCTTTTTGCCCAGAATATGAATTACAACTGTATTTATCACTGTGCATTACCAGACAGCTTTTCGCCCAGAATAGGAATTACAACTGTATTTATCACTGTGCCTTACTAGACAGCTTTTGTCCAGTAAAGGAATTACTACTGTCTCTAAGTGCCAAGAGAACTTAATGTCCAGGATAGGTCCAGCCAGGTGGTGCGTAGGTTTATCCCTGTCCACTGTGACCTGGGAACTCAGTATAACGCGGACATAATTTGTTCACAGTGTGAGCCGACTCAGCGCCTGTCCCAGAGCTGTCTCTCAATAAGACACAGTCTAAGAGAACCTGGTCTCTCACTGAGCATCTGAGTGTAGCCTACTCTAGTTTTTGCACCCACTTAGCCACTAATTGTGTCTTATTTCCACAATTGTAATCAACTGATGTTCTGCAATATTATAGTTGTACCCTGTTTAGTTTGCTACTTGATATACCAGTGCTTTACTGCTAATTTGTACCTAGACAATCTCCCCTTTTCCCCTCAAGCTCCATACTGCATCCCAGCTGACTGGGCCTCTACCCCATAGCTGGGCAAAGATTTTTAGCGTGAATGAGGCCTGGGCCTTTACCCCACAGCCGTCCAATGCAACAGGCATGCATGTGGCCCTGACACCCACTCCTCCCACCAAAGGGAAGGGTGAACCCCATGGCGAAGGAAAAGTGCATGCAGCCCACCTCCTACAGATTCCCGCTACTAGCTGGACTCATACTGGGTCTTGCCCTGCTCCACGTGGTCACCACACCCTCACTGTTCACAGGAGATTACTGGGAGAAGTCTCCCTCCTATGATGTGCCAGACTTTCTGTTCTCGAATACACTAGTAGTGACCACTAAGACCACCCATTCTCTCACCTGGTCCCTTGACCTCAGGTGTCTAATGCACTCCACCAGGGTAAAGAGATGCCAAGCTTACATGCCCCCTACAGGCCTGACTGCTCTGAGACAATATCTCTCCTGGCTCCTCCTCATAATACTCCTAGCTGGAGATATTGAAACAAACCCAGGCCCAACAAACCCGGCCACCCCCATTCCCACGGTATGGGGATTGGGCAAGGGTCTCAAAGTTGGACATCTCAGCATAAGGAGTCTGCTTCCAAATCGTGATGAGCTAGTGTCATGGGTTACCCTATGCAAACCAGATGTCCTTGGAGTGACTGAGACCTGGCTCAAACCCTGAGTACCTGACTCAGCCTGTGTACTCCCAGGGTACGAGTTCATACACCAGGACAGACCAGGGAATGGGGGGTAGCATCACGATCTATTTCAGGGACCACCTAAAGGTCTCCCCAGTAACTCATCAGCCATCCCTCTCTTCCCCTTGCGAGCTACTGCATGTACTGCTCTTACTTGGGAATGCCAAGAAAGTGCATGTAGCCTGCACATACAATCCCCCTAAGGGCTGGCTCCCAGGACTGACCCACCTCTTGGACTCCGTTGGCCCCTGCATTGGGGAAAACAAACTCATTATCCTGGGGGATGTTAACCTTAACAGGACCGGTGGAAATGTGAAGCAGTTTGAGCCCCTACTGGTGAATCTTGCCCTGACTCAACTTGTACAGGAGCCAACCAGACGGTCGAAAAATGGATCCACCAACTCCCTGCTGGACTGGATCCTCTCCAACCACCCTGATAGGATCTCCTCAGCTGGAATACTATCAGATTCCATCTCTGACCATTCCCTGGTCTTCTGTGTTTGGAAAATTCCCTTCCCTAAAATTCCTCATAAAATCCTACAGATCAGAAACTTCTCCAGGTTCGATCCTGAGACGTTTCTTGTGGACCTAAGTCTGGCCGACTGGGCTGGGGTATTTGGAGCCTCTGACCCATCAGTGGCAGCTTCCCACTTTCTTGCCACCTTCGGTGCACTGCAAGACAAGCATGCCCCGAAGGTCACCCGGAGGGTGAGAGGGTCTGCCACCCCCTGGTTGCATGGGAGCTTCCTGGACCTAATGAGGGCCAGAGACAAATGCTAGTCCCACTTCAAAGGTTCCCTTGATCTCACATTATTCCAGCAATACAGGCATCTTAGAAACAAGTGCAAAAAGGCCATCAGAATTGCAAAAAGTGACTTTTGCAAGTCTGCTCTACTCAGCTCAGCCAGTGACCCCAGGCAGTTCTGGAGTAACATAAAATCTCTTGTCTGCGGGACCTCTCATCCGGAGGTATCCGACATGATAATCGGAGGGGTATCCTGCAACAATCCACACACCATCGCCAACTCCCTAAACTCTCATTTTTCAGACCTATCAGCTTTCTCCGCACTCTTCCCGACTGACAGGGGTACTTCATCCACTCCTCTCCCCACTGGGCAGGAGGATCACCCCCCTCAACAAAAGTTCTATCTCAGAGGTGTGACAGTCAAGGACATGATGAGGCTTCTCTCTGGCCTCTCCCAGTACTCCAGCCCTGGCCTTGACAACCTGGAACCAAAGCTACTAAATCTAGGTGCCTCCAAAATTGCTCCCCCAGTAGCCCATATCTTTAACCTGTCACTTACAATGGGAGCCATCACAGAAATTTGGAAGCAAGCGAGGGTAGTCCCTGTCCTGAAGCAGGGAAATCCCAAAATCCCGGACAACTATCATCTGATTGCGATCCTATCATCCCTCAGTAAGCTCCTTGAAAAGGTAGTGGCTGAGTAGCTCTTGGAGTACATACCGGTGCACAAACTCCTGTCACCAGTCCAGCACAGATTCCGTAAGGGGCATAGTACCACCACAGCCCTGATCTCTGTCTCTGCAAGCATCAGGGCCACCATTGACCAGGGCAAACTCTCTGTAGCCATATTTATTGACCTGTCCAAGGCATTTGACCTTGTTGATCACAAGTTGCTTTGTACGCAGCTGAGGGCACTCGGCCTCTCCCCCCAGCTATGACCTGGCAATCCGACTATCTGCATGGAAGAACGCAGAGGACCTGTTTCAAAAAAGTCCTATCCGAGCCCTTACTGGTTACCTCTGGCATCCCCCAGGGCTTGGTCCTGGGCCCCCTCCTCTTCTCCTTCTTTATCAACCAACTCCCAGTGGCTGCAACTAACTGTAATGCCATACTGTACGCAGATGACCTGGTTATTATATCTCACTCCAGGGACATCGCCACACTCAACAAGCACTTGTCTGAGGACTTCAACAATGTCTTGGCCTGGGTAACCAAACACAAACTAGTCTTGAACCTGAAAAAGTCTCAGGCTATGCTCTTTGGCTCAGCTGCCAAAATCAAAGCCCTACGAACCCTGCTGGATATAACCAGTCTAGATGGTACTTCCCTCCCAACAGTGCTCTCAGTCAAGTACCTTGAGGTGACACCTGACCCACAACTTGATCTGGGGAGTCACATTCTCAATGTCTGCAGAGCAGCGAACAGCAAACTGGGACTGGCCTACAGGGCCAAGTACAACCTCACCCCTGCAGCCCGACTGGCCCTGGTGAGAGGTGTCCTCCTTCCCTCCCTTAGTTATGGAATGCACCTATTTGGCCACTCCCCCAAAACCCACCTCATGAGGTAGCACACAATGTATAACAACATCTGTCACTTTGCCCTGGCTGCCCCTCGTCTCACTCACCACTGCAAATTATATGAAAAGCTCCGCTGGCTCTCCCCAGCCAAGTACCTGGACTTCAGGCTAGGGTGCCTCATGGGCAAAGTGCTGAGAACCTCCAGGGCTGGCCCTGCTTCTACCTCCAGTTGACCTCTCCCCTTAACAACTCAGGTCCCAGGCACCGGGGATGCTAAGAGTTCCCCCCTCCCAGACCCTCATAGGGGACAGGGACTTCGCCGTGTGTGCTCCCAGACTCTGAAACTCCTTTCTTGAGTATGTCCACCTGGCCCCCTCACATCAGTGCTTCCGCAAATCCTTGTGGGGCATCCTCAAACTTGCCTCGGCATGTGATTGCCCTAGGCCCCCCTAGTGCAATGGCTTCCATCCACTGGACCCCAGTTTGCTCTTGCACTGGACCCTAGTTTGCTCTTGCAGGAACCTCGGGCCATACCTTGCTTGTCCCTCAGACTATGTTGTGTACCCTGTACACCTGACTGAGTTTTATTTTCTATTATTTGTCCACGACCACCTACTCTGGTTGTGCTAAAATGTAATTTGTGTTAAAATGAAATTCTGTTTTACTTGTAAATGACCTGTTTTTCTCTCTGAGGAAGCTTTCCATTGTACTTACACATGTTTTTGTGCTGTAATGATGTACTGTTGTTATGCTGTAATGATGTACTGTGTTTTTTCTGAACCTCTCTGTACCCCATTGTTGTAATCTCCTGGGTCATTTCTGAAAATAGGCATATTACTTGTCTAATGTACTCACCCGGTTACCAAAAGCTAAATAAATAAAATTTCACCCACAGAAGGTGAAATTTCACTAGGCAAAATTCTGCCTAATATGGAAAAATTTCACGAATTGCTCCACCAGGCGAATTTGGCCACTTCACCAGTGAAATTTGAATTTGCTGCATCCCTACCACCAAACAGTGTGGTTAATGATAAACTCAGCTGCAGAGTCAAGCCATACAAATGTGAGGGTACTGGAATTCAGGTGGGCTGACTTTATCAAAATGGGAGAGAGCCTCAGAAAAACACTAGCAAACAGGCTAGAAGGAGGGGGTGGAGTAACAATGGGGAAACATTATAACTGCCATCACAGAGGCAACAAGTCTTTCTGTGAAGCAAATAAACAAATCAAAATGAAAGAAAAAGACACTGTGGTTAGGGAGAAAAATATAGCATTTAGGAAGTATAAGGAAACACAGAAGGAGCAGGACAGAAAACTGTACCAGTTAAGGCAGGAGAAAGCAGGGAAGGCAATCAGAATAGCAAAGGCCAAAACTGAGGAAAAGATAGCCAACTCAGTTAAAAAGGGGAATAAAACCTTTTATAGGTACATTAGAGAGCGTAGAAAGACAAAGGTAGGGATAGTGAGGCTGAATAAAGGGGATGGTGGGTGGGCAGAGAGGAACAGTGAAAAAGTAGGGATACTGAATGAATACTTATGCTCAGTATTCACAAAAGAGGAGGAGGGGGAGGTACCTAATCCAATTAATAGAAGCACTGTGGATGGGGAGTTGATCCCAGTCCTTTCACAGAAGAAAGGGTTCTGAAAGAACTCCTAAAACTGAAGGTGGACAAAGCATTGAGACCTAATGGAATTCACCTAAGAATTCTAGAAGAAAACTAGTGACACCACTGACTACCCTTTTTAACAAATCATGGGAGGATGGTGTGGTACCTGAGGACTGGAGGAGGGTGGATGTGATTCCTCTTCAGAAAAGTGGGAGCAAGACAGAGGCAGGAAACTACAGATCTATCAGTGTGACCTCTGAGGCAGGGAAAATGATGGAATCACTTCTGAAGGAAAGAACTGTTGAGTACGTAGAGGCCAGTGGGGCACAGGACCTGAGGCAGCATGGATTCACAGTAGGAAAGTCATGTCAGATGAATCTAATTGATTTCTTTGACTGGATGACCAAAGTAGTAGACCAGGGAGGAGCTGTGGACATGGCCTACCTAGACTTTAGCAAGGCATTTGACACAGTCCCATACAAAGATTAATAAACAAATTAGCCAGCCTGGAAGGGGGTCCCAGGGTGGTAACCTGGGTAAAACATTGGCTGGACAACAAGACACAGAAGGTGATAGTAAATGGTATCCACTCTGAAGAAAGTGGAGATACTAGTGGGGTACTGCAGGGTTCTGTACTGGGTCTGGTTCTTTTTAATGTCTTTATAAGTGATATTGCAGAGGGATTAGAGGGAGAAGTCTGCCTCTTTGCAGATGACATAAAGATCTGCAACAGTGTTGATACACAAGGTGGGGTGGAAAGGATAAGAAGGGACTTGGCAAGGTTGGAGGAATGGTCAGAAGTATGGCAACTTGGATTCAATGCAAACAAGTGCAAATGAATGCACCTGGGAAACAAAAACCCAGGAGAAGAGTACGCAATGGGGGTGGGAGGTAGTAACAACAACAAAAAAGGAAAGGGACCTGGGGGTAATCATATCAGATGACCTTAAGGTTAGCTAGCAATATGAGAAGGCAGTAGGGAGGGCTGGGGGATCCTGGGATGTATAGGGAGAGGCATCAACAGCAGAAAACAGGAAGTTTTTATCCCTCTTTACAGACAGTTGGTGAAACGCCATCTGGAGTACTGCATCTAGTTCTAGAGACCCCATCTCCACAAGGACATAGACAGGATGGAGGCAGTCCAGAGGAGGGCAACTAAAATGGTACAGGGTCTGCAACAGAAGCCCTACAAGGAGAGACTAAAGGAGCTTAACATGTATACCCTTGAGGAAAGGAGGGAGAGGGTGGACATGATAGAAACTTTTAAGTACCTCAGTGGAATCAAAAAACTCCAAGAGGGTAGCATCTTTCAGAAAAAGAGATGTGCAAGAACAAGGGGACACAATTTAAAGATGGGGGGGATGGCTCAGTGCAATGTGAGGAAGTATTTTTTTCACAGAGAAGGTGGTGGGTGCATGGTACTGCCTTCCTGAGGAGGTTGTGCAGTCTAAAACTGTGGGAGAATTCAAGAATGCATGGGATAGACATAAGGCAATTCTTGTGGGAGGGGTAGGAAGAAATAGGCTGTTGGTTAACTAGGATCTGCAGCTTATCCAGTAGGTAGGGAAACTGGCCAAGTCCTTATCTGCTGTCAGAGTCTATGCTTCTATATTTGAGCTAGGTCATGCTAAAAAGTGTTTATTACAAAATCAGATTCACAGCAAGCTTGCACACACGACATACTTATCGCGTCATACTGACACTTCGTGAATGCGTGAACATCACTACACAAATCCATCTTTTATGGGGTCATTTCTTAGAGACATATCACAGAAATAATGATAGAATACATATATAGTAAACTTACAAATATTCACCCACAAAAGACAATAAATATACAATGAATACCCATATTTACAGTATTATACAGTAATAATGCATTTCTAGCTGTGGGTTTAGTATAGATCTTAGTATCCATCCCCTCTTATCATTTTTAGTAATGGTCAAATCTAAAAAATCAGCTGAGAGATCCCTATTTATTTTGAAACTCGCAAATTCTGATTGTTTGCTTCCAAGTAAGATACAAATTCATATAGCAACAATGGGGGTCTCCTCCAAATAATCAATATATCATCAATAAAACATACATAAAATACCAGATATTATCTGAAAGGGTTTACATCTGATGTCACATACATCTTTTTCCACTGCATTAGATAAATATTCACATAACTGGGGGCAAAAGAAGCCCCCATCGCTGTGCCTTTTGTCTACAAATAGAAATCTTTATCAAAAACAAACACATTGCTAGTCAAAACCAGCTCAGTGAGTCCCAGCAAGCATTCAATAAATGAGCTTGAATAATGGGTGTTTACTCACCTGGTAAAGGTGATTGTGTTAGCTGACATCCATGGCACTCCAGACGTTACATCATAGGTTTTAGCCCACCTGATAGGCTAGTGATGCACATGACCTAGGATCAAATTTCGAGCACACCCAGGTCCCAGGAGCCCCGTTCTTCAATTCGAATCTTCCATAGCAGAAAATATGGTTAGTAACACCACAAAATGCATTGAACCAATAAACACCTTGAGACACCTTCTGCAATTATGGCCTGGAAGGGCCCTTTATTACCTGTTCATACAATTCTAATTCTCGACCACATAAGGGACATGAGACATCCTGAAAGTCTTAGCAAGATCTATAAAGTTGTGTCCCATAATAATAAAGTTTGGGCTATCTTGTCACTCTGATCGCTCTGAAGGGAGGAAGTGCCATGGATGTCAACTAACAAGATCACCTTTACCAGGTGAGTAAACACCTATTATGTTGAGTTGACATCCATGGCACTCCAGACATTGCATCATGGGTGATTAATTAGCAGCACTGTACCCAAAGGGAGGGACAGAGTGATCTAAGAGTGAAAAGAGGAGCTGGCCGCTGAAAAGACCTGTCTGGCAAATGGAGTCTGTTGTTTATACAGGTAGTCCAATCTGTAGTGGCAGGCAAAGGTATAGATGGAAGTCCAAGTTGCCGCCTTTCAAATGTCCTCTGTAGACACATTTGTCCTCTCCGACCAAGAGGTGGACACTTCCCTGGTAGAATGAGCCTTAATGCCTTCTGGGGGGGTGAGAGTCTTTGCCTTGTAAGCTTCCTGAATGGTTCTCTTTAGCCAGCTGTGATTGTAGTCTTGGATGCTGCCCTACCCTGTCTCTGTCCTTTTGACACAATGAAGAGTCTTTCTGTCTTGCATGTGGATTGCGTTCTAGAGATGTATGTAGCTAGTGTGCCCCCTACATCTAAGTGATGTGGAATGATCGGAATGATCATGCCCACTGGCTGTGGATTATCAGAAAAGGTCAGCAGTTCAATGGGTTGTTCCCTGTGGAACACAGAGGTGACTTTGGACTGAAATGCTGGTACCATCCACAGATGTACGCTCACCAACATAAAGATGGTGTATGGCTTCCTGCAAGATAAGTCCCTCAGCTCGCTGATCCTCTGGGTTGAGCATATAGCCACAAAGAAACAGGTCTTTAGGCCTGCCCAAAAAAAGATCTACCTTGTTTACTGGCTCAAAGGGTGCTGTGCTGAGGGCATCTAGGACCAGTGATAGGTCCCAGGGAACTACGATTGGCCTGACTCTGGGCCGCAACCCCTCCACCACTCTGAGAAATCACACCGCACCTGGGTGTGCCCCCAGGCTATGTTGACCTATGGGTCCAACGGCCGTGCCTATGGCAGCCAGTTGACTTTGGAGGGAAGAATGGAAGAGACCCTTATCCACTCCCTGTTGCAGATACAGGAGGACAGTGGACATGGTGAATTTCAGCTCCTTGCCCTTGTCTCTGCACCACACTGAAAAGATAGACCACTGTCTACCATAAGTGTTAGTGGTGGAAGGCCTTCTGGACTGTAGCAATGTGGAGATGACAGAGGTATGATATCCGGCTCTCAGCAGGTACTGCCTCTCAGGAGCCAAGCCATTAGTTTCAGGGTCCCTGGGGTGGAGTGAACCATGGGGCCCTCTGTCAGCATGTCTGGTTGGAGCAGAAGCCTCCGTTTGTCCAAGGCCATGGCCACCACCTCTGAGAACTATGCTCTCCTTGGCCAATATGGGCCAGCTAGAATTATAGTCCTCTGAGATTGTCGAATCTTGGTTAGGACTTGCAGTAGTAGTGGAATGGATGGAGAAAACATAGGCCTGGTCGCATGACCACTGCTGGGATAGGGCATCAGTCCCCTGTGAGTGATGTTCCCTGTACCTGGAGTAGAATGTGTTCACCTGGGAGTTTTCCGCTGTTGCCTTGAGGTCCATAGACATGGGACTCCATGCCTCCTGTATCAATTGAAACAGGTTCAGGTAAAGACGCCATTCTCCGGGTTGCACCTGTTGCTGGCTGAGCCAATCTGCTCATACGTTGAGCATGCCTGCTAGGTGGACTGCACCGATGTGTACGAGTCTGGACAGAGCCCAGTCCATTACCCTCGTTACTTCTCTTTGCATAGCTCTGCTTCTCATGCCCCCTTGTTTGGCAATGTACGCTACAGCGACCTGGTTGTTGGAACGAATTGGAACTTACTGGCCAGATATAGCTGACTGGAAGGATCGGAGGGCATTGTAGACTGCCCTCATCTCCATTACATTGATGGATAATTTGGTCTCCTGAGAAGTCCAGCGGCCTTGGGCCAACAGGGAGCCTAGACACACTCCCCACCCTAACAGGATTGCATCCATCTCTATGGTGGCATTGAAGGTCACCTCCAATGGGACTCCTGCCATGAGGAAGTGACTCAAGATCCACCAGACCAGAGAGCCTCTGACTGTGGCTGGTAAGGGTATCTTGATTTTTAGATTCCATTCGTTCGGTGAGCTCTGGGCCTGCAAGTAGTTCTGCAGTGGTCTCATATGCCACCTGGCCCATGGGACCAGGTTGATTCATGAAGCTATGCAGCCCAACATCTGAGCAATCTTGCCAATGGTCAGGCGATGTTGGCCTTCAGTTTTTGGGCCAGGGCGATCAGAGTTTCCACCCTTTTTTGGGATGGCCGAACCCACACCTGGAACATGTTTATCTCTGCCCCCAGGTGCTGTATCTGTTGTGTGGGGACCAAGCAGCTTTTTTCCTGGTTCACCACCCAGTTGTGCTCTTCAAGTGCCCTTAAAGCTATCCAAGTGTTCTTTTATGACTGCAGTTTGGAGCGAGCTCAGATTAGCCAGTCGTCTAGGTATGGGGTGATGTCCAATCCTTGTTCTCTCCGCCTGGCGATGAGTATTACAGACACCTTTGTGAACACACTTGGTGCCGATATTAGACCGAAGGGTAGTGCCTGATATTAAAAGTGCTGTCCCAGAATGTGGAACCAGAGGAACTGCCTGTGACTTGGCCAAATGGGGATGTGAAGATCCGTGTCCTTTAAATTTATAGAAGTAAGGAAATCACCTAACCGGATGCCCCGGAGGGTTGATCTTAATGTCTCCATCTTGAACCTTTGGGTAACCACATGTTTGTTTAGATACTTGAGATCTAGGATTAGACAGAGTTCCCCTGTCTTTTTGAGTATGAGTAAGAAAATGGAGTAAACTCCCTGTTCTTGCTCGTGTCTAGGTACAACTTGGATTGCCTTGTTTGAGACCAGGTCCTGCAATATCTGCTGGACCTGATGAGCAGAGGCCTTTTTCATTGTAGTGGGTGAGCTTATAAACCTGTGTGTTACTGGTATGTGGGAGAGTTCTATCAAATACCCACTGGATACCACCTCAAGGACCCATCTGTCCGAGGTCGTGCTGTGCCACATGTGTTGGAATTGCAGCAGTCTTTTGTCCACTGGTGGGTATTGATGCCCATAGTGGGAAGAGTTGTGATGTGTGGGCTCTGCAGTCATTGCTGCTTGTTTCTGTTTCTGTTTCCTCTTCCTCTGCCTCCAAATTTGGAGCCGCATCCTCTGAAAGTGGAGGGCTGGTAATTGGCATTGAAAGAGTTACAGAACCCACCTTGGGCTTCTCTGCCTCAAAAGGAGTTGGGCTGGTAGTAGTTTGGTGGTCTACGTGCCTGCTGAAACTTGTTTCCCCCCCCCAAAACCTACGTTTGCCAGATGGCAGTTAAGTGGAGCTGTTCTTATTCTTGAGGAGATCCTTCCCTTCCTCCTTCTGCTTTAGGTACTCCTGCAGTCCTTCCCCAAATATGTGTTTACCCTTTATCGGTAGGTTTTGTAACAGTGCCTTGAATTCATTATCTGCCTCCCACAATTTTAGCCACAAGGCTCTCCTGGCTCAGTTCTTTAGGGCAGCAGTTCTGGCATCAAGTTTCAAGGTATCCACTGCCATATCTGCCAAATATTTTGCTGCATCAGGGGTGCACCCCAACAGTTCTGTCTATCTAGCCCTGAGATCTGCTTTCTCTAGGAGTTCCTCAAGCCATCAGATTTGGGCATGTGCGGTATAAATGGCAGTAGTGGAGGCCTTAGCTGCTATGCCCCCTATTTCAAACAGTTTCTTTAACATATCCTCCACCTTCTTGTCTGTGGGATCCTTCGAGGAGATGGTGCCACATGGTAGAACTGTCTTTTTCTGAATGCCGCAATTTGGGAGCCATGCACTAGTTGTTGACCTTGTCCTCCTGAATTAGGTACATACGATCCAGATTTCTTTTGTCCGACATCCTGCCAGGCTCGGTCAACTCTCACTCCTTGATAAAGATGTCATCAATAGCTGGTCATATGGGGATGGTCTCTTTAGTGACCTTCTTTTGTTGAATCATGAGGTCAAGTTTTGATTCAGTCTTGTCCTCCTCGAGCCCCATGGTAGACTTCATGATCCTCATAAGGCCTGGTATGAGGTCAAATGAGCATAGTTTTGAAGTGAGGGATGGAGTGGATTGGGTCTCCATATCCCCCTCGTCGAATACTGTCTCCTCATCATCATCTGGTAGCTCCCTGTTCCTGGCATCATCACCCGTGTCAGGTACTGGGGCATTAGGGATGGATCTATGTCCATCTGGTCCCCTGAGGGCCCTCCTGGGGCAACCAGCTGTGGTTGTGGCTTAGGGTTAGGAAGTATCTTTGGATGGGTCATAGCCTCCAAATTTTCCATGATTTTCAACATAAAATTCTGTTGACTCTCCATCATGGCCACAGTGGCTTGCTGGTTTTGGAGGAGTAGTGCCCCTGAGTCCACCCATTTAGATTCACTGGGCACAGGATTCTTGGAGCCCACAACTGGAGATTGCTCCAGAGACAGGTCATCCTCATCATGGAGGCAAGCGGGGCATTGTGGTCCTGTGTTGTGTGACATCAAAGTTGCGCTACAAGAGGTGCATTTCTTTGCTTTCACCATCTAGAAAAAAAGGGAAGGGAGTGGGGGATTAGGAAGGAGCCATGATGGGCTATCCAGTACTGGATGCCCTATACCACAGGCTCAGCACCTGCTAACTTGTACTGTAAGCATGCAATGGAACAACTGTAGAAGATGGACTGACAGAACTAAAGCTTGATGCAAGAGGGCCATAAGGGAAACCTTGCCCCCCCCTTGTGGAAGTGGTTGCGTGAAGGCATACCCTCTGACACAAAATGGCAACCACACTGGGACTAACTCCCAAAATGGTGTCAAGGGTCAGCCGCTGGGCATAGGCTATCACGCCAATGACCAGTTCTGAGCTGCCTTCCCCCTTGGACCGTTGAACCCCTCTGCCTCCTTGTCTGAAGCTTGCACTAAGAAGATGGGAGGATATGATGATATCTTTTGCTTTTGCACTGATACTCTCACCAGTAGGCCACTATAGTGAGGGGCCTGAAATGGTGTTGGAAGGTATCACACACCAGAAGGCCACTATGGTGAGAGGCCGGAGATGGCGTTAGGAAATATCAGATGCTTGTAGGCTGCTATAGTGAGGGGCCTGAAATGGCAATCAGGATATCACAGGCTTGCAGGTCGCTATGAGGAGGGGTCTGACAATGTGCCATGAAGTGAAAACCCTTTTTCAATCGCCCGACTGGCCCAGCCACTGTGACAGGGGCCTGGACCTGACCGGGCTTCTCAATGGAGTGAGGGATTGAGATAGTTAGGCCATCCATTATAGTGATGGCTGGTCCCCAACAGATTCATGGACATATGGTGTCTGATATAGGGGGGACCATATGGTAACACAGACTGGAAGCACCTTCTTGCACTAAAATCAACTTATGCTGCCACCAGAGGAGGGGAAGAAAACAACAGCAACTGAAGACTCTGAAAGGTGCCTTTTCCAGTGAACTAGGAAACTCATGATGGCAGGTGATCACCAGGATGTGAGGGCTGCAGCAGTGTAGTAGTACTGCAAGGACAACTTCCCCATCCTGGTGACCAAACCGCATGGAACAGGAAATGCACAACAGCGCATGGAGGAAGAAAAACCCTCTCAATTAGGACATTTAACTTGCGCCCTGCTATAAGCAAAACTGCAAGCTGCCAGGCAGGAGGAGACACAGTTACACTGTTTTTCTGAATGGGGGATGTAATGTAGGGTGGGGGAGAGTGGTGGGATGCCACATGGAGACTCAGCATGCCCTGGGGCCCCCCAAGCAACAACAAATGCCAATAAAGAAACAACTCCACCAGCTCACACAAATGAGTAAAGCATTTTAAATGTAAAAAGACAACAAGATAACTGAACTGCACAAGCAAGATACCAAGGAAGGCAATCGTTGCCACCTGGCCAGACTCGCTCCTGGTGTAAGCCTGGGGTGAGTTCCTGGAACTACCAAAGGCATTCTCTTTAAAACATTCAGCAACGGCCTTAAAATTAACCTCTCTGAGCAGCAGTGCAAACCATAAAAACACAGAAACCAAGGCAATAGAATCTGCTCACTTCTAAGGATGAAGCATATATCTTGTAAGCTAATTTAGCAGGAATACAATTTCCACAAAAAAATATCATGCATACCAAAGTCGTTCTCTAGGCAGGCTCAGATCTGGTTCTAAACACAATGAAGAATCAAGGGAAAAACATTTGAAGAAAACACTTTCTGTGAATTTTCACATGCCTACCTTTCCTAGTATTGTTACAGAGACTCCTGGAGTGCTTGTAGCTTGATCAGATGCACAATTAGAACTGAAGAACAGGGTCTTCTGGGACCTGAGTGTACTCAAAATTTGATCCTAGGTCATGTGCATCACTAGCCTATCAGGTGGGCTAAAACCCATGATGTAATGTCTGGAGTGCCATGGATGTCAACTCAACACAATCAGTATGTTCACAAAGAGAAATTCTAAGTGCCTCAAAACCCTCATCATGAGGGATATGGGTATATAAGGCACCATTATCTAAAGTGACAAAAGTGTCTTCCTTCTGAATTTCCAGGCCCTGAAGGCAAGATGTAATGTGTGTGGTATCCTTAACATGTATAGGCCATAATGGGATCAGCTGTTTTACATGCTGGTCTACAAACTGGGCTAAAGGTTCAGTCACCGAACCAATGAAAGCCAAAATAGGTCTGGCTGGTGGTTACCTTAAATCTTTATGAATCTTAGGGAGCCCATATAATGTTGGACATATAGGATATTCAACTGTAAGGAAGTCAAAAGTTTGTTGAGAAATAACCCATTTAAAAACATCTCATGCAAATAAATATCAATGTGTTTTTTGCAATCAGAGGTCAAATCTCTTTGTAAGTTTTGGTAAAAGTCATTATTATTTAACTGGTTAAACATTTCTTGTTGATACTTAACTTTATCAAGTATGACCACAGTGCCACCTTTATCAGCACTTTTTATTTCAATAGCTTCATTGTTCTGTAAATCCCTCAAAGCTTCTTTCTCTTGTGTTGTACAAATATTAAATCTGGGGGTGGGATGTTCAGAAATGTACTGTAAAATGTCCCACTCAGAAGCTCTATGAAATGCATTCACAATGGGATTTTTTGGAGGAATATAGATCAATGTTTTTTTAAGAGCATGTTGTCTATCCTTAAGGTTGGTCTAGGACTTTTTCCCCTATGATGTAATACTGCACATTTGGCTATATTATATTCCATTCATGATTTATTTTGCCTATTGTGCTAATCTATGTCATCTTATGACCCCACCCCCCCCATAACTTCACATCATCTGAAAAAATTCTTGACCAACCATTTATACCATCACCGGTCCCATACATAAAAAAATTAAGAGTAAAGGGCCCAGGACTGAGCCCTATGGGATGTTGCTTGTTGCTTCCACCCAGTCAGATGTCTTGCCATTTACCATTACTCTCTGCCTCCTGCCCAACAACCAATTCATAATTCATTTATTTGATTCTCCTGGAATACCAGTATGTTTTATATTGTTTAATAAGTCAACACGGGGCACAGTGTCAAAGGCCTTGGAGAATTCTCAGTCGACCAAATCTGCCACTTTACCTTCATCTACTGCTTTAGTAACAGGTTCATAAAAATTCAATAGATTGGTAAAACATGGTCTGCCCTGCACAAAACCATGCTGTGCTTATTCCATAATGTCATCTCTTAACCATTTGTAACCATTTTACTATTTTCTCCATTTGTTTACATAATACTGAGGTAAGGCTTACCAGCCTGTAATTTCCCACATCAGATTTAGATCCTTTATTATGTAGTGGGACCACAGTGGCATCCCTCCAGTCTCCTGGGACCTTGGCAGGTTATGGTGATACTATAGAATTTTGATAGAAGTTCACATAGCTCCTTAGCAAATTCTTTTAATATCCTAGGGTGGACATCATCAGGTCCTCCACTGTCCCCCCCCCACCACCGACTAATGGTGAGATACGGTCAGTTGGCCATTGGTCAATTCAGTATGGCTTCAATTCCACCCCCTGAGACTTCAGTTCAGTTTAAATACTTCAGTCAAAACTCATCGGGTCCTACAGTTACTGGCAGTTACCCGTGCTTGGGGTGAGTGAGAGCAGGAGCTTTTCTGGTGCCTAAGTGCTGTTTTTTTCCTTTTCTGTTTGAACAGTGCTGATTTGAAGAGGGGCCCAAGGAACCCTAACAGCAGAGCAAGCACAGTAGGCAAGAATTGCAGTATCAGCAATCTGTGAACATTAGAGCAGGAACAAAGGCATGATTAGGACATTAAGGTAGCTTAATAAGCTAATCAGAGTTGTGTAATTTTCTTTTCCCTTGCACATAGGTTGCAGAGGTATGGTTTAGCACTGGACCTCATGGGAGACAGAGGTCAGCACTTAGAGTGAATAAGACTGGTGACATTTAGGGGGTCTAATTACTGGTTTTCTCTTTTTTTGTTTTTGTTTGAATGGTGGTGTTTAGAAGTGGGGCTCAGGAAGTGGGAGAGCAGAGACAGCACAGCATTCAGGAATTGGAGGTACACCAACTGATGAGCATTGGGGCATTTAACATCAAGGGTAGGGAAAACATTCTTACAGCTGACTATCCCGAAGTGTGAGTGCCACAGTTGAAGTGTGCAGCTTCTGAAATGGGATGTGTGTAGGGCATCTACAGGTAGTGTGCAGATCCATGGGAAAGTCTGCTTCACATACAGTAGATCAGGTGGGTAAGTCTACAGGAGGTGGGGCAAACAACTAAAGTCAGCTGACTTAGGCAGGATATACAGTACAACAGGCTATATATTTTAAGGTATGCAACACTCTATATAGGGTAGGATGATATAGTGATGCAGGTAGGGGACATAAAGTGTTACTATAATATAAAGATGAAGACAAACACTGCAGAATCTAAGGATAGAATGGAACACAGATATGACAGGAACTAGCTAGCTTTATGGACTGTGGGGCAGTCATCTCCTGGGCTGTGCTAGAGATGTTAGGCCACTGTCCCATCTGTAAAAGATTTGTGGACCTCCATGCACCAAGTACCAAGGACCAGTACAGCCAGGAAAAGAAGAATAGAAGATTTCAATGACTGGTTGAGGAAATGGTGCAGGGAGGAGATGTTTATCTGTATTGCGGACTGGTAAGAGACCTGGTCAAACAAAGCACTTTTTTCACCAGACAGATTACACCTCAATAGGGAGGGTCTAAGGGTACTCAGGGATAAACTGGGGGAATACATAACCACTACACTTAATTTAAACTACTGAAGGGGAGCAGCAGACATGTAGGCCCACAGACTCCAAGAGGAGGAGGAGATCAGTGACCCCCCGAACAGTGATGGAAGAAGTCTGGAGGGAGGAGGAGGAGGTGGAAGGGGTGAGAACACAGTTAGCAAAGGATGGAGGAGGTGAGGAACACATAACAAAGGTAAGTGGAGGGGTGCACACAGAGGGGATAAATGTGAATAAAAGAATAGGGGGAAGAGAAGGAAGGTCATATTCTAAGTGGAGGGTGGTGTCTCTGAATAAAGGCAACATCACACCATGACTGGGACCTTGTGATCCCTGGATATATACTATACAGGAGGGACAGGGTAGTCAGGAAGAGGGAAGGGGTGGCAGTTTATATCAGGGAGGGAATAACTTATACGAGGGAGGAGTCGGAGGAAGGGGAGGTGGAGGCATTATGGGTTCAGTTAAGGTCCAATAGAGGGGAAAAAGGTGAGACTGGGGGTAGTTTACAGACCACCCAACCAGGATGGGGAGAGGGACAGGGAACTAAGCTCACAAATATTGGAAGCTGCGGGGAAAGGAGAGGTGGTAATTGTGGGTGACTTCAACCTGCCCAAGGTGGACTGGAGCATACCCTCCACAACATGTGCTAGGAGTCAGGTGATCCTGGAAGGACTGCAGAGTGGGCTCCTGACTCAGGCTTTCACTGAACCAACAAGAGTTGAGGCAATTCTTGATCTGGTGCTCACAAATGGGGAATGTATAGGAAATAATGGTCAGGGAGCCACTGAGTGGAAGTGACCATTGCACAGTTTGGTTCCAGTTGGATATGGGCAAGGAAAGCATCCCAACTAAGATCAAAATCTTGGATTTCAGGAGGGTAGACTTCAGGAAAATGGGCAAAGTGCTAAGGAGCCATCTGGCTGGCATTAGAGCAGATATGGGGTGGACCAAAGGTGGTTCATCATTAAGGAAGGAATACTGGTTGCCACAGATAAGTGCATTAGGATGAGGGGGAAGAGAACAAGGGTGAAAGCACCCAGCTGGTTCAGTTCTTGGGTTGCCCAGGCAGTAAGGGTAAAGAGGCTGGCCTATAGAAAATTCAGGAAGACCGAGAGAGAGGTGGATAGGGAAAATTACCTAAGATTGGCTAATGAGGCAAGCAAGGAAGTCCGGTGAGCAAAGGCACAGAAGGAGCTGCAGATAGCTAAAAGAATTAGGACAGGGGAGAAAACTTTCTTTCGCTATATAAGTGAGAAAAGGGACAAGAAGGAAGGGATTGTTAGGCTTAAGAAAGTGTTGGAGTGGGTGGAGGAAAATGGGGGCAAAGCAGAGACACTAAATGAATACTTCTGTTCCATCTTCACCAGAGAGAAGGATGGACAATTGCCTTCAGGAGAAAAGAGGAGTGGGAGGGAGGGGAACACAGATGTAGTGATAGAGCAGGACAGCGTGAGGGAGCAGCTGCTGGCATTGAAGGTGGACAAATCACCAGGCCTGGACAGAGTGCATCCAAGGGTTCTAAAGGAACTGGCAGAGGAGTTGGCAGGGCCACTGTCAGACCTATTTAATAGTTCACTAGACTCAGGCATGGTACTGCAGGACTGGAGAACAGCACATGTAGTGCCCATCCACAAAAGTGGTCCCAAGGATGACCCAGGGAATTACAGACCAGTCAGTCTGACCCCCATTGTGGGCATGTTCATGGAGGCAAAGGCTAGGTTGGTGGAATATCTATAGGACCATGGTTGCCAGGATGCGAGGCAGCATGGGTTCATGGAGGGGGGAGAGTATGTGAAATGAATCTAACTGACTTCTTTGACTGTGTCACTAAGAGAGCAGACGGGAGCCAAGCAGTAGACATCCTCTATCTTGATTTCAGCAAGATCTTTGACTCTGTGCCCCACAAAAGTTTGATCAGGAAGTTACTGGATCTCTGGATTGGGGAAAAGATGGCCAGAGGGTGGAAAACTGGCTGAGGGACAGAACCCAGAGGGTGATTGTGGGGGGAGATATATCAAGCACCAGAGAGGTAACCAGTGGGGTCCCGCAGGGCTCGGTGCTTGGGCCGGTGTTGTTCAATGTCTTCATTAATGACATTGGGGATGGCAGTCATGACCAGTGTCAGTAGCTCAGTAGGTAGCACACTCGCATCTGAGGCTGAGAGATCAGAGGGCTGTGGGTTCATTTCCCACATCTGGCTTGTGGGTTAATATCCCTGTACTGACACTGTAGTGGAGCATGAGAGGGGTGCTGCACTTCTGAGGTGCTGTCTTTCAGATGAGACATTAAACTGAGGTCCCATCTGCCTAGATTGGTGGTAGTTCAGGTGGATGTTAAAGATCCCATGACACTTATCGAAAAGAGCAGAGGAATTTTATTAGGAAAAATACACAATACATCGAAAAGAAAATATCAAAATCAGTACAAAAAAAATATCAGTAAGGAATCAATGCATATTTTAAAACAAAAGATCAAACAGGTTAACAGCCAAAATAAGTGATACATAAACTGTATGACAGCAAAATAAATTTGATCATTCTATTCATGAAATATGCTTCCAATAATTAAAAAAAAGATGTCTATCCAATTTTTCATAGTTTATAAGCTTTTGTCTAACTATAGGTTGTTCAATTTGTCTAATTAAAACAAGATTAGGAATAACAGAATGCTGTAGAGAAAACTGGCACCTGGTTTGCCACAAGTAATATTTTATACACACAAATATTAATGTTAATGTGCTAAAATGATACCTCCCCAGAAACCCAGAATAATCTCCAAGAATCAGACTTTGGTAAGAAATGTGTTGTGCAATATTCCATTTCCAGCTAAATGCCAAATCTGCCCAAAATCTTGCAGTAAATGAACACTGTAAAAAAAATGTTCCTGCGTTTCTACCAGTCCAGTACACTCAGGTCTAATACATTGCTGTTCAGCAATGGGTTTATGTTTCAAATTACCCTTAACCCCAAGATTGCCATGACAGCTTAGCCATTGCACATCCCACATGTGCAATGGAATCCTTCTGTCAGTGAGAGTTTGTAATGCCTGTGATATTTGGGAAGGGACACACAGTGGAAAATCAAGCTGCACAAAAATACATTCCCCATAATTTCGGTATAAAAATATTTTCTAGAGATACCCTGTAGCTGGGCTTTTCCTAATTTCCATTCTCACAGTTTCTTAATAGCAGATACTGAAAAACTTGGTATGTCCATTGTAGCTGTTAGCTTCGGTATACCTCCCCCCTCCCATTTACTCATGAAATTTTGAAATAAATTCTGAGTCCAAACAGTCCAGGGATGAGAACCAGTAGAATCTGAAATGTGAAAGGAAGTTATCATAAGAAAAAGAATGGTAAAACACTAAAGGATTAATCATTCCTATGCCACCCTGGTAAATAGGTAAATAAGTGAAAGCTCACTTAATGGGGTTCAGCCGACTTCCTCAAACCATTTGAAAAAAACAACAAATTAATCTAGTTTCTAATGAAGTTGGAATGGGAAAAATATAACAGATGTATAAAAAAACTGGAAGTAAAATTTTTCTAATAATCATGACTCTTTTCTGTTTCGAAAAACCCCATGATTTCTGTTGCTGGACTTTTTGTTCTCCCACCACTTTCTGCCGTTCCCAGTTTTGGTAGGCCATATCCTGCCCCACAAACTGAATCCCTAAGATCTTAGTTGTAGTTGTGATAGAAATAGTCCCAATAGTTAAGTCAGGTGAAGCACCCCCTATTTCAAGGCCCACACATTTCTCATAATTCAAAACAGTACCGTTTAGGACAGAGAATGAATCAAATATCTGTAGTGCAGCCTGTCCTGAGGAAACATCTTTAACTAATAGACAAATATCATCAGCGTAAACTGATATTTTCTGCTCAGGGATAGATAAAAAGGGAGTCAACCCATATATGCGCTGGTCATTAACAATTTCTCTAACAATGGGATCCAGTATAAAGGAATATAACAGAGGACTAATGGGGCACCCCTGTCGGACACCTTGTTTTAAACTAACCCCTGTACCCATTAAATTATTCACCAAAAAAGGGTATAGTGTTGCATTAGTATATAATAATTTGATATGACTAATGAATTTAGGGGATATACCATATTTTGTTAAAACTTGAAACAAAAAAACATGTGAAACTCTGTCAAAGGCTTTGGACTGATCCAAAGCTAGTATGTAACCAGACAATTTTTTTTGATTCCCGGTTTCACAAATATCCTGAATGAAACGTAGATTTTGCTGAATAGACCTCTGGGGTACAGAACAGGTTTGAGCAGGGTGAATCACTATCTGTGCAATGGTTTGTAACCTTTTACAAAGAATAGAGGAAAGAATCTTATAGTCTGTATTGAGTAGACTGATTGGTCTCCAATTCCCTAAATTAGTACAATCACCTTTTTTGTACAGAAATGTGAGTATTACAGAATTAAAGGTGTTGGCCCCTGTTCCAAATTGCAAAACGTCATTAAAAAAATAAGGCAGAATATCACTAAGATCCTCCTTAAATGCTTTGTAAAACTCATTCGTAATACCATCCCCTCCAGGTGATATTCCATATTTTAAAGCACTAGTGGTCGAAAGGACTTCAAGCTTAGAGATGGTTGCATCTAATGTACTCAAGACAGAAATAGGAACTGTGGGAATTGAAAAATGAAAAACATCATCCCATTCAGTAGATGAGCAAAAAGCAGTACTGAAAAGTGACTTCAAATGTTGCTCTATAAGAGCTATCATTTCCACATCAGAGCTTCTGACATGTCCAGCTGAATCTTTTAGGCCTGTCATAATTTTTTTCTCCAGCTTCTATTTGCAAGCCACATACAGATCCCTAAAAGGCTGTTGCTGCATACCAAAACGCATTTCAACAAACATAGAGACAGCCCTATCATATTGATATTGCCTCATTTTTTTTCCTAATGTCTTCCAGTTGTTTTTTTAATGCTGGGATCTGTTACCTGAGGGTTGGACAGTAACTTATAAAACTGGTTTCTAAGCTGTAAATAGTGTAAGTAGTCAGAAGTGCTTTTATGCATGCCATATTTAATAAAGAAATCTTTTAAAGCAGATTTTGTGTCAAACCACCAGGAAGACTAGTCATCATATATCTCTGCTACCGACTTCCTGGAATGTAGCAGATACTTTAATTGAGTCAAAACAGTCTCATTTTCCAACAATTGAGAGTTCAATTTCTATATTTTCTGAAGTGATGGAAATCTGGGTGGGATATGACTAAGCACCACCTGACAAATTAATACCTTGTGATCAGAAAATTCACAAGGGTGTAGAAAAAAATTCTGTGCTACTCAATGTTTAGAAATAAAAAAATAATTAATCCTAGTAGTAAAAGATGCTCTCTGATATGTACTTCCCCTAGTCCAGTGCAAGGACCTATAAGCATCTACAAGTCCTGCAACCAAAACTGTGTTATGTAATGCATGGGAGTCACAATATATTTTCTGTTGCACATTATCCTTGATACGTAGATCTAAGCCACAATTCATATCACCTCCCCAAATTACATGTTTGGAGGTAAATAAGTAGGGCTTGATCAAATGAAAGAGATTAACTCTAGCAGTTTTAATCTGTGGAGCATAAGTGTTAATCAGTCTAAGAGAATATCCCTTATAAACACAGTCAAGGACAAAGCCCTTCCTGGCAACAGATCGATGAGCCTGGTGACCTGTACAGTTGTATGAGTAAAGAGAATACCCACCCCATCAGCAGTATCTGGTCCAAATGACCAAAAAGAAGAGCCCTCCCACCACGCTCTTTTAGCTTGAGTGATGTCAGTTAAGTTAGAAAATCTGGTTTCCAGTAAAGAGATGATATCGGCCTGCAAACTTTTACAGTACAGCAAACAAACCAGTTTTCTCCTATAGTTCTTGATGCTGCAACAGTTTAGAGATACCATCTTTAGACAGGCCATAGAGAATTTAAGGTGGCAGTAAGGGCTTCTCCTGTTTTCGTTTTTTTCCTTTCTTTTTCTTAGTGTCCGGGAGGTCCCTTTCACCCTCCTCCTCTAACTCCATTTCTGATAGGACTTTTGCTCTAGAGGAGGCCTCAGAACCAGAATCCCTCTAGGTCAGTAAGAACTTGGAAAGTATTTTGAGTAATACATAGAGTTTTCCTCCTCCTTTCAATCTACTAGCAGCCTGGGTGGTGGTGAGAGTGAGCTCAATCTGCTCCATGAAGCATTTCCACAAGCTCAGCAGATTCTGAGAGTGCTCTGCAACACAAAGCAGAGTACTTGCGTTATAATGAGGAATGCAAGTGCATTGAAAACAGTGACTTTGTGTTACTCCACCTCCACTGGTCAGTAGTCTTTCAATTTTAAGGCAAAGTACATTGGTGGCAGTTCACTTCGCCTCACTTCACCTTGTTTTTGAGCTCCAAAGGTGGATTTTGCAGTGATCCATGGGAGTTCAGGTCACATGGGCTCTATATTGATCTGCACAGCCTCAGTTTGGGGTAGTATGAGTAGGAAGGAGTAGGAGACAGTGTGCTCTGATAGCTGTCTGTAGGAATATTTTAAAAGCTATTCAAAAAGCATTTTTGCTTTTATTTTTGGGATCCAACTGTAGTTCATCGATAGCAGGAACCCTCCTGTGCTCATATCATTGAGCATTTTTGTTTGTGTGTGGATTTTAAATGTAAATTTACAACATTGAGTGTGTGTGGTGAAAGACAGTAAAGTGTGCTGTGTGGGGGAAGGGCGTATCTGTGTGTAGGTAGATTTAAGTTGGAGAACTAGTGATTTATTTGTGTTTTGGTTATATTTTTGTTATATAACTGACTGTGTTACTG
This sequence comes from Neoceratodus forsteri, assembly GCA_016271365.2. Taxonomy (NCBI): domain Eukaryota; kingdom Metazoa; phylum Chordata; order Ceratodontiformes; family Ceratodontidae; genus Neoceratodus; species Neoceratodus forsteri. The sequence continues at coordinate 161,055,872 of CM057453.1, forward strand.
TACACATAGTAAAATTGTCAGTAATAGTACAAATTTTCTTGCTGTTTATTGTGTGAATGTGGTGCAGCATTTCGTAAGGTCAGGTTGTTTAAATTACAAATTTACATTACGTGACAGTACACTGAACTTTTGCATTTGCATCGCATTCCTTGTTCAGCATTGTACACAAAGTGTTCTGTGTTGTGTGTGCAGTGTTGCATGCATCAAATATAATACATCTTTTAAAATCTGTGACACAGATTAATGTAAGTGCAACTATGCACAGCAGTGTGAACCTGCTATCCACTGCAGCTGCCTGATTTTGTACTGCGATCGTGTTCTCTGTTCTTAGTTTTGCTGCTTGTAGTGCCATAAAAATCAGCACTGTCTGTATTCAGTGCCCCACCCCCACATTGAAAAGGTATTTTTTACCAGACTGGATTCTTTTTGTGACCCCATCAGCACCACTGGTTACTGAAGTTGTTTTAATTCCATAACAGTGTCACAACACAGTAGTCTCTTATCTGTTGCTGAAACCACAGTTGTTTATTTTGCTTCACACCCAGCCAGCATCCCTCCAGTCAGAAAGTGAACGTATCGAAATCTGAATTTGGTAATAATATTTGTGGTTGACCCCCAAAATGCCTGCAAAGAGACATGCAAGTAAAGCTGTTTCTGGCCATGGCAATGCTGGCAGTAAGAGGGGCTGTGGGCGTGGTAGTAGTACGCGGACGGAGAAGGGCATTGCTGATGTGAGGAAAGGTATTTCTCCTGCAATGTTTTTTACAGCCCAATCAGTAGCTTCACTAATAGTTGGAGGAGATGATGTTTTCCCAACCAGTGGTGTTAGTGTTACTGGTGTTAGTGGTGGTGGAGGTAGTATTAGCATTGTTGCGTCAAGTTCTAATTTCACCAGTGTACCGTGATCCAAACATATTGAGTGTGAAGCAGTGCAAGTGAGTGACAGTGTAGATGATGTCATACTTCCCAGTAACATCCCATTAACTGAACCTAATTCTGATGATCATGTCAACGACAGCATACAATGTGATTATTATTATATTCCATCCACCATGGCACTTATCGTCACATATTTTCCATGCAGTGATTCACAGTGTGATGAAATAATATCAGGTGATGGTGGTGTAGATGCTGATGATGAATGTGATGATACTGATGATGATGATGTTGTTGTTGTTGCAACATGCAGTCCACATGTTAGCATCCAAGCAGAAGATGTGGATGTGTGTGACAGTGACGTTGATGAATATGATGATGATGTAATTGACCCCAGTTGGGAACCAGAGGAAAATAAATTAAAAGTGGCTGTGTCTGAATCTGTTTGCAGGAATCCCCCCCCCCCCCGTAAAAACTTGTGATTTATGAGTTTTAGTGGATGATGATGACCCAGTAATCAATATGATAGGTAGTCGTGGTGGTCAGTTGCAGTCCAAGTGTGCAGTGCCAGAAACATCACGTCCCCCCCCCACTTCAGTGCTTAAAATAACAGACTTAAATAAGCCACATCTTCATGCACATGTTAAAAGCAGAGCATCACAGTCCCTTGTTTGGGATTTTTTCGTTCAAGATGCAAATGATGATTCAGTTGCAATCTGCCAGGTTTGCCATGTGCATGTGAGTTGAGGTAAAAAGTAGAGCCATCTTGGGACAGGAGGACATCATACACATCTTAAGAATAGGCACTGTGCTCTGTGGACCCAGCACAAGCTCGTAGCTAATACCAGACTGGGGCATTCACCCATATCACCGGCAACCATAACCAGTATGTTATCCCCTTCCATGACTATTAAGCCCAGTAGGAAATTAAATATGTGCAGTAGTGCGGTAATAAGAGCAGAGGATTACTACAGGCATGATGAGGTGGAGGACCGTAATGACTTTGAAATGTTGTCCAGTGCTGGTGAGAGTAGCAGTTTTTGTGATATTGGTGGTGGTGGTGGTGGTGGTGAATGCAGTATGTCTAGTGCAAGTGGTACATCAACCCCGGTTGGCAAATCTGGAAATATAACATCATTTCTGAGTTTGAAATCATCACCTGTGCAACTGTCTTCATCAAATGTCCACACTCCACCCCCTGCCAATGCCATTCCTCACAGAGCACAACCATTTGTGACCAACAACACACCCCATGTAAAATGTCTAAGTCAGCCCATGTTACAGAGTGTTTTTGTGCATAAGCTGAAGTACCCCCCCAATTATACAGTGTCACATGAACTGTAGCGGAAATGCTGGCAATCGATCTTTTGTCCTTCTCGTTTGTGGAGAATTCTGGGTTCCAGTGGTTTGCTGCCCGTGCCTGTCCAAAATGGAAAGTCCCATCCAGGACATACTTTTCTACCCATGCTGTTCATGAGTTGTTCCGCACTGTCTCAGACTCAGTAAGACATGCCCTTCGACATTCCTCCTCCTCTCCATTCATCCATTTAAGTACGGATACATGGATAAGTGGCAAAACAGCGGGGAGTTCATATCTGTATATAACTGCACACTGGGCACAGGTGCTGGGGGTTGTTTGTGATGCTGGTAGTGTGAATAAACAGTGCAGGAAGGTGGATTGTCATGGTAGGAATCTTCCTGGAATTCAGCAACATGCAACAATTGCTATGTGCAGTGTGACCTGTTCACACACTGGTGAGAACATGTTGGACATGGCACTGACTGAAATTGACAGATGGCTAAACCCTCAGTCCCTGAGAGCTGGGTTCATAGCAAATGACAATGGGTCAAATGTGGTGAAATGCATCACAAATGGTGTTCAACGCATGGCCCACTGTTTAAATCTTGTGGTTCAGGAGTTTCTGCAGCACCTTGACATAAAGGAAATGCTGACCATTGCACAACGTATCTGCTCTCACTTTTTAAGATCTGAAAAGGCCCGTGACCAACTGCGGCAGTTGCAGATACATAACAGCCTGCCTCAGCACCGCTTGAAGCTGGAAGTTGTCACCTGATGGAACTCCATGTTATACATGGCAGAGAGGTTGTACGAACAATACAAAGCCATCTCAGAATATCTTGTTATGCATACTAGTCGTGACAGTTCTGGGGCCTCCGTGTCTATGACGACTGAACAGTGGTGCCTCATGGACTCTGTAATAACAATTTTGTGGCCTTTTGAACATGCCACACAGGCAGTGAATGGCGAGTCTGCCTCCATTAGCCAATCAATTCCACTGCTGCGGGTGCTGAGGCAGACATTGGTGAATGTACAGCATAGCCTTGATGTTGCCGGAGACGGTGGTAGCAGTGTGTTGCTGCAACACATGCTGACAGTATTCGACCAGAATCATCACATTGTGAGCATTCAGCGTAGAGACAACTTTGCCATGGCAACAATGCTGGACCCACGATGCAAACATAGAATTGCATCAGTGCTGGAGGGAGGGCTTGGACAGGTAAACAATGTGGTCAACTGGTTTGCTTGGTTCATGGGGCACAGAAGTCACGTGCCAGGGTTTGCAAACCTCAGCAGCATAATCCAGCTGAAGGTGTAGCTGGAGGACCAGCTAGCATATCATGCAAGGGTAAGGGGACTGTAGTTCCTGGTGGTCTGTCATCCAAAGTGGTTGGTGTCAACCCACTTTGGGAGGCTTTGTTGAGGTATTTGTGAAATCAATGATTCCAGGGAACAGGCTGATGCATCAACAATTGGACTTAGTGCGGCACAGAGAATGGTTGAGTCACTTTTGTCTGAAAACAGGCATCTGACAATAAGTGAAGATCCTCTTTTGTACTGGAGTGGAAAGGTCAGTGAATGGCCAGAGCTGACTGCAGTGGCACTGAAGTATCTCACATGCCCACCCTCCAGTGTAAGTGTTGAGATTGTATTCTGCTCAGCAGTTGCAATAGTCAGGGATCGTCGGACAAACCTGTCTCCTGCAAATGTTAGTTTGCTAACATTCATTAAAATAAATGAGATGCACATACCAGCACAGACTGCAACCTCGGTATTCATACTCCGGCCTAGTCATGGTGGTCTTGCTGATGTGGAAATGGAGCATCCTGGTGGCACTGGCAGTGGTTGCCTAAAACAGCCCACCACTGATGTAGATGATGACACAATGGAGAAAGAATTTCCCAGTGGTCAGACTTCAGACATCGATGATTGTGAGGGCAGTTTTCTTTATGAGGATGATGATGTGGTTAATGTTGGCAGGTTTTAACTGCAGTATTTAAAAGGCAGTGTGCCCCCCAACCCACCCCGGACCGCCACCACTGGGACTGATGTTATCCAAGTCTGCTGCCACCATGAGTCTGTCTGCCCCCCATGGACCACCACCACCACCGGGACTGATGTTATCCAAGTCTGCTGCCACCAAGAGTCTGTCTGCCCCCCACGGACCACCACCACCACTGGGACTGATGTTATCCAAGTCTGCCACCATGAGTCTGTCTGACCCTCACGGACCACCGCCACCACCGGGACTGATGCTATCCAACTCTGCTGCCAACATCAGTCTGTCTGCCCCCCACAGACCACCACCACCACCGGAACTGATGTTATCCAACTCTGCTGCCACCATGAGTCTGTCTGCCCCCCACGGACCACCACCACCACCAGGACTGATGTTATGCAAGTCTGCCACCAAGACTCTGTCTGCACCCCACAGACCACCAGTCCACCAGTGTACCACCACCACCAGCTTCTTAATATTTAAACCATAAAGTGAGTATGTGCACTCATGTTTGTTACGCTGACTCACTTCCTTAAGTTGTCTGTCTTGTTTTCTGTAACTTTTCAGAGCCCCAGTGGCAAAACACATGTAGTACACTTCTTTTGTTTCTTTTACAGGAGAACAAAAACAGGCTCCATTGCTATTACTCATTGAGAAAGATGCTGTAGCTATAACGTACAGAGAGGAACCGATGTAATGTCCATGTGAAATCCACTCTGGTAAGTATGAAGATTTTATTTCATCCATTTCATTGCTTTGTAAAGACTACTGCAAATATTGCACACAGCAGGTTGTCTTAGTAGTTGACAAGATGTGTCTCTGAAATGTAACTTGACAATAGGGATTGAGATTTGAGAATGAGGGAGCGACACATAACAATGAAGTTGTAACTTTTAAGAAGTCATTAATTTATTTTTTTAGGAAAATTCGTGATATTTTGTTGTTCTGCCAAAGTGGCCTTATCTCAAAAAGTTCTTCAACATCAGGCACACCCCTCCCCCGACCCAAACTTGGGCACACATGCAACACGCTGAAGTCATTTCATTCGATGACCATGACCATCATTAACAACCGGACTCCAGAAGGATGCAGATGAAATCTGTGAAGAAGTCAAAAAATAAGAAACCATTACAGACAAAACTGAAAATATGATTCCCCCCACCTCCCAAAAAAAAAGAAATACTTACCTCCATGTGCTTGAGAGTTATCTGTTTCCATTTAAGTGCAAACAATTTTCATTGAGCACTGGAATATGCACAGCAACAGTTTGGAGTCACCCGTGTGATGCAGAACAATAGCATGAGTACATGTCCGTGTCAAGTTCAACCCCCCCTCATCATCACCTACAAAATACTGAACTATATATATATATATATATATATCTACTCGCCAAGGCTACTGTTAGTGTACATCCAAAGGGCACCTTTCAATCCAGTTGAGATGATCACATGTCATTTGGTAGAATCGTCTCGCACAACACATTGGACCAGCAACATGAATCTCACAATCATCATTTTATACTGGGGACGGGGTATGTGCTGAAACAGTCTCTTTTCACTTCGTTACCACTTGTCAATTTCTGCACACAAGGAGGGCGCATTGTGGGCCTGCAGAAAAAATCTGGGGACTCTGTGCCACCACTGCGCGCATGACTGAGTGCGCCATTAATTCTGGTGGACTTTGTACGTGCAGAAACAGTCTCTTTTCACTTTGGTTCCGCTTGTCAATTTTCTGTACACAAGGAGGACGCATTGTGGGCCTGCAGAAAAAAATCTGGGGACTCTGTGCCACCACTGCGCACATGACTGAGTGCGCCATTAATTCTGGTGGACTTTGTATGTGCTGAAACAGTCTCTTTTCACTTCATTACCACTTGTCAATTTTCTGCACACAAGGAGGACGCATTGTGGATCTGCAGAAAAAATCTGGGGACTTTGTGCCACCACTGCGTGCATGACTGAGTGCGCCATTAATTCTGGTGGACTTTGTATGTGCTGAAACAGTCTCTTTTCACTTCATTACCACTTGTCAATTTTCTGCACACAAGGAGGACACATTGTGGATCTGCAGAAAAAATCTGGGGACTTTGTGCCACCACTGCGTGCATGACTGAGTGCGCCATTAATTCTGGGTGACTTTGTATGTGCTGAAACAGTCTCTTTTCACTTTGTTACCACTTGTCAATTTTCTGCACACAAGGAGGATGCATTGTGGGCCTGCAGAAAAAATCTGGGGACTCTGTGCCACTTTTGTGTGTTCTGTGATTGTTGCTGTGAGCTCATAGTCATGATGTCATAGTGACATTTTTACAATTAAAGCAGCATTGCAAGAATGTCCTCACAGTTCTGAACTGTACTTTTTTATGCTACTTTAAATTGCCACAGCAATCATTACTTACGAGCGAGTCATCAGTGACTTGAATGATACGATTCTTCTCACAATTTATGTCTGCTTCTCTTACTCCTACTTTTTTTCATGTATGAAAACAAAATGAGCACGTCTTCCAATATTGTTCCGACCAGCTTTGTATTTATTTGCAGCTGCTTTTCAATAACTATTGTTCCATGGTGTCATATAAAACACTGACTGATGCATAACTGTTAGTTAACAACAGAAGTTATATATGACAGCTACTTGATGTAATGAGAAAAGCAGAGGAAAACAATGAAAAAGACCTGGTCACACTCACTGTCAGCAGCTCCAATTTAAAAGGAATGCTCCTTTCATTATTTCACACATGAAAAAAGGTAGTACAGCACACTCAACTTCTGCAAATTATCATATCATTCCAGTCAGTCAGGATGTAAGTAAAGGAAGTTGTAACATAGCATTAAAAAATATAGGTCAGAGTTATCAACAGATTGTTGTGCTGCTACTTTACAGACAGTCATCACATTACATAGTTATGGTGATGCACATAAACTAATATGTGGGGGCATTACTACCACTGGAATATTTCTTGCTCCACAGAGTGCAATATATGTCTGTGAAAACCACCCATAATTTCATTACAGTGAGTCACGTGATGGAGGAATTAACAGTCTGAAAAGCAACCCACATTTGTGCCACACTTCCTCAGCAACTTTAAGACATGATGGCAGGGGGAGCGTAGGTGCATGATCTGCTATACTGAATGTCCAGTAGCTATCCCAAGCAATGTTTCCTAATGTTATAAGGTTCACTTTGTGGTGAAATGTGGGATGTTTCCACTACCAAGGCTCTTCTTACTGGAAACATGGACACACATTTCACAACAAACTGACCATTAACATAAAGAAACATTCGCAAACCTGCACATTCCGATATTCACTATAAGGAGCACGCACATGCACTCTCCCTGCCATCATGTCCTAATGTTGCTGAGAAGGGAGGCACAATGTGGGCAGATTTTCAGAATGGGAATGCCTCTGTCACATGACTCACTGTAATGCATTTACGCATTGTCCCGGATTCCCCCCTTTTCCCTCACAAAAACACCAGAGACCATTGTTTGTTGTTGTGCTCAGATTGGCAATTAATTTATTAATATTCATAAATCCATATTCCATTTTCCATTTCTTTATTATCATATTTCCATAATTTTCATTTATTTCCATCCATATATCACTCTCTGATTATCCATCCCCAGGCGAAAACCTGGGTGCCTTCTTCTTCTCCTTTTCTGTTAGGTAACGGTGAAAACCGAGAACGCTTTCTCCTTCATCTTCTTCCTCCTCTTGTGTTATTCCTTTTTTCTTCCCCCTCCTGTCCTCCCCCACCCTTTTCCCTCTGCCATCCACCTTGGCAGTCCATCATCATATTATCATCTGCCATCCACCTTTGGCAGTCCATAACCATATTATCACCTGCCGTCCACCTTTGGCAGTCCATACCATATTATCACCTGCCATTCACCTCTGGCAGTCCACTGTCCTACCGGACGTGTCTGTCCTCCACCTTGACAGACCCACCATACGGCCCCAAATTGACCGTCTTTCCCTCGTACTCTGTCTAGTAGGGTGGGTGTCAGGAATCAAAAACTCCAGCAAAAAGTGTCTGAGACCCCCCTTGTGCTGTCCCTAATGTACCTCCCTTCTCCCCTTCCCTTCCTGCTACCTGCCCATTGTTCTGGCTCTTGGCCCTCCTTCCTTTTCCCTCCCTTCTGAGCACAACCATTCCCTAATAGAGGGAAAGGGTGCACCAGGACAACCTGGTCTGCCCCTTAAAGGGCAAACTCCATTGTCCCGGATCCCCCCCTTTTCCCTCACAAAAACATAGAGACCATTGGTTGTTGTTGTGCTCAGATTGGCAATTAATTTATTTATATTCATAAATCCATATTCCATTTTCCATTTCTTTATTATCATATTTCCATAATTTTCATTTATTTCCATCCATATATCACTCTCTGATTATCCATCCCCCAGGCGAAAACCTGGGTGCCTTCTTCTTCTCCTTTTCTGTTAGGTAATGGTGAAAACCGAGACCACTTTCTCCTTCATCTTCTTCTTCCTCCTCTTGTGTTATTCCTTTTTTCTTCCCACCTCCCGTCCTCCCCCCCTTTTCCCCCACTAGCCAGTCTCCAGCTTGCGTTGGATGACTGGCTTTCCCCCAACTTAGGGTATCACTCTCCCTTCCTCAGGGACGAAAATTCCTTTTCGCCCCCTTTTTTTTATATACCAGCTTCCGTTTGTTTCCTTCATTCCTCTATGAAACCTATTGTTTCCGCATTGAACATGTCTATTGCTATATCTGACGAGTGTACCCCATCTGACCTGTAGAAGTCATCCACCCATTCTTCTAATCCCCGCAGTATCACTTGTCCCCCCATCTGCCTTATCAATGTCCCCACCCATCTATTCATCTTTCTCCTGGCTCTGTCCACTGCCCTGTGGCTGTGTTCCTGTCTCCATACCCTTCGTGGTATCATATCTGACCAGGCAAGACATACTTGAAGCCACCACTGTCTTATTGCCACTAGGTCCCTCTTTATCTGTAAATATGTGTGCACCCAAGGTCTGCCAGCCAGGTCATTGCCCCCTAGGTGTATAATAATTAGGTCTGGACTGGGCCATTGTCTCTCGAGTTCTTTCAAAGTGGGCAGGAGCTGTGCCCATCTCATCCCCCGTAGGCCGTGCCATACCAGCCTACACTGTCTTACATCCTGGTACAATTGTTTTCCCACAGCTTTTTTCTCTCTGCTGTCTTACCAGCCCAGTAAATATAGGAATGACCACAGATCCAGACTTCTGTGCTCCTCCATCTTCCTATGGGGGCATGAAAAATAATTAATCTACACACAATCTCAGTGTCTTCATTGTATTATCCCCCCACCCCCTTTTTCTCTTTTTTTTTTTATTTCAGAGCTCTGATGTATCTTTTATAACTGGCTGACTGCCAGCGCCCTTTTTCCAAAATGTCCTTCACAGGTTCACCCTTTGCCACCCACTGTGAGGCCGCCCCAATCCGTAGGGAATGGGAAGAATAATTAGCTGGGTTCTCCCCTAGAAAACTCATGCCCTATTTTAACACTGCTGTAATTTGATAGTCATTGACCCTTTTCCCATCCTCATGTACAAATAACGTCCCTGTTCTGGTCCTCAGGGCTTGTACTGGGCATATTGCAATCTCCGACCACCCTTTTAGTGTTATGATGCACCCTTGCCCTTTTTGGTCCATCTTTGACCTCTTTAGCTTGATTTGTATTTCTCTTATCCCCCAACTCACATCCTCCCATTCCACACCTCCTTCCTTGTCATCTTTACCATGGCCTACCACTTCACTCACTCTCATAGCCCCTGCCAACATTATCACATAGTTTGTGTGAAATAGCTGTGCCTCCCCCTTTGATCTGCATATTGCCAGCAGCACCTCTTTCAGCTTTATTAGCCACTGCTCACCTATGGGCCTTCTATTATCCCCTGGTCCTCGCTTCAACCTACCCCATCCCTGCATCATTCTCCTGATGAGCCTTGATTTTGTTGGGTCATTCCATCCTTTTTGGCTGCAGAACACACTGATTCCTGCCAGATAAACCCCCATTGTGGTGTGAGCAGTCCCTTTCTGCCATTGTTCCACTGTGAACATTCCCAACTGCTCCTCAGAGAGTGGCCCACTTACCTCCATCTGGTGTTCTGCCCTGAATGCTTGAAAAACCCTCCAGGCCCCATCGTAGGCCCTCAGAGTCTGGGGCACCCATGACCTGCGAAACAGCATTTCTGCTCCTTCCTGCCAATGTCCCAGATGTTCGTTGGTATGGGCATTTTGTGTTCTTCCGCTGCTGGTGCCAGCTTCTGGAAATGGTCCAGCTGCAGACGGGAATGGCTGTCAGCTAGAGTATTGCGTACCCCTTCTATGTGTTTCACTCTGAAAGACATGTTCAGCTGCAAGGCCCTTAACACTAGCTATCGTATTACCTGTGCGACTGTATCCAACTTGGCTCCCCTGTTGTTTAGTGCATGAACCACTGCTCTATTGTTACACCAAAATGTCACCTTCTGATCCCGCAATGCCTTCCCCACACCAAGGTACAAGCCCATATGGGCATGATCTCCAGTAGTGTTATATCTCTCAGTTTCCCGTCCTTTTTCCAGCTGACCAGCCATGGTTTAGCAGACGATCTTCCCCTTAGGTAACCCCCCATGCCTAACCTTCCCGCTGCATCCATGTTGAGGTCAAGGTCTGTGATGTACAGCCACTCCTCCTGCCAGAACGAACACCCATTGTAATCCTTTAAGAATTCTTCCCATATACTAAAATCCTCCCTGACACCTTGAGTCAGATCAACCCAGTGATGTGGTCTGGTGACCCCTGCTGTCACTCTGGCCAATCTCTTTGTGAATGCCCTTCCTGGCCCTATTGCCCTGCATGAAAAGTTCAGGTGCCCTAGTACCTGCTGAACCAACTTTAGTTGTACCCACCTCCTGCTGGCATGTACCCAGATTAGTTCCTTCAGCTTCCTTACTTTCTTGTCCGTCAACCTAAACACTTCACTCGTGGCATGTATCTCTATGCCCAGGAATTCCATAATCTTGCTGGGTCCTTCTGTTTTTTCTGGTGCCAATGGGACTCCCAGCTCCCGGCACAATTCCTGAAACTTACCCAGCATCCTCTGTGTCTCCCTTTTGCCCTCCCCAATGAGGAGAAAATCATCCAGGTAATGGATGACTGACCTATAACCTGTTTTTCCTGGAATATCCACTGCAAACATGTGCTGAACGCCTCAAATGTCGCACATGCTGTGGAACACCCCATTGGCATTGCTTTGTCGAAATAATACTGTCCCTCACTTTTAAAACCCAATAGATACCAGTCTTCCCTCCTGACTGAAAGCAGTCTGAAGGCGGACTTAATGTCCGTTTTTGCCATCCATGCATCAATTGTGGCCCGGATATTCCGAACTGCATCCTCTAGGGTCTCGTATGTTACCCTGCTATGTTCCTCACTGATAAAGTAATTCACTGACTCCCCTTCCGGGTAAGACAGGTGGTGGATTACCCTGTATTCCCCTTCTTGTTTCTTGGGTACCAAGCCCAAAGGTAATATCCGCAAGTTTTTCAGTGGGGGGGTGTCAAACGGGCCCTCCACCCTGCCTGCTGCTTTCTCTTTCTCAATCTTCTGCCTTAGCATTTCTTCCTTCCCTTTTACAGACCCCAGGTTGCTTGCTTCCCTTGCTTGTCTGGGTCCCTTAAACTGCAATGAAAACCCTGTGTTAAAACCACTTAAAATCCTCTCCCGTACACTCGTGTCCAGATATCTATCCAGGCAAACTGTCCATGCTGCCAGGTTGATGGGGCTTCTGGCCATACCAAATTGCTCCTTGTTGTGCCACCCATCCCCCCTTCTTGACCCCTCCCTTCCTTCCTGTCTGACCTTCCTTGTTTCAGTGGTTTTGGCCCCCTCTATTCCCATTCCCCCTGCCCCTCCCTCCCTTGTTCCATGTTTGCCCTTTAAACCCCAGGCTGTCTCAAAAAAACTGTTGGCCTGATCCTTGTCCCTCATGCCCTTGTGCTCCTTGTACCCCTGCTGTTCTGCACTTGCTAGCCGGGTGCCCCCCTCCGCATTTTGAACAGGCATGCTGAAAACGACACTGAGGCCATGAACAGAAGGCCCTGTTATAGGCCCAGCAGCTTCTCTGTGGTGTAAATCCCTTCATGCCCCACCCACCCTCGGGTGTGGACTGATCTGTCACGTAATCTGACCATAAATCTATTTGCTTGGTGTTCCATCTTACATCCCTGAATGTTGCCATTCTCTGTCGAAAACATTCATCGTAATATATCCAACCTACCCCCACCTTTTGCTTTTGCTCTCCTTATTATTAATGAATAGGTAATGAGCCGGATGCCTAGCTCCGGACTCCTTTCCAAAACGATGGCTGAAAAAATGGCAAAGCCTAGAAACCACCCATCCCAAGTCTTCAATTTAGTAAACTTGCCATCCTCTTTCCTTCCTAAGAGCACTATGGCAGCTGCCATCTCACTCTTACCTATGCTCTCAGTTTCTTCATATTTGGCTGCCGCCTCCCAGCTCACCAAAGCAAATATATCCGCATATTCCCCTTTCCATATCTTTTCTTTTGTGGCTAATGGCACATGTTCACCTATTCTCATCCCAGGCGCACCTACCTCTCTTGTACCTCTTCCTTCCCTTTTGGCTCCCTTTACAGTATCTTCTGGTGCCTCTTTTCCTGTCCTGATTTCTGCCAGAGCAGAGTCCATCTGCCCCAGCCCTCCTGTCCCCAGTGCCGCCACAATTTGCCCTATATATTCTTTTATACTTTCACCCACTGCATTGGATGTGTTACCTGTAACCTTTTCTTGGCCGAGCTGCCTGGTATGCTCGAAAGGTCCCCTTGCTTCTTCTTGTGATTGAAGTGTAGGTGGAGGGTGAGTTACTGGGGCCTGCAGACTAGACCTCTTGTTCTGGGCTTCATGTCCAGGTTCCGCCGGGGAGGTTCCCCTCTCAGCTGTGGTGGGTAGTGGCGTCACCGGGTCCACGGGCCTCGTGGGTACTGGGTCGCCTGCCTTGGCAGGCTCCGCTGTTACCGGTGTCGCCTTAGCGGGGCTATGTAACCCTTCGGCTGGCCTTTTTCCTTTGCCGCCTCTTTCAGCACCCACTTTTCTCTTCTCCCCGGACCTCCCCAGTTCCTCTCCCTCCACCAGTTCCCACATTTTGTTCACTTTTTCTGCCAGGTCAATTATAGCCTTGTAGGCATCCTCCTTCGATGGCCTGCTCTTTTTGGGTGCCATGTCCGTCTGTGAAAACAACTATGGGAAACGAGAACAGGGTTATTCATGTATCTGTATCTCTAGTACAACCTCCTCCTGTCCGTCGAGCCACTAGCCCATGCACCCCCGGACCAGAGCCACCCGTGACAGACCCCCCCCGCCTGGCAGGCCGCCATCTCTTAGCCGGGTCCACCTTCTTGTGACCCCTTACCTTACTTGGGACTATTGGCATGTGGCCCCCTCCTCGAGATCTCTTGTATAATGGCCCACCCCTGCTCCAAGGCCCCCTACCTCCTGCCTGCTTGCTATGTAGCCATGACCCTTTTTCCCTGGGTTATATTATCATTAGTTATTATTTTACTTCCCCCCCTCTTTATATTATACATATATATATTTTTTTTTTTAAGTTCTCTTAGGGAGCAATCATCTTAGACTTTGAAAAAAAAAAAACCCGAACATTGTGATCCACCTTCTTGTGACCCCTTACCTTACATGGGACTATTAGCGTGTGGCCCCCTCCTCAAGATCCCTTGTATAATGGCCCACCCCTGCTCCAAGGCCCCCTACCTCCTGCCTGCTTGCTATGTAGCCATGACCCTTTTTCCCTGGGTTATATTATCATTAGTTATTATTATACTTCCCCCCTCTTTATATTATATATATATATATATATATATATATATATTTGGAAGTTTTCTTAGGGAGCAATCATCTTAGACTTTGAAAAAAGAAAACCCTGAACATTATGAACCAACCCCAGCTCCCCACAGCCAAAACTAGTCCCCGCTCTTCCCTTCATGCCTTTCTGCCTCTTGTGCCCCTCCCCCGGCGTGTGACGTCACGCCACGTGGTCGCCATTTTGCATTTCCCTTTAAAACCACCCCTCTGGGCCTCCTTCAGCCTGCACATGGGCCAGAAGACCTGAAATAAAATGGCCTCAGGCCAGGAAAATGGAGAGGGGAGACGTCCTCGATACTCCATGTGGCATACACTGCCCCTCTACGTGTTCGCACGCTCGCGTTCTCACTCCTTCCCTTTTAAAGGCCCAACTATTAATCTTTACCACACACAGGCCCCACTCTTGCCGCATGCGGCCACACAACCTGGAGCAGACCTCGGCGTGACCCCAGCAGCACATGCTGTCATGCCACGGGTCCCCAATTCACTTCCTCCTTCCTAACTCAAAAGGCCCAAACCAGGCCTAACACTCTACCAGCCAACTGTCTGAAAAAACAGTAAGCCACCAAACCAATGGGGCAATGTGCATCGTGATCCCCACAAGGCGTGTGATGTCATGCGAAAATGCCCTGTCCTTAGCTCGCTCTATCTTTGTCCTACCAAGTGCTTCCACAAACTCCACATGCTTGGGTCACATTAAGTATTTCCCCTGACTTAAACAGCCCAGTACACATCTCCCCTGGCTATGCGACACCTGCAGCTGGCAAATTTCACTTGGACTCCGCTCCCAAAACCTTGCACATGCTTTCAACCAGAGGTTCAAGCTGAGCTGATCCAACTAATGCACCAAAAACTGCTGGGAGCATCGCCAGTGAATGTCCAAACATCCCCAGCTGCTGCCTCCATCCTGGGGACTCCCCAGTTAAAACTGCAGTGTCCCATGGGCCGCTCCTGGGAAGTGGCTGCTCAAAATTCCAGGCTACCGCCTCCCGAGTACACCAGCCAGGCCCCCAAAAAACCCCTTTTCACCGCAGGGCAGTCGCAATGGCCCAAATAATGGGGCACCTTCTTCCCTCGCACCATGCGGTGTGTGACGTCATGCCGCGTGGCCTCGGTACATGATCCTATGTGCCTCCTTCCAGGCCTCTTCCTAGCCTGCTATATACACCACAAATCGCACACAACACACCATTTTTCCCTTTTTTTTTTGTCCCCAAAAGCAAACCTCCTCAGGCGCCCCCAAACCTCGAGCCTGGCTCCTCGCCCCAAAACAATCTGTGCCTTCCAGCATTAAAAAAACGCTATTGCAGTCCTCCTTACTATGAGCTCCCATAAACATCTCACCCTGCCTGCTACGCTTTTTTTTTTTTACATTCCAATTCAGCCAAACTGGTTCTCCTTATTGCAACACTGCTGTTTCTCTCTGTCTTCCATCCTATCCCTTTCCCAACTAAACACTGCAAAGATAACCCTCTCTCTTTTTTTTAAAACAACTCTGCATACTTTCCAAACACAATTTCATAACCTTACCTTCTTCTCCCATGACCAAACCTCAAAATTAATGCCAATCCAATGTGCTGCAGTTATTGTGCAATCAAAAACTCCAGCAAAAGTGGCTGAGACCCCTTGTGCTGTCCTTACGCACTCTCCTTCTCCCCTCCCTTCCTGCTACCTGCCCATTGTTCTAGCTCTTGGCCCTCCCCTTCCTTTTCCCCTTCCCTTCTGAGCACAACCATTCCCTAATGGAGGGAAGGGGTGCATCAGGACAACCTGGTCTGCCCCTTAAAGGGCAAACTCCATTGTTTTCAAAAAAATGTATTGCACTATGTGGTGCAAGAAAGATTCCCCTGGAAGGGAAAATGTGTATGATTCAATAATAACAAACAAAAAACACACAAAAAAAGTACAACACAGTAGTGGGGTGGAGTCAGGAGGGTGGGTGTGGGTGTGGGGGGGCAGAAAACAATACCTGGACTTACTATGGCTGTGGGACGTTGTGGTGGTCCAGCAGCAGGTGCAGCACTGAAAGTATTTGCTGCTGCTGTGCTTCCACTCTGGTAACCTGCTGCTCCAAATATATATATCAGGAAGTTGTATAAAGGAAAGATAGTCTGAAATAGCAGTGGGGGGGGGGCATAGGACCGAACAACTGTTCTGTATAACAAGTAACACGATTTCTGATATCTGAAATAGCAGTAAGCTCAGAGAAATTATCATCAAACAGTGCATCAAAAGTTTTGCACTCCACCCTTTTCCTAATAGTAGCATATGGGCAGACAGTGTCACTGGTACCAGAGGTTCTAAAACGCTGTTGGAGTTGGATGGAAGTAGCCTTCAGGAGATGAAAGTCCATGAGGAGCTTTCTAAGATTACTAACTTGGGTAGAGAAATCATGGCCTGTTTCAAGAGATAAAGTAAGCAGTTTCCATTGGTGCTGTCTAGTGTTATGATATTGAAAATATAAAGAGTCATGATAATGTTTACTATAACGTTTAAATAAAGTCCGGAGTCCAGATTTTGTGTTCTGCCACCAGACCCAGGGAACGTCATACAAAAAAAAATACAGATTTCCGATTCGTAATGTAGGCAGTCAATTGACACAACAGATGTGAATCAGATAAAAGGGAAGTATTTAATTTCCAGATGCCAGGACCAAAATAGGATTTCAGGGAAGGGCCAAAAGAAATGGATAATAAATTATGGTCGGAGAATTCTGCAACCTGAATGACAGCATCAGAAAGTTGGAGATGGGAAGAAATAAAGAAAAAAATCAATAGGGTTACAAGGGGGCCCTTGTGGAAAGTGGGAGTATGCAGACCCATAAAGGATGAATATGCATCCTGCAAGTGTGTTGAATGAAGCGATTGTTTGAGGAAATTTGTGTCACAAAACAGTTTGGTAGTTTTAGAAGTAGAAGTCTTATCCTTGGTGGACAAACCACAATTGAAGTCACCCCCAAAAATCACATGCATAGACGTGTATAAATAAGGCTGTATGAGTCTCAGCAGTTCAATCCTATGAGTTTTGATTTGGGGAGCATATATATTAATTATCAAAAGGGACAGAAAAAATCAAAGCATCTAATAAAAGAAGTTGGCCAGGGTATAAATCTAATATTTTTATGACAGTAACATCAGGAACACTAAACAGAACACTCAAACCAGAACAAGAGTCTTGACCAAAGGACCAATATGAAAGGCCAGAGATCCAGGCACGTTTGGCTTTGTAAATCTCCGGAAGGGTGTGGAAACATACATCCTGTAAAAGGATGAGGCCAGCTGTTAAGCCAGACAAAAAGGAAAAAAACTGCATTCCTCTTCGTGTACTTTTTAATACTGTTGACATTAACAGTGTGTACTGAAAAAGCAGAAGACATGGTTAAAGGGAAACAGCAAAGCAAAAGCTAAAAAAAAAAAAAAAAAATAGAAATCACCTGGGTCTACCTTTCCTAGGAGTACTTTCCCTATGCTTCAACTTCGCCTTAGCTTTCCTCTTCTGGGAACCTAAATTGTCAATGGTCACCTCTGTGTCTGTAGTCATGACAGGATGAGAAGAGAGGACAGTGGATGTGTCAGAGTCCGTGTTGTCCTGAGAGTAGTGTAATATCTCAAATTTATTGGTGTGGGTCACAGTAGAGGATTTCAGAACCTTAGAGGAAGGAGAAATCCCTCTCTTCGACCCCTGTGTTACTCTAATGAAGGGCTCGGGAGGGGTCCATGGAAGTCACTGAAGTGCTAGGGAATATAGGAGCAGGTTCTCCTTCCAGAGTGGAAGCATCAGGATCAGTGGCAGGAGGGGGGTGGGTAACAATAGGGGCAGGTAACTCTGAAAATGAAAGAGGAGCAGGCTGTCCCTGTGATAAAGAAGGTGCATCAGTAGCAGGCACAATAGATTGGTGGGGTATGCGCTGAGGTGTAGGAAGTGTGTTAGTCAGGAGCATTGTGCAACAGTAATAATCAATCATTGTTCCTCCCCATCCACCAGAGTTGGGGAGTTATGAGCTGCCCAGGGTGCATGTCTGAAAGGTGTGCTCTAATTCATCACAAAGGATGCAAAGGGGTTCATCCACGCATTGGGAACCTATATGACCAATGTTACCACAGATGGAGCATTTAATCCTGTCACAAATGCTACTGATATGGTTACTAGAGCCACATTTGTAGCATGCTTTTGGCTGGCTGGGGTAGAAGAGGACTCCCCTATCTTTTCCTAGCATAAAGCTGTTAGGCAAATCCTGAATCCCAGTATCAGAGGTCCGAAGCATTACCCTTGCTTTCCACTCACCTGTCCAGAGATTCTCTGAATCAAAAATAGCCTCAGGGTCAGAAGGCAAAGTACATCTTTGTTTTAACCATACAGTGATATTATTTAAACTCACACCCTCATTGCAAAAAAAAATGGTAACAGTTTTTTGTGTAGGCTTACTCAAAGGAATGGCATTAAAGGGGGCCCATAAGGGAGAAGTTTTAAGCTCATTACATTTTTTCCAAAACTTTTCTAAACCAGCTACAGTTTTGAAACTTACATCAAAATGAGTTTCTGAAGAAACATGTATTAAAGCATGGATTTCAAAAGCAGCAATCTTCATAGTCTTCTAAAAGGGTGCGACCAACAAAAAAATGGTCAGGGAGTTCAGACAAGCCTCCCCAAGTATTGTAGTCGGACAGCATTGTGTCTCTTTGCTTGTTGTACAGGAGGTTGAAAACAAGCAGCATACATCTTGGAAGAGTAATAGATGAGGGAAAAGTGGAAACAGCAGGAGCAGGGCAAGAACCAGGGCCCTGGGGAGTCTGGTGACCAGTATGTGTAGTGGTAGAAGAGCCAAATCGTAAAGTTGGATTTTGAGTCAAGAGAAGTTCATCAGGCAGGGAAAGGTCAAAAGAATCAATAGGCACCTTCGAATCAGGAGGGGCTACTAAGTCTTCAGTCACAGGCAACCGAGTGCAAATCAGAGAGGAACCAGAATGCCAAGTCCCGACGGCTGGATCCTTCTCCCACCCCGCTGCTTCCAGAGCCAATTCAATGGACCAGTCTGTTGTTCATGATGCATCAGGTAGGGCAAAGGGAGGTAGTGAAGCAGAAAATACCTTTGCAGAAGAAATACTTGAAGAAAGTGGAGCGAGGGGTGCAGTCTGTGCAGGTGGTTGGGAGTGGGGAGAGTCCGCTGAAACAGGCAAAGAATGTGGAAGTGTCAGAATCGGCGAGGAGGCATCAGAAACCACATTCACAGATGTTGAGTCATGGGGGAGAGTAGCAGGTAAAGAAGCAGGCTGAGTCTTGAGAGCCAACAGTCGCTGTCTAGCAGCAAAATAGCACTGCTCTTCAACACGAAGCAGCACATCCACATCCAGTAAAGTAGAAGTAGAAGTAGTAGAACTAGGAGATGTCATATGCATAGCCAGGGAAGCAGAGGAAGGATCTATAGCGAATTCTTCTTGTAGTGAAGGGGGAGCATCCAAAGTCACAGAAGGAATCATTTCAGCAGGCTGCAGCAGAATATCGGTATGAGATGTGGTCTCTCTCAAAACAGAGACAGGGGAGGAGACCAACTCCTCTGCCTCCAACACTTACATGTCCTCCACAGCTCCTCCATGGATGGCCATCTTGTCGGAATGCCAGGATGTGAGGGAATCCTCCCACAGAGTAGGGGTGATTTTATTTACAATAAAGTATAATACAGATATTACAATAAAACATAATACAGATGTTTTAAATTATAAATAAGGAAGAAAAAAAAACATTCAAATTCTAGAAAAGAAACACTCCATTACATTATCTAGAAAACTAAAATGGAAACACAAAGAAAAACTACATACAGATTCCAGATATACACTGTTCCTAATCTTTAAAAAGTCATGTTATTTTCTTTATTTATACTTAATTGTATGTGAAAACCCTTTCCACCATTTCTGAACTTTCTCTACATTAAACAGTTGCATATCCTTAAGGTATACTTTTAGTAATTCATTTGATACATATAAACAAAACCCTTCAAAAGAAGTTTTCTTTTGGTATAACACCCATTGGCATCTTACCTGCCAGAGACAAAATCGCAAACATGCCATCAACACCCACAGTGTACTTTTCTCATATATTTTCAGCTTTGGGGGAAAATCGCCTATTACTTATATATCATATGTTAGTTTAGGCAACCAGTCCATCATCCATTTCTTTGTCAAACAGGCCCATAATTTTTTTGAATAAGAGCAAAACAGAAAAAAAATGTTCCATGGTTTCCTGCTGG
This sequence comes from Neoceratodus forsteri, assembly GCA_016271365.2. Taxonomy (NCBI): domain Eukaryota; kingdom Metazoa; phylum Chordata; order Ceratodontiformes; family Ceratodontidae; genus Neoceratodus; species Neoceratodus forsteri. Next base: position 161,076,178 of record CM057453.1, read on the forward strand.
TTAATACATTCTACGCATGGACAATTCCTCTCCTCCTTAGCCTTATATTTTGCAGTCCCTCTAATATTTAAATGCCCATACATAATGAGCCATTGAACCTCCCACATATGAGGAGGTAGTCTGGGATTATTTAACTGATCTAGAATTTTATTATTCAAGGCCGAAGGGCAGTTTTTAAAAACAGGAATTATGGGATAGATTTGGGATATAACGAAATTATACTGGTTTTGAGATGTGCTCCCACTAATCTGGCTTTTAGTCACTTGCCACTTATACAGTTTCTAAGTAGCAGACCTAAAATAGGTCAGTAAAGTAATGTTGGGATTCAGTTTAGGTGCACAATGCAGCCACGCTGATAAATATTGTCCTAATGAGTCCCTGAACCAAAGTCCCTCATGGCTGACTGGAACTACTAAACCGATTTTTAATGAATAGGAAAAAAACAAGGTAAAACAGAAAAATACTGGATCCACCATTCCTAAACCTCCCTTAGTTTTTTCCAGATATGTAAAACATCTCTTTACTGGGTATAGTCTATTGCCCCATAACATCTGAAAGCAAACACTATATAGTTTAGTTTCTAATTGAGATGGCAGGGGGTAGATTAAAGCTACATACTGCAAACAGGGCAAAATAAATTGTTTTAGAATAAGAATTCTTTTTATTTGAGTAAATCGAAACTGTTTCCATCTAGTTATTTTTTCCCCACCTTTTCTAACACATTTACCCAATTATCATCAGGAATCCCCAAAATAGAAAGTAGTTCTGTTGATATTTTGATAGTATTGTATTGAAAAGGGACCTGAAAAGTACATCCTATCAACAAACCTCTTGATTTGGAATAATTTAATTTTGCGTTAGAGAGATCAGCATAATTCTGAAATTCTTTAAAAAATCCTCCAATTTGCTCAGTTTTTTTAAAAAAAATAAACAAACATCATCTGCATACACCTGTACTGTCAAAAAAGAATTTGTCAGTGGTACTTTAAAACCTTCCCATTTGGGAACAAGACTTAAGGCTCTAATAGGGGGTTCTAAAGAAAAAATGTATAATAACGGACTTAAAGGCAACCTTGACACACCCCAGTTTTAATAACAAACCTTTTCCCTATTTTACCTTTTATTACCAGATATAATTTATAGGATTCATACAAGGATTTTATAGGTTTAAGTAATTCCTCAGGCATCCCAAAATATTCTGAAGTTGTGAACAAAAATAAATGACTAACCCTATAGAAAGCTTTTTCGAGTTCTAAAGAAAGTAGACAACCAGTTCAATCATTAATAGTCAAATGCTCAATTAAATCTCTTATAGTTGTTAGAGCTGACTGAATTCTCCTATTAGATAGCCCACAATGCTGAACTGGTGAAATAGCTATTTTTGCCATATTTTTAAGTCTATAATTTATTAGGGTAGTAAAAATGTTATAGTCTGAATTCAACAGCATATTTGGTCTCCAGTTCCTTATTTTCCCTTTATACCCAGATTTAAAAATGTAGATCTGCAGCCCTTCTGAAAAAAAACCTGGGATATATTCACCAGCTATAAATTTGTTGAATATCAAATTTAAACAAGTCACCATTTCTGCACGAATAATTTTATGAAAAAGGTTAGACAGACCGTCTAAACCCAGAGAAATCTTATCCTTTAAGCAATTAATTACTGCTTCAGTTTCCTGTGGGGAAAAGTTTTTTTATATTAGAAACCATTACCTGATCTAAGTATGGGGGGGGGGGCTAAACAATTTTTTATGTCCTGAAGAAAGGGATAAGATTTTGGTTGTAAAGTCTTGAAATGTAATTTGATAATAGCACTAATGGATACTACGTCCTCAACTCTACTGTTATTATATTCTAAAAAGTCTATAGATGAAGAGTTTCTAATTGTTTTGCATAATGCATAAGGATCTCCTATGACTGACTTTTTCAGATGGTTATTAATGACAGCTTGTAATGTTCTAGCTGTATCATATTGTAGTTGCCTCTTTTGTAGTTTAATATTATCAATTTGTAAAGAAAAATCCTGTCTAGAAGAATTAGCTACCAAAATTAAATGTTGCAATTGGGATCGTAATTTTAAATAAGAAAGGAAATTAGAGTTCCTCTGATGTGTCCCATAACCTTTAAACCAACTGATGCAGTCATTTTTTGTTTCCCGCCACCATACCCCGAAATCAGGGTATAAAAATGCCATTAATAACCTAGCTTTTAGGATTAATTTAAAAGAATTTATTACAATCTTTTCTTGCAAAATGGAGGTATTTAATTTCCATCTTTCCCCCTGACAATGCTGTTTAAAAATGCCCCCCACCTCCACCTGAATCAGTATGTGGTCTGAGAACTCCACTGGGACCCTAGTAAAGGATTTAACAGGGAGGTTTTTAGAAGTAAATAAGTAATCTATTATAGATCCATTACTCCCCTTAAAAAAGGTACACCCAGAGCCCTTTTTATCTAACAAATTACATGTACTTAAATCTGCAATTTTAATAATAGACTTCAAGCAGTTGGAATCACAATAAATTTTCTTGGAAGAGGGCCCCCCTTTGAATATAAACTACAATTAGTCTCCTCCCCATAGAATATGTAAAGTGGTAACCAAATAAGGCTGTATATCTTTCATAAAATCAATCCTAGCTGCCTTTGTCTGCGGGTTTAAGATATTAATAAATCTGTAAGTATCAGATTGCCATTCCCCATCTATAATTAATACTCTACCCGGGACTAAATCAATTAGTTTGTATAGGACAAATTGAAAAGAATTAAAGAGAATCCCAATGCCATCAGCTTTCTCTCTACCAAAGGACCAATATGAAGGTTCCCACGGCCAGTCTTTTTTGAAAGAAGAAATTTGCTCCCAAGAGAACATCCAGGTTTCTTGTAAGAAACATATAGAAATATTCCTATCATGCACCAGTTGGAAAACTGCTTGTCTTTTATTACTATTCAGAATACTGTGCATATATAAAGAGGCCCAAAGAATTCTCACCATGAAAATCAGATTAGGGGAACAAAAAAAAAACTCATTTTTTCCTTCTTTTCTTTTTCCTTTCTTTTCTTTACAATCCTCTGTAGGGGCCCCTAGGATATCCTGTACTAATTTTTGGGAATCAGAGTCACCCACCTCCATTTCAGAGTCACCCCAAGCAGTAAAAAGGGCAGCATAGGAATTCTGAGATTCAATTGGCTCAATTGAGGGAATTGGAACTGTTTTTAGGTTCCTACTAGACCTTCTTGGAGGTAATGGAGACTGTCAAGCAGAAACAGCCGCTGACTTGTCTTCTGGGTCCTCATAACAAACCGGTTCCAACAGTTCAGCATTTTGTACAATTTTATCTACTACTATTGGTATATGTTTTGACTCAGAGGGGGCGGGAGGAAGAGTTGTGATAGCCGCAGATTGGGTGTCTACTGACCGGGGGGATAAGGGGGGGTTCCAATTCAATATTATCACCAATGTTTTTCTCCATAGCCTCTTGAGCCTGCTGAATTATCAAGTCTGGTCTTCCACAAGAGGCTTTGTTTTTAGCAGCCCATGGGCACTCCCTAAATGAATGTCTATACTCTTCACAGAGGTCACATCTTGTATGATTAGCACATTTCATCGTTACATGCCACACAATTATCACATCTAGGCTCGTCACAGGTGCTTGATAGATATGTTTTAGCACTGCATTTATAACATGCCCTAGCCTGGCCACTATAAAAACAAACCCCTCTATCCCTTCCTAATAAAAAAGAATTAGGGATATGCTCAATACCAACGTCAGACTGTCGCAGTTTAACTTTAAACTTCCAGCCCCCCCCATCCAGAATTGCTCTGAATCTAAAATAGGTTCAGGGTCACTTTGTATATCGCATTTTTGAGATAACCAATAAGTAATATCCTCAACATGGACTCCCTCATTCCTAAACATCACTGTAACATTTTTAATTAAAGGTTTAGTTAGTGGAATTACTAAAAAGGGAGTCCATGTTGGGGAGAATTTTATTTGACCATATCTTTCCCAAAATAAATCCAGTAAAAAAGCAGAACGAAAGCTAATATCATAATTGTCTTCTCCAGAGATGTTAATAAAAGCAAACACATCTCTGGGAGAAAAATGCAATGATTCTTTTATGAGAAATTTCCCCACATAATACCTATCTGGTCTCTTTGCCAGGCCACCTTTGTACTTTATACATACAGCGTTGCGCCTAGGTGCAGCCTCCCTTTTAGCTTGTGAAAACAATGCAGACATTAAGGGCTTATCAGTAGTTTGTTTTTCTACAGACTTGTTTAACATAGAATCATGTTTATCACTAGAAACAAGGTAATCTTTAGAAACGAGTCCTAAAGGTACTTCTTTAAGAAGAGAACCATTTACTTTTTTTTTCTTCTGTTGGAACCCTTGTGCTACACCTGATTTCCACCCTGGGGAGTCACTATGTAGATTGAGCGAGGGATCTCATGCCAAGTCAGGAGTCCATACCCCTTTAGCTGTTTTCTCCCAGCCAGCAGCTAACAGGGCACCTGTGGAGTCCAATTTTCATTGTGAACTTGAGAGTCAGTTACTGATATGGGAAGAACATTAGGTACCTCTTGGTTTAAAATTATTATGTCCTCATTTTTTGAAGCAGATTTCTGCTGCACAATATCCATTTGTGGGGTTGTTGGTTTACAGAAGCTAAATTCCGTTACCCCTTCTTGTTTGTTTACTTCAGTCTGGTACATAGTAGGTGACTGGAAGGCCTTAGTAATGTCGCTTAACCCCGCTGGTTTAAAAACAAATCCAGAATCTTTATTTAAATGCACAGTTCTTAATGCAGTCTTGGTTTGGGCTTTACTCACCGATACCGGTGTAGAAGAGACTGGGGGAGCAGCATTTAATCCGACCAGCAGGACCGGAGTAGTCGATAACACTGTTGGTTTTTGGCACTTCTCAATTTCTGGAAATTCACTGCCAGCCAAACTAGAAGCACTTTTTCCTTTGCAAAACACAGAGTCAGGCTTTGACTCACCGCATTCTGACCGGGATTTTTTGGTTTTACTTCCGCATTCCCGCTGTCAAGCTGAACGCCTTGTTTGACAGGGGAATTAGCTGCCAGCTGTGTTGCTTCAGCATGGGTAGATACACAATTTGAACACCAGGATCCTCCGCTGACATAGCATTAAAGGAACTCCCTCCATTTCTCTCCACCATAGTCAAGATGTGTGGAATAGCAAAGGACTCACTTGTCGATATCGCCTCATGGTGAATCTCTTCTCCATCCATATCCAGGAAAGCTGTTAACTGTGAATCTGACTCTGTGAGCAGCACGGCCTTCCCACCTGCAGTACCCACAACCTTCTCCTCCAAACAATCTCCTACAATGGCCATCTTGCAGTAAGATGGCCTGTCCCCCTACCAGCCAAAGAGTAGGGGAATTTCCCCGGTGTCCTGGCCAAATTTCCCTCATTCACTAAAAATACCACCAACAGCTTAATCTGGTTCAAGGTCCGTTGGCATTCATCTATATCCCCCTCCTCCGGGTTGTGCCTGAAAATAGGCAGGATTTGTCTAGTGTACTTATCCGGTCAACAAAAACGAAATAAAAATTAAAAAATTAAGAGCAAAATGTGCCTATTTGTGGATGACACCAAGCTCTGTGGGAGAGTGGACACAGTTGAAGGGATACAGAACCTACAGGAAGATCTGGAAAAGCTGGGGAGTTGGTCCAGGATCTGGCAGCTTGGCTTCAGTGCTAAGAAATGCAAAGTTATACATATTGGAGCCAAAAATCCCAGGACAGAGTACTACCATTGCCATTGCCAGGATTAAGCACCTGATTCCACCCCTGGACCTCCCCACTTTGGTGCATACATTTGTAACATCTAGGCTTGACTACTGTAATGCGCTCTACCTCAGAGTCTCTGGAGACACCCTCCGTTCACTGCAGCTGGTGCAGAATGCAGCTGCCAGGTAGTTGACTGGACAGTTGAAATATTGTCATGTCACCCCGGTGCTGCAGGAATTGCACTGGCTGCTGGTTCGATGGAGGGTGCTTTTTAAGGTGGACTTGCTCATCTATAAGGCCGTACATGGACTGGGCCCTTGCTACCTGGTGGACCTTTTTACACCCGCTGTCTTTGTCCGCTCTCTGTGATCCTCCTTGAGGGGCCTCCTGGCGATTACCAGGATGAGGCTGAAAATGCCCGGCGATAGAGCTTTTAGTATTGCCGGCCCTGTCCTGTGGAATTCGCTTCCACTATTGGTGAGGGAGGTCCCTTCAGTGGAGGTATTCAAAGCCTGCTTTAAGTGTTATCTGTTTAGCCAGGCTTTCTCAGGTACTGTATGAGAACATAAATTATCAGTCCCTTTTTAAAAGTAAAGAGGGTGATTATTTATATGCAGGATACTGCTTTTTTGATATGTGATTATTTATTGTATGGTGAGATATACATATATATATTTTTAAATTAAAATTTTTGTGTGTTTGTACGGTGCCCAGAGCCTCTGGATTGGGCACCAGAAAAATAAAATTTGCCTTGCCTTGCCTACCTGGGTGGAGTCTGAGTATTTTCATCAGAGGAGGAGAAGGACCTGGGAGTGATGATCACTAGTGACCTGAAGCACTCCATGCAGTGCAAGAAAGCAGCAGCAAAGGCAAACAAGATGCTGGGATGCATATCTAGAGGGATCTGTAGTAGGAGAGAGGAGGTTATATTGCTCTTGTACAAGTCACTGGTAAGGCCACATCTAGAGTATGGAGTTCAGTACTGGTACACATACCTCACAAAGGACATTAACCTGTTGGAGACGATTCAGAGGAGGGCTACAAAGATGAAAGTGGGTCAGCAGGGTAAGGCATATGAGGAGAGGTTGAGGGCACTAAACAAGTACTCCTGGAAGGCAGGAGAGAGCGAGAGAGAGAGGATATGATTGTGACTTTCAAGTACTTGAAAGGGATAAATAAGGTTGATAATGAGAGTCTCTTTAAGATGAGAGGCAATCATAACATGAGGGGGCACTGTCTTAAGCTGGAGGGTGGGAGGATTAGGAGGGAGGTCAGGAAGCACTTCTACACAGAGAGGGTGGTGGACACTCGGAATGCGCTGCCAGAAGAAGTAATCTCTTTGAAGACAGTGGGCAGCTTTAAGAGAGGCTGGGATAGGCATAGGGGGAGGGTAAGGATCATGAGTAGGGAGGATGGGAGGAGTGGGGAGGGAGGGCAGGGACATTAGCTTAAGCTGTGGACCCTGCAATATGAACAGACTTGAAGGACCAAATGGCCTTCTTCTGCTTTCTTCGTATGTTAGTATGCACAGCTGGTAGCTGTACAGGATATGCTGTCCCTGCTGTGTCACCAGTTGAACTGGAGTCCAGAAGCACACCCTGCACCCCCTCCCCAGAAGCCCACTGGTCCAAGGGGTTGGAGGATGGTGGGAAAGGGGATGGGCTGCAAAAGCAGGGAAATGGGTGTACATCAGGCTCTCTTGATACTGACTGCAAACTGTTTTGCACCACTTCAGGAGGTGCAGGTACATGACTACCCCAGGGGTCGCTGTGTGCCAGTTGGAAAAAAGGAACTGGCTGAGAAAATAACATTGAGCAGGGGAGATGGTAAGAAGAGAGCCAGAAGAATACTAATAGTTGAGGCCTCAATGCTAAGAGGGGTGAAGAGGGTGGTGTGTGGGGGGAAGAAGGAGGAGGCTGGTCAGATGTCTACCAAGTGCAACAGCAATTTGGGATGTCAAAAGAATAGGGATAATAGTTGTAAGGCTGGAATAGGAAACTGAGGTCCTGGTACACTTAGGTAGCAATAACCTAGTGAATCAGACACTAGAAGCAGTTAAACTAAACTTTTGGAAGCTAGAAGATAGCCTGAAGGCTAAGGCAGCTTTGCTGGCCATTTTGGAGGTGCACCCTGTGTTAGACAAGGAGGATAAAAGTGTGAGGTAAGAGTAAATAGGGGCTTTCAACAGGTGGTTGAAGAGGTGGTGCCATGAGGAAGAATATTATTTTGTGGGAGACTGTTTCTGGAAAAGAAAGTTCTTCAAGAGTAATGGTCTTCACCTGACGAGAGAGGGAACAGTAACCAGTGATATGGGCGAAGCAAATTGAGTGACTTAAACTGATGCATGCTTGCATTGTGATTAAATATAGAAGGATAGTAAGGTACATGGATAACGAGGTAGGGAGGTCAGAATAGCGAGTGTTGAGGGAATTAGTGAGTGCAGAGGGAGAAGGTTAGGTAGTGGGTGTGAGCAGGCTGCTGTTGATCTGGCCACCTGGCGTGGCGGTTACAGTCACCGCCCGTGGTGTGCATGTTTCCAGGTTCAACACTGCATGCTGGTATGTACTGATTTTGGCTTTTGGTGTTGCCGGGTACTTTATTTATTTTTTTACATAGCTCCCTTTCCCCCCAGGTTGTTTCCCCATCCGCAGGTTGTTCCTCCTGCAACAATAGCCCCTTCCTGTGTTTTCTTCCCTTCCCCAGTGTCCGCCCACCCTGGAGATGAGAATCCTTAGTTTTGGGGGGGTAGGGGGCTTGCCCACTGGAAGGGGGATGCATAAAATAGAGGTCAATTTGTTGTTTGGATTGTCACCGATGTAGTTGGCATAGTGCTGATCACTGCTTTTGTTTTCATCAGTTAGCACTCACTCATGTGTCAGTCATTATTAAATCTTTGCTGTTCTGACATGGAACCATAGGGAACCAGCATTCATGGGCAATAACTTCTTGTAGATAGACATTTTAACTGGGGGGGGGGCTGTTGCTGAGGGAATCCTTGTTGGGGGGGAGGGATAAAGGAAACCTAGCTAAGACTCTCCCAGAAATGGGGAGTAGGATACGAGAGAATGGGAACAGCACTGTCAGGCATTGAACTAGTTCAAAAGGGGATACCTATTGGTGGAGTTGCAATAAATCAACAAAAAAGAATGGGAACAATAGGAAGGAAGGAAAGAAGAGGGGGATGACAAGGGACACTGCATGGACAGGGAGAAGGAGGTAAGGAGCCAGAGCTGGAAACTGGGCTGCCTAAATGCTAACAGCATGGATAATAAAATCAGTGAGCTCCAGGCGATGGTGAGAGATGGTGTGAGATGCCAAGATACACCTGGTGTCCATAAATGAGACTTGGGCCACTGAAAATAAAGAATGGGACCAGGCTGTCCTGGGGTATACCCTGTACAGGAGGGATAAGGCTAGGGGCAGGAGAAGCCATCTATGCTTGAGATGACATACAGGCCGTAGAGAATTGGTGTATCAAAAGTGAGGGAGGAGTACTGAATTGCCCTGGGTACAGCTAAAAGAAATTAGGAATATGTTAGCAGTGGGATAAGTAGTGATTTTGTGGGATCACAACCTACTGGACATCAACTGGGATATCCCAACAACAAAAAGCACCGGAAGTAAGGCCCTACTCAACACACTGCAGAACTATTTACAGGTACAGCTGGTCAGGGAACCCACAAGACAAACTGCACTTCTCAGTGTGGTGCTTACCTGGGTAAAGGAAAAGCGTCTTCAAAAGATGTGGTTCTGGATTTCAGAAGGGCAGATTTTGACTAAATGAGTGAAAGGTTCAGGGACAAAATAGTAGGTATGGATAAGGCTGAGGGGTACAGAAAACATGGGGAGAAGGGGCCATTCTCAAAGCAACTAACTCATGCCTGAGGATAGCCACGAAGGGAAACAAATACAAGCAACCCAATCTGGTTCTCTAAAGAAGTAAGGGACTTAGTGAGGGCAAAAAAGAGAGCCTTCACTAAGTACAAGAAGAATCAAAAGGAGGGAAAGTGGGGGGGAATATTAGAGCAAGCTACAGGAAGCTAAGGAGGTGGCCAGGGGTGCAAAGACAGACAAAGTACTATGAACTGCAGAGGGTGTCCAGGCAGAGCAAAAATAAATTATCCAGCACATTAAGGAAAAAGGAACATATGGGGGGAATTGTTAGGAAAGCAGAAGGAGGGAGGGTAGTGTAGAATAATAAGCAGAAGGCAACATTTACAAATAGCTACTTCTGCTCCATATTCATGGTGAAAGACAATAAGCCTCTACTGGAAAGTGGGGTTAATGTATCAATAAGGGGGTTCAGGAAGTAGGCTAGATAATGACTACAGTGGATAGGGTAAGAAAAGGGCTCCCTGTCCTGAAAATAGATAAAGCACCAGGGCCAGATGGATTACACCCAGGAGAATTCAGGGTAACTGGCTTCAGAACTCGCTGAGCCATTGGTCAAGCTATTTAGTAAAAGGCTACAGGCTGGGGTGGTTCTAAGTGATTGGAGGACTGCAGTCATGGTCACACTCCATAAGGGAGGGGATAGAGAGGATCTGAGGAATTATAGCCCCATCAGTCTTACCTCCATTGCAGATAAACTGATAGAGACCATAGTCATGGAAAGTCTAGTGACCAATCTGAAAGATCAAGGGCTTCAGAATAGTAATGAACATGGTTTGTGGCATGGAGATCATGTCAAATTAGCTCAACAGTGTTGTTTGAGTGGGTTACAAGGGTGATAAATAAAGGGTGGGTGGTAGATTTTCTTTACTTTGATTTCAGTTAAGTCTTCATCTCTGTGCTGCACAGGGGGCTGCTGAAGATATTAGAGTACTTGGGAGTGGGGAAGGAGCTAGAAAGGTGGGTGGGAAATTGGTTGTGGGGAGGCAAAGGAGGGTGATGATTAATGGGGTCAGATGAAGGGACAGCGAGGACTCAAGTGGGATGATGTAGGGTTCAGTCCTGGGACCAGTCCTCTTCAGTATGTTCATCAGTGACATAACGGAAGTTAAACAGGGACGGATGTGTCTCTTAGATGACACAAAATATTTTGGCAGGGTGGACAATTAAGAGGGGTGAAGGAGTTGCACAAGGACCTGGAAAAATTAGGAAGATTAATCAAAAGTATGGCAGTTGAGACTCAGCACCAAAAAGTGCAAGGTAATGCACATACTGTAAGGAAGAGGATCCCTAGGACAGAGTATCAGATGGAAGGGTGACGCTGGCAACTATAACCAAGGAAAGAGACCTGGGAGTCATAACTGACTTCCTTAAACAAAACAGCTGGTGTAATAAGGCCTACAGTAAAGTAATAAAAATGCTGAGGTATGCTGGAGAGGTATCAGCAGTTGGAGAAAAGAGGCTATATTGCCTCTGTATAGGTCACTGTGTCACTGGTGAGGCACCATCTGGAGTACTTTGCCCACTTCTGGAGTCCATGCCTGAGAAAGCAAGGGATAGACAAGAGCTGGTGCAGGTCACAAAGTATTCAGGGCCAAAAGAGCAGATCCTATGAGAAACAGCTGAAGGTCCAGAACATGTACTCACTGGAGGACGAAGAGAGTAGGACAAAATGAGGGATACCTAAAGTTCTGAAGTGGAATAAATGAAGTGAACTGGGAGGACCTATTAAACAGAAATCAGGGGGAAGTAATGAGGGGGCAAACATTAAAACTGGCAGGAGGTATGTTCAGAAGGGATATGTTGAAGTTTTAGTACACAGAAAAGGTGGCGGAGCCCTGGAGCTGTCTACCAATAGAAGTGGTGGGGTCAGAGACAATAAATGGGATCATGTACAGGTGGGACAGAGGAAGGGGCACTGAGGGGAACTATGGAGATAAAAGATTCAGGGGAAGGGTGGGGCTACAAACCCCATCAAAACAGTAGGTCATGGAGTGAAGTTGGGATACTTATTCAGACAGACGGCATGAATTATTGTTTTTTTTCTGCCAGTATTGTCTATGTTTCTAGCCACTTACCACTCTCCTCTTTTCTCTCTGACTAGTTTCACAAACAAATGCCAAGTCCTCAGCTGGCACAATGCTAGTAGCTAGAATGTTGTTGGACAGAAGGGTTGGAAAGTGGAACATGACTGGAGCGGAGCAGAAGGACCAACAAGACTAGCTATGGTAACCTAGAAAGAGCTAGAGGTTTTTATTATCACTTTGCCAAAGGGTTTAAGTTACCTAAAGAGCCCCCAAAACTTTGTCTGCACATAATTAAACATGAAAGTCCTGAATGTAAGCACTTTCACCAAATGTAGACACAGCATCAAATCACCTTTACCACAGTCCCCAATTATATTTTTTTTTTGGGGGGGTGGGGAGATTCAGGGCCCAGTGGATACAATTAGAAATATCTGGCCTTCTGCTTAAGGATGAGCTGATGCAAATTTGCATTCAGTTGAAGTGCTGAAATGTGTCCCTTTCACATTCAGTTCAGGACTATCAAGGTTTTGTGGCAAGATGGGCTGCTTCAGATCTTCAGCAAATTGATTGAAACAACTTTAGTCCTTTCTAAGTGACCAGATATAATCCTATTGCCACTGCTCCAGCACCTCAGTCATGTCTCCCTCACCTATTCCCTCAGACTGTGTTTGTTTCAACTCAATAGACTTATTAGGGAAAGGGAAAGGGGAAATTGTTTAACCAGGAAAGGCACTAAAACAAAGCTTGTTTCCAGATGTGACCTGGGAGCACAAGGAAGTTAAGTGACTTGCTCAGGGCCACACAGTATGATTGTGGGAGCAGATGGAATTCAAACACAGGTCCCCAAGTTTGCAGCTCAGTGCCCTTATCCACTATGCTATACTACCTCCTAATAGTGTAGTGGTTAAGGACACTGAGCTGCAAACATTAAATTATTAAACAGGTTAAAACCATAGTTACACACATTGTATAGATGACCACACATGGGGTTACAGAATAGGTAAGCAAACAAAATACAGCCCAGCCAGAGGAAATTTTGCTTGGGACAACATATTGCACTGACATCACAACAGAATCATCTGACTCAAGGTTCCAAAGTGGAACTAACTTGTAATCTAGTCCTTCCTCGGTACAGTCACTAAGGTAATAGGAGGCAAAAGCAGTAATCCATACATAATAACAAGGCTGTTACATTCTGCAAGACTGTACAAGCATTAGATTATGAGGAAACACCAATTAGGGAATATCAGATAAAAATCCACTGAGTCCTGGAAAGGAAAAGGTAAAAAAACACAATATGCATGTAAACTGGATGTAAGTAACTACAGTACGAAAAGACAACCACATATGCAAAAACAAAGATCCAACAATATAAAACAGGGTAACCATGGTGCATCCCCACCCCCCATCCCCATGAAGTAATAAATGCTAAAGATAGTCTTAAATTCAGACAATGGCAGTGAAGGACCTATCAGGAAATCCCTCTTTCCACTACAAGTATTATAAGTCAGTCATTTCCGACTGATGCCAAGGGCATTATATTTCCAAACATTTGTCATGCTGTAGCTGAACAGTACTGGTTATTCTCTCCATTCTTTCTGGTTCACTCACCTTCAGCTTCCAGCATTCTAGTGAGGGAGGCCTACTGCCACCCTTAAAATTTGGCCCAGTTTTCGAATATTGCTGTGACAAGATAGTAAACCAGGGAAGCCTAGTACAAATTCTGTGAAAATGGGAAAGTTAGCCCTGCTAGTTGTTGAATTTCAATGAGGATGGATTGCCAAAATTGCAAAAGTTTAGGACAAGCCTAAAAAATGTGGTAATGAGTCCCCTGAGCATCATTGCAGTTGTGCCAACTTAGGTCTGTATAACTTGAGTATTCAGTGATAACTGGAGTTCTAAAAATTCGAACTAATACTTTCTAGTTAAATTCCCGCCAAGAGGGGGATGCAGTGACCTGCCAACCAAAGCAAAGACGTCTCTACCACTGAGCTGGGGAAATTTGGGTACCACTTTCCTGTTCTCATTTTAGCCGTAAAGCCTCCAGTGGTGGTGGTGGGGGGGGGCATCTGAGTGTGACAATAAGGTATAGAGTTTAAAGAGGTAACAAAATTAAGGTAATGAAGAGGGGCTGGTAGTATAGCTTAGGGGGTTAGAGTAACGAGCTGTGAATAAGCTTGGTACATCCAAATGACAGACCTGGGTTTGATTCCCTTAACCTTGATTTGCGCACTGTGTGACTCTGAACAAGTCAGTTAACCACCCCAGTGCTCCCAGGTCATCCTTGAAAAGAGGCACCTGTGCTTAGGGAGGCCTTACCCAGTTACCAAAGAATAAAATAGAAAATAAAAAAAGAAAATAAATTTACCTTGAAGGGTAACAGTGTGATAAAAAAAGATTCCAAACATGTGCGATCTCTCCTAATTTGAGAAAGAGTATCTGTGGACATTATATAGTGTCTAATTTGTGAATATCTGTAGTGATCCTCCCATCTGAGAGAATGTGTAGCCTGTAACTGAGCAAAAGCTAGACATCCATTTTTGTTCCTACACTGCAGAAGGGTTGTTAGCTTATTCCACTCCCAATACACTTAGCCAGAATCCAATTAAGGAGGGAGAACAGTCTTCAAGCCTAATAAGGGAGAGGTGTCCCACACTGTTAGGAGTTTTAGTTAATTTCCAGAGTTGTAAATGAATATGGAGAGAATGCTTAATCCAGGGGTTATGTATATGAGACCAGACTTGAGGGGGGATTTCGCTAGTGGGTAAAGTTCACAAGACCTAGCCTAGCAAAGTGGCCTCTTCTATCCGGTACCAACCAGAGTTAACACATTTCTTGGCCCAAGTACAGAGCTGAGTGCCTTGTGTGGCTAGACAATAAAGGCTAAGGTTAGGGAGTGCTAAGCCTCCCAGATGGCAGGGAGCCATTAAAACATTTGTTGAGTGGCAAGGGTGATTACCTGACCATATAAAATGGTGGATATCTTTGTTAAGTTTATACCAAAAGAAAGCTGGGTATGGGAATTGGCAGGGTTTGGAAGAGAAACAGAAGGCAATGTAAGACATTCATTTTGACAGATTGGATTCTCCCATACAGCATACGAGGCAAATGATTCCACCTGGTGAAGTATCCCTGAAGTGCACTGTAAAATTTAAGGTAATTGTTTTCAAACAATAAAGTAGTGTCAACCGAAACCTGAATCCCTAGGTATTGGAAGGTGTTTTTCCTAGCCCAAGCAAAGGGAAAAGTGTGTTAGAACTCTGCAGCGGGAGATCCACATAATATCATTGTTTCTGATTTAGTAAGGTTAATTTTGTATCCTGACAAACAGCCAAAATATTAAAGGGCCTGCAGAAGGTGTGGGAGAAATGACTGTGGGTCTGTGAGAAAAAAATAGTTGTCTGCATTAAGTGCCAATTTATGTTCAACTCCAGCCATCATCACACCCTTAATATTGACATTACTACAAACTGAAATCACCAGGGGTTCCAGGGATAGGGCAAATAGCAAAGGGGACAGGAGACAATCCTGTCTATTACCCCAACCTAATGAGATACGATTTGAGAAAAACCATAGACTTTAATTCTTGCTTTCAGGGTACGATAAAGCAAGGTAATTGCCACTATAAAATTCTGGCCTAGTCCAAACGTCTCCAGGGTGGTGATCATAAAGGACTAATCCACCCTGTAGAAGGCCTTTTCGGCATTCATACTTATGGCCAATTGAAAAGATTTTTGAGTACGTTGGGCAATGATAATGTTTAAAAATCTGAGGATATTATACTGAAGGAATCAACCTGAAATGAATCCAATTTGACTGGAGCGGACAAGGGTGGGGATGACTGATTGCAAACAATCTGCAAGGATACCAGTGACATTCTGTAAGTCCACTGGGAGAAGGGACATGGGGCAGTGTGATCCATATTCCTCTGGGTCTTTATCAGGCTCTAAAATCACTGTGATCTGGGTGAGGTTCCAAGATGGGGGAACAACTTGGTTTCCCCCAAACACCTCATTAAAGACAGCCAATAGGGGTCTAGGAGCAGGGAGGATAATTGTTTGTAGAATTCAGATGCAAAACCATCTCTTCCAGGGGCCTTACCATTCTTTAGTTGATAAATTTTAGTTAGAACTTAGGAAAGGGAAACTCAGACTGTTTTAAAAAACAAATGCCAGCACCTCGCACACTGCCATCCAAGGAGACAGCGTTTTTTATAGAAACAGACAACAGTCCAGGTGAACAGTGGGGAGAGTGTTTGAGGACGGAAGGTTACTGGGGTGTAGGAAGAGTGTGTGATGGAGACAGGAGGGGATTCATGTACTCGTGCTTATGGTCAGCTAGATCCCCATGCCAAGGACATGAAGTGTTTTAACTAAAATAGTGGAGCCAACCCGAAGTCCAGGGGCAAACTGAAGCCAAACTGAATTTGCTAATGGTCAACTTTTGACACCCTTACTTCTGTTAGCTCCTTCCCAGAACAAAGTACAAATGCACACTCTGAATGCAAATATATGGTAAATAACTATTATATGCAGTATTTAGAATCTAAATAATGAATACTCCCTCAGCTATGGTATTCAGGAAATTATTTATGCTATTTGCACACCTAGTGTCATATTAAGTTTTGTCTCACTATAGAAACCTATCCCTTCAATCACTGTACCTGTGAACTAGAGTGTTACCCCGAGTACTCCTTCACTCCTCAGAGGGGCTCTGTCATGTTGGGGTAAGCCAGTGATTTAAAACAAAAGACAGTATATTGGGGGATGGAGGAAGTGGGCTGAGATGGGGCACCACTAGCTCTTGAGCAGAGCAAAATCATAAAGAGACTATGCATAAAGAGACTATGGGAAGCTCCGGTACGGGGCTGAGAAAAAGATGGAAAAATTGAGACAGTTGAAAAAAGTAATTGTTTAGGCTCCTGTCATACCCACTCCTCTATGTGATCACAATAAAAACTATTCAGCCTTGCTGACCTACCCTAAAACATATCTGTTTACAGTTTACAGCAGGATCTCAACCACCATGTGTTAGGAAATGGAGCATTTATGCTTCATCCTTAATATGTAACCCTTTCTCCCCTTCCAGTTTGCATGTGCTGAACTATCGGGCGGGGGGGGTATCCTTCCTAATTTCTCTGCAAGGTTACTGGCTGCATACAATCTGGCCACATCTGGAGACTGCTATTTAACAAAACAAAATATAGATCCCCCAAGGTTGGGGTCATTTTGCAAATCAAGCTAAAACTTGAAAAAAACTAATGTCTATGTGGTCCAGTTTAGAATATGAGTAATTTTTACACCAAGGTTACAATCATTTGATTAAAAGGGCACTGGCCCTGAATGATCCCACATTTCTTTGAGCTTTAGTCCATTAGCTTCCATCTGCAATGCATGGTTTTCTGCTTATATCTGTCACCATAGGTCATTGTGTACTTCAAAATAGTCTGCCAAAGTTTTCATGCCTGAAAACTATTTGTAATTGTGAATGACAAGCAAAACCGTGAAGACGAACAGATGGATGTGATATGGAAATAGTTGACTGACATGTTTAAGCTTTTTCTTCTTAGCACAAGCAGATGTGATGCAATTGATATGCCATGGGAATTGCAGTTACAGATTTTTAGTATGTGTGCTTTTTGTTTAGGAAATAAGTGACCCATGCTTGGATGGATCTGGACTCTTTTGCATTTGTCCAGGTGCTCTGACCACCTGGTAATCAGTTCCTTATTACAGTGGGCAAAGCCAACGATAAAACTTGAAAAGGCCAAATCATGATACTGTTCTGTTCTGATGGTGTTGGACAATGCTATCTGCTGTAACAGTGAAAAAGCCCAACGAAGTAGTATAAAATAACCCTAGGATGCTATTTGCCCATCTCAAAGCAAAGTGGCAAGAGGATTATTACTAGAACAGCAAGAATGAGACATTTTATGTCTCCAATTTCCCACCACAAAACAGATTTTTTGGGTTGAATTGCATTATCTTGCTGGGAGCAAATAGATTCTGTCCTGTAACTGACATAGAGAATAATGTATGAACAACCAAACACAACTAGGTTGTGCTTCCATTGAGGGGTTGAGATGACAGCATATGGACCTCTAGAGCAAAGCTTGAGAAGTCCATGCTATCATCTCAGCCCCAAGATGGAAGCACATGCTGAATTGTGTGTGGTTGCCTATATTTTATTTTGTATAGTATATGGTTTTGTACACAGAAATCACAGAAGTGTCACCTACCTAAATAAACCTCTTGCCATTTCTTTGTTCTGTTTTATGACTGAAATTAAACTTATAGACATTTATGAGTTAAAAGGTACAAATTTGTGCAGTGGGGTGGTGGATAATCAGCTAGGTGCTTGGTGAATGAGAAATTTAAAATTTTATGACCTTTGAACTGTGCTGAACAACTGCTAGGAAGGTGCAAAACATCACCTCGAAATGCGCACAGCAGTTTAGAATGTGCACAACAAGGTTTTTGAGCAGGCTGATTTTTATACAGAACAAAGACAAACCATATAGTATAACACCATTCTCAGTATTAATCTGTCTACATGATAGATTGTGTGAGATTCCTTGCCTGACAACAGTGCTTGTAGCTTGGAGATTTTCCTGGCAGAGCAGATTGCTACTATTAAGATTGTCTTGATTGTCAGGAAGTAAAGTGAAACTGATTGACTTGGCTGGAACAGGGGCCTGGTGAAGGTGTCTAGGACTAGGTTCAGTCTGCATGGCAAGAGAGATGGTCTTGCTACCAGCTGTGATGGCTGGAGAGCCTTCAGAAGGCACACCACATTGAGATGTGAGCCAATGGAGCCTCCAAGGGTAGACAGTATGCAACTGCTCCTATTGTAGCAGCTTGTTCCCTGAGGGAGGAGCAAAAGAGGCATTTTTGTGTCCCTTGGTTTAGGAAGGAATGTTTTTCCTGTAGAGGAGGCATTTGGCTCCTTCTGTTGGATTCCATGTACCAGAGATGGAATCTCTTCCAGTGGCTGGAGTATCTTATTCATGTACTGTTGCTTGGAGGTGAGAAGGGTGTCTACCACCTCAGTGACCTAGCCCTTAGTTAGCAGTCTCTACCTCTCAATAGCCATGCCATCAGTCTGAGCACTGCTGGGTTCAGCTGCTTGATTGACTCCTGCAATATTAATTCCTGTTGTGGTGCAAGACTGGAGGGGGGTGTCAATAGGAAGTACCACCAGGAGTGATTTCCAAGGGCAGCAGGGCCAATCTGGTGCTATTATGACTACTGGGGTCCCAGACAGTCTGATTTTGTTGAGGGTTAGGTGTATCATTGGGTTTAATGGGAATATGTATGCCCTTCTGAACTTCATGGGGCAGACAGAGTGTCCACCACATATTCTACCTTTTCTTTGAATCTGGTGTGGAAATGAGGGAGTTTGTGGTTGTTCCTGGATGATATCAGGTCTATGTCCAGTGGGACCCAGCAGTGCTGAATTTTGAGAAAGGTTTGACATTCAGTTTCCACTTGTCTGGGTTGAGGGTATGTCTGCTTAACCAGTCCACTTCAATATTGAGTGACCTTGCTAGATGTATCGCTGTGATGGATTTGAGATGCTGTTCTGCCCAGTGAAGAACCTTGAAGGTTTCTGTCATCATATCCTCACTCTTGGTTCCACCATACTTGTTGAGGTATGAAGAGGACAACTGGTTATCTTTCTTGATGAGGACTGATTGGCTGGGGACTGTTGGGTGAATGTGTAATAGAGCATTCCATGCTGTCCTCATCTACAGTACATTGATGTGGAGTCTTGCTTCTTTCAGAGCCCACATATCTTGTGCAGACTTTGTACCCAGATTTGTGCTCCAGCCTGTGAGGCTTGCATCTGTAACAATGGTTATGGAGTACAAATCAAAAAGCGCCATTCCCTTAAGATGATTGCCCTGGTTAGTCTACCACAAGAGGGAGATGATGCCTTTCAGGACAGATTGTTGGTCACCTGGTAGTTCTCTGACTTGGGATCCTAAGCACTAAGAATGCATAGCTGAAGGCACCTCATGTGAAATTGTGCAAAGGGTACCACATCAATGTATGAGGCCATGAGTTCAAAGATGTGAAGCTGGTATTTTAATGGCCTGTTGGGGACTGCTATAGCATCTGCAAGCCAGCATTACTTTTTTGACTCTTTCCTTGAAGGGGCATACAAGAGCTTGTGCTGAGTCTATAATCACTCTGAGCTGATCTCTGTTGAGTTAGACCAAAGTGATTTTTTTTTTGCTGCTTATGACCATTCTGTGGTTGGTTAGGCATTGTATTTCTTCCATAGTGGCTATATTCACTTTCCGTTGGGATTCTGAGTGAATGAGTCAGTCATAGAGGTAAAGAACTATGTGGAGCTCCTTGGTTCTCAATTTTATGGCTAGGACTATTAGCACCTTGATGACCACTTGGGGGGCTGATGCCAGTCTGTATGGTAGGGATGTGTGCTGGAAGTGCTGGTCATTTCTATGTGGAAACTAAAGAAATGTTGGTGTGAATAGCTTATTGGGATGTTGAGGTACACATCTTTCAGGATGATGGAAGACCTGTATTCCCCTGATTGGAGGGCCAAAAGGATTGAGTACAGGGTTTTCATCCTAACTTTGTAGATCACACAAACTTGTTCAAGAATTTTAGATCAAGGATGGGTCTTACCCCTCCTGATTTCTTTGGCGCCATGAAGAAGATGAAGTATACCCCCTCACCTCTTTGCTCATCTGGTACTGAAGTGATTCTCAGTTATGAAGCATGTCTTTTATCTCACTTTTGATGCCCTCTGACTTGATGGGACATTTGGGAGAGGGTGATGTTAGTACTCCGGATGGTGAGACCCATTGTGTAAGTCTGTGTACCCTTGGTTCATGATCTCCAGAACCCATCTGTCACTTTGTGGATTGGGCCCACTACCTGCTGAATCAAGATAAACTTCCTCCTACAGATACCCAGCTAGATGGGCCACCATGTTTGATGCTCTTACAAAGTGCCTTTGTGCTCTGTAAGAGTTATGGCTCTTTCCCCTGTATGAATTGGACTTATGCTACATGCCATGGTCTCTGAAGTTGGTGTGGAAGTTAAATTGTCTTGGTTGGGAAGAATAGGATTTTTTTGCCTTGTTATGAAACCTGCAGAATTTTCCTTAAAATGGTGAGAAGGTTGTGAGTCTGAAGATTCTGTTCCTGTTGTCATCCTTTTTATCTCACCCAGGTTCCAGGTAATGGATGAGGCTTTCAGCAAACAGCTGGGAGCCTTTGAATTGGAGCTTAATCAATGTTGATTTTGTCTCAGTGCCTCCTTGGCAGAGTTTGAGCCGCAGGAATCTGTGGGCTTGGTGAGTGGTTGCAAAAGTAATGGCTCCTATCTTGAAGGCATCTGTTGATGCATACATCAGGAATTTGGATGCTTGGATAGCATAGTCGGAATCCTTAAGATGTTCCGAGTCATGGGCCAGATCTGATGTGATGTATTACAACAATCTAGGAAGAACTTTACTATTGCACATGTAAACTTGCTTGTTCTAAGGGAGGCCCCTGCCATTTCATGGATGCATTTCCTGTTGTCCTCAATTTGTTTGTCCATTTCATCCTTCAGTGAAGTCATAAGTTTGATTGGAATGGCTGTTCCTCATGTCAGGATGGAAAGAGGTCGGTCAGTCTTGGGATGGATGGATCATTGTTCATGTTTGTCCTTGGGCAGTGGGTAAGCCCTTTCTAAAGCTTACTTTGAAAGTTTGGCCAGGTCCAGAGCCTCCCACTCACTTGTTATTATTGCATGACCTCACAGATCAGGAACAATGTTTCTTCCTGCCACTTCTTTTGTATAATAATAATAATAATTTTATTTATAAAGTGCCTTTCAATATATCAAGGTGCTGAACATATTAAAACCATAACTTCAGATATAAATCAATAATACATATAGATAAAATCATACCATAATAACATCAAATATTAAAATCAAATAATAAAATATGAAATAGAATCATTGCACAATAAAATTAACTTAATCATCCAGGAAGGCCATTTGCCACAAATAAGTCTTCAGATTCTTCTTAAATTCCTCTACGGAGGTGCACTCCCATAACCGGCATGGTAGAGAATTCCAAAGAGTGGGTGTAACATAAGAAAATGCTCTACTGCCAGAAGATTTTAAACTCACTTTTGGAATCTCTAACAACCCCTCATCGGCCAAGCGGAGCGATCAGCTTGAGCAGTAAGACACCAGAAGTTTTTTCAGATAGGTCGGACCCTGATTGTGAAGGGCTTTGAAAGTCAATAAAATGACTTTAAAGGTGATCCGCCACCGTATAGGAAGCCAGTGCAGTTCGCGCAGCACTGGGGTAATATGACAGGACCTACTTGTCCCAGTCAGAACCTGGGCCACAGCATTCTGCACCAGCTGTAGGTGATGGATTTCAACCCCAGAAAGCCCAAAGTATAGGGCGTTGCAGTAGTCCAAGTGTGAGGACACAAAGGCGTGGACCAACGTTGGCAAACAGTCAGATGGAACAAGGTGCCTAACCCTGGAAATGTTCCTAAGATGGTAAAAGGAGGTCCTGACAATGGCCAACACTTGAGATTGTAGGGTCAGCTGTCATCTAGGACAATCCCAAGGCTACGCACCCGTTCAGAGGTTGGAAGCGACACGCTGCCAAGAAAAATTCCAGAGGGTGTGCCATCAGGCGACCCTCTGTATCGGACCACCCGGGTGCACAACCAAAACCTCTGACTTCTCTGAGTTCAGCTTTAACCAACTAGAATCCATACAACCTTGGATTTCTTCCAGACAGTTGTTAAACACCGGGAGAGCTCCATCCTGGTCGGGTGCAAAAGATAGGCATAGCTGGGTATCATCTGCATAGCAGTGAAACCTCAGTCCATACCATCTTATAATGTCTCCGAGGGGCAGCATATACACTGCAAATAACATGAGTTACAGTACGGAACCCTGAGGCATCCCACACAGCAAAGAAGTTGGGCTGGAGGAAAAAAAACCCCGACACAACTCTGTGATCTCCCAGTTATGAATGAGGTGAACCATTGTAAAACAGTTCCCGACATTCCACAAATTTGCCTCAGGCGTGCTATCAACACCTGGTGATCCACAGTGTCAAAAGCTGACGAGAGATCAAGAAGAACTAGAATGGAACATCTCTTCTGATCCCTCGCCCTCAGAAGATCATTAAGCACCCGAACCAGCGCAGTCTCGATGCTATGTCTTTTATGAAAACTGGATTGGAAGGATTCGTAGATATTATGGATGGTTAAATGGTCTTCCAACTGGGCTTCCACTACCTTCTCAATACCCTTCCCAATAAAGGGAAGGTTAGAAATAGGTCTGTAGTTTGAGAAACAGTCTGGGTCCAAGGTAGCTTTCTTCAAGAGAGGTGTCACCACCACTTCTTTCAGGGAGCTAGGAAACTCACCTGACTTCAAGGAGCACCAGACTATTTGCACCAGGACTGGAATGATGATATCAAAACAACCCGAAATTAGGGGAGTTGGTCCAGGGTCCAAACTACAGCTTGTGGGATGCACACTATGGATGATCCTCATAATATCCACAAACTCAGGTCGACAAAAGGAACTCCAAGAGAACTGAGGTACTGTGAACTCACACTGTTCTATGACGTCACCCTTAGAGATTGCTGGACACAAGTCCGCCCTGATGTCAGCCACTTTAGTTGCAAAGTAACGAGCAAGCTCCTCGCACTCTAATTGCGAAAAGGTTTTTTGAACTTGTAGACAGGTTGGGTTGCATAGTCTGTCTACAGTCTGAAACAGATGAGCCAGTCGATACCGAGCAACTGCAATCTCCCTGGACAGGATTTCTGACTTCTTATGGGTGATTGCAGATTGATAGATAGAATAATGTTCCATCAATCTAAGGAGGTCGGCTTCAAGGGCAGACTTGTGCCAACAATGCTTCAACCTTCACCCTTGTCTCTGCATCTCCCTCAATGTCCCATCAAACCAAGGGGACCTGGGGTGAAGGGATAAGGGGTGCTCATGAACAGGAGCAATAAGATCCAGGGCTGCTGCAATGGCCACATTATAGGCAGACACCAGCGTCTCTGGATTATTGCTCACCAACACGGGGGATGATAGGTCAAGGACTGCCGTAAGGCCTTGTGAAGTAATATTCCATAATGGACAGTACCTGACCATCTCAACAGGGGAAGGCCTTCTCAAGGGGGTGCAAAAATTGAACCTCACTGTGTAGTGGTCAGACCAGGTGACTGGTTCCACCCCCATGTCAGATGCATCAATCCCTAAGAGGAAGACTAAGTCCAGAGAGTGTCCAGATTTATGCGTAGCAGTGGAAACTACCTGTGTAAGGCCCAAAGAAGACATTGCTTGGAGGAAGTGATTACCAAATTGTGAGAGTTCATCATCAACCCAGGCGTTGCAGTCACCCAGAACCATCAATCTGGGCAACTCAAATGACATGTCGATGAGGGAGTCTGCTACTTCCTGTAAGAAGCGTTTCCCATCTCTGGGTGGACGGTAGATAAGAACAATTCAAACGCCTACACCTGCTACAACTGTGCACTCAAATGACTCAGCCTCACCTACTACTACATTCGTGAGGCCCAATTCAGTCTTGAAACAGACTGCAACCCCCCAACCCCTGCAGTCCAATGTCAGGTGGTGTATCACCGAGTACCCGGCCGGAGTCATGGCCTCCACTATGGGGCCTGAGTTTTCATCCAGCCAGATCTTGGTGATGCAAGCCAAGTCAGCCGAGCCAACAAGATCGGAAATAATGGCGGTCTTATTCCTGACGGATCTGGCATTGCATAACACCACCCGAGTTGGACAAACCTCAGAGGCTGTCAGGCCAATCTGCCTACTAAATTCAGTAGTGCCTTGGGTATGGGCACCAGACATGGTAAACCCTGGTATGAGTGTGCCCAGTTTGGAGATCTTTCCTTTCTGTTCAGGTCTAAGACTAGGTGTGACATGAATCATTTTTGCCATTTCAGGGATGTTGTCAACAGAAAGAGTCTGGAAATGAGTTGCTTAGATTTGGCATCCTCCATATCTGAGGACTCCAACTCTGACTTAGACTACTTATTGTCTGTTTCATTCCTAGGGCCCTTTGGTGACAGAGACAAGTCTGGAGAATATGGAGGTGGTATAGTCAGTGTTAAAAAAGAGGGGAGGTTCTTGATCTTATCCAGAGTGTGGAAAAGCCAGGTGGCCTGTGAGGTTTGACTCATCTCATGTGTGGCTCAGACATTGTGCTAAGGTCCTCTGTGGTGGATGAACCTGATGCCTGAACATTATTGATCCTGTCAACTCTTGCACATACTGCACAAAAAGACCAGCATTTGTCTGAGCATGGGCTAGCCTGCACCTGCTGCACTTTTTTGACTTGATCATCTCAGTAGGAGCTGTAGCAAAAATGTGAAAGACACAGGCATAAAGGGCGATATGAGGATGGGCATGGCAAAGCATTGTGGTATAAACAGAAGTTATTAGGCCAAACAGGTTGTGAAATGTGGTAAGCATATCTTGTCCAAGATAGCCACCAAGGGAGGGCATTAACATGGTAGTCATCTCATTAGATGTCATGGGTGGGAATCAAGAAGGATGGAGGCTCATTCTCTCAAATATGTTGCCAAGCATTTGAGTATGAAATATGGAAATGTACAATCAGCTAAACACTTAAGGGATAAATAAATAGCACTTATTTTCGGTATTAAAAAGTAATTATTGGGGAGTGGGAGAGCAAGGCACTACACAACCTTTCATTTTTGTATTGAGTAAGACTTAGACTTTTAATGGGTTAGAATGTACCTCAGTTCTGTGTATAGTGGCTATCTGATATAAAACGTACAGAAGTTACAATGATGAAAGGAAAGTTCCTTATAATAAGAAGTTCATTATGTAGTCAGTGATAGAAGGTGATTTATCTGAACACCTGAGCTATCATCACTAATGGTAATTTAAAGACAAAGCACCTTCATTATATATAAGAACATTTTTTCCCAAAAGACCCACAACAAAGGTGAAATTAACTAGCAATATACAGATTTTCAAGTACTACAGATCTGTGTTACAGGGAATGTATTGATGAGGAGACTATACTGTAGCTCAGGTTAGGAATCTGCTTCTAATTTTTACCTTACTTTTCTATGACAGTTAAAAAAGGTAAGTGTTCAAGTAAAGAGAGGATTGTTATTAACCTTATACCACAAGCCACAGGTATAGAACACAAATCAAATATTGGCAGTAACATTGTATTTTTTTTTTTGTTTTATTTTTGTATTTTTGGCAAATCAAGTGGATACGGAGGACAATGCCTTAATATGTACAGATATGCAGGTTCAAGTTGCAAGTTTATTATTCAATCATTAGAAGACCATTACAATCGTAAACAGACATATAACAAAAATGCATACTAATAATATAAGGCAATGGCAATACACATCATAAAAGTAAGTATCCTACCTATGCTAAATATCAAACACCTTAATATCTATAGCCCTCAGTATTTTAAACACAAATATCACGTTGTTGCAAAATTCCCAATTCTTTTCTAAATCTTATATTCTTAACTGAGTGGAGATAATGTGAAAGATAACGGATCACATATCATCCTCCATAGTCATCAGAAGGGAGATCAGACTTGTCACGTCAGATACCAGAGCTTCCACAATAGGGTCTAACCACAGATCCCTTGTTTTATCATACCAAAGGCAGCTCACAAGAACATGTTCCAAATGTCCCCGTTTCTGGTTTTGTAGTTACATCTTTTGGCAGAAGGATCAGGATTCTTCGAATACCTGGCTAAGAAAACCTTGATCTTTAATATTTTAAATCTATAACTAACAACAATACTTATTTTTCTGGGACATGTGATAGCATCTAAGTAACATCCATAGTTGTGTCTAACATCATACTCATGAGCCATGTGGAGAATTTTGAGTTTTTAATCAACTCCAGATCCTTCATTACACTAATATTAATTTTCTCTTGGATATATTTCTTATATTTCAGACTTAGTGCAATTTTTCTCATTACATGTTACCAAAGAGTTCCTAGGCTATATCCCTGAAGTAAATTGGTTATATGTCTCAGCAATTCTTATGGTTTACATTCCAGTGCCAACCATTTTTACTTTTCCTCCAGACACAATTTGGGAAATCTATTTTCTGACATCCTAGTAAACTTTAACCAATAATTGCTTTAAAACTATTTAATTCTAATTCAACCCTTAAGCAAAACATGATGTTAATGTACTAACACTCACTGTTGACCAATATAATTGAGCTGCAATTTTTTCTGTCTCTAGTACCTTGTCTCTTAACTAGTTATATAAGTTCATTGTGGGAATCGATGACAGTATTAAGGTCCTAGATGGAATTATAGGCTTGTAATTCAGTCTTCTATTGTTTTCCTAGATACAGTACAGTATAAAAATGTTTTGAAAGTTGATTGTTATGTTAAAATAATAGTGCTATTTAGACATTTAAAGGCCCTCAAATGCCTCAGAAACCTCTAAAGAACATGCTACTAAGATACAATTCAGCTTGAAGCTCATATGTATTTTATATAGCTGTATTGTCTTCAAAATGTTCAAGCAGTTTTTGAGTATCCAGGAAAACATTTTCAAACATAATAAAGATGCAAACACAATTCAGCTTATAGTTAACTATGCTTCTCTTGTTTAACCAGATAGAGCTGCACTGAGGTGCTGGGTGCTCTGGGACTAGAACTGAACAAATCTCACAGAAGTCACAGCACTCACCACTCACTCAAATAAAAGTCCAAAGGTGTACTGTGCGTAAAGAAACGCTTTACTGAAATAATAGCAGCAGACTCAGCATACAAAGACACAGGTAAACTCTTCATGTATCACCCAATCATTGGCTTACTCAAAGAAGATAAAGCCCACGATTGGGTGAAAAGTGAAGAGTTTACCTGTGTCTTTGTATGCTGAGTCTACTGCTATTGTTTCAGTAAAGTGTTTCTTTACACACAGTATGCCTTTGGACTTTTATTGGAGTGAGTGGTGAGTGCCATGGCTTCTGCGAGATTTATGTTTGTTTTATTTTTACCTTTCCTTATCCTTTACCACAGGAAATATTTACATAAGAACAGGATCATTGTCCCCCAGGTATCTTCTGCTGCTTCTGCTTGAGCCTCCAATGAAGTCAGTCACAATCCTTTAATAATGACTGTGGAAATGGTTATGATCTCTCAAACAGAAGAGCGTGACTTCATTGGAGGGTAAAGCAGGAGGACAAAGGCAGGGGAGTAACCAGGATTTGGGAACGGGATTTCCACCAAAAAAATCTCCTAATTTAGTCCCAGTGCATGACAAAATGTTTTGTTATGAAAACACAATGGAAGAAATATGGGAGAGGGTTCTGGGCACTTTGACCCCCACCCACCAGCTATACCTACTGTGTGCAGGGAACTCAGATCCAGTTTTTAGACATCTACCCTCTGTCATAAATAATAATGGGTGCTAAATACAGAAAAGTAATACAAGGCTGGCCAGTTAGCACAGCAGTAATGCTACCACTTGCCATCCAGACAATCCAGGCCCATGACACATGGTGCTGACTGGGAGTGTGGGGCTTTGGCATCTGGCTAGGATGCCTTCTGCCTCTGGGAGATAGGGCATGGTCTTCTACTTTATGACTGCCCCTTGGTGGCCCAGATAGAGGGGATGTTATATGGGAAAGAACAGTGGGAGTGGTCCCATATGGAGTGGCCTAATGTCTGCACCCTTTCACCTGGTGTGTGATGCAGAGGAATTGCACATTTAACTTGGGATCAAAAGGGGAATTTCAAAGGGGGAATGTACTTACCCATCTGATAGCCCTGAGAGACTTAATGCCAGGCTGTTCTACATGTTCATGACATGTGGAAAGGATAAGGGGTGGGGCTATGGGGCACGACATAGAGGACAGATAAGGGACAGATGAAGTACCCTCATCCTACCACACCCACCTATGCTGTCTGATACATATTCGCCTTGCCAGATCCTCCTTTGCTGTCCTGTGTGGCTGAGCAGAGTACATCCTGATAGGTTTTCTCTCCCTCCATGGTCCTACCTGTGGGGTATAAACCACAGGTTACTGGTTCTGGAACTAGCCTTAAGAGTGAGCAAAGGCAGGTAGGTTTCAGTCCTCGAGGGGGGGTTCCAAGAGTGGGAAGAGGAACAATGAGGATGATGGAAGGAAGATCCAAGTTCATATCTGTGTGCTAGAAAAAGAAAGTCAAAAAAAATTGAAAATGAAAACAATATTAGCTGAATTATTTCTAAATATCCGATTGGTAAAGGTGTTCTTGAACATTGGAAACTTGCTTTAAATCAACACCATTTGTTAGCAGAAAAAATTATCAGGTATTTTTTTTTAGTGATAATAAATTTCTGGAAAAAAAAACATGACTATACTGTATTATTTTTCTTTCCACTGCATTTTACTCCTGAACTGAGATATGGGGCTTTAACATTTTTGAAAGTCCCAGCTCTCTGATCACTCAAATAAATTAAACATCTTGGAATGGTGCAGTACTGTTTACTACCAGAAATGTGGACAAGCACCCACCCTACTACTCTATCCACACTATGAATCTGGTATGTAAAATCAAATAGTAACCAATAGAGAAGGGGTTTTCAAAAATTGTTAATGGCAGCCATCTTCTATGACTTGAGTCCTTAATTATAACACTGGAAATAAAAACTATTTTAAGAAAGTCTGAAAAATAAAAATATTTGGATGTAATTAATGTATGTCAGAAATATATTATTGCTAAAAAACTACATACAATGAAATGTTTTTGCTGGCTAACAAATACTGCTGCTTTAAGGAGCTTGCCATTAAATTGCATATTCATAATCACTCCTGATGCTTTTCTACAAGTGAAGTCAAAATCCTTTGCTTGTGATATCATCATCATTTTGACAGCAACAGACTGTAATGTCATTAGAGATGTGCAAAGTTGGCAAATATCACTTCGCAAATTAATCTGCAAAGTTTGCCAGCTTCACAAGGTGCTTACTTTGCAAAGTGGTCAGCAGGCAAAGTTGCATGTTTTCAAGCAAAGTCATGCAAACTTGCCAGTGAAGTTGCAACTTTACCATGACTTCACCTGAAAAAGTGCCACTTCCCCTAGAAAACCGATTGTGAAGTCAGCAATTCATGAATCTTTTCACAAAGGCAAATTTAGCAAATTAGCCGAAAATTCACAGTTGAAGTAAAACTTTGCAACATCTCTAGATGTCACACACACAGCTTTATAGTTTTACAGGTTGACAAGCAGCAGAAACATATGGGGCTGGATATTCAAAAGTTTGCATGGGCACTAACGGGTCTTTGCCCACACAAACCAGTGTTTGCACTGGAGCCCCATACTCAAAAAGGGCTTTTGCATGGGCAAAGAGGGCTAGTGCCAGCACAAAACATAATGCATGCCTGTGGGCAAGGGGAGGGGCATGGCCATGAATATGCACACTACCCCATATCCATGCACAAAAAGATGTAGCACTGTCCATTTGCACAGCACAAATACTACCAAAGAAACCTTGACTTAATACCAGGCAACCCTAGCTGCTGCTGGAGGTAATGTTGCCATCTAGCTGGTTGGCTGCTGGGGGAGCACAAGCACCCCCTATGATCCGTGGCACACACACACACACACACACACACCATCGATCACTGTCCCATTCAGTAAAATAATACATCCCTGGTGCTAGTGGTCATCTCCCTCCCCGCCATCGATCGCCAGCCCGTTCTTTACAAAAAAATTATCCCTGGTGCTAGTGGTTCCCTCCCCCCCATTGAGTGTCAGCCCATTCTATAACTAAATATTATCCCCGGAGCTAGTGGTAATCCCTTTCAGTCCGATTGTCAGCCCCCCTCCCTCTCATCCCAGTCCTGTCATATATTATGACATCCATGGTGGTTGTGGTGCCCTCCCTCCCTCCCTTGCTCCTTCCCGCCCATCCCAGCCCTATCATACATTGTAATACACCTGGTTCTTGTTCTTCCCACCAATCATCTACCTGTAATTTCAAACAACCCCTCCCTGTCAACCAGTGGTTCCCGGCGTGGCATTAGACACCCCCACACTCACTGTTTCCTCAGCCTTGGTGCCATGGGTGCATATAGCAACCAGCACAGCCATCCTCACACCTCCACGGCTGACCGCTGCATGTCCAGGCAGGGAGTGCACCTCTTATTTATAGAACAGGTTTGAAGAGGACCGTACTGGTCACCATATGTACCCATGGGACCAATGCTGAGGAAATGGTGAGTGGGGGGGAGTGCTTGGTGCTGTGGGAAGAACCACAGGATGCCAGGGAGGGATTGTTTGAACTTCCAGGCCAGTGATCGGGGAGGGGGTAAACAATAACCTGAGATATCACAATGTATGATGGGACTGGGATCGGAAGGAGGGAGGGCACCACTACCACCAGGGATATCACAATGTACAACAAGGCTTGGATGGGAGGAGGGAGGCACCACCACCACCAGAGATATCATAATGTATGACTGGGCTGGGATTGGAAAGAGGGGAGTTACCACTAGCACCAGAGATATCATATATTCGGCAGTGGCTGGCAATCTGAGGGAGGGGGCCTTACCACTAGCACCAGGGATAGTTTTATCTTAAAGAACGGTGATCAGTGATTTGTCGGTGGGGATGACTAGCACCAGGAATATGTATACATGGCAGAGACAGAGAATTGGGGGAAGGGAGGCATGATAACCTGCCTTACTACCCAAGCAAATGAGCCCATAATGGGCATGCAAATGACCCCTTAGTGCCTTGCATGCCCAGTAATAGTGCTCTGGTGCTATCCATTCTGGCAACTTACTTCTATAGTCCTGTCAGGGCAGTGCTAAGTGGCTTAGTTCGGGGCCAACATGGTCCTATATTCAGTAGAATAGTGCTAGTGTGCTATTCCACTGAATATAGCATCTTCAGGCACCCAAGCAAGCATAAGGCGCAGTGCAATGTTTAGGGCTGCATTTTGCACATATTTGGTATCAGGCCGATGATGTCTATGGTACAAGGATCCAGTTTTCATATAAATTTCCTTAGTACCCAAAAATAATGTAAGGGGAAGAAGAAAGCAGAAAATATGTGGATTCTAAGACAAACTTATCTGTCAGCAAATTCTGTTTCTAATGATATTGTTTCTAATGTTTTCCCAGTGGAAGCAGAAGATCCTTTAATAACCATGTTCAGACATAGAACATGTGAAACTATCAACATATGCATTTTCCTTCCATTTTACACTTCAGGTAAGATAGGCATTTTGAAAGTTTTTAGAAACCCCTGCTTCCTTGCCAGGCTTACTATCATGACTATAAATAAAACAGGTTAATGTTTTGTTACTGTCTGTGAGAAACATGTACTAGCAAGCAACATCTTGACATCGCCATATAGCACACAACAGCTAAGGTGTGATCTCAGCAGAAGTGATTAACACCAATGGTGGGGTGCCATTTTTAATATAAATCAACAATGATTGCAAAACTGACAATAAAAAATTAGTTTAACAATAGCTGAATTAATTAAAAGTACACCCCATTAAAAATAGAATGCTAGGAGTGCATTTCTGCCAACACAATGGTCTGAGTTTCTTGCTGGCTAGTCAGTGCTGTAGCTTTGATCTAGAACTAACCTGCAAGCCTCTTTTTTCTTTAGAAGGATTTTCTTTCAAATACTGCTTCACATTCTACATACAGTCTTCTGTATGTATGTATGTGTGTTTGTGAGTGTGTATATGTGTGTGTGTGTGTATATATATATTATAGTGGCACGATAGTGCCACTATAGTTAGGGTTTAATACCCCCATTTAAGGTTAAATGGTGACATTTTGCACCTTAATAACTTTGTCACTGTATGGTGGATTTGCCTGAAATTTGGCAGGCATGGAACATTAGCATAGATCATGGGATCTGCCAAGTTTTGCACTTTTCGGATAAATAGTTGCAGCGGTATTAAGTGACATTCTGTAGTGCATTTATGCTTTTTTGCGCATTCTTTGCTCTTGCCTACAGATCGCACGGTTTGCACAACTGGTCTGAAAACTTCAGGGAATGTGTGGCCAGGCTCCCCGATGTACCTTTTGAAGATTTCATGAAAAAATATTGAACGGTTCAAAAGTTGTTCAAAAAAACAAGTTTCCCATTATAGTCAAAGGGAAAAGTTAACAAAAAGTTCTACAGTGTCGCAAATGCAGTTTTTAGTGTCACAAATGACCCCTGTAGTGTTGTGAATCAGCCAAATATTTTTAGTTACTGATCACAGAAATGCTTGCCTATTAAAATTGGGACCCTCTAGGGACACAATTATTTTTGTGTTTACCTAGTCGAGCCCTGAGGATGCTAGGCATGCCTTAATTTTGGGGTTAAACTCCCCAGATATATGTTTTTGAAATTTTGGGGAAAAGTAGTGTCGCACCTGCGACACTTTCGTGATTTTTTTTGTGAAAGTGTCGCAAATCACGACACTACTTTGCAACACTAGGGCCAAAATAACAGGAATTGTTTCCCACCCTGCTGCAAAACAATGGTTTGGTCTTTTGGGCTGAAATTTGGAGGGGAAGAAAGCCAACATCCCACAGATGTGCCTTTTGGTGGTTTGGTGAAAATATGTTGCAAGGATGCAAAGTTACGTTACTCTGAAGTTGACAGTTTTTCCCATAGACTAGCATTGCAGCATCCACCGTGCCTTTCGGGGCCCGTATCTTGGAAATGGTGCGAGATATGGACTTTTCATCAGAAAATGCTTAATCCCCCAGGGCCTAAGTGCGAAGTGCAAACCTAGCCAGGAAAGTCATGAATCTTATGAAATTGTAATTTTTTTCCTACGTCGTACGGTTCCTGAAATATCAGCAATTTAGTATTCCAAGAGCTCATTTTCTGGTCCATGGCCCATTATTATGCATACATTCTTTGTAGTCACTGTGTTTCTGTGTGCAGCTGTTGGGGAAAACCAGGGTGTGCGCTCCAGTTACTGTTACACTTAATGTTTCCACTTGCGTTTCTGTACCCATTTGCATTAGTGTTCCTGTGTATGCCACCATGTCCATTACCATTTGCGCTTTCATTTGCGCTTGCGTTTGCATTACTGTTACCATTTGCATTTCCACTACTGTTTGTGTTTGCATTTCGGTTTGCATCACCATGCTCATTACCATTTGCATTTGCAGCCACCCTCCCATTTGAGTTTGTCTTTCATTTTGCTTCATCATTTCTGTTACCATTAACATTTGCATTTCCAATTACGTTACCTTACCTGTGTGCATTACGCTTTGTGTTTCCATGTCCACTTGCATTTGCGTTTCTGTTTCCTGTGGTGTTATTGTTGCTGTTACCGTTACCAGTTGCATTTACAATACCGGTACCGTGACCATGCGCATTATGGTTTGCGTTTCCATACATGCTTGTGTTGCATTTCTGTTTCTGTTTCCTTTGCCATTATTGTTGCTGTTACCATTACCATTTGTATTTACAATTACGGTACCTTGACCGTGCGCGTTACGGTTTGTATTTCAGTACACTCTTGCATTCATGCTTGCGTTTCTGTTTCCTTTGGTGTTATTTTTGCTGCTACCATTACCATTTGCATTTCCAATTGTGGTACCATGACTGTGCGCATTACGGTTTGCGTTTCTGTAAGCGATTGTGTTTGCGTTTCCATTTCTGTTTCCTTTGTCGTTATTGTTGCTGTTACCATTACCATTTGCATTTACAATTGAAGTATCATAACCGTGCGTGTTACCAGTTGCGTTTCTGTACACACTTGCTTCTCTGTTTGCGTCACTGTTCGTTTTGGCGTCACTTTGCGCTTGTGTTTCTATTAACGTTTGCTTTACCATTTACATTTATGTCACCACGTGCGTAATCATTTGCGCTTGCATTTCCATTGCAGTTACCATTACTATGTGACAAAACTCATGTGGTGGGAGTGCGGGGCCCGAAGTGCCTGTGCTCCCACCACCACATTCCATTCCCTATTTATAGTCCTCATTCTCAAAAAGAAGGGAAATTCATGGCAAAAAACTCATTTAATGCATCAGTTAGGGTTGTTCCACAGAGACAAAGTGAGGAAATTCATGTTAGGGTTAAGCCTCCCTTCACTCCCCAGCCCACCCCCAACTGGCATCGGGGTGTGCATTGGGGTCGTTGGTCTAACTCTCACCCCATTCTCCTATGCTTCACCACCTCAGCTTCTTTACACATGGAATGGGGTGAAGGTTAGGGCTGATGACCCCAATAGATGCCGTTGAGGGATGGGCTGGGGGTGAAAGGGGAGACTTTAAACCTTAACACCAATTTCTTCGCACAACTCGCTAATGACGCTAACTGACCATTAAGCGATTTTTATAGTATACATATATATATATATATATATATATATATATATATATATATAAAACTGCGTTAATGCTCTTAGTTAGGGATAAAGCCACAAAAGTAGAGAAATACGGTGTTAAGGTTTTAAAAGCTAACACCCCATAGCCACCCTGCACATACCAGCAGGCACTGGTGGTTTGCCTTGGGGGTCATCGGACCTAACACTCACCCCATTCTCCTATACTATACCCATCTCATCTTATTTAGTTATGGAATAGGGTGAGCGTTAGAGCGGATGACTCCAAGTCACACACCGACACCTATTGGTGTGTGCAGGGTGGGTGTGGGGTGTTAGCTTTTAAAACCCTAATGCCACATTTCCCCACTTTTGTGGCTTTATCCTTAACTGGAGCATTATTGCAGTTTTTTTCAATGTATTTTCTTACTTTTTGAGATAGTATAATCATATACATATTTGCCTATGGGATCACAGGTCCCTCCAGGCCCTGCACTCCAATCCCTCCATAGATGTATATATGTCTGTAACTGTGGAAACACGGGGCCGTCTGGGCCCTGTGCTTCCATTTAAGAAACAACAGTGACAAAATTGTCTGCATAGCTGTCTTATTACCCCACCTCATGTACCCAGTACAGAACATTTTAAAATCCCTGCCAAAACTTAATTCTACCCTACTGCAAAGCAATTCCATGCCAAAGGTGCAAAAATACATTTTGGCCAGGATTTTAAAACTAACAGCTATAACATACATGAAGTGGGGTAATAAGATGGCTATGTTGAAAATCTGGTGACAAAATATTGAAAATTTCCAAAGTTATGAGCACGCATAGTGAAATTGCAACATATGGTCATAACTCTGATATTTTTTCATATTTGTACCCCAAATTTTTAACATAGTCTTCTTATGACTTTACCTCAAACACCATAACTGAACATTTTTGCATCCATGGCAAAACACAATTCTGTGCCACAGGTGAGAAAGCACATTTTGGACAGGATGTGAGAAATGACAGCTGTACTGTTCCTTAGGTGGTGCAAAAAATTGGCTTTGTTGAAAATTTGGAGTCAAAGTATTGTAAATTAGCAAAGTTATATGCATGTGAAGAAATAATTCAGTGAATGCACATAACTCAGCCAATTTTAGTAATTTTTTCACCAGATTTTCAACATAGCCTTTTTGGGACTCCACCACATGAACACTGATGGTGAAATTTCATTATTCAGTCCTGAAAGGTGATTTTAGGCAGTGACCGTGAAATCACCTTCCTGGCTCTATTAATGAAATGACAGTGACAGTGACAGGGTTCATGAGGTGGGGTCCCAAAAGGCTACATTGAAAATTTGGTTAAAAAAATCCTAAAAATGGCAAAGTTATGAACATAAGTTCAAAATTCAATTGAAATACATTTTACGGCACTTACCTTTATTCCTCAGTTCATGGTTTGGCTTTGAACAGTGCAGAAGTGTTTCAGTTTATGGAAGATGACAGCCTATGACCTCCGGTGGTAAGCATAGGGTAAGGGGGTGGGGTTTGGGGTAGTGGGTACTCAGTGGGAGGGTCGGGATAGGAGATGAAGATGGCGGGGATGAGAGACCATTTCCTTTTTTTAGGTTTAAAAAAAAAGATGTCAAGGTACCGTTTTCTTTTTACAAGGAAAAATTAAATATTTAGGGACACTGGGGGTGGGCTGCCCAGTGTCACACTCTGCTGGGGGGGATTGTAATGCCGACATGGGGATTTGGCCCCCCAATGTTAACACATTGAATAAAACAACCAGCTGTAGATGGCTGGGGGTAGGGACTATTCAATAAAAATTTGAGGATGGCAAACAGAGGGTGGGGATGCAACTAGACACCATGGAATATACTGAGACAATGATCAGTGAGTGGTGGTGCCACTAGACACCAGGGAATATACCAGGATAATGGTTGGTGGGTGGGGGTGCCACTAGACATCAGGGAATATACGGGATATTGATCAGCGGGTTGGGGGTGCCACTAGACATAAGGGATAGTGAACATCAGGTGGAGGGTGCCACTAGACACCAGGGATAATGATCAGTGGGTGGGGAATGTCATTAGACATCAGGGAATAGGAAAAGGTGATGGGCGCATGTGGAGGTGCCACTACACACCAGAGGAAAGGCTGCTATAAATGATATTGTGTTATAAATCGATTGTTTTTTTTTTGTATAAATTGATCTGTATTGTATCGATTGATCTGTTTTTTATCAATCGATTTTTTTTCAACCGCATTTCAACTTTATCACAAAAAAACCTAGAAAT
Organism: Neoceratodus forsteri; assembly: GCA_016271365.2. Classification (NCBI taxonomy): domain Eukaryota; kingdom Metazoa; phylum Chordata; order Ceratodontiformes; family Ceratodontidae; genus Neoceratodus; species Neoceratodus forsteri. The sequence continues at coordinate 161,113,490 of CM057453.1, forward strand.
TCAAAAACTATGCAATATTTCTTAACCAAATCATCCAAAGGCACACCCTTAGCATAGATCATGTCATCCCTGAAAAAAAATCATGGAAAATATCCATATTGTCTAGGCTGTAGGCGACAGCAAAAATCCCCATGTTAAGAATAGGAAAAAAAGACATTTTTTTTTTCACTTATGTGACTCTCTGTATCTTGAAAACCATGCAAGATGCCCTCATGAAACTTTCCACATCCTGAGGCTCTGACAGCCTAACCATGCATGCCAAATTTTATGCTTATTCTTTAAACAATGGCAGAGTTATTAAGGTGCGAAAAATTGAGTTTAACATTAAACAGCCTGCTCAACCCTAACTATAGTGGCGTTATCACACCACTATAAAAAAAAAAACCTAAATATATATATATATATATATATATGTGTGTATATATATTTTTTTATCCAATCTGCATTTTCTTCCGCCAAAGTCTACCTGATGGCACCCCCCCCAGCCCCATCACCAATCATCTTACAGGATTAACAGTTATCCATCACTTGCACAGAACCCATTGAGTGGGTGGCAAGCCTTGTCAGTTGAGTGAAAACCTGCAGGGGGTGCTGACTAGGAGCAGCCTGGCATCGTTTCCTCCAGTTTTCTCACCTGGACTGGAGCATCAGGATGTGTGCACCGGCACATTATACTCTAATCCTACCCCTTGCTTGTATGCAATCCAGCTGCGCTGACTCCAGGCTTCTGCCAAGTGGAACTCCCTGCAGTAGGAACTGGTGCCCCCTCCCTGAGCCTGAGGAAGGAAAGCTGCCATTGGGTGCTCAATCCACCACAACCTTGCTGGCCCACCGAGTCACCCTCATCCATTCTCAAACCTGGATCACCGGTGTTAGGGGGAAGATTAACGGCACCTCCACTGGGCCAATCCATATATATTTTAAGGGGTAAGATGACCATCAGTCCATCAAGTTCCACCCATACACCAGTTCAGTGGGAATACCCTGTTACCCCATTTTCTTCAAAATATTTGTCAAGTTTTAGCTTAAAGGCCATTACAGTATCAGCTGATACCACATGCTCAGGTAGTTTGGTCCAAGTGTTTACCACTAATTCTTTAAAGTAGTTCCTCCTGAAGTTCCACTTGAATCTTTCTCCTTTCAGTGGCAATGAGTGTCCCCTTCTCCTCTCATCCATGTGCATTCTGAAGGGCAGCATTTAGTGTGATGGTGTTATACCTTTCAGATATTTAAATACTACAATCATGTTTCCCCCAAGTCTTCTCTTTCCCATGGAAAACAGTCCCAGTTCTGCCTATTGGTCCTCAGTGCCCATGTTTTCCAAGCCACCAATCATCTTTGTCACTTCTCTTTGTACTTTTTCCAGGATGTTAATATCCTTCCTCGGATATGGGACCTGAACTGCATGCTATACTCATGGCATTCTGCTATTATTTCATTGCTACTTGCATTTTAATACATCCATTGGGTGTTTTTAACTTACACACTGATGGCAAAGACCATTGTAGAACTGTATAACATAGTCTATGTTAAGCACTTACAAGTTTGTCACAGTTTATCTATGTTCTACTACAGAACTCTGTTGCTGGAAGGGAAATAAAGTACATCACACAGTTCTAAAAATGGCACTTCCTACCAGTGTGTAAATCAGAAACACCCACACATAAAGGCCTGTAAAGATGGCAATTGTATCAGAAGTAGAATTTAATAAGCAGCTTCTACAGCAAAAAAATAACTTGCAAGCAGGGCCAGATTTACCTTGTAATGGGCCCTATGCACAACAGTAACCATGCCCCCCATATCACTCCACTTAAAATGGTTACACATTGTTGTGGAATGCTCAAAGCATGTGAAAGTTTTAACAGGAAATCAACCAAATACCACTATAAGACTGGTGAAAACTTGGTTGCATGATTCATTCACGAATCTGGAATCCCCCATAATGTACCAGAAACCTTTCATCTGAGTTCATTACCATTGATTGTTTAAATAATTAAAAAAATGGTGGCTGTAGTTGTGGGGTGGTATGCAGCGAAGGTAAATAGTTTAGAAGCTGCCACCAAGAGCTGTAAAGTAGTGAGGTATGACCTCCACACCCAACATTCTGGTGTCTGTCTAAATAATATACATTTTTCTACAAAGGTTATTTATATACCTCTCAACTTTCCCACATTACAGGGGACAGCCCTCATTTTAATCCTTAAAATTGCTTTGTCACACATGGAAAATGTACTGCCTTCACAGAAAAGGTGCTGTTCACTCAGACTTTAAATCAGAAATTCTTAATATTCTAAGATGGATAGTTAAACATTATACATAAAAGCCTTTCTGTTGTCTCCATAGTGTTCTGAGCTTGTATCTCCACAGTACAAGTGCTAGTACCCCAAACGATCACACATTTTAGCTGTTCTAGAGTGGACTACGCTGCAGGAAATCAGGAACATACTTACTCCCAAATTCAAATAATTACATGCTGATATACTCTAGAAGGGAGCAGCTGAGAAGCCGGAGCCCACGCCTTTACGTTTCATAAAAAATAAATAAATACAATTCAGCAACACTTATTTTTCAGTCCACACCTGCTGCTTGCTGCCTGACATCTCATAGTGCTTGCTGACTCACTGCCTCAGTCCACGTCCTCTCCAACTGTACCAGGCCCTGGCTACTTGGCACAGGTTTACGCATGGGATGTGGCCTCCTGGCCACCAACTGACAAGACCGAGCCCTCCACCACCAAATACTTGCATGACTAGGATGCCAACTGTGCCTCACCCACTGAATGTTAGTGGCTCCGTGCCCCTCTGCCCACCCCCACCCTGCAGTGGCAGCATCCAGGAATTTGTCTCCTGACTAGACCTCTCCAGATTCCTCCATTGTTGTGAGCTGTGTTGGCAGCTCTGCTCAAGGCTACACACACACTCAACCATTTCTACAATTCCAGGGCCAGGCTGAAGCTCACTCTGGGCTGCTACACCATTGCAGTACAGCCCTGGCTCTTATGTGAGACTCAACCTGTAACACAGATGACAAGCAGGAAGCAACACTCATCAACTGACTGACCGACCAGAGGCAGTAGAGTTTAGTGGTTAAGGACACTGAGCTGCAAACCTGCAGACCTGGGTGTAAATCCCACCAGAGCCCACTTGCTCACTGTGTGACCCTGAGAAAGTCACTTAACTTCCTTGTGCTCCCAGGGTGCACCTGGAAACAAGCTTCAGCTTAGTGTGCCTTTCCTGGTTAAACAATTTACCCTTTCCCTTTCCATTATTGCAGCCACTTGAAAGGTGCCAAAATCCAGGGGTACAGGCACACAGTTGTGAGAGAAAAAGTTGGAAAGCAGTTTGGGTGGTGTGGGCAGGTGGTGGGCTTAACAACATACATCAAGATACGTGGCTCAGGTCAATCCTCCCCACCCCCACCCCCACCCTTCAGAGACACTTGCTCATGAGTGAGCACAAAACAGACAAAAAAAGGACAGCATAAAGTCAGTGCTGTGCACAGAAGACAGCTCCCAAATTGGGCCCCAGAAAACAAAGGCTTTACGCACAGGCGTACTTTGCGTAACAATAAATTTTGTCCTGCTTGCACGGTCAGTGCAAGAAGTCAAATAACTGTTTTAAATTTGACCAGCCAATAAGTTTTTGCTTGGCATTCTTTATATGACACCATGGGAGGAACAGTTTAATACAGTCCTATACACTGGCTGACCTGTGTAGACCAACATATCAGCAGTGGAGTCAGTTTAACTTTCAGTGAGGCAGTGTAACTAGTGGTTAGGGCCCAGAGTTGTAACCTGGAGACAGTGGTTTGGACTCCACTAATGCCACCTTCACATTGTGTAACCCTGAGTAAGTTTATTAAGATGTAAGGCATGATAGGGCATGTGTGATGCTGGGATTGTATCATTTCTTGGGTGCACTGTGATTCACCCAAACTAGACACAACATTATTCCAGCACCACACACCCTGCAATGCCTAGATGTGATGATAAAGTGAGTGTGGATGTTGTGAAGCCACTTGGAGTGGCATGTTCAGTTTAACACAGTGGCTGTATGAGAACAAAGGAAGGCAATAAAGAAGTTTGCATTAGTTTACATTGGGCAAAGGAACAGTTTTATATGCTGGTCTTTGGTCAGCAGGCCGGAGGTGCATGAATGCCAGATGGCATGTGCCTTTTCACATTGAGAGCTGAACATCTCTGTGATGCACATGGCCCCCAGCTAACTTTGACATGGGATTTCTAGACTTGATCATGAACCCTGGTTTCCACTGAATAGTGCAGTGCACTGCTGCCATGCCACTGGGCTGGCCAATCATTTTTAATTTTCCTTTTTTTTCCTTTCACTTATAGTTTTTTTGAATTGTTTGTAGAACCCAGTATTACACAAGTCCCAGTTAGGGAGGAGATGATAAGTATTAAAAAGTTCTGATGTCATTTTGACAACATTAAAAAAATGTAATATTTAGACTCAATTCAGCTTCTTTTGTAATCGTCACCTTTGTTTCTTTATTACTAGGGGCATTTGGGTTCATTAACATTACTAACGAACTAACCCCCCAAAAAACACTAAAGACACTTTCAGGAAATCAGATGTCTGCCCCGTTTCAGCTTTGCCGGCTTGTCTACACGTGACATCACAGTTCTGTTCCTGACATCACAGTGTTTTGCAGTGGAGATAATATGATGTCATAAATAGGGGATTATGAAGTCAGGTATAGAAAAGCAGCCAGAGACAGGTGAAGTCTTGGAGGTAGTGATCCTGTTTCCATGCAGCTGTCCTCAGTTATAAGCAGCAAGAGAGAAGGAATTACAGCCAATATATAACACTTAAACTAGATTGTGTTTAAATCTTACTTAAGCAACATTTTTCATTTAGTATCTGGGGCTGTCAAACAGTACATTGCAACAGTATATGATCACATTTCTACAACATCCTTACACAGTGTGGGAACACCAGGGATGGGGGGGGGGATTCCAAAGATGTCAACAGTAGCCCAAGTACAGACACTTGCAAACAGTTCACAAAAAGTCTGTGCTGCCTTCTAGTGGTGACATGTCTGGAATGATTCAAAATCAGAGATGGGCAAAGTATGTAAAACTTTGCTCTGTGAAACATTCTTGACATTTTATGCACTTTGTGAAGATCTGTTGCTTTGTGAGGTTGCCACTTCAGAGGAAAAAAAATTGCATTCTGCAGAAAAATATTACGCAGAATGCAAATTTTTCTGCAAAGTGCCTAATTTGAGAAAACATCATGAAGTGCGAAGTGAAACAGTCAGCAGGAACTTTGCAGCTAAGTTTAAATTCTCTGTATCTCTGTTGGTAATAAATAATATATCATATAAAATTAGCATGTTTTTTCCATGGCTGCAAAAAGTTACTCTTAACACACATTAAGAACAACTTTTTCAACATGGTAAGAATAACTTTTAACCTTGAGAGTGTGCTCAGCTGTGATAGCAGTTGAGTTCATTAGAACTGCATGTTGAAACAAAGGTTTCAGATTCAACAACAGTCATTCACCAGGGCCATCTCCCATGGTAAAAACCACAGCAACAAAATAATTTCTCACCTTATGCTAACAGCTGTATAAAAAAAAAACACACCAAAGTGTGAAGAACTCAAGGGTTCACACACCTTGTGAGTGCTGTGACATCACTGAGGCACTTGTGCCTTGGTCTCATGTTCACTGCTGTCACAGCAACCACTAGGTGTGTGAACCAGCTTGTTCTTATCTTTACACTTTGGTATTAGTTATTCTTTATGCGTTACACGGGTAACACATGGGTTCCAAGTACACTTTAGCAGTCAGTCATTGCACACATTTGCATTTGTATGTCAGAGGGAAACTACATCAAGTAAAAGAGAAAAAGACAATGTGAACTTTCAAGAGATCGTATAACAGAACAGCTTAGAAGATGGGTTAAGTTCCTAGGAGCCATGACAGAAAACAAACAGACACAATTGCAAATATGCATGGCATTATCACCATTTAGGTTACAGAATGAAGTTTCACTCAGGCAGCACTCTCATGGTAGGAAAAAATGGATAGCACACAGTGGAGTGTGGGAGGAAGAAATGCAGACACTCCCCATGTCTCACATGAGTTGGTCACCATTTTGAATACCATTTCCAGATCATTATTATAGACACAAGTCTACCACAGTTCTCCAGATCCCACACTACCAAAAAAAGTTTTCACCTGCAAATCTCTGCATTACAGATAATTTATCATTACCCTAATGCTGCCATCATGTTTTATTCCTAATGAAATCTAGACTGGGCTGATATTACAAGCTGACTCATTTTAGAATGGAAAGGCGGATGCCTGTAGTTATATGGGGGAGGAGCTCCTCCCCCACAACCTACTTGAACTTTTGGATTACAGCTGCTCTGCTTAGAATGAGTCACACTCGCTGCGCTCGTTGTGATGCGTGCTGAGTTTGGCTCCTACCTCCACCCCCCCCCCCCGGTGCTCCCTGCCTTTGTTGCTACCTCTTGTTTTTGTTTTCCCTGCCCTCCCTTCCCATTTGTTTTCTGCCTTTTTTTGGGGGGGGGGGGTTCGGCTTTATCCCAGCTGCAGCGCTGCAGTTCGTGAAGTTGTTCTCATTCATTTCCTTTCCTTATTCAGCCTCCTCTGACATGCAGCCTGGGAATCAGCTGTAGGCTGTATTTCTGCAAGAGCTGTGGCATCGGCTGTTATTTATTTCAATCACCAGTCTGCACTTGCTACCTCCTGTCTGTCTATGTAGTGTGGTTATGCTGTGCAGTAGTAACCAGACGGCGGAGGATTTATGTAATTTCCCAGCAGGAGCAAGGAAGACATCTAATGGAGAAGCACTCAGACTTACCTCCTTTATCTCGCCGTCATGCATTTTCCGAGCTTCAGCTTACCGCACCTGAGAGTGCTCTCCTGTGCTACCATTCGCCGAATTGCTGCTCTCCCTCCAGTATAACACTTTCATAGCTACCACCAGCTTCCCTGCAGTCCGGTATGATGCATGTCATTCCTCCTATGGCTTGGGCCCTTGAACCACTATCATGATCCAGGCCACCGTCCTCGCAACAAAATTTTCAGTTCATCTTTCCTTACCACCTTATTACTACTGCTTCTGTGGTTGGACATTCCTGGCACTTACTGTCTGGTTCAGAATCCATTGCAACCTGAGACAGATGCCTTCATAGATGCTCGTCTACCATTTGGTGGTAAAGGATGAGGATCATTTGGAACTCCGTTTCTAGTCTGTACGCTGGGTGCTAGCACTTTAGACATAACTCCTATACGGATGAGCTTAGTGACACTGCTGAATAGACATTATTGCACAAACCAGCTGAAACTGTCAACCTCCTATTAGCACTTCAGACGTTTCCTGTAGTCCACTACATTATATCCAGCCACTGGTAATTTTAACAGACTTTACCTTATAGTCAATATGCCTTGTCTTCAGCTTTCCAGTGAATGTACAGCAGGCAAACTGGATTCTGGAACACTATACCAATGCACTTACTTATCATATCTCCTCTTTCCCAGTCCATGGAGCTTTTACAGCAACATCTTCCTCCATGCTTACTTTGTCTGCCTGCCATGCTTAAATTGATCAACTCTGTTCTGACTTGTTCATACAGTCACCTTATTGGCTGACCTACGTTTGGTCCAGCCGCGCATCCTAGCCTTCATGGGGCTAGCTGCCACTCTACTTATCTGACCAGCTAACCTATGTGGTCCAGCTGCACAAGCTAGCCTTTGTGGAGCTAGCTGCCACTCTCTACTTACCTTATCAGCTGACCTATGTGGGGTCCAGCTGTGCATGCTAGCATATGTGGGGTTAGCTACCACACTGTACTTACATTACCAGCAGACCTATGCATGGTCCAGCTGTATGCTAGCCTTCTTGGGTTTAGGTACTATTTCTATTTACTCACCAGCTGACCCATGCAGTCAACCACACCTCCTACAACCTCCTACAGTCCATCAGCTGACCTACACATGGTCTAGCCGCACTTCCTTACCTCTGTAGGCTTAGCTCCCTTTGTTCCCATGGACACTTCCGACATAGCTGCTTCATTCATTCGGACCTACTACCTCTCCAACTCATACTTCCTAAAGCTTCTTCCTTCCACTGGATTTATTACTGGATTACATCAAGATATTCCCCTAAATTCTCTTGGATGCTTCTCGGCTTGCTACTTCAACTCCTTCGGAGTTACTACTACTACTGTCTCTGCCAGAACTCCCTGCTGAGCTCTATTTCATACTGCCTTCCTTAGTTTAACTTAAGCCTAAGACATTAATCTAATACAGTTTCAGGATGCTTGTTACCTCTGTCGAGTTGCCAACTCATCCACCCAGGTCTCTTCACTGCAGTCTTTACCATCCTTGATCTTCAGGATACGACAGTCTACAACACCTTTCACTGCTCTCATAAGTTTGCCTTAGACTATATTACTACTCCACATGAAACTGACTCAGGATATGGTACCATTTGCAGTACTTTATGCAATCTATTTTTTACTCCTTTGCTACTACTTCTGCATTACATGCAGGTTCGACACTACTATTCTCTCACTTGCTCAGCCTGCCACCCCATGGAGGCATCCACCGCAATGCCGCCAATGATACTGTGCGGAGATCCCAGACTTTATTACTAAAATTCTCGCCTGTTATATTCACCATGCCTTCACGGGGTTCGACATTTTTAATCTGCCTCACCCCACCATCGGGGCCTGGAGGTTTGCATTCTACTCTGTGCCAGCCTGCCTGCCATGTCTGCCAGCCTTAGGAGCTCCTTTTACTATGGACTCACATCTGGATTTGTTTAGCCATTCGTCATCTATTCTCTGGACGCTTTTGTCTTGCCGCTTCAGTCAGATGAATTACTACTACTAAACTCCTACCAGGACACTTAGTTGAGCTTATCCAGAAGACTTTCAATCTCATGAATTGTGCTCTAAGGCTTTTTGGACCCTTTGACAATGCTACTTCATTTGACTCAGACTCTTCAGTTATCACCATTTATGACTCATAAACTCGACTATTCAGGACTCGTCAGACTATTCTCACCAAGTCAGCTCTAGCTACTGTACCATTCTGGCTTTCGAAATGTGGATACCTACATCGCTATGCAAGTATTTGGATCACCAGACTAAGCTCTTCGATTCCTGTGCTATTACCATTTCCTCATGCTCCTCGCTGTATACTGTACATAATCCATGCAATACTACTTCTCTGCTACTATGTCTGCATCATGCAGATTTAATTACTACTACTACTGACCTATGTACAGGTTCGCTTATTTGCACTATTAACTCATATTACCTGTTTCGCTCTTACAGGGCCTAGAGGTTCATCAAGAATGACTCACCTATTCTACAACTTACTTCGCCCCTTGGAATCTGGAGGTACATCTAACTTATGCCTACCTATTTGCTCTAAGATCTATACCTAATTCACTTACCTGCTTCCCACTCTGGATCGGAGCTTTCACTGCTCCGCTCTCTCCAGATCACGCAGCACGCACCCAGTTCCTGTGCTTCATCACCAAGGCCTTCATTTGCAAAGCTTGCCAAGCGGAACACAAACCAACTGTCCTCCTATTCTGGACATGGACACTTAGCCTTTTGGTTACTGGTTCTCCTCAGAGAAGATGTCCTCGCCTGCTGCAGCGCTTCACCAATGCAACTTCGATGCTTTGAATTATTATCGACCATGGATTCCAATCTACTATCATTCTGCTCTGGACATGGATTCTCAGACTAGGAGTTTACTAAAAGGATCCTTCACCTAACATTTCAATATTCAGTACTTTCTTCAGTTTTTCATTTCACTGGATCAGGATCTATAACTTTGGATTTTGGATTAGTTGATTAAATTAAAATTGTTACTTAGGATTATGCTTCTTTAGTATGCCCAGAAGGACGGGTATATTAGTAGCCATGGGTCCTCAGAGGTTTCCCCCCAAGGGGGTTTTTCCTCTCCTGCGTGCTACTGGTCACACTCTCCGGAGCTGGAGAAGATAATTGTACGATATTATTAATTCTTTTAGTGGGATCTCATCCTACTCAACTAAGCCTTCTTCCTGAGGTGGGATACAGAGAAAGGCCAAAACATCATGTCATAACAAGTTACTCACCAGTATATGCATCTAAGCCCCTTGAACATACCATCCAGTTCACATGTACCATAATCACTGACTTGCTCATGTCCATGCTGAAGTTTCTAAGCACTGATCATTTCATAAGATTAATACCTTGTAAGCACTGCCCTACTTACTGGTCTGACCTCTGTCTCCAAGCAACCTACATCATTCAGCTACAGTACGTAGCACAAGTACTGAGCTATGAACCACATATAACTTTTACTTGCTATTTTTATTTTAAGTCTGGGGTCCCCTTTTCAGGTATTATAAGGGCCTCTCAGTTATTATTAGTGGCAGCCCATTTTTGGGAAATGCCTCATTTTGTAGAATTGAAGACCATGCAACAGGCTTGAAAAGCCAGTTAGAAAAGATTGAGGCATCAGTGGACCTTGCTTTTCTGATCAAAAGTCCCTGGCAGTTATTAAGGATCTTGGGATCCTAACTATGCTGTTGATGGAAGCTCTGCCATTTGGTTATAAATACTGATGGACCTTTGTACTTTATAGCACTGCTCTGTCATGGCCAGGGACCTAGGTTTGAACATCTGCTAACATCACAGGTGAGATAAAGAGGCAGAGAACTCTAATCATGACTAGAACAAACGAATTCTGGTCAGATCCACCATGGCTGTATAATGAAGTTAATGAAGTTGTGTGGAATTGTTAAGGAGGTGTGGAGAAACAACACAATGATTTGTAGGTAGTAAGATTTGTTTTAGTTTCTGTTCTAAGGAAGGCATACACATTATCAGGAAAATATATGGAGGTGTACATTTTAATGGAAGGAATAGGAAGCAGTATAGGTTTACAAAAGAACCCCAGAGCAAATGCCTCTGAGGTATGTGTTATCCCGGATGATACTGGCTGGACAGACAAATTGTAAAGAAAACACAATTGCACATACCCCAATAATGCAAAGCATCATGGAAAACATATGCAAATCCCAATGATGGTAAAGAAAGTGGCAGTACATGAAAAAGTAATAATTGGCATATGTTCGGCCTTGGGATTATTTACAAATTTTTTTTTGTTTTGTTTTGTTTTTTTAGAGAAACAGGGTTTTTGTCCAGGAGATGATGTAAGTTATGTTTAAGCAATGTGTTGATGTCAGGAAGTCAGGTGTAATGATACACTGTTAGCAGAGAAAATGTGATAGTAACTTTCAGAGGGTGTTGCTTTTGATAAGGGCAAGGTAGTCATGCTTATGATAATGGGAATATTAGGAAAATATAAGGTCTATGTAGAAGTGGAGTGCAAATATGCACAGTTTCATAAGTATGCACTCAGAGTGCAGGCAAATGTGATATGCAGGTTTGTTTTAGAAATCTTTTAACTTCAAAGCACTAAATCTATTCAAATGCTCAAAACACAAGACTTTATTTTCTTCACACATTACTATTAAACTTCAGGTGCCAGAATGGCCAAGAAACAATTGGTAGATTTCACTCTGGCATGCCACTGTCATGCCCACTTCTCATTCAAACAACAATCAATAAGACAAATCCTTTAGTTTCTGTGCTATGCACTCTTACATCAGAGAGACATAAATCTTACAGAACTGCTAAAAAAACACATTTATCAAAACTGGATTTCTGAATTAAAACCTGTAGTTTACAGTACCCATGTAAATAATAGTTTACTGGCTACAAACGATGCCACAGACATGACAATAACAAAATTTCTGTTTTACATGGAAAACATAGAAACATAGAAACATAGACTTTGATGGCAGATAAGGACTGCTTGGCCCATCTAGTCTGCCCATTTCCCTACCTACAGGATAGGCCGCAGATCCTAGTTAACCAACAGCCTATTTCTTCCTACCCCCCACAAGAATTGCCTTATGTCTGTCCCATGCATTCTTGAATTCTCCCACAGTTTTAAACCCCACAACCTCCTCAGGAAGGCTGTTCCATGCATCCACTACCTTATCTGTGAAAAAATACTTCCTCACATTGCCCTGAACCGCCCCCCTCTATCTTTAAATTGTGTCCCCTTGTTCTTGCACATCTTTTTTTCTGAAAGATGCTACCCTCTTGGACTTAGTTGATTCCACTGAGGTACTTAAAAGTTTCTATCATGTCCCCCCTCTCCTTTCTTTCCTCAAGGGTATACATAGTATGCTCCTTTAGTCTCTCCTCATACAGCGTCTCTTGCAGACCCTGCACCATTTTAGTTGCCCTCCTCTGGACTGCCTCTATCTTGTCTATGTCCTTGTGGAGATGGGGTCTCCAGAACTGGACACAGTACTCCAGATGGGGTCTCACCAACTGTCTGTACAGAGAGATAACAACTTCCTGTTTTCTGCTGCTGATGTCTCTTCCTATGCATCCCAGTATACCCCCAGCCCTCCCTACTGCCTTCTCACATTGCTTGCTAACCTTTAGGTCATCTGATATGATTACCCCTATGTCCCTTTCCTTTTTTGTTGTTGTTACTACCTCCCCCCCCATTGTGTATTCTTCCCCTTGGTTCTTGTTTCCCAGGTGCATTATTTTGCACTTCTTTGCATTGAATCCTAGCTGCCATACTTCTGACCATTCCTCCAACCTTGCCAAGTCCCTTCTCATCCTTTCCATGCCTCCTTGTGCATCAACCCTGTTGCAGATCTTTGTGTCATCTGCAAAGAGGCATACTTTTCCTTCTAGTCCCTCTGCAATGTCACTTATGAAAGACATTAAAAGGACTGGACCAATACTGAACCCTGCGGTACCCACTAGTAACCCCTCTTTCTTCAGAGTGGACTCCATTTACAATTACCTTCTGTGTCCTGTTGTCCAGCCAGTGTTTTACCCAGGCTACCACCCTGGGACCCACTCCCAGGCTGGTTAATTTGTTTATTAATCTTTGTGTGGACTGTGTCAAATGCACTGCTAAAGTCTAGATAGGCCATGTCCACACCCTCCCTGGTCTACTACTTTGGTCACCCAGTCAAAGAAATCGATTAGATTTGTCTGACATGACCTTCCACTGTGAACCCATGCTGACCTTGGGTCCTGTGCCCACTGGCCTCTAAATACTCAACAATTCTTTCCTTCAAACGACTCCATCACTTTCCCTACCACAGAGGTCAGACTGACAGGTCTGTAGCTTCCTACCTCTGTCTTGGTCCCACTTTTGTGAAGGGGAATCACATCCACCTTCCTCCAGTCCTCGGGTACCACACCATCCTCCCATGATTTTTTAAAAAGAGTAGCCAGTGGTTTCACTAGTTTCCCCCTTAATTCTTTTAGAATTCTGGGGTGAATTCCATCAAGCCACATTGCTTTGTCCACGTTCAATTTTAGGAGTTCTTGCAGGACCCCTTCTTCTGTGAAAGGACTGGGAACGACTCCCCTATCAAGAGTGCTTCTGTTAATTGGATTAGGCACTTTCCCCTCCTCTTTTGTGAATACTGAGCAGAAATATTCGTTCAGTATCCCTGCTTTTTCACTGTCCCCCTCTGCCCACCCACCGTTCATTCTATTCAGCCTCACTATCCCTCCCTTTGTCTTTCTATGCTCACTGATGTACCTATAAAAGGTTTTATCCCCCTTCTTAACCAAGTTGGCTATCTTTTCCTCAGTTTGGGCGTTTGCTATTCTGACTTCCCTCCCTGCTTCCTTCTGCCTTAACTGGTACAGTTCTCTGTCCTGCTCCTTCTGTGTTTCCTTATACTTCCAGAATGCTATCCTTTTATTTCTGATTTTCGCAGCCACCTCTTTTGAGAACCATACCACCTATTTTGAGAACCATAGTGGCTTTTTATTTCATTTTGATTTGTTTATTTGCTTCACACAAAGGCTCATTGCCTCTGTGATGGCAGTTTTGATGATTCCCCATTGTTGCGCCACACCTCCTTCTAGCCTGTTTGCTAGTGCTTTTCTGAGGCAATCTCCCATCTTGTCAAAGTCAGCCCTCCTGAAGTCCAGTACCCTCACTTTTGTATGGCTTGACTTTGTAGCTGAGTTTAATGTGAACCACACTGTTTGATGGTCACTTGTTCCCAGATGGCAACCCACTTCTAGATCTGAGATCCTCTCACTGCCCCCATTTGAAAGTATGAGGTCTAAGATTGCTCCCTCATGAGTGGGCTCTGAAACTAGCTGTCTGAGGCCTGCCACTTGTAGGGCATCAAGAATGGCCCTGCTCTTGGATGTGGCTGCAGCAAATGTGCTCCAGTTAACATCTAGCATATTCAGTTCTCCCATCAACAGTATCTCCCCATTCTCTGCCATTCTAAGAATGCCTTCTATCACATCCTTGTCCATTCCCTCCCCCTGACATGGGGGTCTGTACACAACCCCTGTGCGGATTATGGTGCCCTTTCCAGTCTCCAAGGTGACCCACAGTGCCTCTTCTCCTCCCTGTTTACTCTTTTGTTCAGTTGCTTTTATCCCTTCCTTTACATAGAGAGCTACTTCTCCACCTCTTCTCCCCTGCCTGTCTCTCCTGTGGGTTATGTACCCTGGTATGTTAACATCCTAGTCATGGTTCCATATAATGAACTTGTCATATGGGATTTGTGACCTTCTGTCTGCATATATCTGTCAAAGGAAAATGCACCTGCTTGATCCTTTTTTTCCTATTTTATTTTATGCTCAACTTGCCCATACTGTTAGAACCAAATATTGACATGCTTAGAGTTAAAAAAAAAAGATCATAACATCTATGTGAATGTTTGTGTGTATGTGGGGGGGTATGCCTAGATGCAGTTTCAGGCACTCCTTAATTACTTCCCCAGGCAGCTCTGATAGTCAGTTGTTCCAACATGATAGCTCCACCTCATGCCCCTCCCACATGAACCAAAAGAAAAAGGTGGGGGTGGATCTTTAGGAGCTTCTCGGGTGGAGGTGGGGGTGCATCTTACTCCACAAAAAGAAAAACTAATGCTGCCTCCCACTACTCAGGTTCCAGTTCTTGTAGCTCCCATTTAAGAAAGAAAATAGTGCCCTGCAACCATTGACTAACATGAAAGAGTATTTATTTGAGGGTGGAAAACATTTCTTGGAGGAGGGTAAGGTGGAGGAGACTGTTTACAGTACACCTTCAGTCAGTTCCACGGACAGAAAACATGACATCAGCTCTTTTGTACATGCAAAATGTCTGCAGGCTCTGGACACTGCAGCCGTAACAACTAGTGCCAAGAGCATTACTGCTTTTAGGGGAGTAGCCAGGATTTCAAAAGCTGAAGGCCCAGGCATAGTCGTATGCTTTTCAGGGCATATTGGTGTCCATGGCTACCTAAATTAAGGCATATTTAGTCAAAATGTTTGAATCCAAATAAAGGCCTAAGTCTTCGGGCTATGGTCTGGCTACTCCCCTGGCTTCAAGTCCCCCAGTGCCTCTCCTCTGACTCATTGCATGAACTGGTGACAGTCAAATGACCTAATTTTGCATCAGTTCTTTGAAATGCAAAGCTGCTTTGAAGCAGAACTCTGTTAAAAACAGGATATTGTATCTCAGCTGTGGAGCAATATTGCATGAGTACATTTAGAAACAACATCAAGTTTAGTGGTCAGTTCCTGGCTGGCAGTCAACATTTTCAAAAACAACACGTGCATTGTGACACAACTGGCAGTCTGCAAAAAACAAGGGTCCTTACTGAATGAACAAGCAGTAAATTACTCTCTAAAAACAGAATAATGCTTCTCAGATCAAAACTGTCATGGGTCACTGGTGCAACTGTAGGGGGAAGCCTTCTCTGCAGCAATGGCTAAGTTGATATGTTTCTTTCTGTCTGTCTGTCTGTCTGTCAGTCAGGCTGCCTATCAGTAAGTATGCCTGCAAGTCTGTCAGTCTGTCTGCCTGCCTATCTGTCCTGTCTATTGAATGGGGGGGCTAGGTGCTACAGGTGTTGGAGGAAGGAGGTACTTGTTCTTTTTTTCAGGGGGTAGGTCAGGTCAATAAGACAGTTTAAAAGAAATTTGGATGCCTATATCTTAAGGGGCAATAAGCTGACATATTATGGGTGAAAGGAAAGGCACGTGTATGGGTCCAAAGGGCCCCCTAAGCTCTTCATTATTTTGTATGAAACTTTGTAAGATACTGTACATGTTTTTAAAAAGTGTACTATTGGCAAGAAAACTTGGGAAAATCTAACAATGGTGCCTATGCATGAATGGGTGGAAAGGGTGCGGAAAACTGTTGGATCTGTGGTGTGCAGCTATGGGGGGGCATGGCACACTCGATATGCAGCACTCACAAATGCCAATGTTGGATGTGCATACCCAGGGGGCAGGATGACAGGGTATGCATAGAGGAATGTGCATTGCTGAGAAGCATGGCCAGTATATGCAGACCCTCCCATTGACCCCCCCCATACATTGCATTGCCACTGCCCTGGGCAATGCCTCAGAAGTGAATATCGAGAGGTGGATGAAAGTGCACAGAATGGCAGAGAGTGAGAGAGGTGCAGAGGGTCGCCCCCCCCACCATAGATTCAGGCTGAATGGGCTGCCCTTGCTGGTGGACAGTGCAATGGACATATACAGACATGGGGCAGTGCACATCCACATGTGCTAAACTTAACCAGTAGCAAGGTTGCATTCATGGTGAGTTACATCTGTGAGCACTACAGCTGGTTGTATAGGGCCCAGTCCCTGACCACCACCCCCAAGGTAAAGACATGACTGTGGCTTGACATCCAGTCTGGCATTAATCTTGCCAGTCCAGAGGCCAAGACACTGACTGCCATACAGCACAAATGGTGAGACCTGAGTGCCATGGTCAAGAAGAAGGTCACAGCGGGTGCACGGGTATGCCAGGGCACTGAAGGTGGCCCAACCAGCATAGACAGTCAGCTAACACCGTTAGAGAGGATGGTGGTGGATACCTTCACTGATGTTGGTGTCCACAGTGAGGTGAACAGAGTAGACACCATGGAAGGTACGCATGCAATGGAGGTGATGGAGTACCCCAGGGATGGCACAACATGTATGTAGTAACAGACATGTGTCACACCCACAGACACAGCCACAGATGTCTTCCCACCATCGGGGTCAACCATGCACAGCCTGGACATGCCGGCAGCACAGGAGGTATGTGATGACAGCAGGCAGAAGGAGGAAGGCACAGGTGAGTAACAGTGCCACACACACCCCAGAAACAGTCCACGACAAGTGACAACAACTGGCATAGTAACATACACAAACACAGAAACATAGAAACATAGACTTTGATGGCAGATAAGGACTGCTTGGCCCACCTAGTCTGCCCATTTCCCTACCTACTGGATAAGCTGCAGATCATAGTTAACCAACAGCCTACTTCCTCCTACCCCCCACTAGAATTGCCTTATGTATGTCCCATGCATTCTTGAATTCTGCCACTGTTTTTGACCCCATGATCTCCTTAGGAAGGCTGTTACATGCATCTACCACCCTCTCTGTGAAAAAATACTTCCTCATGTTGCCTCTGAGATGTCCTCCCCTCTATCTTCAAATTGTGCCCCCTTGTTCTTGCATATCTCTTTTTCTGAAAGATGCTAACCTCTTGGACTTGGTTGATTCCCTTGAGGTGCATATTAAGCTCCTTTATTCTCTCATTGTAAAACTTCTGGTGCAGACTTTGCACCATTTTAGTTGCTCTCCTCTGAGCTTCCTTCATCCTGTCTATGTCCTTGCAGAGATGGGGTGTCCAGAACTGCATGCAGTACTCCAGATTGGGTCTCACCAACTATCTGTACAGAGAGAGATAACAACTTCCTGTTTTCTATGGTGGTGCCTCTCCCTGTGCATCCCAGTATCCCCCAGCCCTCCTTACTGCCTTCTCACATTTCCTGCCTAACTTTATCCCATCTGATATGACTACTCTCAGGTCCCTTTCCATTTTTGTTGTTGTTACTACCTCCCCCCCATCATGTACTTTCCCCCTGGGTTTTTGTTTCCCAGCTGCATTACTTTGCATTGAATCAAAGCTACCATACTTTTGGCCATTCCTCCAACCTTGTCAAGTCCCTTTTCATCTTTTCCACCCCCGCCGTGTAGCAACCCTGTTGCAGATCTTTGTGTCATCTGCAAAGAGACATACTCTTCCTTCCAGTTCCTCTGCAATGTCACTTATAAAGACATTAAAACGGACCGGTCCCAGTACTGAACCCTGCAGTACCCCACTAGTAACCCCCCTTTTCATCCTTTCCAGTCCATCTTGTGTATCAACCCTGTTGCAGATCTTTGTGTCATCTGCAAAGAGGCATACTCTTCCTTCCAGTTCCTCTGCAATGTCACTTATAAAGACATTAAAAAGGACCGGTCCCAGTACTGAACCCTGCAGTACCCCACTAGTAACCCCCCTTTCTTCAGAGTGGACTCCATTTACTATTACCCTCTGCATCCTGTTGTCCAGCCAATTGTTTACCCAGGCTACTACCCTGGGACCTATGTTCCCCCTAAGGTGTGCACACGTGTGCCCGCACAGCAGTCAGAAATAACCTGCACATGGCTTCAGTAGTAGCACACAAAGCAGCTGACATGGATCCTCATGTTCATGAAGTAGTGGCTATAGTCACTCAGATTTTAGACTCAGACAGCAGGACATGAAAGTGAATGGGAAAGAAACATTGTATGCCCACCCCTGAGGCCACAACTCATTAACTTTAACAAGCCAGTAGTTAACAAGCCAGATACCTCACTCTTGCTCCACTTATTGAACAATGGAACCAGTCAGCAAAATTCCAACCAATTGGCTTTGCAGTTACAGCAATGTTTTCAGCTTGACACCTCTTTTCAGTAAGACAGTACTTGATAATGAACAGTATTCCCCTGCTGTTCACAGAAATGGCATGTTTTATTTGTTTGGTAGATTCCCCCCAACAAAGCAATGTGAAAGATTCTCTGACATAGGGTGTATATTATATTATTTCAGTTTTAAAGTTGCACAACTTCAGTGTAATCGGCGTCCTCTCCAAGCAGCGTCTCACATACAAAATGTGTTTATAATGGATTTAAAGCCTCACCATTGAAAAAGTGTTCATTTTTCTTTCAGTACAAGAAAATGGGAAAACTATAGTTTTTGTTTACAATAAAAGCATCAAAGCAACCTACTGTTTGTTTGGGTCATTTTTTATGTATTTGTTGGGGGCCAGGATGGGTATAACCATCTTAATTAGCAGGCTGAGACACTGACTCTACATATGTCTAGAGAGATGAGATTGCACTTCTCTTTAAAACAGGGTCTCATATTATATACACATTTGAGTTTCAATGAATCAGAGATTGTAAAAGGTTACCCATGTTGGCTACATGGAGATAGTAATTCTAAAATGGACAACAAGAAATAACAGTGCAAACAATGTCCTTTTCATTTAATTTCATAAATTCAGACTGTGCTTAGTATGGATCCGGAACGGAAGAGAAATTCAGTCTCCTAAATGCATCTCCTCTCTCACATCACACTGACTCACTCACTACATTGCAAAAATACATTTTAAACCCCACACTGAGCTTGACAATACCCAGCATAGTCACTGTAAACCATACCTAGGGTAAATGACATCACATACAATTATGCATGCATCCATCAAAGATCCAATTGCTAAGTACTGCTTTAAGAAGCTGTCCAGCCCTGAATACCACATTGCCATAACAGTATTTAATTATGTACTTTTGGGGTTGGCAGAGTTGTCTAAGATGTTTCAGAATGTGGTCTAACAACAGTTGAAGCTGTACAGATTGCTAGGGCAAAATTAAAAAAATATCAGAAGCCAGTACCTGGGTGAAACTGTCTACTGCAGCCAACCAGTAAAACTGCTTTTGGCTAATTGCACAGCTGAAGTAAGCACAACACAACAGCAATTTTGCAATTCATTGGCCTGTTATGTGACCATCTGGACAGCCCATTTCCTGCAGGTGAACTTTCTGACTGATCTGCCTTTGATTTTGCAGCAATGCCACATTGCTGCTTTGAGTTTGGCTTATCAAATATTGAGAGACTGTACAGCAAATATCAGGACTATTTATTTTCATCAGTGGACCAGGCAGAAATTGTTAGCCAGTACAATGACTTCAGATTTATAGTAGCTGAAAAAATGAAGGAGGATCATTAAAATCCTTTACTGACATGATCCACTTTGCTTTGACTAATGTGCAGTACAGCATAGTGGCTAAACTTATTGATGTATGTGTTACATTCCAGGCTAAACATGAAGCTATCATGTATAAAGGTTCCTATACAGCCTTATCCTTCCCAAGAAGAGATTCTCCATAGGGAGGTGCAGAGCGAGAAGGCTACAATAGCACAGAGAAAAATCTTGGGAGTGATAGAGGATCACGTACTGAAGCAGAGAGAAGTATGGCTGAGTAGGACCATAACTATCTTTGGGTGGAAGGTTTCACTCAAGGATTCTCGTAGAAAAGTTAGGGAAGATTTGTTGCTGCTCTTGGAAGGAGCATTAGGATTTTATATCTCCAGAAACATGGTGGAGTCCATAAAGTTATATGGAGATCCTGAGCCCACAACACAGATTGATATTACATTTAAAAATCCTCATACAGCTAGCAGCTTGTTTTCTCTGGCCAGCAAGCTGGATTGTTTGGGAATACATTTAGTTAACACGTTAGACTTGGGTGAAGTCTTTTCATGGTTTAAACAGACTAGGAATAGTCCAGAATCAATCTTAGAGGCAGATAACCTCCTGATTGACTTTGGAAACCTAATTGACCCTAATACCTACTCACCACTGACAGTTATTGATTAAGCCTGACAGTTGCAGCCTGTAGATAATATCAAACAAATGAACTTTGAATGCCAGCTGGATTTAGATAAGGGAGCTGGGGATCGAGATGTGGGTGCCCTTTCTATACTTTCATGGAATATTGAGGGCATCCATCTTAAAATAATTGACCATGAAGTAGTGAGATTTCTGGATAATTTTGATATTATTTGACTGCAAGAAACATAGTGTACAGAAAATGTAACTCCCAAATTGGCTGGATATTCTGACCTTACTCTGCCAGCAACTAAAGATAAAAAGTTTAGATGGTTTAAAGGGGGTATTTTCTTTTTTATCAAAACTTTGCTAAATTTTCAGATCACTTACATTTCTACTAAGTCAGAGGGTATTTTGGCTCTAATGTTTAGCAAGGGACAAAAGAAGATCATTCTCTGCAATATATACTTCCCCCCCCCCCGAAAAAGAGCTACTGATCCCACTGACCTTTTCATACAGGATCTGAAAATGGCACTTGACAAATTGTCAGGTAAGAGTATACCTTGTCCTATAATTATTTCAGGAGACTTTAATGCCAGAATTTCTTCTCATTTCTTGGAGGATGTATATTCAGATATGGTCCATGCAATATCTGTAATTAATCCAAAAATCTCATATACTAGGACTGCTCAGGATCTAAAATCTAACCTCAGAGGTAGGGAATTGCTAGTGGGCTTGGCCAGTAGAAATTTCTGTATTTTAAAAGGTAGAACTCAGGTCGATCTAGTCAGATCTTTAAGTGTAGAGGACCTACTGGCTCTTCAACCCCTGATCAGGTTTGGACCAATTTGGAAGCAGTAAAGCTGATCCAAAAGTTAGAGGTCATGGATAGATTGGAATCAGCACACTGTGCTATTGTAATTAACATCAAATGCCCTTTTGGAACTTTAGGGAGTGAGGCACAACAGGAAGAGAGTCTGGAAGTCATAAACAACAGAAGGATTGGATGGGAGCTGATTCATCAAGCTAGTTTCAAAGAAATTCTTAGTACAGGAGTCTTAGGTGATATTCACGAGTTGGTCCTGGACAAAAGTAAGGCCTTTAATATTTTGGAGAATTGGGAAACTATTCATTCTTTACTTGGACCTAGATGTAAAACAACATACCATCCTAGGTCCCTTTATAAAAAGTGTTAGTTTAATTCAGCATGTCTACAGGCAAAGAAAGAATTTGGAGAACAACTAAGACAGCATAAGAAGAAAAGAAATAAGTCTGCAGCAGATTTTAAATTGCTAAAGACTGAAAAAGGAAAAAATAGGAACATTCTTGAATGGGAAAGACATAAACATACTCAGGGACTTTGGAAAAACTGAGGCAGGCTGTTTTGGATAGGGATGGAAGGCGATTTTGGAATACTGTTGCCCAGGGATATAATAGATATGCCGATAGGATTGAAGCTTATATTACACCTGAAGTTTGGGCATCTCATTTCTCCAAGCTCTATTATTCTCATGAAGAGCAGGGGACACCTGATGCTTTCAAAATACAGGAGGATGACATTTTTCCAAGACCTATCTTGATCACAGAGGATGAAATCTGGATGGCACTGATTGGACTTAAGGCAAATAAAGCACCAGGGCTGGATGGGATACTAGGTGATCTCTACAAGGTTTTTACCAACTGATGGATTCCTTTTCTTCTTTCATTGTTTAATGGCCTGGTTCAGGGATACTCTTACCCTGTCAGTTGGGCAGGTAGTGTTATCTTCCCAATTTTTAAAAAAGAGGATCTGAATGACCCAAGGATGTATAGGCCTATTAGTTTGATAGATGTTTCACAGAAGATTTTCTCTAGGATAACTTTGGGCAGATTGCTGTTGTGGGTCAAGGAGAACTCACTACTGAATGAGGTACTGAATGGTTTCCAGAAGGACTGTTCTACAGTACAACACTATTATGTGCTTCAGCACCTGATCTGTAAGCATACTAAAGTGAGAAAAAACAGATTATATTGCTGTTTTGTGGACTTCTCCTTGGCCTTCAACAGCATTAGTAGAAAAATCCTTTGGGCTACATTAAGGGATCTGAAGTTGGAGGACTCACTTCTTGATGTTATTAATAGACTCTATGAACATATGTGGGCAAGGGTCCAGTATAATCAATATGGTCATCTAACTGATAGATTTGAGACAAATGTGGGGGGCAGACAGGGGTGTATTTTGGCCACCACTCTATTGAACATCTACATTAAGACAGTCTTGGATCAGCTAGGTAACCCAGATTTTTATACTCCAAAAAATAATGATCAGAGGATTGAATGTTTAGCATATGCAGACAATTTAGTCTTGCTCTCTACTTCAGTCCTAGGTCTTAAAAGAAAATTGACTCACTTTGAATCTCTCTGTTCTCAAAGGAAACTAAAAGTTAATCTCGGCAAAACCAACATTGTAGTTTTTGGATCACAAACCAAGAACACAGTAGGCTTTAGGCTAAATGGTAACCATATAGACACTGTTAAGTGTTATGACTATTTAGGTGCCCATTTTGCCTATAGCCTATCTTGGACCAAACATTTGGAGGCTATTCAATTTAAAATGGGATCTTCTGTAAATGCCCATAAAATATTTAACAGCAAGATGGTTAAGTCATCGGTGAGCGGGGTATTAAGAGTTGTTAATGCCAAAATAAAAACAAGCATGTTATATGCCTCTGAAATCTGGGGTTATACTAAGGTTAGAGATTAGAAATAATTCTGAATAAACTCTATTGATACATCTTAATATTTTTAAATAGAACTCCAGGCTGTATTCTTGCCTTGGAGGTAGGACAACATTCCTTGAATTCTCTCATCTGTGAACGACAGATTCTCTTTCTGTTTAAACTTTTTCTTTTGCCCCAACAAAGATATCCCAGAATGTGTGTGGTGGAAACCATCAAATTGGCCAGCATGGGATATGTACATCCCTTTATTCAACTTATTAAGGAAACAATAATGCCAGCCGGATTGAGCCACCTCCTACAGTATATAAAATTTACACAAGACCATTTGAGGAGATTAGGCAGGATGTCAAATTGAGGCTTATTGACTTATGACATAAATTCTTTCTATGTTCGACTCTCCAAGATGAAGTTATATGGATTTTATAAAAAAGTAAAGATTTCATGGGGATATGAGCCATATCTATCTTTTTTAACCTGTCCAAACAAAGAAGAAGCTATACAAGATTCGGAACTGAAAACTATAATGCTCAATGCATTCATTTCAGACAAAAGAGAGAGGGTACTTTTTCCATATTGTAAATGTGGAGTGGGGACTATAGATGATCTCAAACATGTGGTACTTTTGTGTCCTAGGTATGAATCAACTAGTAAAAAACTGCAGGGGGGATCTCGGCCTCCCCCTGGAGGATCTTTTGGAACATTTGTTTACTATGAAAGAGAAGAACATGGAAGAGATATTTGCAAGATTTTAAATCTCAACTCATTTCTGAAAAGGTACTCAAGGGACACTGTTAAACTGAATTGCACTGTAAAGATATTTAAGTTCTTTGTTGATTTATTTATTTATTGTCTATTTATATTTACTATGTATTTTGTCCTGATTTTAGTATATTGTAACTGCTTTATGCTGAACAATAAATTGTACTACTACTACTACATTCCAAGCTTCTAGTGCTGACTGTGAAAGAGGCTTCAGCCTCATAAACTGCATTAACAGCGAACAAAGAAACCACTTAGAAGAAAGCCATTTAGATATGCTGATGCGAACAAAATTGTTTTTAACATCTGGTGGAAAAATGGATCATAATAAAATGTAAATCCACTGGAAGAATGGGAAAGACAGGAGAGAAAAACAGTAAATGTTGATTTCTTAGCAATGCATCATCAGCAGCACCCCTTTTAGATGCATGCAAGACTCTTTAAAATGTACATAGTTTACAAATGTTTCCAGTTCATACTGTTATGGCTCACAATGCACACCCAAGCTTTGGACTGTGTCAGAATGTATATTTATACCTTGCATTGAGTATTTGAGTGTTTGGTTATATTTTCTACTGTTTACTGGCAATAAAATATATCACTTGTTTGGGCCACCCAATTTGCGTACATGAATCAATTTTTTTGCACAAAGTGCCACACGCATGTATCAGTCGCCCACCCTCAGAGACTAAAAATTAGAGGAAACATTGCCTGGGACCCACTCCCAGGCTGACTAACTTGCTTATTAATCTTTGTGTGAGACTATGTCAAATACCTTTCTAAAGTCTAGGTAGGCCATGTCCACAACCCCTCTCTGGTCTACTTCTTTGGTCACCCAGTCAGAGAAATATATTACATTCATCTGATATGACCTTCCTGCTGTGAATCCATGCTGCCTTGGGTCCTGTGCCCCACTGGCCTCTAGGTACTCAACAATTCTTTCTTTCAGAAGTGATTCCATCATCTTCCCTACCACTGAGGTCAAACTAACAGGTCAGTAATTTCCTGCCTCTATCTTGCTCCCACTTTTGTGAAGTGGAATCACATCTGCCCTCCTCTAGTCTTCAGGTACCACATCATCCTCCCATGATTTGTTAAAGAGGATAGTCAGTGGTGTCACTAGTTCTCCCCTTAGTTCTTTGAGAATTCTGAGGTGAATCCCGTCAGGCCCCATTGCTTTGTCCACCTTCAGTTTTAAGAGTTCTTTCAGGACCCTTTCTTCTGTGCATGGACTGATATAGACTCCCCTATCCAGAGTGCTTCTGTTGTTTGGTTTAGGTACCTCCCCCTCCTCTTCTTTTGTGAATACTGAGCAGAAGTATTGGTTCGGTATCCCTGCTTTTTCACTCTCACCATCTGCCCACCCCCTTCCCTTTATTAAGACTCACTATCCCTCTCTTGGTCTTTCTTCGCTCCCTAATGTACCTATAAAAGGTTTTATCCCCCTTCTTAACTGAGCTGGCTATCTTTTCCTTGGTTTTGGTCTTTGCTATTCTGACTGCCTTCCCTATTTCTCTCTGCTTTAACTGACACAGTTCTCTGTCCTTCTCCTTCTGTGTTACCTTATACTTCCTGAATGCTATCTTTATCTCCCAAACCTTCCCCGCCACCTCTTTTGAGAACCATAGTGTCTTATTCCTTCATTGTGTTTTGTTTATTTGCTTCACACAAAGGCTTGTTGCCTCTGTGATGGCAGTTTTAATTTTTCCCCATTGTTCCTCCACCCCTCCTTCTTGTTCATTTGCAAGTGCTTTCCTGATGCATTCTTCCATTTTGCCAAAGTCATCCCTCCTAAAGTCCAGTGTCCTCGCATTTGTATGGCTTGACTCTACAGCTGTATTTATCGTGAACCACACTGTCGGGTGGTCATTTGTTCCCAGATGGCTACCTATTTCTAAATCTGAGATCCTCTCTCCATTCCCATTTGAGAGTACCAGGTCTAAGATTGCTCCCTCCGGAGTGGGTTCTAACACTAGCTGTCTGAAGCATGCCCCCTGTAGGGCTCAAGAATGATCCTGCTCTTGGATGTGGCTGCAGCAAAGGTGCTCCAGTTAACATCTGGAATATTCAGGTCCCCATCAACAATATCTCCTCTTTTTATGCCATTCTAAGAATGCCTTCTATCATTTCCTTGTCCATTTCCTCCCACTGAGACAGGGGTCTGTATATAACCCTTGTGTGGATTGTGGTGCCATTTCCTGTCTCCAGGGTGACCCACAGTACCTCCTCTTCTCCCTGTTTTTGCTTTAGTTCTGTTGCTTTAATCCCTTCCCTTATGTAGTGAGTTACTCCTCCTCTTCTTTTACCCTCCTTGTCCCTCCTGTAGCTTGTGCACCCTGTTATGCTGACATCCCAGTTATGGTTCTCTGTACACCAGGTTTCTGTGACTGTCACAATATCCAGGCATCCCTCTTCCATCAAGGCCACTAGATTAGGGAGCTTGTTACCGAGACTACTGGCATTGGTACTCATCGCCCTCCATTTTTTGATGGCCTTAGCCCCTTTAGCCCTATCCTGTTCTTATTGCCTTTGCCTTTTTCTCCATTTACCCTTGTCCTGCTCCCTATTGACTTCTCTACCTTGGTGTTTACCTTGCTAACTACCCTGTTTCATGGGGGAAGGCTAGGATTTCCCTTCTCCTTTTCAGTGCCTCCACCCTTGACTAGTTTAAATGCTTACCAATGAAGCATTTAAACCTCTCACATAGGATCCTCATTCCCCTCTAGAACAGATGCAGACCATCACACCAGTATAGGCCTGTATCCCTCCAGGTAGACCCCCAATCCCCAATGAAGCCAAAGCCCTAAGTGCCACACCAGTTTTTCAACCATTCATTGAATCCCATGGTGTGGAGTACCGTAGCTTCGTCCATGCCATAGACATGCAGCACCTCCAAGAAGGTTATTGTGTGTGTTACTTGTCTAAGGCCCCTTCCCAACTCCTCAAACTTCTCCTGTACTGCTCTGATCCCATTCCCAGTCAGGTAGTTTTTCCCTAGGTGGACAATGATGTCCAGCTCCCTCTCCTGTGCAGCTGCTCTCACAATCCTGAGAATTCATTTCCTGTCCCACCAAGCCATAGCACCAGGCAGGCATATTACCTCTCTCTCCCCTCCCTCCCTGAGTTCTACCTCCCTAATGGTTGAGTCCCCCAACAGGAGTTGTTTCTTTCCCCTGTGGTGTCACATGCCACCCTCCTCTGGGTCTCCTTTGTGGAGGTTCCCAGCATTCTCCTTGGTCTCCACTGTGGGTTCCTCTATAGAGGAACTATGCTCCACCAGAATGGTGTATGAATTGTGGAGATGCACAACTGGAGGGATGGACCCCTGTTCCATCACCCTCACCCTTCCTGAGCCCATCATACTAAGTTGGAGATGGAGACCCAGCTAGGGTCAGAGACAGACAATGAAAGCACAGTTGTGGCACAGGAAGTGGGGGCACTGGAGTCTGATGAGGTGCCATGCAGATGCCACACCAGCCTGTGTACAGGCTGTCCCCAGGATCATAGGCTGAACTGGCGCTGGTGTTCCATGTGCCAGCAACTCATTCAATGAAGCTGCAAGGATGAGCCTGGATGGAAGGGCCAGGAGCAAAATGAAACCACCATGCTCTGTGGACAGTGAGGATGAAGGCCCCTATACATGGTCACCCGGTTGCACATGGTCTGCACACAACCAAGCTTACATGGAGACTCAGTATAGGGAGCTGTAACAGTCGAAGCTGGACAGGCTTGAGGAACAGCGCAGAAACACAGAGGCAATCATGGCACTGACCAGGGAGGTGCAGGAAATGAGGTGTGGTATTGACTGGCTGGCAGATGCACATGTGATGCTTGTGGAGCACCTAATCAGTCATCATGCAACACATGGATGGGCTGGCCACACATTGCCATGTGTGGCACATGTCCACACACAGGTGTCCCCCAGCATGCCATTCCCAGAGCAGGACATGGATACACAGTTGAGTGACCCAGCCAGCACACCTGATGATATGCCACAACATGCAGGTACAGTAGACGTGCGTGACACCAAGACACACAGCACTCATGCGGCTGATGCTTATATGTACAGTACACAGGGTGAGAAGACTCCAGAAGAGGATGCATTGGAGGGCCTGGTAGTGGACCAATCAAGGTGCACCAGGTGACATCATGACACAAACCACCCACATGCACCCATTCAGAGACACAGTACACAGTCCTCTGCATGCCTACAGGTGAAGCCACATGAGCCACAAGGCGAGTGACACAGTACAACCACCACATAGCACATATGTAAAGCATTCCCAGGGTGTGTCAACATGAAAGACCTTGCACAGCCACACACACACACACACACACACACACGCACACACACACACAGACACACACACACACAGAGTGACAGCATGGATCTGACCCTGGCCCACATCATAGTCAACATAATTTGACACACAGTCACAGCCAGCACACGCCCCTGCGCAGTACAAGGTCACAGCACCAATAACACGGCCAACATGGTGCGGCACATGACAAGAACCCCCTCACACATACACATGTGCAGCCAACTACATGAGCTGCATGGCACACCATGCTGGACAAGCATCCCCAACGCAAGGCCCCCCCTTGGATGGGTGCACACAGCGAGAGGTAACATTATCTCACACTCGCCATCTCACATTCACCACCCATGGCAGACACATCACAGGTGACGATGCATACATGTCCACAACAGTTTTAGACATGGAGACCCATGCAATACATACCTGTGCAATATGGTGGCATCTGCCATGGCACACATCTGACTTTCTGGAGGGTGTAACACACTACCACTGGAATGTGTCCTGTACCAGTGCATCCCATGCTGCTTGGCCACCCACTGTCTCCAGCCTATGGCACAGCTCCCCAACTGCCACATCATTTGGTGGGTTCCACTGGGGATGCTCCAGCATAGGCATATTACAATGCTTAACCACATTATGGAGCATGGCACATGTGGTGAACACCCTGAAGGCCCTTCTTGGAGAAAACATGATTGTCCCCCCGGTATGGTCCAGGCAACGGAACCACATCTTCAATAGGCCAGTTGTCCTCACTTGGATGTTCCTGGTCTTTTGGTGGGCAAGGTTGTGAGTTTCCACCATTGAGCAGTTCAGCACCAGTATTGGTGTCATCAGATGTGGGCACAGTGAGTATCCACTGTCACCTGTTCGGGGGACATAGAAATTGTGATGTGATATGCATGCAGATGTATGTCTCATAGTTACACACACTGTGGCAACACCATACTCACCCAACAGCCAGCTGTCCAAGCATCTGCCATGCAGCATGGCACCAAGTCATGAGGCTTTCAGTATGTACGCATCATGGCATGATCCCGGGCACTTAGCACACAAATTAGTGAAAATGCCATGAGCGTCACACACCATCTGACAGTTAACACTGTGGAATCTCTTTCGGTTCTTGTATGCCTCTTCATCCATGGAGGGTGTATGCATGGCAATATATGAGCCATCTTTTGCGCCATAGAATTTTAGCATACTGTGCATGGCATACAGTGCCTGCTTCATGGCATGTACATCATCCTCCACTGTGGGAAACATGAAGTGGTCCTGTACATGTGTGATCAGGGCATCCATCACCTGAGCCAATGCATGGGACAAGGACAACTGGTATATGCCCATGGCATCACTAGTCACATGCTGGAAGGAGCCAGATGCATGGTAAAACAAGGCACATACCACCTTGGTCTTCACTGACATCACTGTGGACCACCGTGTGCATGGGGAAATGTTGCAGACCATGTCGCATAGCTATATGACCATGGCCCATGGAAATCTGAATCTCTGGATGCAGTGTGTGTCCCACATGGTGGCTTCATCTAGTCACTTTCTGAAGACTCGTGGCCATGGGCCCACATGTCTCCACCTCTGCATCTCCACATTTAGCAGGTGCATATTCATCAGTGGTCCAGGACACGTCTTCCACCTATGTTGATGTTTCCAGTCTCCCCATACACATACCACCACATCCCCTTTATCCTGCCCTGCTCACTTGTGTGTACATTTAAGTGGGCATGGTGTGTCTGACGTGTGAGATTCCCTTACCTGCACAGGTGAAGCATGCACACATACTGCCCCATGCTGATTTGGAGCTTGACAATGAGGAGAGTGTTACAGTGATAGCAGCTACAGCTAATTCAAGAATGGGAGAGTACCCAAGACAGCTTTGGAGGGTGTTGGAGGACACTTGTACCAACTGCCATGGTGGTGGTACCCTGTGGTGGATGCAGGGCAATGACTGGCTGAATACCATACCTGCAGGATGTGTTGTGAGGCAATGGGGGGGTGTGGCCACTGTCTGTAGTACTAACAGTACATTTCCTTTCTCATCCCACACAGGACCATCTGGGACTGCCACACCAGACTGAACTGACATGGGTGGAGCAGCCAGATGGGGCACCTTGTGTTGTTTGGACCCCCACAGTCACAGGTGATGGATCCTCAGGAACCCAGGGTGCCTGTCCCTTCAGCTGGAGGGTGATGAGGTGCACTATATGGCTGATGGCACTGTGATATGGCATGTGGCTGTGCCCTCAGTGGTGATTATTGGTATCATGTAATGTCTCCCTTGTGCCTATGACTGGGCATGACACTATTTTGTACACATGTCATGGGATTTTACAATGTATGTTGTTTCCATTACAGTGCTACAGGGGACCCATATCCCACCTTGTGCTGCTGCTACTTGGCACTGTCTACGACATCAGCACCAGCAACAGAGATGACAACCAGGATGGGGAGGACTAGGAAGAAGTGATCCAGAGCTGGTGCCAAGTGACGATGTGCCCGCATAACATGTTACTGCTGCATTGTAGGCATGTGCCCCATTTTGTTATATTGCCACGGCAGGGATTACGTTGTTTTTTTCTCATTTTGTTTATGCCTGTTTTATAATTCATTGATGCAAAGTTTACTGTTTGTCAGCTTCACATTAAAGATATTTGACCATCACACCTGTATGGTTACTGACTCATGGACCATGGGTTGCTGGCAGGGTGGGATGATGGGTGTTGGTGGGGGGGTGCAGTTGTCACATCCCAGGTGGTGGGGCTGGGGATGCACTCATGGGGTGGGCATCATGGGTGCTGGTGAATGTGCCCCATATATGTGCCATGTGTGCCACACACATTGCCCACATGCAGGTTCACCCACTGGCAGCTGATGTGCATTGGGGGGCAGTGATGGTAACATTGTGCATGCACCTAGTTCACTGTGCACTGTCCCCATGCTGTACATATGTGATGTTGTGAATTGTACCATCTGTGTGCCATTGCCACAGGACCACATGGCTGTGCCTTGGCCGGGCATTCCCATTGCATGCTGCTATGCCCATGGGCATTCTGGGACTGTGTCTTTGCCATTTTCTGCCATTTTGGAGTCCGGCTGCAGAGTGAGCATCACCTGCCAGTGTGTTGGTTGTGGTGGTACCATGCCACATACATTGCCATGGGTGGCTTTGTCACTGCCCCTTGGTGTTTCCATTTCATTTATGTGCAATGGCTTGCACTGCCATCTGCCCATGGCCAGCAATGCACACATGTTTTGCACATCATGCATGGTCTGTGTGCTGCATGGTTGCTATTCATGCCCTGGGGTCAGCGTTGAGGGGACATGGGCATCCTGTGCAGGTGCATCTACTCCTGCCCCTCACCATGCACACCCTTCACCACATGTTTCCCCCTGTGTGGTACAGCACATATGCTCCAGTGCTTGTCCCAGTGTGTGGGACAGATGGGTGTGTGCTGTTACACACATCGGCATCAGGTTATAGCCATGCAGAACAGCATACCTGTCAGCCGTCTCTGTGGACATCTACAGGAGCCCTCCCCCTGCTGTACATGTATGTGCCTGCCACAATGTGCCTGGCTGTCATACATGGTTTAATGTGATGTGCATTAGATTTGCCTGCACACGGCACTACATGGTCATGCTCCAATGTGCACATCATGTGTCGAATGCATGAGGCTGTATGCAGGTGGGTTTTGCGGGCTCCAGCATATCCTTCGTGCATGTCTCACCTTTGGGACATGTGCGTAGTTCACACATAGCCACCTATGCATGCTCCCTATGTACTCCTGCACACACCATGTTGGCTTCCTGCATAGGGCCCATTGTTCTGTACCAGTTAAAGCAGAAGGAGGTAGGGAAGGCAGTCAGAATAGCAAAGGACCAAACTGAGGAAAAGATAGCCAACTCAGTTAAGAAGGGGACTAAAACCTTTAAAGGTACATTAGGGAGCGAAGAAAGACCAAGGAGGATAGTGAGGCTCAATAAAGGGAAGGAGGGTGGGCAAATGAAGAGGAGAGGGAAGTACCTAAATCAAAGAATAGAAGCACTCTGGATAGGGAGGTCGATACCAGTCCATTTACAGAAGAAAGGGTTCTGAAAGAACTTTTAAAACTGAAGGTGGACAAAGCAATGGGGCCTGATGGGATTCACCCAAGAATTCTAAAAGAACTAAGGGGAGAACTAGTGACACCACTCACTATCCTCTTTAACAAATCATGGGAGGATGATGTGGTACCTGAAGACTGGAGGAGGGCAGATGTGGTTCCACTTCACAAAAGTGGGAGCAAGATAGAGGCAGGAAACTACAGACCTGTTAGTTTGTCCTCAGTGGTAGGGAAAATGACAGAATCACTTCTGAAGGAAAGAATTGTTGAGCTCCTAGAGGCCAGTTGGGCACATGACCCACCACAGCATGGATTCACAGCAGGAAGGTCATGTCAGATGAATCTAATAGATTTCTTTAACTGAGTGACCAAAGTAGTAGACCAAGTAGCGGCTGTGGACATGGCCTACCTAGACTTTAGCAAGGCATTTGACACAGTCCCACACAAAAGATTAATAAACAAGTTAACCAGCTTTGGAGTGGGCCCCAAGTTGATAGCCTGGGTAAAAAATTGGCTGGACAACAGGACACAGAGGGTAATAATAAATGGAGTCCACGCTGAAGAAAGGGGGGTTACTAGCTGGGTACCGCAGGGTTCAGTACTGGGACTGGTTCTCTTTAATGTCTTTATAAGTAATATTGCAGATGGAATGGAAGGAAAAGTATGTCTCTTTGCAGATGACACAAAGATCTGCAACAGGGTCAGTACAGAAGGTGGGGTGGAAAGGATGCAAAGGGACTTGGCAAGATTGGAGGGATAGTCAAAGGTATGACAGCTTAGATTCAACGCAAAGAAGTGCAGAGTAATGCACCTGGGAAACTAAAAGCCTGGGGAAGAGTGCACAATAAGTGGTGAGATACTAACAACAACAAAATTGAAAAGGGACCTGGGATAATCATATCAGATAATATTAAGATCAGCAAACAATGTGAGAAGGCAGTAAGGAGGGCTAGCGGGATACTGGGATGCATAGGGAGTAGCATCACCAGTAGAAAACAGGAAGTTGTTATCCCTCTGTACAGACAGTTGGTGAGACCCCATCTGGAGTACTGCATGCAGTTCTGGAGACCCCATCTCTGCAAGGACATAGACACAATGGAGGCTGTCCAGAAGAGGGCAACTAAAATGGTGCAGGGTCTACACCAGAAGACATACGAAGAGAGATTAAAGGACCTTAATATGTATACCCTCAAAGAGAGGAGGGAGAGGGGGGACATGATAGAAACTTTCAAGTATCTTAAAGGAATCAACAAAGTCCAAGAGAGTAGCATCTTTCAGAAAAAGAGATGTGCAAGAACAAGGGGGCACAATTTGAAGATAGAGGGGGGACAGCTCAGAGGTAATGTGAGGAAGTATTTTTTCATGGAGAGGGTTGTGGATACATGGAACAGCCTTCCTGAGGAGGTAGTAGAGTCAAAAACAGTGGGAGAATTCAAGAATGCATGGTAAAGACATAAGGCAATTCTAGTGGGGGGTAGGAGGAAATAGGCTGTTGTTTAACAAGGCTCTGCAGCTTATTCATTAGGTAGGGAAATGGGCAGACTAGGTGGGCCAAGCAGTCTTTATCTGCCATCAAATTCTGTGTTTCTATGTTTCTATTGTCTTTCCTTACAATTTTTAATGGTCAGGGTAAATGTTTATTACTCATTTAATAAAAAGTAAAAACTAAAAGAACAGATCTAGAAGGTCAATTTCTTGTCTCCTGACTTTCAATGTACAGAGCATGAAGGTGGGTTGTGAAATAGAAAGATTTTTTGAGTTTTGTCTGAGTATGCTGTGAATGTACTGTGTTATATGAAGAAATATTCACTGAAGTGTCAGTAACTAAAAACATCTCAAGTCTAGGAAAAATATAAGAGTACCACATTTTTCATTCTTTATCCTATTTTTGCAGCCCTTGAGTTGTCCAGTGCTCAGGCTCCTACAGGCTACCCCCCATCCCCTGCAGCACTGTCTTCTTCTACAGCCCCCACTGTGGCAGGGTTGCTGGGGTAGGTTGTTCCCTTCCTCATGGGTTGCATAATCCAGTGTAGAGACATGTGGAGTTGGACCCATGGATGGCAGAGGCAGTCTGCCATCTTGATGACTGCTGGGGAATTCTTCCTCCTGTAGAAGATCTCAGCTCTAAGGATTACTGCTGCACTGCTGTGTCCTTTGAGCCTCCTGCCTTCCACTGACACAGGACACAACCTGTCAGGCATTATATGCATGCAGAAGATGTGGGGAAACAAGATTCCTATCCTACCACAAGGGTCACCATAGGGGTGTTGCATGGCACATCCCCCCCCGCCTAGGATGCATTGCCATTGGCAGTAGTTACCCAACTCTAGTGGCTGAAGTACCACCCCTAAGGCTGGTCCTAAATATCATCCTGGTCCCCATTATGATAGCACAGCAGGTTACCTCTGGATCATTGGGCAGGCCCTAAGTATTAGTTGTTATATAAATATGATACTGAATCACTTCATGAAGAGTTAAACCTTAGAATACTTGTTTACATTTTTATTTTAGTTTCATATAAAACACTCTAAAACAATATAATACATTACGTGCAATGGCTTTAATAAATAATTCTATAATACTTATGATATTACATATGCGATATATGGATAAAAAACATGAAATAAAAACGTATTGTTTTTGCATCACTCAACTGCATCTCTTTGTAATTTTGTAAGCAGAAGAAAATAAAAAAGATACTGGTGATAATCTAATGGAGCACCATATCCATTTTCAAGTTATCTGTCCATGTACAGTATGTATCTACTCCCTCTATCTATCTATCTATCTATCTATCTATCTATCTATCTATCTATCTATCTATCTACAATATATATATTTCTGTCTGTCTAAAAAATATTTATCATATAGTATTCTGGAGAGACCACTATCTCATTTTCAGTGAAGTTCAGGTTCTATACAGTTTTACAGCTGGAAGACTAAAGTCACAGAAGGCTAAATGATTTGCTCATGGTCACGTAGTGAGTCATTGTGAGAAGTGGGATTCAAAACCTATCCACTAAATATATAGTATATACACAAAAATATACCATAAATGCTTGGAGTTCTCAGTTTAATCAAATAATCAAAAAAGTAAGCACCCGGTCAGGACATAAATAAAGTTAATTTATTGAACAAAGATAAGTGCTGTGTGCATGACAAGTTGGCTACCTTACAAAATATTTAAGGTTGGCGAAAAAACATCTTATGTTTCGCTTGGCTACCCACTAGGCTTCATCAGAGATATTCAGTTTCAATTTGTTTGCAGTCTTCTGCTGCCATATTTCTTTATGCAGTCTTTCAGATCTCAGTAGTGAGCTGCTATGCCAGTTCTTGTATTTCTCTCAGCAAAAAGTAAATCTATTTCACCATAAGGTAGTATAAACCACCAATTGCTTTGTATTTTATAGAGCTTTTTATCCTCTGGGGTATTTCACCCAGTCCTCAGGTGGGGGATTCAGTGTCCGTAACCTCCCAGCCCTGTCACCTACTACCCCACTGTCCTTCTGTTGAATGTCACCAGGGAGGAAGATTTGGTAGTACCGTCAACAGCCACCTTTGATAGTTCCAAGGTTTCTTCCCCAGTTTTCTCCCCGAGACCTCCCACCTCACCCTGTCACCTAGCAATGCCAATGTTCACATTTGCCTGGTGCAGTGACTCCCAGCAATTGTCTTTCCTAGACTTACTCTTTATTCAGTAAAAACTTACTTGTGGTCCCTTCTGGTCTCCCAGTCCTGAGGAGTTACTCTCTGTGGCATTGAAATGGTTGCTTTATGTGTACTGTTGCCTTTGCTGATTTTGCTGCCTTCATGTTTTGTTTGTTTTTACGTGTGCATGTGCAGCAAACATTTTGTTACAAGAATGGCATTTAACAGATGTGTCACTGTCGGGTCCAATGCAGATTAGGCTGCAGTGGACTCAACAGTGACAGACCCATGATCAGCAAGTCTGATCATGACACTGTTCATTGCTTGCAGAGGCTTACAGGGGAGAAATGTCTTATAGTTGACAGGACCGAGATGCTCCTATCAGAGATCAGCTAGATGCTTTTATCTGCATTACAAAGCCCAGCAAGCAGCTGAGTGGAGTCATTATCATCCTCACTGATCATTGTACTAAGACCCGCTATGAGTGGGCATCTGTAATGCAATCACCCCCCATGTATTGCACCCACTATTTCATGTTGTTAGTAATTGTTACCTGACATGCAAAAAGTCGTCCATCGATGTCTTTTGATGGATCCGAAAAGTTTTCCTACCAGGTTCATGAAGTGGGATCATAAAAAGACTATGTTAAAAATCGGGGGTCAAAATCTTAATAAACACCAAAGTTATGAAGGTAGATTGACAATTTTGAACATTCATGTATACCTTTACTAATTTTCATTATTGTGACCCCCAGTTTTCAGCATAGTCTCTTTATGACCCTACGTCAGGAACAAGGTAGATGAATATTTTCAAATCTGCCCCAAAAGATGATTTGGCAGTCACTCCTCGAAATCTCTTTTTGGGCCTTGCAAATTTTCAAAGCTCACTCATAATTTTGGTAATTTTCAATATGCATTAAAATGTTATGCAATATACATGGATTTCACATGTGTCCCATAAGTGGTCACTTTACGCAGACAAATATTCAACATTGACAAATGCTTGTTATATATAAGGATCATCTCTGTCCAGTTCCATTATTCTGGAATGTATCGTTTAAGGATACATTTGTTAAAAATGCAAGTAGACATTCACTAGCAGTTAAAATATGGCCATATCATAGACCTCACTTGGTACAGAGTCTGGACCAGGTGCTTTATTCTTTTCTTATGAGTTTACTGCCTTTGTTACCTCACGTATGTTTAATAACTCAAAGTCTGCTGTATGACATTCACTATCAGAGAAATTAAGAGGAGCATTCATGGGATTATTATCATAAAAGACTTTCTTATAGTAATTAGTCCATACTTTTGGAGCTATATACACTGTCTATATCAAATTCTAAATTATAATTACTAGTGCCCTTGGTCACCAACAGCCAAAAGACCTTAATGCCATTTATTTCAATTTTCTCAATCATTTTAGCTGACAGATTACTTTGATCGCTCTTTTTCTTTTCAGTTAAGAAATTCTTACAGGTGTTTTTTTTTTTTTTTTATGAACTATTCTAAAACGGTCCCAAGTAGGTTCTTTTTTGTAAATCTAACACAAGCAGACAGTTTAGCTTTCTCCTCCCTATCCCTCCCTTTATCTGTCAAACCACCCTGTATTTCATTTTTTGAACTCTACAGCTAGGAAACAAGATAGAGAGTATACCTTCAAAAAAGCACTAAATCTACCACTACCATAAAGTGAATTGGCAGATTCAGTATCCAAACATAAGACTGCATAAATAAAGGGGAAAACTTTTGTATGTAGGAGCCTCAAAAAAGCATTAGATGCAGTTCCTCACACGTAGTTCAATTTTGATGCTTGTTTATTTTCTGTCCCCTACGTTTCGTTCCAGTAGAGCTTGCTCATGGGGAATTACATCTGTTAAAAAATAATATAATATTGTATCTCTTTTTATGTATTTTTGCAATGTGTCTCATATTAATTATACTTCATTATGTAGATTACCAAATCAACTGAAATGTCTTTTATATATTTTATCCCCATACAAACAATAAACCATTTCTTTATGTAGACCACAGCTGCCTGTGAACATACAACATCATACATTTTTAGGTTGTTCAGCAGCTTGTATTTTAGTAGTCTACCCTTCACCAACACCCTGTGATCCACAGAAAAGATCTTATCACCTAGGTCTTAAACCTAATTCCCCTTAAAGAGCAAGTGACGTGATCGCAACAGTAATACAGTATTAGGTAGTGCTAGTCCTCATAGTCATAAATGAATAGTTAGATTTGTTTTACCTGTAGTCATTTTTCTGTTTTTTTAGATGTTTTCTGTGCTCCATGGGTGTAGAGTGGTCCCAAGGATTCAGCCGAGTGAGACATGCGTTCCACAGGACGTCTAGCTCTTCTACGTCATCTGTGGAAGACCCCTTTGCGCGTTCACTGAGTAGCCTTATACATTTTAATGTGGTGCAGGAAAAAGCTGGGTTGTAGGCTTCATGTGTAACACATCGTGTCATTTGCTGTGTCAGTGCTCCTCTCCAATCTGCCTGCTAAACTTAGTTACTTAGAGGTCACTGTAAGGGGTAACACCTGGGATCCACCAAAAGAATAGCTAAGTTGTTGATTAACGTGTTGTGTCACACTGCATCCAACACCTGTGTAAAGTGTAGGTAAGTCATGCCCACATCCTCTCTCTGGTGTACAACTTTGATCACCCAGTAAAAGACAAAAATATTGTTTGTCTAACATTACCTTCATGCTGTAAATCCATGCTGCCTTGTGTCCTGTGCCCCCCCCCCCACACCTAGGCACTCCTCAATTCTTTCTTTCAGATGTGATTCCATCCATTCCAGATGGAGGACAATTGTTTTTTTTAGATACATGGGGAAAAAAGGAAAGTAAGGGGGCAGATGATCTCCAGGATAAGGATAGGGCAGTGTTGGGCACAGTAGTCGCTGAAACAGGCAGAGATCCTAAATGAGTACTTTGCATCAGATTTTACCAGGGGAAGGGATGCAGGGGCCATGTATTTCAGGGTGAGTGGGGGCAAACCAGAGGAAGGGATGGTACTGGTAGAAATAGCAGTACAAGGTGCAAAGGGGAAGGGGATGGAGGCTGAAGTTCCAGAAGAGAAAGTAAGGGGAGCTCTCAGGTCCCTTTGGACAGAGAAAGCACCTGGTCCAGATGAGATACATCCCTGACATGTACACCCTGGAGGAGAGGAGGGACAGGGGTGACATGATACAGGTCATTAAGTACATAAAAGGGATCAATAAGGGGGGCCCGGTCAGGGTGCTCTACAGGAAGGAGGAGGAGGTGGCAACCAGAGGGAACTGCTGTAATCTGGAAGGGGGCAGGCTCAGAGGGGAGAGGAGGAGGTGTTATTCCATTGAAAGGGTGGGGGACTAATGGAATGTGCTACACAGGGAGCTGTTACAGGCTGAGACTGTTGGCAGGTTTAAGAGGGGATGGGACAGGTACAGGGGAGGGGAAATCAGACAAGGGTTAATTCAGGTGGCACATCTGGGACTGAGGACAGTATAAAAGGGTACTCAGTGTTGACAATAATTTCCCCCATATTTATTGTAAAAGTCTGTGATGAATCCCATCATGTCCCATTGCCTATTACAGCTATATTTTACTTGTTTGTGAAAAGTAATTTTTGCACAGCTTGTATTGACGAACAGCAGGTAGCTAAACATATATACTAAACAATGATGTTTTACTTTGCACAGAGCAATGAAGTGGGAAGCTGTAATAACATGGAGCTTGAGGGCCTCAAACGATGTGTGTCGTCAGTTCAGAAATGGGGGGATGGATATTGATGAACTCATAACCGACAGACATTTACAAGTTGCAAAATGGGTTAGGGAAGAAATGACCCAGACACAGCACAGATACGATGCATGGCACCTCTCCAAGGGTAAACAGTTCTTGTTACATTTCTGGTGGTATTCCCATCAATTCTAGAACATAGTGTGTGCACATGACTGTACTGATGTGATATTTACGAAACAGTATTGGCATGGTGAAAGGTTACGTTACTGGTATTAAAATAGTACCATGCTGCAATCCTGTATCTCCACAGCTGATTATGTCATGACCGAGCTGCTGCCAGTACCCGCCCACTTGGTATGAAGATAGCATGTTCTGTGTCATCCCACCAACTGCTCCAGTAAGTATTAGGTCTAGTGATTAAGCTATTAATCTGTCCTCACTTGGTGGCCTTGTAGCGACATTTAGGACAGGTGATACCCATCTACAACAGTGCTGACATTTTTTTTCCAATTGTGCCATCACCTATCAACACGCAGTGATGGCAT
The DNA here is from genome assembly GCA_016271365.2 of Neoceratodus forsteri. Lineage (NCBI taxonomy): Eukaryota > Metazoa > Chordata > Ceratodontiformes > Ceratodontidae > Neoceratodus > Neoceratodus forsteri. The sequence continues at coordinate 161,154,093 of CM057453.1, forward strand.
GCAATGGCAACCACATACTAGTGGCTGATCCAGAATTGAGATCACTTCCTGTCTCGATGGATGTACTAACATCCCCATCAGTATGCAATCAGGCTTCATCCAAACCCATAAATAATCGGGTGGTGGTAAAGCAGCATTTCACTCAGCATGGCTGCAATGGAGGAGGACAGATGCCATCTGGGTGTTTCAAACACCTGACACCAACCGTCCCCTCCAGCAAAGAAATGTAGCTGTATGGTTTTATACTTTCATCATCTTTCACAATTACCATATTGTCTCCATAGGGGTGAAAAAGAAGCTGCTGGCCATGTCAGCATCCAAAGACTCTCAGGTGATTCAACCATGGATACCCAGTATTGTCAATCATGTTTATTAGGCCGTAGGATCTAGTCCATTCGATGATGCTCACCTAATAGAAGCAAAGTGGGTTAGTGTGGGAACACATATCCAAAATAACCATTGTACTGGGAATCCGCTGTACCCCCGGTGTAGTCATGGTGACTTGGATGGTAGGGAGGTGCGTAAACCATGGTTAGTGCCACGTAAGTAAAAATTAATTTATTTTAATTCTTGAGCTTTCTGGTTACAAAATGCCTTTGAAACAGGTTCATTTACAAATGTTCCACGTCAGTAGGACAAGACAAAAACAAATAATAGTAGATGGAAGATAAAGAGCATTCCAACAATACAGGGTAATGGATAAAATGACAAAATCTGTTACCAAACCTAATATAGGATTTGGCAGACAAAGGATGTTATGTAGATTTATGGAAAAATAAAGAGTGTATAGAATCAGAAGGTAGTTAGGCAGTTGGGTGGTCACAAACTTGCAGTTTGTCATGAAGTTCAGGTATCAGAGATAAGTGCTGTTGTTCTATAGGACAGCTAGAGGTGGGAAGTGATAGTGGCAGGGGAAAGGTATTCAGTCAGTGTGGGTTAAGGGGAGGACACAGAACAGATTCAATTGGCTGTTCCAGAACCCTCATGTCACACTCTTGCTATACATATTGTTCCATTTTCATTACCAGCATCAAATGCAGCAGTGCGTGTAGAGGCGCTTATGAATGACCCACGTCTTTGGAAAGATATTAGAAACATATCTGGGAACTACCAAACATCCAAATTGGAAGCCTTCCACAGCCTCCTAAATCAATTTGTCCCAAAAATGATTGTGTTTAGTTTTCATGGCATGCAGTGCAGGTAATTAATTGACTTAATTTCCTTTTGTTTAATTACTTTCACACCTGTGTAGCTAACATCCATTAATTTTACCTTACAACATGCAGGGCTCTACTAGCCACACTACATTATAATGAAAATTTTTGGCACCACAGGCTAGAACAGCAAAGGGAGATAAAAGATATAGCATACACTTTCCCAAGTTTAAGAAGGGTGGACATGTGGTGAGACAAATACCCGTACAGGCGACCTAGGATAAGCAATTAATATAGATATGAAGACAGTTTATGACGTGCCTACATGTGCATGTGCTCATACAGAATCATACCCTTCCTCTTCTTCCCTCACACACCACCACGTTTTTTTTCTGGTCATACTAGTGGGCATATCTGTTCCAGGAACCATGGTTAAATGATACTTGCCTTGTTGCAAAATTTTTTTTGGGGGGGTTGACTTATTTTCTCCACTTCATGCTCCAAATTTATGCCACTTCTTCAGGTACCCTAGGTCAATGGCAATCCTTCCTAACCACCTCTAGCTGCCAGCCTCACATTGCAGCATGTCTCTGAGGTAGGTCAGCGTTACACTTCGACGAGTGGGTCACCCTCCTCTGAGGGGGAATGCACCAGTGTGGCTACCCAGCACATTGTTTTTTGTTTTGTCCTCGGAGTGCTGCTGAGGTGGACTGTCTCATAGGAAATTCTCAAGGTTGTCAGTGGACCGGATGCCATCATCCAGCAAATCCATAGCAGTTTTTCCATTTTTCTGGAACTCCCACATTGTGATGCTCTGGCAGTGCTCCCAGACTCCACCTGGGACTGCTTCATAGTGAAGCATCCCTGTTACCGATCCCAGGAGATGAGAGCCTTTCTACAGATGCTCAATCCTCTCCTCCTCTGCTGCCCCCCCAGTGGACAGAGTCAGTTCCCGAACACGGGTCATCGGTGCGGTGTAAGGTAATGTGCAAGTGCCTCAACCCACTGCGCCACCGGAAGTCGATGATGCACAATTTTATTGCTCTTTTTCTTACTGGTTTTTCAAGTCAGAAAAGTGTTGTGAAACTAAACTAATGCTGTGTAGGGTTTCAGAAATATGCCACTGTATCAGTAGCTACCTATAGCTACCATGTAGTGAAAAGCATAATGTGCACCCTATGCTAGTATGTGAGAAGTAATACATAAGGCATTACATTTTAGTGCCTTTCTGAGGCACAATGGCACAGTCAGAGTGACTTCAGCCATACAACTTGTGGTTAAATATGTTTTTTTACACACCATGGAGTGACATAATGAGGTAATACAATAATATAATGTTTTATATCCTTTCATAGTTTGGAAAACCATCTTCAAGAGCAGCTGACATGATCAGGACAACTGTAACCACACATAATATTTAACCACAACTCAGCTTGTGTTACACATTACTTCTGTATCTCACATCCCTGTTACTTATTGCTGAGTCCATTTGCATGAAAATGTGATCTTTGCTCCTAAAGAGTTTATCAATTCCTGTTGCTTTCTCCAGACATGATGGCATAGTGCTGTACTTATGACATCACAATTACTACCATGGCAACATACTCTGATCTCACAACACAGGACTATGACATGAAGTGTGGAGTAAACTAAAGAGGCAGATGAACTATAAGAAATATACAGACTGTTTCCATGCAAATTTCTCAGTTGTAAGTAATAGGAAGGACAACTCGATTCAACACATATGTAATGCAAGCTGAATTGTACATAAATATTATGTTTTTAAAAACTTTGTTTGAGACATCAGCATCTGTTCAAAGGGGAAGTAAACATTGCAGTGGTCTCTCAAATTGTGAAAGCCCATAAAAAGATATTTCAAATGAGGTATGGAAATTCCTTGTAGGCATCAAGAGTCCTGGGATATGAATATCTAAATACTCTGTAAATCAAAACAAGGCAGCAGCCATTTTATAGGCTCCTCAGACAGAAACTGATGTCACTGAGGGGCAAGCTGTAATTAACAACATAGAGCTGGCCCCTCAGTGACATCACTTCCTGTTTTAAGATTACATGAAATGGCTACTGCTTTGTTCTCATTTACAGATAATTTGATATTCAAATCTCAGGACTCCTGACTCCTACAACTAAGCCTGGTACCTCATTTGAATGGTCTTGTCTTATGCTTTCATAATTTGAGTGACCCCTGCAATGTTTACTTCCCCTTTAATATGTATAAACAGTAGATTTCTTACCACTGCAAGTAATGCCATAGATCATATAATTCTAGTACTGAATGATCAATTTGGTTTTGGTTTTGGCAGCCAGATTATAGCTATGGAATGATTATCCTTGAATGTTTCTCAGACATATTTTTCTCCTCATTATCGCAGGATATGCAGTGGATTTTATGAAACAGGTCTTGGAAATGACAAGTAACTCATCTGACCACTCCAATGTCATGAACTCTACTATGGATACCACTCCACAGTCTTTGTCAACTTCATTTCTCCATCCAGAGAAAAGTGAGGCAGTGGAACTACATGTGTCCAGATTCAAAAAATAATTTTTATAAAGTGTGTTCCAAGGCATGCCACATGTTCTGACATTGGTAACCTGAAGAATAACAATACATTGAACAGTATTGAAACACAGCACAGTATAGCTACATAGAAATAAGAAGTGAGACACTGATTAACTTTTGAAAGTTTTAATACACAGGCCACTGTGATTTATGTAATACAACTTTAAAAGGTGAATAATTGTTTGTTGCTGTTGTACTCAAGTTTTTCATGACAGGTCAGAAATGTAAACAGAATTTCAACCGTTCCATTACAGACAGCCCACATTATTTCTGTAGTTATGAGTTATGATGTGGCAATAATTTTTGGTATTATTCAACATTGCCATATTATGGAATGTTCACTGTGACGCTTAGTGGGTATAGCAAAACACCTTGATCTGATTGTAAGGTTATATGTTGGTTATGTTTACTCCAGTAACTCACAACCACACATGAATGTTGAAGATTACTTCTTATCATTTATTGCCTGTACATATAGTTATTTAATGCTAGGTGGATCGTTGATACTTTCAGAAGAAAGATTGCTTTAAATTCTTAATAGTATAAAGTCAAACTCATCAAACATTAACATCAATGAATGCTTAAAATATAATCCTGATATATTTTCAAGTACATTTGTCACTGTGGTGGTATCACCAAATTATAACAACTGTCATTGACATGGAACTCAATAAAATACTGTTTATTCACGCTCTGAGCATAACTGTGTGAAATGCAACTAACAAACAGTGAACAACTAACAATTCCCTGATGCATAGTGAAACAATATGTGACATGGTATAAGGTGGCTAAGCAAGTAGCATAGTCCAGACTTAAAATACATTTACAGTCACAGTTCTGGGTATTGGAATCCGGAGTACTGTTCTGAGGGAAATCTCTCTCTTGTCGCATTCACGGCACATGATAGGATAGTAACTCTGACGTGCCATCCACGATAGCCCCAGCACCATCTTACAAACTGCCTATATGCCACATATCTATATTTCCTGCATATAAAAACAGTGAGAACTATTTTAGTAGACAGTAGACAATGCCACGTAAATATGTCAACAGCAATACATCTGGCCTGTCTCCAACCACATCATTGTTTCTGAAATGCACAACAGAATGGCAGCACTAAAGCTGACTTGTAACAATCACATAGGCATGCAGTGTGCATATTTATGGAGTACATACAAAGAGAGATGAGAAAGGATTAAGTGCCTCAGATTGGACTTTAACACAGGCCGCCAGGAAAATCATTCTGATTTTGCTAACAAGCTGCGTCACTGATACAGTTTGAGTCATGCTCCTGTGTGATTTTTACAAGTCAATAGTTGTGTTGCCATTGGCTTGTACAATTAAAAAACAGTGACATTATTGGGGACAAAACAGGTTACAGATCACCCTCCCCAGCCGTGATCACCTATAATAATGTTAACAACATACAGTATATTCCTGGTACTCTACTGTTACCTCCTCCCTTCCTGGTAGTGTAGTGGACTCTACACCCTCACGATGCTCCAATCCAATCACCAAAACTTACAGAAACCTCCAGCCCTGGTAGTCTACTCATACACCCACCCCTCCTGATGCCCTGATTGCTGCACATTCATAGAATCCACAGCCCTGGTAGACTACTGGAACCCCTCCACCCTGCCTGTAACCCCTATATTTGTTACTGACTACTACAGTATGCACTGCAGGCCCATTGGTCCACAGCTGATACTTCAAGCTGTCATTCGGTGTGTAGCCTCGGCGGTATGCAGGCTATATTAGCAGCTACCCACCCATGAGGGGGTGGGAGCTTGGTGGGCAGTGGGTCCAAAGTGGGTATGTGGGGGGTTGGTGACACTTCACCACAAGGGATGTTTTGTCATATGGTTGACCAACGATCAGGCCACTGGGAGTGGTGGGGGTACCACTAGACTACCAGGACTGAAGCTTTCACTACTTTTCAGTGTTCACAGCTTTGGGGAAGGAGTGGGTGCCAGTAGACACCCTCTGGTACAACAACATGCTGTGCAGAGCACCATGCGCATTTTGCTGACCAAAGAAAATAAATTGATTGAGGCATTCAGGGCAGTAAGGGTGGACAGGTCACAAAGACCATTTGGCATCCATCATATGGTATTGAGTTAGGTTGCACAGATCATGACAGGGTAATTGGCACACCTATTTAATGCTGTGCTGGACTACTGATGCATTATTCATGTGTTGACAGCATTAGAATCTGTAACACATAAAGGATGACCAGTCAACCAACATGTGGAAAACAGCTGTGCAGGGATCACACGGAAGTTACTTTGTCAGTTAACATGATCACTGTAAATAGCCTAGAAATAGGAAGTGTCCAGAACAGCACAGTGGGTGACCACTGTCTGACTACCAATTGTGCAAACCCATAGTGGAGGTGGTGTTACCAGCAACTTAACAAATGATTAAGCAATAAGGCACTCCAGAGTGTGCATCGTCACTGCATAACATAACATAACACCTATGGTTGGTCAAAGCACGAGACCACCGGCAGAGTGCTTCTGATATCCTATGCATGATGTGATGCAGTGACGACACACACTTTGGAGTGCCATATTGCGATTATAACAGGACTATAAAAAGTACGACGACACTTTAATTATTAATCAGTAAAGCCTACTTGAAGGTTTTTATTGAGTAAAAGTGACAGCCACAGTTGTGATGGCAGTCATGAATTGCTGGTCCTATTGATTTTATTATAAAGAGGCTACTGGACCGTCTTTCACTGCTATGTCATGGGATATCAGCACTAGGTTCCAAGCTTCTCAGCCAATGAGTTTAGTGTTTTTTTATAGCCTTATAGAGGATAATGTATGGGCAAAAGTTAACAACCACACAGTGTAAGCTTCCAGAGGTTGCCATGACAACCTGATAGATCTTGAGAGCACAGCTCGAGAGGTCTGTGGTTGTCATGGCAACCTCAAGAAGCTCACAAAGCGAGGTTGATAACTATCGCCCATACATTATCCTGCATAGTGTATGGGTCCCGGTAAACATTGCTTTATCACTTTTTCCACTGTGTACATGAACTGAAAAAAACAAACAAACATGAATTTGCTAAAACATGTCTGTGGTAAGCTGTTGCTATGTCTGTTAGCAACATTCATTACACTACTGATATTGTCGGGATAGCAAACACTGGTCATTCGCTACCTCAAAGCTGGTGGGCAGTCTGCTACATGCCATCACCCCAGTACCACTGTAGCCATAAGAGGGCAGGGACAATGCTGGGCTTCCCATTGATGAAAACCTGTTAAAGAGCCCCGACTGACCTTCCCGCTGTCTCTGTGTATGCCCACCTGCTCGCTGGCTATGTGGACCACCATGTATGGTAACAGACTGGGCTGCAGCCATGCTATTTAAGAACAGAAGCTGCCAAGCCATGAGGAGAAGCAGTAGGACCTTTGGAGAGGCTGCATCACTATCCACTGGCTGCTCGGGTCAAGATAAAAAAAAAAAGGAACAGTCAGGGCAGCCTTTGCCCTGGTCAATTTTAAAGTGATATACATGAGAAGCTGTAACTGATTGCTCTTTTTTTAAACTGAATGGACCAAAAAAAAAAAAAGGAATGACTTGGTAGCTGTCATGGTTACATGACTGCGAGGGCATTCTATGTTGTTGTACCATTGATGTGACCTACTCAAGAAGGAACAATGGCATCCTGACGTCACATCCATGGCACAACAGCTGTGTATTTCAATACATTTTCATACCCAGTAGCCCTTACTTATGCACTATATTATAAGTACATGGACCTCATGAAATTACAGATATGTACAGCACTTGTTCTGATAAACTTACTCATGAAGTGGCGTGTCATGAATGCGACCATGGTAGTGACGAAACACGTAGTAAGCAGTCTGCAACACCCAGACATCAAGACATACTGTGGCAAAACCAGGGTCAGATGTGATGCAGTCATACTCTTGTGTCTTATCAACAACCTTGTCCTGCTCCCAGCAACAGATGCACTCAGGCACTGTGGGAATACTGCCGCATTTGGAAAACTGACACCTTTGAGAACAGTGGAACAGAGAAGAAGAACATTTTTACTTTACCAATTGATTGAACAGTATCGGGAGTAGTAAAGCAGTGACAACTACTAAACTATGGTTGAATGACCAAAACAACAGCCAGGCATCAAGAGAGGGAATTGGTTAGCAGTGCTACCAACACTTGTGGAGGAGGATGGGGTGCACTACCTCCAAGTGGTGGCAGCAAGGGGGAAGAGGATGGAAAGGCACAAGGGATAAGACTTGGTCGGAGGAGGGTGACAGGGATGAAGGGGAGAGAATCAGTGCTGCTAAAGAGGATGACAGAGACAGAGCGGGGAGCTGGTAATGGATGGGAAGGATGTGGAGGATAGGGAGGGAGCAGTGAAGGGGGAGGTACACTGGAGAGGGTAGTGCTGTGTGATACGTTGGTGCGAGGAGGAGAAACAAAGACAGAATTGTAAGGATTAAGAATGATGCGGGAATTGGTGAAGAATGGTGAGTACCCGACAAATGCAGTGCATGACTACTTTCGAGGACTGATACAGTACTACAAGGCCCTACTACCACACTTCCCCATTCCTCCTCCACACGGATGCACCTGATGTATGGTGATATAAGGCCATTCGCAAATGAACAGGGAGAGGGTGGAAGGAAATGCATATGATGAAGCAACTATGAATGGATCAGCTGTGAGGGGAGACAGTGGAGATAGTAGTGGGTATATCGGAGGAACTGTGGAAGCTGTGTGGGGATGTGTGGGAATCAGTGCCCTTCTCTGAGGTGATTCTGGCACCCTGTGCAAGTACTGCAAAAAAGGTAAGGATAGAATAGTTCAGCACCTGGTTGCAGGACAGTTGTCACATTAAGTGTTATGGGTTGATAAGGGGCTGCAGCACAACCTGGGACAATAACAACCTGTATGCAGGGGACAGACTGCTCTTCAGTGTGGAGGGTAATGGAGTATTGAAGCAGGGAGATGGAGGGATACATAGCAACAAGGGTAGCTTTAAACTGTGAAGAGGTGGAGACAAGTTAAAAGCTGGTAGGCAGGATTTCCTAAGAGAGGATCCAGATGAGTCCACCACCAAGTTGTAGGGGACAGCATCACAATAGGATCAACAAGGGGAAATAATGGGGGGGGGCATAGTGGTGGATAGTGTCAGTAAACATAAGGAGGCAGGGAAAGCTGTCAGCTGAACTGCATGCTGAAATGGCAGTGGAGCTGGTGGAAACTGCTGCCATAACAGAAGCTTGTATAACACAGTACCAGACATGGGATATGATGATGCCTGGATACAGGCTGTTCAGGAAGGAGAGTGGAAACAAAAAAGGGGGGGCAAACTATGTAACTGAGTGAATGAAGGGCATAATGGAAGATAGAGAGGAAGGCAGGACAGAGGACCTGTGTATACAATTTCAGGATCCATAGGGCAGGGTATTGATGATGGGGCTGTTGTATAGGGCACAGAGTCAGGTAGAGGGGCTGGACAGAGATTCGGCAAATGAAATTAGGAGGGTTTTCAGGAAGGGAAACACAGTGGTGGTGGCTGACCAAGGAGGTAGCACAGTGGGTGAGAGACAAGAAGAGAGCTTTACAAAGATTTAAGATATCAGGGAGGGTGAAGATGGGAAAGAGTATGCGATGACATCAAGGCAGATTCCAAAAATAGTCATAGCTGCCAAAACATACAGAGAGCTGAGGTGGGCACAGGGAATTAACAAAGGGAGAGAACCAATTCTTCACATGCATTGGAAAAGGAAGAAGGTCAGACAGTGAGAATTCAGAAGAATGGGGGGGGGTGAGTACAGAAGCTGGAGGAGCAGGCAGAGCTACTTAATGACTACTTCTGCTCAGTATCCACGGTGGAGGAGTGGACAGATATCTCATGGGACTGGTGGAGGGATCAGGGGAGGGAGTGACAGATGGAGCAATTACATACAGAGACTGGTAACTTTTCTGGAGGACAAGGGTATACAGGACAGTGTTTTACATGGGTTTCTCTGGGGCAGGTCCTGCCACACAAATCTGACTGAGCACCATGATTAGGTGACCATGAAACTTGTCAAGGGCAGTGCAGTGGATGTCCTGTACTTGGAATTCAGCAAGGCCTTCGACTCTGTGCAACATGTGATGATGGGGGGGGGGAGGAAAGATGGAGGGGGTGAGTACAAGGATGGTAAGACAGATCACAAACTGGCCTAAGAGAAGGCAACAAAGGGTGGTGGTGGAGGGAAAACTGTCATCTGTGAGAGCTGTAACAAGCAGGGCACCACAGGGATCAGTACTGTGAGCAGTGCTGTTTGGGATATTCATAGCAGATATCTCACCAGTTGCCAACCCGACAGTGACAGTTCGACAGCGAGGTCCACTACAGCAACTACAGTGACTACAGCACCATGCCACTGTAGGGATCCTGCTGGAACCTGGCACTGTCTGTCAGGGGTCCTGCCCCCCCACATCAGCTTGGAGTTGATAATCTCTAAGTGGGGAGGTGGGGGGTGCATTCTTCCATGTGAGGGATTCGAGGGCAAAGCCCCCCTGAAGAAAACACATCCAGCCACTGGAAACCAGCAGCCGACTGCAAAATGCGGTCAACCTGCCAGTTTCGCTGTCAGGGCATTCAACGAAAATTTTGTCGAACACCCATCATGGATCCATATCTCACACAGGACACAGAGTAACATCAGTCTGATCACAGATGATATGAAGATGAGAGCACTGGTAGATGACATTGAGGGGTTGAGAGGACTGCAGGTATACCTGACCAAAGTTCAGGAGTAGTCAGAAACATGGCAGTTGGAGTTAAATGCCTAGAACTGCAACGTATTGAACTTCGGACCTAAGAACCAGAGAAGGAGCTATCAGCTGGGCAAAGTACAGTTCAGTGGTACAGAAAAGGAAAAAGACATGGGGTGATAATAACAGGGGAATATGAACCACTCAGCTCACTGCAGGAAGGCAGCAGCAAAAGCCAACAGGATGCTGGGCTGTACAAGAAGTGGAACATCCTCTATACATAATGAGGTGATCCTTCCCTTATACAGGATAGTGGTCAGGCCACACCTGGAGTACTATGTGCAGTACTGGCACCCATTTATGAACAGAAACACCTTGCTATTGTAGGGAGTGCCACCAGAGCGACAAAAGATACCCAGGATATGGAAGGGAATTCATAAGAATAAAGGCTTAGCATGCTCAACATGTACTTACTGGAGGAGAGGCAGGCCAAGGGAAAACTGATTGATGCCTTTAAAGACAGAAATGGGATAAATAAGGTTAATACATGACAAATATTCCAGATCAGAAAAGGGATGGGACCTACAGGCCATCAAATTTGGTGGGGTGGGGACCAGGATTGAAATCAGGAGGCATTATTTCAATGATAGGGTTGTAGACAAATGGAACACTCTACCCGAGGAGGTGACTTCAAGTATGACTGTGGGCAGGTTCAAGAGGGGATGGGACACAGTGAGGGGAGGAAGGACAGTGTGAAGGGGAGGGAAGGGTGGAGCAGCTGCATGTCGAGTGGCTAGCTGCACAATCAAGCAGACTCAATAGACAATATGGCCAGCTTCTGCTGGCAATTTTGATTGTTCATAAGTTCATACATGTAAAACACAGAACAGTGAGCCAACACTGACTCATTGTACACGAGCCAACCATGGACATGAAAATACACTGCATGCCATACAGATCATCTTTTTATCCACCATTGCCTACCCAACACTCACCACTTTTTAGGTTGGACAACCCAGCAAAACAGTCAGTCATTGCTTTTCATATGCAAAGGGAGTCACAAACTGGAAGATTGAAGTGTACCAACTCAGACAGTGACTGGTGAGGAATTAATTCACTGCAAATGTTTACCATATTGTATTGCCTAAACGGTCCACATTATGCTGACGACCTCCAGGAATATCACCTTGTGACTCGCTCCCACCAGCAGTGGGATCATCAGGTGCATCATCGGGCAGGTAGGGCTTGTACATGTATGGCTGGACATCACAAAGATTAAATATAGGGGAATGGGTGGCAAAGTCCATATCATCCTCATGTTCTACATCAGACAAATCTGAATCAGCAACACTGACAGCCTCCATTCCAACTGACTCACTTTCAGAACCATACTGAACAGATTCAGTAGCAGAACTGTCAGATTGATCACACACCACACTCACATTAGGCAGTGCAGAAACAGAGGTATGACCCACCATCTGATCATCATCAGTGACGGTGTCCAACATCAAATTAGAACTGTCAGACCGCAAATCATTATGAGCCATACAGTATGCGGATGCATGAGAGAGATGGGACGCATCAGCAGTAACAGCTGGGCTATTGCATCGGTCACTATTAGCGAGCACATATTCAGAACATATACTAACACTCACATCCACATCCACAGTACTTGGCACATTACTGCATGTATGGCCATGTTTATCCACATACTGAGCACCTCCAGAAACAATACTTTCACTCCGTCCGTTTTCAGTGCTAGCATGTCCACCATTCACTCACATGTGCAAATGTGTGCCACTAACAATTGCATTAAGACTACTGACATGACCTGCACAAGTCTGTAAGTTAGGATCCATAGACATATTAACAGCTAGGATGACACACAACAGTTCACTCAAATTGGAATAATGATCTGAAATGTATAACACAGTAGAAGCTCTGATATGCAGCTATAAATGCACTGTTCTTGCCACAAACACTGACAACACAAGTGTGACAGATATAGAAATTGCCTAGAAGTGTCCAGATACAGTGTAATTTACTGTACTTATAAGCTGCACAGCACTAACGGACAATTGTGACACTGCAGTATTTCAGTGTCAGATACTGTAAAAAATGTGCTGTAGTAAACTGTAGAAGCACTTCAAACAATGTGTGCCCTAAAGATTTTTTAAATGCCACACACACAGAACTTCAAGCAAACTACACTACACACACAATCAGTGGACTGCCAAGTCATTGTGCTTGTCAGAAAATTAGACAGCTTGTACTCTGTTTTCAAAAACCACAAATCACAACAAAAGCACTCAGACACAGCAAAGTACAACTTCAGAATGAGAGACTTTATTCAGAAACACTTCAGTGACACACTAACACTGACACATGATCACTGCTCCTGTGAATCGCTAGCCGTTCCCATTCACATCAATGCAGTTGCACAGTTTAGTTGATTCCCAACCTAACATCACAATGAACAGCATGCAGTGCAGAGAACAAGCAGGGAAAGCTGGCAACACGCATTTACGAGTGCCACAATAAAAAGCAGATTACAAACAAATTATCACCTTTTGGAAAATGATTCTTCCATGATCCCACTAATGGGGAGGATTACTAATGACCACAGGATGCAAACCAGGTAAATTAGTTGGTGTCACTTGCTCTTTAACAAAGTCATTTGCCTCATTGGGAAACAACGTTTTTGTACCCAGTAACCCAATTTTCTTATTCTTTCTTTTCTTTCTAATTCAGTATGATAATCTGCAAATTTATTGTGAACAGTTTTAGTTTCACAGCCAAATCATTATTTCTACCATATTCTCACCAGCACATTTGTAAAAACATTATTTCTATACCTCATTTGTAGTTTTCATAATTCAAAATAATCCTCTAATGGTGCCGAGATGCCGCCACTCTGAGACAATGCCTATCCTCTTGAGCCCATTTGTATTGAATTGTCGTAGTTACATATCTCTACCTGCACTTCTCAAGATGCAAGAATGTTGCTAAGCAACAATGCACACTGTCAGAGCCTAGGCAGTTCTGCACAAATGGGCTCTAGTTCTGCTTGGGGCACAAGTCGTGTTGTAGAAAACTATTCAGTACAATCATTTCAAGCACCTCTTGTCATGATGAGTAAGAGTGAGACCATGCCACTCCAGTCTTGTGTTTTTAAATTTTAAATTATCAGGGACTGCATCAAAAAACATGTGAGGATAGATTAACATAGCTCAATATGTATTCCCTAGAGCAAAGGAGGGAGAGAGGTGATATGATCGAAACATTCAAACATCTGAAGGGCATTAACAAGGTGAAAGAGTCTAACATGCTTCAGTATAAGAAAAACAGCAGGACAAGAGAACACAGCATGAGATTAGAGGGAGGTCGATTAAGGGGTAATGTGAGGAAGTTCTTTTTCACAGAAAGGGTGGTGGATGCATGGAATGGCCTACCTCAGGAAGTGGTGGATATGAATACAGTGCAGGGCTTTAAACAGGCATGGGATAGGCATAAGGGAGCAATACAGATGAGTATGAATCAATCAATCAATCAATCAGTCTTTATTTATCCAAGCGGTCACTGTTGAGCAAAGCTCATTTGCAAGGTGGACCTGGTTAGAAGACGTATACATAGTTAAAAACATTCTACACAGTGGTAGTACATTTAAAATATGGGCAAGGCCCCGGGATAAAGTTACATATGGGTAAAAATACAGATAATACAAGTATAGGTAACACAATGCAAGGGTTCGTATGAAAGAGGAATAACATCAGCACAGCAAATACGAGGTACAGTACACATGTATGCATTGAGTGATGAGTATCACAGTGGGCCAGGTGAGGAGTATGATAACACAATGGGTAAGGGAGTGGAATTTAGGGGTGTAGGAAGGGTGTGTGTAATGCTGGCACAGTAGCTGGGTGTTACTGCTAGAGTCATAACATTAAGAAGGTATCTCTCACTATAATGTATGCGGAGCTCTAGCTAAAAAAGGAAGGCTGTGAGGGGGAGGAGGGTTTATACTGAATGTTAGAAACAGAGAAGATATTGCAGGAATGGGGAAGGCAAGACAATGGAGGCAGCTGCAATCAGGTTGTAAGCCGGGGGTGGCTAACCACGATGGGTTTGGGAGCTGGTGTAGGACAAGCAAAGCAGTTACAAACTTCAGTGATTGTGTGCCAGTATAACGTCTTGAAGATAGGTAGGGAGACAAGTGCGCTCAGTTTAATGGTTCTTTGTAGATTATTCCATAGGGTGGGTAGCGTAAAGCTAATTGCCGCTCTACCAAAACAAGAATTTACTCTGGGTATTATGAGGGAGATGTAGGAGTGGCTTCTAAGCACATATTTTCCTATTATGCTTAAAGGTAGGCAGCCGGAGATATAGGGGGGTAGTTTTTTTGTGAAAACACAGTAGGTCCAGAGAGCACATTTTTGTGGCGTCTGAGTTTACGGGAGGTCCACCCCACAGCAGCATACAGTGTGCCCTGGTGAGTAGTATTGGGAAGACCTGTGATGAACCTTAATGCACGGTGATACTGCATGTCCAGTTTTGCTATCTGAGAGCTGGGGCACTGGCTGTACAAGAAATCCACATAGTCAACCAGGGATAGGAAAGTGGATAGAATAGATAGGCCATTGACAGAGCAAAGGCTGATGGCACATTCATAAGATAGAAAAAGAAATGGGCAGACTGGATGGGCCTTTGCTCCACTTATGCTGAAGTTACTTTGGTGATTCTCCCATCTGTGCAGACATGTTCCTACTGCCACTCATTGCTTCAAATAGATGCTTCCTTTCATCTTCTGAAAATGTTGTGAAATGTAGTGTGTTTTGCACTCTATTTCCTATGTCTTGAAAAGCTGCCCTACTGGTAACCTGTGGATTAATTTTATCAGTGAATGGTAAGCTCTACAAACTTACAAACAAAAAATTTTTAACACAGTGTTTAAGGTACACTTTTACAATAAACATTTGTACATATATCATTAAACTATTTTACAGACCTACATCTGTAAGAACCATGCCTGCCCTCAGACACACATTCTAAATACAATCTGTAAGAAGCAAATGGGTAATGGTCCTAGTAGAGAGCTATAATCTCTCTTTCTTGTCTTCTGAGGGCCTGAATCCAGACTGAATACAGCCTGAATACATCTGTTAAAAAATAATAATATAATAGTTTATCTCTTTTTATGTATTTTTACAATGTGTCTCATATTAATTATTATTTCATTATGTAGAAGTTAATGAAGGTCACACAGCAGCTTTGCTGAGATTCTGGGGTTTAGAAGTGGTACAAGCCCCCCACAATGGGAGGGAATTTTAAACAAATGCTAGAGAGAGAACAACTAAGATGAAATGGATATTTAATTTAAAGACAATAAATCAGAGATAGGGATGAATTTAGACAGTAACTGGCAGGTTTGCACTTAAATGCAAGATATCATAGTATAAAGGGAGGTTCTAAAGAAATACATGCCTATACAAGCTTGGATAGGTTTTCTCTATATCTGAGTATAACAACTGCAGATGTTAAAATTAATTGTAACTTAGGAGTACTTCTTCTTTCATCCCCCACCCCTTCCCTTACTGACAGATTGTCTCTGTGTAATAATTTTTTTAAATAAAAGAATGTATTAATGTAACTGTACATATAGAGAGAAAATGTTAAAAAGGAGATGTGACATGGTACCCTGCTTGTGTCTTGACTGTGACAAGAGGTGCTTGAAATGATTGTACTGAATAGTTTTACACAACACAACTTGTGCTCCAAGCAGAACTAGAGCCCGTTTGTGCAGAACTGCCTCTGCTCTGGCAGTGTGCATCATTGCTTAGCAACATTCTCACATCGCGGGAAGTGTAGATAGAGATACGTAAACTACCGCAATCAATACAAATGGACTCGAGAGGATAGGCATTGTCTCAGAGTGGTGGCATCTCGGCGCCATTAAAAGATTATTTTGAATCATGAAAACTACAGCCGAGGTATGGAAATAATGTTTTTACAAATGAGCTGGTGAGAAAATGGTGAAAATAATGATTTGGCTGTGAAACTAAAACTGTTCACAATAAATTCACAGATTATCACGCTAAATTTGAAAGAAAAGAAAGAATAAGAAAATTGGGTTACTGGGTACGAAAACAGTACGTTTTCCAATGAGACAAATGCCTTTGTTAAGGGGAATTAGGTTTAACACCTAGGTGATAAGATCTTTGCTGTGGAGCTAAGGGTGTTGGTGAAGGGTAGAAGGCTAAAATACAAGCTGCTGAACAACCTAAAAATGTATGATGTTGTATGTTCACAGGCAGCTGTGATCTACATAAAGAAATGGTGTATCATATGTACAAGGATAAGATATAAAAGAGGTTTCAGTTGATATGGTAATGAACTTCTACATAATGAAATATAATTAATGAGACATTGCAAAAATATATAAAAAGAGATAAAATATGATATTATTATTTTTTAACAGATGTAATTCCATGCGAGCAAACTCTATTGGAGTGAAACGTAGGGGACAGAAAATAAACAAGCATCAAAACTGAACTATGTGTGTGGAACTGCATTTAATGCTTTTTTGAGTCTCCTACGTACACAGGTTTTTCTGGATTCAGGCCCTCAGGAGACAAGAAAGAGAGGTTGTAGCTCTCTACTAGGACCATTATCCATTTGTTTCTTACAGATTGCATAAAGAATGGGCCAAGCTAATCTGAGTATTACTCCTCTAGTCTAATACTTCATAAGACTCTTTTTTATTATTTATTTCTCTAAATGCAAGAATAATATTTATTTTATTAGGCCTGTTAAAAACAGAACTGTGTACAGACTTCCTTTTCTTCTACTACAAGATAAGGGAGTCCCACATTTCCAAGCATCCATGTCAGATTGCCAAATCAGTTAGAAATGTCCATGAGATGTATTGCTGTTATCATGTGCACGATACAATAATGGCTACATCATTTTATATGCTGCATTTTCATAGTTCTGGTTTAAATGTTGTGTGTTTAGCAGTTTTTGAGCTATAGTACACTATAGAAATATACAATACTATATATACAGTATATACAGTGCATCCCACCTAAATGCATACCTGATAAATGCATAGCCCACATAAATGCATAGAACTTCCAAGTCCTGATTTTTCCCTATACTTCCTACTGTATGCAAAATAGACCTGTTAAACACATGAAGGATCCCTTTTAAATGCAAGTTTTTTCCCTCAGTTTTGCTGTTCAGTTGTGGACTGACTGGCCTAATTTTACTGAAACTGCCTGTAGCTGCATTACTAATTACCAATTAATTATCTGTTAATGGGATGCTCTGTTTAAAATGAGGTGTTAATCACCTGCTTCAATCTTTTAACCATCAAACCCAAGTCACAGAAACATCCTCCCTCATACTGGAATCAAAGCAAAGAACCCAAAAGAATGTCACAGAAGCACATTATAAGAATCTCAGAATAACCTTCCCTCACACAGGAATCGAACCAAAGAATGCCAAAGCATGTCACAAATAATTTTATCCCAACCAAAGAAGCACTCAAGTGCTACTGTCACTTCTTTTCCCTACCAGCCCCCTGCCACATACTGCAAGTTAAGCTCATCATTAAAAGAACACAATATCTGATAAATGCATAGCCATCTTAAGCACGTGCTTTTTGCTGGTCCCAAGGATCTGCATTTAAGAGGGTTGCACTGTATATATATATATATATATATATATATATATATAGTTTTTATTTATTGAGAAAATTGGAATTACAATCCTTTGAGTCAGGGACTCATTTGCAAAGACTCCATCTCAACTGGTACATATATTAAGGCAAAACCTGGGTGCAACTAGGGTACAATAGGTGAGACAGCAAATGTTTACAAATAACATAATCAAATTGTTAACAACAGGTACTGTCCTCAAGGAGTAAGTATACAGAGACAACATAATAACACTAAACAGAAGGGGTTCAGGCATAGGGGAGGAAGTTATGGGATATGGGGGGGTAGTTGGGGTGGGGCAGAGTCAAACAGGAGGAGGAGGGGAAGGGAAGTAAGTGAGAAGAGGGAGCAAGAGTAGAAAAGGAGAAAGCAGCAGTCCATGAGGACATTGTCAAGTGCATGTGAACTACAGGGTTAGATATGTAACATAAGGAGATAAAGTCTTAGTGCTATAGGCAGTCACAGCTGCTGTTGGTCAGGAGATGCTGCCTGAGCAGTTTTTTGGAATGGGTCAAGTTTACAGACAGAGGAGATCTCTTGGTGCAACCCATTGAGTCATTGGGGAGCTCTGGACATAAAAGCCCTCTGCCCCTGGGAGGTCCTACAAAATGGTACTAAGAAAGTTGCTTTAGAGGAATTTCTGGAAGAGCGAGACGTAGGTGCCATGGTAAGGAGGTGCTGGTGGTAGATGGAAGGAGGCCAATGGACAGTTTCTTGTCTAGCAGACAGGTGTGGTAGGCAAGCCTTCCCTCAAAGTTCAACCAATCAGTTTGTTTATACAGCTCACAGGTGTGAGTGAGACGATTACAACCGGTGACCAGATGACAAGCTTTATTCAGGGGAGACTTTGATCCTTCTAAGAGAATAGTCAGCAGCAGAGCCATATATAACTATGCCATTGTCAATTATGGATTATACTGAGCTGGTAACAGCCAGACACAGGGCTTCAAAGGGCATGCAAGACCTATGCCAATAGAGAAGGCCATGTCTGGTATTTACCACCTTACATACTTGGTCGATATGCTCCTGAAATGAGAGTGTAGAGTCCAAAGTGATGCCTAGATATTTGAAGGGAGTCACCTGTTTCAGGGTTGCGAACTGGCAGTTGAGAATATTTAGGGGAGTGCCTTTGAATTTGTTATGTGGATTGGCAAATACCATGACTTTGGTTTTTTTGTAGTTTAAAATAAGTTTGTGGTGGGAGAACCATGATTCAGATTTAGAGAAGAACAGTTGCTGGTCTTTCTGTAACAGGCAGGGTTCAGGTGGCTACAGTAGGTAACTGCGTCATCGATGTAAAGTGACATCTTCACAGAACAGGCTTGGGGAGGGGTGTTGAGGAACAGGCTGAACAAGAGAGGACCAAGAATTGATCCTTAGAGGACTCCAGAGCAAAACAGTAAACAGGTGGAGAAGGTTTCATTGATTTTTATTCTCTGTGAGTGGCCACTCAGATAGTTGGCAAACAAAGAGAGGCATCCACAGAGATACCTAAAGATGAGTGAGAATGAAGAAGGAACAAGTGGTTGACCATATCAAAGGCCTTAGTTAGGTCTATGTAAACAGACCCAGCTAGGTGGCCATAGTCCAGGGATTTATGTACAAAGTCTATATACTCCAGAAGCACAGTGGTGGTGGTGCTGTGGCCATGCCTAAAGCCATGCTGCTAAGGGCATAGAAGGTTGTAGTTTTGGAGATATTTCATAAGTTGATCAGGTATAATCCTTTCAAGGGCTTTGGAAATGGGGGAAGAATGGAGATAGGGCGATAATTGTTATGGGAGGTTCTGTTACCACTTTTAAAGATAGGTGCAACAACAGCAGATTTCCATTGAGAAGGGAATTGTTCCAAGCAAAAGGAAAGATTAAGAATTTTGGTAAGAGGGAAAAGGACAACGTCCAGGGTCAGAGATAGGAGCTTCAGATCCAGTGAATCAGCACTAAATCTAGATTTACCTAGGATCTTAGTGAGGTAAGATTTAGCTTCATGGGGAGAAATGGCCCATAAGTGCAATGGAGGATACTTGGGGGGCAGAGGTGGAGAATTAAGAGGAGTGTTGAAAAAATTAGGGGGGGGCGAACTCCCCTTAGGTCACAGAAGGCAGTGTTAAAGGTATTAGCAAAATATTTGTGGGTCTTGGGAGGTAACACCATTTATGTTCTGGGGGGGGGAGTTAAGTTTGCTTGTTAGGTCCTTAATATTTTCCCAGAATCTCCTTCCTTCTCCCTAAGAGGAGGTAAGGTGAGCTTAGAAATAGGCTGCTTTAGCGCGACAAATTTCTCTGGTACAGACATTTCTCGCAGCCCTATAGCACTGCCTAGCAGGAGCGCAACCAGATGCAAGGGCTTTATACCAGAGATTGTCATGAAAACGCATAAGGTCAAGGAGTGCAGGAGTAAGTGAAGGGGTTCTAGGGCCTTTTAATAGATGTTTGGTATACGGGGTGAATATGTCGCAGGCTGATTTGAAAGTGCAAATGACGAAAGCTAAAGCACTATCAACACTAGTAGCAGTGTCAAGAGGGGACCAATTGGAGCATAGGAGGTGCTACTTGAGTTGTGTCAAGGAACAATTTTTGAGGAAGCGTAGATAGGAGAACTTTGGGGGGTTCGAGGAATGGTGCGACCAAGGGCAGAGGATGGGGGAGTGGTCGCTAATAGTATCGGGTAGTACAGAGACATTACAGAGTCTCTCAGGATGGTTCGTTAGAACAAGATCAATTGGGGTACTGGTCCCTTTTCTATAGATGATCCTCGTAGGCATTGACATGACCTGGGTAAGGTTAATGGCTGCCACAGCATCTCTGTACTGGCGACTAAGGGGGCTGACCAGTTGATATTAAAATCACCCAGAACCATGATCTCTGTCTTTGTGGGCAACCTGAAGACATAGTCAAGAATGGAGTCAAAGGCAGATTTAGGGCTGTGGGAGGACTGTAGATGGCCATGACTAAAAGTGACTTGCCCAAGTTACCAACAGTAATTTTGACAGCAAGGGCTTGGGCACCTTGACAGGATAAAGTGGTGTGTGGGACCTGACCTTGAAGAGAGTCACAGAGATAAATGGCACAACCTCAACCCATTTTCCCCTGCCTATCATCTCTGAAGAACATGTAGCCTGCCAAGGCAACAGCAGAGTCGAGGATTTTAGGAGAGAACCACATTTCTGCCACAGCCAGGAGCCATATATATATATATATATATAGATATATATATATATCTATATATATATATATATTTTTTTTTTTTAAAACTGATTAGTTACTGCAAGCACTGATAGAGAAGACTGCTTCAAAACATTGGCATCTGTCACAGTTTAAGACTACAGTTTCAGCCATAGACACATTCTGAAATTTCCAGATATTTCATGATATGAGAGATTCTCTCTGGTGGCCCACAGTAGTACTGCAGGCAAGGAATTTCAGTTCTAGAGACACCACAGAAATTCAAAGAAATATCTGGTCATGTTTTTGGCTGCAGTTGTGTGTATTTCATACAAAATCCTAGCTAAATCATTCTACCAAATAATACTGTGATGAGTGAGTCATTGTCTAGCAATCCTTTGGCCTGGTACATGGTTGCACTGCAACAATCTCCTCCCTACTGTTTTTTTCTTATTCAGGGTGGCCATAGTAGATTTGCCTCATTCATGTAAGTACTTCACACATCACCTAATCCACTTTTGTGGAAGGCTGGGACAACAGGTGTGCATGGTGGTGTTGGTGAGGAGAAGAATATAGCGACATGGGGCTAGATCTGTGGAAAAGCCTGCATGCTCATGAAATGCCCCTTGATCCATCATATTAGGGTATGCACTGTCACAAATTCTATAGCAGTGCCAGCTGTCTCTCACACACAGGATTCACAGAAAGTTGCTGCAAGTGATGAGCCCTTGCCTCCTCTGGTGCCTGGCGAGAGACCTGAGTCAAGGGTGCCCCAAATACACACCTGTACCCTCCTAACACTCTGCCATCTTGACAGATTTCATCCCATCACCCAACTGCCATTCTAAATCTCCAGCTATCAATATAATTCCCCCCTCCCAATTCAATGAAAACATGTTTATGTTGTTAATAAATCTTGTTAATTTATAAAAGGGGCATATTCTGAAGTTATAATAAATTCAGCTCCCAATAAACTTCCTTTACCATCATTATCCATCCTTCCGAATCCTTAAAGTGTTTGTGTATCTGTTAAAGTCTAGGGGCTGGATGTTTAAAGAGTGAAGCAGAGATTGCATCAAGCCCTGCGTCCAACTTGTTTTTTGGTGCAGCTGTACTAAACCCCCTTTGCTGCAATTGCACCTGATTTTAGTACATTGGGTGCAGTTACAACACTTTTCCCACTTTACAGCAGCTGGTGCCAGATATTTGGCACAAGCCCCATGAAAAGGGTACCCACCATTAACACAAGCTAGACCAGAAAAAAGGTGGTCTACCTTGTGGCAGTCTGTGCACGGGATAGAAACTCCAGATCACCAGTTGGGTGAATGCCGCAAGTTCTGTGAGCCATATGTTTGGCACACCAGGGGCTTGTTGCAGGTGCAAGCATTTGAAATTCCGGCCCTAGATTTTTCTCTAATGAGAACTGCAGTACCTCTATCCTGCTTGTCCCTTCTGACAAATTAAGCTGCATGACCCATTGTGTCTTAAACTCTTCTTTCTTTCTCTGTTAAATGTGTTTCTTGAATAGGTAAAATATCAATGTTATTTTTACACAAGTAAGTATTTCTTTTCTTTTAATAAGTGAATTTGAACCATTAATATTACAAGTTGCTATATTTAAATTTATATTCAAATTAGCCACATTAAAAAAAAAAGTTATGCCTATTATATAACTGTATCTTCCAGACTTCCGTTTTTTTAATTAAGCAATAAACCACGGCAGGGTGTGGGTTATGCTGTGATCTTATGAAATGTTACCTGTCTGCAGTTTTTGTTGTACTATCCTGGGTTGTGCCTAAAAATAGTACATTTCTGGCTAGTGCACTTACCCAGTAAACAAAAAATAAATAAATAAATGTACCCATCCCTGGTATGGTTTGGTCATGAGGCTGCAGGCCGGGTGACCAAATTCACACCAGAAGTGGGTAAAAATCCCAGCATAACCCACACCATGAAGTGGTTTATTATGATTATACAATGGCTTCATTTCTTCATAGCAGACAAAAATAAATACAACTGTTTTTCTTTGGCATTTTAATTTATTTTTATTGGATTTATTCCTGACCAAAAAAAAATTGTTCTGGTTTTCTAAGGCCGTTGCTAGGGCTGCATTATTGTTGCACATGCGCCGTAGTACTTTAAGCTTCACAGTCCAGATGTTTTCCTTGGGGCTGGCAAACCTTTATAACTGTGCCTCATGTTGCCAATTGACTGTGTACCAGTTTCATTTTTGTTCTAGGAGCCGGGACAGCCTTCTGTACTAGTTAGATGATCTGATTTCAACTACAGAGCACTGGCTCCATTTTTATTTTTTTTGTGCATTGTGCCTAGTGCTTCATAGCAGTCATTTCCGGAAAAGAAAGTAGCCAGTGTTTTTGTTTTCTTTGGCCTCTGCCTCAGTCCCCAGAACACTGGAGAGGGGCCAAGGTCAGAGGGTGCTGAGCAGCAAGGGCATCTGACTTTCACTGCGGCTCCTGCACAGCTTTGGCTGTTGTAATGGTCCCCGTCTTCGCCAGTGAAGATGAATCAGTTTAGGTAAGCCCTGAATTGGGGGAGGGGGGGCTTACACAAATTTAGACCTCTTGAGGTAGGTTACTTCTTTTGCCAGGGTTGTGTATACATTTTAGGACATTCCAGGGGTTGTGGTTGGATCAGGGTTTAACAGTGATTTAAAATGGTGGTTTTAATGTTTTGAACTTCATGGGGTCAAAGTGATTTCTTTGATGTCCCATTTCAGATGTGGCTGGCTGGCACTTTTTGCATGGGTTATTATTGGATTTACACATTGTCAAAAGTGCCAGTCAGGCAATCAAAGTCCTGGATTCTCAGACCCTATTGTATAATGAGAAATTCTGTATAACCTTCTATATTACCAATGTGCTCCCATTCATTATTTACTCCTTTATATAGTGCACTTTTTTGGGAGTAACGTTTAGTACTTGCATCCATCCTTCTTTGATGCTTACAGGAGGTAATACTCATGCTGTCTTGCAGCCTGTCTTCTCGGGTACCTCCCCCCCCATCTTCACGTCTACCAATATCCTCATTAAATTTATGTGATTCTCAAGGATCAAGAATCTCCCAAATTCTTATTTTATTTTGTTAATTAGAAAAACATCTTTGGGAGATGTATTTTCAATTCATGCATTGCAGCTGCTGGAGAGTCAAAGACCAGGGGCCCAATTCTCAAAGATTTCCAGACTGGCGCAAAGGGCTTGCACCACAAGGAATGGCGCAAGGTGCCACTTGTGCCAAAAGACACACTGGAAGTGATTCTCAAATGCAGCCTGTCTCAAACACAAGCCGCATGCACCAAAGGGAGCTTGCACTGTCCTTGTGGTACAAGATGGGCTGCAGCATGGTGCTAGGAAACTTGCAGCTGATGCAAACTGCCATATAACCTAATTCAAGATTCTCTAAACACTCCCAGAGGGAAAAATTCTAAGTACCATTAGACCAGCCAGTGTTGGTCTAATGGTACTGAGAAGTGTGTCCTTTGGGAGGATCAGAGCAGAAGCCCTCCCTGGGCAGGAGGAAACATGTGCCCCTGCCCCCCCAATCTCCTTATATTAAAAGTATTCACATCCTTGGTGGTCTAGCAGCCCTCATCCCTATCCTAGGTCTCCCCGTTTTATTAAAAGTATTCATGTCCCTGGTGGTCTAGAAGACCCACTCCCTATCCTCAACCTCCCCACTTTATTAAAAGTATTCACATCCCTTGTGGTCTAACAGAGCCCCCCGACCCTGATACCATTTGTATTAACATTAATCATATCCCTGGTGGTCTAGTGGATCCCCTCAGCACTGATCCCATTTATATTAATATTAGTCATGTCCCTGGTGGTCTAACGGACCACCCTCCCTATCCCTGATCTGCCCACATGATAAAATATATCTTTCCATGGTGGTCTAGTGGACACCCTATTTATCCCTGATATGCCCTTATAATATAAATATATCATTCCCTGGTGGTCTAGTGAACCCACCACCACCACCATGGCAGGCAGTGCCCCACCACCCCACTTCCCCATACCATCTCCAAGCCAGCGACCAGCACCTCTGCTCACCACCATGGCTGGATGCTGACTGAGCTGTCAATGAGTGTCCACTGGAAATGTACAGTAGTAACTCATTGACAGCTCAGTCAGTGGCCTGCCATGGTGGAGATTGGAGGGTTGTGCCAGTTGCAGGCTCAGGGATGGGACAGAGGGAGTGGAGTGGTGGGACACTGCTTACTGGGGTAAGGGATTGGTGGTCCACTAGACTACCAGGGAATGATATATTTATATTATGTGGGCAGATCTGGGATAGGGAGGGGGGTCCACTAGACCACCAGGGAAATATATATTTTATTTTATGGCAGAGTGTGGATAAGGGGGGGGGTCCGATACACCACCAGTGATATAATTTATTTTAATATGAAGGGGGATAGTGGCTGGGGGCCCTGCTAGACCACCAGGGACATGATTAATTTTAACACAAAGAGGATCAGGGCTGTGGGGTCTGCTAGATCATGAAGGACATTAATACTTTGAATACAAAAGGGGATTGGGGCTCAGGGGAACTGCTAGCCACCAGAGATATCCTAGAGTGGTACATGGCTGCCCGTAGCTTGCAGAAAACTATCCAGATGTGCTGTCTGTTTGGTGCATGGCCACAGCTGCCACAAGCTGTGGGTCTTTGCCACTGGGAACCTACCTGGTACAGAACTGGGTGCAGGGTCCCTGGCACACCAGCAATCAGTGCAAGCCACTGTTGGCATGGCTTCTGCTAAGTTTTGAGAATCAAGCCCCAGATGTTGTCCATTTAGAATCACTCTAAGCCTTGCAAGGTAAAGCACCTAGTTTTTAATTTTTGCTTTCCATAGAATTGATCTGATTTGCTGATTTTTCCCCCCTATGTTCCACAGCTTCTTGAGGCAAGTCCCATGGTACATAAATATTTGTTTGTCTTTGAACTGTATATTTTCTTTTTATACACTGCATTTATTATTGTGTTTTGATACTTTCATGTTAAAAATTTGGCAGTTACAGCTCTTGGTGGTTTCCCTTCCATCGGCTTGGTTCTCAAAGGTCGCTGGACTCTATCCAGTACAAATTACCCTGGTTGTAGTACTGTATGTAACCTAATAAAGCTGAAACAGTAGCTCTTAAAGTATCTTCCACTGTAGAGTCTGTATCAATTTTCTGAGAAACCCACCACTTTGATATTTTTCTGTCTGGCTCTTGCCTAAATGTCAATCAGTTTAATATGAATGTCTTCAGTCCTTTTTCCAGAGCACTGGTTGCTCTTTTTGCTATACTTACTGTAAGTCAACTTCTAGCGTTGAGACTTGATGCTCCAATTACTCTGTTTTTTTCTTTGTACGGTATCATTCACCGTTTTATGTATCTTCTGTTCTTCCTGCTGTAAATTTTCTATTTATCTTTCATTTCCTGAAACTTTGTAATGCCCAACTTAAGTTTCTGTAAATCTGCCATAATTAGTTTAACCCACTTTGGTGTGTGTTGTGAAGTTTCCTCATTATCTCCATTTTCCTCACAATCCTTGTGGTAGTCAGATTCATCTTCTGTTTCCTTTTTTTGTTGCCAGTTATTGTTCTTGCTCTGACCGTTTCTTCTTATGCAGGTTATTACTTCCTATTCCCATGGGCATTTCAATACCATTCATTCAATTATTATTATGATTATTATTATTATGAAGGTAGGGAAAATCAGCAGACTGGGTGGGCTAAGTAACCCTTATCTGCTGTCAGGTTCTATGTTTCTGTATTTAATTTGAAATTATTTTACTTACATTTTCCTATGTATGTTTGCCTTGTTGATTTGGTTTAGCCCCTTTAAGTAAGTATTCCTGTTGCACTAATTCACTTTCTTTATCGTTTTTTTTTGGATGCAATGTAAATAGTCTGATTTTCCCAAATCTAAATGCTGCATGATGATTTTCAAGTCTACATGATGTACTATATGATAGCTTTCACAAAATGTTCACACAAAAGTCAAGACAAGTAAAGTTACTCGAGTCACTTTTATTGAAAATGGATATAAAAAGCATCAGTCATGACATACAATACATTAGAAGTTAAAAAGTTAGAAGTTAAAAGTGCCCCTATAGTGCTAAAATCTGGATAATCTGGGGCTCGATTTTCAAAACTCAAACTATGATGCTAGGTGCCTGCACCAAACGGATATGATGTAAGTGGCACCTTGCAACTCAGTTTGTGAAACCATCCACTAAGGAGTGTGGCTCCCCTCCCAGATGGATGCAGGCCATTACCCCTGTGTAGGACTTTATCCTCCCAGATGGGTCCCCCATCCCCAACGTAGCCAAACCCTTCCTCTCTGCACCATTCATTTAGCCAAGAGTTGAAGCTCCTAATGAAGAGATCCCTCTGCTGTCCCCTGCCGAAGACTGGCAGCACCTCAGCTAAAGCCACTGAGTGAGCTACAGTTGTGAACAAGTGTTTAGCCTTAGTTGATTGGCAGTGTTCCCTACTTCTTCGCTTCCTTCTGCTGATGCTTGCCAATGCCTACAATACCAATCACCTTCTGTACTGCTTCACTGTTCCACTCTGTCTCCGGACACATATGTGTGTGGGACATATTGGCAGTGGTTGCTTTTATTGCAGAACCTGCTCCCTTCCTGGTTGCACAATATTGATGGTGGGAGGTCAATTATCAAGTAGCTGAGGCCCCAGGCCAGACAATTAGCACTCCTCTGCCAAATTACAGTGCTAGACACAATTATGAAGCCAGAAATGAATAGCTGTGTTACAAACATCTTAGACAGGTATCAATGTACTGCAGTGGAATGCACATATTTCAGATATATATTAATGCTACACAATTAAATGTACACATAGTGCAGCAAATGACAAATGGAGCTGCTTTAAGAAGGTGTGCCATGCTACTCACATGGAGACCATGTGCAAGGCCTCGGATGTAAACATTGCTTCACATGGTGCTGGCACTGTCTTGCATGGTGGTGCAATGAAGGGGGTTGAATTACACCAGTGTGCTTTCATGCACACCCTCTGGGCTACTGGGATGAGCATGCTATGCCATACACCCTAAAGTATGTGGGGCCTTGCCCTGATATACGTGGATGAGAAGGACTGTGTGTGGGCAGTCATGGATCCAACAAAGGTAGGTAGCACCCATCAATTGGCCCATGCACCATCATATATGTGTACCATGCACACACTATAGATGCATAACTGAGTCGTTGTCCATTTTCTCCCACAGCCATTCTATGGCCTTCCTGCATAGCTCACTTCACAGCTGATAGATGGACTAGGGGAGATGCCATCGATGGGGAAGATTTTAAGAACAGCACACGCCATGCATCTGCCAGAAGGGCTGTAGATTCTCATACAATGATGATGTTGATAGCCATGGTACCATCTGGTACATGAAGGAACCTGTACGGGTACATTTTTAACTGTTGGTAGCAGTGGCCAGATGCTGCATCACATGGAATTGTGGGGAATGTGCCATGTTGAGGTAGCTGGCACAGAAGACATGGAGGGACATCTGTGGTGTTCAATATGCACAAATACATGATATCCACTGCTACATGAGGGTGGTTCCAGCCTTCACATGTCCCCCGGCCAGGCAGCTATGACAGTGGTAATGCTGATCCAGCCATAATGGGTAGCCACTGCTGCCAGGCTATTGTACCAAACAACATGGCCCTCAACCAGCATTGCTGACAGCATACCTGGTGACAGGTGCATCACATCTGTCTGGATACTGGCACCCCTGGAACTGGCTGATGTACAGATCATATTAAATCTAAAGAATCAGCACTGACAAATGATCCAAGATCAAGACAAGATTTATTTCTTGTAATGAGTCCTAGTGAACACAAGTTCAGCACAAGATGCCAGTTACAACAGCAGTGAAGCCTACCTACTAATTGTCCTGAGCAGTTTGCCCTCATGAGTTTCCTCCCTGATGTACAGATTGGCCCATCTTGTCCAAAATTTTAGTTCAGGTCCTTGATAGTGGATGAAGTCTTGACGTATCTTTTAAAACTTGATCCTCAACCAGTGGTGGGAGTGGACAGTGTTGATTTTTGGCTCTTGAGGATCACCACTGACATCTTGGCCCAGATATTCAAACTGCGCCAGTCTGAGGTGCAAGCCCCTGCGCTGCTCAAAATAGTTGCGCAGGGGTATGGCCGGGGTGATATTCAAAGGAGTTGCGCTGTTGAGCAACTCCTTTGAATATCGCCCCCGAGACACAGCACTTGCGCATGGCGCAGTGGAACTTGCGCTACCGCAAGTTGCCAGAGTTGAGCATTCAACTTGCGGTGGCGCAAGTACCATTGCGCCATGCGCAAATTTCCGATATTCAAAAGGTGACATGCAAATGGGGCCATAATTTATGCAAGGCACAGGGGGGGCCATTTGCATCTCTTTATGGCCCCATTTGCATGCCATTTGCATGTAGGTGCGCCGATCCCCGAGGACTTGCTCCTGGCCACCCTGCCAGGCAACAGCCGTCGGGGACACGCCTGCACACTGTTGCCATCGCGGGCATCACAGTTCATGCCCCCACACCTCCCACAGCCGATCACGGGCAGAACCTGTATATAACCCCCAGTGCCCGATCGCGGGCAGAACCTATATAAACCCCCAGTGCCCGATGCGGGCAGAATGCCAACCCTCCCCCAACCCAAATAACTCCCTGGTGGTCCAGTGGACTGTAAAAGCCCGATTGCGGGCAAAATGTCACAACAGAACCCCCAAACATCTCCCTGGTGTCTAGTGTCCCCCCACCCACCCAGAAGCCCCTCCACCGCTCCCCCGCGGCCGGTGAGCGACAGCATCCACCCACCTGCCCCGCCACCGCCCGACTGACTGTCGGTAGGGCTGCCGCCCATTGGTGCGGAAACTGCAGCCAATGGGCATGCAGCCATACCACATGACAGTCCAGATTTGTGAATGATCATTCTAATCACGGACTATCATGTCTGATATGGACACGCCCGTAACTGGAACTCTCCTGTGGCTATCTAACTACGGCTGGAAGCGAAGCGCTGGCGAAAGCGGTGGACATACGCCCACCTGCGGGGAGGCGAAGGTGGAGAAACTTCGTGGGTGGTGAGACACTAGACACCAGGGAGATGTTGAAGGGTTGTGCTGTGACATTCTGCCCGCGATAAGAGCTTCTGATCACTGGACCACCGAGGAGTTATTTGGGTTGGGGGGTTACATCTGCCTTGATCGGGCACTGGAGGATTTTATACAGGTTCTGCCTGCGATCGGGCACTGGGGGAGTTTATACAGGTTCTGCCCTTGATCGGGCACTGGGGAGGTTATACAGGTTCTGCCATGATCGGGCTGTGGGATGTGGGGGGACATGTGACGTACTGCCCGCGATCGGGCTGGTGGGGGCACAGGAGTGCAGTTGGGGGCCAGCCAGGGGTGGCAGCTGCTGTGTTGCGCCCTGCAATGCAGCAGCTCACCTGTGGGTGGCCCTCGACTTAAGCCTTTTTTTGGCTCAAGCTTGTGCGGGCGCGGCTTGGGGTTGCGCATGCACAACTCTGCGCAACCCGACTGAATATCGGGTTGCGCAGGTTATGCATGGATCCTCCCCCTCCTGTTGAGCATGCATTCATTTGCATTGCTCTCTTGCGCAACCTGGTGCCAGTGGCGTAACTGCCTCCTGCTGAATATTGCAGAATGGGCGCATTTTGGACTTATGCGCGCTTAGGCGCCCAACCCTGTTGCGCATGGCGCAACCCTTTTGAATATCTGGGCCCTTGTGTTTTCCTTTAACTGATGTTTTTAATTGATCACTTTGTTCTTCTTCTTTTCCAGACATATGGAAGGGTGTTACTGTTGTCTCAGTTTTTAAAATGGGCAACCCAGCAAATGTGAAAATCTATTGCCCCATTTCTTTATTGGCTCCTTTGTCAAAGATCTTGTAACATATAGACTTCGACCAAATTATTGACTGTTTACTAAAGTATGACGTTCTGACACCTGCGCAATATTGATTTAGACCAGGACACAGCACATCAACTGTCTTGGTGGGGTTCACGAACATGTTTCATGAGGCCCTAGATAAGGACCTCTTTATGGCTGTGGTGTTCATGGACCTCACCAAGACCTTCAATTTAGTTAATTATAAATTGCTTTTGTTATCCGTCTTAAAACTAGGCATGTCGAGAGAGGTATTTGGCTGGTATCAGAATTATCTTTGTCATTGAACACAGGCCACAAAGATTAATGGAATTTGTTCCCCCCATATGTTATAACACAGGGTGTTCCTCAGGGTTCGATTGTGAGTCCTTTATTATTTATTATTTTTTTATACTTTACCTTCTGCCTGTTCTGCGTCACATGTTTCTTTATGCAGATGACGCAGTGGTCCTTACAAGCCGAGTTTGTCTTAACACTGTCCAAAACAACTTAGCTGCTGACTTTGTAGCTATTCAAAACCTGTTTATTATAAATAAACTAGTCTTGAATGAAAAAATACCAAATCAATATTCTTCTGTAGTCATTATTCTGGGTCCTTTATTATTTAGTCTTTTTTTGAATACTTGTCCTTCTGGCTCTTCTGCTTCACATATCTTTCTTTATGCAGATGATGGGGTGGTCATCATGAGTGTGGCTTGTTTTAACACTGTCCAAAACAACTTAGTTGCTGGCTTCATAGCTATTCAAAACTGGTTTATTACAAATAAACTGGTCTTGAATGAAAAAAAAAAGACCAAATCAATGGTCTTCTGTAGCCGTAAGAAGATCACTGGAGTGGATCCTGTTCTGTTGCTCCACACTATTAATGGTGGGGTGGTTGAGCAGGTCAATACCTTCAAATACCTCAGTTTAGTGGTAGATGCCAGTATGACCTCTCAATACCATATAGTCGAATTGACCAGAATAACACGTCAAAGGTTAGGGACCCTTTATAGGCTAAATTCTCTGTTGTTGCCTTCAACTAGATTGCTTCTCTCACAGAGTTTCTTACTTCCGGTGATAGATTATGGAATTGTATTCTATCATACTACAAGAGAGGGCCTACTGAGTAGGGTAAGAACACCATTGAATCAAATTGCACGTTTTACAACACAAATGTCTTTTAAGACACACCATGGTCTCTTAAAAGACATTTGTGTTGTAATTAAACCAAGTAGGTTGGCTTTTCCTGGATTTAAGATATAATTTCCAACTGGGGATATTAGCAAAAAAGTTGATCACAAAAAGGCTCCTAATTCTTTTTATAGTATTTTTAAAACACACATCAGTACAGTAGAAACATGCCTATCTGTTTATCAGTATTTCAGTGTTCCTAAAATGAAAACATCTTTGGGGCAGAGAACAATGTTTTATAATCTACCAGCTATTTTTCAATACCATCTCAGTGGCTATCGATTGTTTCAGTACTTCAATTTATAGCTTTAGAAGCACTTTAAAAAAGTTTCTTGGGGGTGCTAGAGAGCAGAGCCTGAGACAGGACATGCTTTTACACAGCTCCTACATGGCTCAAGTTAAAGATTTATTTTACAATGATTTAGACTAAAAAGTTTGTAGCTACGTTGGTATCACTGGGAAGATTGTGCTCTTCTGATCATAGTAACACCAGACTGGACAATGGGATGACCTAAGGGAACGACGGGCGGCCAGGGGCAAAAAACAGGTGATGCCCATATATCAGGTCCCAAAGTCTATGCTGGCTCGCTCCACCAGTACAGATGAGAGGCCCCACCTTGGGAATCTATGCTACAAGTGGTCAGTTCCATGGACCAGAGGATCGAGAAAATACTGGACCACATGGGTGCTCAGAATGTAAGAATTGGGAAAGCGGTAACAACAGCAAAGGAGGCGGAGGACCGTTCATTGTGAACCCAAGTGGCTTTTAGCAAAATGACTGAAGAGTCAACCCACCCAAAGGACCATCTAGAAAATCTGGAGAGTACTCAATGCGCGATGAACATTCAAATGGTTGGATTACCTGAGGGTTCAGAAGGAAACAATGCTCTGTTTTTTGTTTGGTCCTGGCTGTCCACTGCATTATTGAAGATGTGTTCCTTTCACCCTTTCACCCCCTCTCTACCCAGAAGGTCTACAGGGTTAATTCATCAGGCCCAGGGCTCTAGAGACAATCCACACACACTGATGTTTGTTACTGCAGGCATGGCAGTGCAAGACACACTCATGACTTGGGCCAGGGTGCACTTTCCTATACAGCTGGATGGGACAGCTGTTAAATTGTTTCCTGATTGGTTGCATGCTACAAGAACCTGATGCAAACTTTTTGATCCACTTTGACAGCAGTTGAGGGGGCTGGGAATGATGCATACCTTCCTCCTGCCAGCAAGACTTCACATCAGGTATGGAAATAACATTTTCCAGTTCAATGATCCAGTGGAGGCTAAAAAATGTGTGGAACATATTGTGCAGGAGTTACAGAGTGGAGCAGTGGTAGAGGCAATGTAGCAGGAGGAATCAGAGGAAGCGGTTTGAAGGGCTTCAAATCTGCCCCAACTTGATTGGCATTAGAGCCTGATTTTTGCTTCCAATAACTTTTGCATAAATAACTTTTTTCACACATAACAGCCTGGTAGATTCAAGATGATCCAACTGCATGGTGCTAAACCATGAGACAGCTCTGGCTATATACCTTACCAGATGTTTAATAGTTGAAACAAAGCAAAAATAACACTATGTTGTTGTGCCTTCTGGTTAGGGGAGTCCTAGAGGGAAAATAAATATCAGGGATACATTTACATGCAATTTTAGTCTGGATCATATGTAATCTAAGCGTGTTATAGTTATAAGGAAGGGTGGCTCCCTAGTGGATGTTACCGCCACTGTTACTTTTTACAGTTTAGTCCCATTGTTTGGGTAAGTAACTGAGTTATGTAGAGGGAGTGTTTTGCAGCACTTGTTTTCTCCCTAGTTAAAATAAGGTAAATGTGGAAATAATGACTAGTGTAAAGTCATGCTTGTACTTGTTATCTCTTTTTTTCCTCAGGTATTCCACAGTCATGGCATGGCTGTTCTCCTATGCAAATATGGGTAGCTTCTACTTGAGACATAGAATCTTTGTAGGTGGTACCCCATGTGATGTATCACTGTATAATGTCTTATGATACCCTGATGCTAATATGTTTTGGGTCACTATTATTGTAATGGTGCCAATATTCCTCATGTCATTAATTGTCTGACATACTGGCCTGTTCAGTGTATAAATTAAAAAAAATAAAGTGTAAAAAACAAAGTTTATTTTTTCCAGGAGTCATTGTAAATGTTTTAATTAGTTTATGTGACTGTGATTAATATGCTTTATATTCCTTGAATGTTTGTTGTGTCTATTTATGAATAAATGAATGGGATTCTGGTTGCCCATGAAAATGGGTCTTTGGCCCATGGATTTACCAGATTTTAAATAAACAAAACAAAACATCCATCTGTAGTTTCAGGGTGCTGCCGTGCCATGTCGTTCATAGATGTCTACACCCCTAGTAGAGGAACAGCAAGGGGCAGGGGTGTACTGCAGACAGCAGAGGCTCAGGGTTGGGGGGTGTGCTCTGGAACCTGTCCCATCTTGTTTCCAGTCATATGCTATAGCACAGTGTATGTGCACAGGGTGTGGGCGAAGGGATTCTTGTGGTGGACACCCCCAGGTCTTCTGTCCTGGCTATGCCACTGGACAAGTATGGACAGTCCACTACTAATTCAGACTAGAGATGGGCTAAGTGGCCCCAATTCACTCCATGAAGTGAACCGTGAAGTGAAAGTGGATTTGTGGAGTGCTCTGCAATGCAAAGCAGAGTTTTTTGTGTTTTAATGGGTAACGCAAAGTCCATTGAAAACAATGACTTCACATTACTCAGCCTTCCCAAACCACTACTCCACCAACTCTTAAGGTGAAGTACATTGAAAACAATGTACTTCGCCTCACTTCAGCTTGTTTTTAAGCTCCAAAGGCGAATTTTGCAGTGATTCATGGGATTTCAGGTCACATGGGCGCTATATTGTTCTGCACAGCCTCAGTTCAGGGTAGTGTGTGTAGGAAGCTGTAGGAGACAGTCTGCTCTGAGAGCTCTCTGTGATTCAGACCTTCTAAAAGCTGTTATAAAAGCCTTTTTGAGTATTTTTTTTGCTCAAACTTTAGTTCATTAATTTGTAGGAAACCCTCCTGTGCTCATGTCATTGAGCGTTTATTGTTTGTGTGTGGATTTTGAATGTTAATGTACAACATCGAGCCTGTGTAGTAAGAGACAGTGAAAGTGTGCTTTGGGGGAGGGGTGTATCTGTGGTGTAGGTAGAGTAACATCAAATCAGACACCTTTTATTGTGCCACATAATAATTTCAGCAATATGAACCTGCTATCTACTGCAGCTGTATGATTTATTTGCTGATTGTTGTGGTGCAGCAGTGCATAATTTTGGTTGTTTAAAGTACTTGGTTATATTATTGAAGTTTCCAATTTGCTATGCATTACTTAGTGTGTGTGTGTGTGTTTGTGACTATGTGTGTGACACGTGTCATCAAATCAGATACCTTGTATTGTGCCACATAATAATTTCAGCAATGTGAACCTGCTATCTACTGCAGCTGTGTGATTTTTGTACTTCTTTGTGGTAGCTTTACTGGTACTAGTACTAGTGACTGTTACTGCAGCAGTGCAGATACACTGCCCCCATGGCCCACCCCAACCGGCAAAGGTATTTCTTTTCCAGATTTGAATTTCTGATGATGAGCACTGGTTAGATGTTGTGCCTTTGTGTCTGCATCTCTTCAGTGCGCAGCGCAATCTTAATCTGTCTGTGCATTTGCATCTCTTTAACTTAAGTCACAGTTGTTTCTCCAGGCTACAAATGAAATTCTGCATTGATTCATGGGATTGCAGGACAAATGGGCTCTAGATTGTTCTGCACAGCCTCAGTTCTGTTCTGGGTAGTGTGTGTGTGTAGTGGTAGCTGGAGACAGTTTGCTCTCAGAGCTCTGCGATTCAAAATCTCTAAAAGCTGTTTACAATGCCTTTTTGAGTCATTTTTTTTGCTCAAAATTTAGTACAGTGATTGTAGGAAACCCTTCTGTGCTCATATCGAGTGTTTATTGTTTTGTGTGGATTTTGAATGTCAATTTAGAACAGTCAGTCTGTGTACTGTAAAGTGTGCTTTGAGGGAGGGGCGTAGTTGTGGTGTAGGTACATTAACTGGGAGAAAAAGGCATTCTTTCTGTTTTGGTTATATTTTTCTTGTACAACTGTGTTAATGTACACACAGTAATATTTTCAGTAATTCCTGACATTTTCTTGTTGATTGTTGTGGTGAAGTAGTGTATAATTTGTCTGTTTAAAACATTTGGTTACATCACTAAAGGTTTTCAATTTGCTACGCATTACTTGTAGTGTGTGTGCGACTATGTGTGTGACACGTGTCATCAAATCAGACACCTTTTATTTTGCCACATAATAATTTCAGCAATATGAACCTGCTATCCACTGCAGCTGTGTGATTTTTTTGCTGATTGTTGTGGTGCAGCAGTGCATAATTTTGGTTGTTTAAAATACTTGGTTATATTAAAGTTTTCAATTTGCTATGCATTACTTTGCGTGTGTGTGTGTGTTTGTGACTATGTGTGTGACACGTGTCATCAAATCAGATACCTTGTATTGTGCCACATAATAATTTCAGCAATGTGAACCTGCTATCCACTGCAGCTGTGTGATTTTTGTACTTCTTCGTGGTATCTTTACTGGTACTAGTACTAGTGACTGTTACTGCAGCAGTGCAGTACACCCCCCCGTGGCCCACCCAACTGGCAAGGTATTCTTTTCAGATTTGAATTTCTGATGATGAGCACTGGTTAGATGTTGTGCCTTTGTGTCTGCATCTCTTCAGTGCGTAGCGCAATCTTAATCTATCTGTGCATTTGCATCTCTTTAGGGCCCAATCTCCATCTGTAACTTTAGTCACAGTTATTTCTTTGGCTTTCTTTCAGAGTACTGGACTGCTGTGGTGCATAATTCTGCATGAACTTTGTATTCATTAATATGTGTTTTTAAGTCAGGACCATCATCACGTTCACGAGTCACTCGTGATACAAATCACATTCTTCATCATCACGGTCACAAATGCAGTCACAAATCATGATTCACGTTCACGTCACGAATCACAACATTAATATTTTTACTAGTTACTTGGATGTATTGTAAGCCTGTTTTGTAGTATCTCTCCAGGCTTCACCACCCCACCATTGTACTCATTAATAAGTGTTTTTAAGATGAGGAGTTTTGTGCTACTGCTGATCGGTGAAGTACAGCCATAGGCATTTGCATTCCCTCCTGCACAGCATGTGAGTTATAGTACTATAAGTAATGGTGGGCGAAGTGGCCCCAATTCGCTCCGTGAAGTGATTCACAGAGTAAAGCGGAATCCATGGAGTACTACATGATGTGAAGCGGAGTACTTCGCTTCATAATGAGGAATGCAAAGTCCATTGAAACCAATGAATTTGCATTATTCCGCCTTCCCCAAACCAGTTCTCCTCCAATTTTAAGGCGAAGGACATTGAAATCAATGTAGTTCTCCTCACTTCACCTTGAAATTGAGCTCCCAATGAAATTCTGCAGTGATTCATGGGATTGCAGGACAAATGGGCTCTAGATTGTTCTGCACAGCCTCAGTTCTGTTCTGGGTAGTGTGTGTGTAGTGGTAGCTGGAGGCAGTTTGCTCTCAGAGCTCTGCGATTCAAAATCTCTAAAAGCTGTTTAAAATGCCTTTTTGAA
This sequence comes from Neoceratodus forsteri, assembly GCA_016271365.2. NCBI lineage: Eukaryota > Metazoa > Chordata > Ceratodontiformes > Ceratodontidae > Neoceratodus > Neoceratodus forsteri. Next base: position 161,192,208 of record CM057453.1, read on the forward strand.
TCATTTTTTTTTGCTCAAAATTTAGTACATCGATTGTAGGAAACCCTTCTGCGCTCATATCATTGAGTGTTTATTGTTGTGTGTGGATTTTGAATGTCAATTTAGAACAGTCAGTCTGTGTACTGTAAAGTGTGCTTTGGGGAGGGACGTATTGGTGGTGTAGGTACATTAACTGGGAGAAAAAGGCAGTCTTTCTGTTTCGGTTATATTTTTCTTGTATAACTGTGTTAATGTTCACACTAATATTTTCAGTAATTCCTGACATTTTCTTGTTGATTGTTGTGGTGAAGTAGTGTATAATTTGTCTGTTTAAAACATTTGGTTATATCACTACAGGTTTTCAATTTGCTACGCATTACTTGTAGTGTGTGTGTGTGTGTGTGTGTGTGTGTGCGATGCATGCCATTAAATCAGACACCTTTTATTGTGCCACAGAGTAATTGCAGCAGTGTGAACCTGCTTTGCACCACACCTGCATGAATATTTTATACTGCTTTGTGGTATCTTTACTGGTAGTGGATTGTTATTGCCGTGCACTAATCCCCCAACTGGCAAAATATATTCCTTTCCAGATTTGGATTTGTGACATGTGAGCACTGATTAGGTATTGTTGTGCCTTTTCATATGCATCCCTTGGTTGCGCAGCGCAATCTTAATCTGTCTGTGCATTTGCAGTGCACCATTAATTCTGGGAGACTGCATTTCTTATTATACTCTCATTTCACTTTGTCAGCACTGGGGAATTTTCTGGACACAAGACAGCAGTATTTTGGGGGTGCACATTAATTCTGGTGACTGTGTGTGACCACTGTATGCATGACTGAGTGCGCCATTAATTCTGGGACACTTTGCATTTCATGTTATGCTCTCATTTCACTTTGTCAGCACGTGTGATATTTCTGGACACAAGACAGTTGCATTGTGGGGATGCATAATCATTCTGGGGACTGTGTGTGAGTACTGCGTGCATGACTGAGTGCGTCATTAATTCTGGGGGACTTTGCATTTCATGTTATGCTCTCATTTCCCTTCATTACCACTTGTCAATTTTCTGGACACAAGACAGATGCATTTTGGGGATGCAGGAAAAAAACTTGGGACTCTGTTTGACCACTGCGTGCATGACTGAGTGCACCATTAATTCTGGGACACTTCGCATTTTATGTTACGCTCTCATTTCACTTTGTCAGCATGTGTGAATTTTCTGGACACAAGACAGTTGCATTTTGGTGATGCACAATAAATCTGCGGACTGTGTGTGAGTACTGCGTGCATGACTGAGTTCGCCATTAATGCATTTCATATGACAGTCTTATTTCACTTCATCAGCACTGGGGAATTTTTTGGACACAAGACAGTTGTATTTTGGGACTGGGAATTCTGGTGAGTCTGGTAAATATTTTTGGAGCTTCAGTAGTGTTTATTTTTTGTAATGCTGTCGCAAAGTATTTGTCAAAAAGCAGGACTGAGCACTGGAATTATACTGTGCTAAACTACATGTGTGCAGTCCACCTTCTTTCCTGTGTGTGTGCAGACACTGTCTAGCATGAAGTTGCAAACATATATATATATGCTGATGCTGACCTGTTGCACTGTTCATGGTGATGTTATAAATAATAAAGGTAGGAATATATATTGTATATTTTATTTGTACCATTAACGGCAACAGACAAAGTCATATGATATGTTTTCAGAGGTCTTGGGCCAGTGTGCACCTCAATCACTTGTCACACAGACACAGTGCACACATGACTTTGTGGAGATAATAGCACAAAAAGTCATGCTTTTAAACAAACCATACCCAAGAGACATAAAATATTGCTGAGGCACCCAAAATATTTTATGGTATACAGAAATGTTCAAGTTAGAATATATAACAGGTCCTGCAGTCCACTGCCACCACACTGTGCTACCACTGGCACCCTGTTGTGTTATGGTGTACATCAACTTGCTGAAAAACTGACACTGCCAGTGTAAACTAGAAAGACATATTCCAGAACACATAATGAAAAGAAGAAATGTGGTAGTACAGTATGGTGGCAGTGAACTGGACCTTATATATTTTCTGACTTTATATTGTCTGTACACCATGAAATATTTTGGGTGCATCAGCAATACTTCATGTCTGTTAGATACGGTTTGTTGAAAAGCAGGATTTTTGGTTGCTATGATCGCCTAACAAAATATAGGTTACATATTCTTATCTTTATTCTTTACACCATAAACACAGCAACAAGTCAGACAGCAATCAGCATATATATGTTTGCAAGAAACTGGACCATGGCTGCAGTTCATACATAGACAGGAAAGAAGACTGACTGCACACATGCAGTTTAACACAGTATACTTGCACTGCTCAGTCTGCTTTTCAACAAACACTCCGCCACAGAAAGTAAACATTAATTAGGCACCAAAACAGCATGCACACACATACACACACACACACACACACACACAAACACACACTTAACAGAAGGCAGGGGGGCCAGAATACAAAGTGTCACACGTACGGAAGACAACAAACAAAGGGCATAATTACATACAAGGGTCGGGGATGGTGGAGGAATACATTTTATAACACAACAAGGAAGGTGTGGGGGGGCACATGGTGTGAAAAAAAAAAACTAATGTGGGATCCTATGATGATCTAGCAGCAGTTCCAGCATGGACATAATTTGCAACTGATGTCCCTGTATATGATCCAACTGCTGCTCAACAGCACTCACCCTCTCATTGTTCTCCTCAACAGCACTCCAGAGAACTGCCAAGTCACCCTGAATTACATGCAGTTCTCTGGGGTCTAGACGTTCTACAGGCTGACCTGCTGCTGGTGGTGGTGGTGGGGGTGCTGGTGGAACAGCAGATGCCACTCCAACTGGTGGTGATTAAGCATATGGGTGCATTGTTCTCCAGTCCCCAGGTGAGCCCCCCGGGGGCCATGGTGCACCTCCACCTTACATAGGCAGCACCTGACCATGCTGCTGTCCCCCCTGACACCGTCAAAAAACTGCCAAACAATGGAGGTGTGGGGAGGACCAGACACAGGCAGGGGAGGGCCAGATGAACTGGCAGCCAGCTGGTCATGGTGCTCAGCAGGAATGGGATCCGCACCTGGGCCCAGGGGCACAGGCACATCCTGCTTCAGAGGACCTGGTGCTGGAGCTGGTGCTGAACGTGGTGGTGGTGGTGGCTGTACTGCCTCAGAGTCAGGAAGTGGTGCTGGTCCTGCTTCTGGGGGTGGGGAGACTCAGAATTTTCAATTGTTCCAACAGGAACCGGTGGCCATGTCCCCCATGCATGTGCACGATATGATGCCTACCAGTACTATGCTGTCCCAGAGCTGCCCCCATCCCAGACATTCCCTCACTCTGGTCCATCTCTCCTACTGCACTCCCTAAGTCTGAGCAATGGCTACTCACACTGTCACACAACACACACACAGTCACACAGACAAACAACTAACTACTTATAAAGGTAAGAAAAATAAATTTACAGAAAGAGCAAATTAAGTAAAAAAGAGTACAGAAAAGACAAAAAATGTAGCTTTTAAACAAGCCGTTGGGTCTAAATTAAAGTTTAAATCTCCTCCTCACTCTGATCTCCAAGCCTCAGCAGTGACAAAACAACACACTCCTCTCTCTCCGTCTCCGTCTGCACAGGAGAAAATGAAAGTGTCTGCTTGTAAGACTCACTTCCTTCCTTTTACTGCCTGGCTATGGCTAAAGAGCATGGGGAAGTCCATTGAAAACAATGACTTCATCTTACTTCATGTTGTCATTCTGCCTTAACATGAAGTGGTAATAACAAAGGTGGAGTGAGCACTTTGCATTGCCCACTCCACGTAGTGGAGTGGCAACATGAAGTGCCAACTTTGCGGTCACTTCACCAGTGGAATTTAAATTTGCTGCATCTCTAATTCAGACACATCAGGCCTGTGGGCCTGCTTTGACATAGTCATGGTGTTGGAAGTGTGGGGGGAAGGGTATTGCAGACCCCACAGTAGCTGGTGGTACAGTATGCACCACACACACCCATGGGTTGCCTGCAGGCTTTGTCAGATGTTAATGTGTCCCTTGCCTGCATTGCAGTGCTGGGAGTGTTCTGTGTCCATGGAATTAAGTGATAAATATGGTCAGTGGGCCATGCCATGATGAGCCAGGGCAGAGAGCACTTGTCACCCACACACATGGATACATGTTGGAGGGGGCAACCACACAGCTGCTGTGGTCTATAAACTACTGAGGCTGCAATGCTGGGAACCACACCTATGGGTGCTGCTGTGAACCCCCCTACACCCATGCCCCTAACACAGGAATAGGTCATAGCCCACCTATGTGTGGCAGCTACCTTTAACACTGGTGTGCACCATGACTGGTGATGTGTGCATACCTTTTCATCTAGTCTGGTAATACTTTGCTTGTCTCCAGAGGACTATTGTGGCACAATCACCAAGTTTGTTCTTTTCTATCATGGTGTGGAAGAGCTCAGTACAGGGCCAGTGCCAAAGCAGAAGCTGATGTCGGATGGGAAATATTATGCACTGTCTGCGTGGTTCACACCAAGGGGAGCCATTAGGGGTATCCAGTGCATAGTGACCTGTTTACCTGGGATGAGAACTGCAGGTGACTATGTAATGAACATTTGATCTTACAGTGGACACTGAGAAATACTATGCAGCTGCCTATTCCAGTACAGCAGGAGAGTGTTCCTATGTAGGGGTGTTCTGCTGCTCTGAGGCACTACCCCCCAACCCGGCACCATCATCAGCTGGTTTGAGTCCTTTCTCACAGACATGACACAGAGGGTGGTCATGGGGAATTGTTCCTCTCGCCCGAAGCGCCTGTCATGTTCAGTTCGCTCACCCATGCTGTTCATGTCGTACATGCTTCCTCTGTGAGACATCAAACATTACAGTGTGGGGTTTCACTGTTATGCAGATGACACCAAGATGTATTTGTTATTTGCACCCTGGACAAAGGACACAGACACTGAACTGAATTCATGCTTGGCTGAGATTCAGGACTGGATGTCATCTAGCTGTCTGAAGCTTAACCCAGAAGGGACTGAGCCTAGTCCTTGGCAAGATGTAAATCTGGCAGGAGAGACAACTGGCTCAGTGCTTGGCTCATCTCCTCTTACTGTTGCTGCCAAGATGAAGAATCTGGGGTTATCTTGAATAATGGACTGACACTGGTGGCTCAGGGTCATTTGTTTTCTGGAGTGGCTTTTACCACCTCAGGAATATCACCCAGATAAAAGCCTTGATCCTGCCTGATGACTTGCCCTCGTTAGCCATGTTTTGTGACTGCCAAGCTCGACTATTGCAGTGCTCTGTACCTCAGGGAAAATGGAGGAGTCCTATATTGCCTTCAGCTGGTACAGAACATGGCATACAGGTTGCTTATGGACCTTCTGAGGTCCTGTCATGTGACCCCAATTTTGCATTATTACCACTGGGTGCTGGTGAAGTAGCAAATTACATTAGAGGTTAGTTTCCTGACCCATAAAGCACTATACAAGCTGGGTGTATCCTCTTGACTCCTCATCATACCCACCGCTCCCTCCTCTCCTCTGGGGTGGCCCTCCTAGCAGTTCCCAGGGCATGGCTGAAATCACCTGGTGACAAGGCCTTTGATGTAGCTGGCCCAGCCCTGTGAAACTTGCTTCATAGATCCTTGAGGGAGCCCCTTCACTGGAGGCCTCTAAGAGGGACCTGAAATCACACCTATTCAAGGAGGCCTTTGGACTATAAGTAATGGCTCCTGATTCACTGAATGTTTCTTAGAATATATTTTATAAATATTTTTACTATTTATTTGATTTTAATCTATTATTTTAATTAGTATTTTTGGTGGGTGATCTTTACTATGAGTTTTATTTTGTTTGAACCATGTGTGACTGTGAACTGTTTCAAATTATATACAGTGCCCTGAGCCCCAGGGAATGGGTGCCTTATAAATAAAACTTACTTAGCTACTTTCTTAATTACTACTACTTACTTACCCAACTCTGCTGATGATGTCAACCAGTGTATACATGGTGGAAGTACAGTGACATATCTGTACCTGGACTAATCATGGCCTGTCATGACCCATACACACAGGCCCTGTTTGCCTTGGCTGTGCCTGTTAATGTATACATGGGGGAACATTTACATATATATCATGTCAGTCAGTACTGTAATCTGTAACTGGACTGTGCGGCATGAGTAAACAATGTATTACACAGCAATCATGTCTTTATTCCTGGTATCGGGGGACATTCACTGTTACTGGTGTGTGGAACTGGGTGCAGAACACGTGTGCTGTATGTTAGAGGTGGGCCTTGAACTGTACTGTACAGGGCAGCACTCACATCTGTTTGCCCCCACTGTACAGTCCCTGGCTATGGTGCACTGCCCTAAGTTACACATGCTGACCTGTCATGTCTAGCATGTGGACCATATAGGGACAGTGCTGCAAGCATATATAGAATGTACTTACAGTGCTGACCATCTCTGAGTGTGCTTTTAATTGCACAAGTTGTTATAGGGGCTGTCTAAGCACTGCAGGGGGACAATGCATACACAAGGGCTGGTGGTATGACTGGCATGGTTTCCATTATACTACATTACCCCATGCTGACGTCTGTGACCAGTCATCATATACAGTTGTTTCCTTTTTAGCTGCTGCTTGCACTCTTGCAACATCCCCTGTGGTGGTGGTGCCTGCTCCCTCTGCATCGCTGGTAGTTATCTAAAAGGTGAGTATCACTGCAGCACTGCCTGGTAATGCTGAGGCACACTCACATTACAAAAAATAAAAGGCACGGATGACCCCACTAGGATAATAGTCTCAAGCTAACTATAGTTTTGTTCAACACACAATTTTTATTAAATTGCTATGACAGAGTGCAAATGATCTCATGCATGTAATGAAATAGGCATAGCTGAACACCAATGAAAAATGTCCTACAAAACAAACATATCCCAAGGGTCAATGAAGAGATTATACCCACTGCTAACGTGGCTCATTTCCACGGGAAACAATACCAATGGTAATGCCATCTCAGTATGGAGCCAGCCTATTTATATGCATAAGATATACATGTATGGGAAGTACGGTGGATTGGAAGGGGGAGAGGGGGTGGCAATGATTGAAAATGTAACTATAAACTCAATCATAATGCCCACTAATGATAGCAATTCTCCTCAATCTCAGAAAAAAAGATTAAGCTAATAATTATACAGTATATCTAAATATTTAAACAGTGCAAAGCTATATATGACTTACAGACTGCAGGTAACCAGGTGTAAAAAATAGAAGGCAAATACCAGTGATGATATCATCACAGCTAACCACCGTCCCATTCACATGCAAAAAATGTACAAGCGCGAAAAGTTTGGTGGTGTGGGGGTGGTGCGGATGGGCAGTGATCAAGAACACAGCTTTAATTCAATCATAAGACCCCTAAAATGGAGGAGCGCTCCTCAGTTTCAGGTAAACAAATATAAAAAATAATATTAAGCTCTGATACGACACACAGATTCAAATAAACAGCATTACCAAATCATATACAAAAGCCATATGGCTAATGAAATCCACCTATTACAAAGACGCTCTCACAAATACATGGGGAAATGGTCGAGCTTTCTGTGACAATATCAAGGATGTCACAGGGAAGCAGCCAAAAACCTCTCCAGAAATGTTAATGGTTGATGGAGCCTCAACCCTTGACCCCAAGGTGATCGCAAACATCTTTAACACGGCTTTTTCAGACCTTAGTGCTGTTCTACCCCATGACTTTTTCAAAAACAGGGCCTACTCCGCAAATACCTCAGCCCCTCAGTCTAACCATCCCCTCTTCTACTTCAGGAAGGTAAGGCTGAATGAAGCTCGCCATATTACTGCAGCTATCTCTAAATCTAGATCCAGTAGCGACACCCTGGACCTTAAGCTTCTGTTGCTCACTCGATGAGGTAATTCATCCATTAACAGAAATCCTAAACCTCTCTCTCAGCTGTGGAAAATTTCCGGACCTATGGAAAACAGCCACTGTGACACCCGTCCATAAAAGTGGGGACAAGACGATTCACTCAAATTATCGCCCTATCTCCATACTGCCCCCACTCTCTAAGGCACTTGAGCGCATCATGGCTGATCAACTTACCGACCACTTGGATAAATACAATATACCTTGTCCACAACAACACGGCTTCCGGAAAGGTCACAGCACCACCACAGCCCTTCTTGAGTTCACTGGAGCTTTGCACAAATCCTTTGACAACGGCCTTCTCACAGGGGCCGTTTTCGACGACCTCTCCAAGGCCTCGGTACAGGCTAATCATGGACTACTAATACACCAACTACTGAATGCCTGGCTATCACCTGACTCTTCTCTGCCTTAAAAGCTACTTAGAAAACTGGTCACAGAGAGTAAAAATTATGGACGCTCTTTCTAACACCCTGCCTGTTCACTCGGGTGTCCCACAGGGATCCATACTGGGACCCCTCCTTTTTAGCCTTTTCTTAAACTCCTTCCTTACCACTGCTCTGAGCAGATTGTACTATATGCCGATGATGCTGTTGTATTCTCCACTCACAAAGATCCTGCAACTCTTCAACACAACCTTCAACTTGGTTTCAGTTCTGTAGAGACATGGTTTCTTAATCATAAACTGGTCCTCAATGACAAGGAAACCAAATCTATGCTCTTCTGCAGCTCTCATAACCCACACAAGCTACACCACTTGGCTATCTTCACCACCCAGGGGAACACTCTAGATCAGGTGGGGTCCTTCAAATACTTAGGGATACAGCTTGACCCTAATATCTCTTATGGACTTCATGTAGATAATGTAGCTAGAGCTGCTAATACACGGCTTGGTCTCCTCTACAAACACAGACCACACCTCACACCAGAAGCTTTGAAGGTTGCAGTCCTGAGCTCTGTGATCTCTGTAATAGACTACGGTCTCATCATTTATTACTTGGCCACAACCACAACCCTTAGATGCCTCTCAACTGCCTTAAATAAAGCATGTCGGCTCATCACTGGTGCTCACCATCTCACCCACACATGTGACCTGTACACTCAGACCGGCTGGCTCCAACTATCAAACCACATAAAGTTTCTCACCTGCTCCATGGTGAAAAAAATCTACCTTGGCCTTGCGCCTTCTGGGGTCTCAACTCTGTTACAACTCCGAATTAACAAATGGTGCCTTAGGAGATCCACGCTACAGCTACTGAAAGTCCCCCACTGTCACACTTCACAGGGACAATGCTCTTTTGCTTATCGAGTACCACTCTGGTTCAATGGCCTCAGCCCAACCATCTCCTCTGCCCCAACTATTGGTATGTTTAAAACTAGGCTCCGGGACTATCTCACTACCAACAGCTCCTGTGACTGCCCAACTTAACCTTGTTTCTCCACTTCCCTTTCTGCTCTAGTTGTCCCCCCCACCCCCACTGGATTCTACTATCACATCTTGGTATACCCAATGCTGCACTTTTCACCCTCTTGCCACCCTTCCTACATTCCTTCTCCCCCCTACCCTCTTCCCTCTCCCTATGACTCTGGCACATCTTATCTGTTGTCTATTTTCTCTGACAAATGCCGCTGGCTGCCTTGTTACAATGCTACCCTTGAACTGTATTAATCTGTACTCTGTTTGCAATGTCCACATTGTTCTAATACCTGTCTTGATGTTCCCCATAATTTGTATTTCTCTGATGTGGAACCTTTGTAAAAGAGCCATGGCTGAAAGGTATTTGTAATCCTAGACTTGATAAATAAAAATATACTGTAACTCTAATTATATTCACACAAAGTGAGTCAACATCAGCCCACAGCCCACAAGACAATAAATACCGTGATTACTTAAATCCCAAAGGAAAGCAGACATTCAGGCCAGGAGCTACTAGGCAATAAATAAAGAGATGGACTAAGTCAGAAAGCACACAAATCCATACGGTCATTCAAGCCATGAGCTTGAGCCACTCTTAGTTTGTGGATCCAAAACATCTCATGCTATAAGAGACAATTATCCAGATCCCCCTCCACATGAACCCATGTGTACTTTTTCTACTCCCACAAATTTGAAAGAGTCCCCTTCGCCTTGCTGGGTAATATGGTTTGCTAGTGCATTCTCAGGGTTCCATCTCTGAATCTCCCCCATATGTTCCCCAACCTGTACCCTCAATCCTATATCCTTGTTATAGCAATGCTGTACCAATGAACTCCCCCACAGCGACACAGCCTGTTTAACTCACGAAGGGTGAAATGGATTGTTGGAGCGACAAACATATTCACCAACTCGAGAGTTAGGCCGCTCACCCTACAAATCCCCCCCCCCCCAAGTTAGATATTTATAGATCCAGGGGTTGCAGTGGGGGGGGGGCAAAGCCCCCAGCAAACAATACAAAAATGCTCCTATGCTTGGGGCACTGCAGCCGTCCATTGACGGATGTGCCAGGCGATGTGGTCACCACCGTCAAAATCCTGTTGCGGTGCCAGACTTCGACAAATTTCTTGTTGAATTGACTTGGTGGAACCAGTCTTTCTAATATAATAGACACCACAGTCACACTTAGCCATGTATACAACTGTGGTGCTGGTACAGGTAATAGAATCTATGGTCCTATACTCATTCTCATCACCCAGAAGGCCACAACTACTGTACCAGTTACCGTAATGGAGAGGCAATGTGCACAGTTACCACATCAATATGTACCTGAAAGTAACTTGGGGGGCAGGTGGGATGGGGAGCCAAGTTTGTGCCTTTGTAATCGGTTGAAAACTTCAAGCCACCCTATCTCTGGTAATACTCCACTCACGGCAGTATATTGATCTCAGGGGAAGGGCAGCATATTTCTGCAGGACCGTATCAGATTGTAAAACATGGCAATTATTCCAGGTCACTTCCAGCACTTGTCCTAACTGAATATTATAAGTCATGATGAAGTTCAACCACTCGGGTACACTCTAATTTCTCACAGTAGCTGATTGCAGCAATGGTTCTTTTTCTTTGATCCTGCTTGTATCCCTCACCACCTGCACTACCTTAGATGTATAGCCCCTATTTAGAAATCTGAAGCCCGATTCTAAAATGGGTTGCTCATGTTGCAAGGTGACTTGTGCCAAACCCTATGGTGCAAATTGTACCTTGCGACATGCGTTATGCCCAACGCAATTCCAAGAGGCACAGACCACCTGCACCTAATGTTGGTTACACCACCCACTATGACTGCAACCCCCTGCAACATGGCACAAGGGGGATTCTGGCAATGATTATGCTGGCATTCCAAGAGGGCGGCTGGCAGAATTGCAAACTGGGATTCCAAGTGGGACCCGGTAGATCATGACGTAAGTACAGTTAGACCAGCTACTAGCTGGTCTAATTGTACCTATGTCCAACTGGAATGCACCACCGAACCTGCCACCCCACCAGCTGCCGCCCCACGGTCCCCCATGGGTGCCCACCACACCCCCTTGGCAGGGCTGTCCATTGTTGCCCATCTGCACCCCTTCACCCCAACCCCGTGCAGTGCCCCCAATGGGGCAGTTCCTGTCCCCCAGCATGCCAAGCACCCCAGGGTGATCCTGTGACCCCCCCAGTCCTTCACCAGCCCTGTGGGGCAGTGCCATGGTGTTGGGAGGTGGGGCTCTGTGGGGCCATGCCTTGCTCCGCTTGTGGCCTGTGGCTTGCAGCATCCATGTCAGGTGTGCCTTTCCCATGGCGCAGTCCTGTGGCTGCTGCAAGTCACAGGGTGTAAGTGCTGGGGACCTTGCCTGTTCTGGAATAGGGCACAGGGTCCCCAGCGTAGCAGCAAATGTCACAACTCACATACGCCTGTGAGTTGTGACATCTGTCTTGGAATCGGGCCCTTAGTTTGTAATTCATCTGACCTCTTCTCAAAGTCCCTGTTCTCACTGCAGTTTCACCTGATTCTGTAAAACTGTGAAAGTAGTATATTGTTAATCATGTGGTGAGGATGACATCTGCTGCTCAGGAGCAGGGAATTTCAATCAGTGGGCTTTCTAAAAAGATCTCTTTTTAGCTTTCCATTAGGTAATTTGGTAATCATCAAATCCAAGTGCTCAGTCTTCTGGGTGTCCTGTCAATAAAGAGATACATGAAGTACTGAAGCAGAAAGAAACTACACTGAGCACTTTTTCAAGCTCAACAGAGTCTGAATGTTATCAAAGTGAACTCAGAGATGCCATCATAAGACATGATGCGCGTATATAATCTGCTAAACAAAGACAATCCGAACATGACATACAGGGCTACCTGCATTGATCATATCTTTGACTGGCATAATAAGAAGGACCGACAGCCTAAATTCATTCTTAAAGCTTCAACTGACCAACAAGAAGCCTCATGTGGCACAGACACAGATTTGACTTTTTTTTTTTAGGGGACAGCTCCTTGTTGCCATCACCCCCCATGAAGGAGCACCAGAACCATCATTTTGAGAAAGAAAGAAAGAAAGAAAGAAAGAAAGAAAGAAAGAAAGAAAGAAAGAAAGAAAGAAAGAAAGAAAGAATCAAAATTGTGAAGAACTGTGTTTTTTGTTCTGAGAGCTAAATCTCATACTGTAAGCATCCGGGGGTAGCTCCAAGATTATAGTTTGTGGTCGTATGACTAAATCATCTTCTGTACACAGTTTTGGTAGCAGATGCTGATAACACAGGCATATACTGGAAGCCAGAGGAAAGGTAGATTGCAACACCTCCACCTCTCTTGGAGCAACCCTGCCTATCTATGAAGTAACCAGGTATGGACACTGCAGAGTTTTCGACTTTGGGGAGAGCCAGGACTCTGAGATGATGAGAACATCTGGCTGAATGTCAAGCATGAGGGGTTGTAATAGATACAATTTTGGGAGGAGACTACAGATGTTAAGGTGGGCAACCCGCAGTTCTTTGGGAAGATGCATTTGTGAGGTGGGGGCAGGACCAGGATTAAACTCAATGTCCCCTGCCACCAGGAGTAGCAAGAGAACAAGGAGCTGAAGGGAGCCATGCAGCTGCTTTGAAGGAGGGAGGTTGGGGCAGCAGAGAGAGGGAGCAGGAGGAAGGGAGCAGGAGGCACCAGAGAGGTTCTACATAGAGCAAATAGGCAGGTAAAGGGAGCAACCAGGACACCAGGGGAATGGGGAGGGGAAGAGGATGGACAGGTGGGGAGGGAGAGAGATGGAGGAGTAGGAGACAGGAAAGAAAGAAAGGGGTAGTGGAAGGAGGAAGGGAGGAGGGGGAGATGAGGAGAGGGAGGACAACTAGAAATAGGAGCAACATGGTGGATGAATCCATGCAGGTTGGGTGGAAGACTAAATAGTAAAATTAGTGTAAATCTAGGCTACACCCAGATATGTTGTGAGTCTAGATGAACAAATTAGGGGGGATACAGACCACACCCAGATAGGGTAGGAGCCTAAATGAACAGTTTAGGGGTGATGTAGAGCTATACCCAAATTGAGTGGGAGTCTATATAACAATTTAGGAGGGATGTGTCTAGGCTAGATAGGTAGGACTGTGCAATAGGCACAAACACTACATACAACAGCAATATACAATGGGAGATGGTGTAAAACATGAATAGAGCCAGAGGGCATGTCACTTACGTTGAAACTGGCAGTATGTTGGGGAGAAATCAGAGAGGGGAGGAATAGAGAGCAAATGGCACACAATGGGAGAGAGCAATAGTTTGGTTTCACATGCATTCTTAGGTACACGGACTGCGAATCAATGGTGAGGTACTGCTATATTTCATTTTTTTAAATTTGTTTATTTAAATATTTAATTTTTTTAAAACTTATGGCAGTTTTCTTTTTTGGGCCTAGTTGAAGATATTTAGTGAGTAAAGTTGGTGGCCATCTTTATGATGGCAATTAAGGATTTGTGGTTAGTATTGGTTTTATTGTGAAGATGCTGTTGGGTCATTCTCTGGTGCTGTTGAGCTGAGATAAAAACATGGTTAGAGATTGCCCTCTGCTAAACAGCTTTCACAATTTTTGAAACCAAGTTTATAATGATAGATCTTATGTATTATTTAGATGAGAACACTATTCCACCTTGCATTCTGTCAGTGCCTCTCCCTCTTAGTGCTTCTTGTCTGCTGATTGCACCTGCCCTCTCCATAATCATTGACATAGTGGATTTTTTCTGCCCTTTTCTTGACCCTGAAAGCAGTAAGATCTTGTTCCTTTGGGGATGCTAGTTCAGTGATACAATTGTATTTGACTTTCAAGAACTGGGAATAAGCTATGCTGTTATGAGTTGAGGGTTATGGAATATTTTGCTGTGGTGAATGTCACAGTATTTCTGTCTGTTCATTGGTGAAGAAAGAAGTTCCAAGCCTCTCTTTCTTCTCTGCCAGTGGGTCTAGAAATGGTATTAAATGTACAGCTGCAGTAAGTATAAATTGCAAGTTGTGTCATCACTTAGTTAGCTAATCTTGTGAGAAACCACTTCTGCATTACACACCATGTCCTTTGATGTGTAGATACTATGAGGACCTAGGGCATCAATACACTCCAGTACTTCCACCAAACTTTCACAATTTGCATCAAATGTCTTTGACTTAAAATAATACCACAACCATAGAAAATGTCTTTTTTTTAATTCTTTTTTTTTTACTTGTTTTATTGAAGAGGCTTTCACACTAAGAAATAACAAGGAAAATAATACATACATTACATTTCATAGTCACTATACAGCATGAGTTGGTCTATGCTTTATTTTTTTCAGCAACTTTTATAATCAATACAATACATATATCATTGTCTTAGTTGTTACTTATTTCACCCTGAAACAATCCCCAGTTCTATGGCTTCCACTAGCAGTTCCCATGTTTTATTAAATAGGATTAATGCCCCATTGCCACTTAACTGGCATTTCTCCAACCTCATACACATAAATAAGTTGTTCGACCAGTATAAAATGCCGGGAAGGGTGGAGCTAGCCCAGTGTTGTGCCACTGTGTTCCTTGCATTTATCAGGACAATGCTCCATAATCTGTTTCTATATTGCTTTGTATTTTTTGTTCTCAAAGTTGACCCCTCCCTATCCACTCCCAGCATAAATTCCAGTGGAGGTTTTGGCAAAGGACCTTTTAATATTGCTTGCATGATAGCATGCACTTCTATCCAGAAAGGGGCAACTTTTGTACATGTTAGTGCCATGTGTAGGAAATCGCCATTTTGTATCAGACACTTCAGGCATTTGTTTGACCTATTGGGAGTGAATTTCTGTAGCTTAACAGGTGTAAAGTATATTTGATTGACAATATTTAATTGTATCATCCTAAGCATATTGGACACAGAGCAGCCGCGGATATGCTTTACCACTTCAGACCACAAAGACTCACTCATGTCTATGTCCAGGTAACTCCCCATTTTGATCCCATTTTTATCTATGGTTCTGGCCCAGTTCCCAGAAATAACTTACTTAGTGTGGCTATTATGGAAGATCCTGGTTGGGGCCTGTATATGATTTCTTCAACAGGTGATAACCTCATGTTCAGGACATTCAAGTATGTCTTTGCCTGTAAATACTGTGTATAATCACTGTTTGGAATACCATACTGCAGTTGTAGTTGTTGGTAGCCCTTGGCCATTGCCCCATAATACATATCTCTGAATGTGTACACCCCTCTCTTCTTTCATCTCAATAGGGTCTGGTGCATGAATACATACCCCCTTTTTCTCCTGCCAGATTTTTACATAGAATAGTATTAGGAGTTGAGCCTTCTTTATGCATAGTATATTTATGAACCACCACTCATAGCCTAAAGAGACATTGGGTAAATGGATTTTTATATTTTGGGAATGTTAAGTGTTTGACAGTTGGGGATACCATCCCTTGTACTAGTCCCCCTATAATATACTCTTCCTCTAGAAGCCTCCACATAGGAGCTTCCTTACATAGAGGCCTATTCAGGAATGCAATCTGTGCCACCCAGTAATAATACTTAAAATTTGGAGGGGACAGACCTTCTTTATGGATAGGGAGTTGCAATATAGTCTTTTTAATTCTGGTACTCTTCCCGTCCCACATAAATCTATTCAATATGCTATCTAATTGTTTAAAGAAATACTCAGAAAACTGAATGGATATGTTCTGGAGTAAATACAGACATCTGGACAATATATTTATTTTAATAGAATTAATTTACCCTATCAGGCTGATGGGTAGGCCCTTCCATTTATCACAGTCCTGTTTATTTCCTGCCAGAAGGTTGATACAATTTTCTTTATTTAAATTCAGATGGCATTTGGGAATCATGATGCCTAGGTATTTTAGGGAATTAACCACTTTTAGCTTCAAGAGAAGTTCAGACAGGGCCTTGTTTAGTCTCACCTAACAGTAGTAGCTCCGTTTTTGTCCAGTTGATCTTATGTCCTGACAGGGCTCCATATTTAGTGAGTATGTCAAGTAGGACTGGTATTCCTTTTTGGGGGTACGTAAGATGTATTAACAAATCATCAGCAAAAGGGGCATGTTTACCATGAGTACCACCAGACTCTAGGCCTTGGATTCTTGAATCCTCTGAATATCGCCACCAAGGGGTCTAGTGACATTACGTACAGCAGCAGTGAGAGTGGGCAGCCCTGTCTTGTACCTCTTGTTAGTATCCCATTAACCAGGACTTGGGCACTTGGTGCATTATGTAATGAAGAAATCCAGATAATCATGGTTTCTCCCAAGCTAAATCCATGCAGAGTACTAAATAAGTATTTCCACTCTACCCTGTCGAGTGCCTTTTCAGCATCGAGAGCTAGAATTCCAGTTTCCCCCCTCCCCCCCAAGAGCACTATCTCCACACTATATTTAGGGTCCTTCTGACATTAAATTTACCTTGCCTGCCCTTCACAAATCCCGACTGATCCTTGTGGATAACAGCAGTCAGAATTTTCTCCAGTCTGCCGGCTACTATTCTGGCCATTAACTTGTAATCGGTAATCAGTAGTGAAATAGGCCTATAAGAGGCACATTGAGTTGGATCCTTGCCAGGATTAGGGAGGATGGTGATGGTGGCTGAGCGCATAGAAGGAGAAGTACCCCTGTGCCAAAAGATCCAACAAACACATCCAGCAATGGGTCTTTCAACTCCCCACTGAATAGTTTGAAAAAGTTAGTGGGGTACCCATCCGGGTCCGGTGCCTTCCGCCCTTCATTTGTGCTATGGCTTTCCTCATGTCTTCCCATTGTATAGGAGCTTTCAAATGTCCTCTATCCTCCTCAGTAATCTGGGGTAGATTGGGGTAGATTGACTCTAGTCAGAAAGGAACTTATTTGTTCTTCCTCCAGACTGAATTCTGACTTATGGTTCTCATAAAAGTAGCAAAAGCACCCCCCAACTTTCTCATCCCCTTTGTGGACAACTCCCCCATTATCTACAATTTGAGACATATTTTTCCCATTCACCCTATTTCTAAACTGCCAAGCGAGCCACACCCCTCCTATAACCCCCTCAAAATATGCCTCAGTTTGGGTAAGTAGAATGGCCCTCTCCAGGTTGGATGTGTTTTCTGAATTATACTGCCATTTGAGCTTCTGCAAATTATGGTAGTTCTCTATTGTGGGTTTTCAATATCTATTTTTTCATGTTTTTGGATATTTTGCTCCCTGTTGCTGCTCTGCTCACCTTTTATGGGTTGAGAAAGAGATGATCCCTCCCCTGAGAACCACCTTTAGGCATCCCATTAGATCATGGCTGATGTCTCTTCCTTAGTGCTGTTACTTAAGAAATTTGTTATTTGGGTTTTTATTAATTCTTTGAATTCTTAGTTTTTAAGCAGGGTAAGGTCCAACTTCCAAGACTAGAGGGGCCTTGAAAGACCAGGGGCATCCAATACCAGCAGTAAGTAAGAGTGGTCCGATATATATATATATATATATATTGGGCCATATTTTACCCCTGCCAATGTTTGTACCAAGTCCTGTGTCATGAGTGCCAGATCTAATCTGGCGTTACATTTTGCTGAGTGTGAATAAAATGAGTACTCCCTGCCAGTACGATTTAAGTGCCTCCAGGAGTCCACTGACCTGTGGACCCTGATTAGATTCTGTTGTGCTATAGCATTCCTATTAGGTTGTCATCTTGACATAGATGATCTGTCCATTATTATGTCTAAGACAGTTGAAGTCTCCTTTTAGAATCCATGGCCCACTGAATCCCACCACTTCCACTGAGAGGTGGGTAAAGAAAGAGACATTGGCCACGTTAGGTGCATGCACTGAGCCAAGTGCTAGGGACTGCCTAATGTTAAGCTGTAGTTGTATAAGAACATACCTTCTCCCACTATCACATTGAACTTTGGTTACTACCCCTGGGAAATGAGGTCTCAGCCATACCACCACACCTCTAGCCTTGGAAGTAAAATAGGAACCATACCACTCCCCACCCCAATTTTTATTCATATGCACTCCCTCCTTATTTGTCATATGCATTTCTTGTAGACACACAATGTCTGACCCCAATGCCTTCATTTTATTCTGAATCTTCTTCCTTTTTATATGAGATTTCATACAGTTTATGTTCCATAAGCTTTTTTTAATCTTATTATCCATAGTGCCAGACCATGTAAATACTGTCTTGTACCTTCATTGACTTAGTGACTAAGTTAAACCTAAGTTGTATACACAGAAGCCTCATTTTAAACTTTTTAACACAAAAACTAAATTCAAACTTTTGGTGTTTCCAATATTTAGAACCAAACACTGTAAACATTTGAACATTAACTTGTCCCCCACACTCCTCATCATCAATATCCCCCCTTCTCCCCCTTGATTGTCATGTTAACTATTTCCTGTTCCCACTGCTTTCTACTCCCTCCTTTTCTTGTTCCCATCCATGAAGCAGTTCATCCCACTAGTCTCACTGGAGGCCTACTCTTGCCTATATGGCACCTTAAAGATACAGGTAACATAGAAACGTTTTCCCCTTAACCTTTGGAGGGAAAATGATATTACTATCAGTTGTAATTAGCAACAAAATTAGATTAATCTCATTTTTTTAATCCTCCCCTCATCCTCTGAACTTGTGGATGATGCGGGTCTTGAACCTGTATTGTTTAGGCTTAGGGTGCATCTCTGGAACCCGAGCCCGGATTCCACCTGTCCTACCCAGCTGAAGATCTATTTTCCTAGCTGAAATGTATAAATAACGAAAACCTTTAATGTAAGTTTCTGTATATGCAGGTTATTTCACTTTACCCTGCTTTTTCTACATTTTTCCCAAGATGTTTTGTTTCTCCCCTCCCCCTCTCGGGTGTTTGTTTCTCATTAATTTCTTGGCATATACCTCCAACTTGAGTGTTCCCTCTTCCCTCCCTCGTCCAATTTCTCCATCTGTTCTTCCAACTCCATCCCCATCCCCTCTCCATCTGTATACCTTAGAAGAAATAAAAAGATAAACTGTGTTTGCCCGTTTTGAGTAGCCACCTCAGCAACTACTAGCCCCCATCAACGGCCAACCCATATTCAGTGTGCTCTTCACCCCTTCCCTTCTGTAGTTCACAATTCACTTATTATCCCTGATATCAACCCATAATCAAAGTACATTTCAAAAACTGTCCTGGACTGCAAGCACAAAGAATGGAGTATGAAAATGATTCCCACCAATATCTTCATTCCAATTCCTGCAACTGAACAGTCTTTGAAGCACAGCTGTAAGGAAATTTTGTTTTATAGCTGCTCTGCTGAATTCCTTCACAGACTTTATTGGAGCACAAGGTGATTTGAGATCAGGTTTCAGCTTGTGGCAGTGGGGTCACTGGGCTGGGACAGGCAGACAGACATTGTGATGATCCTCCAACTTGAGTAAAGCAGGCAGTCTAATTTTTTAGTAAATCTGTTTGTTTGCTAAGTTAAAATTACTTTCCCTTCTAAGGTAAGTAAAAATCATGTAACCCTCTGTCCAGTTTTTGCATTGACAATCCTGTGGAAAAATGTGGGCGGTTACACTTTATTTACATTTGAAAGGAGTTTATTTGGAAATACTGCTTGATTGATAATAAAGGGACAGTTTTATTGGTGCCTGAGTCTAATGGTTATCTTCCCTCTGTGACTTGCAAAGTAGTGTAAGCTCCAATGGTGCTGGTGGACGAGTGATTGAGAAAGGGGGAGTGGGGTTGAGGCTTCAGTTCAGTTTTCATCTTGTAGCCAGCATCTCCTCTATTTAGTACTATAATCAAACATGTAAACAGTAGGACAGAGTAACTATGACATTAAACTGGGATTGCACTTAGCTGATATCTGCCCTATGATGGTGCCTAATTATGCACTTGTGATAGCATGGACCCTGGAGCTGAATGCACTAATCTGCTTTGATTTGTCATATTGCCTCTTACATATCTACTTGTGTGATATTTTCCTGTTTGTATTAAATTAAGCATTTAGGTGACAAGGTAATGCTATATGTTTTGATGCCCAAACAAACAAGCATAAGTCAGTGCTAAACATGTTTGCTTTCATGCTGTTACAAGTTAGAACAACAGTATCTTGAGGCTATAGGCAGGCCTTTCTTACCCCCATGAGCCATTGTTTCATGGACTTTGGATTCCACTGGGCTAAAGGAGTATAGGTCCCCATATTCAGAGCTGGCCATGTGCAGTCTGTGGCAGTTTGCACACAGCTTGCCTGGGAGGCAATATTCAGACAATTAGCTCACTGCAACTGGAACATGCAAACTGTCTAAATACAGGTCCATGTCGATACAGTGCATAGTGACTATGCGCTATGCTGACAAAGGCCCAGACTGAATTGACAGGAGTGCAATGAAGGTAGCGTGGATCAAATGGGACAGTGGCATGGCTTCTGTGGGCCACATTTGGCCCTAACGTGCTAAAGACTCCTTTGTGCATGGAAGGTGCTATGGCACATTTGCATGCTCATTGTGGGCCTATTAGCATGTGTGCATGCCCCCCCCCCCAATTCTGCAGCTGTCTCACATATTCCTTGTGGTCTAGTGGTCCCCCCAACCCTCTATTCACCTGTCCTGTAGCTGTCTCAAATATTCCTGGTGGTGTAGCTGTTCCTGTACACCCTGACTGACTATCCTGTAGCTGTCTTGAATATTTCTGGTAGTCTTATGGTCCTCCATCCCCTGATCACCTGCTCGGTAGTTGTCGCAAATATTTCTGTTGATGTAGTGGTTCCTGTGTCCCCAATTGACTGTCCTGTAGCTGTCTTGAATATTCCTGGTAGTCTAGTGGTCCCCCCCCCCCCATAAGGGTATCTGATTCTCTGTCAATATGCATGCTCAGGACCCTCTTCCCCACAACCTTCCCCACTCAGGTCACCTAAGCCGAAGTATGGCAATAGTGACAGTGACCTGCACAATACTATGCTCACCACCTTGGCAGGCCACAGTCTGATTGTCAGTGAGCGATCATGAGTACAGTAGACACGGGTGTTTACACAATTCTTGCCATTCCTCTGAGACCATCAGCTGGACACCAGTTGAGGTAGTGGGCAGAATGCTGTGCCAGTCATCACTATTGCTGTAGTTTGCATTCTGTGACAAGGGTTGGGGGATTCCTGAGAGGGTGAGTCAGGAGGGGCTCAGATGCCCTTATGGGGTGGCACTAGACCACCAAGGATATATCAGACAGCTGCAAGATGGGTGATTTGGATACTTTTACAATGTATTTTTCCAGGACAGATCAGCTTATATGCAATATCTGATTTTCAGTAGGGTTCTACTTTTACAGTTTTACAATATATTTACACAGCATAGCCCAGCTGAGTTGTGATATCTTGTTTGCAGTGGGGTTCTTTTTGTTGCAGTTTTTACACTGTATTTACCCAGGATAATACAGCAGAGATGGAAGAACTTTTTTTTTCAGTTCTGTCCTCCTTTTACTCATTTTTATAACGTATTTATCCAGGATAGCCCAAGTGAGAGGCAATTTCTCATTTTCAGTGAGGTCCAGCTTTTACTATGTATTTTTTCAGGACAGAGCACTATAATGGACTTGTATATTTAATTAACTTACATAATGTGGCAAACCAGTAGTGCATGTTTAAATATTTTCTCCAGAAAGGATTAGTAACTTAATAATCTGGCAGTGATAACTTTGTTCTTGTCTTGAAGTTAGTACTTTTTGTTCATGTGAAAGATAGATCTGCAATCTGGGGAATGTCCTACAGAAATCCTCTAACCCAGCAAGCAGCTAGCTGTACCTGTGTAACTGGAGGTGCTGCTGGTACTATGTGGAGTGCAAGCAGGGAGCAGCCAACTAGTTGCACTATGTGAGTCTGTGAGGGATTAATTCTCACAAGTCAGGAGTTGGGACTTGGCCGGGACCGAGAGAGTTACACGGATGGTGCCAACAAAATAAAATTAATTAATAACCAGCCTGGCTTTATCATAAAAGGAACAGTAAGGTAAGTGTGCTGTTTTGTGTTAATGATTTTGTTTGTATTGAATGGCTTTATCTGATGGTGAGGGGCTGGGCTGTGTCCAGTGACTCGAGTGATCTGTCTTTCCCCCCAGCTTGCCCCTTGCCAC
The DNA here is from genome assembly GCA_016271365.2 of Neoceratodus forsteri. NCBI lineage: Eukaryota > Metazoa > Chordata > Ceratodontiformes > Ceratodontidae > Neoceratodus > Neoceratodus forsteri. The sequence continues at coordinate 161,214,709 of CM057453.1, forward strand.
CAGCCTCCTATCCCCCAGCTGTGAGCAAGCATGGAACCTATGAAGAGAAGTCCACATGCATCTGATAGTGGCTGGCAATTCTTCAGTATTAAAGCCTGGGCATCATTTGGATGAGGCATTAGGTCATTGCTTTTTGACTTTGGTGTCTGGGATGACTTCTGAGTGGGTGCTTAGGGTGGGATAAGACTACCACTGGCATTGTCCTTGCCCTTGCCATGTGACTGGGCTGTGTACATGTCACAAGATGTGCTTGGCATTAGGTCATCATATGTTACAGTTGGCTGGGTACCCCTGCAGGTTGGCTGTCATGTGTGGGTTGTGCTGGAGTGCTGTTGTTGTGGTTCTGGTGTATGACTTATGGGGATTTGGGGGTTGGCTGCCATGTACCGGATATAAATGTGAAACATCATCCTGCTGCAGAACAGTGATAATTATGGTGCTGCCATTGTCCGTGGTCTCACTCAGGTTGTGGAACCCTTGCTGCTTGTCAAGTCTGGGGGCTGTGATGTCACTGTATATGCCCTGTATTTCATGCAACTGTCCCTGCTGAGCCTAACCCTCCCTGCTCCAACTGTCTCAGTTCAGGGTACATGCAGAGAAAGCATTCATGACCTGGAATACATCCTTTGTCAATGCAGGGCCTTGAGAGACCCTCCAGTGGGTCCTGTGTATCAGTTCCATTCTCTGGCATGGATGGTCTGTGTAAGTGGCTGCTGTGTGACAGACACATGCACCTCCAGGCTGGTGTTTTGTGTGTCCTTCTTGCTGCCTTGTATGTCTCACTGTGTGGTACGCTTTTGGGGGGAGCAGAGTCTTCTGTTCAGATTTCAAGGTAACAAGTGCAATACCTACAGCAGTGATAGCTGATTGTACTCAAGAGAAGTGGTATATAGTCAGGTGTTTGAAGGGTGGCTGGAGTAGGATTTTTTGCTTCATTTTTGACAATTTTTTAAGGAAAATAAAAAGTAGTTATTTGATGGTAATATTGTTTGTAACAAGTCAAAGAAGGCTTTAAAAGCAGGAAAATAGTGCCAAAATGACCCTCAAAATGCACCAGAATGCATCTAAAACCTGATAGTTTCTGGGGGCCAAGGTAGCCCCCAGACCCCTAGTCTATGAGGAGTTGGGAACATCAAAGTTCATGGAGACTTCTAAATTTAACACTACACCACTGCCTGTTGGTCAAAACTGAGTTTGTAATGAGACTGCATTGGTCCAGCAGAGATTTAAATTACACTTTCTCTCTTTCTCTCTCTCTTTTTATCTCCCCATCTCTCCCTGTCTCCCAGTTGTGTGTGTATATGTGTGTGTGTGTGTGTGTGTGTGTGTGTGGCAATGTACAATGATTTCTGCTGTCTGTAGGGTTTATTAACCCTATCACCCTATCATGACCAATCTAAGACTGAATGAGAAACAGAGCTCCAACAGTCCTCCTCTCTTTCTCTCTCTTTTGCTCTCAAGACACCTAAACCCCCTTTTTACACATTTTTATCGAAACAATGCCCTGTTTATCAAAACTAAAATTATGTCCCAGACTTTTGCAAATAAAGCTTACTATGTGCACAGAATGGAGACTGATGGCTTGGATAAAAAAAAAATCATGTATTTCTGAAATCACTGACTAACCTACACAATATGTATGTAATGTTCATCACTGCTGGGCTTGATGGAGTGCATGGTGCTATATGGCACAGGTATTTCATTTGTTTTGTTTTTAGTTTCATTTGATTCTCAAGCCTGCATCTCCTTACCCCTCCCCCAACAACCTCCATACACATTTGTATCTAAACTTGTTCTGTAAACCAACAGCACAAGCACAAAACTGTAACATCTGTGTGCCTAATCCATTTAAATCACATAACCTGTCATACATACTGTAGAAATGGAGCCCTCCCTTCCTCTGTCTAGAGGTATGGATGGAATATGTCTATGGGGAGGGGGTGCCTATAGCAGCAGAAACACTTCCAGTGGCCATGTTACCCAGGCTTTGATGTCATACAAAGGTTCCCTTTTTACAACTGTGGGCGGAGCCTACAGGAGTCTTGGATCCAATAAGGAGTGATGTCATGTTTTCTGTCCATGGAACTGACTGAAGGTGTAAATAGTCTCCTCCGCCTTACCCTCCTACAAGAAATGTTTTCCACCCTCAAATAAATATGCTTTAATGTTAGTGGTTGCAGGGTACTATTTTGTTTCTTGTTTCTTAAATGGGTGGTACAAGAACTGGAACCTGAGTAGTGGGAGGCAGCATTAATTTTGGGGGGGAAGTAAGGTCCACCCCACCCCCACCCAAGAAGCTCCAAAAGGTCCATCCTACCTTTCTTTTTTATTCATGTGGAAGGGGCATAAAGTGCATCTATCATCCTGAAAGAAGACTCAAATATGTGGGATGTGGACCAAGGAACAGATGTCTGTGGAGTCCCCACATTTTGTTAAGAACTAGAACAGAAGATACTTAAAATGTCTTCAAAGTGACTTAAAAACCCTTGAAACAAATGATTAGAGGAGTCACCTGCAGAAGATACTTAAAATGCCTTCAATCTGACTTAAAAACCCTTGGAACAAATGATTATCAGAGTCATCTGGTGTCTCAAAAGGAAAGACTAAGAAGTGTCTTAAAACTAAGGAAAATAGACAGCTTTCGGGTATTTCTTAAACATTTATATACTAAAAATAAAGTTCAGCTTTTGGGATTAACAATATTTGTTTACCATATTCTATCTGTCTAGATATATAGTTTGTCTTTTTAGTACTTTCAAAATCTTGAAAGCATTGCTGTTACATTTATTTGGTGCATGGGGTTCAAATTATTTTAATTATGGGCACAGTGCTTGGTAAACACAATCTGTGATGAAGAGTATTTTTCTTTTTAAGTTTGAGAAGAGAAAGCTATGAGAAGTAGAATGGATTAAACATTCCTGGAACTTTCTGCATAACAAGTTCCGCATGGCACCTCAAAGCATTTGACACTAGGATCCTAAGAGCAGTCAGTGTGTTACTTTAGAGGACATTGCATACCAAGAGATTTGCCTTTCCTTTTTCCAAATAATATACCATCTTCATTCTCAGGCAGGCAGTTCTGGGCTACTTTTTTTATATTCTACTGAATCTTCTCAAAGGAAAACTGCATGCTAAAATCAGGAATATATATATTACTACAAGTTTTGAGTCCTCACTTCAATCCAGTGTTTTGTTTCTGCCTAGGCTGTTAGAGGAGTTTTTCTAATTTTCCCTCAGTGTTTTATGACGTTTGGGGGCTGTCTTTCAAGTTTGTTTTATTGCATCTTCTTTAAGTTAATCTTCGCAGCTTACCCTTTGGTTGATGTTTAATAGCCCCTACAGCAGGCCAGTGTCCTGTTACAATGTCTTGCCACAGGAGATAAAAAACACTGCAGACAGGATTCACAGTACTATACAATATACTATAGAAATTTACATGTACACACACACACACACACACACACACACACACAGCAGAACACAGCTGGATAAGGTACCAGTATTTTGGAAACTTGTCATACTTACTCAGAGTCTTGCAGGGGCATCATGCAACCAGAAATTTTGGAGGGGCACAAAATCAAAATTTCTCTAGGGGGGGTCTGGGGCATGCTCCCCCTGGAACATTTTGAAAAATTGAGGTCAAATGGTGCATTTTGGTGACTTTTAGAATGCCAGGAAGCCTTTCCTTAACATGCTAAATGCTGTCACAATGATATTTTTTTTCTTTGTTCAGTCTGTGAGTGACCTCTTGTGTTTTCAAAGCAATTTTGTAAAAACTGAACTGAAATGGTGCATTTTGGTGGCTTTTACCATACAGTGAATCAGCTAGCTATTTACAGTCCTTTCCTAACTAATTAATTACCTGCTAAAAGCCAGAAATGCACCATTTGAATAGTCAAATTATTACAGTCATCTACTATAAATGTTTTGCATGACAAATAATGACACAGGTCATCTGTTCTTGCTGATACATGGAAAAGATTACACAGTAAACAAAGTATTACTTACATATATGCAATAGGGATGACGATAAACAGAGTATGATGAATCCATTTATTTGACTAACTGTGTGCATAAATTTCATTTATACACACAGTTATTACATCATGCTCCACCACTCGTGAGGTTACTTGAGGTCAATGGCAACTTCACAAGATAACTGCTTCATCACACAGTCACCCCCCACATATCCCTTATTCATGCAATAGGCATGGCAGGGTATTAAATAGCTAGTATAGCATAGCATAATGCTATTCAGTATCAGAGGGTGGTGCTATCCATTTTCTGAACTGTATAGCACTAGACTGCTAAACATTTTTTGTTTTTTATTCAAGTTTACACATACAAAACAAATTAAAAACAAAGTATTTTTCATTTTGCTAACCAGTCTGTGTCATATACTATGCATTTTTGCAGCTGATTAGCACTTTCACATGTGAAACTGCTAATCATTTTTTTGGATTATTTAATACCCTACATGGACACAAAACCCATTTAATAAATCCATTTATCTGCACAGCCATTGAATAAATCAAATTTATCTATGCAGTAGTGATTTAATCACCATTTATCCACATTATCCACATTATTTATGTCATTATCATTTATCTGCATAGTAGTGATGTTACGTATTCCCATATTCAAATGCAAATAACTTTAAAATAAAGAATGATAGCATTATACTGTGCGAACAAAAGGCGTTCAGCAGAAAGATATTTTACCTTTTAGTTGTTTTTATAATTAGCAAAGAATAGCAGAAAATTCAATTTTGTTCACTTTTTGCCAGAAACAAATGCAAATAACTTTAAAACAAAAAAAATGACAGCATGGTACTTTGAGCACATAAGTTGTTCAACACAAAACTATCTACAAAATGAGTGGTATTTCATTTAACAGCAACCACTGTGCTAGTTGTAAAGTTGACAAAAATTCACACAACCTATCATTTAAAAAACATTAAAAGCAAATGGCCCTGCAGTGTCAGAAAGCATCCCTTATTGTATAAAAGAAATATACAATGGTGAGCTATCAGATAAATTATTTATCTGCACAAGTGCTGTTTGACCTTGGAAGTCTGGACTATACCTCTCATCTTATCATGTCAGCACTTGTCTTTAAATTGCAAGCAAACTGTCTGAATGTGTAGCACATTCTTAATCAATATACAAATAGTGGGTTTCCTATGCTTAGTGCCAAGGTATGTTTCAATAAAAGTTACATTTTTATTATGAAACTGCAAACAACCCAGAAAAACTGCAAACAGGCATGACAGAGACCATGATGAGCAATGCAAGGCAGAAATAAATGTAGGTGGGAATAATCCATCACATTTGGGCTGGCAGTATAGCCTAGAAGTTAGAGGAATGAGGTGTGAATGAGTGTGATACATCCAACAGACCAGACCTGAGTGTGATTCTCACATCCTCCACTTGCTTACTGTGTGACTCTGAGCAAGTCACTTAACCACCCAGTGCTCCCAGGTCACCCCTGAAAACAGGAACTTGTGCCTAGTGGGCCTTACCCAGTTAGCAAAGACTAAAATAAAAAATAATTAAATAAATAAACATCAGTACCACCTCCCTACCAACAGACCCTCCAAATGAAGTACTGCAAACAGAGCAAGCCAGCTTGCAATGCAATACACTGTACTTAGTATTGCTAACAAAAGTAAAACTGTCAGAACAGCATAATAAAGGATCATACTAATTAATATTACTTGTAAAACTCCTACTGCCCTGGGGGGGGGAATAACCCACTCCAAGTCACACAGTTTACACTCAAGAGCACAACCACATCCTGCAGACTCTCAAACCAGAGCAAGCCTAATAACAACAAATGAATGCCTTTACTAATAACCATCCAACACTGACAAATGACAGGGGTGGTATTTGTGGTAACACCACACCCAGATGAGCGACCTCCTCTTGCAAACCCTCCAAACAGAAACAGATGAAGGGCAATAAAATACAACACAGACTGACAACCCAGGGGTGGGGGTGGATGAAATAACCTACCCCAGACAATAATCACACCCCTAACCTTTGAACAAGAGCCAACTTTTCTTCTTTTGGGGAGGGGCTTATCTATGCAAACAAGCAGAAGTCACTTGAACTACAGTGAAAGCTAATGATTTAAGGGGGGGAGGTGTTGCGCTGCCCCTCTGAGTTGGCACCAATACACGCACACTCGACCTCTTGCAAAGTGCATCCACAGTCTGCCCAATAACAATGAATAAATTATTACAGTTTACTACTACTAATAATAAAACAAACAAACCCACCCACTGTGTTTAACCCTTACCCTACTAAACTTATGCTGCTACATGAACATCTGCCCAAATTTGATTGGCTTGTCCATGGTGGCAGGTGGTCAGCTCCTCTCCTTCCTCTCAGCACCACAGGGCATCCCTGGTGGATCAAGCTGTGGTGAATGTGGCACAGTTCACTCCTGCTGCTCCAGCTGAGTACAGGATTCTTTCATTCCTGAAAACCAAACTTTTAGAGCTCTCTGTTGGTGTCTGGGGTGGTCCAACGATTGTGTCCCTTTGTGTCCCCTACACTGAACCCAGGAGAACTCTTATCACTAGTATTTCCTCTAATTCTCTTGCTCCCCAGACCCCACAACTGCTCAGCTTGTGGCATAGACCACTGTCTTTTTTAAGATGCTGGAGGCTGGTCTGCATGGGCCACTTCCACTAAGTATGTTGCTTTGTTCGGGGGCATCCATTACTCCTGTTGCTCTGGGTCCCAGCACTGTGGCACCTGCTGTTTTCACAATGGGACTGCACAGTCCAGTGACAACCCAACACCATGTCCAAGTATCCCAGGTGTATGGTGCTACCCCAACACACCCTGCCTCATGCCCAAGTATCTGTGGCATTCAGAAGCAGCCCCTATAACACCCCGTCCCCACCCAACTATCCCTGCTGGCCACTAATAGTGATAACTCTCATCATTTCCCCCCAGGACACACACACACACACACACACACACACACACACCCTCCTTGCCTGGCCACTAAGTGGGGGCTTTGTGAAAAGCACTTTTATGGCATGGTGGTATGGAGACCCTCTGTGTGCACCTAAAGTCCATCACCCCCGACAGCCACTGTATATCAGCCCCCAAGAGCCACTGTGTATTGGCCCTGTATGCCTACAAAAGCTTCTGAAGATAATTATGTGGGTTGCAGTTGTTACAGTCAGTGAGAACCCTGGATCCCTGTTGCTCATTATATATTATCTTTAATAAGGAGACATGCCAAGAAAGAAAAGTCAAAATCCAGCATGGCAGAGTTATAAAAAAAATGGCATACTTTTGTGTTCCACAAGCATTTCTGCCTACACTCCAAAGCTAAAAACTGAAATTCCCAAATCAAATTCAGGTTTCTTTTTACCTGGTTAAGTTACAATTTGTCTCCGAGTTTTCACAGAAAAGGAATGAAAGCTAACCATTCAAAGGAGAGACACTAGCATGTCTGATGCAACTTTTTTCCTTTTCTCAGGTGATGGACATATGAGCAGAGTTTCATTTCCTTTCCTTTCCATGATGCTTCAGAAAGGAAATGAAACAAAACTGCTAACATGTCCAGAAAAGGAAAAACAAAACCTGAAAGTCAGAAGGGGAGAGGGAGCGGATCGGCAATTTGGAGAAGAGGTACCTGCAAAAAAAAATTGGGGATGGAGAACACATTCCAGGTGGATGCTACTCCTCAGTCTACCAAACACCAAAATCCTTGTCTGTGAGCTGACGCTGGCTCATCAAGTAGTTGATGGACACTGGGCACAGCTCGGAAGAATTAGGCTTGTTATCTCACCCACTCTGCCCCATGCCCCGTCACATACAACATCCTCCAAGAACAGAGCCCTTTTACAAGCCAACCCAGACCAAAGAATGAAAAAATTCAGACTCACCCGCCTCCTATTGCTGCTGGTACTGCTAGTACTCCTCTCCTGGGAAGTAGCGGTGGCACACACACACCCAAGGCTGATCTCACTCAATAACGTGGCCCGCCACAGGTGAATATTTACCCTTCTTGGTTGCAGTTTTGCTTAGTTTTTCTCATAACGGTCTTCTCCTCAGTCTGTCCTCCTTGAGCACACAGAGTAAGATGGTGCCTGAAAATCCACTCTTTGATGCATGGCAGCATCAACAGATCCCAGCCCCCACCACTTATGACTTCAAAAAAGTCAATATTGTTTTAGACCTTGTGATTTTCTGGAAAATAAAATACATTTAAAGGTATTTTATACTAGTTTTGAGCAATGATATTGGGGGGCACATGTCCCCTCGGGCCCTATGGGCATGATGCCACTGGAGTCTAGCAATGTGAATCTTGGCTGTGACTATAGGTGTTTACAACTGAATGTTAATAACCACATTTGTTTTACTTGCAAATAGGTAGGCATTTGTGTCTAATTTCTGTTTGACTTACTGTAGGTTATACAAAGAATTTGAAAAATTCATAACATGTTGTATTGTGCTTCAGTGAATTGATAAATGGGGATTTTGGTTTATTTTACAAATTCATTTTTCCTGACCATGGATACACTAAAACAAAAATTTCTCAACAAAATGTTTTTAAATAAAGAGCAGAAGAAGCATGTGGCACTAAAAGCTTAGTGGCGTGGATGCAGAGGCACCAGTATTTAAGTATGACTTTGGTAGAGGATTATTTGTGACTGGGGGTGAGGGAGAAAGTGAGTCTTGATATTTGTAGCATAATGGTTTTCTGAAACTTCAACCTTCAATGGGTTCAACTCTGCAGCCATCTGTACAGTATATCACTAAGCCATATGCAGTGTGGTATGGGTAAAACCCAGATCACAGACCAGGACCAGTGCTGTAAAATCTGCACTGGGCATGGCTTGTGCAAATATTGCTGATCCAGTTGATCAAATAAATATGTGCAAATAAATAACTAAATACTCGGCTTCACCTCATGCTTCAACCCACCCCAGAAGTGATGTTATTACATGATAACACACACCCTGTCATGCCGTATTACTTAAATATTAGTTTCAACGAGGTGCCTTTGTAAATGAGTCTCTGACTCAAAGGTTTGTAAATCTGATATTTTCTAAAATAAATAAATGTTTATGTTTAAACCCATGAAACACCCTTATCTAGTTAATGCATTCACAGTCGTAGTGGCTCTACCAGATCTTGTTCTCTCTTGTGCTGGATGAAAACAACAGGTTAATGCATATTAAACAGTTTGTTTCAATAACTGAATGTCCACACAGAACTTGAAGAAACAACAGGGATCCCAAATTCATTAAACATATTCACACAGAGCTCCGGGGAGCATCAGTTAAATCATGGGGAACACATTCAGCTTTCACATGGTCAGTATGGCCATAATAGCAGCTTTTACTTGGACTGAGGAGGTCACACAGTCCTTAGGGCAGCATTAACTCAGGACTACAATGGTCACAAAAGTTTGAAGGCAGCATAAGTCCCAAAATAGTTCACAGTGCCTCACAGCTCATTATTCTTCATAGGCACCCACACTCTCAGTGATCTCCATCTCTCTCTCTCTCTCTCTCTCTCTCTCTCTCTCTCTCTCCACATTGGCTCAGTGGGTCCCTCTCAGAACATGCAATCCTCATGGCTTGGGGATTTATGGGTTCCCTCATGACCTCTTCATCCTTTCCCAGAACTGGCAGCAACTGTCCTGGAGCTGAGAAGGGAAGCACGTCCCATGGAGCTCCAAGGCAACTTGCTCTCTGGAAACTACACTCCCTGCTGCATTCTTGCCCACTGGTTCCCTACACAAATTGGTGCAAGGCTGCTAGGGCACTCTGCGACTTGCAGCTGCTGGCTCCCCTCTCAACTTTAGCTGCCATCCAAGAAACTGTGTGGCTTGTGGCATCTGGCTCTCACTTCTTCCCCTGTGTCCCCCCAAGTGCCATGGGCTGGGATCTAGAGTGGGCAATCACCCCTCCCAGCCCCAACTCACTCTTACTCCATTACCTCTCACTCCTCCAACTGAAACTCCCCCTCCTGCCTATACTGCTGGGCTTTATCCCCTATGCACCCATGGTGACATCCCAACCCATAGAAGGCTCCTCCTGAGTTCTGAGAAGAATTAACCCTTTTCCCTATGGGTCCAAATTAAGCCACAAAAACCCAGGGAGGGGGAGAACAGACTAGTAATCTCTCAAAGTGGGGGTTACATAAACATAGAAACTGAAGGCAGATAATGACAGCTGTGCCCATCCACTGTGCCCATTTTTAAATATGATCTCTATGCTGCAGAACCAACTTGCACTATAGCACTGTCTTTTCAACCCTCTTCCTTCTTCCTAGGATTCCTTTGTACCTGTCCCAGGCATTTTTGAAACCCACCACTGGTTTCACCCCCACTGCCTCCAATGGAAGGCTGTTCCAGGAATCCACAACCCTTTCTGTGAAGAAGTACATCCTCACATGTCTCCTGAATTTATCTCCTTCCAGCTTCATATCATGACCCCTTGTCCTACAACACCTTTTTCTCTGAAACATATCTCCCTCCTGTACATTATTAACCCCCCAAGATGTATTTAAAGGTCTCTATAGTACCCCCACTCTCCATCTTCTTCTTCAGGGTGTATGTATTGAACTCTTTTAGTCTCTCCATATAGGGCTTCCAATGTAGAACTTGTGCTATTTTGACAGCCCTCACCTCTCTTCTTGCCATATTCTCCTTTTTTCTACTGTTCCCCCTTCCACACATTTCTCCTTTGACTGCTCCTTCCCCCCCTTTCTTCCTTTTCTAACCCCCCACTTCCTTAAATAACTTGCATCCTGGTGGGACTCTCTCCCCTTGGAATCTCACTACTCTATATCTCAGCTTGTGGTGGCCCACTTTCTGCATCCTCTATTTCTTCTGTCACCCCCCTTCAGCAACTTTAAATGTCCATTGGAGTAACATTTTAATCATCTACTGAGGACTAAGGTTGCCTCCTGAATGAAAGCAGGCCATCACTTCAGTATAGGTTTTTATCCTTCCAGGTTGGCCCACAGTCACCAATATAGACATACCTCCCCTCCCTGCACTATTCTTTCTACCATTATTTCAAGGCCTTGGTGCAGAGCTCCCTCTTCTTCCACAAATAGTATAACACGCACTTGTCACTCACATTTTAAACACATGGGAAACACAGGATCAAGCAGATAAATGATCTACCTTTACCAAAAATGAAATTTACACACAGAGCGGATTACAGCAATTAATTTTTATGTTTAAGGCCATGAAACACCCTTATCAAGTTAATGTATTGGCAGCCATAGTGGCTCTGACCACAATTTGTTTCATTAAGGTATCGGTAACCAGGGAAAATGATATACCTAAGCAAAAAGAGGGTAAATTAAGGCTGAAGTGCAAGGTAAAGGGTTTATAATAATAATGCTGGGGTAAAATGTTTGATGCCCATGATATGTTTGTTGTTTACAATATCCAGCATGAGAGAAAAGACATGAACATTTAAACATTTAAAACTGAGTAACAAATATTTGTGGATGTTCATACAAGTGTGCAACAGGGAAACAAAAAATATTTATAACACATTTTTATGAGTCGATAATACTCTTGGTGTGACCCATGAACATTTGGAAAATGATTAGAATTACCGGAGCCGGTGGATGGGGTGCATGAAGGTGTGTTTATTAGATAAAATGAATTGGAAGGTTAAAACAGCATTTTCTGATGCTTTTTAACTGAAAATTTAACACATTTGGCCTGCAGAAGTGGACACATATAGCCACAAATGTTGACAGGGTCATGTGGTGTTATAAATAAAAAGTTGAGAAGAAATAAGGACTTTGTATGAGGGAAGGTCATCCTGATTAACATAAATAAGGACTTTGTATGAGGGAAGTTCAGCCTGACTAACATAAAGAAAGATTTTGTATGAGGGAAGTCTATCCTGCTTAACATAAATAAAGATTGTGTATGAGGGAAATTCAGCCTGCTTAACATAGTGCTGGCTCATAGAAACATAGAAGCATAGACTTCGATGGCAGATAAGAACCACTTGGCCCACCCAGTCTGCTCATTTCCCTACCTATTGGATAAGCTGCAGATCCTATTTGACCAACATACTACTTCTTCCTACCCCCACCAGAATTGCCTTATGTCTATCCCATGAATTCTTGAATTCCCCTACTGTTTTTGACCCCACAACCTCCTCAGGAAGGCCATTCCATTCATTCAATTTGTCTTTTTTTGATGACCCAAGACAGACTATCTTGGTAAATAGAATTTGGCATCCTGGACCCCAAAGGAAACAGACTGCCCCAGAGGAAGCCCCAGGACACCCTATCAAACACCTGTATCTAGACTGATAATGGCTGCTGGAATAGGTTGCTGTTGGAGATGGTCCATCAACAATAAAGTTCATTGGATATTGTCCTCCATTTGTGTAAAGCAGACAAAACCTGATTGATCCATATGAATAAGGGATGGAAGAATGCTATCTAGTCTGTACACCCAGATAGACATAAATAGTTTATAATCAACATTTAGTATTGAAATGAGACAATATGAAGAGGGGCTTTCTGAGTCATGGCCTGGTTTTAAAATAGTGAAAATAATTGCATAAGGTCTTGTTGCACTGCTCAGAACATTTGGAGAAGGTGAGGAAGGAGGATATCTGAAAAGGACTTATACCATTAGGAGGGGAATCTGTCTGAGCTGGGACACTTTAAGGTCTTAGAATTTTTAATTGAGTTTTGGACACTGAACACTGTGAACAATTTCTTGAGGAATGTTTTTACAACTGCATTAGATTTTCCACAATTGCATCAATTTGTGGGCAAAAAATACACATGCATGGGAAACGCATCTTAGGGAAATGTGTAATTGTATCAACATTTCCTGTAATTGTATAAGTTTGAGGGGAAATGCAGCATACTTGTATGGTGTTTGGGACTTGCATGAAAAATCAGATTCTACTGCATGATGGCCCAGGAAAAAGAACATGAAATGAAAGTGATATACAGGCCACCCAACCAGAAAGTGACGGGCTGGGAGACTGATAATTCAGCAGGCCAGGCTAGAGCAGTGATCAAGGGAAACTTTAATCCCCCAGAAATAAACTGGCAAAATAATGCAGCAAGCAGTCAAAAAAACTCATACATTATAGAAATGATACAGGATGGTTTCTCTGCATTATTGACACACATCCCAATGATTGACATTTCCTCAGTATTGCACCTACAGTACTTGGAAGTAACCAGGCTATAACCAAGAACATACTGTATGAAGAGTAATGCTCTTATAGGACTAAGTGACCAAAACTTCATTAACAGTGAGACAGTGCCTTGGGATGAACACAACAAAACCAGCACAATGGGGTTAGACTTTAAAAAGGCTGACTATGCCCAAAGGCAGTCAAGCATACAGTAGATAGAGCGAGTGGACTTTAATTTATTTATTTATTTATTGAATTTTGATGACCGGGTAGGCCCACTGGGCCCCGGAGGTCCCTTTTTCAGGGGCGACCGGGGTTTTTTATTCTTTATATTACACAAGGAGAAAGTAGCAGATAGTAAGTGGGAGAGAGTAAAGAAGCAATGCAAGAGGTTACTCAGTTTTCCATGAGGTATATAATGAATACCAAACGTCATAAGAAACCATAATGGTCCAATACTAAGTAAAAACTGGCAATGAATGATACGATGAGTGCATTGAGGGAATATAAGGAGGACCAAAATGGTAAAAACAGGACTGCATACAAGGAGAACATGGTCATTTGCATGACCATCAACAAAAGGGCTATTTAAACAAACACAGAGCAGAGGATTGCAGAGGAATTTGGGAGAAATTTAGAGAAAAGTAACACTGCAGACAGCTTAGCGAGGCTTACAAAAGTGGGTATGCTTCACAGAGTTAATTTTAGAAGGTAATGTGGTCCTCAACCCAGGAAGAATGGAGATTCAGAAAATATTAAATTCCTTATGGGAAGTTTAATATATCTTTCCTTTCATAATATTTTTCTTCCCATCATATATATTCCTTTATTTCTCTTTTCAAGCTCTCATATGTTTTTCTTGTATAAAGTAATATTTCAGGACTCCATTTGTCCCTTCAATCAGACTTAATGAGTTGCTCATAAACTCTCTTACCACTGTCTAAATATAAACAAAAGTAACCAAAAATAGTTAACCTTTTCTCCAAACTTAGTTTCTTTCCAAAAAATACGCCATTCATATTAGTTTAAACAAAGGTGGGAACAAAATTTGGATATGCTTCACAGAGGACAGGGACAAAGCTAAGGTAGTGAATGACTGTTTTATTCCAGTATTCACAGTTGAATGAGATGGACCATTACATGAGACCAAAAGTAAGTACTGCACGAAGAAAATTAGGGGGGAGAACTGCTTATTGAAAACATTACTGAGGGTAAGTCCTGAAATGACTTCAGAAACTAAAATGAGAACAAATCCCAGGGACAAACATGAATTATACCAAAGGATGCTGAAAGAGTTGAGCAGGTCATTGGTGGCACCCTTAGTACACCTTTTTACAGAGTCAATACATACTTGGGACGTGCAAGCAGACTGAAGAACTGCAAATGTGGTCCCCTGTACAACAATGGGGACTAAGAGAACCCTGGCCACTATTGGCCAGTAAGTATAATGTTATTTGTAGTGAGGCTGATGAAATGTATTATTAAAGAAAGGATAGTGGACTTTTTGCAAAAGAACAGACTTGCAGACAAGAACCAGTATGGATTTACAAATGAAAAATCCTATCAAACTAACCTGATAGACTTCTTCTGCATGGGGAAACAGATGGTAGACCATAATCAGATAGTGGACATCTTCTAGCTTGAATTTAATAAGGCCTTTGACTCAGTGTCACACAAGAAGTGTGCCAAGAAAGCCGGATGAATTGGGCTAAGAAACAAACTTTCAAGATGTGTATGCAATTGATTATGGGATGGGATGCAATGAGTGGTACAGAGTGATAAACTCTCAGGTGCAAAAAAAGGTGGCAGTGGAGTTCCACAGAGGTTGGTGCTGACACCAGTCTTGTTCAAAATGTTTATTAGTGAAGCATCCCTTCCCACCCTCCTTCACAAACACCAACCACTTCAAATCATATCCCCTTTTCCAGCACTCTGGTACCCCCGAGACCAGCCTCTTCTCCTCTCCCCAGAGAAGTTAGCTTAGTAGTTTATAAGAAAGTCTAACTAAGTAGTAGCAATTACCTCCTTCACGCTCATAATTCCGACTGCCCCGATCCAACCCAATATCATTCACCAGTACCCCCACCTGAATGCAGAGCGAGGGCTGCTCCAATGGATCCATGTGCTTTGCCCTTTGAATGGGTTCTGTGGGTGGGCATGGGTGCCTGAGAGAATGGGGACGGGGATGGGATGCTGGTGAATGATATTGGGTCATACTGGAAAGACGAGGAGAAATGGGTACTATGAGAGTGGAGGAAGGGAAGTGCTACTAGTTAGACTTATTCTACTACTATGCTAACTTCTCTGTGAGTGGAGAGGAGGGTTTTGGGTTCCCAGTAAGTGGTGCGTCAAGAGGAAAAATGAATGAACATCACATTGCAAAGTTCCTTGTGAAATACGTCCACTTTGCAAAATTTCATGAATTGTAAAGTGGCACTTTATGAAGTACACAATGCTTGATGAAATTAGAACTTTGCTGGCAAAGTTTTCATAATGCCAATTTTCAAAGTGAATGCCCGCTGGCAAAATTCAGTGAAAAGGGGGTTTGTACCATGTAATCTTTGGACTGCAGAGAACAGCAGGACCCCTGTTATCACATTGCAATTGTTTATGCCATGTGCTACCTGTGCCTGGTGCAGTCCTAGTTATACAGTGTAGGAGTTAGGATCTGTCTACTAAGGTGCTCTGAGAGTCCTTGTTCTGTTTTGTGTATTTTTGTCTTGAAACTATGCAGTTTCTCTACCAATCTTTTGAGCTTGTGCATTCCCTAAGATGACTTGCTTTTTAACTTTAGAAGTTCAATTTTCTAATGGCCCCTAGATCAGTGCACAGTGCTCTGATCCATGGCTGCAGAAAACTCTGGGTATGTTAGGGACACTGCAACCTGTTCTAGAAAAATGGGGGTCCCTGCACCAAAGTTCCAAGAGTTGCAGCAGTTGCAGTGTTGCAACAAACCTGTGGCACACCAGAGGGCCTTGATTGAGGGTCCCATCAAGCCTGTCCTTGCCAGCACAATGTTGGTCCATCTCCAGAGTTGGCGGGGGAAGAAGCCTGCATGGTCATGAACCAGGGCAAAATGACCAGTGGGGGTGCCAAACTGGGTGACAGGGGCACAGTGGCAATGGCAGAGTACAGAGGTGGCACCTGGCAGTGGTACCATGGCCAGTAGGACAAAGGCTTTTTTTTTTTTAACCAGGAGAGACACACTAAGCTGAAAGCTTGTTTGCAGGTGTGGCCTAGGAGCATAAGGAAGTTAAGTGACTTGCTCAGGGTCACACAGTATGCAAGTGGGGGCTGTGGGATTCAAACTAAGATCTCCAGGTTTGCAGTTCAAATTCTTAAACCACTGTGCCATACTGCATCCTTTGCATTTTCATAGATGAGGTACACCATAGGAGGCATGTATGGACCCTGTCCCAGACCCCTGGTACCACCAGCCCTGGCACTGTCCGTTGCTGATACAGTCCCAAACAGTATAGTCAGCAATAAACATGGCTGCATGCAGTGGGCTATATTGTGGGGAAATGTTGTGGTGCTCAGGGGATGTCCCCGTCCACTGACTACACCTAGTACCCCACAGACAATGCCACCTGCCACATGTTGGAGACTGTGCCAGTGATGAGCAGATGCCAAGGCTGGTGGCACCTGGGGGTCCAGGATAGGATCTATACATGCCTCCTATGGTGTACCCAGGCTATGAGGCTCCATCCCACTGGCCATGGCACCAATAACGGGTGCCACCTCTACACCCTGCCACTGCTGCCGTGCACCAAAGCACCAGCACAGGGCTCCATGAGCTGGTCTAACCACAGCCCTGTCCTGCGACAATGGTGGGGCTTCTGAAATCCCAAATACAGGGATGCTGCAGCCCCTCTGAGGTACAAACTCCCTTGCATCCTGGTGCATGATCTCTGCTGGTGCAAGGGTGGTGCGGGGGTGGATTCAGCACATGGTATCACACTTTCAGTGCAGCCTGCATTCGAAAAAAAAGGATTGCCACAACATTTGGCACAAGGTGCCACTTGCATCAATTCCATTTGGCACTGGCACCTTGTGCCAGATGTCCCCATTTGAAAACTGAGCCCTATGTGTTGTTAATCTTGTTTTATGTGCACAGTGTGTGACTGTTTGACTGAGTGATTTGTGTGTGTGGGGGGGAGGGGATACTGCACTCTGTATAAGCACTTCACTGCTGTGCTTTAGGAACAAGAAATGTAAGTTTACTCACCTGGAAAAGTGATTGCATGAACATCCATTTATGGCACTCCCATAAACCTTACAGACTAGGTTATGCTCATCTAATAGGTTAATCATGCACATGAAACTTTTGGATCAGAAATCCAATCCCACCTTGGCTCCTTGTGCTCCGCCCAAAAATGTTACATTCTTCCAAAGCTGTAGGACAATTGTGTATTGATCTGGAGGAGCAACCTTGTTAGAAATAGGGAAATATCATCACAGTTACTCTCTGTTCAGGAAGACAGGGCAGGGAGGAGGGGAGAAGGGGATGTATTATGTATGACAGACAGAATGAAGGCCACATAGGTACAGGGCATCTAGTGGAAGAGGAGGGGGGTCTGGATGTGCTGTGGGTCATCTTGGAGACAGGACCTGGGGCTGCTATCCATGGCAGGGTAGTGTACAGATCTCCAGCATTGGAAAAGGAATGGGATAAGGCAGATGAGGAAGCATCATCAGCATGGCAAGTAAGGCAGATGTGCTGCTAGTAGGTGACTTTAATCTGCTAGATGTGGAATGGAGCCTTCCAACTGTGCATTCAGCAAGCAGTATGGCCATCATTGACTTACTACAAGGGGCTTTTCTCAGGTAGCTATTCAATGAACCCACTAGGGTTGGGGCAGCGAGGTAACTGGTGCTTACTAAGAGGGACAGCATTGCAGATTTAGTTTATTCTTTGGTAACCGGGTAAGGCCCACTAGGCACAGGTGCCTGTTTTCAGGGAAAAACCGGGAGCATTGGGGAGGTTAAGTGACTTGCTCAGAGTCACACAGTATGCAAGTGTAGGTTGTGGGAATGAAACCCAGGTCCATTTGCCTGATTTACCAAGCTCATTGGAAGCTCATTACTCTAGCCAGTAGGCTATACTGCCAACCCCCAGATATCACAGTGGGCAGTCACTGCGTACCGGTGACCGCTTTGCAGTGTAGTTTAACATAGAAATGGGAACAGAGGCAAACCACATGAGGATGACGGTTCTGAACTTTAGGAGGATGGATTTTAAAGAAATGGGAGACTGCCTCAGGAACTGCATTGAACATGAGGATTGCCAGGCAGAGGTAGAGGCTTAGGGGGAAAAATAAGGGAGGGCATAATTAAAGTAACCAACCTCTGTATGAAGGAAGAGAGTAAGACCAGAAGGAAAAAGGGACTGTTATGGTCCTCTAAGGAAGTGGCAGATGGTTGTGAAGGAAATAAGGGTGGCATTCAGCAGGTATAAGGAAACACAGACGGGAGGAGGACAGGGAGGTATACCAAGTAAAGCAGAAGGACACGAGCAAGGCAGTGAAAGGGAGGAAGGTGCTGACAGAGGGAAAGATTGCAAAAAGTATTGTTAAAGAGGCTGAGACTTTCTTCAGATACATAAGTGAGAAGAGGAATATAAGAGGAGGGATAGTGAGGATTAGAAGGGCAGAAGGAGGGACTGAACAGTAGACAATCAAGAAAAAGCTGACACCCTGAACAGGTACTTCTGCTCAGTCTTCACAGTGGAGGGAAGGTGGACAGACCACCAGGGAGTAGCAGTAGTGTGTGTGTGGAAGGTGGATACAAGTCTATTTGAAGAGGAAAGAGTCTAGAATGGACTTGCATCTCTAAAGGTGAACAAGGCTATGGGACCAGATGGGATACACCCAAGTGTACTAAAAGAACTCAGGGAGGTGCAAACTGCCACACTGACAACCTAGTTCAACAGCTCACTGGAAGCAGGCATGGTTCTGAGGATTGGAGGAGGGTTGATGTGGTCCTGCTCCATAATAGCAGCAGCAGGGAGGAGGCTAGCAACTATAGGCCAGTCAGTCTAACTTCAGTAGTATGTAAATTAATGGAAACCCTACTGAAGGAGAGGCTGGTAGAGTACTTACGAACATACGAACAAACCAGCAGAAGAAGGCCATTTGGTCTATCAAGTCTGCTCGTAGTGCAGGGTCCACAGCTTGAGCTAATGTCCCTGCCCTCCCTCCCCACTCCTCCCATCCTCCCTATTCATGATTCTTATCTTCCTCCTATGCCTATCCCAGCCTCTCTTAAAGCTGCTCACTGTCTTTAACGAGATGACCTCTTCCGGCAGCGCATTCTAAGTGTCCACCACCCTTTCTGTGAAGAAGTACTTCCTGACATCCCTCCTAAACCTCCCACCCTCCAGTTTAAGACTGTGCCCTCTCGTGATATGGTTGGCACTCAGCTTAAAGAGACTTTCCTTATCAACATTATTTATCCCTTTCAAGTACTTGAATGTCCCAATCATGTACCCACTCTCTCTCCTGTCTTCCAGGGAGTACATGTTCAGTGCCCTCAACCTCTCCTCGTATGCCTTGCCCTGCTGACCGGCTATCATCTTTGTAGCCCTCCTCTGTACCTTCTCCAGCAGATTAATGTCATTTTTGAGGTGTGGGCACCAGTACTGAACTCCATACTCTTGATGCGGCCTTACCAGTGAACTGTACAAGGGCAGTATAACATATAAGTATAAGTAACATATATGTATAAAAAGGGCAGTATAAGAGTATCTTAAACTCAATGGGCTGAAAGACCACAGGCAGCACAGGCAGCATATATTCATGGGAGAAGGTCATGCCCAAAAAATCTGGTATATATCTTTGACTGTGTGACCAGGGAATTAGATCAGGGGAGGGCAGAGGATATGGCCTATTTGGATTTTAGGAAGGCCTTTAACACTATGCCACACAGTAGACTAATGAATAAATTGAGCAATCTAACAGTGGGCTCTAACGTGGTGAGTTGGGTTGGAAACTGGATAATGGACAGAAGACAGAGGGTGGTGGTTAATGGCACCCACTCTAATGATGGGTGTGTTACCAATAGGGTACCATGGGGCTCACTACTGGGACCAGTTCTCATCAATGTCTTCAGGGACCAGTTCTCATCAATGTCTTCATTGGGAACATTGCAGAAGAACTGGAAGGGAATGTATACCTTTTTGCAAATGATGCCAAGCTCTGCAATAGGGTGAACGCTCAGGAGGGGATGGAGAGAATGTATAAGGATCTAGGGAATCTCAGGGACTAGTCAAAGACATGGTAGCTAGGGTCCAATGCCAGAAAGTGCAAAATCATGCACATAGGGCATAAAAATGCAGGAGCTGAGTACAGGATGGGGGCCGTATTGGCAATAACTTAATAGGAAAGGAACCCTGGGATTATCATATCTGAGGAACTCAAGGTGGTAAAGCAGTGTGACAAAGCACTGGGTAGGACTAGTTGGATGCCGGGGTGCATAGAGAAGGGCATCGCCAGCAGAAGGAGGGAGGTGGTGTTGCCACTGTATCACTTGCTGGTGAGACCCCTCGTGGAGTATTGTGTTTAGTTTTGGAGACTGCACTTCAGAAAGGACATAAACAGGATGGTCGGGAGTTCAGAAGAGGGCAACTAAAAATATGCAGAATTAGCTGGCCCATCAGCACAGAAGTAACGCTACTTCTCATGGCTCCGGTGACCCTGGGTTCAGGAACAAGTCTAGGTCATCGAGGATTGGGGGGGGGGGATTGAGCATCCCAGAGGATGCTCTCCTTCTCAAGGGAGGAGGGAGGGTCCCATCAGTCACTACTATACTGCCTCCTTAATGGAGGGAATGGTAGGGAGTAGTATGAGTGGGAGGAGCCCTCTGGTTGCAGATGACATCACACTTGCATGAATATGTCCTTGCAGCCCTTGCATGCATGGCTTCTGTAGGATAGTGACAGTAAATGAGAAAATGAGTGTTCTGTGCCCAGTGATGAAGGGCTCTTGGCACCACTCATTCTCCTGCCTGTTCGGAGAGAGGATGCCTCCTGACATGATAAAGAAATATTCAGGGTATAGCTCCTCCTCCTGTCCCTGCCTGGGGGGGGGGGCAAGCCATGGCTGTGTGGAAGATAGCACCTCAGGAGTGAAGGCTTGGGATCAGTGGTTGGCCTTGGGTGAGTAGAGGGAGAAAGGCACAGAAAAAAAGAAATGATACAAAAGAAACCTAAAAAGGTGCAGGGTTTGCATAAGAAGCCCTTTGAGGAAAGACTAAGGGATCTGAACATGTACACCCTGGGAGAGAGGAGAGAGAGGTGACATGATTGAGACCTACTGATACTTCACAGAGGTGAATAGGGTGCAGGGAGAGGTTCTTTCAAATGAGAAAGAGCACCAGGACCAGAGGCATGCAGTGATGCTGTGGGCAGTTCAAGAGAGATGTTAGGAAATATCTCTTTGATGAGAGGGTAGTAGACTCTGGAAAGAGACTGCCATTGGAAACAATGGGGGCTAAAACAATAATGGGGTTCAAACATGTTTATTTATTTAGCATTTTGGTAAGCCCATTGAGACCAGAGGCCCATTTTTCAGATGCAACCTGGAATTAGTTACATCCATCATATACGTCTCCATTCTGGGCCCTGTACTTTTCAGCCTCTACCTCAACACTCTCTGCAGCTCATACACAGCAAAAATGCTCCTCTATGCCAACGATGCAGTTCTCTTTGCATCCCACCCCGATCCCTCTTCTCTCCAGGTATCCCTCCAGCACACTTACAGCCACGCTGAAAAGTACTTCCTTGACCACCGACTTGTCATTAACCTAAAGAAGACTAAGTCAATACTCTTCTCCCATCACCAAAACAAGGCCAAGAATGCCCCCCTCTTCATTCTCCCCAGGACTTTGCACCCACTGGAGCACATGACCTCTTACAAATATCTAGGCATCACTTTTGACTTGGCTCTCACCTTCCACACCCACATCAATGCCCTATCCTCCACCATAAATTCCCAGATCGGCCTACTATACCATCATAGAGATTGCCTCCCCCAAGTTGCCCTCCAGCTGGCCATCACCTCTTCTGTCCTGATGCTAATGGACTACGGCTTGCCCATTTACGCTGCAGTGGACAATACTGCCTTGACTAAAATCCAGCTGTCAAACAATAAGTCCTTCAGGCTCCTGACCACAGCCCCCAGTCGCACTCACACTTACCTGCTCTACTTCACCATTAATCTGCTCACCTTTGAGGAGCATCTGAGCTACCAGACCTGCCTACTTGCCAAAAAATCTCTTCTAGGCCCCCCCCAGGGGTCTCTGCTTCCCTATGGCATGTGTCCTCATCTGTTGCCACCCATAGCTCTGTCAAGGTCACCTTTCTGGTGTCCAGAACCAGGACCTTGATAGCCCAGAGGTCCTTCTATTACCAAGCCCCTGCTTGGTTCAACTCCCTCCCACCCTGCATCACAGACATTGTCAAAATTGGTCCCTTCAAAATTGCTTTCCAGAACCATCTCTTTGATGCTCGTTGCTGTAGATACAACTAATTAATCCCACTGTAGGATCCTCCTGTCAGGCCTCCCTGACTTGACACCATCCTCGGACAGCCTATCCTCTCCCCCTCCCTCCCACCCGCTCCCCATCCCTACCTCCACCCTCTCCAGGTATTATCTAGGTATGTCCAGGGCTGTACCCCTAATGTAACCCTTGGGTACCTTGTCTATGTCTGTAACCTATTATGAGTAACATTATTATGTAACCTATGTGTACTCTGTGTTTAATGTTCTGCGCCTGTACTGTTCTCACTGTTGTAACCACACTATGTAATTCTGTTTACCCTACCCCCCGTGACGAGGTGCCTTTGTAAATGGGTCCATGACTCAAAGGTTGTAAATCCGACTTTTCTAATAAATCTAAATGTCATAACGATGTACAACAAATCACAAACAGTGGAATGGATATGATTGATAGTACAGAGGTAATGACAGGTACAACATAATAACATGTGTGGGATAGACAAAGGAGTATATTAGAAGAGAGGCAGGGTGGTGGAAGGGTCACCAGAAACCAGATGGGATCTGCAATGGCAGATTAGGCAGGGAACATTTGGACAGACTGGTAGGGCCAAGCGGTCTTTTTCTATTGACAAATTCTATTTCTGTGTTAACCTTAACTTTGTGAGGCAGGAACAGAACTGGAGGCAAATAAGCGATTAATGTGTCTTTTATTTGAGACTCTATACAGTATACATATAGCCAGCCCATATAGCGAGGACATTTTGGTTGCAGTAGCTGTAGCTTGGGTGCCCAGTTCTGAGAGTCTGGGAGGGCCTGAGAGTGATGTAAAGGGATATTCATGCAGTCACCATTACCAGGTGAGTCAATTTACATTCTAAATCACATCTCTTTACGACACTACTATCTTTTTTTTTCTTCCCAGTGCCGACCGGACCCCTTTCACCAGTCCCCCCAGCCCCATCACCTGCAAGACTCATCTCATCCTGCTCTTCCCCAAGACTTGACCCCTGGTGGGGTTAATTGGGTCCCACAATCCCCACCAGAACCAGTATACAGTTTGCACAGAAGGCGCCTGATAGCCGGGTGCAGGGCCTCTGGGATATCAGAGTCATCCTACCAGTTGGTGCGATTTTCCTTTTTCCCCCCCAAGGAGCATGGAATTCAATGGCACTATGACATGTGCCACACACTCCCATGCACCTCACATTGGCACCTGCTATGCCACTCCAGCCTTCCTAGGCAGTTTGGGTGCATTTCCCCTAGCTTCCACTAGGGCCAAGACAAACACCAGGGACTGCAAACCCTCACCCCTCGGAGGAGGAGAGCAGTCTTCCAGATGCTCAATCCTCCTCTCCCCCCCCCCCGCTAGCCCTCTAGTGCTCTGAGCTCGCTACTGAACTTGGGTCACCAGCGCTGTGAGCAGCAACTCTACCACTGTGCTGACAGGGCAGCTCACAACACTCCCATATCTTTGGAATTTGCCACTTGCTAGCTTTTGGAGAATTCAGAGTAGGAAGACTCCAATGAAAGCCCTACTAAACTGCTTTTAAAATTCCATCACCCTACATAGAAACATAGACTTTGACAGCAGATAAGGACCACTTGGCCCACCCAGTCTGCCCATTTCCCTTACCTATTGGATAAACTGCAGTTCCTAGTTTTACCGACAGCCTACTTCCTCCTGCCTCCCACTAGAATTGCCTTATGTCTGTCCCATGTATTCTTAAATTCCCCCACTGTTTTTGACCCCACAACCTCCTTAGGAAGGCCGTTCCATGTGTCCACCACCCTCTCCATGAGAAAATACTTCCTCACGTTGCCCCTGAGTCATCCTCCCTCTATTTTCAAAGATATCCCATGATAATAGCAACCAAATATGGGTGACTGTTAAAACGGTGACTCCTATTCAGCACTATTGTCATAAGGTAGCAACTACTGCTACCGTGAGTGTAGGGGAAGGTGAATGGAAAGGGGAAATGATGAGAGGAAGGGGAAGGAAAGGAAAAATGGTTTTCTGGATGAAATGTGCTTGCTACAACTGAGCCAGCCATGTGGTGTGGTGGTGAGGGAGGCTGACTCCAGCACAGTAGGTACTGGGTTCAGGGCTGGGGACAGGAAGGTTTGAATTTTGCCGCTGCCTGCGGTTCCCAGGCTTAATTTTTTTTTTCAGGCGGATTGTGCCCGCTCCCTGACATGCACCCCCCTGGAGTTAAGATTCCTAATTCAGGGGGGTGCGTAGCCTCCCACAAGGAGGGATGCGGGGGAGTGCAGCCCCCCCAAAACAGACATTTTATTTTGCTGGATGTCAGTTCACCAGTAAGTGTATATCACCCATTTGCTTTTCGGTGATATGCACTCACCATAATAGCGATCGCCATTATGCGTTCGCTATTACGACATAGAACCATCTTCAAATTGTGC
Organism: Neoceratodus forsteri; assembly: GCA_016271365.2. Lineage (NCBI taxonomy): Eukaryota > Metazoa > Chordata > Ceratodontiformes > Ceratodontidae > Neoceratodus > Neoceratodus forsteri. The sequence continues at coordinate 161,239,798 of CM057453.1, forward strand.
CCCCTTGTTCTTGCATATCTTTTTTTCTGAAAAGATGCTACCCTCTTGGACTTTCCTGATTCCCTTGAGGTGCTTGAATGTTTCTATCATGTCCCCCCCCTCCCTCCTTTCCTCAAGGGTATACATATTAAGCTCTTTTAGTCTCACTTCGTATTGCTTCTGGTGCAGACCCTGCACCATTTTAGTTGCCCTCCTCTGGACTGCCTCCATCCTGTCTATTTCCTTGTGGAGATGGGGTCTCCAGAACTGCACGTAGTACTCCAGAAGGGGTCTCACCAACTGTCTGTACAAAGGGATAACAACTTCCTGTTTTCTACTAGTAATGCCTTTCTCTTTGCATACCAGTATCCCCCCAGCCCTCCTTACTGCCTTCTCACATTGTGTGCCTAACTTTAGGTTGTCTGATATCACAACCCCCAGGTCCCTTTCCATTTTTGTTGTCATTAATATCCCCCCCCCATTATGTACTCTTCCCTTGGGTTTTTGTTTCCCAGATGCATTACTTTGCACTTCGGTGCACTAAATCTAAGCTCCATACTTCTACCATTTCTCCAACCTTCCCAAATCTCTTCTCATCCTTTCCACCCCCCACTTGTGTATCAACCCTGTTGCAGATCTTTGTTTCTTCTGCAAAGAGGCACACATTTCCTTCCAGTCTCTCCACAATGTCACCTACAGAGACATTAAAGAGGACTGGTCCCAGTACTGAACCCTGTGGTACCCCGCTTGTAACCTCCCATTCCTCAGAGTGGACTCCATTTACTATTACCCTCTGCTTCCTGTTGTCCAGCCAATTTTTTACCCAGGTTACCACTCTGGGACCCACTCCCAGGCTGGCCAACTTTATTATTAATCTTTTATGTGGGACTGTGTCAACTGCCTTGCTAAAGTCTAGGTAGGCCACGTTCATAGCCCCTCCCTGGTCTACTACTTTTGTCACCCAGTCAAAGAAATGTATTAGATTCATCTGACATGACCTTCCTGTGGTGAATCCATGCTACCTTGGGTTCTGTGCCTTGCTGGCCTCTAGGTACTCAACAATTCCTTCTTTCAGAAGTGATTCCATCATTTTCCCTATCACTGAGGTCAAACTAACAGGTCTGTAATTTCCTGCCTCTGCCTTGCTCCCATATTTGTGAAGAGGAATCACATCTGCCCTCCTCCAGTCCTCAGGTACCACACCATCCTCCCATGATTTGTTAAAAAGGGTAGTCAGTGGTGCCACTAGTTCTCCCCTTAGTTCTTTTAGAATTCTGGGGTGAATCCCATCAGGTCCCATTGCTTTTTCCACCTTCAGTTTTAGGAGTTCTTTCAGGACCCTTTCTTTTGTGAATAGACTGGTATTGATCCCCCTATCCAATGTGCTTCTATTATTTCATTTAGGTACTTTCCCCTCCTCTTCTTTTGTGAATACTGAGCAGAAGTACAGTGTTCTTTCAGTATCTCTGCTTTGTCACTGTCACCCTCTGCCCCCCCTTCCCTTTATTAAGCCTCACTGGTCTTTCTTTGCTCCCTAATGTACCTGTAAAAGGTTTTATCCCCCTTCTTAACTGAGTTGACTATCTTTTCCTCAGTTGAACATTTGCTATTCTGACTGCCTTCCCTGCTTCCTTCTGCTTTAACTGGTACAGTTCTCTGTCTAGCTCCTTCTGTGTTTCTTTATACTTCCTAAATGCTATCTTTTTCTCCCAAACCTTCCCCACCACCTCTTTTGAGGACCATAGTGTTTTTTTCCTTCATTTTGTTTTATTTGCTTCACACAAAGGCTTGTTGCCTCTGTGAGAGCAGCTTTGATTTTTCCTGATTGTTCCTCCACCCCACCTTCTTGCCATTTTCTAGTGCTTTTCTGAGGGACCCCCCATTTTGCTAAAGTCAGCCCTCGTAAAGTTCAATATCCTCACCTTTGTGTGACTTGACTGTATGGCTAAATTTATTGTGAACCACACTGTTTGGTGGTCACTTGTTCCCAGGTGGCTACCCACTTCTGAATCCAAGATCCTCTCTCCACCCCTGTTTGAGAGTACCAGGTCTAAGATTGCTCCCCCCCCCCCCCGAGTGGGTTCCAACCCTATTTGGTCCTTGTACAGGGTACAGTGGAATAGCATAGTATATGAAGGTTTACAATATAAGCTAACAGTGTATCAAAGTTGCTGTATTGTTTATAATGTCACCACTTTGCATCATGATATCTTTATGTTGCATTGTTTTTACTTTATTTTTCCATACTGTGTTGTATTACTGAGAACTGAAACTGCACAATCTGAAGGGACACCATCGCAAATGAGTGTGTCACAGTGGATAACTCCTGAAATAAAACTGAATTGAACTGAAATTGAATAATCCTAACAGACTGGGTTCTTACAAAGCAGTGAACTGTATATTGGGGAGACTGGGACATGCGAGCTAGGTGCTAAGTAGTTAGCATTGAACTGAGGACTTTTCTGCCAGGTTTTTCTTAGCCAGTGTCCATAATGTTCAGTCTATACTGGTCCATGAAGGTATTTATGGATGACCAAGTGGTGTTGTGGATGTATTGTTCCTCTCTTCACAGGAAGTGGCAACAGATCTGGTGGAGTGTGCATTGATGTTGACCGGTTGGTCCTTACTGGCTACCTTGCATGCCTTCCTGGTTGTTCATTTTAACCATCTAGCTATTGTCACCTTTAATGCTGCCATGTTGATTTTGTGGCCCTTAGTAAGTACAAAAAGTCTCTCTGATCTTCAGATCTGCACAGTTTTGTCTATGTAGATGGAAATCATTCACTTGAAGTCAAATGATGTCTCCTCTTTATTCAGTGGACCAGGAAAGAATGTTAGTTGTTTGATAGATTGTGCCTCATAAAAGAGGGATGGCACATTTGGGACAAAGGCCAGTATAGTCCATGGTGTGACTGTGTCATGGTGCATGGTTGGGAATGGTCTTGTCAAGACAGAGTGCTCAGTTCTCCAATTTTTCTTGCTGAGCACCCCACAACTAGGGACACTGTTTTCAGTGTGAGCCTAGTTAAGTCAATTTCATGCATGTGTTGAAATGGACTAGCTGTCATGGGAATAAGCAATGGGTTCAGGTCCCATGGACCACTACTGGCTTGGTTCTCAGCTTGACATTCAATACTGCCCAGAGGAACCTGCCTATGTCTGGATGGGTTTTGGTTACTGAGTGTTCTGTCCAACCTGTGATGGTTCATGGTTACCAGCTGGGCCCTCAGTGATGCTGTAGAAAGTCCCTTGTTGAGGCTATGTTGCAGAAATAGGAGTATCTGTGCGATAGAGGCTTCTGTTGGTTAGAGTTGTATGGTGCAGCAATTCACAAATATTGTCCATTACCTGAAATGTAGTAAAGTGGTGACCACTGTATGGTGGTTGCCTGCCTATAGCAGTCTCTCCCTTTTTAGGAGCCGGGCTATGAGTTTGAGATGCCATGCTTGGTCCACTGCCATCACCACTTCTGTGGGAAATTAAGCCCTCCTGGGTCAGTGTGGGGCTAGGGATACAACAGTGGTCCATTCTTTTTATCATGTAATATTTTATTGAGAGATTTTGATTATTTTATACAGTAAGGAGTGAACAATACAGCCAATCAGTTACTGAAGATAATACATATCTAAGGGGTATAATAATTATAGAGACTACCATCCATGGACAAAGTGTCTCACAAAGTTTCATAAATTTCAGATTATCCATAGTGTAGTTGTCTTAGAAATATAACACTTTCTAGGAAAGACAAAGGAGGTAAGAAAAAAGTTAGTGGAGGCAGATGCTTATATCTTACGGTAAATGCAAAAACTAAAAGTGACTTAGTCTAAAATCTAAGTGAAGAGGTTTTAGACAGCCAATTAAGTAGGAGGGTTGGAAGGTGGTGCCGGGAGTTTGCAAAAAGGGGAATGAAGACATGATTCCCATTTCTGATAATAATGGCACATACTACCCCTGTGAAGGTGGGAACGTCTTTCAAAAATGGAAACTTTAGCCAAGGCTGCATGCCAGGCAGTATGGGTAGGGATTACTGGGTGGTGCCATTGCATGAGGAGAAAGCACTTAGCCTCTACAATAGCTACCATGGTCCAGTCTTGGAGTGGTTTAGGTAATTGACCCAAGGAGGTAGGGTCCCCCATAAACAATTTTGAATCAGAAAGGACAATTGGGTGCTTAAGTACTGAGGAGATGTCTGAGACTACCACTTTCCAAAATGTTGACAGGTTAGGACAGGACCATAAAATATGAAGAATGTGTGCCTCCGAATGGGAGCAGTGCCAACATTTGCTATGGCTAAGCAAGCCACGTACATAGAGAACTACTGCCATATGATGCCATAACAACAGGATTTTTAGCTGCAGGAAGTGACTATTGGTGTCACTATAGGTACGGTGAATACTTTTAAGATAGGAGTTCCATTGGTTATCAGAAATGAGGGAGCCAGTATACAATTCTTATTTTTTTTTTTACAGGACAGGGTTGCATTGGGTTGTGAGTCTCTCCAAGTACTATAGAAGTGACCATTAACACCTCTAGTAGTAGAGAGGTGATGCAAACCAGCTAGCCAGGTCCATTGTGTGGTGCCCTGATATCTAAGGAGAAGAGGCTGTAGGGCACTCCAAATTTGTAAATACCTTCAAAAATCTTTATGTGGCACAGAGAATTGCCTTTGTAGTTGAGCAAAGGGAAGTAGGGGGTACGTGCCTGAAGGAGAGAGGTCTTGTATAGACTGAATTCCAGACTTATGCCAGGAGGGCCAGTATACTGATGCCCCATCAAGTTGAATAAGGTGATTAAGCCACAAAGGGGCGTATTGTATAGCAGGGTTCCAGGACTGTTTAGGCAGATGAGATTTAGTCATGAGACATTTCCAAGAGCAAGCTGTACATATCACTGTGGGTTGGAGAGAATGGGGCAGACGAGAATGTGGAATAAGAAAAATATAGAGGGGTACCGTGCCCTCTAGATCAGTTTCCAATTGCACCCATAGTGGGGGAGCCACAGAATTGGGCACAAACCATTTAGTTGCCTGTGCTGATATACAGGACAGGTGATAGCCATAAAAACAGGGTACACTGAGGCCTCCTCGAGACCAGTGTTCCCTCAACTTATGCTTATTCCACCTAGGCGACTTAGAGTCCCATAGGAAGCTAGTCATTAATTTCTCTAAAGAGGTGAAAAGTTTGAATGAAAGGGAGATGAGGAGATTGTTTAGAAAGTACATGACTCGAGGGAGCAAAAGCACATGAATAGCTGCTATCTTACCTGGCAAGAAAAGTTGCAACTTGCGCCACCTCTCTATTTCTACAGTTAGTTGGGCTAGTAGTGGAGAGAAATTAGCAGATTCAAGCACTGTCCAGGCTGTTAGTATACAAACACCAAGGTAATTCAACCCATTGGGCTGTTGGTATACAAACACCAAGGTAATTCAACCCATTGTCCGCCCAAGTCAAGCTAGTTCCTTGAATGCAGGTCTTAGTGCATTGATTATCTAAAGGAGCCAAGGTGTTTTCTTCTGATTAATGCATAGGCCAGAAATTACACCAAAGTCATCTAGGATTTGGAGTACCCCTGGTAAAGTTTGTTGAGGGTTAGATAAAGTTAAAAGGAGACCGTCTGCATAGGCCACTACAAGATAAGGTTGATTGGCAACTACAATGCCCTGGATTTGCAGGGAGGCAATAAGAGCCCTGAGCAGGGGGTCTAAAGCCTCAAGAAATAATATGGGGGATGGTGCACCGGTGCAGCTCAAAGGGAGGGAAAATCTCACTACTAGTAATGATACGAGCCATGGGGGAGCAGTAAAGGGTACGTATCCACTGCATAAAGGAGGTACCAAATCCATACCTAAAAAGGACTTCATGGAGATATTCCCATTCGATAGAGTCAAACACCTTAGAGAAGTCAATCGCTAAGGCTGCCAAGGGAAGAGAGGATTTTGAGGCAAACAACTTAAGATTGAGAAGGAGTCTAGTGCTATCCATACCTGATTTGCCTCACATAAATCCCATCTGGGTGGGATGTATAATTGAGGGAAGAATGGACACTAGTCTAGAAGCCAATGCTTTGGCTAATATTTTAGTGTCTACTGACAAAAGAAATATTGGCCAGAAGTTGGCACAATCTAAGGGGTCAGTTGATTTTTTAGGTAGAAGTGAAATAATTGCCTCCTTCATAGTGGGGGGAAGAGATCCAGTGACATGGGCAGATTGTAGGGCACGCTGCAGTGGCTGAATGATATCAGGGCCAAGGCCTGATAGAGCTCCACAGACATACCAACCAGACTGGAGGCTTTCCCCCAAGCCACCTGTGAAAGTGCTGATTGAAGTTCTTCACAGGAGACAGGTGATTCCAGGTGTGTCACCTGTTCAGGTGTAAGAGTCGGTAGTGAGGTTCGCTGGCAAAATTTAGCAAATTGACCCTGTAACTCTTGGGTGGTATTAGAGGATCGAGACTGATAGAGGGATTGGTAAAACTGCTGCATAGTGATGTTAATCTGTTTAGGGTTAGTCGCCATGGAGCCTGCAGAAGTACAGAGAGCATGTATCCGCGTAGCTGCCTGCTGTTTACGAAGGCAGAAGGCAAGAAGTTTGCCTGCTCACTCTCCACCGGCTCAAAAGGCTTGCTTCAATCTCAAGAGGTGCCATTCAGCCTTTTGATGCTGAATTGTATTTATTTGGTATTTGAGTTCAACTATTTGATGATGTAGGGTGCCATCCAGGGCAGCCCGGGGGGTAGATTTAAAACGACTCTCCAGGACGGCTAGATCTGCTTGAAGGTGGGTCAGACTTGCATTATGCTTGCGGTCCCAAGCTGCTGAAAAGGCAATAATGTGGCCCCTTAATACTGCTTTGATTGCTTCCCAGACTATGCCCAGGGACACACCCACAATCAGCATTCAGGGAAAAGTAATCCTTAGTCCCCTGTACTAAGTGGGGACGGAAGTCTGGGTCCTGGAAGAGGAGTGGGTTAAAATGTCAATGAATTCCAGGCGGGCGATGTTCCAGGGAAGTAAACCTTAGTGAGACAGGAGCATGATCTGAAATCAGGATCGAACTAATATTGGAATCAGAGAGACATCTAGCTGCTAATTCAGTAGCAAGCCTCAAATCTATGCGACTGTGAGATTTATGTGGAGCAGAGTAAAAAGAAAAATCTCTGCCAGTAGGGTGGTCCCTATGCTAAATGTCTGTGAGGGCCCATTCCTCTATCATGACTTGAAGAGATTGTCTGGTTTTGGGGTTAGCATGTGGGGAATGGATGAGATTTATCCAAAAATATATCCCCTACCATATTGAAGTCCCCACCCAGGATTACAGGGAACGGTGACCCATCCGACTGTAAGTCCGATAAGGCCAGACTTATCGCAGGAAAAAAATTGACATGTTCGGTATTGGGGGCATACACATTACCCAGCAAAATGGTACCTGTAGGGGAAGACAATGTCACCACTAACCAGCAGCCATGGGCATCTTTTTTGATGTATTTCACTACCCAAGGAGAGGCACAATGGATAAGAATAGCCACCCCCTTTGATTTAGTGATGGAGGAGCTAGTCAGTACCTCTCCCACCAAAATTTATTTAACCAATTAGTACATTTAGACAATAGGTGGGTTTCTTGGAGAAGGACAATATCTACCCGCAAGGACTTTAAATGTTGTAGGACTTTTGTGTGTTTGATCGGGTGATTAAGTCCTTTCACATTCCAAGATATCCAACAATATCCCGGGGGTGTAGAGGGAGTAATGGGCATATTTTCACACAACAGACAAAATGAGGTACTTACAGAACTTCCAGTTGGGTTGTCAAGAAAAGAGATGCTGCATTCTAAGGCCAGCAAATACCTGAGGGAGAATAGGGCTACCAGTGTGTACATTAGTGCTGAGAAAGATGTAAGCATCACCTGAAACATCTGAACTACATGTCCTAGGTTATAGACAAGGCGGTAGCAACAAATCTAAAAAACAAAGAGCAGATAAACAAGTTAGTATATAAAAGTAACAAGTCGATATCAAAGCGGGCAACAAGCCCAGTACTGAACACGAAAGTGTCAAAGAAAGACACTACAACAACAACAACAATATGCATCTGGAGGTCAAAGCAAATGAGGGTAATATGTATGTATATAACCTACAGCTATGCTATCTCCAACACTCAGCACGGGGGGGGTATTATATGGATTATACACTGAACCAAGTCATCCTAGACCCGCCCCAACCAAGGGTCAGACGACCCGACCATGTGGCGGGAAGTGGGGAGGAGGGGACAGGGAAGGAAGGGGGGAGAGTGGGAAGACCTACCTGCTGGTTATTAGGCAAGCAAAAAACAACCCTAAGGGGGGGCAACAGGCCTGGGGGCAGAACACAGAAGCTTAATTGCTGAGCCAGTAACTGCTATATGTGTAAGGAGGTGCTGAAAGATGAAAGGGGGGGCTATAATTGCCCAAGTGATCCTCTTTGGATATTACTGGGCCGCATATGTGGCTGTAGGTTGGCACATACTACAGTGTGTACATAGCCATAGCCATTCCATGGGATAGGATGGGGGGGGAAATAACAGGTGCATATGTGGCTGTAGGTTTGTCACATGCTACAATGTACCCATAGCCGTAGCTATTCCATGGAATGAAATGTGGGAGGAAGAGACAACAAGCACACCCCTCATCACCAGCAGAATATTAATACATAAATAGGCATTAAGTCTGATTCCAGTGGTTTGGCCTTCGACCATCTCATGGGGTCCCCAAGGGGTACATCCAGAATCCAGAGGTGCCTTCACCACAGCAGCTGCATAGCTAATAAGTCCAGGTCACACAGGAAAAAGGGTGTCCATTAATTCCACCAATGACGTCTCCGGAAAGTCAGCCCAGTCTGTTGATTGCTCAGTGCCCATCTCTTGAGGACCAATAGTAGTCTAACCCAATACTGGAGAAAGATCTTCCCTGGAGATTTTTGCAGGCTGCACTGTTGAGGATTTAGATGGCAAGTGCTGTGGCCCACTCCTGGGTCTCTGCCTAGCTCTGGGTAGCGAGTTTAATACCCGTTGAGGGAGAGAGGATTGCGTGGCAGAGGTCTGCAAGGCAGGGGTTGATAAGCTGGCGTTAATGCGAGCAGACTGGGGGTCAACATTCGATGGGGGACTGGTTTGGTAAGGGACCTGTCCTACCGGTAAATAGGATGTAGGGGAACCATAGGTGGAAAAAAGGTTCCTACCAAGAGGTGCCACTGGAGGGGGGCTCCAAAAGCCTTCTGGGATTTGCAGTAGGACACTGAAGGCCTGGCCAAAGTCTAGCAATCCAATGCTCAATGTCCACAGGGTGATCAGCTGTGAATTCATGCCCTTCCTTGGAGACATGTAATCTAGTAAGATTTTTAAATTTAAATCGAAAGTCATGTCGATAGAGAAATCTTTTGATAGACCCAAATGCTCTCTGTTTTGCAGCAGTTTCTTGGGCAAAGTCCCTGTATATAGCAAGTATGGTTCCTTGCCAGGAAAGATCCCCCAGGTCTCTAGCAGCATGTAGAATCCTCTCCTTAGTAGTGTATCTGAACAGGTATGCCACAATTGGTCTGGGTGTGTTAGAATGCTTGCTTGAGCAGGCAGAGACCCTGTCAGTCTTTTCAGCTATGATTGGTCCCCTCCACCAGTCCCCTAATATATGAGGAAGGTTCTCATTGAGAAATTGCTCCATTGACTGTCCTTCCACCCCCTCTGGGAGTCCAACGATCTGCAAGTTATTGTGGTGACTCCAGTTTTCATGATCTTCGGCCCTCTCCAAGATGTGCAGCGAGCCACTTCTCATGCTGCTGATGTCGTTGCCAAACCTGTGCCTGCTGGGCTTCACATGCTTCAGCCTCTGCTCCACCACATTCATCCTGTCCTGTAAAGGCTGAACATCAATTGCAGTGCCAGACAAAGATAGACTTATTTCATCAACTCTAGTGAGTAGCATTTCCAGAAGCTTAGTAATATGTTGCAGGGACTCCCCCACAGCTGCTGGTTGATCCATTTTTATATTGGAGCCGATTGGCAATGGAGACAACATGGTGGGGTTCTGGGTTATGTCTGTCGAGGTGGAAGTAGCCACCCGAGTTTGCAAAAACACCCAAGGGGGGGAGGAAAGGCACAGACAGTAGAGCAGGCTGGCCAGCCTGTAGTGCAATGAGCATAGGGCCTGTGCAGCCTAGGTGAACCAAAGTGGTTTCAAGTCACAGCACCACCAAAATATGTTAAATACTCAGAAATCCACTGAAAAGGACACACCACCCAGCAAGTAGGGTATTACCTGGGCATAAAGCAGCTGATATATAAAAGGGACTCCACGGGATCGCTGCTTCCGAGCACGGATGGGCTAAGGTCTGGATGGAGCTTTGGAGTTATGCTGCCATCTTCTCGGCGGCTAGACCACGCCCCCCAACAGTGGTCCATTCTTGCTGTTTCTTTCCTGAGTGCTTGAAGTGTTAGGACAAATGGAGGAAATATGTATGCCCAGTTAAAGTTCTATTAAAGGGATATGACATTAATTCCATTTGAGCCTGTCTCTCTGAAGTGTAAGTAAATGTTATGGAGCTGTGTGTTGTCCTTGGAGCCATTAGGTCTATTTATAACATAGGTTCCAAAAATAATGTCTTCCGATTCATCCAAACAGGTCACCTGACCTTTGATTAATCCCTGATGTACCCACAGTTGCATGTTCACAGGGTTTTATTTTACTATTTATTTGGGTAAAACTCTAACATAACATTTCCCATGCTATAAGAGGATTAACCTACTCCAGGGTATGGGTTTACTGAGTATTAATCCACGCCTAGGTGGTTGAAGCCACTCGGCTTCACCTCATAACTCCAACCCCCCCAGGCTTGGATTAATGCTCAGTAAACCCATACCCTGCTGTGGAGTAATCCCTCCATGTAACAGATCCTAATTGTCATTTATCCGCTCAAAGACCTGTGGGTGTAGGCACCACTCTCTGGGGTCGATCTTCTTGTGGCTGAGTCAGTCCATGGTGATATTCAGTTTGCCCTTTAGATGAATTGTTGATATGTGCAGTAGGCTGGCCTGCACCCTTTCAGTCCCTTGCTGGCTTCCTGCAGGAGTCTTTTGCTTTTTTGTACCCCCCCAATTGGCTTTGTATCCCACTGTATCCCTGCTGTGAGATCTGACCATTATAGATGCATATGGTTCTGTTGAAGTAGACTGCCTTAATTTCTAATTGGTGGAGTGTGAAGGTGGAAAAATCCCCCCAAAATGGTGGAAGTTGATCCACCTTGCGAAGTTTCACTTCACAGTATAAAGTAGGGATAACTTTGTGAAATGCGAATTTGCTAACTTTGCCAACAAAGTGGGGTCCACAGGTGAAGTTCACTATGCACTATGTGAATGGAGGTCACATAGCGCTCAGATGAGCTCAGCTCTGTGCCACGTGGAGGCTGTATTGAGTGCATTCTTCAGAAGAAAGTGTTGGAGTGAAGTCTGTCTCTGCTTGTCTGAGCAAAAAACCTTTAAAGTCAATCCAAAAACATAGTATTTTGAAACACAGTTGCTCACAAATAAATCTAGAGGGTCTCATGCAGCTAGATTAGTGCTGTTTGTTTCTGGTTTTGCTGACTTATTTAATTTACAGTAGTGTTTTTTTTTTGCCTAGTGAAGCACTGCTGTGTGGGCAAGGGAAGATTTAATATAGTGGTTATGTTTTGTCTAGTGAAGCACTACTGTGTGGGGAAGGGAAGACGTTTCAGCTAACAAGGCAGCCCAGGAAGATCATTGGCTTCTACGTTTTTTACTGTGAGCACTAGTCTGTGAAGAGCAGATAGCTCATACTTGTTTTTCTTAGTTATTCTTTATTTTTTGTCTGTGGTCTTATGATTTATAATTTCTTTAGCTTAGTTTGGTGTGGTTAAGTGAGATATGGTGTCAGTCACTTTCTATATCAGTTGTAGTTATTTTGTTTAGTTCTTAAAAGGTCATCCCTGGAAACAGGCACTTGTGCCTAGTAGGCCTTACCCAGTTACCAAAGACTAAAATAAAATAAAAATAAAGTGATGGTGTTACTTTCAGTAACTTGTTAATTGTCCCATTCATGTCTGTCTTGTTAATCCCCGTCATGTTAAAAAAAAAGATTTAAAAAAAAACTTTGGAGGTTTTATTGTAACTACTATTGTTCAGCTATTACTACTAATCGCTCAGAGGGAGTACTATCTGCTGTTATTTGGTTGTACTGCAGTGTTTCTTTAAATTTTGTTTGTCACAGTTTTATAAATCTAAATATATAAGATAACTGGGAAGAGACGCTTGACTAAAGGGAGAGTTAATGGGACAGCAGCAAAAACGTGTATAAGTTCTGTCGGGCAAAAAGGTTTTGCAGCTAAAAAAAATTGCATCTGCAGAGGTGTCATCTATGGGCTCCAGGGCTGTTAGCAGTGGTAAAGGAGTATGTGGTGGCAGTGGTGATGGCATTTGTGTGGACAAATGTTTCTCTACCACACCTGTGGCATCCATGCTGGAGGGGGCTGGGGAGGTGATGACAAGAGGAGCAGTCCAAGAGGTAGTGAATTGTCTGGCTGAGTCACATTAGTTGAGGACGCCATTGTTGGTGTCCCTGTGAATCCTGATGGTGGTGGCCCTGCGCCTGATCTTAATGATAGTTTCCCATTGCCAAATGAGAGTGTGGAGCTTGACCTCAGCAACACAGACACATCACTTTGCAGGAAAGCACTATTTGGCCCAACCCAGTCTGCCCAGATGATCCCTGCCTAGTGTGTCTCTTCAGATTCTAATTGGTCTCAGGGGACCCCCTTCTCATTTGACAGAGCCTATGGAGGGAGATCTAACTGTTGCACAGTCAGAAAAGAAGAAACTGAAAAATGTGTATCAGTCTAAAGATGATAAGAAGGACAGAGAGCCTGTAGAAAGTGAAGATGAGGAAGAAAGAGTACAGGAGGAAAAGGATGATATCGGTGGAAGTGGGGACAATGATTTGAATGAACCAGAAAAGAAAAAGAGGAAGAGTGACGCTGCTAAACATGTGGGGTTTTGCATACCATTATGTCATAGAGCTACCATGGCCTCCCAAAATACTACAACAGTTGTTCCTCTTACCAGTGTTGAGTTCATTACACCATGTGAGTCACCCTCCCCCACGTCGATGTGTATAAATAATTGCCCAAAACATCCGTTTCCACCCTTCCCTTGTACCACTTCCACCACCACGTAAAACCAAAGGGTGCAACATTGCTAGTTTGGAATTTTATATGCTGGATCCAGCTGTCAAAACCATTGCTATCTGTTAGCTGTGTCACGTGCTAGTTAGTCAGGGAAAAAGGACAGCTACATACTGTAGGCATTGGTGGCTACCATATACACCTGAAATGCATGCATCCGCCATGCTGGACTCAGCACCAAAAGAAAGCCAGTGCAGGGATCCCTCTCCCTTATCATCTGCATTTTCCAAGACATTCAAATGTGTCATGGAAATAGTCCCCATGGAGGAAAGTTTGACTGAGGTGGACTACTGCAGAGATGAGGAGGAGGAGTCTCTGGGACTGCCTAATATTAGTCATAATAGCAGTGGTGGGCTGAGTACAAGCACCCAGAGACACCAAAGCACAGCAACCCAGTGCAGAAAACACCCCAAATAATTTTCATTTGAGCAGCATCAGTGAATCCTCAAGAGTCAAATACTACCCCACCAGCCATGCCACCACACCGAGTCCAGCTGTTTGGTAGCCCAGTGCCCTGTGAGGTCAAGTCTATGCTTCATACAGTAGCATGTTTGAGTGTCATGCCAAATATGTGCCCAATCATGCAACTGCATGTGAGCTGAATACAGCAACATCTGAATTCTGGCAATTGATCTATTGCCATTCTCTTTTGTGTAGATTTATAAGGTTAATGGTGTTTGACTGACCCAAATGACAGATTCCCTCAAGAAATTACTTCTCCACATGTGCCATTCCTGAACTTGAATGGTATCATGCATGGCAATCCATGCCCTGATACATTCAGCATCACCATACATACATCTCAGCATTGGTCTGTGGGCAAGTGGCCAAACAGCTAGTAGCTCCTATCTATGCATTACAGGTACCTGGGGCACAGGTACCTGAGATAGTATTTGACTTTGGCCTGGGTATAAATTGTACTAAGCCCAATTGCAGGGGTAGCAACACTCCCTGTGTTTGTCAGCATGCCATGCTGGCAATGATGTGTATAACTGGATTGCACACGAGTCAGAAAATGCTAGAATTTCTGCTGACTGAGACTGATGAGTGGTTGCACTACCATTCGCTGAAAACAGGTTTCATTATGAGTTATAATGGCTTGAATGTAGTGAAATGTATCCATAACAGAGAGTTTCTCAGGGTGTCATGCCTGGTGCATTATCTTACTCTTGTTGTGCAGAAGTCTCTAGCATATCCTGATATCAGGTCCATGTTGACCGTGGCCATCACATCTGTGCCCTCTTTGCCTGTTTTGGAAAGGCTTGTGACCATCTCAGGCACCTGCAGGTCCACAAAAAACTGCCTCAGTACCATATGAAACTGGAAGTCATCACCAGATGGATCTCAACACTGTTCGTGATTGAATGCCTGTACAAGCAGTGCAAAGCCATCTCTCAATATCTGTAGCTGCATACAGGCTGAGACTGCATCAGAGTATCTATGTCTTCAACACCAGACCAGTGGTGACCAATGGATGGCCAGATTGTGATTATAAGGCCTTTCAAGCATGCAGCAAAGGCAGTGAGTGGGAGCAATGCCTGTATCAATGAGACCATCCCACGTGTACATGTGCTGAGGCAGATGCTGTTGAATGTACAGCAGGTGATGGTGGCAGATGGGGATATATGAAGTTGTGCCTTAATGGAAAACATGCATCATGTCTTGGACTGCAGGACCCACATTTTTGGCATTCAGTGGTCTGCAGCCTTTGGGATTGCTACCATGTTGGACCCACAATATAAATGGAGCAAGCCATCAGTACTTGAAGGTGTGATTAGATGCAAAATGTAATCAATTTTCCAATGAGATGAGCACATGGGGTATATATGATAGCCACATTTATGTAAGGCACATGCAGCTGAACTGAGACCAGGTATTGATGCCACCATGCATGGTAAACATGGCTGGATTTCTATGGTTAAGGGCCCTATGCAAACCACAACTATGGACCCCCCCACACACACAATGTTGCACCCCCCCAGCCACACACACACACACACACACACACACACACACACACACACACGTCTTGCAATCCCACTACCTCACAGTGTCACAGAGAGCACTTAGTACTTCATCAGATTCAGGAATTTTTCACAGCACATTTTTATCTTGATTACGCACCACTTTGGTTCCAAATATATGCTCACAGACTGATCAAAACACATAGCATACTACTTGAGGGGCCTTCCTTTCCTCTGAGGACTGTTCAGTGAAGTGCGCAAAAGTGCCTCGCCCATCGGTAATAGTTATACTCAAAAAGGTGAAGACAGAACACAGTCCACAAGGAGTCTTTACCAGTACAATGCAGAGGACTGCAGTTTATTCCATGTCAAGTCTTCCACAGCAAATTATAAAGTTAAACACACGGGGGGCAAACAGGAACTCTGCAAGAAAAACAAACACCCCTAGCACCTTGACTCTTGCGAGTCTTCAAAGGGGGTAAAGCATTCAGACATTCGAGCCCTTCTGAGTTCTGAACTTATTAATATGTATGAGCTATTTGGCCCAACATTTAAAGTGCACAAACAAATTACATTCAAACACCATCACATATTATTAAAAAAACGACAATATCCTATTAACAGTATCATGCAACCAAACTTTTGGAACAGGAAGAAACACTGAATGACACCATCTTCAGTGGGACTAGAGGTAATAAAATGTTTAATATAGGGCAAGACTTTAAAAAGTTAAGAAAGAACTTATTTCGCCCTACTTCTGAGTTTTGCCCAAAGACATATAATAATGTTTTAAGTGCTTATGAAAAGACAGTAACAAAACAAGTTTTGAGTCTTTTGAATGATGACACTTCTCCTAAGAGACAAAATTTCAACTGGAAAGAAAGAAAAGCCCTGAGTAAAATATGCCAAGATACCACAATAGTGATAAAACCCACTGACAAAGGTGGTAATATTGTGGCTGTGGATAAGGAAATGTATAAGGGGATAGTCTGGGATTTGTTACTGAATGAAGTGAATTATAAAAAGCTTCTTTTGAATCCAACAACTGAATATAGAAAGGAGTTAAGTTTGTTTCTTAGAGAGGCGGTCGCTAAAGCACAAATATCCAAGACAGAATTTGGTTTCTTATTGAAAGAATTTCCTAGGATATCTGGTTTTTATACACTACCAAAAGAGCTTATAAATAAAGAAAAACCTCCAGGATGTCCTATTGTTTCGGGGGTGGGCTCAGTAACCAAGAATTTGGGTAGATTTGTGGATTTCCTTTTGCAACCAATGGTAGAGAATCGTATCTCACACATTCAGGATACTTCTGACCTATTAAGAAAGTTAAGTGACTTTAAATGGGAAAAAGGATATAGCTGGCTGGGGATAGATGTGGAATCCCTGTATATGAGCATATGTCATAAAGATGGTTTAAGGGCCACTAGAGAACATCTTGGACTCTATAAGGAAGCTGATGGCGCACTAATAGAATTTATTCTTGATGCTTTAAACTTCATTTTGACAGGCAATTATTTAGAATTCGAAGGAGCCTTTTTTGAACAAAAATGTGGCACGGCCATGGGTGCCTATATGGCACCCAGTTATGCCAACCTCTTTTTAGGCAATTGGGAGAAGACGTAGGTGTTTAGTGAGACAGAAAATCTGCTCTCCAATAATATAATCAAATGGTATCATTTTATCGACGATAGCATTTGTATTTGGAAGGAGAAGAGAGTGAAGCCCGTGAGTTCATTGATTATTTACATATGAATGACTTGAACTTGAAATTCACATATGCATTTGATCTAAAGATTCTTAATTTTTTGATCTTAGCTTGCATAGTGACACTGATGGAGAAAATGAGTACTATATTAGAACAAATACTTTTAGAAAAGAGACAGCTATGAACCTATTGTTGCATGCTGAAAGTGCCCACCCCCAAATTTAAAGAAATCCATCCCCTACAGTCAGCTGTTATGTATTAGGAGGAACTGCAGCTCCATTCCTGATTTTGAGAAGCAATCAGAAGAATTGTTAAGGAGGTTTCAGAATAGAGGATATGATAAGCAGTTGCTGGAAAATGCATATGAAAAAGTAAAGGGGATGGATAGGGGTGCGATCTTAAGGAAAAAAGTAAACAGAGGAGACAGTGAAGCTTTATGTACCTTTGTGTTTGTGATGAAGTATAATAATGTGGCAGGGCATATAGGAAGTGTTGTATTTCGTAACTGGCCCATTCTATTAGGTGATGAACTAGTGGAAAGAGCAGTGGGTTCTAAACCCCGTATTACCTTTTGTAGGGCTTAAAACATTAAAGACAAAGTGGTGCACAGTAGAGAAAAGAGAGCTGAAAATACTGAGAGAAGCACTTGGCTCCCTAGAAGAACTAAAGGTTTTTTTTTACGTGTAAAAGATGTAATGTGTGTAAGTACAGAAATACTGGCAACACTTTTGTTCATCCTAAAGAACAGTGTAAGAAAATGGAGATAAGGGAACTTATCATGTGTGATACTTCATATGTGGTTTATGCCCTATGGTGTACCTGTAATTTTTTACATATTGGGAAAACTATAAGACTTTTAAAACAAAGGATCCAGGAACACGTGAGATCCATAATTAATAATAGACAAGATACACCAGTGGGTACTCACTTCACTCTTTGCCACGGTTCATCACCCAATGATGTAAGATTTATGGGAATAGAACATGTTTTGCCATTGCCCCTGGGAGGTGATAGACCAAACAAACTGCTTAAACAGGAATGCATGTGGATCTTTAAAATGAATAGTGTTAGACCAAATGGATTAAATGAGAAATGGGATGTGAAACCATTCCTTAAGAATTAAAAAACAATATTCACATTAGGAACCTATTTATGTAGAACCTTGAGTTAAGAATAGTGCCATATGGCTGTGAAATTATAGCACTAAATGTGTTCACAGAACTAATCTGTTTCTCATGTTCTCTCTTTCTTCCTCAATAGGATAACAGTTGAACTCAGATCCAGAGATTGATTGCAACCTGGATTATATAAATGTGCAATGAACGTGCTTGAATTAGAATAGGATATTTATGCTACAGCTTCACTATCAGGTTTAAATTTTAAATTTAAAATCTAAAATTTGGTTGCATGATGCTGTTAATAGGATATTGTCATTTTTTTAATAATATGTGATAGTGTTTGAATGTAATTTGTTGGTGCACTTTAAATGTTGGGCCAAATAGCTCATACATATTAATGAGTTCAGAACTCAAAAGGGTTTGAATGTCTGAATGCTTTACCCCCCTTTGAAGACTCGCAAGAGTCGAGGTGCTAGGGGTGTTTGTATTTCTTGCAGAGTTCCTGTTTGCCCACCGTGTATTTAACTTTATAATTTGCTGTGGAAGGCTTGAAATGGAATAAATTGCAGTCCTTTGCATTGTACTCAGAGATACTCCTTGTGGACTGTGTTCTGTCTTCACCTTTTTGAGTATAAATATTACCGGTGGGCAAGGCACTATTGTGCACTTCAATTTGTGGAATTTCTGTTTGTAAAGGTCAGCTGCCTTTTCCTGAAGTGCTGCATGACTGGTTTTTGGTCTGTTGTAATTTGTGGTGTCCCCTTTTTGGATTTTCTTTGGACTGTTCAGTGCCCAGATCTGTTAGCACACTCATTGTGCTGCACTGCTGTTCAGTTCTGTAGGGCACCCAGCATCTCATAATTCCCATGCCATATCATAGCATTGTTACAGAAACTGAACGGGGACAAATTAGCATGTCATATCCTACTAATAAGAACACAAATGACAGCACTCATCTCAAAAAGTTGACTTAAATAAAGAAAATCAAGAAGCCATTAAGTATGCTCAACACATGAGAGCCTCAGCACAGCTACCCCATGCTTCGAGTTGTAATTGTGACTCTTCATCAGGGGCAGAGCTGCAATGCCATGTCTCTTAATTTATTCACGTTAATTAAAGACACATACATTTATTGAGACATAGCAATGAGCTACATCAGTTAGACAAATAAAACATAATCATTCAGTGCATATAAAGGTGCTCCCAATAAGCCAAAGTGCATTAGAAGTCAAAATGAAAAAGCATACACTAGAATTGCAGCAACAGATGTTATAAAACATTTATAAAGAAGTGCAATCAACAGACCAGACAAGCTGAAGCTCAAAAAAGAAAGAAAAATAAAATTGCACAAGAAATCTATCACACTACAATAAAGTGAAAAATTATTTAAGAACGAGCATCATTAAATACTATAATCAGAGCCCCCAGTGCTCTGCGGCAGAATTTTCTGATTTCTGCAGCAGGGCTCCTAGGCGTCTGCAGCAGCATTTTCTGATTTCTGCGGCATGATGTATTCATTTCTGTGGCAGAATGCAGCCCTGCTGTTGGCTAAAATATGAAGTGATGTCATTGATGACATCATCTACCAAGCGTAGAGAAGGGGCTTAAGGATAAACAAGATGGGTGCAGGACCCTGACACTACAGAAAAACTGTATATCTGAATGAAAATTCACCAAAAAAAATTAATTCTGTGGCACTATATAAATTCTGCAGCATAAATGAAAATTCTGTGGAAAATTCCACAACTGCAGAATTGCAGAATTCCAAGGGCCTTGACTATAATACTATAATAAATAAAAAAAAAGACAATAGAATTCAAAAATATTAATGTATTCAAAAACAAAATGTCAAGCTACTAAATTTTAAATGATCTGTTCTAAATGAACACATTTGGAAGGCTACAGCATGTAGTTCAAGGGGGTGCTGTAACTGGCCACACCCTCATTTGGCCCTTTTAAAGAAGTGGTACGCCCAGAATTTGCAAAAAACAAATGTTGTGCAGAGTGTTTTGATTTGTGTGTGAAGTCCTAGTGTGTCCTTCCCTCTGTCTGCTATTAAGAGTTTTTCCTAAATTAACCTGCTAGCTTAATGGTAGTTTTATGAACCCTGGGGATCTCCATCTCAGCCAGATTTATTGCATTTCTTGAACCTACAATGCATTCTGTCTCATTTGACAGTGATGTAACTGAGACCATAGATTCAGCAAGAAGAACTGCTTTAGAAACAGTTCACAACAGCAGAGCAGTGTAACATTTCTTATCCAGTGAGCACAAATACCTGCATTTACAGTTCAGCAGGTACTTGAGAGCTGAGTGGATTTTCTGCAAGAAAACAGCTACTAAATAGCTCTAATTTAATATTTTTGTTTTCTATATGTCTCAGGTCCAGCTAGCAGGAGTAAGTGTTCTGATTTTTAAACTTTTAATTTTGGGGACCCTGCTGAGCAGCCAAGAGAAAGCAGCAAGTTGCTCGAGCTCCCAGGAAAAACATTAAAAACTATTAAAATTTAAGTAATTCCATCACTGAAAGTTGCTGAATTGCTTTAGATTGTGGCAGATACTGGACTTATTGGCAAAATGGGCAAAATGAAAGGAGCTACCACATCAGCTGGTGACTTTTTTGCTCCTAAGAAGCAGAATCAGGAGGAGAGGCCTGTGCAACATGGCGGGGCCTCAGACTCTGTTGGTGCACAGTCTTAAGGAGCTTCATTAACCTCTGTTCTCACCACCCTTCACCAACTTGTAAAAACTGTGCAAGATTTGGACAAAAAGTTTGATACTCTCATGCTGAGAGTTTCTGCCTTTTAAATGCAAATGGAGCAATGTGAAACCAGGGTACATAGCTCGAAGTCCACTATTCTTAAATCAATGGATGCAACTGCTAAGCTCATAAAAGAAAATATGCTTCTCCATCAAAGACTGGAGACCATGGAGAATCAGGTGAGTGAGAGGAACCTGCAGGTGATAGGGTGGACTGAGACTGCCAAAGGGGACTGCCTTGCCTTTGCCAGAACCCTCCTACCAGCTATACTGGGTCTCAATGAGACCGATCCTCTCTTGTCTATACAGAAGGCCTACCAGATTACCCCTCAGTAGGCAGTGACAGATACTATGGCTTTACAGATCCTCCTGATAATTTGTATGGGCATTGAAGACCAGGACTGGGCCCTTGCAATTGCCAGATGCTGGAGGACTTTGAAGTGTGGTGAAAATACCATGATGTTGTTCCTGAACCTTTCGTATAGCACCCACCAGCACTGTAAATTATTTGATGGTCGGTGGGGTTGACTCCAGCAGCTGAAGATACAGCATCAGTTACATCTACTGGCCAAGCTTCGACTGGTGTGGAATGGCCAACAATATCTGTTCAAAGAGGTCAGAGAAGCAGACAGACTGGTTCAATGTATTGCGCAGGAGCTGGTCGGGGGGATGGGATTTCCTTCATTGCGGATTAAGCCATGCAGCAGTGCTGGTAATGTACACTCTGGACTATGAAGCCTAGGGTTAGCAAGTTGTTTCTGAGACTCTGCAAAAATGGACTGTTGCCATGGCTATATTTGCTGTATTTTGAAGCTCTTCATAACAGTAGCTGTTTTGTGTTTGGGTCATTTAGTTAACCCAGGGCAACATTAAAATGCTGACTTTTATTTTTATTGAATACCTAATGACAATACGAACATTCGTGAAGCTACAAGTTTTGTTCATATGGTTATTCTTTATGTAGAGAATGTTAATTGTTTAATGACCTTCTTTGTTGTTAGCCCACAGCTTATGCACTCAATATGACTACAAAGAGTGGATGCCTTGATATTAAGTAAAAATAGGCCACATGATGGCTTACTTTTCACAATAGTTACTGTTATTGCAGTTGTTGCTACAGACCTACAATAATTTTAAGTAATAGAATATCTTACTTATTTCCGGGAGTTTGGGGATTATTGTCTGTATATGCATAAAATGTTTGTATTGGGGAAATCGGTCAGTACTTAGAGTCACTTTGGTAATAGGAGAAATCTGTATAAACATATCCTTTTATGATTCCCTGTTGTCCTTCCTGAGCTGCACGCAACAGGTATACAACTATGTACGTAATTTTAATTGGGAATCCCTCCCATGATGTACTGCCAGAGGGGGTGTCTCTCAATATCTCTTTGTAAGTGAACATTGACTGTACTATATTTTAATGCTATCCTCTTATGCAACTTTGTCTTGTAAGTTTTTTGCTTACAAAACCAATGAACAAAAAGTTAAAAAAATTTTTAATTTCATCAAACAACACATGACACAGCCATAAAAAGCATAGAAATTGCCCCAGATCACCACTGCTATAATTAATAAAGACTCTAGCTATTTTCTTACAAACAAACCCACTCAGTTAGCTCTCAATTATTTGCTAAACTGTAAATGTAGGTACCAGCATTCTGTTAGGTAGAACTGGCAGTTAGTGCAGATTTTGCTCTGTGACATGTTTTCAATTTTTTTTGTTTTACAAATGTGATGTATTTTTTTAATAAAGTATTTATTCCTTATTAAAGATAAAAGTGTGTATGTGTGAGCTGTTTAGCAGGGTCAGCAACTCAGCAGGTTGCACACTTGTCTCTGAGGCTGGGAGATCAGAAGGCAGTGGATTCTATCCCCACACCAAGCACTTGGGTTAATATCCCAATACTGACACTGTAGTGCAGCATGAGAGGGGTGCTGCACTCCTGAGATGCCGTCTTTTTGAGATGTTAAACCGAGGTCCCATCTGCCTGTTCTGGTGGTAGTTCAGGTGGATATTAAAGATCCCATGGCACTTCTCAAAAAGAGTAGGGGATATTTTTATTGAAAAATTGGATTTCATTACATATCAATCAAAGAAAAAAATAATGCTATACATCACTTACAAGTTAAAGTAAGAAAAACATTTCATGATAAGCATAACAAAGCAAAAAGAACAATAAGGTCAATTAGTTGCACCATTCTGTACAATTCAACCATAAATGTTTCACTTTCTCAGGTGGAAATCTATCCATATCTAATTGCATAGTTGTTTTTAAAGCACATTTTATATTCTGAAACACCTCAATATGTGAAACTTTCTTTTGCTGTAAGACCCATAAACACCTGGATTGCCAAATGAAATATTTGATTAACACAAAAACAATATAAATAGTGTCTGCATGATATCTAAGAAAATAATTATCTGCTGGCCCATATACCAAAGAAGATAGTCTATAGTTTAAAACTTTGGTTCCTTCCATTTCTCTGCTATTAGTTGCCAAAAAGGCTGAATATATGCACATGTCAAAAATAAATGCTGCTGTGTTTCTAGTATTTGTGAACATGTATCCCTAGGGCAATTTGTTTCCGTTAACTGTTTATGTTTACTATTGCTTTTAACACTTAGTCTATTGTAGTTACATAACCAAACACAATTCCATGCATATGGTGGTATTCTTTTATGTGTCAGGTACTGGAGGACTTTTTTCAACCTTGTCTCAGGACAACCTGGAAATTCTAACTCTGCTTTTTGTTTATCAAGTCTAGGATTACAAATACCTTTCAGCCTTGGCTCTTTTACAAAGGTTCCACGTCAGAAAAATACAAATTATGGGGAACATCAAGACAGACATTACAACAATGTGGACATTGCAAAATAGAGTACAGATTAATACAATTCAAGGGTAGCATTGTAACAAGGAAGCCAGTGGCATTTGTCAGAGAAAATAGACAACAGATAAGAAGTG
Source organism: Neoceratodus forsteri (assembly GCA_016271365.2). Classification (NCBI taxonomy): domain Eukaryota; kingdom Metazoa; phylum Chordata; order Ceratodontiformes; family Ceratodontidae; genus Neoceratodus; species Neoceratodus forsteri. The sequence goes on from CM057453.1 coordinate 161,263,514, forward strand.
CCAGAGTCATAGGGAGAGGGAAGAGAGGGGGGGAAGGAATGTAGGAAGGGTGGGGAGAGGGTGAAAAGTGCAGCATTGGGTATACCAAGATGTGAGGGTAGAATCCAGTGGGGGGGAAGGGACAACTAGAGCAGAAAGGGAAGTGGAGAAACAAGGTTAAGTTGGGCAGTCACAGGAGCTGTTGGTAGTGAGATAGTCCCAGATCCTAGTTTTAAACATACCAATTGTTGGGGCACAGGAGATAAATACCAGTTGTTGGGGCAGAGGAGATCTTTCTGCTTGTAAAATCAAAGAATAAAGTGATTTTCTTTCATTAGCTTGTATTTGCATAGGCGTAATACCCCATTTTATGAGACTTTTCAAAGTGTCCAAAGTTCCAAACCATACTGAGGAATACCCTGCCTAGTGATGAGACGTGTTTGTCAATTTTCTCAAAATTGAAGGCATGGTCTTAGCCATGATTCTACTAGGTGTTTCAAGATAAAAAAACAGGCCTAAGTGTCTGACTAAAATGATATGCAACAAATAAACTTGTATAAAAAGCAACAGGGTTTACCATCCCCACTCCTCCTTTGTCTACTGATAGATAAACATGTTCCCTTTTAATAGGGTTCAGTCTAGACCCCCCAAAAAAGCTTAAAAAAATGCTAAACAGACTTGTATGCTTAGAAGGGGGGGGGATAAATATAACTGAGATACAGAAAAACTGGCAATAATATGGTTTTGATCATTACCACCTGTCTTTTCTTAGATAATTGCTACCCTCTCCAGGACTTTACCAATCTTATAAATTTACATTTAGCTAATCCTTTATCCCAGTTATGTGAGGCTATGTCCCCTGGCCCAAAATCAATACCTAGAACAGTTATGGGCTGTGTAACCAAAGTAATCCCAAAAAAATTACCTTTGAGGGGTAGGGGGTATTTCTTATTGCCACACCTTTACTTTTCCCTAAGTTTATTCTTGACCCTGCTATACTAGAGAAGGTGTTAAAGGTGTCTGTCATAACTATTTCTGAGACTGTAGGTGGCACTACAAGTACCATGTCATCCACATAAGATAAAATCTTAATCTCTGGGGAATTTTGAATGACCTTTATGCAAAACAAATTAGGGTTCTTATCAATCTGTCTTATCAGAATATCTATGGCAAAAACATATAGTAGTAGGCTCAATGGACACCCCTGCCTGACACCCCTCTGAACTGAGATCTTACCCCCAACCACCCATTTACATTGGGTATTAGTACTGTCTGTCTATACATCTGTGTGACCCAGTTTACAAAGGTATCTGGTACCCCAAATGCTTTTAACACTGCTAAGAGATATCTATGTGACAGCCAGCCAAAGGCATTGTCCTGGTCTAAAGCCTTTGATATTTTCAGATTCTCCTTTATAGAATAATTCCCTTAATAGAATAAAGTTATCTTGTTGTTTTCTCCCCAGAACAGCACAGGTCTGTGCTGAGTGGATTAAATACTGAGCAACTTTTGTTAATCTGTCCAATAATATTTTACTCAAAATTTTAACATCAGTGTTTAGTAAGCTTAGACAACACCAATTTTTGATATCTTTCCTATCGCCTTTCTTATATAGCAAAATGAAAACTGCTTCTTGCATAGTAGTCCCATATCTAGAAAGATCTAAAATGGCATTATATACATGCACTAGAGCAGGGGCCAGATCCTCGTAAAAGGTTTTATAAAATCCAGTACTTAACCCATCTGAACTTGGAGCTGTATTGGCTGCTAATCTAGAGATGGCTTGTTTAACCTCAGTTAATGTTATCTTTGCACTTAACATCAGTGCAGTTTCTTGTGTAACTTTGGGAAAGTTCAGTGAATTTAACAATTCTTGGGCATCCTCAGTGATTGAGATAGATCCAAACAGTTCCTTAATGTAATTTTCTACATCATGTAGTAGGTAATGAGGTGATGAAACTAAATCCCAGAGGGAGAAAAGAGCTCTGTAATTAGTTTATTTTCTACTCTTTTTTTTTCATTCTTTATGAGTCCATGGATCCTTTTTTCATCTATTTCCCAAACTTTATCTCTTGATTAAGTGACTGTGCTCTGCTATATTGCATGTTTCTCACCTGCTGCTTAATATTCTGATTCTGAGTACTATAATCATGAGACGTTTGTGCAGCTTGTGAAATAAGGTTTTGTAAGTGATATGTAAGATTTAAATATATAAGATTATCCTTCTGGGTTACATACTGAGCTCTACTTTGAAAACATTCTTGACATCCCTTTTTATTATCCTGCCACCAATCAATAATATTACCATAAAACTCTAATACAGAAAGACATGCAGTCCATTCCCTCTTGCAATTTTTTTTGTAAATTTGGATCATCTAAAGGTTTCTCATTCAGCTTCCATTTATTTATTTTTTTGCATCTGGGGCTGTTTTCCCATGAAAAATGAGCTGCTACCATAACATGGTCAGAAAATTCATTAGGAGAAGTGCCTACTTTAAGGACCTCAAGTGTTTGGGAGGAGAAAATAAAATCAATTCTTGTTTCAGGGGTACCGTTATAATATGTAAAACCCCCATCCGGAAAGTGTGTTCTATATGTATCTTTTAAACTGGATGTCTGAGTGATCTGCCTAAGGATTTGTGAATCACAAAACAGTATTTCAGTTTGCAGACCTCTGTCTTTTGTGGACAATCCACAATTAAAATCACCCAACCATACCACTAGCCTGGAGGTGTGCAAATAAGGCTGTACCTCTTTAAATAAAGATACCCTTTGAGCTTTTGTTTGCGGTGCACATATCACAATTAAGCAAAACATCTCAAAAAGATAAGAAAAATCCAGTATTAAGGACCATCCTGGGTTAATTTCAGTCAGCCTAGATACTCTAAGTAAAGGGCTAGAAAAAAATATACTCACCCCATCGCAAATATCTGGTCCGATGGACCAGAAAGTAGGCCCATTTCTCCAGGCCCGGGAAGTCTGTTGCAACTCATATTGTGTCTTTAACCTACTATCCTGTAAACAAATAATATCATATTTTAAGCTATTAAGGTGGTAAAGCACTCCCATACACTTCCTATCATTCCTAATGCTGTTTAATTTAAAGGTGCTCTTATAAGAGAGCGCATAAGAAGGAAATTCCTAGAAAAGAAAAATTATTTAGTCTCTAAATTTTCAAGAATGGTTGGATGGCCTATGTTGTCTTGTTCTTTTAGCAATAGGATCTGCTCCTCCTCCTTCTGTATGTGTGGTGGAAATAACTGAAGATGTGTCTGTCCCTTTCTCTTCAGACTCTCCATCAGTACCCTCAGAGGCTAAAACAGTAAATTTGTTTCCTGTCGTAATTATTCCTAAATCAGATACCTTTACCTGCACAGATTTACCCTGTTTATTTCTTTTTTTGGGAAGTACTTTGATAAAGGGTGAATCTGAGCTTGTGGATGGCAGGTGGGGGGGGAGGCACATCAGTTTCCATTACCTCAGTAGTTACTTCTTGTATCACTCCCATCTCTGCCTGTGTTTCTGTTGCTGAAATTCTGGGCCATTCAGTGGGTTCCTGGTGTGTGTCTTTCTCTGTCTCCTGAGCTGGGTTTTGATTAAGTGAATCCCCATTTTCATTGTCTGCAGTTCTTTTTGCCTGTTGGTGTTGGGCAATATTGATCAGGCCTCCATGCGAAGGACAGTCATCTCTATTATGAGAGGCCCAAGGGCACCTCACATAAGCGTGCCTTTTTGTTCACGCAGATTGCATTTAAATAGGTTAACGCATTCTAAAGTGTTATGCCCAAAGTCAAGACAGTGACTGCACCTACAGTATATGAATCACATGCAGAAATAAAATGCGATCTAGAACTGCAGTTAAAACACAATTTGGGTTGCCCTATATAAAAAATGGCACCTTGATTTTTCTCCCCAAAAAATACACTTGGCAGATGTACAGGTCCTGAGTTCGTTGAAAATAACTTTACCTTAATTTTCCAACTACCTTCCCAAATCTGTTCACTGCCTAAATTTAGAAAAGGTTTCCCTAAAATCTCACAGTGCTGTCTAAGCAGAACATAATGCCCTCTATGTTCACACCTTCATTTTTAAAAAGAACTGTAATTGTTTTAACCAAGGGTTTTGTTAATGGTACAACATGAAATGAAATCCAGACTGGCTTATTTTTTAAAGACTGATATTGGGCCCAAAACCTATCCAGGCTTGATACTGCCTTGAAGCTGACATTGTAATTCCCATTACCCAAACCTATTAACGCAAAAATCTGTGAGGAAAAAAATGTCATTGACATTTTCAATAATGTTTCTGCAATATAAATTCTGTCAGGAGGGTTTTCTAACCCCCCTTTATACAGCAAATGGATTGCATTGCATCTTGGGGCTGGCTCTCCCCTATTAGCAAAGAGATCTGAAAGCTTAAACATTGGAGCTAGAGTAGCCCCTGCAAGGGTCCCTGTTTAAGTCTGCTTCACTAGAGCCTAGGCAAATGTTTTCAGACCCTTCTCTATCAGGTATAGCTTCCGATAATATATCTGATTCACAGTTTTCCTGATTTGAACTTGACATATTCAAAACAGAAACAATATTAACCACAGTGTCTAATAATATAGTAGAATTTTTACCTCGGGGTGAGTTAGAGCTCATTGTAGTTTTCTCCCGAGTGGCCACCACAGCAGAAGTTGAATTAGCATGCTCTTGATCCATTGGACTCTTTGAGTCAGCGACCCATTGCCCAGATTATTTCTGGGCCCATCTGGCTTTTGTTAATGCAGAATCAGCAGTCTAGGTAGAAAAGTCAATTTCTGCATCCTTTCCTGTAGCATTTTCTTCAACTCTGGTGCCCCAGTCTATTGCAGGACATCTGTCTTTAAAGGAATACGATTTTTCCATGGTTATAGAACCAACATTTGTTTTATTTAGCTGTTTCTTAATTTTACCCATACCCAGCTGAGATTTACTGTTTTGAGTCTTAACTTCATTATTAGGACCTGGAGATTCTGGTACAGTTTCCCGAGGCTGTTGGCACAAAGTTTTTAGGACCTTATTACTGCCAGCCTGCTTAGTTGCTTGTTTTAGTGCAGCGCTCATTTGTACATAGCGCTCTGAACCTGACATAACAGCTGACAACACCTCAGGTGCAGAGCGACTCAGCGGTTTACTGACAGTCGCTGTCAGAAGTGTAACAACTTCTGAATCAGAGAGCTGTTGCAGTTTAGAATCTAAAGCCTTTGCCTGTGCCAGAATTTTTTTCCTTTTCTAGTAATAACAGGCACTTCTTTTCAGAGCAACATTCCAAGGTAGAAGAGTTAACACTACTTACAATGTTCCGTTGGCTGTCTGGATCTAGCTGGTTAGGATCCATATCATCCAGATTCAAAGTATCCAATGCAAATTCGGCATCTACTGACTCTTGGGAAGATAGCACTTGATCGCCTTTAGGTTCTCTCATAAGCAAGACGTCCTGCTCCTCCTCTATCTCTTCCATTCTGGCTGAAGAGAATGTAGGCCTTGAAATCAGGCATCCTCCTTGCAGCACAACCTGCTCCCCTACCACCTCAGCACTTCCTCCTCCTCCAGTGTCCGGCTGCAAACTAGGTCCCTCCATCCTGACCACAGGAAGTGACAGCACCCCTGCAGTCAGAGCAGGGGGATTTCCCTGGTGTCCTAGCCAAATTTCCCTTCGTTCACTAAAAAATACCACCAACAGCTTAATCTGGTTCAAGGTCAGTTGGCATTCATCTGTATCACCCTCCCACGGATTGTGCCTGAAAATAGGCAGAATTTGTCTAGTGCACTTACCAGGTCAACAAAAGCTAAATATATAAACAAAAATTAGATTGGCAAATAAAATACAAAACAAGTGTTGTTTTTTCATTTGAAAAAATGTGATACATTAAGTTTATTTATTTATCTATTGAAATGTTTCATCAGGAAGGTACACTGAGCAACAAGTTGCTCATCTCCCAGTGTGACCTGGGGGTAGAGAAAAATGGGATAGAATACAGAGAAATGTTACAGTGTTGGAATACAATTTGCTTACTTGCATACAATGAGAGCAGGAGGGATTACAGGTGGATAATATTGGCTAACATTGCAACAGTTAAGTATAGTAGATATGAAGACACATATAGCAAATTGGCAACAGTTGGTGACAGTTGATAACACTGGAACATACTGTATATAATAACTTGGTAACAGTATGTAGCACTAGATGGTAAGGTGACCTAATAGTAATTGGTACCCATTAGTGTAACATAGATATAAGATTTACAGTGATTGGAGTAAAGAGAGGAAGAATGGAAGGAGGGAATGAAAAATTGTGGAGGGCAGAATGGAAGAAGGGGAAAGAAAATTCATGGAGAGAAGCAGACAGAGCACAATTTTTGAGACAAGCAGAGATGACAGGGTGGACTAAAGTGCATATAAGAGGGGTATATGGGTAGGTTATAATTGCTTAATGGAGTGTAGGGGTAAGCCAGTGTTAGGCTATGTTAACTGGAAGGTGGGTAGGAGGATAGGAGTGGTAGAGTGTGGCCGGGTGATAAGAGAGTGGTATTGTAGGTGGGGAGTATCTGGGGGAGGGGGGAGTTGAAATTCAACGGTGTTCTGTTATCCCTATCTGGACAGAGGCGGTGGACAGCCCTACTGGTTGACACACGGTTATGGATGACGAGAGTTATTTATATATAGTGATGCGGGGGGGTGTAGGGGGAGGGATGTTGTGGGAGGGGGTAGCAGAGGTCAACTATAGTGTGGGGGTAGTAGCCCACCAGTGTGCTGGGTGACCCTGCCTGCACAAGGCAGTGATCTAGCAGTGACTGAGGGGGTGCAGTAAAAGGAGAAATAGGGGAAAGGGAGTAAAGTTGTTGCCCACCATGTGCTATGGATCCTGCCTGCACAAGGCAGTGATTGAACTCACAGAAGGGAGACAGATTAAAAGCAGAGAAAGAAAGGGGAGGAACACTTTAGGAGGAGGGAAAGCAGGGGACAAGGAGGAGGAGCATGATCAAAGGGAAATAGGAGTGATGGTGAGTTGGCATATGATAATATGGGCTTAGGGGAGATGGCAGGGGGATTAGGGAGGGTCATGGCAGGCACAGGAAGGGGAAAGAAAGTTCCTGAGGGCAGAGTTAATGCAGTAGCAAGAGGATGAGTGGTGAATTTGAGGGGGAAGTGAATTCCAGATTTTTGGGAGGTGATAAAAATAACCCTATTGGCCAATAAGGGTAGAGTGGCATGGGACCACCTGGGTTTGTGAGTTGGTAGATCTTAAGGAGTGGGAAGGGGGGGCGCAGTTGTAAAGGCAGGAGAGAGATAGGGGGGAAGTTCACCCAGCCAGTGCTTGGAAGTGAATTTTGCGCAGAGTGAAAGAAACGTTGGTTTGTCAGGGAAGGACAGAGCATGGTAGAGATCGCAATGATGAGTGCGGAGGGGGGGCATCAAGGGCAAAATGGCAAAAGGAGTTGAAGATGGTATCTAATCTGGCCAGGGAGGACTTGGGAGCAGCACCATAGATTAAGTCACAGTAGCCAAAGTTAGGTAGGATCATCTTCTGGACAATCTCATGCCTTGCCGTAGGTGGGATGCAGGCATGGTTCCTGAATAAGGCACTGAGCTTGGGACACAATTCTTTCTGAATGGCATCAATATGACCAGAGAAGTTCAGGTGTTGGTCCAGCCAGACACCTAAATACCTGAAGGAGGATGTGTCCTCAAGTAAAGTCCCATCAAGGGTGTGGAAGGAGGGTAGAGAGGGAAACCTGGTAAGTCTCTGCCTGGTGTTGAAGGTCGTGGAGACTTCTTTTTTGGCGTTGAGAGATAGTTGGTGGTTTGCAAACCAACACTTAACTTTGTCGAAGTCATGCTGCAAGTTGGATGCAACCTCGGTGGGGCAGGAGCCAAATGCATACAAGACTGTATCATCAGTGTACATGTGAATGGAGGAGAATGGAGAACAGGTGGATGGGAGATCATTTAGAAAAATAGAGAATAGTATGGGGCCTAACATTGATCCCTGGTGGACACCAGTTCTTATTGGGAGGGGTGGGAAAATTGTGTCTGAGATCTTGACTGACTGGGTTCTGCCAGTGAGGTATGCCTTGAACCAGTTTGTAGTGCAGTGAACCATTGTGAAATGGAATCAAATGTGTAGCGAAATAGTCACTCTCAGTTTGGCATCCAGTTGCTTTTGTGCCATACCACACAGGAGTAAAATTTACTTCAAAGTGTTTTGCAGTTTCTTGGCTGCAGATTCATACCAAATACTTCATATATTTGTTCAGTAAAAATGTATGAAATAGGCCAGCCTGGTGGTGTTGAGGTGCTGGACTCCACATCTCACACTGTGCTGGCGACCCAGTTCGGGAACAAGTCCGGGACATTGGGAGTTGGCAGAGGCAGGGAGGAAGGAGCTGGACTGAGCTTTTATCTGACAGCTCTCTGCTCCATGGGAGGGCTTGGCACTGTGCCAGATAGCAGAAGGTGTTGGGAGGGTGAGGGTGCTGTTGGGTGCTTGGCAGCCGCCATGCCTCTGCACAGCTTCCCACCTGGACCTTGGTTCATTATGCTGGCATCCTCTGGAGGGGCTTAGGGACTACAACGTACTGTAGCTCACGCACCAGGAAAAAAGGGGAAAAAGTCCACCAAATTCTGCAGTGAGCATGGTACTGTACTGCACATGTGCTACAACCACCAAAATCGGAGCTGGAATTCAGGAACATCAGTGGACTGCCACAGAGAAGGGGCTGTTACAGCTTTCTCTAACTTTCGTTTTTGGAGGGAGAGCATAAAGTTATGTAGTGCTTTGCTTTTTTTCCACCAAATCAACTGGTGTCAATGAAGCACACGGCCATCAGTTACAGTCTGCATGGTTCAGTGAAGCCACTCATCTCAGTGTAAAAGACTGGGGATGAAATAAATGACCGAGTCATGATTTCTGCCTCTGTTATGTGGTGACCTCTGTACCTTAACTTCATACAGTGATGTTACTGGGTAATAACATCACTGTTCCAGGCACCCACTGACCAATCAGAGTGCAGGAAGTTTCCTTGCCATTGTATAATATAATGTAGCAAATGAGTCTCAAGAGCATAGAAAGTTTACAAAATTCCGTAACATACAGAACACTAGATGGGCAATCGCCAGTGTGTTCTGCCATGGAGGGGTTCTGACTCCCTGAGACCTTGAGAATGAAGCTTGAGAGGTCCTTGAGAATCAGAGCCCCCAGGTGGCAAAAACACTGGTTTGAAATAGGGTTGCCCATCCAATATTTTTTATAGTGTATCGTGGCCCTTTGAGTAATGTTATTTGCATTTAGCAATTTTTATACTTTTTGCATGTAGAAACTAAATTGTTCAGTGCACCATCTTATTTTGGGACTTAGGGCTAGTTGCTATGGTGAGTTGTGTGGTTGCTAGGGCCTAGACATCCCTACGTTAGAAGCTCACACTCTCACTGGTTATCTATTTTGAGTAGAGCAAATGCGCCATGCATGTTTTTGGAGTATTTTTTCCTGATTTTAATCAAAAAATCCTAAGCTTTCATTTAATATAAATATTGCTGTTATTTTGAACAGTTTATTAGGAATTTATGACTTTATGTAAAAAATTGGTTTTAAAACAGTTATTTCATGCTTCCTTTTGTACTTGTCCCTTGCGTTGGCCCCGGGGTACCTCCACCATCCCTGAAATTCAGCTAGATCCCAGCAGATAGGGATCCCAGTGTCACAGTGCATGACATCAGGGAATTGTTTGTGGGTTTTCTTTCATTTTTTCCCCAGTGCGTGAGCCACATCATGGTCCCTAAGCCCCCCCCAGAGGGCACTGGTGCAGAGAACTAAGATCCAGGTGGGAAGCCATGCTTGCCACCAAGCATCCAATAGTGTCCTCCCCCTCCCAACACAGTCCTCTATCTGGGATGGTACCAAGTCATCCCATAGAGAGGAGAGTAGTCTGATGACAGCTAAATCCAGTCCCCCCCCAACCACCCCCCGACATCCCAGGCTTGTTCCCAAACCCAGGTCCCCAGCGTAGTGTGAGTGGTGGAGTCCAGTGCCTCAACCCTCAGCACCACCAAGCTGGCCTATTTCATATATTTTTACTGAACAACTATAGGAAGTGTTTGGTTTGAATCTGCAGCCTAGAAACTGCGAAATAGTTTGAAGTCTATTTTACTCATGTGTGGTATGGCACAAAAGCAACAGGATGCCAAACTGAGAGTGACTATTTCGGCTACACATTTGATTCCATTTTACAATGGTTCACTGCACTACAAACTTAATGTATCACATTTTTTCAAATGATAAAACAACACTTGTTTTGTATTTTATTTGCCAATCTAATTAAACAGCTCACACATACACACTTTTATCTTAAATAAGAAATAAATACTTTATTAAAAAAATACTTCACTTTTGTAAAAAAAAAATTGAAAATCATATCACAGAGTAAAATCAGGACTAACTCCCAGTTCTACATAATAGAATGCTGGTACCTACATTTATAGTTTAGCAAATACTTGAGAGCTGAGTGGGTTTTTCTGCCAGAAAACAGAGTCTTTATTAATTATAGCACTGATGATCTGGGGTGATTTCTATGCTCTTTAAGGAAATCAAAACATATGCTCTTGCTAGCTAGACCTGACACACATAGAAAACAAAAATACTGAATTATAGCTATTTAGTAGCTGTTTTCTTACAGAAAATCCACTCAGTTAGCTCTCAAGTATCTGCTGAACTGTAAATGTAACCATTTGTGCTCACTGGATAAGACAAGTTACACTGCTCTGCTGTTGTGAACTGATTCTAAAGCATTTCTTTCTGCTGAATCTATGGTCTTCACTATATCACTGTCACATGAGACAGGATGCAATGTAGATACAAAAATGCAATAAACCTGGCTGAGATGGAGATCCCCAGAGTTCATAAAACTACCATAAAGATAGCAGGCTAATTTAGGAAAAACTCCTAATAGCAGACAGAGGGAAGGCCACAGTAGGACTTCACACATAAATCAAAACACTCTGCACAATATATGTTTTTTGCAAATTATGGGTGTACTACTCCTTCAAGGGCAGTTCTCCTCTCTCCACACACAAGCATTTTTCCTTGCAGCTGGAGGCTCTGTCCGTCCTCTCTCCTGGCCCACTCTTTCCCTGAGCCCTGCCCCTTCCCCCACACTGCTGTGTTTGTCTTCTCTCTTCCTTCATGTTCCTTCCTGTTGGAATCTGCTGTCTGTGCTAGACTCCCTGCCTGGTTTGTACTCCTCCTCCTGCTTCTAGGTTAGTAAATTTTACCTTTGCCTCCTGCTTCTTGGTCCATGTTTTGCTTATGGCTGAGTCTGTGCTTCTTTCCCAGTTGTTTGTCCTCCCTTCTGCTCCTGTGGTCCTGTTTGCTTTGTTTGCTTTTTGGACTTTTCTGGTTTGCTAGTGCCCCTCTGTTTGCATTTTTATGTTTAACTGCATTGCTAATCAAGCTGTCAGTTCATTTATCATATTTCAGCACTCTCTCTTTCTCTGTACTAGGTGCCTGTGTGCTCTCATTTCCAATTACTGTTTCCATGCTGTAGTCCCTGTGCTCATCACCTTAATCGTTTGCACCTGCCATTAGTACTGGCTTCCCTTAGCAGCTATTACTCTGTCTCATTCTCCTGCCTGCTCCAGCAGTGTCCTGCCCTACTGCATTACTCCTCACTTCTTTGTTTGTGTTATTTAGGCTCATTTATTGCTACTCCCACTTTTAGCAAATCTTACTTTTACCAAACCCACAGCAGTCTGTTTCTGATAATAACCTAATCCTGCTTTCATAGTTGACATGTGTTTAACATATTTCATTAGCTGCTTGCTGTCATGGTGTCATGTTCATGGCTTCTTTGTTTTTCCTATGGTGGGGGACTGAGGAGTCATAGCAGGCATCACGGCCTAAGGCAGTGGGAGCAGCTTCCTATTTGTTGTGTATTGTATAAGCTCCAGGCTTGCCCTGCCTCCTCCTGCTGCTCCACATAGCCTTTATGGCACTATGCAACCAGCTATTCCAGACAACTCTCTACCTAAGGGCTTCTGGATCTGCCCAGCCTTCTACCATCCCTTACCTAATATTATGCACCTGGTTTACGCAGTTATCCCAGCCTTCCTGTCTCTTGCACTACCAGCAATGCTCATTCCCTTCCAAGTCTGGCAGCATATCATGTTTACTTGCTTCAAACTGCACCTCCTACCTTACTGGCTTTGCAGTCTCCTCCTAACTAACTGGCTTCACAGCCTCCTTCTCCTCTCCAACCATCAGCCCTAGGCTTTGCCTGGCCTCGCCATTCTCTTACTCATGGCATACAATTTAATTCACTACCAATTTGGTTTCCTAATGGACTTGGTCAGCATTCATTCCTGTGATTGACAAATGATATTTGCCTTAGCTAGACCCACAAGAGGGTCCATATTGCTCAGCCTGACCTATGTACAGGTCTTTCCCTGTCAGCTGTCATCCAGTCAAGACTCATGAGAAGGTCCACAGTGCTCTGTTTGACCAATGTACAGGTCTCCCTATGTATGCTGTCATCCATCATGACCCACATGCAGGTCTCACACCTATTACAACTCACTCCTCCACATTTTGGAGACATGCCAACCATATCCATTACTTCCAGGTCTCAGGGCTATCCCTTTGGCCAATGGTCTCTCTGCACCCTGAAGTTTGCATCTTGAGCATGCGAAGCTTGGGGTGGGGTCCTTCTCACCTGGCCCATAGTTGGGAATCTCCTAGCTCTGGGTGGACTTTCAGCTGTCAGCCATACTGATGGCACCTCTCTTTGTAGCATTGAAGACTTCAGTGGCTGGGGGTGAGTATCTCATGGGAAGGGCCCCTTTAGCTGCCCAAGCAGGTTCAGAGGCACCCTTTAAAACTATTATCCCTGCAAGCACCTCTGATTCACCTGGTTTGTTCTTAGATCAGTAGGCCAGCTGAGCTCCTCAGCGGTCATTACTCACCTCCTCCCACCTTGTAGGTTGGCACTGATATGTCCCACTGTTGCAGAGTTCACTGGCAACCCTCCATGGTGTTCCCATTAGAGGACTAGAGTGAGAGTGTTCCCTGAAAATGCAAGTCCCCTGGATTAGTCTACTAAATTGCAGTAGCAGAGCCATCAGTAAACAAAACTGTCCCAAAGCCTGGAGGGAAGGTGACCTAGGTCTTGGATCCCTCAGAGGTTTTCTCCTTAGAGGTTGTTTTTCTGTCTTCCATGTCAATGGTCTTAATACTAGATAGGTGTAGTTGTAGTCCCTACATTCAGACTTCCAAGTGGGTCACTAGTCACCTGTTGTTTTCTGGCTACTCCACTCAAACAAAACAACCAACTGACCCCTGCTACCAACTCAACCCATACTGCCAACTGACTTATGTAAAGGTCTTCGACCCCGATTAAGTGTCCACCACCTTGTATGCTTTGCTTGACAATCATTTTGAGCATCTTCCTAAGGTACCTTTAGCCAAGGGAATCACTCCCACGGCATCTTAAGGGGTGGAACCCTCCTCTAGAGTTCCTTGTCTTCGTACTTCTAAAGGGTGGTATATCCCATGGATAGACAGGTGAACAGCCAAATATTATCTACATTACACAAGCACAAAATCAGTTGCACAGGCACATTGAATTGGAAGGCTACAGCCTGTAGTTCAAGAGGGTGGTGCAACTGGCCACAGCCCTGTTCAGCCCATTTAAGGGCTGCTCTCCTCACTCCACACAAAATAATTTTTTCCTTGCCCCTCCATCCACCCCCCCCTCCTCCAGCAGCACTCCTCTCTCCTGTGGGCTTCTTCCTAAGGTACCTTTAGCCAAGTGAATCACTCCCACAGCACCTCAAGGGGTGGAACCCTCCTCTAGGGTTCCTTGCCTTTGTACCCCTACAGGGTGGTTTATGTCATGGATAGAGAAGTGAACAGCCAAAGATTATCTATGCTACACAAGCACAAAACCAGTTGCACAGGCACATTGCAATTATAATGATATGGAACCTAATATATGAAGGGGGAGGGAAGGGAGGGAGGGAAAACAAATGATGTAAGTAATAGGCTGCTATATTGTAATGCGCCTGTCAATGAGAAATTATAGGGGTGTAGTAGCACCCCTATAGTTAGGGCAGCTGGTGAGTTCTATGTTAAACTAAATTTTTTGTTTGCTTCTTTCAGAAAGGTGATTTTACAGATTTACATGAAACTTTCATGATTTGCTGTAGATAACAGAATCCGTAATCCCTGAAAGTCTGATGTAAATCCGTTCAGTATTTTTAGATATAGTAAAGTGTGAAAGAGCTATATTTTTTCACATTGAGTTCAATGGTGCTTTTTTCTTCTGAATTTTTGCTCTTCTTTCCTCTAGACAAAAAAACTACAAATCCTTACACTGTGAAATTTTGTAGGGTTGTGTAGGTTGATGGGGGAAGGATTTCTGAGGGGTGATTGATGTTTGGGAGTTTTGTAGTTTTTAAGCTATGTATTGTTGAAAATCTGTGTTTTTACAACTTCTGCCTCTGCTCGCAATCGGGCTCTGAGATAATGTACCACATGTGCAGAACAGTTTAATGCTGTTGAATGGGGATTGGAAGAGTAGAAGGAAAACTGAAAGGAACTGGGCTGCAGTTTAAAGGAGATAGAACCCCCCGCACACTAATTATCATTGTTGTATTCTCTTAATAAAGCAATCATAAGTTCCAACTCATGAGGTGGAAATTTAAGTGCAAATTTTTCAACCGCCCAAAGGAAAGGGTGTTGATTGAACTCCTATCCAAAAGCTTGTTGTTGTTGTTGTTGCTGTTGTCGGTGGTGTTGATGTTTGTCGAGGTGTGATGTTAATTCTTGTACAGTTACAAGACATCTTGCAGCTCTCTTTATAATAACCCCCAAACTTTGCCTGATCCCAGTCATCTAGTCCTTGAACAGCACCACAGCTCAGAAATCAAGGGACCTTGGCAGCAGTTACTGCTCTAGCGCTCTCATTCCATCTTCCATTTGTTTACCTTATTTACAATTCAGACTTTCTCTTCCTTCCTTTTGCCTCCTGGAAAAGGTAATTGGATGAAAAGCTTCACCTCCATGAAAGCAGCAACCATGTAGTGCTTGAACAGCTCACACACCAAACCTGGGATCCCGTATTCTATTCTTACTAATCCTATATGTAACCCCCTTACAAATTGGGGTTTACTAAAATGTCTTCCTGGGCTCCTAAATGCCCACTGTCAGGATGGTGTCCTGTTTTGCAGCAGTCCTATTTGTGTGTATGAGAGTGCCTTAGTGAGCCTCCGTACCTGTCTCTTTAAGAGAGTGTCTAGCCTGTGTTTTGGAAATCAGTTTGGGCTGGGTCCGAGTAATTAAGGCTCAATACCAGTCAGACAGCCTGTTGTATTGCTCCATTCTGTGGTCACTGTTAGTGCAGAGGGAGCCCTGTTAGAAAATGTGGTTATTTACTGTTTATCTGTTTGAGTAATAATGAAAAAGCAGTTTGTTTAACGTGCTTTCATTTGCAGCTTGAGCTTTTGAATAGGAGCCACCATTTTGGTTCTGGACTGCCAGTATTTGACCAATCAAATCTCTGGGGAATTAAAATAGAGACTGTCCCCAGGGGTTATATGGGAAGGAAATTCTGTAGCATTTGTAGTTTTAGATTTTTGGCACCTAAATGGGCCTGGAGGGGAGCTTCTACTGTGACAGACAGTTCTCTCCACCAGTCAAACCTTGTGGATTACAGGAACATACCCAGACCTGCCTGAAGCAGTGTGTCAGTCAAGAGTGGAAGTTGGAGAGTGAACAGCTCGAGTGGTCGAGCAGCAGCTCCTAGGAGGAGCATAGGAGAATTGGCAGGAAGGCTCAGTTGGCCTGCCTGCCACATTCTCTGGCCTACAGAGATTGTCTATTGCAGAAGTCGGACTGTTCTGATTGCCAGCTTAGATATGCAGCAGAGGAAAGAAAGTGTGTCAATATTACTTGCAAATGGGACCAAAGACGTGCTCCAGAAGCAATCGGCCTGCCTGAATGAGAGAAGATTGCCTCAGGTTGGAAGGTTTGTGCAGTGAAGCTGTAATTAGCAAACGGACTTTATCCGAATTGTGGCTTAGGGAAATAACTGATTTTAGAGTGCTGAATATGTTTTGTGGGTCGCGATTTGGGTCCCCATGGTGAATCCTGTTATGCCTGCTGGAGGCTTTCTAGCAATAGATCAAAACTTTTCCCAGGACTGTTCCTCCTGCTTGGGCCTTGCCACCTTGGCCCAAGCCCCTGCCCACAATCCAGAGAGCACCTTGGCGAAAGACCGGCTTGAGGATTCAGCCCCCTGCTCAACACCATCAAACGACCACTAGGAGGTGAGTTATGTAAGCCCTACTTCCCCCAGCACACCGCATAAATGCCATGAGGTCATCATCTCACCTGTCCTACATCCTGGTCCAGGTTGTGAGTCCAAATCAGCGTAGCTCCCTGCAACAACCACTACAAATCACTGTGTGTCATGTGATTGCTTTGTTTGGGTTATTGCTAATGGACTGAGCCATCCTGCTCAGGATTACAAATATTTGGGTTGTGCACATGCCAACTGTCTTTCTTTCTAAAGGGCCCCAACAGCTGCAAGGCCGGTCACCACGGGCAATGCTCCAGGCTAGCCTGAGTAAGATCTTGTTACCCAGGGTTACAAGACTAATTATCAAGGACTTACAGAGCATGCTGAATCAGCTTGAAATAAATCAGAGTGCCAGTCATTTGACCAAATTCATGCCCACCCCATGTTCACTTCCCCTGAATAAACCTAATCATCTGTTTCATGTTTAATCTGATTGGTGTGCACATTATTAGTTGGGTCCTATGGAAAGGTCTCATCTTGTGTGTTGCTGATCTTATTTTACAAGAGGTCTCCAGGGCAATTGCAGCAGATCCAGCCACGGTGGAAAGTGCAAGTGGTGTGAGCATATTTTTACTGCTACTCAGTGTATGCAAATTGTTCTATGGTATTACTGTTTAGGCCACTAGAAGGGTTGGTGGGTAGTTATAGCATCCCAGAGGGCTATACCAAAGCTGTTAAGCTACCCCAATACCATTCCTCTGGGTGGAGGCACCCTTTCACAGAACTCAGGCCCCTCAACCTGTGCGTAATACCACTGGAAGGGGAAGTAGCCCATAGTATAGTGCCACCTAGGGGTTACATATAGCTTCTCCCCTAACTACATTCTTGCATGGGTTCAGGCTACAGGTGGAAAGACACTGCTCTGCAAGTAAATTCAAGTCAAGCATGTCTTGAGGCAGGAGTTCCCTTTTTGGTGACAATATTTCATCCCAACGGTTTCACGTACTCTTCATTTGCTTGTATTTATATGGCTGGCCCCAGTCTCTCACATCAGGAGCAGGGTTTATTATCTGAACTTACATGCAGGGTCCAATTAATGCACAAAACTTGATATGTCATAACCTTTTATACATCCCCCCATGCTGGCATAAGGTTAACAACAATCAGCCACAGAAAGATCACGTCTAGAATTGTAAATTGACCAGACTGTCCTGTCATCAACAGCTCTGGCAGTCATGGCAAGGTTGTTCCTGCAATATAATATGAACCCGTGAAAGGTTTGTGTTATATGAACAGAATCAGATATAAGGATTCCACTTAGAAGTCATGGATGTGATTTCAGTTTCTGGTTCCCCTTAAAACTATTAAAGGCTTACAGCTCTTAGAGTTTACTTTTTCATTCAAGTAGTACCCTATTAAGAATGAATACATGAGGAAGATGGAATAAAAGCACAGCTCCCGAGCCCCTGAGAACAAGTACTACCTTGGTAAGAGCAATAAATAAATAAATTAATTAATTAAATAAACAAACAAATAAAACTAAAGTATGATTGGTGTATATTTTCGGAGGCTTGGATTTTTTCGATTCCTCACTAGCATTCCGGTCAGCCCAGTCCTGGCTAAAACTTAGCTAGCCAGGTCTGCGGGTTATGTCTGTCTTCCTTTGCACCCAGCTTTTCAATAAATTGTGTGCATGCTCTTATGCAGCAATAACACTGCAGCCCTGCCATTGTGGGCTATTCCCTTTTGAGCTGATTTTTGCTTATTCTTGGCCAATTCAGCCCCCGATTCAGCAGTGGCATAGTGTGGACTATGGGCTGGGTGTTCTCCCACTTGGTGGACTATGGCTGCTATGGGTCAGGGAGTCTGGCTAAGAGGTTTTCTTGCTTTTAGGAGTGGAGAGTCCCATGGACTGTATGGTGTGTCCTGTGGGATGCTTTGTGGTCTGTGGCCATTCTTGATTAAGCCCCCCATTCAGTCCAGAGCAGAGGAAAATATTCATTCCCTGCTCATACATACCTCTTATCTGTCACTGCCTGAGCCAGGTGCCCTTCTTCTATGCCAGTCTTTGGCACCCGCCACCTGGTGAAGTGAGGCAGACCGGCTCCTTAGGCCCCTGCCTCTCTTGTCCGCGTCCTGCATTGCGTGGGCTCCAGTGACTGAAAAATGTTGGACTTTGCCTTGTGAGCTAATGAGAATAAACATTCGGCAATGCACAGCTAGCTTTGATTTCGGGAACACTCTTACACTTGTCTTCAGAATACATTAAAAAAGATCTCTGCTATTTCTATAGCTTTTGTAATGGTAGAACAGTGTTTTAATGTCTTCAGTGGTACAAATTTTAACTAAAATGACAACAGTGTTTTGGTTTCTTAAATGTCAAGTGGGTTTGCCAATTTCCATACAGAAAATGAATATTTTCCATTGAGATTCTGTGTGCTGCTGTGTCATAAGGGTGATGTATGTTGTTCCTCTTATAACTAAACAACTCCCTAGGGTTAGCAGTCCTGCAATTGGACTGGTGAGGGCTCCAGTAAAAAATACAAAATTAGCCCTTAAATAGTAAAATAGGTTCTCTGCGTGAGGCGTCCATTTGGGTGACAGGAGGGGAGTAGTGTAAAGTCCTAACGGTAACAACCTTAAAATATGCAACAAAACAATGGAGAACCAACTGGCCCTCCTGACAAGGATCCCACTAAATAGTGCAAAAAGCATTGGCTTGGTTTGGCATCCCAGATGCACACAAACTGTTGCAGCACTGGTCTTTGGCTGATCCCATATGCTAATTTCATATACAAAACCTGGCCCTGATAATGTATCTGCCCAATCAGGGAGGGTACTGCATGATGGAAGCAAACAGGGTGGGTCAGCAGTTGAGAATGTTTTTAAAGAAAGTCTCCAATCTTGTTTTTTGGTGCAGATATCTGGCAATGGGGGGGTGAGCTTGATCCACTTCTGTGTGTCCTGCAGGCAGCAACATCTAGGATGTCAAGAGCAGAAGCGAAGAGCAGGATAGCTGGTCCCGTTTGACTGCAGGGAGTCAGACTATGGGGAGTTCATCCTCCAGCAGGCCCCTGACACCTCTGGTACCAGTATTTGATTCCCTCCATGTCTGGAGCGAACCGCTGGTGGGTTTATGCAGAGCTCCAGGGCTAATGTTTGTGGCTGGTGCTCACATTTCTGCCTTCTTTCTATTACAGGTAACATTAGGAAGAGGAGGGGGACTTCACTTGCAATGAACTGTTTGATGTAAGTTAACGTTTTGCTTCATTTCTAAAAAGAATTCTAGTTGTACTTTTAGAGACTGTTAGGAGTAACCTTTTTGAGACTGATAGGTGAGTCAGTCAGCACAATGGGCTTCCGGGTAGCTTAAAATTGCAAAATGATCATTGGTGAGGCTCTAGTTTTAAGCAGAACACATTCTGAAGTAGCAGTATTTGTTGACAAAATATATGGATTTTAAGCAATACTGCATTTTTGGTATTCTTAGATTCATCAAGTATATTTTTTTAATTTTCCTGTATGTTTTAAAACCCCTTGTACTGCAAGTTTTGTAATTAATGACTCAAGTCAATACACATGGATGTCACTAGAAAGTTTGAAAAATCTCACTTTGAGGATAGTTTGACATATTAATTTAATACTGTGAATATGTATTAGGATGGTGCTAGCAGGTTTCTGATGGTAAACAACACTGCCCCACGCCTAGCTGTGTAAACTGTTTCATGGTGGGAGTGGCAAAAGAGCAGTAACTTTTAAACATTTCAAAGCAATTACATATCTCGGTTTAGGTTTGGGATAAATTAAAAAAAAAAAAAAAAAAAGGGTACATTGATGGTTTTGCCAGAAATGCATTCTTGTTTGTTAAGAAGAAGCTATGATCTGTGCTGCTTTAATTTTCACAAGAGTCTCAGTTAAGTCTATCTAGCAACAATTTGACTTTCCAAAAAGACCTGCACATCTAAATGAGAGGCTTACCCTCATCATCGCAGCCTGATGTGCACGGGACTTTTATGTCCTAATATCTGTGGTGCCCTGTGCACAAATGTCCAAAGCCAGTATGCAGTAGTAATTGTCCTGACTCCCAATCATGGCACAAATCTTTCTTTGATCCCACTGTGTTATATCATTCCTTTTAATAATGAAAGAAAGCAGCAGCTATTTCAGTAATCACAGCTGATTCTGACGATTTCACCTGAAGATTCGGGTGGGGGAGTGGAATATCTGTGTTGGTCCAAAACCTGAATGTGTGTTACAGTTGCAGTGCTCAGGACCTATTTTGTACTCTTTGATGTGATCCTGATTCTCGATTTAAACACTATGTGAAAATCTTCGGGTACAATTGACAGAATCAGCTATGATTACTTGAAATAGCTGTGGTTTCTGCCATTGCTAAAATGAATCACCACAGGGTCTGTGATCAGAAATAACTTTACACATAAGATCTGTGTGTTTCTTTAATGGCAGTGTGTGTGTGTGTGTGTGTGTGTGTGTGTGTGTGGTGTGTGTGGTGTGGTGTGGTGTGGTGTGGTGTGGTAGGGCTAGTTGTCCTACCTAGGCACTGGAGGGATTTGTTCTTATTTATATTTTCAGACCAGGTGCAACAGCCTTTTGTCTATAATGTCTTATTTCCTCCCTGTTCTGTTAGGATGCCTGCCTAAAGAACCACTCCCCCATCTCTTTTTTTTCCTCTTATCTTCTCTGTCCTTCAAGTCCCTCCCAAAATGCTCCACAATGTAAGTTTGGCAGGTGGATTTATAACATTCATCCAGTGCTGCCATTGCAGAAGGGGAGAATACTAGGGCTGTGAAAATGTTTGCTTTCCCCCGAGAATGTATGTGAATCATGAAATTTCGCTTCCACGAAATTCCACGAATAATTATGCCAATGTTCCAGGAATTTCGTTGTTTTGTATGCCAATTTTACCTTTCCTCATTTTAAATCACCGAATATATTTTCTGTGGAACAGCTAGAATCTGTTGAAATTTTGATTCCGCGGTTCTTGTTTAATAATAAATGTTAAAAACATCCCACGGTTTATGTTTTCCGTGGTTTCGTGCATCTGACATCTTAATTAGTTGCTGTAGTTTCTTGGGTCATGCAGGTTAAAAATTCCACCATTTTCAAATAAGTCCAGCACTACAAACAGCATATTCTTTGTGAAAGACGAATTAACAAATCCACCATTCAAACCACGTGCAATCCGCTGTTTCTTTTTTCCTTTGATCAGTCTGTGCCTGAACAGAGTGACCTATTGCTACACTGCTGGTGGACTGTTATAGTGTGGAAGTGACAGACTGTGTCCTGTGCAGGAGAGGACAGTGAATCCTTTTTTTGCAGACTTTTGTTTTTATTATTGGTTGTACACTGTACAGTTATTTTCATATGTCTGCTTCATCATCCCCAGTAAAAGGGCTGTCTTTGGAACGGTCACAGTGTGATGCTGCTGTACAACATGCTGGTACAAGTGATGTGCAGCTTCAGAAAGAGCACCTGGAGGTGGCTGAGCTGGAGGGGACTGCCTGCAGGAGGATCATCAGCAGGCACAAGATCAGCAAGTGAAGGCTGTGGAGGAGGCAGTACAGGATGGTGATGCCTGCACTTCTGTCGCAAGCTGGCACCACCCTTCAGCAGCAAGGATGGCACCCTCCTTGTCAGGGACATCACAAGACATACCAATTCGTTGTTTGGTGCTGAAAGAGTCCCACTTAAGAAAAGGGAAGAACTGTGGGGAGAGATTAGGAATGTTATGGATGCTCAGCCTGGAAGTGTCTCATGCATGGAAAAGCAGCTGAAGCATAAATGGGATGACCTCCAGTGCCAAGAGCTGGAAGTTGTTGAGCTGCTTGGTGGTGCCTGGTACATGCATGAGGGAGTGTTGAAGCAAAAGAGAGATGAGGGGCACAGCACCAGTGAGTAGTAACATTTATTTAATTGTGATTCATAATAATTACTGATTCAAATGTTATAAATACAGGGGACCAGATATTCAAAAGAGTTGCGCATGGCGCAACAACCACTGATGTGCCCTGGTGCAATATTTAAAAGGGAAAAGTGTGCCTGCACAAATCCGATGCTCAAGGCGCCAATGTCTGTCTGAGCGCACAGATGGGGGCGTGCGTATGCATAAACTGCACAGCCCGATATCTGGCCTGGGTCATGCAGAGTTATGCAGGTGCAACCCCTACCTGCACCTGCACAAAGTTGAGCCAAAAAAAAAAAAGGAACAAGTCGAGGGCCACCGACAGGTGAGCTGCCACATTGCAGGGCACAACACAGCAGCTGCCGCCTGTGGTTGGCCCTCGACTTGTTCCCGCCGCACCTGCCGGCGCCCCCCCCATACCCCGATCATGGGCATCAATATCCCTGGTGGTCAGTGGACCGAGATTAGCCGATCGTGGGCACAACTATAACACCCCAGTAGCCTGATCATGGGCATAACAGTATTCTTCCTCCCCAAGTAGCCCGATCGCGGGCATAACAGTAAATTCCCCGACCCGAGTAGCCCAGTGCGGGCATAACAGTATTCTCCTCCCCGAGTAGCCGATCGCGGGCATAACTGTAACTCCCCATTAGCCCGATCACGGGCATCAGTAACCCCAAAGTCCAATATCTCTGGTGGTCCAGTGGATCAAGCGGAGCCCGATCGCTGGGCATTCCTACCCCCCAAGTCCGAAATTCCAGGTGACTAGTGGACCCCACCCCACCTGCCCACGGAGCCCTGCACCCCTCCTCCCCCATCAGTCGGTGACGGCAGCACCCACCGCCTGCCGCCCCGCTGACTGACAGCTCAGTATGGGCTGCACGCCCATTGGTTCAGAGCATGCAATGGGCGCAGAGTCTATACCGTATTAGTCCAGATATGGAATGAATTTTCATTCACATATCTGACTGACTAGTACGGCATGGTCTGCATGCCTATTGGCTCATGCTCTGAATTAATGGGCATGCAGCCATACCGAGCAGTCAGTCGGCGGGCGGCGGGGTGGCAGGCGGGTGGGGTGCTGCCGCCCACCGGCTGACGTGGGGGGAGCTGGGTGGTGGGGTTCCGTGGGCAGGTGGGGTCCACTAGATCACCAGGGATTTTGGACTTGGGGGGGTGAGGAATGCCGCCCGCGATCGGGCTCCATTCGGTCCACTGGACCACCAGGTATATTGGACTGGGGGGATACTGATGCCCGCGATCGGACCAATGGGGGGGATAAGTTACAGTTATGCCCGCGATTGGGCTACCCGTGGGGATACAGTTATGCCCGCAATCGGGCTAATGGGACATTACAGTTATGCCCACAATCGGGCTACTCGGGGGGGAGGTACAGTTATGCCCACGATAGGGCTAATCGCGGTCTACTGGACCACCAGGGATTGGAGACATGCATTGTCCCTTATGGGACGTCCCACGATCGGGCTGCAGGGGACGTCTGTCCCCGACGGCTGCTGCCTGGTAGGGCGCCAGGCGCAAGTCGTCGGGGATCGGTGCACCTGCATGCTAATGGCATGCAAATGGCCCCGATGCGCCTTGCATAAATTATGGCCCCATTTGCATGTCACCCTTTGAATATCGCAGGTGCTGTGCAAGGCGCAATGGAACTTGCGCCACCGCATCTCAATGCTCCACTCTGACCACTTGCACTGGTGCAGTTCCACTGCGCCATGCACAGTGGGGGTGGCCAGGGGGCGCTATTCAAAGCAGTTGCGCCACAGCATAGCTCCGTTGAATATCGCCCTGGCCACACCCCTGCACAACTATTTTAAGTGGCGCACGGGCTTGCGCCACAAACTGGCGCAGTTTGAATATCTGGACCAGGATATACAATTACCTTCTCCCAGTATATCACTTTTTGTCTCTCTCCCTCTCTCTCTCTCGCTGCTGAGTGCTGTCTTAGTATCCTACCCCTACAGTATTTACCCTGTTCCCCATTTAGTTTTCTCTCTCTCTCTCTCTCTCTCTGCAGCTAATTTTTTTCATTGTGATGTACCACCTTTTTTTGACAGTAGCTACATAACTAGTGCTGCTGACTAATCAGCTGAAAGAGGCACTCAAGTGCAATGCTGCTTTACAGTATTGTTCTCATTAGATCTCTCTGTTTATTTTGATGTTCTGATCTGTTTGTCTCTTTAGTCTCGCATTGTCTTTGTCTGTGTATTCTCTGTGTTATATACTTATCATTCCCCTGGCTTCCTATATCTGTCACAAACTCACAATCTGTCCTTAGAATGTTTAGTAAGTCCCACTTTCCCTTGATCTTGCTGTCTTTCATTCCTATACCCTCCACCTTCTGTACTGCTTCCCAATCTGCTCTGACTTCTGCAAGCCATCTGAGTTAGTCCCTATTGTACATGTCAGTGAGTCCTGCAGGATCTCATGTTGGTGGTGTAAATTTTGTTTTTGAGCAGTCCATCCACCACTAAGATGTACTACCATCAATGCGATCTTCACTGATCATCAACAAGATTGACCTAAGAAGTCAGTTGTTCCAGCTGCTCAACTACAGTACTTGTTAGTGCTAGGGCAGTACATGGTCTGAACAGTATTTCCTGAATACCATGAATAGTAGGCTTGCCGAATATTTGGATGGTCGTCCCAAATAGTTCACGGCTGCTATTCGGGATGTACTATTTGGTGGGTGAGATTTCAAAATTTCACGGAGCTTCACTGACCAATAGAAGGCTGTTTTTGGAGCTCACAGCCAGGAACACCATGTGATCTCCTCCCTCTCTGAGTGTGTAGATGAGAGGAGACAGTAGTTTCTGAGAGAGCTAGCTCTGTTTAGTTTACCTCTTGTGACTTTCATAATTGTTTAAAATTTGTGTTTGATCCAGTTTTGACATCTGATCACCTTGTAACTGCACCTGACAGCAGTTTTGTTTTTCATCCCTGAAACTGGGCTCAGTTTGAAGGAAAAGGAGAGTCTGTGTGTGAGTGAATCTGTGTGTGCTGCTGCATGCTGACTCCCCTCCCCCATTGCTTACAGTTTCACAGCTCAGCTGAAGCAGTGTGATTTGATTTTTTGCTGTAGAACCTTTCTGTTCTATTATTAGTTCTTATCAGGATTTTATTTTTGTCAGCAAAGTTCAGCTTGGCTTTTGCATGTAGTGAATGACTGTTACTGGGCTCAGTAACAGTAAGTGGTTCAAGTTTTTGCTGACTGCCCCATCCCCACTGCTGTGCTTGCTTAGCTTTTTTCTTCCAAATCGACACACAGGCCCTGTGGTATTTTCTGTTTCTTTTGTGAAACAAATTGGTATTTTGCTGTAATCAGGTTCCGGGCTTGGTTCCCTGCATAAATGAGGTGTGGTTGTCATCTGACTCCCTCTTGCCTGCGCTGCAGCTCACTGCAGCGCATACATCATCTGTGCGTGTGTTGTATTGTTGTTCTTGTAATCTGTGTCCTGCAAGTGCATGCACAGTTGTCTGCACGCATTTGTTTTGTGATTTATAAAGCACTGTATTTTTTTCTCATTGTGTCAGGCTTGGCCCTTTGAATTGTTACTGACTGTGGTCTGGTTCTTGGCTCAGTTCTGTGTACAACTGAGTAAGGAGGGTGTCGCAAGTGACTCCTTTCTCCACAGCTCACTGCACCTCAGTGGCCTCCTGTGCATGTGAATTTTTTTCTTTTTTGGTGTCTTCGCTCCCTGTGTGTGCACTGCTGTGAGGTTGTACACATACATTTTCTGTGAGCTGCTTTAGTATTTCTGTGAGTATCAGACGTGAGTCACTGGGTTCTGTGTGTTGTAAGTTGTTCGGTGCATCTTCAAAGCTTGAATTACTGTACTATATGACTGCACAACTGACACCGTATGAGTAAGAAGTTGTTAGCTGACTCCATCTCTCTCTAGTATCAGCCTATCTTTATTAGCTGCTACTTGAGCAGTGTGGGTATTGTCTTCTGCAAGACGCACCAAGATAAACAAAAACACTAATCACAAATAAATACACAGTAAGTTACAGACCATGTTTCATCAATCCTGTAAATGTGCATGGTCCAGCCCAAGCAAGCCATCTTCACTATCAGTTGTAAGCGCTGAGGAACAGGGTGAGAGAAGGCCTATTTGTATTAGCCATTCTAAATAGTTTTCTCCCCTGATAAGCCTTCAGGTTCTGGTATCAGTAAGACTGGGGGTAGTACTAGTATTTCTATAACTACAACTACTACTACTAGTAATGCATTTGCAGTCCCATCATTTTATAAAAGTGGAAGGGCTTTACAGCTGACATCTCTAGTCATACAAGAACAAGAACCCACCCCCACTACCAATGGCAGCGCTATTCACACAACCGCCCCACAGATACATCACCTATGTTGTGTTACTCCCCACCACCACCAGTGTGATGACTTCAGCAACCAGAGCAAATCCTTTGTGTACTGTTGACACCACCACTGTCATAACAGTGTGCACTGTTATTTGTGCTCCTTGCACAGCCACTGTCACCACAACCTTTGCCTCCAGTAATAGTCCTGAATGTTCTGCTGTCACCATGACTATTGCTGCCAGTATTACAACTAGCTGTAATATACCAATTTATTCGACTGTAACTCCTCTTTGTAATTCTGGCACCAGGACTACTGTTGACAGTGCTACTACCTTGTCAACTGTGCCCATGACCATAGCTACTGTGACTAGTACTGACCATGAGACTGCTACAATGGCCACACCAATTGTGTTGCCAAAATGGACTGTTGCTCAGCCACGTAAGTTTCCTCTCACCACATTTCCTTTTGCTGATGTGGAGGATTCTGAAGAAGAGCATTCATCTGGTTCTGAATATTTTCCGGAGCCACAAGACTTGCTCATCATCTGACAGTGATAGCCACCTAAGCAAATTTGGCGATGAGGCCACATATGCAGCATACCTGTGTGAGAAGCGTGAACGTGCAGCTGCCAGAAAATGCAGTGCTGCTCATCATGGCAAGCTGGTTGGTCAGGGTCACCCTCCTCCTCCTCCTCCTCCTCCTCCTCCTCCTCCTCCTCCTAAAAAAACAATCTACCCTGTCCTTTTAAAGAGTTGTGTCAAGTTCAACTCCATTTGATACACAAAGTAGTTCTACAACCACATCAGTTGTGGACAAAGAAAGGGGCAGAACAACTGCATCCACTGCACCCAGGTCTGATAAGGGGAAAGAGGCAAAACATGACCATGGTCTCCCTATTGGGGCCCGTACTTCCACTGTCGGTGCAGGGAAAAGTGTGGTGTGGCTGTACTTTAGTGTTGTGAAAGATGATCCAACAAAGGCAGTATGTTCTGTGTGCAACTGTACTATAAGTAGTGGTAAAAACCCTTGAAATCTCACAACAATATCAGTGATGAACCATCTCCAAATGAAACATCCTAGTGCACTGCAAAGATCCACAGCTGTTCCTCCCCCTCCACAACACATGCCTGTCAGCCCCTCTTCTAGTACTGGTCCATTAGATGCACAAAGTATTGGAAGTGATTCTATTACTGAGACAGACAGTGTGCCCTCAACTCCCCCTACATCACTTGTAGCGCATCCCCTTACAAGAGCATCACCCATTCTGCCTTCTTCTGCTCAATCATCTATTATTGTAACACCCTCCACCATGGGTTCAAAGTCAAAATCAAAGCTATGTGGTACCATTTTGACTACACCCATCATGCAAGCCTTCCATTCCTGCACCAAATACCAGGCATCACACCCAACAGCACAGCAGATCACTAATTTAATTGGTGAGATGATGGCCTTGGATCTGCAGCCATTTTTCATTATGGAAAAAACAAGTTTCCATAGTCTGCAGCAGCATTTGTACCCCAGGTATAATATACCATCATGGACCACATTTTCACGTACTGTAGTACCCAACATTTACCATGATTTGAGAAAAGAAGTTGCCAGACTACTAGCACAAGCTGTTGGTGGAGTTTTCTACTGCACAACTGACATATGGACGAGCATGAATTCAAATCATGCATATATGTCACTGACAGCACACTGGTGTGTTGCAGATGTGGTAGTCAGTGGTGGTGATGGTGGTACTGGTGCTGGTTCTGTCACTTACCCCTCTCCCTGCAGGTCTGCTTTGCTAAATGTCAGTGTTATGGAAAAGGATCACCGGGCTGTAAACATACCATCATTCCTGCAAGAGATGTTGAGCTCATGGACTGATGGCAACAATTTGCAGGTAGGGTTTGTGGTCACAGACAATGCCACAAATATGATAAAAGCACTTAGAGATGGCAGTTTTGAGGTGATATGCTGCTTTGTTCATACACTAAATTTGGTGGTGACAAAGGCTTTGGCAAACACAGCAGAGGCAGATAACACAGTCAAAGTAGCCAGAAGTATATGCAGCCACTTTTGTCACTCTGTAAAAATCACAAACCATCTGCATCAGCTACAAGAGCATCTTCAAATGTCACAGCATCATCTCATCCAGGATGTACAGACCTGATAGAATTCCACCTCCTACATGCTGCAAAGGCTTCTAGAGCAGAAGCAAGTCCTTCATGAGTTTAGCATGGAAACTGACATGGAGGAGTCCTCGGGCATCAGGACTGGGCTGTGATTGAGGGTTTGGTAAAGGTATTAGCCCCATTTGAAAGGAGCACTCACGACCTTAGCTCTGATTCTGCACTGCTAAGTCAGGTAATTCCTGCTGTGCAGATCCTGAAAAAAGTCATGAGGAATTCAATGAAAATGCTGAGAAAGATCCAAACCAGACACTAGGAACAGTGGTATCCCTTGTGGAAAATCTCACCACAGAACTAGAAGTTAGATTTTCTGATCTCTGTTCCAATAAAAAGCACATATTTGCCACTATGCTGGATCCAAGTTTCAAGTGTGAGGTATTACACCTTATAATGCCCACTCACAGGGTTACAGACTTTCAGAAGCAGATGTGTTCAGAACTTAGTTTCTGCATGCTTGAGTCTATGGGACCAGCAGGTAACTCTATCAATGAGCCAGTCTCAGAATCACAAACTGAAAGCAGTATGGAAAACCTTGAGAAGGAGGGCGACTGTTGGGCTGAATTCAGCTCAACACAACAGGCTGAGCAGCGGAAGATAACAGAATAGCAGCCACAGTCGGCACCCAATCTGCTGAACAGTTATTTAAATGAGCCTCTGGAGTCATTCTCCATAAATCCAGTGGAGTACTGGATCAAAAGGATGAAAGCATCTCCACACTTGGCACAGTTGGCCCTTAAATATATCTGTTGCCCCCCCTACCAGCGTACCATCTGAACAAATGTTCAGCAGTGCTGGGGATGTGGTGGAACCTCACCGATCCTCACTTGACCCAGCACATATGGAACAACTTGTGTTTATAAAAATAAATCTACCTCACCTTGGGTACATGTATGACCACTAACAATTGCATTAAATGATCGCCTTGTACTGGATACAACATTTGTGTGTTGTAGCATTGACCCATACACAATCCATTCTGTGTTAGCTGTCATTGTTCTGTTAACAAATAAGCACAACATGTTAACCTCTGCATCCTCCTCCTGAAGCACCAGTGGCAGAAGACAGCCTCTGGCACCAGTGTACAAGCGAAAGTGGTGTGACCTCTTCATCTTCCTCCTGAAGCACCAGCAGAAAAAGATAGCTTCTGGCACCAGTGTACAAGCCAAAGTGCCATTATCTCTTTATCCTCCTTGTAAAGCACCAGTGGCAGAAGACGGCCTCTGGCACCAGTGTACAAGCCAAAGTACCATTACCTCTCATCCTCCCCCTCCTGAAGTCATTTTAAGGAGTTATATAGCATTTCTCCTTTAAGGCAAATTATATACCGGAATACCAAATACCGAATAACAAATACCTGGGACCCGAATACCGAATATTATGTTGAATATTTGGGAAATGGTATTCGCTCAGTCCTAGTTAGTGCCAATCACTAATTGTATTTCAGTCACAAAGCACTTCAAGCCATCACTGAAAAGATCAGTGTTAGTGAACAATGATTTTCAAAGTCACCCACTTTAAGATCTTCACGGTTAACCTACTGCTATTTTCCAAGTCTGGCAGTCTCAAGAAAACAACAAAGAAGAACCCTTGCTACCTATAAACTATGTACAAAAACCAAAATAACATCAAGGTTTAAGTACAGTTTGTAATCTTTAAAGTCAAGATCAAGTAAGAGAAATAGAGAGCATTACCATTCTTGTAATCGGAACAAAAGAAAGAAGAACGCAACCATGTCAGTCACTGTAGTGTGACTGGGGGAGTAGCGTGAATCACGCCAGTCCTCTTTGCACTACCTACTGCAGCACCCTGTTGCAGCCTCGTTGTCATGTCACAGATTTAAAGGTCCCTCATCTGTCTGGGAAATTTGTTATGGCCTTATTTGAAATTATAGTTTATCTTGACTTTTTGGGTTACTTTTAAACTGTTAATGTTATTAATGATCAACAGGTGCTAAAAGAACACAAACTAATTTGGCATCAAGTGAGGATGTACAGCAGGCTGAGGTGAGCAGCAGTGCAACTTTGTCTAGTAAGTACATTTTTTTTTTCCATAGGTAATTTGTACTTTTTTTCATTTTTTCTCCCCAGTCCCTGAGCCCTTGCGCCCCTGTTGTGATGCACGTATGTGAAGGCACACGCATGTCATGCCCTATGGGATGCCCCATCCTACTTGTTGCTCCGTTGCCACCTACACCTGCCACCGGACCTCCATCTAGTGATGGCAGAACTACAGGCAGGTGACCCACCCACCCGGAGAGGAGAGCCAATGCCCGATCCTGCTTCCACCCTCCCCCTGTGCCAGCACCCCGATGATCCAAGGTCATTGCCAAACCCAGGTTGCCGGCATAGCGCAAGGTAAGGCATCCAGTGCCTCAGCCCTCAGTGCCACTGGGCCAGCTGTAAGTACATTGTTTTCAGTAAGTTTTAATCCCTGTCGGACAGAGATTATACTAGGCATTAATGCAGGCCCCTTTTGCATTGTGATGCAGGAGGCACAGTCTACTCATAAGCTTTTAGTGTGGTGATGCACTTAGAAAATGACATGGGTTTCTTTTGAGAAAAAAAATTATCATAACTATTACCAATTGTGGAAGATTTATGTTTCACGATGTCTGTCTGCCTTAAAATTAGTTTATTACTGAGCTCAAGAGACGTTCTTTCTTGTGTTGCTCTTTCTTTCATTGGTTGGCTGTAGCGTGTGTGATTGTTTTGAAAAACAAAAAAACATGGCTGTAGTATTTCTTGCTAAGCAAGAGGGTTTAATGTGAGATATAAAATGGACAAGGAAATCTCTGTGTCCAACTCCTGACTGGCTGAGACTTGGTTCTAGTCCTGGTAGTAACAGAGTACCTCCAATGGCTGAAAACAAGTCCCTTCCGACTAGGGCAACTCACAAAATTCATAAGTCACTTAATTCCTAATTTCTATCACACATTGCTGCAGCCTTAACTCAGATATAAAAAACCTAAAACAGGACCTAACAATAAAAGTCCATTACATTTACATTACATAAATTAACTAAAAATATTTACTGTTATTTATCCTTCTGAACCCCTCCCCCCACACACACAGACGCATACAAATAAAAAACAAATCAAGTGCTGTTCAGAGTTTTAAGTGCTGGTGTTTCTTTTATGAAATTGTAAAGTGCCCCTCTTGTCCCTAATACTTTGCCAGTGTAATCCATGCACCTTAGCTGGCAACCAATAAATCTGAGGTTCTGCTTCCACTTGAGACCTGTGTTGTGCGACTATGTGTGTATGCACGAGGAACTCAGAAGTATTTTGAAATAGTTTATTACATGCTACCATTCTGTGCGTGTGTGTGTTTTGGGGGGGGGGGGGCATTGTACTACTGGAATAATGCAGAGCTTTGAATTCTTTGATTCCAAAGTAAACACTCACATAATGTATTGAGTGGGTGTGAAGAAACACATCTAAATGTTTAAAAATATCAGTGGCTATTTTGACAATAATTAACAATATTTTAGTGTATACAATGTATGTAGGGATTCTACTGCTTCAATAAATGCATTATTTTCCAAAGCCTCTGCCCCAAGTGAAAGATAAATTATGTTATTCACCTAATGGGTAAATAACACTGTTTATTTTTCACTTGCCTACAATCAACTGGATTGACAGCTCATTCTGCAAATCCCACAATGAATCTGCCCTTGTCAGTCACACAGAAATTCTAGAACACAGATATTACATACACAGAACATATTATGTGCTGTGTTCAAATATGCCATTGATTTCCATTTGGGAGGTGGCAGAACTTTCATAACTCACTCGTGGCTTTGCCACAAAAGACTTATGGAATATATGAATGGAATAAACAAGGTGAAGGAAGGAAGCATATTCATGATGTGTGAAAACAAAACAACTAGGGTCCATGCATTCAAGCTGGGGGGCAGATTTAGAGGAAATGTGAGGAGGCAGTTCTTCACTGAGAGAGTGGTGGGGCTTGGAATCAGCTGCCACTGCCAGAATGGGTGGTGGGGGTAGATTCGGTGAGCAAATTCCAGAGTGCATGGGACAACTACATGTGGCTATTAAAAGTAACAATGGAATGGATTCAAGGGAAACTTTCTATGGTCCCGCCCCCTCACTCATGGAAATAAATGTGCCATATCTGAACACAGGCCATTGTATAGCCACTATATATTTCTGGTGTAGTTCAAGAATTGTATAAGCACTGTTCTTTTTAAACAAGGTGTGCTAAGGATCATACTAAAGAAAGAAGAGGAACCAGGGGCCCATGAGCCCATTTGCATTCCAGCCATTACATATCGTACCTTAGATTAACACCATTCAGAATATATTTATCTGAATGCTTGTTTAATTTGATCCAGTATTATATTCAGTGGCAAGGAATTCCCCAGGTTTACCACCCTTGTAGTATATGAGTATTTCCTTATTTTTTTTCTAAACCACTTCCCCTTAAGTTGTAGTGGAATTCCCCTGGTTTCTATATTATAGAGACATACAGTAGAAACATAGAAACTGATGGCAGATGGGGACCAAAGATCCATCTAGTCTGCCCTGAGCCCTACCCCCCTCTTTGGGATATCTGTGAGACAACCCCTTGTGTCTGTCCCAAGCTGCTTTGAATTCCCCTACTGTTTTGGAGTTAATGACTTCCACTGATAGACCATTCCATGGGTCAACCACCCTCTCTGTGAAGAAAAACCTTTGCATGTTGCCCTGAATCTTTCTTCCCTCAATTTCAGCTCATGCCCTCTTGTCCCACTGGTGCTATTGACCATAAAGAACTCCTGGGTGGAGACTCTGTTTATACCCTTCAGAAACTTAAATGTTTCAATCATGTCCCCTCCATCCCTGCATTGTTCCAGGGAGTACATGTTGAGTTCCTGTAACCTGCTTTGGTATGGCAACTTATGGAGACTGTGTATCATTTTTGTTGTCCTCCTTTGTACTGTCTCCAATCTATCTACGTCCTTCCTGAGATAAGGTCTCCACAACTGGATGCAGTACTCGAGGTGGGGTCTCACCAGGGACCTGTACAGTGGCAGGATCACCTCCTTTCTTCTGCATGTGATGCCCCTTGTTATGCATTCCAGCATCCTATTGTTAGGATTAAGATTATTGTGTTTATAGTCAATGTTTAAATCACACATGAGATTGGGATCCTGTAAGACATCATACAGAAACAGAATGTCGCCATGAGCTCTGCGAGTTCTAGAGACATGTGACCCAATTCAAGAACTGTTACTCATGCTGCAAAACGGACTTGCGCCAAACAAAATAGTGCAAGTAGCACTTTGCACCACACATAACAACATTCAGTATTCCAAAAGGCAGTCTGCGATATGTCGTATGCTGCCTGTGCTGAAGGTGCCCTATGCCACTAGGTATGCCATAAACCCCCTGCAACATTGTGCAAGGGGGTTTATGGCAGCAGTTACACCCTAGTCCAAGAGGGTGGAGGTCGGAACAGCACATGTGCTATTGCAAGACAACCCCCAGAGGACACTGGTCTAAGTACAGTTAGAGCAGCTATTAGCTGGTCTAAGTGTACCTGACATCCACCGGGGGGTGAACCACTGTGCCAAGTGCACCCAACAGCCACCCCCCCATCCCCCATTGAATCCTGCCTGGTAAAGCCCCCCCCCAGTTGGCTACTGGCACCCTCAAGCCCTGATCCCTGAGGCGTGCACAGCAGGGCAGATCAAGACCACCCTCTGATCCCCTAGATGTGCCCTGCAGGGCATATCATGTCCCCACTATCCTCAAGCCCTGATCCATGATCACCAGCTAACTGCATATTCCAAATATGCCATGCCACCTATTCCCAGGTAGTTCAGTGGCTCCCCACCAGGCAGTGCCAGACCATCCCCACACACCTGTTCCCAGTCGGCGACTGGCACACCCAACTCTCACCTCCATAGCTAGCTGCCAACTGAACTCCCTCTGATTGCATACTATTATATACAGTATGCACTCAATAACTGATTGAGCATGTACTGTATACAGTAGTACGCTCACTGAGGGAGTTCAGTCAGTGGTTGGTCATGGAGATGAGAGGTGGGTGTGCCAGTCACTGACTTGGAATGGGTGTGGAGGGGACTGGCACTGTGGGGTGGGGGGTGGGAGCCACTGGACTGCCAGGGATCATAGTATATATTGTCAGGTGGCTGGCATGAGGGCTGTGGGGAGGCTGTATAGCCCTTCTACCCAGGGCAATTGTTCAGGGGAGTGGGCCTTTGGGTTGCGCATTCAGGGCTATGGGGGGAGGGGACCTGTGCCCTGTCAGAGGGCATTGCTATGGCTTGCAGAACTCTGTTGAGGTGCACCCTCCCTTAGGGGCACTGCCTGGGGTGCTGCAAGTTGCAGGACATAGCTGCTGGGGACCCTGCCTGTTCTGGAATCTGGTGCAGGGTCCCCAGTGTATTAACATACAGTGGCGTGAAAAAGTATTTGCCCCCTTCCTGATTTTCTCTGTTATTGCATATTTGTCACACTGGATGTTTTCAGGTCTTTAGACAAAATATAATATTAGATAGAGGGAACCTGAGTGAACAAATAACACTTTTTTTTTTTCACTTATTTCATTTAGTTAATGAAAAAAGTTAACCAACACTAACTGGCACTGTGTGAAAAAGTAATTGCCCCCTAGTTAAATCAACCCAATTAAAGGGATAATTAGAGTCAGCTGATTGAACACAGCCAGGCTTGATTACAGCCAGTTCTGCTCAATATAAACCTCACTTATTTTGGCCCTTACCATCAGAGTCACGCTGCCAGCACAAAGATTCAACAAGCACATTATGCCATGATCAAAGGAAGTTCCTGAAAAGATCAGAAAAAATTTGTTGCCTTCTATCAGTCTGGAAAGGGTTACAAAGCTATTTCTAAGGCTCTGGGACTCCATCGAACCACAGTGAGAGCCATAATCTCCAAATGGAGAACACTTGAACAGTAGTGGACCTTCCCAGGAGTAAGCTGCCTGCCAAAATTACTCCAAGGGCGAGTGTAAAATCATCCAAGAAGTCTCAAAGGATCCTAAAACAACATTCAAAGAACTGCAGGCTTCTCTTGCCTCAGCTAAGGTCAGTGTTCATGACTCCACAATCAGAAAGTACTGGGCAAAATGGGCTTCTGTGAGAGTAGCAAGGCGAAACCACTGCTAACCAAGAAGAACATAATGCGTCTCTCATTTGCCAAGAAGCACCTGGATGATCCACAAGCCTTCTGGGAAAATGTTCTATGGACAGATGAGTCCAAAGTGGAACTTTTGGACAACATGGATCCCATAATGTCTCACGTAAAAGCAAACACAGCATTCCACAGTAAGAACACCATACCAACAGTCAAACATGGTGGTGGTAGTGCGATGGTGTGGGGATAACTGCTGCCCTAAGGACCTGGATGACTTGCCATAATTAAAGGAACCATGAATTCTGCTCTGTACCAGAAAATTCTTAAGGAGAATGTCCAGTCATCCTTCCAGCTGAAGCTGAAGCATAGTTGGGTCATGCAGCAAGACAATGATCCAAAACACAAAAGCAAGTCCACATCAGAATGGCTAAAA
This sequence comes from Neoceratodus forsteri, assembly GCA_016271365.2. Taxonomy (NCBI): domain Eukaryota; kingdom Metazoa; phylum Chordata; order Ceratodontiformes; family Ceratodontidae; genus Neoceratodus; species Neoceratodus forsteri. The sequence continues at coordinate 161,299,791 of CM057453.1, forward strand.
AGAAGTAAAATTAAAGTTTTGGAGTGGCCTAGTCAAAGTCCAGACTTAAACCCAATAGAGATGCTGTGGCAGGACCTGAAACGAGCAGTTCATGCTCGAAAACCTACCAAATGTTACTGAATTAAAGCAGTTCTGCGAGGAAGAGTGGGTTAAAATTCCTCCACAGCGATGTGAAAGACTGATATTGAATTATAGGAAGTGTTTGGTTGCAGTCATTGCAGTTAAATGTGGCATAACCAGTTATTAAGTGTAAGGGGGCAATTACTTTTTCACACAGTGCCAGTTGGTGTTGGTTAACTTTTTTTCATTAAATAAGTGAAATTAAAAAAAAACAAGTGTTATTTGTTCACTCAGGTTCCCTTTATCTAATATTACATTTTCTCTAAAGACCTGAAAACATCCAGTGTGACAAATATGCAATAATAGAGAAAATCAGGAAGGGGGCAAATACTTTTTCACACCACTGTATGTCGCAACTCACAAGTGCCGGCGAGTTAAGCCATATGTCTTGGAATTGGGCCCATGATGCGTAAAGCATCCAAATGACTTTAATATGAAAAAACTGTAGTATCCTTCAATTGCTTTAGTAAATCAATGTTGAACTTGTTCAAGTTTCATTCTTTCTGATATTTTATAAGGATTTCAGATTTGATATGAATATTCTAGGTGTGGTCATATACAGCATATGATTTATAAAGAGGAATGAGGACACTTCTACATCTAGATTTTATGTTTCTCTTAATGGACCATAGTACTCTATTAGCCTTTTTTGCCACCTCGTTAACTTGTTGTTCACTACTAAGATCATTCATTATGTGTATACCCAGATCTTTTTCGCAGTTGGGCTTACAAATTGGGATTCCATCAAGATAGCAACTGTATTTCTTGTTTAATCTAAACAAATGCATAACTTTGCACTTATCATTGTTCAGTCTCTTATCCCATTCCTGGGTCCAAGACACAATGTCATCCAAATCATATTGTAGTCGGCACGGGGTCATAATGTCGCAAGACATTATGCCATATGGCAAAATCACGCTGCCAATACAGCATGATATTGCCATGCGGCATCATTCTTTTTTCTGTGGGGTCTCTGCCCCCCACACTCCCCCGTTATAGCCCCCCCAAGGAAGATTCTCAACTCTGGGGGGGGGGGTCCAACTCTGGGACTGCACAAATATTTAGAAAAAATGAAATGTCTGAGACTGGGAATCAAACCCGGTCCCAGACGCATTGCCTGGGTTCCTACTGCTGTGCCTCTGTCCAGTGAGCTATGGCAGCTGCTTGTCAGAACCCACTCCTGGCAGAGGTCTTATCCTCTGCCTGGGCGTGTGTAAATTGTGCAATACCACGTACAGCAGTATACGCAGTATTGCACCATTTGCTGTCCTGGGCAGCGCTCTTTCAGGTTAGCTATAATGTTGTATGCTATTAAGCGTACAACACTATGACCCGGTAGGATTGTAATCTACTTGATTCCTCTGTTGTATTGCATGGCCCACCTAGCATAGTATCATATGCATATTTTATTGTTATACACTCTAAATATTTTGTCATGTCAGAAGTAAAAACATTAAAAACTATCGGTCCCAAAACGGAGCCCTGTGGAACTCCGCTGGTGACAAGTCCCGCCTCAGAAATATGCCCATTAATTGTAACACATTGCTTTCTTTCAATCAGCCAGTCAACTATCTAGTTAACAATTGAAGTACCTATGTTCAGGTTTGAGATTTTTTTTTAGTAGTGCCCGGTGTGGTGTTAAATCAAAGCCTTTGAAAAATCAAGATAAATAATATCATATGGTATATTATTACTTAAGTATGCATGAATTTGTTCATAAAAGATAAGTAGATTGGATGTACAACTCTTGCCCTTTGTGAAGCCATGTTGATCCTGATCCAGTTCATTTATTTGAGTTAGTATTCTATCCTTAATAATACTTTCCATCATTTTGCCAATTACATGTTAGGCTGTTAGGGCAATAGTTTTGCATTAGTTCCCTTTTTTTGAAAGATGGGAACAATATGAGCTAATTTCCATTCCACCAGTACTTTAGATTGTTTTAATGATGAATTAAAGAGTAGTTGAAGCAGGTCAAGGAGATGTTTGGCCACAAGTTGTAAAATTCCAGCTGATATCCCATCTGGCCCTGGAGATGATTCTCTTTTTAGGTTTTTATTTCTTTTTCAATTTCTGTCTTGGATAGCTCAGTTGTCTCCTGGGATTTGTCCATAATGCTGCAATTTATTTGTCTGGGTAAGGAGTGATTTGGAGGATTATTAAACACACTATAGTAATATCTGTTAAAAACCTCTGCCAGCATGTCATTATCAATTATTATGTTAATACCCTCCTTTATAGGTCCAACCTCATTTCTAGGATTCTTTAACAAGTTAATATAAGAAAAAAACATGCTTAGTGTTTTTCTTGATAGCCTCCAGTGCAGGTTTTGTTTCCCTGTTCCTTTTGACCTATCTAATTTTTGATTTACATTTTTTTTAATATTCTTATAAGTATTGTAAGTATTAGCACTTTGATTTTTCAGATTTTTTTTGTAAACTCTAAACTTTTTCTTAATTAACTTTCTAATGTTGTGATTTAACCAATATGGTCGCTTATATGTGTAAACTTTCTTTATTTGCGGAATATTATCATTTTCAACTTTTAAGATTGTGTTTTTTATAATCTCCCAAGCATCATCCACACTTTTGTCCTTTAATAGTTCTCCCCAAGGCAGAGTTATTAGATCTCTTTCATTACCCTCCTTATCTGCTTTATATAGTAGGAATTTAGTAGTACAGCTTTTTCTGAGTATATAAGTGTAATCTATAATGAACCTGACAGTATTGTGATCACTATTTGATGTTGGAGCATCAATAACACATCACTTACTGAGATACTGGCTAAAGTTAGTACAAGGGCAGTAATTTGCTTTCCTCTAGTGGGTGCCTTAATGTGCTGTATCAAGTTTTGTTCACTGCATGTGTTCAAAAGCAGTGCCCTCAAGTTTGTTTTAGAAATCATTTTTTCCAATCAATTCCTGTAGTATTAGTCTCCCATGATTATTAATTCTCCTTTATCACTTGCCTTGCCAGTCTCAGTCATAATTTGTTGAAATAAATCTATGGGACTATCAGGTGGACGATAAATACAACCAAAAACAACTGATTCTACAAGAGAAGCCATATGAGGAGAGACTGAAGGAGCTTAATATGTATACCCTTGAGGAAAGGAGGGAGAGGGGGGACATGATAGAAATTTTTAAGTACCTCAGCGGAATCAACAAAGTCCAAGAGGGTAGCATCTTTCAGAAAAGTGATGTGCAAGAACAAGGGAACACAATTTGAAGATAGAGGGGGACAGCTCAGGGGCAATGTGAAGTATTTTTTTCATAGAGAAGGCGGGAGACGCATGGAACAGCCTTCCTGAGGAGGTTGTGGGGTCTAAAACTGTGGGAGAATTCAAGAATACATGGGACAGACGTAACAAAATTTGTGTGTGGGGTAGGAAGAAATAGGCTGTTGGTTAACTAGGATCTGCAGCTTATTCTGTAGGTAGGGAAATGGGAAAACTAGGTGGGCCAAGTGGTCCTTATCTGCTGTCAAAGTCTATGTTTCTATGATTTGCTAACACCACCTTGTATCCTAATCCAGACAGATCTGAATCTCATGTCAGTCTTAATTTTAGATGTAATGTCGGTTGAAACTAAAGTGTTTTTTATATACAGGGCCACCCCTCCTCCTCTCCTGTTAGTTCTAGAGTTTTCAAATAGTGAGTACCCCATAATATTACTACCCCATATGTCTTCCTCCTCTTTTCTCCAAGTCTCAGTAACAGCTATTAACATCCAGGGTTTGCAAATCTATCAGAGCTTGAAGATCATTCATTATGTTGTTTACTTCTTACGTTAAAATAAAGCAGAGATAGTTTGTTGTTACATTTATTGGAAAGTTTTTTTCTGAGGTTTAATATTTTGTTTGATTATTGATCTACTCACCCCCCATTTATGAGTTTAAAACTCCAACACCCATCACTGAATTGATATTAGCTGCCAGTTTTTTAAAACCCTGTTTGTTCAAATGTTGGCCACCATTGGCATACAATTAATTTTTATTGATAAAGACAGGCCAGTTGTTTATCATTAGTATCTCTCTCTCTCCCTATACATATTACCAAGCCTAGCATTAATACGCTATAAGGTAAGACATTTTTTTTCTCTGTGTGTGCCCTCAGAATAGGCAATAGGTTTGATACAATAACTTTGTGACCTTGATTTTTTAGGGAGTCTGCTAATGAAATCAAATCATGACAAATGTCTTTCTAGTGAAATTTACCCATGTCATTTGTTCCCGCATGTAGAGTAATAGTGGATGGACTACAAATGTTCACAGTGGGCACATTTTTGCTATGTCTTGGATTCTGGCTCCTGGATAGCATGAAACCATCACCTGTTCTTTTTTATCCCCCCATATATAGGTATCACAATGTTTTATAACAGAATCTCCAACTACAAATTAAAATGATTCATCCCTCTGAAAGTTACCCTGAGCTGTCAACTCCAAACTGGGTGTTGCATATAAGACTAGTTATATGCTCATGCCATCGGCTAAAATGGCCATTGCGAGGGGATTCTGCTCCCCACCCTAACCTATGGGGCTTCCTTATTTGGGGCTGCTCATAAAACTGACCTACTCAGATGGGATATTACGTATAACAACATATGTCGCTATGCCTCCTCTGCTCCTTGGCTTAAACACCACTGTCAGCTTTATAATGATCTTGGTTGTCTGTCTCCGTTAGCTAGTCGGAAATACTACTTTGGCTCTTATTGATTCGATAATTCGAAATCAAACCCCTAGGTGTCTTGCAGCAGTGCTTGTTCCTCAGGACACACTCCATGGTCTACGATCAGCTGACAAATCCTTTCTGAATTTGCCAAGGTGCCGCACGAGGAAAGGAACTGTTGCATTTGAACATGCGGCTCCACAGCTGTGGAATTCCCTTCCCCTCAACATTAGACTTTCTAGCTCCCACACATGCTTTAAGAGAAAACTGCACTCGAATCTGCTGATTGCTGATACCTGTTCCTGCTTTCACCCTACCTAATGACTGATGTCTCTGGCCATACAGTAGTATTTCCTCACCTCTATATAACCCTCTTACTGCCTCAGCCTGTCCCGGCTCCCTTTCCCTGCCCATATACAATCTTGCATTGTAGGCATCTCCCTTATACTTACATACACTCATATAATCTAATTTCATGACTTGCTCCCCTCTTCCTCACTTACCGACCTTTTCCTTAATGATACCCCCTGCTCTCAATGGTTATTTCTTTCTTTTGTAGTACCTGTTTTGTTTTTGTGTACCTTGTTTCTGTTCATATGATTTGCCACCTGAAAATATATTGTCCAAGGTCCTCTCTATTCATTGCATAGGTAGGCGTCTATGAACTTATGAATGGTCTACTCTCTATGTCTCTGATATATTGTATCCACTTTAACTCATTGTATGTAAAGCGCTTTACTTTGTATGTTCAGATATATTGTATCCTCTCTAGCTCATTGTATGTAAAGCACTTATAATTTGTTATCCTGTTAAGTTTCTGCATGTCTGTACTCTCCCGGGTCATGCCTGAAAATAGTCATTTTATGGCTAGTGCACTTACCCGGTTAACAAAAGCTAAAAAAAAAAAAAAAAAAAAAATGTCAGCATCTCATTGCATACTCTCAGAGTTAGTATTGGTGCAAGATGGTACTTCATGATTTGTTCTTCAATTTTCTAGGAGGCGAGGGTTATTATTAGTGGTTTCATCCTCATCAAGAATTGCAGAGGTTAGACATAGTTATGGTGTTCGTAGGTTTTTATTTCCCTTTTTTCTGACTGTTATCTGAGGTTTTTGTTGCACTACTATATCTAACAATGTTCCTTTAAATTTTTTCAAGTTTGGTTCTTGTTCACAAGTTTGTTCCAGACTATCCATAAAAGTTTGTGTCCTTTTTCTACTATTTGATAGTACATTTGACTCTTTATCAACATTTTTCACAAAATCTTGCATGTTTATAATATCCCGCAGTTCTTTAATTTCAGCTTTTAACTTAGCATGCTCTGTTTAAAACATTTCCAACAGTTCACATTTTGTACATATGTATTTAGCCATGTTTATAGTCTACATTTTTTGCATACATCCCACAAAGAGTGCAGAGTATGAAAGTGTTTTGTATTATATGACTCTCAGAGTCACCAACATAGAAACATAGAAACTTAGAATTTGATGGTAGATAAGGACCGCTTGGCCCACCTAGTCTGCTCATTTCTCTACCTAACGGATAAGCTGCAGATCCTAGTTAACCAACAGCCTACTTCCTCCTACCTTCCCCACTAGAATTGCCTTATGTCTGTCCCATGCATTCTTGAATTCCCCCACTGTTTTTGACTCTACGACCTCCTCAGGAAGGCTGTTGCATGCATCTAGAACCCTCTCTGTGAAAAAATACTTCCTCACATTACCTCTGAGCCATCCCTCCTCTATCTTCAAATTGTGCCCACTTGTTCTTGCACATCTCTTTTTCTGAAAGATGCTACCCTCTTGGACTTTGTCGATTCCCTTGAGGTATTTGAACGTTTCTATGTACTAATGTCCATGTTTGGACCATGGTTTGTTGCCATGTTTGTATACTTGAAATGCTTCCCTGATCAAGTAATCAACACTATATTGTAATTTTTGCACTTTGTTAGCCTAACAACCTGCACCCAAAGCCTAATTAACAATTGTACTCACCAGCATAGGCAATATCAAGGACTGACAAGCTCTACAGTTCTTACTATTGATACAGTGCACAATACTCCAAGCAGTTTTAAAGTTATATGTACTGAGTATTTCAGTGCTCAACAATCTACAGTATGCCAGGTATCTATGGGCTAATGTTTATAGAATCAATAATACATTACATTAAAGGGGTCAGGAACTGATTACTTATATGCAGCTGCTTGTAATGTCTCTATTTTCATAAATTATATTCATATCTCAAAACAGGATCCCTTTTAACTGTGCCTCAATAAATGTTGAAGCTGTCACTTGTGTTTTGTATTGTTTCTTTCTTATGGACAACATCCTGTGCAGTTCCTTTCATGGAACTAAGAATCTGGAGTTTTGACTGTCACTTCATGGTTTCAGAACCGTGGGCTCTGTACTGATAAGTTCATGCTCACATTTCTGAAACCATAGAGTGACATACTCAAAACTCCAACTTCCTGGTTCCATGAAAGGAACTGCATATAATGTTGTCCATATAGTGTAAACAATACAAAACACAACCGGCAGCTTCAGCTTTTATTCATGGAACATTAACTCAAGATCTTTTAGAGATATGAATGAATACCATTCATGAAAACAAAATAGAAACAGTTCAAAGAGCTGCACATATGTAATCAATTCCTGTCCCCTGTAACTGCTATTGTTACGCCAGTGATATTTCTTGCTTATTAATAACATGTTCCACATTGCCACTCATTGTCGTGTTTTAATTTTGGGATTGTCTGTTCTCAGACCACAAGCTCCTGCAGTTATTGTTGTCCAGTAAGAATTGCCCATGGGGTATGTATTAATATATAGTGTATGGTGGAATGCTGTTCTCACTCTAAATTCACCATAACAAAATGCTGTTCAGCCACAGACACTAAAATGAATGGAATGCTGTACTGACCATACATGCAGAACAGTACTCCATTCATCTAGACTTAAACCCTTGAGCTGTGCTTTGAAATTATAAACTGAAAACCGCCATGCGGCAATAATATTTAAATCGACACTGAAAATTGCCACAGTGGTTTTTAGAAATGGGAGCAGGTCGTTTGTATTCACATATGCAGGATCAACCAGATACTTACATTTTTTGCCATCTTGTCCGTTTCTGTTCTCTCTAAGCGAGATGTTCGGCCGCCATATTTTTTTTTTTTTTTTTGCAAATCCCTCCCATAGTAGACTGGCAACCAATGGGAGTGTGCACTGCTAAATTAGGGATGCTCAGTCCCTAGCAACCACACAACTCACCATGAACAAATGGGAAACAACAATTTATTTTTTTCTATACATAAACTGCATTACAAAAGTCAAAAAATACTAGAAGAAGAATGTGAAGGGCATCATACACTATAAAAAAATACTAGCTGGGTAGCCCCATGCAGAACAAGTGTGTTCTGCCACTTCAGGGTCTGATTCTCATGGACCTCTTGAGCTTCTCTCTTGAGGTCACAGGGAATCAGACCTCTCTGTAGCAGAACACACTGGTTCTGCATAGTTACTCAGCCAGTATTCTCTATATAATTTGCAATGTTGCAATTAAATGAAAAGGAAATAAATATTATTTCTGTACAGAGACTACTGAGACTCAGACAACGTCGGGCACAACATCATCAAAATTGAAGACCAAGCGATCACAGGACTGGATGGCATGCCTACAAAAGGTGATGCTACAACTGGCCAGTGCTGAAGTGGACCAGATACAGGAAGATCCATGACATTCAGTACACAAATTATTTATCAACCGATGTTACAGCGACTCCTTTATGTTGACCGCATTTTGAGGTTGGCATAAAGGGAGTCAATGGACAAGTTGTTTTCTTTGGGGGGATCCGCCCCCTGAATCCCCAATGCAGGGGGGTCTCTGCCCCCACATCCTCCACTACTAAAATAATCAACTCAGAGTTGGAGTTGTTTTGGGGAGGGGGTGCAATACCCCTGGAAAGCAGTGCCAGGGTCCTGTGCCAACACTACAGTGACCTGGCACTGTTGTCACTGTAGTTTTGGGTGCTGTCGAATTGTTGAGGTAGCATCGGCATACCAATACAGGAGGTAGAAAAGAGTTCAAACAGTGGTGAAAGTGCTACAACCACCTCAAAGTCTCCAATAGAACCGAAAAAGATTGCACAACCTATTGAAAAGGCCTCATCATCATACAAAAGTCATGCAGACAGCGGTATGACAAAGGAAGACTTTAAGGAGTTAATGGCTGAAGTGAAGTCCCTGAAGGAAGGGCAATTCCGCATGGAGGAGGAAATGCTGGAGCTGAAAAAGTCTGTCAAGAACCTAAATTCATTGATAAAAAAAGAATGGGTGCATAAGAAGGACCTGCAACAGGGTGCTGCAGCAGGTAGTGCAAAGAGGGTTGGCAAGAGCCAAGCTACTCCCCCAGCCACACTACAGTGACTGACATGATTCTGTTCTTCTTTCTTTTGCTCTGATTGCAAGAATGGTAATAATCTCTCTTTCTTTTAATAGTTCTTGACTTTAAAAAATTGCAAACTGTTGTTACACCTTGATGTTTTTTTTTCTGTTTGTACATAGTTCAGAGGTTTCAAGGGTTCTTGTCTGCTGTTTTCTTGATGTTGTTCTTGTTTTGTTTCACATTGACATTTGCCAGATAAAGATTCTTTGAAAAGAAAATTTTACTCTCTATTGTGAGTTATTTTACTATGATTGTGGTACAGTAGAAGGTATCATATTAAACCATGGCTGTTGTGTGCATGTTGAGGTGAGATGGCATGAAGTATAGGTACTGATTTGATGGTACGGCATTATTGGTGTGTGCAAGGCTTCTCACATCAGTGGCACATTGGCAGCAGTGACGGCACCAGTTCCTCTTTGTGCTGTTCATTGCTGTGGCTCCATCAGCAGGAGTGGTGGGTGCAGGTATTGATGGTATGGCTTTATTGGTGGGTATAAGGCTTCTCACATCAGTGGCACATCAGCAGCAGCAGCACCAGTATGAGGCCTAGTAGTTCCTCTTTATGCTGTTCCTTAGTTCAGCATCATCTGTGGTGACCGCGTGCAGGCACTGATGGCACAGCATGAGTGGTGGTCAGCGGCAGCAGGAGCAGTAGCGTCAGTTCAAGACATATATCAGTTACTAATCTTGATATCATTTGGTACAGCTTAATGACCACAGGTAAGGAGTATATGATCGTTGACGTCACAGTAGCTGCAGCACCATATGAGCAGGAGCATTTTATTGGTGGACCTGAAAGACAAAAGAGACACAGAGTTGCAGAGAAACAACATAACACATAATATTGATTTGATTAGGAAAGGCTGATTGGTTGGGCACAGCTTAGACAACAATAATCCTAGGCCATCTCTAACCTGACTTCACATATTAAGCACAGCAGTGGTTTGATGCTACATCACATAGATTCCCCTCCCTTAGCCACCCAGCAATTGACATTTTCTGCCCAGCTGACCTCTCCATGCATAACGGACATGTCTATAATGAACAATGAGCTATCTGATTTACTTCTTATGCTCTACATTGAAGGAGAAAAGGTCACAACATAACAAACACAAATACTTACCTTACCAATAAGTGAAAAACACCGCAGCTAGCCAGAGTCCTGGTGCAGAAAGTTGATTATGAACAGCAGGAGCAGCAGTAGCAGCAGCACACATGCAAAAGCATTTCATCTGTGAACCTACAAAAAAAGCAGGAACAGAGTTGCAGAGAAAAAACAAGTAGCATTGATTTAGATTAGGAAATCCTGATTGACTGAGCAGCATAAACAACAATAATATTTGCCTATCTGTAACAGTACTTTTGAGTATTAAAAAATGCATTGGTCTGTGACTACATCTCTTATCTCACCCCTTCCCGCCTTCCCTGCAGACAAACTCTATCTGCATAGAGGTAGGGTGTACAATGTACACCTCTACATGTATAATATAATAATTTTAAGAAGGAAAAAAAGGCAAACTAGCAGCCATTAAAATATTATGCTTACCACTGATACTGTAAGGATATTGGCCTAAACAGTTGTGCTGATATATTTGCAGGACAGGATATAACATGCGACAGAACTGAGTATACCTGTATAGAGATAAATCAAATAAAATACATATTGGCAAAGCCAAATTTTACATGAACAGCAACGACGATGCAACAGCTAAAGTAGCAGCCTAAATCATATTTTATGTAAAAAGCAATGCTAGCATCTAACAATATTTACAGAATAAATGACAATAAAATGGAAACCATATAACGCTAAAGTCATTATTCCACTTATTTAATTCATTGCTATAAAACAACACTTTTGTTTCATTGGCAAATATAAGCAAAAAATAAAAAAAAAAATTACAAAAAAAACAATACAAATCCTTACTAACCTGATAGATTGGCATGTAAAATCTATTGTCATCCAGACTACAACTCAATCATCAATCTCGAATCATCATCATCCTTTTATTCTGTAGCATAGTTGTGTATTGCTGGCTCTTCATGAGGTTCAGTAGTGTGGACATTAAATAATAAGTGGATTATGCAGTAGTGGTCGTGGATGATGCAAATATGGACAGCATGCATATCAACAGCACCAGCGCGGGGCCTAGTGGTTCATCTTTATGTTATTCATTGTTGTAGCTATTTCAGCAGTTGTGGTCATGGATGATGCAGGTGTGGACAGCATGCACAACAGCAGCACCAGTGTGGGGCCTAGTGGTTCATCTTTATGTTGTTTGTTGTTGAGACCATTTCAGCAGTAGTGGTCGTGGATGATGCAGGTGTGGACAGCATGCACAACAGCAGCACCAGCGCAGGGCCCAGTGGTTCATCTTTGTCATTTGTTGTTGTGGCCATTTCAGCAGTAGTGGTCATGGATGATGCAGGTGTGGACAGCATGTATAACAGCAGCACCAGCGCGGGGCCCAGTGGTTCATCTTTATGTTGCTCATTGTTGTGACCATTTTAGCAGTAGTGGTCATGAGTGATGCCAAGTGTGGACAGCATGCACAACAGCAGCACCAGCGTGGGGCCTAGTAGTTCATCTTTATGTTGTTTGTTGTTGTGGCCATTTCAGCAGTAGTGGTCATGGAGGATGCAGGTGTGGACAGCATGCACAACAGCAGCACCGGCATGGGCCCAGTGGTTCATCTTTATGTTGCTCATTGTTGTGACCATTTTAGCAGTAGTGGTCATGAATGATGCAAGTGTGGACAGCATGCACAACAGCAGCACCAGCGTGGGGCCTAGTAGTTCATCTTTATGTTGTTTGTTGTTGTGGCCATTTCAACAGTAGTGGTCGTGGATGATGCAGGAGTGGACAGCATGCACAACAGCACTGGGAGGATGACTGGGGTGCTTTCTTCTGTGCTGAGCATCCAATCTGATTCATGAAGGTTTTTACATGCATAATGATTAAATAAATGTTGCGATTAAAGGAAAATTAAACAAGGTTAATTTTGTAAGACATTATTTAAAAATTCGACTTCATAGTCAAGTATGGTAAAGACTATTGTTTACATTAATGATAAAACTGCATTGCATTTATGTCACAAGCATGGATGCATTTTCATATTATTCGAAAAATGTAAACCTAGGCATTCTCCCTTCAAAACTATAGCACTGTCTGTCTGTTCTAAAAAATGGCTGGCAGATGTGCCACTGAATGACATTATCTAAGTGAGAGCTACAGGGCTCTCTGTGCTGCTTAAATAATAATCAGTTTTCTAAATCCTCTTCCACAGTATACTGGATTACAAATTATCAAAATCATAACTTTATTATTGTTTGCCAACAGCACATCAGTACGTGTGTGCTGTAAAAAGAATGAACTGTGTGGCCCAGTTGCTGTATATGCCTCCTCTGTATGCTTTGTAGTAAGACAATCACTTAAAGTAATCCAAAATCCATCCTTATTGCTCTTCAGTGTAACTCTGTGGAATTTAAGTTACAGACCCCTCATATGCTCAATTAACTGACCACAGTTGTTGCCGCTATTCCGCAGCACCTGACTATCCCATTTAAATCCATTATGAGATATACTGATTTCAGTAATATAACTGAGAAGCACGCCATTGAAAATAAAGCCAAACCTCAAAGCTGCAGGCTGGAGCTTCACCATTGCTTCCTGAGTGTCACTGGTACATGACGCATGGTAACTTTTAATTTAACAGTGCCAGATATGAAGGATGCATCCTGCATGTAGCTTTGAGTCTTAGCTTTAGTTTTGATGGCATGCTTATGTTTATCAGGGATATTAGTGAGATAAATATACCTTGTTATAGATTTCAATAGGAGAGTCTGAAACTGTGGGTGAGCAACAGCAGCTGGTGGGTGATAAGTCGAGCAGAAAAGCCTGCAGGCCTGCATTGTAACTTCCACACACTTACTGCACATTTAAAAGCAATAACAATGGCTTTTGGATTACTGTAATGTATTGTTGTAATACACAGCATGCAGCATGGAGTGATAAACAGCAGCTGTGCACATGGTATATTCTTTTGAACGCACACCCTGTACTGCTGTTTTTTTCGCGGAGCCCATGCTATGGTTCAAATTACTTCCTATTGTTCTGCAATAAGGAAAAACAGAACTGATCAAAATTATAGCTTAACATGTATATTGGCAAAAAATAATGAAGTCTTGATTTTGAATCCAATATACTGTGAAAGAGGATTTAGAAAATTGATTATTATTTAAGCAGCACAGAGATCCCTGTAGCTCTCACTTAGATAACGTCATTCAGTGGCACGTCTGCCAGCCATTTTGTAGAGCGGACAGACAGACAGTACTGTAGGTTTGAAGGGAAAAGACCTGGGTTTACATTTTTCAAATGATACGAAAATGCATCCATGCTTGTAACATAAATGCAATGCAGTTTTATCATTAACGTAAACACTAGCCTTTACCGTACTTGACTATGAAGTTGGATTTTTAAATAATGTCTTCCAAAAAAAAAAACATTGCTTACATGGCCTTTAATTAAATTTGGAAACCCAAAATAATATAACTATGTGCTGTTAGCATTGCTGTCATCAAAACCACTGCAAAATTATGTAAAGATGTGTCCCTCTGCTGTATCCTTGCCATCTGAGCAAATGTCCTCTACCTAACTCACATCATTTGTTATCATCCATGCCTTGCTCATCATCACTAAGCATAACATTGCCAGACACAGACCACTGAAGTGGAATGAAATGTTCATTCATTTTTATGTATGTCAGTTGCTCAACATTTAAATCAGACAGGTATATGCGATGGTCTGACACAATTGTCCTGTGGCACTGAACACCCTTTCAGATATTACACTGGAACAAGAGCAAGTTAAAACTTCCAGTGCAACAGGCACCAATGCAGGCCACACTGTAACCTTGTGTTGCCAGTATACCAAGAAAGGGTAATCCTCAACAGAAACCTGCTCTGGATCATCAAGGTATGCAGTCACCATGTTTGCCACTGACATCTGCAGTTAGCTGCTATTTTCCTGCTTCTGGTGTTGGGAAGCACCCACCTGTTGCAGTATTGACCACAATGGATTTCTGTTGGGTTTGGGGACTGATGAAGATGATGGCTGGGAGGACACCGAGGTTTTGAACTGGTACGTGCATGCTGCTGAGTACTTTTCTCCTTATTTTTCATGAGATCTGATTGAAGCATCTTGTTGTGTACTTTCTCATGAAGAGTAAGTGCACGAAGATCAACCTCTACACTACCCTGTGGAAGAAGTGCTGCAATGCCATGATTGTAATGGGGATCCAGTAAAGTGGCCATTCTGTATGAATCACTGCCACATGTAACACTCACAATCCTCCCTTTCTAAAATGTCCATCATGAGGTTCTACAGGTCTACACCAGCCTCATCTGCTTCACCTTCAAACTGCTCATGCAGATTGAGCAATGCCTGCTTCAGTACCCACAACAAGGGAATGATCTAACTAAGATATGAGTATTCACCACTAACAACCTGAGTTGCATGCTCAAAAGGGCACAGAACCTGTATGACACTGTCCGTGATCCTCCACTGCGATGGACTAAGGGACATGGCCTTTTTAGTCAGAGGGTCACAAAGCTACATCACTTAGTCATTTACAGGTTTACACTGCTTAGTCAGGCACTCCAACATATAAAAAGTTGATTTCCATCTTGTGGGAACATCCTGCTTGAGATGATGCTGCAGAACACCATATGAAAGCTGCAACACATTAAGCTCAGAATGAGCTTTTGAAGAAAGGCTGAAATAGCCACAAATTCAATGATGAATGGTCACCATGCTGTTCACTGCCTCATGTTTCAAGAACTCACGTACAATCAAATTTAAGACGTGTAAAACATGGACTGCATTTAAAACCACCATCACTTATGGCTTTAACTACATTGGCTGTGAGTTCATGTGGTTTGAGCCAATATGAAATTGTCCCATTTAAACATTCAGTAATTCTTTTGACTATGTGCGAGCCATGCATACTTTGCATGCTTAGTGTCACATGTTGATATGCATCACCACTACCGCTGTATGTGGTTTTAAAATGGCAATTACTTGAGGGACAAGGTGAAGTACCATACACACCAAGGATATGTGCCCAAAGTGCTGTAACACACATGAAACTGACTGTGGAATCTGGATCACTGGTCCACACATCAATCAATCAAAATCGTTATCCTGGTGAACACCGTTGAGCAAGCTCATTTACAAGATGGACCTGGTTAGCTTCTGGTCAAATGGTACAATGCATACAGAGATATTTACAATAGAGCCAAACAACACAAGTAAAAAAACAATTAATGCAAGTAAGTACTCAATGTTACATCAGTCATATCAGTTCAGAGTGCTTCTGTAATATTTAAGAGGGACATAAGATGAGGCTTAGTAGGAACTTCAGTAGGGAGAAGTGATCGGCCGCTCATGTAGGGAGCTGACACAAGCACAGATTTTCAAGAATAGTGTAATCACACAGCATCACTAAATGTAACACTCTAAACAGAAGGATAAGGGTCTTAACAGTCAAGAAGAAAAGTAATTACAACTCTTTTTTGGCAAATTTTGGCATGGAAATCAGATTTATGCTTGGTTTAGAATGGATGCAGAAGCAGACTGCAGGAATCAATAAGAAGTCAACACCAAAGAGCGCTCATGTTCTGACTGGATGACTGCTAATGCCATGCTTTGCTAATGAGGAGTCTGAGCTTAGGTGGTAGTAGAGGCAGCGCCGACCACCCAGTGCCCGGGTTTCCCATGCTTATGGGCAGGGAGCCCATGGAGTGCATATCCTTGGCAGGGGATAGAAGAAGGGATCAGTATTAAGTACTGGACCATGGACAATGCAACATCTGAACCAGCAGTAGGACCAAAACAGCAGGACAACAGAAGTGGGTATTCCTTGATGCCTAAAACTGTCCCAACCACAGAAATTCAGAAAGGAGTGTAATCAGAGTCCCAACTCTTGACACTCTAAACAGGAAAAAATAGAGGTCATAACTATTAGGCAGTTAGTAAGTACAGCTCATTTTTGTACAAGTTTTAGACAGAAAATCAGACTTTAGCTCAGTATTGAGGAGACACAGGAACAGACTGCAGGAGCCAATCAGATGCCAGAGCAGAAAAGTGCTCTCATTCCGATTGGGTGTCGGCAATGCCGCACCTCACTAGTAAGGACCCTGGTCTAGGTGTCTCAGGCAGTGGCTACAGAAGTGACAACCGCCCGGTATCTGCATTTCTCCCACCTGAGGGGCAGGGAGTCCTTGAAGGGCTAGTCTACGGCAGGGAAGAGAGTTAGAGGACAGAGGAAAGAGGCAGCAAGAGTGGAATGCAGTGGAAAGGGAATACAAAGATGAAATAGGGCAGTTAAATGGTACAGGGTAGGGGAATAACAGCCACAGATTAAGCAATATGTAAAAGACAGCAGAGTGAGTAAAGTGTAGCAGCCAAAAAGCCATGAAGAGATAAAAACCCTATGGGGATTTCTAGTGGGGAAAAACATTTAAGGCATAAGACACTCACAGAGTTAAGGTCACCACAGGTTACAAGTGATCATAAATCCAACTATGCTCAGAGGGCAGCAGCTTGATGCTTCAGGCAAAAATTGGAGGCTGGGGTAGCAATTGCATGGCTCATTCACATATAGAAATTCATACTGCGGAGGCAGCTTAATTTCAATAATTTTTGTACTTTGTTTCACTATGTTGGCAACAGGAAACTAATGGCCACTCTGCCATAGCGAGAAGAACCCTTGGGGATAAATAATGTGATGTAGGATGTGCTTCTTAGGGCATACATTTCTGGCTCACTTAGTCGGAGACGGTCTATTCTATATTGTGGAAGCTGCTTCAAGAAGACTCTGTAAGTCCAAAGGACTGCATTTCTATTATGCCTAAACATAAGAGAGGACCACCCTACAGCTTTATACAAGGAACAATGATGGGTGGAGATGAGGAGACCAGTAATAAACTGGATGGCCCTGTGGTAAAGTGTATCCAACTTTGCAAGCGATGCTTTGGTACATTGTCTATAAAGGAAATCTGCATAATCGATCAGCAAAAGAAAAGTAGTTTGGACAAGGCGCACTTTTGCGTCTCTAGTAAGAAACCGGTTAATTCTAAAGAATAGCCCCAGCCTCTGCCTTAACTTCTTTACAAGGTCCTCGATGTGCTCATTGAAGGATAGATTATGGTGTAACCACACAGCTACAGTAGGTATTTAAGCTTTGAAAAAAAAACTCCAGTCTCTCTCCAAGAATTGTGGTAATCTGAGGTAGTACTCCAGAGCTGGTCAGATTCATCACACGGCTATAGGGCGAGAACAGCATTGCTTTTGTTTTTTTAGCATTTAGAAGAAGTTTTTTATGGAGGAGCTGGTTCTGGAGCTGGTTAAATTCCTCCTGGAGGTCAGCACAAGTGGCTTCCGGTGTCAGACTATATATATATATATATATATATATATAGCCGTGTCATCAGCAAACAGGTGTATGTTGGCCTTGTTGAAACTCTCATCAATGTTATTAACATAGATAGTGAATAGTAAGAGACCAAGTATGAATCCTTGTGGTACTCCCCTCAGTAGAGGCTTGAGTGGGATAGCTCACCCTCAGCCTTAATTTGTTGACACCATCCTACATCAGTGGTCAGATGTATAGTGCTGACAACAGAGTGTGATAATGCATGAGAAACTACAACAAAGTGTCTTGTACAGCTCAGGGACACCTTTCATAGAAAAGTAGGTACGACTTGGAAGTTAATATTTGAGTACTGCCTTATTCATAAGCTGCCGAAAACAAGATTTCTCAACAAATGAATAAGGTAGAAGATCCACTGCAAGCATTTGGGCAACTGCTGCATTCAAGTGCCTTGCAACTGGATGATTGCGATGGTACTTGGTATTCTTTAACAATGCCTCCTTAATGTTCGGTTGCCTCATAGTGACCACCTCCTTAGAAATTGTCAATTGAGTATGGGTAACTCGGGAACTGAAAGGACTCTGTGGCAGGATACTGCAGTGAGGAAAGTCTGAAAATGCAGAGGAGGAGGATGTGGTAGAGGATGATGATTGACTTAGCACTATAGACCGTTTGGGTGTGTAGGTTAGTTGGGGTGGAGCAACACTACTGTCAGTGTGAACTGGCTCCAGTATAAGTACTTTCATAGAATAACAGAATAGCTGCTTTCTTCATTTGTGCCCTGGCATTTATGCTGCTGCCAGTGAATGGGGTGCTTAGTTTGCAAATATGAATCTATACCACTTGTACCTAAGTGTGACCCTACCATGCCACGACTCACTTTAGCTCTGCATATTTGGCAAATTGCTGTACTGTCATAATTTTCTTGAAATGAAAAATAAAATCCCACACAAGAGATTTGCCCACTCTGCACTGCTTTTTAGAAGGGGGACCACATTCTGGATTACTGCTGACTGGGTACTGCTGCTGCTCCTGCTGCTGTGACTCATGTTACACCTGCTGATGTAGGCACTTGTGCTGCATACTAGTGACACCAATATCATTTTGTGATTGCATGTTAACAGTCACTGATCTTTCAGTCATTGCATGTAACAGATTTACATTCTGGGGACAGGTAGAGGAATCCTTAACAGGGACACAGGGAGGTTGGTAATAAGGGTTTATAACAGTCATCCTGAACACCAACAAAATCCTCCACACTATCACTGTCCCTGACGGTAATGTCTTCTATCATATCCTCCTTTTCCTCACTAATTGTCAGCAAAGCATCATTACCGGTCAAACCACAGTCAATTGCAGGTTTAATATAACTACACTCAACATTTTTACTGACCACCTTGTCTGTGTGAGCATCGTCCTGAGTATCACAAGTGCTACTTAAACACTGTGAATCCATCCCAGAGAAAATCAAATCCAGAGTTTCATACTGAGAATCATCCTGTGAATCCACCATTAACACAGCAACATCAACTGCATATTTCAGTTTACCTCCCCCCCACACTTAACTTGTCTGTTGCTGCTGCTGAATCCTCATTAGCAATACCAATTTTGTTTCTCCCACTGCTGGTAATATTACCTGCACTCCTAAAAAAGTAACTGATACTGACTCTGCCCTTACCTACTACACCACCAGAAGAAGACTGAGCTATCAGGCACAATTTTGTACCTAACTTAATACTACCTGCACCCCACTGTACTGCCATCCACAGGACCTACAGTGCTGGTGCTGGGAGAACCTGCACCAGAATCAAATTTCATATTGCCAGCAATTTCAGCAGGAGCTTCAGGAGGAGAGTTACAAGTCAAAGGAAACACTACACTGCTACATCCATGTCCACGTCCACCATGCACACTACCTGCCCTCTTTCCTACCATGTTTTTAAGCACTGATTTTAAGAAGCAGACATACAAAAATTACAAAATACCAATGAGTGTGTCACAACCAAATCAGTATATCAATCTAAGATTAACTGTTCAGAATTCATTAAGAACACACGCTCACAGAATTTCCTGTTAAAAAAAAAAACTAAACTGCAGTTTCAAAGTAAAACTGCAGACACACTATATCCTGTATACCTATATTAAAGGGAACTGTCATCAACAGGATATCTAAAAGCCCTTAAAAAGCTAATGAGATTGAGCCATTGTGTTTATCTGTGAGTCTCTGCAGACCAGAGTTAGTCATATGTAAATCACCCTGTAATTAAGGGCTGGTGGCAGTCACATGTTTTTGGCTCCTGACAGGAAATGATGTCACCAAGAGTCTAGGACTTCCTTTGTATTTAATCCAACAGTTTAAATAGGAAATTGACTGTTTCATTAAGTGTGTTTTAAGGTGTCATTACAACACTATCTACATTTATAATAATTGTTTTGTATGTGCATTGAAACTAGTGAGTTATCCCTTTACATTTCAACCTATCCACTCTATGCACTTATGCCCCATCCCCCCTCTTCTTTCACTTCCCCTCCCCCCTTCCTTGCCTATTTCCCCTTCCCCTTCCTTCTGCTAGCACTTCTCCCTATTTTGTTTGTCTATGTTGCTTTCTACTCCCTCCTGTGATGTTGACAATGCTTCTGGATGCTCCCTCTGTGCCCCTTCATGTGTCCCCCTGTACCTTCCCCTGGTCCTCTTCTATATTATCCCACTCTAATACAGCTTATCCTGACTACAACATTGTATTTATCCTAGTCATAATATGTTATCTCCCATGTTTTTTCTGTATAGTACTGTATTTGACTTGGAACCTTTGTAAAAGAGCCTTGGCTTAAATGTATTTGTAATCCTAGACTCAACAAATAAATACATAAACTGTTAGTAAAAAAAATTCCTCTTCAGGATTGCTTTAACCTAGGCTATACTGCCAGCTGATCATCAAAAACTACACATCTCAAGGCTGGCTCTGTGGTGCCAACAAATATTGGGGCCCCCATCACCATTTCTAAACCATGTTCATGTCAGTACAGATTTCTGGGACTGCCACAGCACCAACTTCTATCTTTTTCTGTTCTCTCTCTTCCAACCTTTTCTCTTACAATTTCAGGTGTGAACTCAGGTCTACAAGATACAAATGTGGCTATGTACTTACTGGCTTGTCATCATGGGGCCAGCCTTGAAATGTGTAGCTTTTGATTATCAGCTGGCAGTACAGCTGTGAACAAGCTTCATTCATCCAGCAGAATGGGGTTTGACCATGTGTTAAGATTCTGAAAATATGGGGGACCATGTGATGCAAGCTACCGGATAGTCGCTCCTCTGTATAGCTCCAGCCTCCCGTCTCTATATTTTTGCTTTCTGGTATACTTTCTCGATCTCTAGACCTCTAATTTAGAGTTATTCTGGTTCCCTACAACTTTGTACCCTTGCAGGGTGATTTCGAGAAAGAATGGACGTTTACATGAAAAAACAACAGCAGAAACACATCCCACCAGTTACACCAGAGAAGGCCTCAAAAAAATCCTGGGCTTTGAGTAGAACAGAAAAGGGAGACGTTCTGAATCTAGGGGCGGATCAGGAGCCACTCACATTGTCTAGATTTCTGGAGGAATTTAAACCTTTCAGAGATGAGATCAAGGAGATGGCATCAGAAATGAAATCGCTCACAAGAAAAATAGAAGAAATTACCCTCACTACCTCAGACAACACAACTAGGATCTTCTCTTTAGAGAAGGAAGTCAAGAGGTTCGAGCCTGAGATGGCAGCAAAGCTTCAGAAACTGTCTAGATTTGAGGTCAAGATTGAAGACTTTGAAGGTCATAGCCAGAGAAATAAAGTTGTGATCCTTGGGTTACCAGAGGGAGAAGAGGGCCAGAATACCATAGCTTTTATCCAGAAGTTGGTCGAGAAGATTGCAGACCCTTTTCCATTTGGGGCTAAATATATTATTGAGAGAGCCCACAGGTCATTAAGACTGAAGCCCCCTCCCGGAGCAACGCCCCGACCTATAATTTGTCATTTCTTAAATTTTTTAGAGCGACAACATTTCCTGTACAAAGTGAGAGAACTGCAAGAAGTTCGCTGGGAGTAAGTTAAGCTTAGAATAGCGCAAGATATCCCGGGTTCAGTCTGTTTGAAGCAAGCGGCTTTTCATCCTGTTGTTTCAAAAATTAGTGCGGCTGGACTTAAATTTCATATGGGATACCCAGCCAGGCTACAGGTACTGGTGGCTGGTTCCTGGACTACCTATGAAGATCCGAAGGCAGCGTTTGCTGGTTTAAAATTAGCACTGCCAGATCTCTTCAGGGACACATGAAAGGCCTTAGGGCTCTCTCGACAAGATGAAAACCATTTTGAGAAGGCTGGGTACTCATGTGAAGGGATCTTCTGGAAAGCAATGGTTACACATTCTTGGACTCTCACTTCAGCCCGAATATGGGGCAGAAAGGACTTTCTTTTTCCTTTTTACAGTGATCTAGCTGTGGATGCATACTCTTACTTGTCTTGTCTGGGTCTGGGGTTTTGGGCCCTATGGTTTTCTAAGTGTTCCAATCAGGGAAGCATATTCCTGCTTGTTTCGTCTGGGTCTGGGGTTTCAAGTAATGAAGCGATTTCTTGCTAGTTTTTGTATTGGCAGAAAACAATGCCTATTTAGCAACATCTGGTCTCCCCCCCTCTCCTGTGGGAGTTTAGTAAGGAAGGGTTTGGTGGAAGGCTTTAGCCTGTTGGGAAATCCAATTACAAGGGCTGAGATGTCCCTTTCTTTGTCAGGCATCAGGGTGCTGTTACACACTCATAACACAGGTGGGAGCTTGTGCTCCATGCGTGTTAAGTGCCAAAGGCTCCTAAAGTAGGAGATAAGCTGGGATTTACTGGGGCAAAGGTGCAGCAACTGGGAGGAGAAGATTAGGGGCTTGTCCCTATAGGGCTGGAGAGCCTGCTGAGACGAAGACCCGCTAAGTGCATTTTATGTTTGGCTGAGGCTGACTTCCCGATCTTGCACCACGAGGCGCCTTATCACACTCAACAAGCCATATGCCCTTGTAAGCTGTGATGTTACTGGGGTGATGTTTTATTGATATTGGCTTACTCCCAATGGCCCCCCCCCCCATTAGTGGACAGGTGGTAGATACAAGGGCTTGTATAGTAGGGATGTTGCATTCTCTCTCTTTCATTTATTACTAGCATCTCAAAAAAGGGGAATGTATTATAAAGAGTACATGGTTTGGGGGACGGCTTTTTGGTGGCTGGGGGAGGAGTAGTAAACAGAGCATTGCTGAACATTGTTAGCGATAAGAGGGGGGTTTGGGTGGATTTGTTTTGGATTATGTTTTGGAGTTACGGATAATGTGGATTGTTCGAGGGGTAATCAGGGGGGTTGGGAGGGACAGGAGTTCAATGGGGGGTGGGAGACCAGCACAGAGGATTCAGGGGACTAGAATCACCTGTTACATGACTGCAGGATAGGTGAAATATTTTATCTGGATTATACCTGATATAATAGATGGCTCAGAATATTATTGTTGCTACGTGGAATGTGAAGGGGATCAGGAAAAAACTGAAACATATCAGGTACTTAAACACCTGAGTTTGTTACGTGCCCAGATTTCATTCATACAAGAATCTCATCTAGTGGATTCTGAAGTATTACAACTTTGAAGACAACATATAGGTCAGGTTTTTCATGCTTCAGGGGAAACCAGTAGCTGTGGGATCATGATACTGATTAACAGAAATATCCCATTTGTCCCTTCTCAGGTATTTAATAATTCAGAAGGCAGATATGTCTTAGTGCAGGGCACTATTTGGGCCGTGCCATTGGTTTTAGGTAGCGCATATGGTCCAAATACAGACGATCCCTCTTTTTTTTGTGAAATTGATTTCCATGATTCTTCCTATACTCCCCATTCCAATTATATTAGGGGGAGATTTTAATTTAGTTTCAGATTCGAATCTGGATAGATCAAGCACTGGGTTGAGGGGACCGACACCTGGACACAAGGCCTTTAAGGAGATGATGGATCAGTGCAGATTGTGCGATGTCTGGAGGGGCACACATCCTAATATTAGGGAATATACTTATTGCTCGCCAGTTCATGGCACGCAATCTCGCATTGATTACCTATTAATTTCTCATGAGCTCTATCCAGGGGTTCTATCCACCTCGATCCAACTGGGTCCAATATCGGATCATTCTTTAGTCTTGGGTAATTTGGCTTTTCTTAATATCCCCAAAAGAGAGACCAGATGGAAATTAAATGAACAATTACTGAAAGATGAAAAGTACAGAAGAGAGGTGAAAGGGCAGATAGAGTTTTTCTTTTCCAACCCAATAGATAGTGCAAAACCAGATATTTTATGCGGAGCATTTAAGGCTTATATAAGGGGTATTCTCATTAGTCTAGCTACACGGAGGAAGAGGGCAAAGGAAATGGAGTTACTGTTTTTATTGTCTCAGATACAGGTATTAGAAAGTATACACCCAGATATAATTTCTCAAGTGGAGTCACAGAATTTATTAATATATAAAGATAAGTATCTGGGAATGTTAAGAGAAAAGGATGAGTTGGCAATAATCCGTACAAAGGCCAGTTTTACAGATCAAAGAGAAAAAGCGGGGCACCTGTTGGATCTACGTTTAAAACAACAAGAATCAGCAAGATTTATACCCCCAATAAGGTCTCAGTCCGACAGGACCCTGAAGGTATCCCCTCAGAGATGGACCAGGAATTTGCTACCTTTTACGAACAATTATATAGGGACATGGATAGTCGTCCGTCCATTCAAAAACTGGATAAGTATCTCAAGGAAGCTCATCTTCCATTACTATCTGACTCTCAAAAGAAATTCATATCATCCCCTTTATCACATGAGGAGACAGCAACTGTTATAAAGGACTTGCCTATGGGTAAAGTCCCGGGTCCAGATGGGTTTTTGGCCTTATTTTATAAAGCTTTTACAGATCAACTACTTCCCATGTTGCATTGGCTCTATTTGCATATTTTGTCTGGAGAGGTGTCAGATGCACATCTGTTTGAGACATTGATAGTTTTGTTACCTAAACCGGTCAATATCTTTGCTGAATCAAGATGTCAAAATTATCTCGAAGAGAATGGCAGACAGACTAACCCTTCTTCCGGATCTTGTGAGTATGTCTCAAGTGGGATTTATGAGAGGACATGCATCTTCAGATCACCTGTGTACTCTCTCCCATGTCTTCTCGGAGGCCAGGGATGCCATATATCCTGTGGGGTTGGTCTCCCTGGACACCAAAAAGGCATTTGATCGAGTTAATTGGACTTTTCTTTTTCAAGCCCTCAAGGCATTTAGAGTCCCATCCATGTTCATAGATTGGATCAGAGCAATTTACCGGTCTCCTACAGTGAGGATTTCAGGGAATGGAACCTTCTCCAAGTCTTTTACACTGCAGTCAGGAACGAGGCAGGGATGCCCACTTTCTCCATTACTTTTCAATCTTTACCTGGAACCCCTTATTCAACATATTCTCAACAATGAAGGGATACAAGGTATTCCCATTAGGAATGAAGTAGTGAAAGTAACAGCATATGCTGATGACCTTCTCCTACATTTGGCTAATCCATTAATATCTATCCTGAATATGCTAAGGGAGGTTGATAGATTTAGTAGTTTCTCGAATTATAAGTTAAATCCCAATAATACATCCTTTTTCCCTCTTAACCATAAAGTCTTTAAGACAGACATTATTTCTCTGGGACTATGCTGGTCACCCTGGGCTATTAAATATTTAGGCATAAAATTAACGCATAATCCCTCCTTGTGGTTTAAGGAGAACCTGGACCCCCCTTCTGCAGGGGATCACTCAAGATTTATAGAGATGGTATAAACTCCCGTTATCTTTATGGGGTCATATTAATATTATTAAGATGAATGTGTTTCCCCATTTATTTTATCTGTTGTCGCATCTTAATTCATTTGTCCCCCTAAGTTGGTTTCAGAAAACACATAAAGTCTTTACCAAGTTTATTTGGTTGAATAAGACCTCCAGGTTGGCATACCACAAATTAGTTGCACCTAAGAATGAGGGGGGTTTGCGGATTCCTTACTTGCCCATCTACTACTGGACTAGTCATTTGGCTAAATACCTGAGATGGGTAAGACCGGGGTCCAGATAACATGAACCTGGTTTGGCTTAAGATTGAATTAGATTTTGTCCAATCTATGAACATGGAGCCCCAGACTATACTCTAACTAAAAATTTCTCAGATGCAAGATATTAATAAATGTCCCACTATCATGACCTCACTAACAGTACATTCACAATTGTGCTCTTTCCTGCGTTATAATCAAAATAATGATCTCGCTCAATCTATTTGGAATTCCCCGGCTTTCACTATAAACAAACAGAAAATTTCCAATTCATGGTTCCCTCACTTAGGAGAGGGGATAGTAACTTCATTTCTGGATGAAGTTGGTGAGTGGCTCTCATTTTCTCAGTTCATATACAAGTTCAAAATACCTAAATCTCAGACTTTTAAATTGTTTCAACTGAGATACTTGTTAACCAAGGTCTTTGGGGACACTCCACCCCGTCCACCGACCTTTGCATTGGTATCTGAACTTTCCCTTTTACTAGTCTCTTCTGGTGTGATTTCTAAGATTTATCAAGCCTTGTTCCGATGGAGGTTTGGACTCGGTGGTGGCCCCACCAACTTCTGGGTTTCATTTTTTCCCCACTATACTTTTAAGTGGCCTGTCCTCTGGATGTACTGTCATAAATATGTATCCCAAGATAGATTCCGTCTCATGCAGTTCCATATCTTGCATAATTTATACTATACCCCAACTAAACTGGTGAAATGGGGCCTTCTTGATACCGATAGGTGTAATAAGTGTTCCCAGGATACAGGTTCACTTTTCCATTTTTTCTGGTCGTGCCCCTGGATAGCATCATTATGGGAGCAAATAAAAAACAGTCTGGATCCTTTACTGGGTCTCCAGGACTATTTTACACTGGATATTTGCCTGTTGGGGGATCTCTCCTCCATAAAGGTTAAAATCCAGAGATTTCACATATCTATGGTGGCGTTCTCAGTTAAAAAAGTCATTCTCAGGCGTTGGAAAGAAAAGACCGGCCCAACATATCAGGAGTGGCTCCATGAGATCTTAGCAAATATACATACAGAGAAGGCTATTGCTAGCCTTCAAAACAGACTACATAGGTATAAGGATATCTGGGATCCCCTTTATACTTTAATTACGGTGGCTATGAAGTAGTGTGTAGCTGAGGTTACCACCTTAATTACTCTTGGTATAGGTAGTTAGCGGGTGATAAAAGTGCTAGAATGAACTGCTGTGCCAGGGAGGGGGGAGGGAAGGGTTGAGGGCAGTATGATTTGATTTGTTTTATGAATCCTATGTCAAAGTGCTCATTACTGCCTCCTCTAATGTGGAAATTGTGGTGAATAAACTTTGAATTAAAAAAAAAAAGATTCTGAAAATATTATACTTTTTCTATCTAGATTTGACTTGAAAAGAAACAAATAGGACACAGTTACTTTATTAATTGCAAAAACACATAGATAGACAACATTGTTAAAACATGCATAACCTGAAATGCATTATTAAAATATAAAATAATATATGGCTGAGTGTGTGTAACCAGAATTTTACACACACCAGAGGTGTGGGATGCAACATAAACCCAGAGGGGTTTATAAAAGCATTGCACACTGAGTGTGTGTGTGTGTGTGTGTGTGTGTGTAGAATTCTGTTTTTTACACACATACACCCATATATTATTTTATTTAATGGTGATATTTTTCCCTTTCAGCGCAGTTGTTAGTGTGGCACATCTGTCAGAGATAAACACACATTCACGCGCGCACACACACACACACACACACACACACACACACACACACACACACCGCCTGTCTCTCCATTTCTTTTTTTTTTTTACATTGAAGTGGTAACAACATTCTGTAAAGTCTCTGTCTGTCAGCATTGCTGCATAGTGTAAGATGCACTCGAAGGGTATGAGCAACAGAATCAGCCAGATTGATTTTTTTTTCATTTTCAAGGCAGGATCAACTAGATAGATATTTAAAAATATTTAAAATCATATTTGTCTTAACAGTGTGTGGCAAAGCTTGAATGTTGGTACCAGTGCTCAGTAATGGAGCCATCATGTTGGGCAAGACGTTCAGCCTGCCACAGTGAAATGATGTACCAGTTAGCTTTCTGTGGTGGCACTTTATTGACAGGTGCTGATTAAAACCTCCTGGTTGTAACCACAAATATCAACCAGGAGGTTGTGACTGGAGATAAAAGTGCCTTTTATCTGTATGTAAAAAATTATCACCATTAATTAAAGAGTATTTTACTTCTTTTGATGAAGTTAAAAGTATAACAGTTTCTTACTGAAATACTTTGGATGCAATGAGATTTTCTACCGTAACAATGCCATAATTTTATTGGATCATTAGGAGGCAGTACAGCACAGTGGTTAAGGGCACTGTGCTACAAACCTGGAGACCCATATTTGAATCCCACAGCCCCCACTTGCATACTGTGCAACTCTGAACAAGTCACTTAACTTCCATGTGTTCCCAGGTCACACCTGGAAACAAGCTTCAGCTTAGTGTGCCTTTCCTGATTTAACAGTTTCCAATTTCCCTTATTTTTACTAACAGTTTGAAATGTAAAGGTGGTAACTCACTTGTTTCATGGCACCTATAAAATAAATATATTAGAAATGTAGAAAGTGTTGTAATTACAAAATCCCATTCCATCCAAAGTATTTCAGTAAGAAACTGTTATACTTTTAACTTCATCAAAAGAAGTAAAATACTCTTTTAATAATGCATTTCAGATTATGCATGTTTAACAGTGTTGTCTATCTATAGTAATGATGCCCTATTTTTTTCAAGTCAGATCTGTATAGAAAAAGCATATTTTCAGAATCATAACACATGCTCAGATTGTTTTTACTGTATTTGTCTAGGAAAGGCACACTAAGCAAGAGCTTGTTCTTGGGTGCGTTGTGTGGGCACAGGGAAGTCATGATGCCAGGCCAGTAGGTACATAACCACATTTGTATCTTGTAGACCCTCATTCACAAAAAATATTTTAAGAGAAAGTGCTGTAAGAAAGGGAATGGAAAAAGACAGAAGATGGTACTGTGGCAGCCCCAGAAATCTGTATTGACATGTTCAGCTGGCAGTACTGTATATCCTAGAGGTTAAAGCAATCCTGAAGATGGATTATTTTTACTAACAGTTTGAAATGTATAGATGATAACTCACTAGTTTCAATGCACATACAAAACAATTATTATTTATATAGAATGTGTTGTAATAACACCTTAAAACACACTTAGTAAAACAGTTGGTTTCCTGTTTAACCTGTTGGATTAAATACAGTCAAAGGTGGACCTAGACCCTCAATGACATAATTTCCTGTCAGGAACCCAAAACATATGGCTGCCACCAGCCCTTAATTACAGGGTGATTTACATATAAATAACTCTCAACTACAAAGACTCACAGATAAACACAATTGTTCAATCAAATTAGCTTTTTATGGGCTTTCAGACATTAAGAAATCTTATTGATGACAGTTCCCCTTTAACTATTTAGTTAAGTTAATTAAGATATCAGAATAATATATCAATGTTGCTTAAGGATAATTTTACAATTTACAATAACAAAATGATTTCAAACTATTTCTATCAAAGATTGAAATGCAAAGGGTTTTTTCCCCCCTACATAGAATGCAAAAAATGCAGACACATAGAGCAGAACTTTCCACTTTACCAAACTCTAAAGAACTGCACAGAAAGCAAGGAGCAGCAGTCACTTGACTGAGAGGGGGATGGTGGTTGCTATAGTAACTAGAACTTTTGATACCTAAACTCCACCTTATAGAACCTAAATAGCCAATCAGGTGACTGCAATTGCTCATGGAATTTTTGAAGGGTGTTCCAAGGAGTAACATTATGAATGGTAGAATTTCAGGATGAACTGCAAAACATTTTTGTTGAAATTTTACAATTTGTACATTTTGAAAGAACTATAATACTCAACAGGAAGTCTGATCTAACTCTAGAAAAAGTAGAGCATTTAACTGACAGAGAGTGCCCATAAAAAATGAGTACTTTTCTAATTAATTTCCCACCTAAATTAACTGAATCACATGATCAAACAGCTCATGGAATATATTATTCTGTGATTTAAGCATGAATGATGGATTCTTTCACTAACAGGTGAGTTCCGCAATTCACGACATACTGTATTTTCAGTGGTAATACAATTATTTACCTAGGTTGTCTATGAATTCTGTAGAAACTGCAGAATTCATGGATGGAGGAAATATGGTGTAATTCCATGAAAATTGTTAAATTCTATGAAAATTCCACAGACATGGAATCCGAAAAAGTTGTCCAGCTCTAGAGAACAGGATGACTGGTAGGATGTTAAGCTAAAACAAAGTAGCAACAAAATTAATAATGTAAGAGGCTAACATATATGTAGGAAGAAAAGGGAGCCAATATACCCAGAGATTGTAGGCACTCCTGAGGCTGACAAAGTCGATAGTACGACTATATGTACAGCAAATAAACAGTACATAATATTCAAAAGAGTTGTACATATGAAAAAAATAGGAACATCTAAAACCAGTATCACAACCTGACAAGCAGGGGTTATATAGATAAAACCAAGTGCCTGCATTAATAATGCATGTGTAGGATAGTGTAAATGTGGGTGAAAACTCAAGGGTTTGTCATATTTGGGGTACAGCAGCAAGTGAATATTATAGGAGATGATATGTCAAGGGTCTCTCTGCACAGAAGATCAGGAGATATAAAAGGTATAAGAACAACTTATAACAGCAATCTTTCAATACAGACCATCCTCCCTCATAGAACTATTCAACTAGAACAATAAACCAGAGCTTAAGATATCACTTCCCTTGCAATGGTCAGCTCTGCAAAAATTGTATTTGTAGCTGTTCTCCCTATAAACCCTCTCCAGGTTATACCTAGAAACAAGCTTTAGCTCAATCTGCTTTTCCTGGTTATCAACTTTTAAATACATAAATAAAAGAGTAGGTGGATTGAGTAATCCCTTGGTGCAGAGCTCAACAGCCCATGCATGTCTGCATCTGTTCACATAGGTCCAAAAGGGTCCTGTGTGATTGAGGATTTGATTCCACTATCTCAAAAAAAAGGGAAATTCTTTGCAAGAAAACTATGTTAATGCACCAATTAGGGTGCCTTATTGCCAAAAACATCAGACAATGGAGTGGTAGGGTTTCCTATTCTATCAGTAAATAAGCTAAGATGGGTACAGTATATGAGAATGGTGCGGGTGTTAGGGTTTACAACCACAAGGCACACCCCACCACTGATTTGTGAAGATGTAAGAGAGGTGAAACAATAATGTTTTTTCCTGTTGGTGCCTGCAGGGTGGGGAGTTATGGTTGGAAACCCTAACACCCCATTTCATGACTTTTTTGGAATTAAGATACCCTGACTGGTGCATTAACATAGTTTTTTTTGCAAAGAATATATATGAAATTTCAACCTTTAAATATAGCTGCTGCTATATAACTTCAAAAATGATCATAAAAAAGTGAATGGAAAAAAGACAAGGAAAATACTGAAAACAAAGAACACAGGTTGCTATATTTAAAAGTGCCCATTACTAAAAGTATCCACTTTAAACTATGGTAACTTGTTAAGCAACCGAAAAAGGAAGAATGAATTACAAATGTCTTAATTTAATAGCGCTTGTCAATACTAGTACATGACGCTCACACTATATATGTAAACACAAAAAAGAAACCTTAAAGAGCTATTGATGCCACGATGAAAACTTTAAAAAACACTATAATTAGGTACAATTCTACTTGCATTCCGTTTATATTCTTTAGATTTCTACTCCACATAATTTATTACAGTGAAAATGTGCACAAATATTTCATCTTTATCCCTTAGGGTTCCATTAGTGTCCATCTGCCTCTATATCTGACTCCCTATTCAAGTCATAATCCTCTGTTGTGACAACACAGTTGGTTGCCATGAGAGTAACTGTGATGACACAAGTGGTGCATTATGACCTCAGGAAGGGAGAAAGCAACAGGAAAAGATAAACTCTTAAGGGGCAAAAATCCTCTTTTCCTACAAGAGGACCCAGTAATAAATAATGGGAGGGGGAAATACAGACCTAATGTGAAAAACAAACTAGACTGTGTCTAAATTTTGTTTTGCTAAAGTTCTCCTGAAGGTGTCAGCTGCTCTTTAAGAAAGAAAGGGGGAAGAAAAAAGCAAAATACTATTCTAAATATCATACACAATATAAATTGTCATATTAATATCTTTATGTATCAAATAACGCAGTTATACAAACTTAACCTAAATAGAGGTAAAAATATACGTTTGATAACTTCATACCCCACTTACAATGAAAAGAAAAAATGTACTGAATAACAAGCACTTAGAACTGCATGTAGCCATATAAATAAAAACAAAAAATTGTGAAAACTACATAATAATAAGTGCATTGGAACACTTTGCAAAAATCACATTAAAGGAATTATGTCAATACTTTCATTTAACCCAACATGACAATTAGCTCATGGTGTAATATACACCTGGTTTCACACTGAATGCATTTTTTTCTGTCTGTCCCCTCCTCTTGGGTGTGCTGGTACATGTTCAATACCAATAAAATGAAAATTGCTTGGATTACCATTGTGGAACAAAGAAACATGTTCCTACAGGGGTATCTGGTTCTTGTTTTGTAATGGAATGTACATGTTCCTGAACCCTTTCTTTCAAAGCGTGAACAGTGTGTCCTACATAGATCTATGGGCAAGAGCATGTCAAAGCATAAACCACAAAAGCAGTTGTGCAATTGATAAACTGATGGATGGTAATTGCCCTATTAAGTGTTGGATGCTTAAAACTTTTTTTCTTGTCAGAATCTGCAGACATTGCATCTGCTGCATCAAAAGCAGCCTATGGGTCTTGGTGGCATCTAGTCAGGAGAATTGTACTGGATATTTCTTTATGATACAGACTAGTAGTTAATCAATCCTTTAGGCTTTTTACTTCTTGAATAAGAAATCCTTGGCTGTTGACCAATCCTCTTTTAATTATGGAATCCCCATCTAAGACATTCCAATGCCTTCCTTTCCTCTGAGAACTGTTCAGTGCCCAGATCTGTTAGCATACTCATTGTGCTGCACTGCTGTTCAGTTCTGTAGGGCACCCAGCATCTCATGATTCCCATGTTATATCATAACATTGTTACAGAAACTGAGTGGGGCAAAGTAGCATGTCATATCCTGCAAATACCCTGTGAATCAAATACTGTCTATTTTTGTAGCACTGCTCGTCTCAGTCTCCAAATCTACATTTCCTATCCAGTCACCAATGCAACTCACACTGTCTCAACAATGTAAAGCAGACTAATACGTATCTTCAATTAAATCTGCCTCCCTACCTTCCTTGGTGCTACTTTAGACTGCATAAATAACACAAGTGCCCACATCAACACATCGTAGCTTGGTTCTGTATTCTGCCACATGCGTTGTCTAGAGTGCCACCCCCAAGTCCACCCTGACCAGACTGGATCCCCATTTCCATTCCTTCTGTCGCTTTGCCCTTGATAGCCCCTACTCCACCCATCACTGCACCCTCTACCAGTCCATGGGTCTACCCTCACTTCAAGACTGCAGACCATCTCACTGCATACACCTTGCAGCTCAGTTCTGGCACCAGTCCTTGCCTTTCTACCTCTCCTCAGTCCTGTCAACCCACTCTACCCAGCCTATGGGCTTAGGCAAAATGACACCTGTCTGCTACATATTCACCTCCAATCCACCTTGACCAGCCAAGCAGCTCATAGCTACAACTTTCCAAAACTGTTGAATTCTCACCCCCCTGACATTCATTTCACCTCTCCATCACAGCACCTAAATGGCCTTCTCTCAGCACATTTCTCACCTACCTGCTCATGCATCTGACACATCAGCAGCTCCAGGCCACCCATATTCCCCCCCACAACCCACTCTGTGCCACTCATGATTTCAAACCTTTTACCAAACTTCTGTTGGTCAAGCGTCGGTCTCATGACTCACCCCCCTTCAATGTTAGTGAATGATTATAAAGGCTGTGCTAGTTGCTCGTATAAATGTACACTGCTATGCCTTATTATTGTTACCATGGTTCTCTTTACATTGCCACGTTACTATATCTGTACTGTTGTCCTCCTTATTCGTTTGTACCATCCCCAGGATGCATCTGGAATCAAGCAGTACACTGTTCAGCATGTCTTCCTGATAAAACTCTGAAATAAATAAATAAATCAACATGCTGTGAAATGATACACATATCTAAAAAGCAGTACTTGTTACTCATGGGGAGCAAAAGCAGCTACACTGTTTACAGCATCCAGGCATAAGTCAGACAACCATTCATACCGAATATTATTCATTTGCCAAAAGTCTTATAACATATATTAAAATCCAGTTCTGTACCTTACTGTGGTCACCAGTGACTATAGTGGCAATCACCAATCCCCTGTACCAGTTGTATGCAGGTGTTACTCACTGTTGCAGTCAGTTACCAACTACAATAGCGGGTTTTGCTAGCTCCCAGGAAATGCACCTGGCCACTGTAGCCCTAAATTACTAACTTTTGTGAAACATTCTGCCATGCTTCTGCCCCAAAGAGAAGTGGGAGCTTCCCAGTATACCCTGAATGGCTAACTTTCATTTTTTAAACTTCCCACTGCAGCACATCTTCAAGCCCAGAAGAAACCTTTCATTTTTATTTTAAACATCCCTCTGCAGCTGTGGGTACCAAGCCCTGAAAAGCTAACTTATTGAACAGTGGAGCAGTGGAGCTACAGCCGATTCCGTGCAGCTGAACCCTCTTAGCAGACTTAGCAGCAAATGTACAAAGCTTGGAAGAATCAGAGGCAGATTTCCTGCTTGTGGTTTGCATGTCTCTACGGTATGCAGTGGTCAAACAGACTCAGCTGCAAATGAGGGTAGAGGAACCAGACTCCACAGTTAAAGAAGAATTTATTTAAGCTATTTACTGCAGGCAGACCACGAGGTTGTAAATCAAAGGCAGTACGGTATGCATAGCATTGTAATCTTCCCCCACCACTCTCAGTTCAGAGAGCCCTGCCATGCAATGGCACCTGTCTTAGCTAATGTTCCATTTGCTGCCTGTGCATGACAACCTCAAAGGCAAGAGTGCCCAGGCACGTTCCCTCATAAAGTAGGGAAAAAATGCAACAAATATGTTGCAGGTGATACCTTTTATTGGACTAACAAAATTATTTTTAAGACTAGCTTCTGAAAGGTGAATCTCTCTTCCTTAGGTCAAAAGTAGCCGCAGACTTTTGACCTAAGGAATAGTGTCACCTCTCGAAAGCTAGTCTTAAAAATAATTTTGTTAGTCCAATCAAAGGTATCACCTGCAACATATTTGTTGCATTTTTTCTCTACATTGTTGACTAGACTAACACGGCTACCACCTCTCTCTCTCTCCCTCATAAAGGAAAACAAAAAAAACAGCCATTATCGATCACTAATGTTGACTCATCTCCATCAAGCCTGCACACTCATTACTAATTCCCTCCACCTAGGAGGAGGTGCTGGACACATGCCCATTCCTTGTTTCCTGTCCAGTGGTAAACACATACACATGAACGCCCATCACTGCAGAGCTGGCTGCTGATGACTTTTGCCAATCTTGTGGTGAGTCTGTAAATGGCTGGCAAATATTAGCATTTGTGCTTGCTCAGCTCCTCTAAGCTAATAAAAATGGCAGAACTGAGACAACCTGTGCAACAGCAGTAGGAGCAGCTAGCCTAGAAGGTATGCATGCAGCTCCCCACCCAAGATGCATATGCACAAGTTCATCTGCTCTGCAGCAAGCAGCTGAGTCACAGACGATGCACCAAAAACATTATGTATGATATAATAAGCAGTGCTCATCCCAGAGGGTCCCTGAAAATCATGGGTCCTACACACACATGCATAATATGTGATATAGTAAATAGGGCCCTGATAGTAAACAGGCTGATAAAACATAGAAGGTAACAGAACAAATGACCACAAAACCACTTTTGGATGTTTTGTATCAGGTAGGAATTGAAAACATGAAGAAAAAAGTAGGATGCTGATGAGGTAGCAGGATTGTGGGCAGCACAATGCATGGTGTATGCATATTTGGCAGACACCAGACACCTTACCATCATGGAAGAGCCCTTGCTGTACTGCAGTGCCTAGGTTACTGATTGGACAGCACTGACCTCCATAGCAATCAAATACTGTACCTGTGCTGTCCACCCTCAACTGTCGGTGTGAAGAGGGTGCTCAGTTCAGCAGGGGCCATTGTGCAGGACTGGCATACAAATCTGTTTCACTAGAAATGGTGGCATTCTAACATGTACTAGATTTGAATGCAGGGCACCTTCCATACAGTACAATCACGTCAGCGTTCCTACAACATGAAGGTGGCAGTGGTGGTGATGATGAGACTGAAGTGCCTGAGGTTGTCGGCACTGGCAAATTGCCTTCCACTGAGGTAGCTGAAGCATGGCTGGAGAAGGAACTTCCATGTTGAGACAAATCTAGTCTGGAAGACTGTAAGGGCTGCTTCCTTGATAAGGATCATTGAAACATAAAAATAAATGTGATCTGTCCATCCTTTCCTCCTCATCAGTTGAATCCTTTTCTTTATGATTCAGTTTTGTTTTCCTGTCACTATATTTTCTCCAAGTTGTGATGCTGTTCCATACATCCATCTGATAACCTGCCTTCACTATCTTCTACATCATGCCTACAAACTAGAAAATCAGTGAACACTGCATTATTAAATGCCAAGTTTGCCAACAATAACATTGGCCACAACCCTCTCCACCACATGTATCCAGACTTAAAAAAACAGACCCTTAAGCCAATATAAATGCCACTGTCAGCCATGCAGAATGTGCATCCTCCAGCAATCAAAACACTTCCTCCTCCTCCTCTGGCCTGCTTGTTTCCTCTACATCCACCAACAAAATGGGC
Organism: Neoceratodus forsteri; assembly: GCA_016271365.2. Classification (NCBI taxonomy): domain Eukaryota; kingdom Metazoa; phylum Chordata; order Ceratodontiformes; family Ceratodontidae; genus Neoceratodus; species Neoceratodus forsteri. The sequence continues at coordinate 161,336,516 of CM057453.1, forward strand.
CAACACCCCCTCCACAGTATGCATCCAGACTGAAAATCTAGACACTTAAGCCAACATAAATGCCACTGCTGGCAGACCAGTAATCAGCCAGCCTGCCCACTAGCAGAGCCTTCAAACAGCCAGCCTATCAAGGCAGCAAGACCTAAAGTACAGCAAGGCCCAACTTTGTTTTCTGTGACTGTTAGTTACTTTCACTGTTGTTCACATTTCTTATCCTCACTCTTGTTGGTGACTCCATCTTTACTGAGGAGGGGCTTCCATCATGCTTGCCAGACATTAAAATGTGTTTCATTCTTTCTTCTTGTCTCCCTGTCACTGGAGGTTTGACCATTCACAGGGAGTACAGGAAAGTCAGTTGCAAAGCCAGACAGCCTGCAAGGCACAGACTAAAGTTCCATGTGTGGTACATAGTGTAGTGCTAGTGTGTACTTATGAATGTGAATGTTATGGATTTAAGGTTATGAACTTGAAGTTATGAACTTAGCATTTGTTTCTTTTCTATTACCACCTTTTAGAAGGAATGCTGGGTAGGCGTAGGAATAGAAGCCCAGTGTCAAGGGTGAGATAAGAGTGCCAGAGGATGAGGAGGCCTGGGAGGATGGTGGGCATTTTCAAAACACTCAAAGGGATAGCAGAAGTGCTATGGTTTAGTTGGAGATGTGGGAGAAGCTATCCCCCTCTCACTGAACCTTGGGCTTTTAGCTGTCCCATTCAATGTGTCGTACATAGCATAGTGCTTGTATATACTTCTGAACTTGAATGTTATGGATTTAAGGGAATGAACTTGAGGATATGAACTTAGCATTTGGCTTTTCTCTATTCCCACCCTCAGTAGGAACGTTGGGTAGGTGTAGGAATGTAGGCCCAAAAAGATTGTTCATGGTTCGACTACCTCCTCCAACTCTGGAGAGTGTGACCAGTGGCATGCAAGACAGGAAAACACACCTGTATGGGAAACCTCTGAGGACCCATGGCTACTGACTTACCCAGCTTCCAGGCAAATTATGAGGAGATAATCCTAAAATGTAGACTGAGGTATTAGTTCTGGTTATGTCCAAGTGTCTTATCCTTCAAGTCATGCTAGTCAATGAGTCGTGTCCTCTGAATCTTGAAGGTGAGTAGGAAGGTCAGTTCTGAAGCATGGAGGATTAGGGAGATGAAGGAGAGTCCAATTTGGATGGATGTCCAGATGAAGGAAGATGGCAAACTATGTCTGAGATTTCTGTTGTGGTATTCAAGAACTGAAAACTTGACACAAGGATGGAGCCAAGGGACAAAGTCAAAGATGGTTGACCACTAGATGGTGACTCACTTGAAGGTCCCAAATGGAGTAGAGAAGGAGGAAGTCCAGGAGGCAATCCAGAGCCAGTCTGATGGCAGGGAATCCAAGGTGATGTCAAATGAGGGGTCAGCACCTAGGGGTTCCAAAGCAGACAGAAAATGGACCGACAGGAGGAAAGGATATGAGGAACCAACTCCCATCACTAATGGGTGGGACAGCCAGTGTCACCCTATGCCATTTGGGTAGGGCAAGAGATGGAGACCACTCAAAGAGCGGAAGAAGCAGAATGAGTAGAGGATGAAGACAGAGACAGAAACTCCTAACCCTGGAAATCAGGGAAGCACATCTTTGCTTAATACCCCAGTGGCAGATTCAGGGATAGAGACTGTCAGGTGGTATGAATGTGTGCAAAGACCCTTATGTAGGTCTGTGAGGAAGGTCCTGCATGGAGGACTGAGAAGTTGCCAATCAATACTCCCACATAGGTCAAGGTATGGACGCATGTGAGGAGACCCCTACATAGGTCTGAAGGAAAGTACTGCATGGAGGACTGAGATGGCATCGACCAATGCCCTCACATAGGTCAAGGTATAGACACATGCCTGGAGGCCAGGACTGCCACTTTAGAAGGACAGGACAGCAGATGGTGGTGTGACAGAGGTGGATGAACCCACTTCAGAGTCAGAGGAAGTGGCACCAGAAGGTGTGGTCACCATAGCACAGAAGACTGAGAATCAATAATGTTCAAGCAGTGAAACCAGGCCCACACATGGGCCGAGCTGAAAATGGTAAGACCTCCACATAGGCCTGCCATAGGAAGAATCCAGAATGGTCTTACTGGGAAGTGAGGCCCCCAAGTGGGCCAAGCTGGATATGGCAAGACCCCCACATAGGTCTGCCACAGAAGAAACTCTGGAATGTACATGCCAGGAAGCAAAGCCCCTATGTGGGTCCATAACTCTTGTGTTTTATAAACTGAGGTGTCCAAACAAGGGTGTTTGCAACTGTGACATGATAATTGGAACAGTATAAGTTTAATTTAGGTACTGACATATATTTAGTAGTAAAAGACTACATAAGGAATGTAAGTCTAAGTTGTTGTAATTGGTAGGGTGGAAACCCTCAGGTACTAAGATGGTGCATCTGAGGGGAAAGCAAACACTGGCAGTGAATTTCACAACAGTACTCTTTCAGGGTTCTGTACCACATGTGGTTTGGGGGAAATACACAGCCCATTTGTCTGGGTGTATCACCAGGCTGAAACAGTCCTGGTTTTGGTTTTTATTCCCCATGTAGTGGGAAATGAATAAGTGGGGCTATGGGAAGAGGAACATTGGTGATGCAGTGCTGTTTTCTTGTCCTGCCATCCAGCACATTTGAGAAGTAGCTGCTCCGAACTGAGATGGGCAGGTCTGAAGGATCGGGTTCTCAAAAGGGAAGCTCAATAGATCAATTGAACATGCAACACTAGGTATCAGTTCATTAAAGTGAGCCCAGTGAAGAAGAGTGACACTGACAAGTGCCAGAGCACGTTGCAGAGCTCCCATCATAATTTGGCAGATTTCCCACAACTCCAGGGCAATTTTGCTATGCATCCCTGTGGAGTACATTGTTTCCTATAGGAGCCAGATGGTCCTGTATAACTGATACAAGTCAATGTAAATGATTTCCCAGTAGAAGGTTTCATTTCCCTGTAAAATACTGGAATTCCTACATATATGGGAGCTCTGAGTTTGGCCATGATTTGCAACAGGCAATGTAGAAGCACACGATATACACATGGAAAATTATGGCAAGAAGTGGAAATGCTAGTGGATTAGTTGCCTCATGATACAGCTCACCAACTTTTCAAAATAGTATCTTGACTCCCTTTCCTCATGGAGATTTGGAGTATCTTAGATGGCTGTGTGAAGAAGAGTTATTCCTGGCTGTCTGAGTTCTTTTCTCCTCGAAGCTTGCAAAATAGAAAATGACAGTCAGTACAAGTTTTAGTGTCTCTTATGTTATGGCAGACACCAAAGGTCTTTGTAGCTTCAGCACAGTAACAGTTCTTTCAGAGTCAGTAGTAGTAGTAGCATGGATGTGAGATCTCTTCCAGCAATGAAACATAGATTCAGAAGACAATTAGTGGATGATCATGACTTGTTTGTTCTGGGGAGAAGTCAAATACTTCCTTCAGAAATGTCATAGGATTTTATTCTTCCCCAAAAGTATCATGAGCTTTTGGGATGATATAACCATATTTGGACAAAGACTTATCCGTTCGGAAATCTATAGCCTATGTGTGGAGTTATTTAACAGACATTCTGTCAGTTAAACTGTCTGTTGTACTCTTGACCGGGAGTCCATGAGGTGGTAATGTTTTCTAGTACTATGACTACTTCTACTGAATCTGATCAACACGCTGAATCCTTAAAGAAGAACAATGAAAGACACAGTGATCACCACCACCCAGGCAGGCAGCCAGTCACACATCGCATCGGTCAAGTGCAGTACAGTCATAAAAAAGTTTGCCACTGCCAGCTCAAGACCTGATGACACACAACACAATTATATCCTTCCTAGTTCCACAGTTGCTGCCAGCCACTGCCAAGTAATTTAAGTATCAAAAACAAAATGTATTAATAATCTTAGCCCAGTTACTTTGTGAGATGCAACCAGTCTAGCATACCATGCACACAAACAATAAAGAAATTATATAAAGTTAGTAGCATTTTTTTTCTGTGAAGTAATTGCAGCCAAATATGAGGACATGAGAAACAGACAAAGAATATTCCGTTTCTGGGCTTCAGGCATCTGTTAAGCCATGCACTGTATGAAAATTAAAACAGTACAGTCAGAATCAGTTGCTGACAGCAAAACAAGTGACAAGTAGTAGTAATAAGGATTGGAGTAAGGACAAAAAGTGACAAGCAGTAGTCGTGACTCATGAGGAGAAAAAGTGATAGCAGTAGCAGTAGTGGACAGCAGTACACTATCTTCCAGATGATGATCAGGGAGTGGTACCAGGTACCACCAAGTAAGTGTGTGACATGAAATGCAGTTGCTTGCTAAATTTGGACTCTGAATCCACTGATGTTATGTATTCTATGCTGCTCATGCGATCATTCAAGTAATAGTGGCCTGGCCTAGTCTGTCCTGACCTGACTTGTTGCAATTATTTTCTACCTAATGTAGTAGACCCTATTCACAAAAGATTTTCACCACAGGCACGAATTCTTAAAAGTGTTTTGTGGATAGGGCCTGCTCAGAGCAGTCAGTGTATGTTTTAGACAGGCATCATATTTGAAATGAAACTGAGGAATGTTGACTTTGAGAAAAGTGAGGCACTCAGCATTTTCTGGTGTCAAACAGGATCATGTGTCAGTAATGACGTTACCAGCCGAACTAAACAATCATTCTGAACAGATGCTAGTTGGAGGGCAATTTATGTACTTCATTGCAATGTTTGCTAAAGCAGGCCACACATTTAGTTTGGATTTCCAGTATATCAAAGGATTAGCATTCCAGTTGATATTGGGCTCTGCCAGGTACACTTCAACAATGGTCTGTGCTGAGGCTGTTTCATAAGAGGCAGATGTCTATGATGTTACAATTACATCTTCTAAGTGACTCCAGAGACATGAAGCTGAACCAAGTGACTGTGGGACAGTGCTATGCTTGGCTGGTGGTGAAGAAGAAGATTTGGCTGCAAAGGCTGAGGAGGAAGAGGGATAAAATGCTGCAACAGTAGAGAATGGGCCATCTGATGCTATGCTGTGTCATGAAGAAGATTCTGAATGTGGTGCTGCTGTTGTACTCTCTCTTACAGAAATATAGGTGTGCTTTGTACATGCAGAATGCATGCCACATGCTTAATTGTGCAATGTTTGCATGCAGTTTGCATACACAGAGTGATCCTAAATGAACCAGGTCTAAAAAGCAAATCAAGTATGCATGATGCAAGCTTGACATGTGCAGCAGATAAGCTTGTGTAAACAACTTCTAAAAATTACATCAGGTTTGCGTGTTGCACGCTTGACATGAGTGCAGCAGTTAAGCTGGTATGAACATTAAACATCACATCAGGTTCACATGCTGCATGATTCCATGTGTGCAGCAGCTAAGCTGGTGCAAATCTCATCTACAAAAACACATCCGTTTCTATTTATTATACTACTGCTAGCAACTAGAGTCATTAAAATACATTTTTATTTAAATTCTCATAAAAATTAGGTAAAATTAATTCTGATCCTTTTGCAAGTTGTTTAATGGTGTTTGATTTTTGTCATTAAATCACCATTAATTTGTATTTGCTTATTGCTTTAAATGCCTAGGATACAGACAGACAACATCCCCCATTCCAGATGTACGAAGAGGAGCCTCTGTGTTGTGAAGCCTACCTTTTTTGTTTTGGACGATGCACTCCCTTGCATATGCAAGCTTTAGTGCTACAAATGTGTTTCTCCATGACTGCTTTATCTCCCTCGTCTTTCCTTCGTCATTCTGTATTGAGCATATACACTATGTCCATGCTTAGTACTCTTTGTGCTGAGTAGGGTCTTGGAAGAATGCATCATACTGCGCATTTTGTCACTGAAATGGGGACATGGCCACTCAAAATGAGGGACAATGAGGGACACTAGCCCACTTGATGATCAGGACACATCATGAAACATGGAGATACAGTACCTCAGAACACAGTGGAAACCATTGCATTAGTACCTGAGAATGAATTTCTACCATTAAGCAGGGTTACCATTTAGGTAGGGTAGAGGGGTCAGTTGCTCCCCCCACCCCCATATTTGTGCCTAGGTTGTTCTTATGGTGTGACAATAATGGCTTTAACTTTGGATTTAATATTTTACACAGTAAGTGCCCACCTGGTCTGTGTGTGCTCACATTGCAGGTACTCTCCAGACTCGACTGTGTCTGTATTGTGCTGTCCACTCTCTCCACCTATTGGTGGCACAATCACATGTGATGTAGATGAACTCCAGCTAAGAAAGAGCGCATGAGCCTTGCAAGTGCGACTCTGTCTTTCCCGCCACAGAGTAGACAGACTGCACACTACAGCTTGGAGGAGTCAGTGAGCAGTGAACTCCCAATAGTAGTGATGTGGCAGCTTATTTTTGTTGTTCTGCTCTTAGTGAGTCTCCATCTCTCCTGGTGGATGAAGGGGCAGTGGGTGTGCTAGAAGCTAACTCAAGACTAGGCTACCTACTTACTCTACTAGGCTCGCCATGCAAAAGAAAATACAGCACAGCCCCCCATGGCAGCAAGTTAGGCTTAGCAGTAGCAGTGACAGCTGTGTGGGTGGCCTTCATAGGCCTTGATCAGTGCAGTGCAGCAGCAGCACAGCAGCAACCAAGCAAGAAGCAACAATCAAGGATGGGTGGGTTAAGCTGGTGAGGTGACTTGGTCGTGGACCACATTGGGAACCTGTGATGGCTGGTTCTAGCATCCAGCTTCTGGCAGAAGGAGAGAGGGGGAGCCAAAATGCCAGGCTGCAGGTTCTGACCATATGACTGGGGTAAGTAAAAGTAAATAATTTTTTAAACAGGGGTATTAGGGATGGAAGAAGAACTGAAATATTGATGTTTTTCACGCTTCTTCACATTTGGGTGGCTTCATGACCCATAGTGGATGAGTATTGAATGGAATGGAGTCGGGTAGAAAAATCGGAATAAAGTTCTTTTTGGTGGGGGGCAGAACTTCAGCCAGGAAAAAGAAATGGTTAGCAACTGGGTGGGTTTAAGCCCAAATCTGATGCAGTGCTCTGGGGTATATACAGATGAATCTTATACATTTTAATTTTTCATGATTTGCATATTGCTTTTCAGTCAAAACAAATAAGATACACCTTTTAGAGATGTTACAGACTATCTAGAGCTGTCCCTTGCATTCAAGAACAGTTAAGCAGTATGGTATGCACAGACGATTGGAGCCCCACTACAGGCAGGCTTATACCCCACCCCGTGTGAAGCTGACCTCCACATCCCCACACTCAGGCACATTATGGCAATGGACAAAGGAGACTACAGGGGTATGCACCACTGAAATGAATGGGGGTATTTTTTTTATTACTATTTAATATATTATTGATGGAGAGTTGGAGAGTAATGAAGGCCAGCGCTTGACTAAACAAGGGCCTTGTTAGTAGAACAGTGGCCTTCATTATTCTCCAACTCACAGAAACATGGTACACACAGAACCATGACTGGGACGTAAACATACCAGGATACACTATCTACAGGAGGGACAGGGAGGGTAAAAGAGGAGAAGGAGTAGCTCTCTACATAAGGGAAGGTATCAAAGCAACAGAACAAAAGGGTAAACAGGGAGGAGAAGAAGCACTGTGGGTCAATTTGGAGGTAGGCAATAGCACCACAATCTGCACAGGGATTGTATACAGACCCCCCTCTCAGGGGGAGGAAATGGACAAGGAAATGATAGAAAGTATACTTAGAATGGCAGATAAAGGGGATCTATTGCTGATGGGTGATCTGAATATGCCAGATGTTAACTGGAGTGCAGTTGCAGAAGCCACTTCTAAGAGTGGGGTTATTCTAGATGCCCTACAGGGGGCATGCCTTAGACAACTAGTATTGGAACCCACTTGAGAGGGAGCAATCTTAGACCTGGTCCTCTCAAATGGAGATGGAGAGAGGATCACAGATGTAGAAGTGGGCAGCCATCTGGGAACTAGCGACCATCGAACAGTATGGTTCACAATAAACACAGCAATAGAGTCAAGCCATACAAAGACAAAAGTACTAGACTTCAGGAGGGCTGACTTTGCCAAAATGGGTGAGTGCCTAAGGAATGCACTAGCAAATGGGCAGGAAGGAGGGGTGGAAGAACAATGGGGAATAATAAAAACTGCCATCACAGAGGTAACAAGCCTCTGTGTGAAGCAAATAAACAAAACAAAAAGATGTAAGAAACCACTATGGTTCTCAAAGGAAGTGGCAGTGAAGGTTCAAGAGCAAAAGAAAGCATTCAGAAAGTACAAGGAATCACAGAATGAACAGGACAGAGAATTGTATCAGTTAAAGCAAAAGGAAGTTGGGAAGGCAGTCAGAACAGCAAAGGCCCGAACTGAGGAAAAGATAGCCAACTCAGTTAAGAAGGGGGATAAAACCATTTTTAGGTATATCAGGGAGTGAAGGAAGACTAAGGGAGGGATAGTGAGGCTTTATAAAGAGGAGGGGGGTGGGCAGAGGGTGACTGTGAAAAGGTGGAGATACTAAATAAATATTTTTGCTCAGTATTTACAAATGAAGAGGGGGAGGTACCTAAAACAAACAATAGAAACACTCTGGATACAGAAGCTGATACCAGCCCATCTACAGACGAAAGGGTTCTGAAAGAACTCTTAAAACTGAAGGTTGATAAAGCAATGGGACCTGATGGGATTCATCCCAGAATTCTAAAAGAGCTAAGGGTAGAACTAGTGACACCACTGACTACCCTCTTTAACAAATCATGGGAGGATGGGGTGGTACCTGAGGACTGGAGGAGGGCAGATGTGATTCCCTTTCACAAAAGGGGGAGTAGGGCAGAAGCAGGAAACTTCAGACCTGTTAGTTTAACCTCAGTGACAGAGAAAATGATGGAATCACTTCTGAAGAAAAGAATTATTGAGTACCTAGAATCCAGAGAGGCACAGGACCCAAGGCAGCCTGAATTCACAGTGGGAAGGTCATGCCAGATGAATCTAATATATTTCTTTGACTGGGTGACCAAAGTAGTAGATCAGGGAGGGGCTGTGGACATGGCCTACCTAGACTTTAGCAAGGCATTTGACTCAGTCCCACACAAAATATTAATATACAAGTTAGCCAGCCTGGGAGTGGGTCCCAAGATGATAGCCTGGGTAAAGAATTTTATGGAGAATAGGACACAGAGGGTAATAGTGAATGGAGTCCACTTTGAAGAAAGGGGGGTTATTAGTGGGTTGCCACATGGTTCAGTAATAGGACCAGTCCTCTTCAATGTCTTTACAAGTGACATTGCAGAGGGACTGGAAGGAAAAGTATGTCTTTTTGCAGATGACACAAAGATCTGCAACACAGTTGATGCACAAGGTGGGGTGGAAAGGATGAGAAGGGACTTGGCAAGGTTAGAGAAATGGTCAAATGTATGGCAGCTTAGATTTAATGCTAAGAAGTGCAGGTAATGCACCTGGGTAACAAAACCCAGGGAAGAGTACACAATGGGGGTGAGATACTACAACAAAACAAAAATGGAAAGGGACCTAGGGGTAGTCATATCAGATGACCTAAAGGTGGGCAAGCAATGTGAGAGGGCAGTAAGGAGGAATGGGGGAATACTGGAATGCATAGGGAGAGGCATCACCAGTAGAAAACAGGAAGTTGTTATCCCTCTGTACAGACAGCTGATGAGACCCCATCTGGAGTACTGTGTGCAGTTCTGGAGACCCAATCTCTGCTAGGACATAGACAAGATGGAAGCTGTTCAGAGGAGGGTAACTAAAATGGTGCAGGGTCTGCACCAGAAGATATATGAAGAGAGACTTAAGGAGCTTAAGATGTATAGCTTCAAGGAAAGGAGGGAGAGGGGTGACATGATAGAACCTTTCAAGTACCTCAAGGGAATCAACAAAGTCTAAGAGGGTAGCATTTTTCAAAAAAAGAGGTGTGCAAGAACAAGGGGGCACAATTTGTAGATGGGGGCAGCTCAGAGGTAATGTAAGGAAGTATTTTTTCACAGAGAGGGTTGTGGATGCATGGAATGGCCTTCTGGAGGAGGTTGTGGAGTCAAAAACAGTGGTTGAATTCAAGCATGCATGGGACAGCCGTAAGGCAATTCTAGGGGATTGGGTTAGAAAGAAGTAAGCTGCTAGTTAACTAGGATCTGCAGCTTATCCCTTAGGTAGGGAAATGGGCAGACTGGGTGGGCCAAGTGGTCCTTATCTGCTGTCAAATTCTATGTTTCTATGTAACTCATTATCTTAACATATAAAATAGTAATAGAAAATAACTCCATTCATTTCAAGGGGGTATGCCCCACACGCTGACCCATGGACATGATATCCTAAAGACTTCAACCTCTGGCTCCCTATTACTCAATAAGATACATTTTACTTATATCTATACTTGGTGGGTTGTTTGTAGCAACATGGCCATACCTGCTACAGTGAGTGTGCACTGGGAGGACTGGCCATGTGGGTGTGTGTGTCAAGTTATTGCTACTGTACTTTTGTGTTTGCGTCGTAAAGTCTGTTTGCGTGGAAGCATTCAAAACCATGGAGAGAAAATAGTAGGAGTACAGGCCAGACAGAAGTAACTAAGTGGTTTTGTGGGTAAGTTTGTGTATTGGGCGTCGGGGAAAATGACATGCATTTCAATTGGTATGGGTGCAACAGTTCAGCTGTGAAACTGAGATGAGGGAGAGAAGAAAACTGAAAAGCATAACAGTGGCTACCATCATGCTGCATGCGTGCAGATGTATTCAGATACAGTATGCATTGAAGTACAAGTGAGCCATATATGTACAGACAGTATGGCTTAGTGGTTAAATGCACTGAACTGAAAGTCAGGAGGCTTGGAGACATGAAAACCTGGGTTTGAATCTCATCAATCCCCACTTGTGTATGGTGTGATCCTGAGCAAGTCACTTAACTTTTATGTGTGCAGTTTTCAGTGACCACTTGCTCTTTGCATGCATGCCATATGCATGCAGTCCTTCCCAATTTAACATAAAAATCATAGTTTCCACACTTGCTGCATGCATGTCATATGCATGCAATAGGTTCCAATTTAACATTTAAATAATACGTATAGCACACATATCACTTGGGTAGTTTTATGTGTGCAGTATGAAAACATATCATATGATTATTTCTGTAAGGGATGCTCCATGACAGCACACACCTTGTCAATTATTTCTTGTTGGTTTATCTCAAAACATAGAAACATAGACTTTGATGGCAGATAAGGACCACTTGGCTCACCTAGTGTGCCCATTTCCCTACCTAGAGGATAAACCGCAGATCCTATTTAACCAACAGCCTATTTCTCCCCCCCACACACAAAAATTGCCTTGTGTCTGTCCCATGCATTCTTGAATTCTCCCACAGTTTTAGACCCCACAACCTCCTCAGGAAGGTTGTTCCATGCGTCCACCACCCTCTCTGTGAAAAAATACTTCCTCACATTGCCCCTGAGCCATCCCCCCTCTACCTTCAAATTATGTCCCCTAGTTCTTGCACGTCTCTTATCCTGAAAGATGCTACCCTCTTGGACTTTGTTGATTCCACTGAGGTACTTAAAAGTTTCTATCATGTCCCCCCTCTCCCTCCTTTCCTCAAGGGTATACATATTAAGCTCCTTTACTCTCCTCATATGGCTTCTCTTGCAGACCCTGCACCATTTTAGTTGCTCTCCTCTGAACTGCCTCCATCATGTCTATGTCTTTGCAGTGATGGGGTCTCCAGAACTGGATGCAGTACTCCAGATGGGGTCTCACCGACAGTCTGTACAGGGGAATAACAACTTTTTGTTTTCTGCTGGTGATGCCTCTCCCTACACATCCCAGTATATCCCCAGCCCTTCCTACTGCCTTCTCACATTGCTTGCCAACCTTAAGGTCATCTGATATGATTACCCCCAGGTCCCTTTCCATTTTTGTTGTTGTTACTACCTCCCCCCATTGTGGAATCTTCCCCTGGGATTTTGTTTCCCAGGTGCATTATTTTGCACTTTTTTTGCATTGAATCCAAGCTGCCATACTTCTGACAATTCCTCCAACCTTGCCAAGTCCCACCTCATCCTTTCCATGCCTCCTCATATCAACTCTGTGGGAGATCTTTGTGTCATCTGCAAAGAGGCATACTTTTCCTTCCAGTCCCTCTGCAATGTCACTTATAAAGACATTAAAAAGGACTGGACCCAGTACTGAACCCTGCGGTACCCCACTAGTAACCCCTCTTTCTTCAGAGTGGACTCCATTTACAATTACCTTCTGTGTCCTGTTGTCCAGTCAATGTTTTACCTAGGCTACCACCCTGGGACCCACTCCCAGGCTGGTTAATTTGACTATTAATCTTTGTGTGGACTGTGTCAACTGCCTTGCTTAAGTCTAGGTAGACCATGTCCACAGCCCCTCCCTGGTCTACTACTTTGGTCACCCAGTCAAAGAAATCAATTACATTCATCTGACATGACCTTCCCACTGTGAACCCATGTTGCCTTGGGTCCTGTGCCCCACTAGCCTCTAGGTACTCAACAATTCTTTCATTCAGAAGTGATTCCATCACTTTCCCTACCACAGAGGTCAAACTGACAGGTCTTGAGTTTCCTGCTTCTGTCGTGGTACCACTTTTGTGATGTGGAATCACATCTGCCTTCCTCCAGTCCTCAGGTACCACACCATCCTCCCATGATTTGTTAAAAAGGGTAGTCAGTGGTGTCACTAGTTCTCTGCTTAATTCTTTTAGAATTCTGGGGTGAATTCCATCTGGCCCCATTGCTTTGTCCACCTTCAATTTTAGGAGTTCTTTCAGAACCCTTTCTTCTGTGACAGGACTGGGATTGACCCCCTATCCAGAGTGCTTCTGTTAATTGGATTAGGCACCTCCTCCACCTTCTCTTTTGTGAATACTGAACAGAAGTATTCATTCAGTATCCCTATTTTTTCACTGTCCCTCTCTGTCCACCCACCATCCATTCTGTTCAGCCTCACTATCCCTCCCTTTGTCTTTCTATGCTCCCTGATATACCTATAAAAGGTTTTATTCCCCCTTCTTAACTGAGTTGACTATCTTTTCCTTAGTTTGGGTCTTTGCTATTCTGACTACCATCCCTGCTTCCTTCTGCCTTAACTGGTACAGTTCTCTGTCCTGCTCCTTCTGTGTTTCTTTATACTTCCTAAATGCTATCTTTTTCTCCCAAACCTTCACCACCACCTCTTTTGAGAACCATAGTGGCTTTTTCTTTCATTTTGATTTTGTTTATTTGCTTCACACAAAGGCTTGTTGCCTCTGTGATGAGAGTTTTGATATTTCCCCATTGTTGCTCCACCCCTCTTTCTAGCCTGTGCAGAAGCAGTTGGGGTCTGGCAGAGCTTGTCTGAACCTTCTTTTGCTGAGCAGTTGTGGAAAAGATTTACTTGCTGGATAAGCATTACATTCTTTTCAATCTGTGAACTTTAGCTCAGTAGTGTGACTTGTTTAATATGGTGTTTGTATGGGACCTTCCTCCAGAGGAGGCTGCAGTACTTGGAAGTGCAGCAAGGGGCAGACACAGGGCTGATACACTCTTGCAGGAGTGAGGTGTGGGCCCTAATCACACCCTCCCCACCCCTCCCTCCCTGGATCACAGCTAATTTATAGGGGAACACCTGCCCTGCAATTAGTGGAAGGGGCTTCAGGTGTAGCTCATTTACTTCCATCCAAAAATACAGTCACAGGGCAGGAAAAAACATAGGTAGATCTCAAATAGGAATACAGCATCCACAGTGAGTTGCTGATAGTGTGATAGGTGGATATTGTGGGGGGCCTTCCACTGGAATATATCAGGTATTTCTGTTAGACGCTGTGCTAGGATTACTTAATTCTACTTGCTGTAAGGATAGTTAGTGTGGAGAGGCTGTGTAGGTAGTGTGAACTTTGGGTAGGATTGTTGGGTGCAGTGTTTGTGGGGCAGCAATGCAGATGAATATACTGTGGAGGCTGGGAGGGTTCCCAATATGCCACTGGCTAAGGAGGCTTGAGGAAGAGATTCAGTGGCTGGGCAGGGCGCTGGGGAGGTTGAAGGATGAGGGGAGGATTTCATCAGTAGGAGGGCTGACATCTGAGAGTATTGTGGGGGCACCACAGAGAATGAACAGCGGGTCAAGGGAGGGGGATGGGGCAAACTAGATAGGAAGCCAGCTGATGAAAGGTGGACTCTAGTAGAACCTAGAAAAAGAGGAGCAGCAGTAGGTAGGAGGGAGAAGAAAGCACATAGTAAGGCAAAGGGGACATGTTAACTTTGCTAGGAAAACATGGAAAAGAAGATGCAGGAGGTGATTGCACAAGGGATAGCACTCACATAGAAGAATACCTCTCAACCTTTTTGTCCCCCAGATGTGGAACACTGGCTCTCAAAATGTGTAACAAATGAGCCAGATATGGACCACTTTATCAAATCTTTACCCAAGAAGCTCAGAACACTGTTAAAATGTTTGCATTTATGTTCAGCAGGTCTGTTATTAATTGAATAATGTATTTTTTGCATAATTTACTATAGCTTTTTGCTTTAAAATGTTAACACTGAATGTGGGACAAGTTCTCACAATGTGGAACAGGGAGCTTTTGTGAAGTAAAATGAGGAACATTCCTCTTAATGTGGTACAGTTGAGAGGTATACATAGAAGAGGGTGTGAGGGGTATTACTAGTGGAGAGATTGAGCATGGTGTGACGGGGAAGGGATAATACTCAGAGAGGTGAAAAGGGAGAGGGAGGCTGGCAGTCAAACAGGTGGTGAGGGAAGAGTCCTTAATTGTGAGGGACAGGGGGGAAGACAATGGGCCACATGGTAAAAACATGGTCTTGAGTGGCTCCAAAATGAGAACTTGGGTGGGGGTGTGATGTGCACAAGGAAAGAGGAGGGTGTACTGGTGTTGGGGACTCCATACTCAAGGGGATCAGATGGGGTGGCAAGGGGAGAGGCACAGTCAGATATGGGTAGAGTCCATACCAGGATTAAAGACAGACATGGCAGGACAGGCAGACCTAAGGTATGTAAAGAGGGGTAGAAGGAAACCACATATTGTGGTACATGTGGGGACAAATGACGTAGCAGGGGAGATGGTGGAGGTAACAAGGGAGAGGACTGAGGAAGTGGGAGGAGACTGGGGAATCTGTGGCTTTCTCCAAAGTGCTCCCAGTACCCTACTCGAGCACAGTGTGAAAGGAGAGGATTAGAGAGTTGGTAGAATGGTGTCAAACTAAGGGGTATGGAGTTGTGGGCAGCTGAGGAAGTACCTGGGATGATAACAACCTGTTTGCAAGGGATAGAATGCACTTGAGTGGTGAGCGGAAGGAGGTATTAAAGCAAAGACTGGAGAGGTATATATTGTGACAAGGGTGGACTTAAATTAGATTGGGGTGGCAAGTGGACAGCAGGTAGGCAGGGATCCGATAGAGTGGAGTCACAGCCTACCCCCAGGACTAGCAGGGAAGAACTCAAGGAAACAAAAAAAGGAGGGAGTAGAAGGGACGAGATGGAGGCTAGTGAAGGGAAGGGGGCATTATGGAGGGTGGTCTCACTGAATGTAAGAAGCCTAGGAAACAAATCCGCTGAGCTACAGGCACTCTTAGCAGTGTGGAGGGTGGATATTGCAGCTGTCACAGAAACGTGGGCAACTGAGCATCAGGACTGGGATCTGGCAATCCCAGGATACAAATTATACAGGAAGGACCGTGGGGGGGGGTGGTGGTATGGCAGTCTATGTGAGGGATGGGATCAAATGCACAAGGGATGAGGGAGAAGAAAGGAGAACAGAGGCAATCTGCCTGCAGCTCCCAGACTCAAGAGGTAGGAAATTAAGGTTTGGGGTGGTTTACAAGCCACTATCTCAGTCTGAGGAGCTTGACGGGGAGCTAGCGGGACAAATCAAAAAGGTATGTAGAAAAGGAAAGGTGGTCATTGTGGGGGATTTTAACTTGCCAGGGGTTGACTGGAGCACTCCGGTCACCTCCAGTGCTAGGGAGCAAGTGCTCCTGGATGCAATCCAGGAGGGTCTCCTGACACAGTTGGTCACTGTACCTACTAGGCTAAAGAACACTTTAGTTCTGGTATTGTCGATTGGGCAGGCAGTGAGGGAAATAAAGGTAGAGGACCCACTATCCGACAGCGATCACCAAACAGTGTGGTTTAATAACACAATGTGTGGGGAGTTAGAGAAATCGGTTACTCGGGTGGTAAACTTCATGGGGTGGACTTTGGGATGATGAAAAAGGTACTGAAAGGGAAACTGGAGGGCATAAGGTATGAGATAGACATGGAGCTGAAATGGGATATTATTAAATGGGGGGGGGGTACAGAGGTAACAGAAGCCTGCACCAAGGCACAGAGTAAAAGAAGCAGAGCAAGAAAAGCATGCTGGTTGAACAGCGAAGTTGTGAAGGTGATGAGGGCAAAACGAGTGGCTCACCAGAGATTTAGGAGGACAGGGAAGGAAGTGGATAGGGAAGAATATGCAAGATGATCCAGGGAGGTGACCAGAAAAGTGAGAGAAGCCAAGGCCCAGAGGGAGCTGAGATTAGCACAGGGAATTAATGGGGGGGGGGGACTTCTTCAGATACATGAGGGAGAAAAGAAAGTGCAAGGAGACAATAGTGAGGATAAAAAGGGGTGGGGAGTGGATGGAAAAGGGGGAGGAGGAGCAGGCAGAAACACTGAATAAATACTTTTGTTCTGTGTTCACAGAAGAAAAGGGGGGACCGCTACCAGCATGGGCTGGGAGGGTGGGGACAGGAGGAGAGGCGACAGCTGGAAGAATTGAGGCAAGTAGAGTCCTAGAGGGACTGAGGGCACTGATGGTAGACAAGGCACCAGGGCTGGATGTTATCCACTCCAGGGTACTGAGGGAGATGGCAGAGGTGTTGGCGGAGCCACTGGCAGATCTGTACAGCACCCTCCTGGAGTTGGGATGTGTGCCAATGGACTGGAGGATGGCACATGTAGTGCCATTACACAAGAGTGGGCCAAAAGATGAACTGGGTAATTATCGTCCGGTAAGTCTCAATCCATAGTGTGCAAACTCATGAAAATGATACTAAAGGAAAGACTGGTGTCGTACTTAGAGGACAATGGCCTCCAGAATGTGAGGCAGCATGGGTTTGTTTCAGGGAAGTCTTGTCAAACCAACCTGATACAATATTATGACTGGGTGACAGATGAACTGGATAAGGGTCATGCGGTGAATGTTCTTTACGTGGACTTCAGCAAGATGATCGATTCAGTGCCTCATGGGCAACTTGGGGGGAAGTTAACTGGTGTAGGAGTAGGGGCAAAAATGATGAACTGGATTAAAAGCTGGCTGAGTGGGAGGCTGCAACGGGTGGTGATGAGAGGGGAGCTCTCAACTCCAAGGCCGGTGACAAGTGGGGCACCACAGGGCTCTGTGTTGGAGCCAGTATTGTTTGGGCTCCTCATATCAGACATTGAACATGGGGTGGTGAGCAAGGTAAGCCAGTTTGCTGATGACACTAAAATTGGAACAGTGGTGGATGGAGAGGAGGGGTAGAAGCAGCTGCAGGGGGACCTAAGTAAGCTAGAGGAGCGGTCAGAGAGGTGGCAGATGGGGTTCAATGCAAAGAAGTGCAAGGTTATGCACTTTGGGGTGAAGAACCCAAGGAGAGAATACCGGCTGGGGGGATTAAGCTGGGGATCACAGAGAGAAGGAGAAGGACCTTGGGGTAATGATAAGAGGGACCATGAACAACACTGCCCAGTACAGGAGAGTGGCTGCAAAAGCGAGCAAAATGCTGGGGTGCATAACGAGGTTTTTTTCATCCAGGCAAAGTGAGGTGATCTTGCCCCTCTACAGATCGCTGGTAAGGCTGCTCTTAGAGTACTGTGTGCAGTTTTGGAGGCCATACCTAAAGCATGATATCTGGCTGCTGGAGGGGGTGCAGAGGAGGACAGCAAAGATGATATGTGGAATGGAGGGGTGAGACTATGACAGCAGGCTGGGAGACCTCAATATGTACACCCTGGAGGATAGAAGGGACAGGGGGAACATGATAGAGACATTCAAGTATCTGAGGGGAATCAATAAAGATGGGGCAGATGGGGTCTTTAAGTTAAGGAGGGGGAGGGTCACCAAGGGGCATGGGCTAAGAATGGAGGGGGGAAGATTTAGGAAGGAAATGAGGAGACACTATTTCACAGAGAGGATGGTAGCAAAATGTAACGCTCTAGCAGAATGGGTGGTATCATGTAAATCTGTGAACAGCTTCAATAGGGCATGGGACAGGGAACAGGGGAGAGTGAGAGTTGGGGTTGGCAGTAGGATGACAAAAGCGAAGGGGGTTGGGACAGCTGCAAACTAGGGGTGTTGCCTGCACACTCGAGCAGACTTAGACAGACCGGATGGTCTGTTTCTGCTGGCACATTCATATGTTCGTATGCTCGTATGTAACGCAACACCCGCACCACCCTCTCTTGCAACTCTCCCTAGCTACCAGGCACATTCGTTTCACATATCTCCTTCCTGTTCACTGTACCCCACCTTCTTCTATCCTTCCTATCCTCTAAATCTCTCTCCACTCACCCCTCACCCCTCTTCCCCATCCCCCCTTTTTTCCTCACTTTTCTCTCTCTCCTCCTCATTCCCTCCCCTTATTTTCTCTCCTACTTATCCCCTTTCCTCCCTCCCCTCTCCCTTTCTCCCTCCTTTACCTGCCCCTAATCCTCCCCTATGCCCCTCTCCACCCCTCCACCCTCATTCCCCTTTCCCTTATCTCTTCTTTTCCTCCCTCCCCATCCCACCATGTCCCCCTCCTTTACTCCTCCCTCTAATCAACCCCCCATTCATCTCTGACCCCTGACTAAATCCTCTTATCAGTCACTCTGCTTTGGGCCTCTACTTCAACTACCAAAGAGGACTCAGCTGCACTATTACCGTGTATCTCACCTGTATTCCATTGTAAATGTTGTAAATTACTCTTTGTCATAACAAGTGAAACTACTGTTCGCTGCATTGTACTGTATATACACTGTTATTCTTGTATTCAGTTCCCTTCCCCCCACACCAGGACTCATCTGGAAATGAGCTAATTCAAAGCTCAGTATATCTTTGCTGGTGAAACGCTTTAAAAAGTGAATATACTGTATTTAATCATTATAATAGTATTATGACTTTCTTGAAGGCTAATTTAACTAAAGAAGATAGAATAGGTTGTGCAGTTACACAGCCTAAAAACAGCTTTTGTTTGATAAGGAGTGTAAGGAAGAAAGGAAATAAACATTTTGAGTCATAAATGAAAGAGAACAATTTTTTTCCAATATGAGTTGGCTTTCATTAGCACGAGGAGAGACTACAAGTCACTTTAAAGTTTTAAAAGGAAAGGGTATCATTTTATTCTATTTTTTATTTTACTTATTGAGTACTAGGATTACAAATACCTTTGAAGCAAGGGTTCTTTTACAAAGGTTCCCCATCAGAATACAATTGTGGAAACAGCAAAAGACTAAAAACAAACAATAAAGATAGAGAATTAACATAACAGCTCACAAACTGTGGATTCAACTAGTTACAGGCATCAAATTACAATAAAACATAGAAAATTGAACAGTGACTTAAGGTGGAGGACAGAGGAAAGGTGAAGTAAGAGATAGGTTGGTGGTCAGGATGCTTGTACAACTTGAGCAAGTTTGCGATAGGCACTAGAAATATAGATTGGGAGTAGTAGAAATACAGATTGGGAGTAGGAGGTTGTACAAAGTGTTCAGGGACGTGATAGGTGACTTGGAAGAAGGAAGAAGAGAGTTTTCAAAGAAAAGGAAGAGAGGAGGAGAGGAGAGAAGAGCAGTGAAAATTATGACATTGTCATAAAGTGCTAAGTGCCGTAATAGTGCAAATGAGATTTGTGAAGGGAAGGCAGGATCAGGGGATGAGACTGAGGAAGGAGCAGGGACTATGAGGGGGTGGAGGCAGGAAGAAGAACACCGGGGGGGAAGAGATGCTGAAGGGAGAGATGGTAGAAGAGGGGATGAGGTGTTAAGAGTGATAGTAAGCAGTGGGAAGGATAGTAGTGAAGTGCCAGAGGTGCGAGGTTCCACCAAAAAGAGGGTGGAGGGTGGGGGTGCCATATGTGCAAGGTCTTGCCAATAAGGAAGGATAGTTGTGAGGTGCCAGAGGTGCAGGGTTCTGCCAAATGAGGAGGAGGTGGACGGGGGTGCCAGAGGTGTGAGGTCCTGCCAATAAGGAAGGGGGTGGGAGGGAGTGAAGGAGAAGGGAAATGTGCAAGTAACAAGGGCCAGAAGGGAGATGAGAAGGCCACCAAACTTTACAATTGCTGAGATTTGTGAGGTGATGGCACAGGGTGCGTTTGTACGGTTCACGCTTATGCTCATTGCAGATTTCAGGAGAAAACCATTGACCATGGTAGGGGACTCAGTATTGAAGGCCCATTGGGCCTGAGAGGTACGACAGAAAGGAACATGGTAAGTACAGTAGGTCTGAGAGTGCTACATGTTAGATGTGTATTAGGAGAAGGTTGCATGATGCCATGCATTGTGGGAGGGGTGAGGCAAAGGCAGATTTTCTTTGCCAAGAGGCAAGTCTGGTAAGCTATTCTACCATGAAGATTGAGCCAGTTGGAATGCTTGTAGAGGTTGTAGGTATGCGTAAGCTTACCTGTCCCTGCGATGAGTCTACAGCTCTTGTTCAGGGCTGTCCTGATTCTTTTTAAAGAGGTATCAGTGGCAGACCCATAGAAAACTAGCCCATAATCAATTATGGACAGTATGGAGTGAGTTACAGCTGCGCACATCGCTTCATTGGTCAGGAAGTGACAATGACGGTAGAGGGCCCCCAATCTTGAGTTAATGGCTTTGGAAATGTTGTGAACATGCGAGTTATAGGAGAGTGTGTGGTCGAGTGTAATTCCAAGATATTTATACTCCTGTTCTTGATCAAGCGGTCGATATTCTGATTTAGGATGGTTAGTTGGGCAGTTCTAAACTTTCTGTGGGAGTTCTAGAACAGTATGTTTTTTTTTTTTTTTTTTTCATAATTCATCAGCAGTTTATGCTGATCAAACCAGGACTCTGCAAGACTAAAGCTAGACTGAAGATTCAGGGAGAGGAAGATAGGGTCTCTGTGGGTAGAAAAAAAAACTGCGTTGTCAGCATAAAGTAGCATTTTATTGTCACATGCAGATGGAAGGTTGTTAATGAAGAGACTGAAGAGTAGTGGGCCAAGAATGGACCCCTGGGGAACACCAGAGTGCACAGGGAGGCTACAGGAGAGGGTGTCAGCAATCTTAATTTGTTGGCTTTCAAACCATGTACTAATGCCATTCGAAAGGCCAAAGGCTGAGAGTGAGTTCAACTTAAGCTGATGATTCATGGTGTCAAAGGCCTTTGTTAGGTCTCTGTACACTGCACCCAGTAAGTGTCCTGTGTCCATGACCTTGTGTATATGGCTAGTAAATTCAAGCAGGGCAGTGGTCATGCTATGGATTTTTCTAAAGCCATGCCGCTGTGGACACTGTAGAGTATATTTGTTAAGGTGTTCAGTTAGTAGGTCCACAACTATGCTTGAGTGCCTTGGAGAAAGGAGGGAGGATAGAGATGGGACAGTAACTGGAGTGCAGGGAACTATCAACGCTTTTGTGCACGGGTGTGACATTGGCAGATTTTTAGAGTTGGGGGAACTGTCTGAGAGAAAGCGAAAGATTTAATAGTTTAGTAAGGGAAGCAAGAGGGTGTAATGGGAGAGAGAAAGGAGTTTAAGATCCAAGGTGTCACTGCTGAATCTGGAATTACCTAGAGCTTTTTGAAGGTAATTGCTAGATTTGGTATGGAGCACTCTTTTGAAACAGAAGGGAGTTTTTATGTGGGGGGGGCCAGCGTTACCATTGGAGCTGGGCAGGGTGGAGTCATCAAAGAGGTTTTTGAGGAAGGATACCAATAAAATCTGTAAATGCAAGATTAAAGGTGTCAGCAATCTTTTTGTGATCCTGGATGACAGAGCCGTTAACCTCAAGCATGTTAAGGGAGGATTTGCTGGGTTTCCCTTTTAGGCTTTTGATATTATCCCAGAAAGATTTGCTGTTACCCCAGTCATTTGTATGCTCATGCTTGAAATATTGTTCCTTGACTCTGTGTAATGCCAGGGTACACTGGTTCCTAGCTGTTTTTATAGCATTGCAGGTTGTGCTGGTGCCTTGATGCCATAGCACGGTATTGGCAACAGCTATGGCACCAGCTTCAATCCACAGTTCTAAGGATACAAGGTCTTTTGGCAGCCTTATTGCCTTTGGAACAGACAATAAAAGGGGAACTACCACAGCACTTGTCAATGAAACTACTACTTTGATCTGATTTTTTTCATATATATATATATATATGTGTGTGTATGTATGTATGTATGTATGTATGTGTGTGTGTGTGTGTGTGTGTATATGTGTGTGTGTGTGTTGTGTATGTATATATATATATATATATATATATGTGTGTGTGTATATGTATATATATATATATATATATATATGTTAAAAGTTATTAAAAATACAAAACATGTAATTAATATGACTACTATTTTAGCCCTATACTGACATTAACATATGCTGGATACTTACTATTGCTGAAGTCAAAGATGCAGTTATGGCTCAAAAATGCAAAAAAGCAGCTGGTGTTGATGCAGTACTTGCAGAATTTTTTCAGTCTAATGTAAACTGGTGGGCTGAGGTTCTTGTAATGTTTAACTATATCAAGTAGGGCATTCTGTATCCCTCCTGAATGGGAAACTGCCGTAACAATCTCACTTTACAAGAAGAGAGATAATAAAAGACAAGAAAATTATGGACCCATCTTCTTACTCTGTGTAGCATTAACATTTTATAATTACTGGTGATCCCTTTTAATAGCCTGTATTCAGACACAGCCGAAATGCCGTAATAACCCGAAATCGAGTTATTACGGCGTTTTTGAAACCTCCACATTCGCATCTCTCAAACACAGCTGAGCGCGAGACAGTCTGAGTGGTAAAACAATCGCTTCAAACCGCAAAGCCCTTCCACTTACCATGGCTAAATTCACTGAAGCAGTCTTCGTCTGTTTTGTGTCTTTTGCAGCACATATCCACTGCTCTTTTAAATAAAAAAAACTCCCCAAAAACCCTTACTGTTCCACAACTCTGTTTAAAAAAACAAACAAACAAAAAAAAAACGCTGACTTTCAGTACTTGGACCCGGTCCCTCACAGCAACCGGAAGATCTTAATTAGCGCTGTAACACTTCCTTCACGTTGCATTGGGTAAACCACGATCATCGCAACTATATCAGCATTTTAAAATACAATAACATTAAACAGTACTTTGATGTGGTTCTGCACCAGGGTTCAGGCTATTAAAGGGGGTCACCAGCAAGTATAAAAAATAAAAGATAGGCGAGTGAGTGCTTATGAATATTTTTTTCACACCCTTGGTGTGTGATGACTAGACTGACCTCTCGAGCTTCGCTCTCGAGGTTTATGTAGTCATCACACACCTCAGGTGTGAAAAAACTATTCATAACACATACTTGCCTATCCATTATTCTCTATTTAGTAAGCTTGTTTGTTAATGGCTTGAAAGCTGGATAAAAGAGAACAAAATTATTTTAAAATTTTGGGAGGGATTTCAGGAGGGTAAAAGTACGTGTGATCATATTTTCATTATTAAATATTTAGTCAACAAGTACGCAGTACAAAAAAAGAGAAAACTCTTTATTGCTTTACTGGATCTGCATATGTCATTAGACAATGTGAATCACGCCTTGTTGTGGTCATGGCTGGAACAGCAGCAGCTGAATAGAAAGCTACTTAACATTTTAAAAATGCTCCGTGAAATCAATGTACCAAAAGTTAGAGTTGGAACAGATGGTGGCCTCTCAAAAAGCATTGCGATAAATCATGGTGTCAAGTTGTATCCTTACCCCATAATCTGTATTTGGAGTCATTTGCTATAGGACTAAATGTTGCTAGTAGATTCCCACCACCAATTGACCAAGAAAAGATTCAAATGTTGATGCACACAGATGATATTGTTTTGTGCTGTCTCACACCCCTTGGTTTAAAAAGGGCTATTATTTGTACCCTTCAGCAATTAGAAACTTTGGATCTGGGAATAAATAGTGAACAATCCAAAATAATGACTTTTTGTCCTAAATCATATAAAAAATACTACAGGATATTGAAGTTTAATAAAACTGAAATAGAAGAGGTGTAAGTATACAAATATTTAGGAGTTACATTAAACTCTAAACACATCTAAAAAACATATCATGGAAACCAAACAGAAAGCCAGTCAAAACATGAAAAAGTGGAATTTAGGTTTGCAAACCCCTTTGCTGTTAATTTGTTTTCAGCACTGGATGCAGCATATAAGGCCAAAGTGCAAAATATGATGCTTTATGTAGTTGAGATCTAGGAATTCTCTAATAATGTTAATGAGCTTGTTACTGTCCAGAACTATTTTTTAATGAATAATGAACCTTCCAGCTGGTTGCCACATGGCATAGAAACATAGACTTTGATGGCAGATAAGGACCACTTGACCCACCCAGTCTGTCCATTTTACTACCTATTGGATAAGCTGCAGATCATAGTTTTACCAACAGCCTACTTCCTCCTACCTCCCATTAGAATTGCCTTATGTCTGTCCCATGCATTCTTAAATTCCCCACTGTTTTTGACACCACATCCCCCTCCAGAAGACTGTTCCATATGCCCACCACCCTCTCTGTGAAAAAAATACTTTCTCACATTGCCCCTGAGTCGTCCCCCCATCTTCAAATTGTGCCCCCTTGTTCTTGCACATCTCTTTTTCTGAAAGATGCTACCCTCTTGGACTTTGCTGATTCCCTTGAGGTACTTGAAAGTTTCTATCATGTCCCTCCTTTTTCTCCTTTCCTCGAGGGTATACATATTAAGCTCTTTTAGTTTCTCTTCATATGACTTCTGGTGCAGGCCTTGCACCATTTTAGTTGCCCTCCTCTTGACTGCCTCCATCATGTCTATGTTCTTGCTGAGATGGGGTCTCCAGAACTGCATACAGTACTCCAGATGGGCTCTCACCAACTGCCTGTACAGAGGGATCACAACTTCTTGTTTTCTACTGGTAATCCCTCTCCCTATGTATACCAGTACCCCCCAGCCCTCCTTACTACCTTCTCACATTGCTTACCTACCTTTAGGTTGTCTGATATGACTACCCCCAGGTCCCTTTTCATTTTTGTTGTCATTAATACTCCCCATTGTGTACTATTCTCTTGGGTTTTTGTTTCCAGGTGCATTACTTTGCATTTCTTTGCATTCTACTAAATGTAGAATTTAATCTACTTTCATTTAAGGTAATAGCTCAAAGCAGAATAAAAAAAATGTCTTCAAGAAAATAATCAAAGCTGAGCAAACATCCATTTTGGCTGATTGTTGGAGGGATGCACAGAAAAGCTTTTCTAAAATTAATCCTAATTTGGTTTGTTAAGCTAAATGATTTACTATGAGTACATGGTTTGATGGACATCAGAAAAGGTTATACAAGGACAATGGGAGAAAATCAGAGCTATCAATATTGCCAAACTGTATAGAGAAATTAAAAAGTTCAAGTGTAAAGAAAAATATCTTCAATACTGTGAACATGTTACTCATAGAATGGCTTACTGTAAATTAACACTGGGAATTTTGTGCAAAAATTTGGATAGTCACAAGTTCTGGAGGTTACAAAATAATTTGGACATTTGTAAATGTAAAGACATAAACTGTTTCACTGTAGTATATCTAATATTCAACAGTTATAACCTAACAGAGGAAAGTAAAATGTGAGTACTTCCTCTGTGGCTGAAAATGGAAGAATGAGATATAGCTGGCAGGAAAAGAACCTTGAACGGTATGCTGTTTTGTGATTATGAACTGCATACGGATGCTGTAGCACATTTTACACTGAAAGCTATTTATGAAATGTAATATGCAGCTCGATTTTCATACAGCCCATAGATCACCACAAATTGTGGCAATCTAGGGCTGTGGCAAACTCTGGGTGTGTCAGGGACCCTGTACCCAATTTTGTAAATGTAAGGTCTCTGTGCTGAAGACCCAGGAGTTGCTGCAGCCACAGGGTTGTGTAAAATATGTGCACATCTGCACGGTTTGATGAAGGGATTTGTCACCCTTGCCACATCACTGTAGTGACCTCACTGGAACCCAGCACTGTCTGTCAGGGGTCTTGCACCCCCCAATCATCTCTGACTTGGAGCTGATTATTTTAGTGGGTGGGTGCAGGGGCACAGCCCCCCACATGGGGGGTCCAGGAGGAAAGTCCCCTGAAGAAAACAGTTTGAATTCTATAAAACCGGCAGCTGACCGTGAAAAGCGGTCGACCTGCCAGTTTCACTGTCTGGTTCTTCGACATATATTTTGTTGACGACCAGTCGTGGATCCATTACACCTCTGACAGTTCTATTTAACAACTCACTGGAAACAGGAGTGGTTCTGGATGACTGGAGGAGGGTGGATGTTGTCCCACTACACAAAAGTGGTATCAGGGAGGAGGCTGGCAATAATAGGACAGTCAGCCCGACATTGGTGGTGGGAAAGTTAATGGAATCCCTGCTGAAGGAAAGGACTGTGGAATATCTTGAATCTAGTGGGTTACATGAACCGAGGCAGTATGGTTTCACAGGGAGAAATTCTTGTGAAATGAATCTAATTGATTTCTTTGACTGAGTGACTAAGGAACTAGATCAAGATGGAGCAGTAGATGTGGTCTACCTAGATTTTAGTAAGGCATTTAACACTGTTCATCATAGGAGACTAGTAAGCATGCTGGGTAGCTTACGAGTAGGTCCAAAGGTGGTAAACTGGATAAGAAATTGGTTAGAGGATAGGTGACAGAGGGTGGTGATAGGTGGGGTGCCTCCATGATCTGTGCTGGGATCAGTCCTCTTTAATGTCTTCATGAGTGACATTGTAGAGGAGCTGGAAGGGAAGGGCTGCCTCTTTACAGATAACACTGAAGTCTTCAATAGGGTAGACACTCCAGGGGGTGAAAAGGATGAGCAGAGGTCAGAGAAAATTAGAGGAGTGGTCAAGGGTATGACAGCTGGGTTTCAATGTGAAAAAGTGAAAAATAATGCACTCAAGTCACAGAAACCCAGGATGAAGTACGGAAACAGACCTGGGGTTAATCATATCAGATGACCTAAAGGTGGTCAGGCAGTGGAACAAGGCAGAATGGAGGGCAAGGGAGATGCCAGGATGCATATAGGGAGGGGTATCACCAGCAGAAAGAGGGAGGTGGTGTTGCCTCTGTATATATCACTGGTAAGACCCCACCTATAGTACTGTTTCCAGTTCTGGAGACCACATCTCCAGGAGGACTGGGAGTGGAGGCAGTCTAGATGAAGGCAACTAAAATGGTGCAAGGTCCGACTCAAAAGCCTTACAAGGAGAGACAAAAGGACCTTGATATGTACACCCTGGAACAGAGGAGGGAAAGGGGGATAATCTAGAGACCTTTAAATACCTCACATGGGTAAATAAGGTACAGGAGCAGAAAAGTTTTCAGAAGAAAAGGTGCTCAAGAACAAGGAGACATGCTACAAAGTTGGGGGTGGTAGATTCAAGAGAGATGTGAGGAAATACTTCTTCACAGAAAGAGAGGTGGATTCCTGGAACAGCCTTCCAGCAGAGGTGGTGGGGGCAAAAACAGTGGTGGCATTCGAGAATGCTTGGGATAAGCACAAGGGAATCATAATTGAAAGGAGGGAGAAACAGCTGCTGATTGAGCATGGTCTGTGGTAATAGCATACTGAAGGAAGGGAGAAATGGATGGACTGGCTGTTCTAAATCATTCTTAACTGCTGTTGGATTCTATATTTCTATTGGAAGAAAGAGCCAGAGATGAAGTAGGGTCTGCAGTGATACTGCAGGTAGGGGAAAATGTGCAGACAAGGTGGGCCAAGTGGTCCTTATCTGCTGTCAAATTCCATGTTCTATGTAATTACTGATCAAGGCCCTAACAAAGGCTAGCACTAGCAAATGTCTACAATGCCGTCGCTTGAGGCTACCTTCTGACCTTATATGCTGGATTCATACTGTGTCTATATTAGAAAAATGCTAGTACACATTTCTGATGGGAAACAGCACATCATAGCACCAGAGTGTGTGCTGTCTGCATACTTGATGTGGCTAGAGAGAAGGTATGATGATGCTATTTAATACACCATAGCCATATCGAAGAGCAGGGTCACAATGGTAATGAATACTATTGATGTGTTAGGCTGAAATACACTGTTACCAGCAACTTATGTATGCAAATATATGTCTGCTACAGGGTACTGCTGTTATACTTGGACAAACATGTCATCATACAGTGATCCACCACAAATGCATTCATGACATCTTTGGAGTCATCCTCAGTGTATATTTAGTAATTTAGATAGTTGTATAATGGCCCTTATTGCTACTGTTGCAGTTCACAACTCACATCAATAAAAATGGCCATGACTCACATAATCTACAGATCCCCCTCTACTGAGGCTGCCTGTTGAATGTACATAATAAATTCATATTTTGGGGCCTACAGAAAACAACTCATCAACCAGGTGGCATTCCATCTGATTGCTGTGCGAGGGTATTTGTTGTAACACAACACAGAGTGATTGCACTGCAGTGGATTCTGTGCAGCTGTGTAGCATGTGCCATGTGTGTCCATGTAATGTGCTGGCACAGTACCTCTGTCTAACCCTGCCTTCCTCACCTGTCCCACAAAGTGTACAGTGGAACAACCCATACAGCCCAGTACAGAAGTGAAGGAGGGGGCTAAACAGTCTGATGCTGTTCTTATGGTTTACATATTTGATGCATAGGTGCCACAACAGTCCACTACTGCTGATCCTTAGGAGGGATCATCTGTGTTGGGCAGGTCCACACAGCTGGTGTTCATGACAACGCAGAAGTCTGCCTTTGCACAAAGGAGTCCATAGAAGAAGTTTAGATAATTATCAAGAGGCAACATTTGAGCTGTATTAATGTTCCACAAAGTCCTTCTGTGTGGGTGGGACATTCTGCAAGGTAACCATTCCAGGGATCTAGCCGCATGTATGTTATGCATGGTGCACATACCAGCTGTGTCATGTAGGACATATAATATGGCTGCATTGTGTGGTACAGTGAGGACATACTATGGAGGTGGGAAGGTGTTTTGCTTTCTGGTTGGATCCATTTTATCAGCAGTTCTGTGAGTCAGGTGAAGGCTTCTAGAAGATTATCAACCGAGTTGTACCTCAGAGATTGAAATTTCTGCCTGTATATCTCTCCAAAGATATCATACCTTTTCAGGATTTTATTTTTCACCAGGTCATAGTTTTCTGACTGTGCAGTGTCCATACTGCTGTAGACATGTTGGGCTTTCCCTGTCAGGTAGGGTACCAGTCTGATTGTCCATTGTTTCTTTGGCCATTGGCAGGATGTGGCAACTCTTTCAAAAGTTGTCAGGTATGCCTCAATATCATCTGAGGTACAAAACTTTATAAGTTTAATGGCTTTTAAGTTGCTTGCATTTTGTTGCTCATCTGGATCTGTGCTGGATCCTCTGCCTTTGATAGTTTGCAAGGCATCCAGCCATCACTGCATCTCTTCTCCTCTGTGCTTTTAAATGTTGAATATCTCTCTCTCTCTCTCTCTCTCTCTCCTCTCTCTCTCTCTCTCTCTCTCTCTTCTCTCTGCCTCTCTGCTTCTCGGTCTCTTTTTGTTGTATAGCCCACCATTTGAAAAAGTCCATCAGGCTTTCAGGTTCTGTCACTGCCTGTTCTTTTTCCATAACTTGTGCTGGCTGTACAATCTCAGACTGGACTTCTGTGTCTGACAGTTTGGCTGCCATTCTCCTGGTAACCACTCCTGGACTTGCTGCTGCAGAATCCATACCTTCCTGTTTGATTCCCTTGTACTAGGTCCAGTACCCACATACAAAACTCCTGTCTTAGGGTATGCACGGCTTGAATCCCACTTAGGCTGACATCCTCAGTCATCGAGGCACTGGTCAGGAAGCATAGGAAAAACCAGAAGCAGTTGTAGAATTCACCAAAAATATTTATTTACAGTAGCAGTAACATAAAAAAAATAAACTTGTTCAGTATAACTATGTACAAAGGAGAAAAAAACTAGTTTTCCTTGAGTCTCTGTGCCCCTTTTTCTTCTGCAGTTGCCGCTTAGCTCCTTTATAAGTCCTTTCAACCTCCATTCTTAGCAAGCATCCTGTTTTTGTAAATATCAGACAGGAGCTGCTAGAATACATTGTGCTTGCTGAGGCCCCTTTTGCACAGCTTTTGCAAAAGGCTCAAAGATTTGTACTAAGGTAACCTCTAGTTTCCAATAGTTTTTTGCAGTCATCTCAAATTATAAATACTGTATATACATTTCAGCAATAACACTATTTATTTTCTAATCAAAAGAGATCCCAACATCAGTTCATCAGTTACATTTCCACATATTGATGTGCATATATTTTTATACCAGCAGATATGCAAGGGAGGAAAAGACAGACAGCAAGAGAGGACTAAGAAACAGGGAGAGGCAAAGATCTGCAAGCCTGTCAGGTTGATCAAGTCCGAAGTCTCACAGGAAAATTTGGTTGTGCAACCAGACAGAGAAGAGACAGAAAAGGAAAGATCATTGCATTTAAACACTTTCTCCATGACAAATGGGACAGGGTCCTTTTCTACCCTGTCACAAACTCCTATATCTTAATGTGTTTTTATACTTGGATCAGGCTAGTTGATAAAGCTATATAAAATAGAAATCATCATACAAGTATTCACCAGGATTCTTATCCTTTTTCCCCTTCTCCAGGCTACATTCTTCTCTCCCCTTAGGGCAATCAGTGTCCATAGTGTATTAGTGTCATTTCAAGAGGGCCCAATGTTTTCAGAAAAGGGTCCCATTCCCTGGCAAGGCTTCTCCCCTTTCTTTTGCCGAGTATAAGAGTCTTTCTAAGGCCAGTACCCCAATTGCCAGATTGCACCACTGTGATATGGTGGGGCAGTCACCAGGCACCCATGTGTTAAGAATACACTGACGAGCTAGCATCAAGAGTACTCTTATCCATCTTTTATAGTGAGATCGGCCCTCCTGTCCTAGATCTTCCATGCCAAAAATCATCACCACTGGGGTTACCAGCAGCCCAAAACCTTGCATGACAGTAATTTCCTGTGCCACCTTACCTCAAAATTCCTGCAAGACTGGGCACATCCAGAAGGAATGAAAATATGTTCCCAATTCTGTGCCACACCTACCATATGCTGCAAGCACCCCCTGATTGAATCAGTGCACCACTACAGGGGGACAATATAACCTGTGTATGAATTTATAGGCTGCTTCATTGTATTTATAACAAATCAGCAAGTCCTGATGTATTCCCAAAATAGCTGCCCAATTCTCCTCCGATAGTCTCTCTCTCCCACAAAGTTTTGGTCTTTGTTGACCTATCAGGTAGGAACAACAGCAGTAAACAGGTGGCATTCCTGATCATCCCCTTAGGGTCCCTTCTGGCTCCTTTAATCAATGTTTCAAACAGTTCTAAATTAGATCATTGCTCTGTCTGCTTATCTACATAGAAACATAGTATTTGGCAGCAGGTAAGGACTGCTTGGCCCACCTAATCTGCCCATTTCCCTACCTAATGGATAAGCTGCAGATCTTAGTTAACCAACAGCCTATTTCTTCCTACCCACTACTAGAATTGCCTTATGTCTGTCCCATGCATTCTTGAATTCCACCACTGTTTTTGACTCCACTACCTCCTCAAAAAGGCTGTTCAATGTATCCACCACCCTCTCAGTAAAAAAATACTTCCTCACATTACCTCTGAGCCGTCCCCCCTCTGTCTTCAGATTGTGCCCCCTTGTTCTTGCACATCTCTTTTTTTGAAAGATACTACTCTCTTGGACTTTGTTGATTCCCTTGAGGTACTTGAAAGTTTCTATCATGTCTCTCCTCTCCCTCCTCTCCTCGAGGGTATACATATTAAGCTCTTTTAATCTCTCTTCATTTGTCTTCTGGTGTAGACCCTGCACCATTTTAGTTGCCCTCCTCTGGACAGCCTCCATCCTGTCTATGTCTTTGCAGAGATGGGGTCTCCAGAACTGCACCCAGTACTCCAGATGGGGTCTCACCAACTGTGTGTACAGCAAGATGATAACTTCCTGTCTTCTACTGGTGATGCTCTCCCTATGCATCTCAATATCCAGTCAGCCCTCCTTACTGTCTTCTCAAATTACTTACCCACTTTAAGATAATCTGATATGACTGCCTCAGATCCCTTTCCATTTTTGTTGTTAGTATCTCAGCCCCCATTGTGTACTCTTCCCCTGGGTTTTTGTTTCCCAGGTGCCTTACTTTGCACTTCTTTGTGCTGAATCTAAGCTGTTATACATTAGACTATTCCTCCAACCTTGCCAGGTCCCTTTGTATCCTTTCCGCCCCACCTTCTGTATCAACCCTGTTGCAGATTTTTGTGCCATCTGCAAAGAGACATACTTTTCCTTCCAGTCTGTCTGCAATGTCACTTTTTAAGAAATTAAAGAGGACCGGTCCCAGTACTGAACCCTATGGTACCCCGCTAGTAACCCCCTTTTCTTCAGAGTGGACTCCGTATAC
The DNA here is from genome assembly GCA_016271365.2 of Neoceratodus forsteri. NCBI lineage: Eukaryota > Metazoa > Chordata > Ceratodontiformes > Ceratodontidae > Neoceratodus > Neoceratodus forsteri. The sequence continues at coordinate 161,369,157 of CM057453.1, forward strand.
TATTACCCTCTGCGCCCTGTTGTCCAGCCAGTTTTTACCCAGACTACCACCTTGGGGCCCCCTCCAAGGCTGGCTAACTTGTATATTAATATTTTGTGTGGGACTGTGTCAAATGCCTTGCTAAAGTCTAGGTAGGCCATGTCCACAGCCCCTCCCTGGTCTACTACTTTGGTCACCCAGTCAAGGAAATCTATTGGATTCATCTGACATAACCTTCCTGCTGTGAATCCATGCTACCTTGGATCCTGTGCCCTGCCAATCTCTAGTTACTCTACAATTCTTTCCTTCAGAAGTGAAGAACTGATTCCATCATTTTCCCTATCATTGAGGTCAAACTTACAGGTCTGTAGTTTCCTGCCTCTGTCTTGCTCCTACTTTTGTGAAGGGGAATCACATCCACCCTTCTCCAGTCCTCAGGTACCACACCATCCTCCCATGATTTGTTAAAAAGGGTAGCTACTGGTGTCACTAGTTCTACCCTTAGTTCTTTTAGAATTCTTGGGTGAATCCCATCAGGCCCCTTTGCTTTGTCCACATTCAGTTTTAAGAGTTCCTTCAGAACCCTTTCATCTATATGTCAGTGTCAGTGGCTCAGTAGGCAGCACACTCGCCTCTGAGGCTGGGAGATCAAAGGGCTGTGGGTTCAGTTCCCACATCTGGCACTTGGGTTAATATCCCAGTACTAACACTGTAGTGCAGCATGAGAGTGCACTGCACTCCTGAGGTGCCGTCTTTCCGATGAGACGTTAAACCGAGGTCCCATCTGCCTGGATTGGTGGTAGTTCAGGTGGATGTTAAAGATCCCATGGCACTTATCGAAAAGAGTAGGGGAAAGTTTTATTGAGACAAAAATCATACAATAGTACACAAAGCATAATACAAAACAAAGGAAACACAGGATAAGTATTATACAATCATTCAGGTAACTGCAAAATCAGAGTCAGTGATCCAAGGAAGAGCTTTCCAAAGTTCCAAAAGTGTCGTATCTGAGTATAGAGTACATTCATGCTCATAAATTTCTTTTAAATCTTGTACAATCTTTTTTTTGAGCTCCAAATAGGAGCAGTCCTTTTGCTATAAAGAAAACCTGCAACACACCATCCAAATATTCCATTTAATGCAGACAAAAACAAGGTTTAAAGTGTCCTGGTGCCATTTTGACCACTGGGGAGAAAAAACCCTGTATACAAGATTCAAATAAGTAACCAACTGAATCAAGGAGGTATCCCATGCCTGTGCCAAAAAGGACCACCAATTTTTGATAAAGGAATAGTCAAAAAATAAATGAGGGATAGTATCAAGTTCTGTAATACATAATAAGCGAGAACACATTCTATTTTGAGACTGCTTATGTTTATGATTTGATTTTACATTAATCTTTTCATGGCATGAAAGCCAATGAAAATCCCACATTTTGGCTGGAACCCTCTTACATTTCCACAATAACAAAAGGGAAGGGAGGTGTTAACCAGGACACTTATCGAAGGGTACTGATACAGTACAAACCATCAGGAGTAATTTCTTATATAAAACTTTATGGGAATGATTTAATAACATCTGAACAGACACCTTCCATTGTTTGAGATGTAAAAACATATGTTTTACATAAGTTGGTATACCAACAGTTTGTCTTAACACAGTTAAGGAATTAGTTTCCCGTTGATGAAACCAAATCCTGCAAGAGTCATAAAACCAAGGTTCCCACCCCCTTTGGGCATGAATCAATAAAGGCCTAAGGTTTGCAGTGAAAAAAATACAAGAAAAAAAATAACAAAGGGTTAACCATATAAACGCCACTCTCAGGGATAGGTAAATAAGTGATATTCCGCTTTATCGGATTTAACCTACTACCCCAAAGAGCCTGAAAAACAGGCTAAAGACAGCAGTTTCTAGCTGTCGTGGAATAGGGAATACATAACTCAGAAAAGGAAAGTAGAGATCAAATAGTTTTAATTAAGAAAACACGTTTTTTCCTATCTGCCCCCGATTCCAGGAAGCCACCTGAAGTTTACCTTGTTGCAGTTTAACATTCCAGTTAAACAAATCTGAGTCTTGTGTCCCAAAATAAATTCCCAAATTAAGTAATAGGGCCCTTAAACGTAACGGGCCAATATGGCCCCGAGGGGAGGTTGCTGAACCGAACTTAATAACCAAACTTTAGTGTAATTTAAAACAGCACCAGAGAAGTTTCCAAAAATAGAGCACTCACGGAGAGAATGAACCACTGAGGCTGCATCAGCTACAAGAAAACAAACATCATCTGCATATGCGATCGCCTTATAAGGCAAGCATAAGGCACAACTAGAAATAGACTGAATCTGAGAATTAGTATTCAGCCGACAGAGCAAAACATCAAGAAAAATACATATAACAACGGGCTTAAAGGACAGCCCTGATGAACCCCCCATTTTATGGGGATCATGGGTCCTATCCAACCATTCACTAGAGGCACAACAGTCGCCGTTCTATAGAAAGCACAAATCCAGCATACCATAACATCAGGTACATGCAGAAAATGAAGTGCTTCCCATAAAAAATCATGCCTAACTGAATCAAAAGCAGCCTTCTGATCAACGGAAACAAGTCCCGAAGCCAGACCTGCATAGCCATAAGAAAATAATTCTCGTAAGAGGATCAAATGATCAGAAATTCTCCTTTGAGGCACAGAACAGGATTGGGTGGGATGCAAAACCACCCCGCTTATCCTCACCAAACGCTTCAAAATAATTTTCGTTAAGAGCTTAAAGTTGGTGTTCAACATACATAAAGGTCGCCAATTCTCTAGAGAATGGATATCACCTTTCTGTTTATAAATGTAAATCAAAGTACCCTTACTAAATTCCAAAGGGAGAGATTCACATGTTAACAGAGAATTAAACACAGATGTAAGTTCTGAGGCTAAATGGTCACCCAGCACCTTATATAAGCCAGCAGGGAGACTATCCGGACCAGGAGTTCTCTGTACAGGTAATGAAGAAATAGCCAGTGTCAAATCCTGCTCCGTGATAGGAGAACAAGCCTGGTCCTGACATAGCTGTGAGGGAGCTGGGATATCAAGGCCACTATACAAAGTCGCACTGTTACCAGCCACAGCAGGGAGGGGAGAGAAAAAAGGGCTGTAGTATACTTTGTTACAATGTGACGAATCTCAGTTTGTGAGGAACATAAGGTCCCGTCTGAATTTAGAAGACACGTCATATTTTTTTGGGCAGACTGAAGGGAATTATATTCAAAAGGACAAATAACATCACGTGTTCCAACAGTACAGAATTTATGTTGGTTATAAAGTTGTTGTGATTTCCATAATTGGAAAGTCAACATTTCATTCTGTAGGACTTTTATTTGTTGAGTAAGGTCTTGCCCTGTCGTGTATGCTATGGTTAATAATGACTGAAAATGTACCCTCTTCTGCAAATAGTCTAGGTATTCCCTCCTACATTTTAAACAACTGTAAGTTTTTAAAAAAGTGACCAGATCATGTTTCGTGTCTAACCACCACTGAACAGGATCTTCATAACAAATAGAAACAGATTTACTGGCTTGCATGAAGGACAGGAGGGACTGCATAAACATCGGAATCTGCAACAAAGATGTGTTGAATTTCCAAATACCTGGACCTTTACGGGAAGAGACAACAGAACGAAAACCAACAGAAAGCAGCTTATGATCAGAAAACTCAACCGCTTGAACTTTGGCAGAAATAATTGGTACTGTAGGAGAGGAAAACTCATAATCAGTACATGTGGCTAGTTTATCCTTTTGGAAAGTACATAGATACATAGATACATAGACAGTGTCGGCAGATAAGGGCCTATGGCCCACCTAGTCTGCCCATTTGAGCTTGTAAGTTCAGTTTGTTTTCCTAGAAGTCTATTTCCCCTTACCCCTGACCTCTAGAATTCCTTTATGTCTATCCCATGCATTCTTAAATCCCGTGATTGTTTCAGCCCCACCACTCTCTCTGACAGGGTGTTCCACTTGTCCACCACCTGCTCAGTGAAGAAATTCTTCTCATGTTTCCTCTGAATCGTCCTCCTCCAACTTCATCCCATGCCTCTAGTCCTGAAACATCTTTTTCGCTTAAAAATAGTGTTTTCCTGCACCCTGTTCCTCCCTGTAAGATACTTGTATGTCTCTATCATATCCCCTCTCTCCCTCCTCTCCTCCAGGGAGTACATATTCAGTTCCTTCAACCTGTCTTCATCGGACTTGTGAAGCAATCCATGTACCATCTTTGTTGTCCTCCCTGAACCTTCTCTACCCTGTCTATGTCCTTACGTAGGTATGGTCTCCAGAACTGTACACTGTACTCAGGTGGGGCCTCACTAGTGTCTTGTATAGCGGAATTATGACCTCCCTTTCCTGCTGGTGATGCCCCTGCCTATACATCCCAGCATCCTATTTGCTTTTCCTGATGCCTTGTCACACTGTTTCTACCTTGAGGTCATCAGAGATGACAACCCCAAGATCCCTTTCCTGCTTGGTGCATGCTATATCCTCACCCCCAACTGATATATTGTGCCAGGGTTTTGTGCCCCATATGCATTATCTTGCACTTCTTTGCATTGAATTTCAACTGCCAAACCCTTGACCATTCTTCAAGTTTCTGCAGGTCCTTCTCATTCTGTCTACACCCTCTGGTGTGTCTACTCTGTTACAGAGCTTTGTGTCATCAGCGAACAGTGAAATTCTGCCTTCTATATCCTGTGCAATGTCACTGATGAAGATGTTGAATAGGACCGGTCCCAGTACTGATCCCTGTGGTACCCCACTGGTCACTCTTCCCTCTGTGGAGTGACAGCCATTTACCACCACCCTCTGTGTCCTGCCACCCAGCCAGTTACCTACCCACCACACTACTGTCCTGCCCACACCCATATTTCCCTCTTAAGTAGGGGTGTGTTGTGTAGTAAAGGAGAGATAAGAGTCCGTTAAGTGGGCAACTTGAACCAATTTACCCAATTCGTGGGAATCACAAAACAGTTTCTTTGTAGCGGCAAAGGAGCTCTTATCCTGAAGACTCAGGCCACAATTAGTCACCAGCAAACAATACCTGAAAGGAAGTATGCAAATAAGGACAAAGCAAAGCAAATAAAGCTATGCGTTCCGTTTTGATTTGAGGGGCATAAATGTTTATCACCCGGTAAGGACAGGACCCAATAACAAAATCTATAATAAGCGCCCTACCAGGGGCTACATCAAACAATTTTAGCAAACGAAAGTCTGGGATATTAATTAATATTCCCAGTCCTGAACAAGAATCCTGACCAATCGACCAAAAAGAAGGACCCAGTAACCAATCCTGTTGTGCTTGTCAGATCTCATGTGTAGTATGAAGTCTTGTATCCTGTAATAAAATTAAACTCAAAGGCAAAAGCCGTAGAAAGGAAATAATCAATCTCCTTTTAGCCATACACTTCATACTATTGACATTAACAGTATGGCAAACAAAGTGAAACATAGCAACAAAAAAAAAAAGGAAAACAGACAAAAAATACATTTTACAATTTCCTTTTCCAACCACCTTCTTCCCTTTAAGTTTTACTCTGGCCTTTCGCTTCTGAGAAAGGCCAGTGCCAGGCTGCAGCTCAGGGTCAGTGGTACCGTCAGGGAGAGCAGAAGCTATGGAGAAAGAGTCCGACTCATCTCCAGCGTCATCAGAAAGGAGTTGGAGAAGTTCAAAAGAATCAGATAAGGGCACTGGGAGAGGTTCCAGACCACTCACAGGAGATGGTGCAACCCGAGGGTTATTCCTCTGTGGCCCTCTACGTATAACATTTGTAAACACTCGGGGGGGGGGCATAGTACTTGGACCTGGGACTGGGTCCAGAACAGGAAAATTAGACTGGGCAGGATCAAGGATGGGAGAAATCTCAGGCAAGGGGTCATCCACGAAGGAAACCATCTCAGGTACGACCTCAGAGGATACAACAGGCACTGAAGCCTGCAGTAAGAGCTGGGCTGCCCTAGGGGGAGGTACAGCCAAGGTGGTCCGGAGACGAGCCTTCTGCACCTGTGTAATAATAAAGCGCTGGTCCACACCACCATCATGAAATTCCTGATTATGTGCAGCCCATTTACAATTCTGAAAGGTGTGCCCCTGTTCGTCACATAGGTTACATCTACATTCATTCAAACAGTGTGCCCCTACGTGGCCAATCCCCACAGACATTGCATTTCATTTTATCACATACATTACTAAGATGTGCAGGGTCACCACATCGATAGCAAGCCTTCGGCTGACCCGGGGAGAACAAGACCCCCCTATCTCGGCCTATGAAAAAAGAGTTCGGCAGATGTACAACCCCAGAATCATTAGATCGTAACAAGACTTTAAACTTCCAGCCCCCAGTCCAAATGTTCTCGGTATCCAAAATGGCTTCAGGCTGTCCCTGGACGTCACAACGCTGTTTCAGCCAATACACAACATCCTCCACCTCAACTCCCTCATTACGAAACAGAATAGCGATCGCCTTAAAAGTGGATTTAGAAAGAGGAATAGCCTGAAATGGGGTCCATAATGCAGTAGTCCGCAGAGAATTGTACTTTGACCAAAAACGCTCCAGTCCCCTATATGTTTGGAAACTGTCAAACGTGGTTTCACCAGAGATATGAATTAATGCATATATTTCATGGGAAAAAATTTTTAAAGAATCCTTTAGCAGCGTACGTGCCACATAGACCCAATCAGGTGGCTCAGGTAACCCCCCTGATATGCCAAGCTTAACAGCATTGTGTCTCTTAGCAGCCTGGATTGGAAATTTAAAGAAAGAAGAATATGAGCTGCCTGGTCCCAAATTATGGGGGGGGGGGGCTGTGGTGGTGGGGGAGCCAGAGCCTCTACAGTAATAGTAGAAAGAGGAATCTGAGGTGGAGAACCCTTCAGATAATCCAACACAGGGTTCTTTGTAAGCTCCAGTTCATGAGGGAGACACAAGGGGTCAGTAGTGACTTTTGAAGCACCTATCTTGCTCTGTAGCTCTGGAAAATCTTCAGGGCAGGGGGACCGAATTGGAGATGGACCAGACTTCCAACTTCCTGGGACAGTACCCTGGACCCAGCCAGCACCTCTCAGCGCCGATTCAACAGTCCAAGTAGGTTCTTTATTAATATTTACTATAGATGATTCTTGTACATGTAGGGAGCTCTGTGATGAAGTAGAAGCAGGTAGTGAAAAGGAAAATTAATCTGTTTGTACTGCAGGTAGCAGGGGGAGCATTTACTGTAGATAAGTCTTGTACATGTGAGGAACTCTGTGATGTAATGGAAGCAGGTTGTGAAAAGGAAACCAAATCTATTTGAACTGCAGGTGGCAGGGGAGCAGGCAGTAGGGCTTCAGCTCCCGACGTGCTGGTCAGGTCAGAGCCTGTCACAGCAACAGGCAGTAAAGGAGACAAATCAGGAGAATCTTCAAGAACTTCCACCTGAGTGGAATATGCATCTGTGCTGTTGGCTCTCAGGCGTTGCATATCTCTGTGCATTTTCAGTTTTGCACTAGCAAAAACGGTGCTCCGCCATTGCAAAATGCTCCTGGATCTCTTGTGTTGTCAAACAGTGGTTTTCAGAGTCAGATGAAGTAAAATCCTCCAGTAAGTCGACGGTAGGCACGCAGGTCAGCAAGTCAGTTCCATAAGAAGTAAGCAGAGGGCTAGGTATAGCAGCCTTAGTATGAGCAGCAGAACTTAAAGTTGAAGTAGAAACAGCAACAGGCAAAACATCAGTTGTTAGCATCATGGTCTCCATTTGTTCAGAGGTAGGAGCAGAGACCAAATCTCCCACCTCCATAGCTCCCTCCTCAGAAGGCAAGGGTGCGTCCGCCATCTTGGACAGAGGTTCCCCCTCTGAAGAGTAGGGGAATTTCCCCAGTGTCCTGGCCAAATTTCCCTCATTCACTAAAAATACCACCAACAGCTTAATTTGGTTCAAGATCAGTTGCCATTCATCTGTATCCCCCTCCCCCGGGTTGTGCCTGAAAATAGGCAGGACTTGTCTAGTGCACTTACCCGGTCAACAAAAACTAAATAAAAAAAAAAAATAAATAAAATGAATGAACTGGTATCAACCTCCCTATCCAAAGTTCTTCTATTCTTTGATTTAGGTACCTCCCCCTCCTTTTCTTTTGTGAATACGGAGCAGAAGTATTCATTCAGTAGTCCTGCTTTTTCACTGTCACGCTTTACCCACCCTCTCTTCCCTTTATTAAGCCTCATTATCCCTCCCTTGGTCTTTCTTCACTCCCTAATATGCCTATAAAAGGTTTTGTCCCCCTACTTAACTGAGTTGGCTATCTTTTCCTCAGTTTGGACCTTGCTATTCTGACTGCCTTCCTTCTGCTTTAACTGATACAGTTCTCTGTCCTCCTCCTTCTGTGTTTCCTTATACTTCCTGAATGCTGCCTTTTTCTCCTTAACCTTCCCCACCACCTCTTTTGAGATCCATAGTGTTTTTTTCCTTCATTTTTTTTGGTTGATTTGCTTCACACAAAGGCTTGTTGCCTCTGTGATGGCTGTTTTGATTTTTCCTACTGTTCCTCCACCCCTCCTTCTTGCCCATTTGTTAGTGCTTTTCTGAGGCACTCTCCCATTTTCCCAAAGTCAGCCCTCCAAAAGTTCAATACTCTTGCTTTTGTATAGCTTGACTCTATGGCTATGTTCATCATGAACCACACTGTTTGGTGGTCACTTGTCCCCAGATGGCTACCCACTTCTAAGTCTGAGATCTTCTCTCCATCCCCGTTTGACAGTACCAGGTCTAAGATTGCTCCCTCCTGAGTGGGTTTCAACATTAGCTGTCTGAGACATGCCCCTTGTAGGACATTAAGAATAGCTCTGCTCTTGGATGTAGCTGCAGCAAAGGTGCTCCAGTTAACATCTGGCATATTCAGGTCCGCCATTAACAATATCTCCCCTTTTTCTGCCTTTCTAAGGATACCTTCTATAATTTCCATGTCCATTGCCTCTCCCTGAGATGGGGGTCTGTATACAACCTCCGTGCAGATTGTGGTGCCATTTTCTGTCTCCGGGGTGACCCGCAGTGCCTCCTCTACTCTCTGTTTATCCTTTAGTTCTGTTGCTTTGATCCCTTCCCTTACATATCTATAGTCTGTATGTACTTTCTGATTTTAAAAATCTAAACAAGTGACTATTTGGTACATCTAGCCTTTTGTTTAGTATTTCAAAGCAGCATACAATGTTTCCAGTTCACAGATAATCTAGGCATACTATGCCCCTCTCCTCCCATTTCCAAAAGGCTGAGTCCTTCAGGCCTCGAAGGAAAAATGGGTTGCCAGCCACTGGAAGCACATGTGTGTCCCCAAGAAAATGACAAGCCATCCTTCTGATTTGCCCCCAGCTATCTAATAACCCCATTACCACAGGGTTTGTATATTGCAGGGCCATATATGCTTTACAGCCTCCTTAGGCCAAATAGGATGATAGGTGGGCCATATAGTCTGCCCCCTCCAGGTCCAGCCATCCAGCCTCTTTATCATCATTTACAAAATCCTTGAGTATCCAGAGCTGAGCTACCAGGAAATAAGACTGCAGGTCTGGAAAATTTAGGACATCTTTGCTCTTGTCTGCTTTTAATTTACCTAAACTTGCCCAGATTGTTTTCCCTTGCCAAATAAACCCTGTGCATGCCCTTTCCAGTTTTTAATATCCTGTCCAGCTAAGCCAATGGGTAACATCTACAGAGGACACAGTATCCTGGGTAACACATTGATTTTAATTAAATTAATCCTTTCTAACCAAGAAATAGGTAAGGACCACCACTTATGCATCTCCACCACTATAGATGCCACGGGGGAATAATTCAACCGATACAGGGATTTTATCTCCTTTTCAACATTAATCCCTAAGTATTTAAATGAGGCATTAACAATTTTCAAGCCCCATGATTCTCCCTCCCACCTATTACCCCGCCCCAACATCATGATTTCTGATGTTCCCAAATTAAGTTTGCATCCCAAAAAGGCAACAAATTGGGTGATCAAATTCAATAAAGGGGGGACTGATTGTGACGGATCCACAATATACAAAATCATATCATCCGCATATAGGGTTACCTTTGTGTTGAGTTCCACTTGTACCCTCCACCCCCAATATGTCCCTGTCCTCCCTCATAGCGATCACCAGAGGATCTATGGCAGGGTGAACAATAAAGGGGAGAAAGGACACCTGCCTCGTGCCTCTGTGGAGTGAGAATTGGTCAGAGAGATTACCATTAATGAGGACTGAGGCCTTTGGGGACCTGTAAAGAGCTTTAACAATTTTCATACAATATTCACCCAGCCCAAACCTTTTTATATTTCAAAGAGGTAGTTGCACTCTATTTGGTCGAACGCCTTCTTTGCATGCATGAACAGCACAGCTGTGCCCCCATGGATCCAAGAAGACCTCTGAATCACATTGAGGACCTTACTAAGATTATGATATGAGTTCCTGCCCTTTATGAATCCGATCTGGTCTGGGTGGATCAGTTCCAGGAGCAAGCTCTCTAATCTGGTTTGCAGAATCTTCGCATAGATCTTAGCATCCCAGTTCAACAGAGATATTGGGTGATATGAGGCATAATCCTGTGGATCTTTCCCAGACTTCAGGATGACACAAATAACTGCCCACAGGTCCCAGGGAATGTCCTCTCATTTCCCTAAATACATCCCACAGAACCTCCAGGGTCATTTCTATTGTTAGCTTGTAGTATTCCACTGGTAGACCGTCAGGGCCACTAGCCTTCCCTGACTTAAGCCCCCTTATTGCAGCCCTCATTTCCTCCTTGGTGATTTCCCTACCCAACATCCTTCACCACTGTTCTGATAGCTACAGGACTGTTGTCTGATCCAAAAACTCTTTAGCTCTGTCTTCCCTGTCCACATAGTCTGCTTTATAAAGACTCTGATAGAACTCTCTAAATTGCTTTCTAATGCCTTTGGAGTTTTTAATTAATTGAACCTGAGAGTCTTTAACTCCAGTATATATGATGGGCCCTTCCTACCCTTTATAAAATTCACCAGGAGTGGACCAGGTTTATTGCTCCATTTGTATATCTTCTGCTTAAAGTTAAACAGTTTATTTCGTGCATCCTCCATCAAAAGGCTATTGAGAAATTCACAAGCCAGGCAAGCAAATGGAGGACCTCCTCCCCTTCCCCTCGTGCCACCCTACCCTCGAACTCCCGCACCTTCTCCTGGAGATACCACAGTTTTTTTGTTTTTCTTTCTTATGCTTTGCCATGTAGCTAATGATAGTGCCATGCATGTAGGCCATACTAGCATCCCAGAGGATCTGCTTTGAAGGAGTGGAACCTTCTTCATGCTTTTATATTGCTTCAACTGGTCCTTAACATAAGACTTAAATGCCTTCTATCCCAACATATAAGTAGGGAATTTCCAAGGACTACCCCCAATATTGCCTATTCTGAAAGTGGCTGTAACTGTTGCATGGTCTGATATTTGTATGGGTCCATGTTTGATAATCCCTAACCTAGTATACCCCCCCGTAGCTACATATATATGGCCTATCCAAAACAATGACTTGTGGGGATTCGAGAAGAAGGTATATTCTCGTATTGTGGGGTTAGCAGACTTCCAGGCATCCACTAAGTTAAGTTCTGATACACCTTCTCTCCACCTTGTTATACATGTGTCTCTTCTCCCTTTCCCTAGTGAGCGCTCCATTTTAGGGTCTGGTGTGCAATTAAAATCCCCACCCATTACTAATCCTGGAAATTGTTCCCTTGTTAGAATATCTAGGAGGGCTTGATAAAACTGTGGATCCAGGGTCGCTGGGGCATAAACACTTCCAAAAGTAACATTCTCCTCATATGGCACTCCAGTAACACAAATGTATCTCCCCTCTTTTTGATCCACCACTGTTTTAGTAACCTGAAAAGATAAATGCTTGTACTGTAGATCAAAACAGCCACCCCTCTTTTGTGTGAGAAGGATGAGAAATAGCAGGATCCCACCCCTTCCCGAATCAGCTTTTTAGGTTCTGCAGGAGAGCAACCTGCACATGACCTCTATGGAGGGCAGTTAATAATGCAGCTCTTTTAACAGGAGAGGAAAATCCTTGCACATTCCAGGATTGGACAAGTCTGACTGTGTAGCTATAGGAACATTGGCAACTTTCCTTGAATAAGGTTACCAACAGTATATTTGCAGTGCTTCTTCCCTCTAGTACTCTTTGTATTATTATGCAGCCTAATTAGTCATATGGACTTGAACAGTACAGAATCAGTTACACGTAAACACAACATGTAATAAGTAACTAACTTCAACATTCTAGTAAATCTATAAACTCCCGCCCTTAATATTCCCCAAATATTTCAAAAAACATTTAACTCCCGCCCCCATCACCTCCCTCTCCTCTTGAGTCCTTGCCATTATCATCTCGAATGGCTATTTCCCAGCTCATTTGCCAATGAACTCCCCCCACCCCCACCCTTAGGAACTGTGCTAGTAGCAAAGTGCTATTAACTTCACTTAAACATCCGAATTCAATCTAAATAGAAATGCATATCCTGTTTCATGATATCCTCAGAACACAGAACTGCCCCACATCGAGACCTCTAGACCATCACACTGAGAAGGAAAAAGAATGGGCACTCCCTCCCAGCATCAGCACCTGATCCTTGCCATTTTCAGTAGAGAACACCCATCTGCAAGGAGCTACATGACTCCTAGCTTCTTACCCTATCCCCCTCCTTCCAATGATAAATTAGATACCCAAAGTCATTGTGGGGTGGGCCTGCACAGCCCACTTGGTCTGTTCTCCATTGAGCCCCAGAGTCCAATTATAATAATAAGAAAATAATTATTGGGGGGAACCAGGCTGGAAATGGAGGGAACAGCCACGCAATCCAATGCACGTGCTAAGCTCCGATCACCATCCCCCTCTGCCTACCTTAGAGAACTTTCTCCACTGCTTCACTCAATCAGCTCAGGTAGTTCCAAACCAAAAAGCTGCAGATTCAACAGTTCCAACCAGGTTGGGGAAGAGCTGTAAGGCCCGGATACTTCAGCCATTGCACAGTTTCTAGATTAAGCCTTATTTCTTGTTCCGGGATCTTCCGCTAGGCCAAACTTTTCAGAAGAAACAAGGCAACACAAATCCAACCAGTACCCAAGTGGAGAGTCACCAAACAATATTTAAGGTCCCATGGTCTTGATATGGAAGGTCCAACCTAAGCCATAAGGCCAAGAGATATTCAGCTCCAAAAATGAATGCCAGAGTGTGTTCAGCCAATCTCTTTTTTTAATTCATTGATGAAAGTGATCACCTTGTTAACCTCCCAAAAGAGTGTGAAGCTCCCTCGTGGCATATTTTCAGCATCGCTGGATAGGTGAGGAAAATTTCAACTTTCATCTCCCGTAGTTGTGCCATTACTGTATTGAATGCTCTTCTCTTTTTAAGTAACCAATTGGAATAATCCTGTGAGATTAAGATTCTTATGCCCTCAGATTGCAGCATTTGTTGCTGTCTATATGTTCATAGAACCTCCTCTCTGTCTTGGAAATTATGGTAGTGCATAATTATCTGCTTGGGAGGCTGCCTCCTGCTGGTCATAGCATTACTGCTCGGTGGGTCCTTTCTAACTTGTGCTTGCCCCCTTTCGGCTGTAGTCCCAAAAGTTCTGGTAATTTACTAGCACAAAATGACAGAATAGCTGGACCTTCTCGACCCTCTGGGAGGACCCTGATTCTTAAATTGAGCCTTCTGTGACAATTCTCTTGATAATTGAATGCCTCCTTAAAATCTTCAAGGTCCTTCTCAAATGCAGTCAGCTGATTGGGGAGTGGTTGCACGGTATCCTCCATGCATGAGGTCCTTTCCTCCACCTCCCTGAATCTAGTACCACATGTGCACAGTTGCTCTGATAATTCCTGTAGTCTTTCATCAATCTTTTGCTCCATCTTCTCCAGACGTGGTGTCAGTGCTGCCAGAACTTGTGAGGTGAGCTCCTTCCCCAAGACAGCCAGTTCAGCAGCTGAAAATGATATAGGGCCTAGCGATTCTGCTGTGCCAGAAGCATTTGCTTCTTGGAGCTTTTTGAGGCTTTTCTAGTGGGTTGTGGAATGAGTTCATCACACATTCATCCATTATTGCAATCTCCATCTTCTAGTACACTATTTTCAGGTTTTTGAGTATGGGTGCTTAAATAAATGTTTAGATTTGAATCCCGAGGTCTGGAGCTCCAGGAGGACACGTCTGTTCATTCAGCTGCTCATTAGTGCCCCCCATTTTCTGACATTTTTTTGCAAAGCACATGTTACAGAGAGAGAACAAAATACAGTAGTAATATTAAATGCATACTGAAAATAGAAAATTGAGTTAGAATCGATGTTTCAGCCATAAGTCTTCTTCAGGAATTATCTAAAAGAGAAAAAAGCAGTTAAGGTAAATAAGAGAAATATATGTGAGGAAAGAAAATAGGGGGAGGTGGTAGGAGAAAAAGTGATAATAGGTAAGGTAAGAATAGAATCTGGAAAATGAAAAGGTGATGATAGATATGAAAAGGCGACGATAGGTATGCAAAGGCATAGTGGAAGTGAATGAGCTGAGGCATTCTTGAGTTGGGAGTAATTAACAGGACCTGGTAAGAAGGCTGAAAGGTGTACACTCATTTTCATTTTCTACAGATCAAAGAAATGCTCAAACTGGAGGGGCCAGTGATTTACACCAGATCTGTGACAACTAGTACAGGGACACACAATGCCACTCAGCTTAACAACATTTTCTGTAATGAGACAACTGGCAAAAACAAACCCAACAGCCACTGGCAGTCAGATTGTAACCATGTAGAAAGCAGTGGTGTGATAAATGAGGCTAGCTTGTAGTCATAGCCACCATGTTAGAGCAAAGATTTCATTGGGCAAACCGGTATTAGGTCAAAATTCCTAGGCTAAACATTGCAAGGCTGCATATCTTTGCTCCAGTTGTCATGTCACGTGTTTACACCACCCTGTAGCTCTGGCAGCTCCTAATACCTAGACACTGCGACTATGCAAGCCTGAATATCAGCAAGGCTACGATAAATGGTACCTCACAGCCATGAAATGTTGCCTGCACTTTTTATTGTGAGGAAAGGGAAAAAATGGTGGGCAACTTGCATTCAGTGTGCAAGGTGAAGATGCTGGATGCTCACGCAGTGCTTGTCAAAAGGCAGGTTTTTTAGCCTGATGTAATAAATCGAGAACGCAGTCAGCTGAGCAGCCTTTGTTTATACTGAAACCTGAATATCAAAAGACACCTGCACAGTATCTGGATTCCTGTGATGTGAGGTTTCTGCTCTTGAGGTTTATAAAGTCAAAGGAACCCCTTAGTGGATTACAGCAACTGTAACATATGGATGCCCATCTTTTATTCTATTTATATTACTGTAACTAGTTACTTTTAGGGAAAAGTAATATAATTACAGTTACTTATTATTGTATTTTAAAAGCAATCCATTACCATTACTAGTTACCTAGAAAAGTAATCAGATTACAGTTACTAGTTACACGTAACTAGTTACTACTCAACACTGCCAAGGATGTAATATAGGATGCTTGTACCATTAATGTTGATAGTGTCCAAAAGTACAAACATGCATTGGTTAGGTACTGTGCTGTGGCATGAGTTACAGGCCTGTTATTATGTGTTGGTCTGTCATTACATAATGGTAACTGCACTACATGCCCAGCCACGGCCAGGAGCATGTTGTGTACATCAGCATGATACCCCGTGCTGGCACAGGGATGTTATTATACCCATTGTACATGTGCCAATGCAAAGATGGCCTATCCTGTACAGGCACCTGTATACACCATGTCCCCATAATTATCTGTCTGCTGCTTACCCATGCACAGTCCCATTATCTGTGGCAGTTGCGTTATCTGGTAGCTAGGTAAGGCCCACTAGGCACATGTGCCTGTTTTCAGCTGTGATCTGGGAGTACTGGGTGGTTAAGTGACTTGCTCAGAGTCGCACAGTGTGCAAGTGGAGGTTGTGAGAATCAAACCAAAGTCTGGTCTGCTGAATGTACCTAGCTCATTCATAGCTCATTACTCTAACCTCTGGGCTATACTGCCAGCCCAATGTTGGTACAGGCCTCACATGCAGAGTACTGTTGCACCATGGGTGGATCCCATTACCCAACAGCTGATGCTGTGGAACATGTTTGACACCAGGTGGCATCTGTTAATGTGTTGGAACTGCATAGCATTACTTTATGCTATTTGTTGAATGCATGGCCCTACAATACTGTACTTTCATTAGGTGGAGCTCCATGATGGCCTATAGAACAATGTATGCCTACTGTTTCCTGTTTATTTAGTCCCTCAGTGCTGTCTGTCTGTGGAGTTATTGGTAAATGTCTACCATCAATTGCTTCCAGTTCCTCCAGCAGGCCAAAGAGTTCCTGGAGTCATACGGCTATCAGTTGGGCCTTCCTATGCAAGGATAGTCTGACATATCTGCTGAGGTGTCTGTTGACCATGGTGCTGCAGAACATATGTAATCATTTGTGTGCCATGCTTTTATGTACACCGAAGAGCTTGGTGATGACAATGTATTTGGTAGCTGATGCAAGTTTGAATATGGTATGCCATCTGAATGGTGACAATTGCACAGCAAATTACATTACAGTGGCAATTCGCTATTACTGCTGTAATATACCCATGGGACCCTGGCACTGCTTTGACTGGGTATTGCACCCCATCCTGAATCAACCCCAACTAGGAGTTGATCATCCTAAAGGACAGGGAGTGCGGGGGGGGTGGAGGCGAAGCCCCCCCCCAAAAAAAAAGACAGTTTACTTGACAGATTTATGCCAATCACAACTTGCACTCAACATAATTCCATTGCTTTGATGTCGGTCGACATACTTTTTGTCGAACCAGTGTCATGGATCCTTTGAATACAGCTATTGCCACCCTTTTCTCCCATAGTACTGACTTCTGTGTGGTGGTAGGGTGTGGTGACATGTCCTTTTTCATTATCTCACAGATGTGTTCAAAGGTACGCCTGGACATCCTGAAGGGTTCTTGTCATCTGTTCAGCATGTGGTTGCACATCACCACAGTCCACCAATGTGCATTCCTTCTTTCCCTCCATATCCATCTTTAGGTCCACTTTGGGGACCGTGCATGCAATATAATTTGTGTCTGTTATTGTTTTCCTGGCCAGTACTTTGACTGTTACATACAGTTGACTGCCCTTCCAGTTGCCTTTCCATGCCTGTTACTGTATGCATTCTGTTATACTTTCACCATTGTGTGCTACATGCATACTCTGCCTCTGTGTTGTACCCTCTAACTTCCACTCTCCTCCCTGGGCATTGCCCTCTTTTCCATCCATATCTGACATTCCATGACACCAGTAACACCCTTTCACATTATTCTTCTGATCAGTTTGCACCAGTGTTACCAATGTCACAGAATATTATGGCAGTGGTTGATGGTGGTCTATCTCACCTGCTGTGTGGACAGGATTCTAGCGTAGTGCCACAGGATGCTTACTGTGGCTTGCTTCATGTGCATTATAGGTCACACCATACATGTGTATTGGGTGGACACTAACAGGACCATGGTGAGGAATGCTCATGTATTGCTGACTGTGTTGTGTACAATACCTAATAAAATGATTCCTTATATACAAATCAGTGGTCTAGCAGCATTTCTGCAATACACAACATGCACAAACATACTGCACAAAATTTGGGTGGCTGTCCCCTCTGGGTCCTCTAGTACTCCTACTGTACTGTTGACCATACAGAACATTCTATAGTGCAGTATTGGTTGAGATGTGCACATGCACAGCATGTACTGCTGACCACACTGTGTACTGTGGTGGTTATTGAGTCCTGTGCATTGTGCAGCACACTGACCATGTCCCATCCAGTTAAGCCCTGCCTGCAATGCCATTGCCATTCTGTGCATGACTGGTGTAGTCAGGCAACCTTATTGTGTGCAGATGGGGTGCCTGGGCACAGTGCCCTTGTGCCATGGCTACTTGACTGTGGCGGCATTCTCCGTCCAGCTAGGTGCCCTCCATCCCCACATCTGGGACCCTCTGCCTGAATACTGCACATGTCTGGATGGTGCCTGTGTCACATCCAGCAGTGTGCACTGCATTGCATGTTCCCATGACCATGTATGCCTATCATGTACCACTCTTCTGCCCTCTACCTGTGCTGTCTACTGCTATTTTAATACACAGTACTGGTCAGCACCCATTCTGTGTTCTTCCATCCACACACATTGCATATACCTGTGTGGCTGTGCCCTGGCATAGTAGTAGCCTTTGCACATGTCTGTTCATCTCTAGGGTCTGGGTGGCATGCACTAGATATGTGATCAAGTAATTTAGGGACATAAGCCAGACCAGTGTGGCAACTGGAATTAGCAGCCATCCTACTGTCCTTATCCATCCAGTTGTGGGGGCTATGTTTGTTGTATGGTGGCTGTAATGGGACACCTTATCTGTGTTTTCCTAACAGATGTGGCCTTTACAGGGATCAGGAGGGGGTGACTGTTCACAGATGCCAGCCTGTGTCATGCTTCTCCGATCATTGTTTTTCTGGCTCCACAGACGCTGCACACAGTTTGCATGGTGGGTGTTTTTCTTCTGTGGCTGTCAGTTGTGCATGCCTGTCTGGCAGTTGCCCTGACCTCCTGTGTGGCACCTCACCCATCCCCTCCATGCCCACTTTGTGTTGTACAATCTGGGCATGCCTTCTGTCAGCCTCTTCAAAGTGCCTCATGCACACATTCCTTACCTGTTCCTTATTTTGACCCTACTGCTACCATTGCTTCCCATGTGGTAGCATGCACATACTCCTGTCGATGGTGTGGTGCCAACATTCAGTCATTGGTGCAATGCTGTGTTGTGTTGGTGATACACTATCATTGTCCACCACTGTCCATTGTGGCATATGTAAATGCAGTTCTCAAGAAAAACTTGTGTTTCCCGTGCTCTCATTCCAGCCAAATACTATTGTCTCCCAGTATTAGCAGCATAACCAAATGGGTGAGGGAGTGGTGGAGGGCTCCCAGTATGGGTAACGGTTCATACAACTGATTCTATCTGTCAGTGCACCTTATTTTATAGTGCTGTGTTACACATCCCTGGTTTTTGTACAATTATATTAACACTAAGGCACTCAAGCACTTTCTTTTTGCTAGTAAGCAGCATATGCTGCATTATAGTGAGTTTTCAATTGTGACAGAACTTTCAAACAAGCCAATGGCTATTAGTAATTGTGAAAACAACTTTTTTTCATACTGTTATTTGCTCTTACACAATACCAACTAAGAACAGCCTGTTGACGATGTAATAAGTTATGTATTTACTGGTATTGAAGTCATGCTGAATATTTTGTATGTATCAGATGTACATTTGTTACATTTATATCTTGGTAACTGCATTTGTGTATGGTGTTAATACTGAAAACAAATAGTTTATGGCTGGAATGAGAGTGTGGGAAACACAACTTGCTTTTAAACTATTTTTGCATTAATTAGGTTATGGCAAGCCCATTTCACTGCACCACCTCTGCATGAATTTAGCAGTTCTCAGGCTACACCTGTCTGGAAGAGTGCACATGTAAACGTCTGTTCACAGAGTGACATTTGCTGTCATCATCCTGTTGCTGCCCAGGGTGGGTGATGCTCTCTGTCAACACAGCCCTTGCATTGCCTGGTGATGCCTGTCAGCCCTACATAAACTGCCTCAGTGTTTATTGCCTCTAATTCCACAAATTTTCCAAAACTGTTTGTTTGGCGTGGCTCTTTTTTGGTGCCAAATAACATCACTTAAGTTTTCTTAGTGTTTAATACTAATTTGTTGAACATGTGGAAATGTAATAATTTGGACACTGATAAAGCAGGTTCAAAGGAATCTAGTTTCCCTTCAGCACTTCTGCACCACCACGTTGTGACACTGCTCTTTTTACAGCTGGGGGCATGCACTGAGCACGTCCAAGTTGTTGGCATGCTACATGACCAGCTGCAGCCAATCAGTGATGCTGGAGATTGAGAATTCCTCACACTGGGCACATGTCAATACCATTGCCAGCTCTCTCTCTCTCTTTCTCTCTCTCTCTCACACACACAGGGGAAGGACTTGTTGCAGCAGTAGCTACCGAAGAAGATCCTGTTATGTGGAAAAGAGTGACATTTGATAAGAAAACTTTAGAGATAATCTGAGACTCATGAATTATCATTCCATTTAGGTAATGCACACTACAATTAACTGTAGTTTAAAGCAGACATGCTAGTAACATTCTGGTGAAGAGTGCAAAGTCTGAACCTCTATTAGCAGCTGAAGATCCTGCAACAGGAGCAGGGCAAATAGAGTTTAGTAGATGGGAAAAGGTGGAGGAGGATTTTCAAAGATTTGACAAATATTTGTTTTACTGAGTGCAGACAGTATGGAGGGTACAGAAAACCATATTTATTTTTTTATTTTATTTTCCCCTTGTAGCAGGAACAGCCTGCCATACAACTCTCAGCTTGGAGACTGTATAGGTCAATATGGCATAGGTCATTCAGGTCACTTGATTTGAAATGATATCCCTCTCTAATGATTTTCATTACACTGTGTGGTCTCCACCTGTCAATGTCCACTGACTTTGATCAAGCCACTTCCATTCCAAACTCCCCCCCACACATACACACACACACAGTATGCCCTGTGTTTATGCATTCACCATTCCTGGATCAAAGTGGAGCTCAAAGCTCTATTCAAAGTCTGTGGCTCAATGATGTGCCTTCTTAAGGCTTTTAACTCCCCAGAATATTTACTGAGGTACAGGCATCTACAGGATGCCAGCACCAAGGCTTCCAGAAAAGCCGAAGCAAATTACTTTCCAAACTACTTGAGAATAATCTAAAATCCCTAGCCATGTTCAGAAAGGTGATAGGTGATAAACTTGATCTTTGACCCTCCTTCCCAGTCAACCCAGGTCCTCAAGCTGTAGTGCTCCTCTATTTCTGATCCAACACTATATCTTTCACCAAGTCCTTCGCCTCTATTGCATTCTCTTTTATCCCTTCCCCTTCCTGGCACCCTCACCTTCCTCCCTTTACTGATATTTAGATTATGAACATCATTTTAACAATGCAGTCAGCAGAAGTAATGATTTGGTCCATCAAACGTAACATCACGTCCAGAGATCCTAGGGTACTGATGCCATTGTTTAGAGCCTATGTTAGGCCACATTTGGAGTATGTATCACTCTGGTGATGGTGCCCATATAAAAAGTCCCAAATCAGTCATTTAGAGAAACTATAGAGGAGATATACTAGACACCTTAGTGGTAGGTATTACCTGTCCTCTCATGAAAGACTTGACAGACTTAATCTGTTTTCTTTGGAAACTCATCGGTTATGAGGGGAAATATTGTTTTTATATGACATAATTCAGGACCCTGAACTAATGACAAAATTGTGACTTGAGTTTAAAGACCATAGATATGACATTAGAGGTCATCCACTTTAGCTAATAAGGAAATCTCACAACTACCTGTATCTAAGTAGGAAGTTTTTCTTTACTCTTAGAACTATTAATCCATGGACCAGACTTCTCCTTCACGTTATTGTTAGTAAAAATAAAACTGAATTTAAAGCCAACTGGACACCTTTCTATCATCAGATACCAAGTTATCTTATCTTATTTTAATTGATTAGTATTTGAGCTCTCATGGGCCTTTGGCTCTCTTGCTCTCTTGGTAACCTTAGTATGAACCTTAGTATTCCTTCACTCCTCTCCATCTCCTTTTGTTTTACATTTTCCTCTACCTCCTATCAATTTCTTCTCCTCCTACCCATTTCTGTTGCTGCTACTGTCTCACCATTATGCTTTTTAAACTGTACTAAGGGCCTCAGCCTGGATGGTCATGACCATTAGTTCTTACATTGCTCTGCCCCTGCAATTGCCGTGCCTGTTGCTACCCTTTTTAACCATTGTTTCAGAATCAAGCCTGTTCTGCGAGCTTGGCAGTAAGCCAAATTCTTCCCCTTTTAGAATGTGGGTGACCCTCTCTTGGGAGCTACTGTCCCATCTCTCTCCTTTCTGCACTAACTTAAGTGCAAGAAAAACATATTCTCTATGAATGTATTTATTTATTAATTTCAAACTTTCACCAAGAAAAATGTACTGAGCTGCTAACAGCTTGTTTCTTGATGTGTCCTGGGGAGAGGGGAAGTGGAGATAGTGCAAGAGGTGGAAAAACTGAATAGTGTCAGCAAAGTTTACAAAACCAGAAGGCATATACAGCAATATAGTACATCAGGGGAGCATAATTATAAACATTGTAAGGCAAATCAGTGAAACACATATACATAGTAGATAAAATTGAGATTTGATAGGCGTTGGGAACTATTCATACAGGTACAGTCTGAGGATGAGATGAGCAAAATGGCAAGGGCAATAATAGTGGGTGGGGGGTCAAGACGGGAGAGGATCATGGACAGTTGCAGGTAGGAGTAGAAAAGTCACAAAAAAGAGACTTAAGGGAGAAAGTAGAAGAGGCAGAGCGGATTGACAGGGGAAGGGAGGACCAGAATTTATGAAAGTGATACGAGAAAACAAATTGACCAATAATATATTTCCTAGCAGGAATAGAGAAAGAATGTAAAATATTACTGCAGAGAGGATATGGGGAAGCAGAGGGAGAGGATAGTAAGGATGTAAGCTAAGCAGGAAGGAAATAAAGCCAGAATTGTGATACAAAAAAGGCACAGTGGGAAAGGTACCTGGCATTAAGAGAGGGGAGTTAACGGGCAGAATAGAGTTAGCAGTGGTAGGTATGAGGGGATCAGTCTAAGGCAAAATGGCAAAAAGAGTGAAAGAGGGGTCCAGTCTGGCAAGGGAAGATTTGGGAGCTCCACTATAAACTATGTCACCATAGTCAAAAATAAGAGAATCTTCAAACAATCTCTTGGTGAGCAGGAAGCAGGATAGTCACTTTGTTGCTGTACTGTGCACTAAGCTTTGGGTAAAGCTTATGATGTATGGCATCAATATGCACCAAGAAATCAAGACTTCGGTCCAACCAGACCCTGAGGTACCTAAAGGAGGATACATCCTCAGTCAAAGCACCATCAAGAGTATGAAATAAAGGAATGTTCTTCCTTTCTTCCTTCCTTTACTCCTCCTCTTTCATTACTTTCTAGTCTATTTTTTGTTTGTTTGTTTGCAAATTCCACTCCACTGTTTCTTCCCTACTATGGGTCACTGTCTCCATCCTGAAGTGGATGGACCAGGAATAATTATGGCAGCCATCTTTGCCAGCCATGTTAAGGCTTTTGACTCTGTGCCCAGCCTATCCTCCTGTGCAAATTGGCTGGGGCAGAACTCTCTGATCTTGCTGTCAACTGTATCTGCTCTTAGTTCTCCAACCATCACCAGTTTGTCCAGATCAAAGACATCTTCTCTGCATATACTCTGGAATTCCATAGAAATCCTTTCTGTGTCAAATTCTGTTCATCTTCTTAAAATGTGCTTATTTATTGAATTTTGTTTACAGGGTAGACACACTAAGACTAAAAGTCCCTTTTACAGGGGCAATGCACGATTAATTGCATTGATACATGACAGGATATAGAGAATCAAGAAATCTTACAATACAAGTATTCACAATGGGCCCTATTCACAAAAGTGCAAAAAAAGTGTGGAAATGCAATGTAATACAGGCATGCAGCTACATGCCCCACCCAGCTGAAAAAGCATGCAGCATTTACAAAGGTGCACACACCGGGAGCTGAGGTAGAGACATGGCAAATGGAGGTATGCAGTGCGGTGTGTAGGACAGCAGGGCATCCTAAACATATTAGTCCTCACCCCTGGACCCCTCCATATATGAGCATGTGCATTGCTCTGTGCAGACATAAGGAAGTAAATACTGCAATAGAGGAGTGCACAATAGTGGGATGTGGAGATGGAGGCGCTGCGTTTGTGTCAAATGCTTTCCTACAACAGGCTGCACATCATGGCTGGGGACAGCCTTATGGCCATGGAGGGGGGACATCAGGGGTATCACCAGGGCCCAGTCCAGCAGTTTCACAGTTGGCCAGATGGTAGCCATGGTCTTAGACATCCGAGACAACTATAGGGTGCTGTATGGAGTGAAGTCCCTGAAGACCCCATGGAGGTCAAGGCCAGGATATGAGGATATGGCTTGACATCCAGGCCGCTCTCAACACAGCTAGTCTGGAGGCGTGGACACTTGTGGCAATCAAGCACAAGTGACATGACCTCCAGTTGGCTGTGAAGCAAAATATTGCTGCCATGAAACAGACACAGTGTGCAAAGTCATGGGAACACTCATGCAGGTCCCAACACTGTTGCCCATTGAGAGGATGGTGGCCGACACCCTCTCTGAGGTTGGCTGACATGGGGAGGTGGAGGGCATCAATACCATGCCAGGTATGGTGCACAGTGCAAGGGACACAGGGTGGGAGGTATAAGACTGAACAACGTAACCAACAGTCCTGTCTCACACCCATCTCACACCCAGCAGGGCAAGAGACCACAGCCAGAACTCATGCACGGCCAGTGACTGCCGTGGAGGAGGATGACAGGAGGACACAGACAGCACAGTATGTGGTCCCCATCATGGCCAGCTGGACACATGCAGATGCCTTCCAATGCACCTGTACATAACTGGCCAGTTCTTTCTCATCTACAAGTACAGCATAGGGGACAGAGGACACAGCGCAGGAGATGAGCGCCACAGAGGACACTGACTCTTAGATCCTGCTGGGGACACCGACGGCCATGCTGAACCTGGCCCAGACACCTGACGGGAGCCAGCAAACCCCACCCCCACCCTGAACCAACCCCACAACCACCACACAGCCAGTCATCCAGTGGGACAGGGCCCCAATGAGCAGTCGACACAGCCCTACATGCTAGTGCATGCAGGACAACATCCCACCCCACACGCATGCCCGGGGACATAGGGAGCCAACTTTTCACCCCACAAAGGCATGCAGACAGTGGGGACAAAGGGACCTCAGCATGCCTGACCCAATGGAGCACAAGACAGCACCATCGTCTGTCATGCAGATCTTCTGTCCTGAATTGTGGCAGCTGGAACAGGACCACCTGCAGACCCAGTGGGACAACACTGACAAGCTACAAAATAATGATTTATTCCAATTTGGTCAAACAGATGAATTCACCCATATGCACACTGCCCTAGTGCTTCAGCAAAAAGTCTTCCTCGGGGGGCCCTTATTCCCAGTGTGAATATGCGTGAATTAATCTCTGACCAAACTGTGACTTAGCAATGGGTACAGAATGGACATGTTAGTGACCCATAGCAGTGTGCACAGCTGTGTCATGTATGTGACATATCCATACTCAGCCAGCAGCCACCCATTAACACCCCCCATGCCATGAGGTGGTCACTCAGCCTGGATCTGTCGAACACGTAAGCATTATGGATCGAACCAGGTTCCTTGACACACACATTTGATACCATCTGCATCACATAATATCTGGCACTTGATGCTGTGGAAACCTCTTCTGTTCCTGTATGCCTCCTCGTCCATGTTAAGTGCTATGGTGACTACGTGGGTACAGTCTATATAGTACCCATGACATGGCATAGAATGCCTCTTTTGTGGCACAGATGTCTGCATCAGTTGTGGGGAACTGTATGTGGTCATGTATGTACTGGATTAAGGCATCCATGACCTGGTGCAAGGCACTTGACACAGAAAACTGATTGATACCTGTGACATCCCCTGTGACCCTCTGGAAGGAGCCTGTGGCATAGTATGAAAGAGCACACAGGGCTTTCATTTCCATAGACATGGCATGTGACCTACATGTTGGGGCTTGCAGCTGCTCCTGGAGCATGTGACAGAGCCCTGAGATCATGTCATTGTCAGGCGGTACTGCTCAATGCACTGTCCTTCATGGTGCTGAGCCACAGTTGTACAGGGCATAAATATCTTGGGCCTGTGTTGTGTCTTCGGAGCCCTCTGTCTCTCCCTCATACCATCCCACAGGAAGACATTCATGAGTAGCTCAGGGCACATCCTGCAAATCCCATGGGATCACTGCAAGTCTTAATCCCAACTGCTACTACTCATCGTACACCACACCATGTACCATGTGGAGCAGCTGCTGCCACAGCCACAGGTCCCGCTTTCAGTGGACTGTGACCCAACATGCCCATGGTGTAATGCACATTGTTGGGCATCACCACTGGACATACCATTCTGTATCTCAACATGGCAGCTGCAAGTGCTCCACATTATGGGGGCGTGTCTGCACCCAATGTCAGGCCACTGGGGGTGTACCCTCACAAACTGTGGGGGGTATCCACCACCACATTTACTGATGACTCCCAGGGTGACCCTATGTGAGGCACTAGAGCCCAGGGAGGTGAGTGGCTGTGTTCTTATCCTACTGTGTGCTGCTGTCCTGTTCATGTCCTACAGGTTCTGGACATGTGGGGCAACCATGTTGTGTGTCCCTGATACTTGTTGAGCACCCACCTGTGGTGTACACCTTGTGCTGTCCACTGTTGGTGCCCCTATGTGTTTTGCCCAGTGTGTTGCCCCCCCTCTGGTATTTGTATGTGTCCAGGGTCTTTTGTGCTATGCTGCTAACCTTTTGCTCTCCTTTTGTGTCTCCACAGGACTTCCAGGGGTGTCCGAACGCCATTGTCCTGGAGCAGTGGGTGTAGCCAGAAGAGGATGCATCACTTATGGTGGCAAAGGATACCACTCAATCTCCTGATCCACCTGTCCTGGAGGGTAGGCATGGCCGACATCTACTACAAGGATGAGATGGAGCACATGTCAGTCATCGCTGAACCATCCATTGGCATCAGTGCCAGTGACTGTGGTGCATTTGTGTATCTGCTATTGTCAGCCATGTCCCCATCACTCATGGCTGTCTTCTCACCTTTCTTTTCCAGGGATATCTTTGATCACTGTGGAACCTGGTGCTGCACCTCCGGAGTTTCACTGACACCACTCCTCCAGGCTCCAGCATGGACTCTGAGGATTAGAAGCACTGGAGGGGCCAGTAGTGAATTAATTTGTTTGCCTGTATGGATGTTGTGATGTTTACCTTGCCATTGTCATCATTAAAGATGTGTGTTCTGCATACACTGGTGTCATCATTCCCAGTGGTGGTGTGTGTCCACCATCAGGGTTTGTGGGGCATTATGCATATCTGCTGGTAGCCCACTACACCTCGCACTACCTAGGAGTGTGCATGGTTGTACTGTAGAGGAGTGCACTGTCCCTGCCTCCATCACTGTTGTTTGTGCCATGGTCATGCCATTGGCATGCATTGGTAGCCCCTAGGTGGGGCGCCCATCTGGGCTGTGGGGTGTATTCATGTTCTTCATGGCACTCGCCATGTGTGACAGCAACATTCATTGGCTCTGTCCTGGGCCTGTGCATGGTTCACACCCCTGAGTTGGTGGCAGGGTCCTGGGGGGGGAGGTGCCTGCATCCATGGTTTCCCTTCCTCCCCTCTACCCTGCATTTCAGGAGCACTGTCTGGATACATAGGTGGGGTTGGGGATTTTGCCATCCATGCCCATAAGTGCTGGAATCTCTGTGTGTCCATCACATAGTGTCTATGGCACCCTTTGTGGCATTCACTGATACTTTCTGGTGGATGGTATGCCATACCGTGGGTGTCATATGTATCTGTCGCTTCCACTATAGTGCTGTGTCCAATGTTTTGCACATTCCTCAATGACAGCATATGCCATGTTCACCAATGGGCAGCCTGTTGAAGTGTTGCCCTGTGTCCTGCATGCTGTGGAGTGTCATGACAGTGTCCTTTGTCTGGTGCTGTGCCCATGGAATTGCATGCACCAGCCATTTCCTCATGTACCTTGTGTGCTATGCTATGCACCTGGGGTTTACGGATGCCCTCCACCCTGCATATTGTTGTGAGTCCTGGTCCATGCACCTGGGTGATGTAGTGCAGGTTATGAATGTGCGTATAACACTGCATGCACGCCGCTACACTGCCACACTCCCTAGGCGCATGCATACTTTCTGTGGCTTGTAGCTATGCTTCTGCCTTCCCTGTACAGTGTGCACTGTTGTTCATGAATGCTGCCATGGTGTAGCATGCACAGTATACTGTCGTATACCGTTGCACTTGTCACTCATGCGCTGCACATCTGCAGCTTGGACTTCATGAATAGGCCCCAGTATTCACATGGATACAAGAGTTAGAAAAAAAACAATGGCAGATGTACAATAATTTACAAAATAAGTAAGCAGATGAAAAACAGACCATCTACAGGGTGAGCAGCAGTAAGCTAACAGGCAAATAATTCAGGACAGATCATTTGCTTAGCAACTTAAAATAAGACCAGCGGTGATGTAAGTAGGTCAGCAGATAGTTATCAATGGTTACTGGAGCACTAGCTGTGCTCAAGAAGGCATACTTTAAGCCCTTTTTTGAAACCTCTAAGTGAGGAACAACCTTTAAGGGTTGCAGGGAGTGTTCCACAGGAGAAAGCAGAGGTAACAAAGGATCTTTTTCCTGGGCTTGACCTCACCGTAGGTATCTCCAGTAGGGTGTTACTACAGGACCTGAGAGTTCTTCTCAGAGGTTTGGGAACCAGGGCATCCTAAAGGCAAAGGTGGGGGTAATACCCATTACAAGTTTTAAGGCAAGGCAGAGGAGGGGGTACTCCCATCTTCCTTCCAAAGAAGGACAATTAAGGGAGCAGGAAACATTGCAGTGATGCTTCGTGGGCAAGGCACCAGTGGGAAAGCTAGACGTTATGTTTATTGAGTTTTGAACATCTCAAGTTCTGAAGAATAGGGTCCCCAAGCTGTAGGAGAGGGAGCAGTGTGCTGTTGGCAATTACTAGCTGTTATTCCTTAGATAGGTAGTTGCCTAGTTGGTAGAGCAACCCTATTTTTCGATGCATAGACTTTGTGATATTATCAACCCCCATGCATTTGACTCAGCCACCTCAGTGTGTGCTCCAGATGATGTGGTTAGGGTTAAAATGTACTACCTTGCTATACCCAGGTGTCTAGGACCAAACAAGTAAGTTTTGGTCTTCTTGGGATTAAGTACCAATTTACTGGAAGAAAACCACTTTTCCAGTTCCTGTATGTTGCTGGAAAGCTGCTGATGATGAGAGTGACATACAGTAACTAGAGCATCTGTAGATCACACATCATCAGCATAAAGTTGAAAGCTAGCCACACCATAATTACCAGGCATATCATTGACAAAGAGGGGGAAAAAAGCAAAGGACCCAATAAGGATCCTTGGAGGACAATGTCAGTAATGAGTCTATGCGAGGACTGCACACCTTTCCATCTTACCAGCTAAGACCTACTGGTCAGGCAGTTTGAAAACTGCTGACAGGACAGACTATCATGACCAAACATAGTTTTTTGAGCAGTAGGTTGTGATTAGATTAACCGCTTCAAATGCTCTGCTGAGGTCTATGAAGACTGCACCAGTCATTCACCCTTTATCCATGGTACCCAGTATGTCAGTAGTCAATCTAACCAAGGCAGTATTAGTCCAACAATGTTTTCTGAATCCATGCTGCCAATTACAGTAGTCAGAATGTGTCGCTGCTTGAGATGACCTTGGAGCTGATTATATACTGCTCTTTCCCATATTTTGGCTAGAGTGTGAGAAGAGATTTTCCACAGTCTCTTTGGAGTTGCACTTGTACACTGGTACCAGAAGGGCAATGTTTAAACTTTCACTAATTCTCCGCCTACTAGAGATTTATTAAATAGCATGGCAATGGGGAGGCAATTGCAGGGGCAGGTATTTTTAAAAACTTTGGTTCAAGTTTATCAAACCCCACTGAGACTTCAACTTTAAGATGTTTTGATAAGGGCAATACCTTTTTCTTTGCTAACCTTCAGATGTGGAATTCAGTGAGTTGGTTCATAGATTCATACTGAGCAGGGGTGTGAAGAGAAGGTCCGGTACAGAAAGGCAGTGTTGGGTAAGTTACTTTTAAAAAGTAATCAGTTACAGTTACTAGTTACTTTCAAATAAATGTAATCAGTTACAGTTACTTATTACTTTTATATAAAAAGTAATTAGTAACTGTAAATGTAATGCATATTACTTTTCATATTACCTTATATTACTTTTGATAACATGGTTGTATTTACTCATTGAATGTAGCTATGTGCTCATGAAACCCCAAGAAATGTATAAAAGAAATAAAACAGATTCTGAAGACAAATAATATGTTCATTTATAACACAGTACCCATCTAACTTAGCCAGCCACAACAATCCCTTTACATTTCCATAAATAAGAGCTGTATTTAAAAAAACACTCAGATACACACCCTACATCTGCTGCTGCCCTCTGCAATATTTCCCCCCCCCACAGCTGAATCCTGGCTTTGACAGCCACTGCTGTTCCTGACCTTCTTCATTTCCATAACATCCACACTCACCCTCAAACACACACACTCCCGGCATCTAATGCCAGTGCCCTTGGTGATCTTTCCCATACAGCTGTATATCCTGACAATGCCAGCCACAACTACCCCTTTACATCCCACCCTTACCCCGCAGCCACACACGTCCTGCTGCATCTTCTACAATTGATGATCTTTCCTACATGTAGCCTGTATTCTCCTCCTGACTATGCAAGACCCACAAAAACCCATTTAAATTTTTATAATAAAATCACACCTTCACATAGCTCCCTCTACATACACTCATACACATGCACCCTGCAGATCTACTGCCCTTCCTTGCCTTGGGGATCTTTTCCCATTTCCCCACAGCAGCCAGAATCCTAACTTTGCCATTGCCAGCCACAGATCCACCCCACATCACGTACAATAGATTCCACCAGCACACACCTGTTTACCCCGACAAAATTTAAACTCTTTCCCACAGCCAAACCTTGACTTGCTCCTGCCACTGAGACAGTTCTAATTAAGTCTGCCATGACTATTTTGTCACTGCCTGTATGCCACAACTGAAGTCAGACAGTGTCACTTACAACAATCAAATTACTTACTTATTTATTTACTACTTGCCAGCAGATACAGGCCACACAATCTATCAAGACTGCTTGAGTGTGCAGCTAGCACTCCACTTTGCAGCTGCTCCTCCCCCTTCACGATCCCACACAGATGAATACCAAGTGAGACTGAACCAGATTAAGCTGTTTGTGGTATTTCCACTGAATTGGGGAAATTTGGCCAGGACACTTGGGAGATTCCCCTACTCTCTAGTAGGGGGTTGTGCGGCCGTGTGGTGTGTCATTTGATGGCTGATGCTGGTGGAGAGAGGTTGGAGGAAGGCCTGTTGGTGGCTATGGATGTGGATTTTTAGGAGTCCAGAGAGTCTGTAACTGCTGTAGTGGTGGCTGGGATGCACCCATGGGGTGGCCAGCATATCACCAGAGGCGGCGGTTATGTCCCCACTGAGGAGGATGCTTTAAGCCTGGCACAAAAGAAGTTGTGCCTTGAGGTGGAGTTGCAGAAAATTAGTTCCCAGTTGAATACGTAAGTGCTCAGTCACTTCTACCATGGCTGAGGGTTCTTTGAGGCCTGCTAAAATTCTGGCAGCTACAGTCAGCCCAGACGTGCCTCCTGGGCAGGATGATAAGACCCCACATCAAGACTGGAGTGAAGAGGATGACGCAGTGTGGTCGCCTGAGCGTGCGTTATTTTCTGCTGGCTGGAATTCCTCACCTCATGGAGTCTGGCAACCAGATCATCAGATTCCACTCCTGGGCTCTTGCTCGGCTTCTCCAGTGGTTCCTACATCTTCTACTGCCTTACATTCAGTGGATTCCATTGGTGTGCCTGGGTTTACAGGTAATGTACTTCCTTCTGGAGTTTCTAGGCCCCCTATTACTGATAGGGGTGAGACTGGGCCACAGCCCACATTGCCATTGGAAGCTCCCCCTCCCCATGACAGTACTACTGATTGCCCCGATCCCCTGACTTATGCAAGTCATTTCCACAAGCCTGTGGAGTTGGCTAAGTGATGGAGTGCCATCAGTCTTCATTACATTGGCAGTCGGGATTCTATCCCTGACTGTTTCCACGTGGGTAAGATTTTGTTGAAACAGTCCCTAGGATTCTCCCCATCGGAAGTTTATGCCCAAATCCATGCTCAAGGGGAGTGTACTTTCGATATCAGCTTTAGGATCCCTGCATTGTTGGAGTGGTTTTGGTGCCGTTATGCTACTCTGAAAACTAATCCCCTTTGGGGGAATTTTATTGTGATCCCCTTGACCAAACAGCCCTTCAGAGTTATCACCGTCCTTTTTTCAGAACAAAGGGGTGAACATCACTGATATAGTTTATTAATTGGAAAAATGGTGTAATATTCAGAGTAACCCGGCTCCTATATTGGATGATGAGGGATTTTGGAATGGGAGTTGGAAATTTAAAGTTAAATTGCAACATTCTGATCAAGATACTGTTCACTTGCCTAATTGTTTTATTTATTGGCTGGGATAAGGGGTTTTTGTTTTACCCTGGCCAGCCCAGGATGTGTTTCATGTGTGGCTCTCATAGGCATATCAGTACGGCCTGTGATATTCTTAAATGTACTCATTGTGGGGACTTGGGACAATCCAGTGCTCACTGTTTTCAGGAACCCGAGTGTAATCTTTGTGACAACCTTGGTCACACTTTCTCTGACTGCCCCTGGGCTGCTAAAAATGCAGAGAATGCTGATTTTGGGGTACTGGATTATTATATTAGGGAAGCTACTGCTCCCTCTGTGGATCCTGGTCCTAAACCTTCATCTGCTAGGCAAGATCTGGGGTTTTTGGATCACTGCCCCCCCTTCCCCCCAGTTTTGTTGGATTTGACCCCCGTTCCTGGGCCACATCTGGCTGCACTCCGGGTGGATTTGTAGGCCCCCCTCCACCTCTTCTGCTTGCACAACCACCTTCCACTCTGGAGTTTTCTGTGGTTCGCAACAAAAGCTGAAAGGGTTCTAAGCTCAAACCCCCAAAGTCATTGGTTGCTCCTTTAGAGGATTATAATCCATATGATGTCCCTAAGGATGTTCCCTCTGATATGGAAGGGGATTCTTCTACCCCTTCATCCTGTCCACCCCAGGTGGGTCCGTTATCTGACTCTGGGGGGTTGGTGGATTGTAGTCCAGCTCACATATCCAGTGGCAGGGTTACCCGAGCCTCGAGTAAAGTTAAGTGATGATCTTTTTGTTTCATGGCTTCCCCTTTGTATCATTTCGGACTGGCATCCTTGAATGTTAACAGCATTCGGTCTGAATTTAAGAGATTGGCAACCTATGACCTTTTTTCAAATCTGATTTGGACTGTCTGTTTCTCCAGGATGTTCACTTTCACTCTCCAGTTCTTCTGGAGGCAGCCTCTGCCGGATGGTTATGGGGTGCAAGCTACTGGTCTCAAGGTGTAGAAGTTTGTTCTGGTGTAGGGATTTGTTTTTTCTCACAGGTTAAAGTCCTCAGACAGTTGGATATTTTAGAGGGCCGGGCTTTGTTGTTGGATATTTTGTGGAAGGGCCTGCCTTTTTGACTTGTGGATGTGTATGCCCCTCAGCTGAAGCATGACAGGGTACAGCTTTTTCGGGCCCTTCAGTCCTTTTTATTTACTACAATGAATGTGATTTTGGGGGGTGATTTTAATTGTGCACTTTCACTGTCTAGTCTGGGTCCATTGCCCAAAAAACAATATTGTGATGTCACATGTTTAAGAGAAGTCATTGATGATTTGGAGTTGATGGATGCTTTCGCTTCACATTTTCCGGTGGCCCCACATACGTATTTTTGTGGGCCTCGTTCGTCTAGGATTGATTATTTTTTGCTTTCTGCCTCCCTTCAACTGCAGGATGCTCAGGTAGTGGATGTGGCCACATCGGATCATAGAATGTTGGCGCTTCTGGTAGGTAGCTACCCAGAGCAGAGATGTGACTCGGGTATTTGGAAGTTGAATTTGTCTTTGCTGAACCTCCTGCATATACAGGACCATTTCAGTCATGTTTTGGTGGCTAGGAAGTCAGTTTTCTTTCTGTATGAGGATAGTAATATTTGGTGGGAGGACTCAAACAGAGAGTTTTGTTCTTTTTTTCAGTCTGTGGGGAGGCTTAATGGGAAGTTTAAGCAGGACACACTGCATTGTTTGCGGTCCAAATTGCACTCTTTAACTACCCAGCCTTATGAGGGGTGTGTGAATTGTCTTAGTGCCATTAAGGCTCTTAAGGATAGGGTGGCTAACCTGCAGCAGGATATGATGCAGGGTGTAGTAAGGCAACAATGATATAAGCTGTTCAGCAAGAAGCATGACACGGTCCCCTTTGAAACCCGTGCTCAGGTACAAGAGAAATGTACTATGCTTTCTTTGCACACTGCTAGTGGTGACACTGTGACTGAGAATTCTGCCATTTTGGCTGAGATACGGCATTTTTTCACAGTTGTATTGACTAGCGATTCTGTGCCACAAGCCATGATGAGACGGTGGTTGCACGAGTGCTCTCTTCCTGGCCTTTCTGTGGATCTGGGTAAGATTTTGATTGCCTCAGTTTCACTTGCTGAAGTGAGACAGGTCATTTGGTCCCTTACTTCTGGTACCTCTCCTGGTTCTGATGAGCTGCCGTACGTAATTTATAAATCCATTTGGGACACTTTGGAGGAAGAATTGGTGGTCGTCTTTAATGGGGCATTGAGCTCCGGTACTTTGCCTGTTAGTATGTATGAAGGGGTCCTGGTCCATTTTTATTCAAGGATGGGGATAGAGGGGATGTGAAGAATTGGTGACCCATAATGCTCCTTAATACTGACAATAAAATTTTTGGTGAAGGTCCTGGAGAATAGGATGGTGGGGGTGTTAGACGCTATAATTCATCCCACTCAATTTAGTGGGGTTCCCCTTAGGAAGATACAAGATGCCTTGATTCTTCTTTGAGAAATCCTTTATAAGAGTAGTACCAAGGAGTTGCTGGGGCATCTTGTGAGCCTGGATCAATCCAAGGCCTTTGTTTGGGTGGAATATGATTATTTGTGGGAGGTTTTGCATTATTATGGGTTTTCTGCTGTTTTTATTTCTTGGTTATGGATTTGCTATAGTACTATTAGTATTCTGCCTATCATGAATGGTTGGGTGGGTGCTAAAATTCCTGTTGGTAGAGGGGTGAGACAGGGTTGCCCTCTGAGTCCTATTTTGTTTTTGTTATCCTTGGACCCGTTGCTCCATAGACTGCATAGGGCAGAAGATATCATTGGCCTTTCTGTGGGTAGTTCTGGTACACAGATCAAATCAGTTGCCTATGCAGATGATCTTTGTTTGGTTTTGGCTGATCAGACCTTAGCCTGTTTGGCCCAGATTGAACTGCAAGTTTTTTCAGCTGTTACTGGTTCTGTTCTGAATCAAGGCAAGTGTAGTATTCTACCACTTGGGTGTGATGGTTCTGTCTGGTCCCCTATTTGGCAGTTCCTGGTGGTGCATGGTTATGCTAGACTTTTGGGCATTTATTTTGGTGGTCCTAACCTGCAATTTTATAATTAGGAACTGAAACTCCACGCTGCTAAACTTTTGGTTGCTAAGTGGAACAAATGGTGGATGTCTAAACATACAAAGATTTATATGATTAAATCCCATTTGTTGCCAATTCTTTCATTTCTTTCTGTGGTTTTTCCTCCCCCTCGAGCTCTGGAAACTACCATTTATAGTGGGTTTTTTTTCAATGCTTATGGGGAGTAGATTGAACCTGATTAAAAGGGACATTACCTACTTGCCCCTGGTGCAGGGTTGGTTGGGAATGATTAACCCAGTGGTGTTTTTTTACGTTACCTTTTTTTTTCATAACATTGTTCCTCTCCTTCACAATGTTCTCAGATTGTGGAGTCCATGGGTGTTGGATGA
This sequence comes from Neoceratodus forsteri, assembly GCA_016271365.2. Taxonomy (NCBI): domain Eukaryota; kingdom Metazoa; phylum Chordata; order Ceratodontiformes; family Ceratodontidae; genus Neoceratodus; species Neoceratodus forsteri. Next base: position 161,405,006 of record CM057453.1, read on the forward strand.
GTCTGGCCCAATACTGTTGGCATGGATCTCAGCCAGCTCCATTTTTAAACAAGTTAAGGTTTCAAAGTTCAAAGTTCATTTTTATTAGATCAGCCAAACCTTTCACAAAATATAAAATTAGCAATCAGGATACAATATCCATAGATTAAAATCTTATAAATAAACTCTCCATATTATTACTTGATTACTTGTTAGATTTTTACAAATATGATCCTTACATCTAGGATCTGAAGTTTCTACAAAATAAATCCATAAGGCAACGGTTCTCATGTATTTACAACCAACGTTCATAAGAATCATCATAGTCGGAGAGCAACCAAAAATTTTGACAATTTCTCCAATACAGCCTTATTTGTGTTGTTAATGAGAAACGAGACCATCTGGTCTGGAGGGAGATCAGTGCTAGCCATTTCTTTCTAGCAGAATTATAGAGAGGACACAGAAGTAATACGTGTTTCAGATTATCCTCCACTTGGAACATGCATGAACAAAAAGGTAACGCTACATTTCCTCTTCCCTGTCTATAATAAATATAGTTGCTTTGTATAATTCCATCCTGAATCTTGTTGTTAATCAACCAGAGCAAGGATTATTTAGTTTAATGAGCTATGGCTCCAGGCCGAAGTTTTGTTTTTCTATTTTATACCATCTAAATTGTTTCAAGGCGGCTATCCTTTCGCTGTCCTGTGCTTTAGCTAAGTCTCCTAGTCTGGTTTTAACAAATACTGTAATTTCTTCAAATGGTTTGTGACACATATCTGTTATAACATGGCCTAATCCATTAGGATAGAGTTTCGTCCTGATAAATTGAATAGTAGGTGCTATGAAGTTCAGCGAGGTGTAATATGTCTCCTCTTTAAGACACCATCTAGGTATTCTTTGTTCTGGTAGTTGAAGTAACTTTAATAGAAAAACAATTTGTTTTTCTGAGATTAAGGCTCTCATGTTCTAAATGTAAAATTTTCTTTGGGGCTGATTGAGGTAACATTAGTATATGTCGATAGTTTATTAATTACACGTTTGATGGAATCGATCTTCTGAGTTCCCCAAATTTCCACTGCATAAACTATGCTTGTATTAATTTTTGCTTTTATTACATTCACTATGCCTTGTATAGAAGCTCTTCCCATTTTTGAATTAAATCATTTAAAGGCATTAACTGCTATTTTAGTTTTGGATTTAATATGCTCTATATGGTCTTTCTAAGATGTCTAAGAAAAACGTACTCCCAAATAATCATATGGCTTGACTGTTTCAATTCTGTTATGACCCATGAAGATTTTTGGTAATATCCTTGCTTTATTACCAGAGATTACAACCTTTGTCTTTTTCTCATTGATCAATAACCCATCTTTATTACATAATTTGGAAAATGTGTCCATTTTCCTTTGTATACCCAGTAAGGAGGTTGAAAACAAAACAATGTCATCAGCATATGCCAAAAGTGAAACTCTGTCATTGCCTATTTTTGGAGAATGATATTCTGAGTTTTCCAAACCCTGCAGTATAGAGTTTATGTTTATGTTTAACAGGGTTGGAGCAAGAATACAACCCTATCTGACACCAACGTTTGTACTGATGGGAGATGTCAAAGATCCCCACTGATTGTATTGTACTTGCAGCCAGGTGTCCTTATATAATGTAATTATTATATCGAGCAGAGATTCATCAATTTTTAAAGCTTTTAGTTTACTTCAAAGGTTGTTTCAACCGAGTTTATCAAAGGCTGCTGTTAAATCCATGAAGCAGCAGTAGAATTTACTGTGATTCACCAGCACATACTTCCAAATTAGGTGTTTCAAAACATAACAGTGTTGTATCATAGATCTCTGTGCTCGGAATCCATTATGGTATTCGCTCAGAATCAAATTCTCGTCTATCCAGTGCTGTAATTTTCCCAATAAAATTTTACATAAAAGTTTTTGTGAGGTATTTATTAGACTAACTGGTCTGTACATCTTTGGATTTAATGGGTCTCCCCTCTTCAAGAATGGATATACAATACTGCCCAACCAGCTCTGCGGAATGTGTTGCCCCTGCAGTATTGCATAAAAATACTTTACCAGCAAAGGTACCCACCAATTGGTGACTGATTTATATATTTCCCCAATTATACTATCCAGACCAGGAGCTTTATTTAGTTTTAATGACATAATTGCTTGAAGAATCTCCTCACTAGAAATAGTAGAGGAGTTAGTCAAAAATTCCATGGGAGTATTAAGATATTTAATTGCTTCCTATCTTTCTGTTTCTGAAAAATATAATAATTCAAAGTAGTTTTCCTATATTGCTGGTGTAATATGAGCTTGGATTTTATTTTGGGATTGCCCATAACTTCCACTCACCAAAGTCCAAAAGGTTTTTGCATCTTTTTCTTCTATGGATTTTCTTAGTTTGTCCCATTGTGACCAATAGTATTTAATTCTCTCATATTCAAAGTTTGTTATAATCTTTTCTTACTTGATTTAGTACTTTTATTATCTGTGTATTTTTATTTTCCCTAGCTTCTCTTATTTTATGATTCAGATCAGATTTTTCATTTCTATAACATTTGTTGAACCATGTCTTAGGTTTGTATACCCCTGAAGTTGTTATTTTACCAAGAGGTTTGATGTAGTTTGCCAGCCTTTCCCATGTTTCAGTTATGTTTTTTGAGCTATCACTCAGTAATATTTCATTTTTCAATTCAGGCATTGGTTCTTGAAAAAATAATTCACTGAAAGTTTGAATAGAATGAGAGTGCCACCTTATTCTCTCAAAATTGATACCTTCCATTGTAGGTTGATTTTCTTTTCTGGTTGTGTTAAAAGATCCTATTCTAAATTGTATATTAATCAGAAGATGAGCAGATTCTGGGCAACCTAGTATCTCCATATCTTGTATCAATTTAGCTCCTTCCGGATTTGACCAAAGAATGTCTATAGTCGAGTAGCCTTTTGGTCCCACAAAGGTATAGCCTCACGAACAATCATTTTTTGTTCTACCATTTATAAGGATTAGATTTTTTTCTGCTAAATAAATATTTGCCCATCTACCTCTTTTATTTTGCTTCTTGTCCTCTAGTTTTGTATTTAAAGATAGTCTTGAGTTTGTCTCTAAGACATTGAGCAAGAGATCTGAGTAGAAATCAACTTTTAAATCACTGGGACCTATTCAGGCATTGAAATCACCCATTATAAAAACTGGTAGGTGACCAAAACTCTCTAAAATATTATTCATATCTTATACAAAATTGCACCAAGAATATTCCTTATTTTTTGCTGTTGGCGGTATATAGATATTACAGAGTATTAATGTAAAGGAAGATTTACAAAGTTTGTCGGCCAATATCAGGTTCTCCCTGGTCTCAAGTTTAGTTACTACCAAGTCCAGCCATCTTTTGATCTATAGTTGCCAGTATAGTGAAAAGGAAAAATCCAGGGATGGAGTGATTTTCTGGTGTCATATTCCATGTCTCTTGTAAGCAAAGGATATCATATGATTCAAGAAAGGAACTAGTGTCAGTGTCAGCTAGTTTGGAAGCAAGGCCCTCAATGTTCCATGATAATATTTTGAGCACCTGTTCTGTTTTGGGATTTTGTATTGTATGTCAAAGCTGTTTTTGTTCAAAAGTTTTTGTCCTTGAAAACTAATTTTCAAAGGTCCTTGGACTAACCTCAAAAAATGTCCCAAGTGTAGTCACAGTATATCCAAGTTGTCCAGTATCTCTGCCTTTTCCATAATAGTTTGCACTAGTCTTGCCAAGGTAAAGATCAGGTCAATTTGAGAAGAATAATTTTCTTCTTTCCATACTTTAATGTTAGAAATAGATTGCCATGTTATTTCCACATCGAGAGAATGTGTCAGAAAATAAATCAATTGTCTCTTAATTTTAGTTCGGTCTCTTTCTCCTTTTGTGTTCCACCCAAAGATGGTGATAATTTTATCAAATTGACCTTTTTTTCTGGTTATGCTCATAATTATTAATTATTTTTATCAAAGTTTCAATTTTATGATCTCTGATTTTAGAATGACTTGCACTTTCTCTATTCTCTTCTGGCAGTGATAGTGGTACTAACTTTGGGTCACTTATCAGAATCCCTTTTGAATGCAATAAGTCACCTTTTGACCAATCATTTATTTCAAGGTTCCAGATGCATGTAACCCAAACATTTTCTGTGTCCTGACTAAAACCTAACAAATATTCCATGTGGCTAGTCAGCATGGCATCCGTCTCACTGGGTAAATGTTTTATACCATAAGTTTCAAAATAATATTCCCTTGGAGATCCGTGCTCTTTCAACAAATTATTAAATGAGAGAATGCCCAATACAGGAGCACTATTATCAACAGAGGAATGAATAGACAAAGGTTCATGAACTGGAGCATTGATCTCCCTCCCAACCAGTGGTAATATTTCAGCTTCAGTGTCTACAACACCATTAGAAAAAGACAGTAACTCATGAGCAACTTGTTTTTGTTCATCCTGTAAAAATACTTCAGAGTTTGTCCCTTCCTTCATTTTTCCTGTTGTAATGTGTTTCTTATTTCTGCTCTTATTTGCATTCCCCCTTTTCTTACCTCATTTTTTTCTTTTTGTTTATGTATTGTGAACTTCCTTTTTTCCCATTTTCTAAATTGTTTTGATCCCCACTCCGCTCAGGATACAAAATAATATCTTTTGAAAATGGAGCCGGCAGATTTACTTGCACAAATTTATTTTCAGTCAAAACCAACTCCATTGTCTGTTTTTTGGATCATAATGTTTGAATCCCCTAGATTTTCCTGGTTTGGCCTTGTAATTATTTGTTCTAACATCAGTTTATTTTTAAAAACATCTGTTCTCAGTGAGGACAGTTCCTCCTGGAGAGCTCTAATATTTTCCAGAATCATTATGTCTGCGTAATATGGATTCTTGGCTATCTCTACCATTTGTTTGGAGAGATATGTGCAAGATATGAAATCTCCCTTATTTGTGAAATGTTTGAGATCATAATTTATTGCACCTTCATTTTGCCCCCCCCTCCGATGGTTCATTCTTAACCCTAGACCTTGGGAACCTTGATTTGAGTTGCTCTGAGTTGTCTGCTAGGAAGAGGTCCAATTTTTTCAGGCCTTCTATGTCCCTACTCAATTCCTGGATCACAGGATAAAGGTCCCCTTTTAGGTGATCTACATTTTTTAGTACTGGGGGAGATCTGAAGGGTGTATATTGAAGACTCTTATTTTCTAAGTCAGAAGCTGTTTAAAAAAATGCTCAGGTGAGAAAACTGCTTCTGAGTATTCTGAGTATCCCCCAGACAATCCCTTATCGTCACAGTTAATTGTGCTATTAGAATAACATATAGAAGTATCCCAATCTCTTTCTATCATAGATATGTCATCTTCTCCACATAATTGAATATCAGCATTATTCCTGGCTGGGGAGATGCGTCATCTATCATTATTAGATCTTCTGCATTTGACTTTTCTGAAGAAATATGTGATGACTGCTCTCTATAAGTGGTAGTTCTAGGAGTGAGTAAACATAAAATAGAAGGATGTTTTCTACTAAAGTAATCTATTACTTTAACCTCTTGAGTTCTGACTGTGGGAGAGTGAACAATTATTTTCCTGATGACGTTTTTGACTTTCAAGACATGAGGTCATAGTGATTTCCGTTCTTTTTAGCTTTGTTATTTTTGGTGGCTTTCTTTTTAAAATATTTTCAGTCTCATTCTTAGTTCCATTTAACTCCTCTTTATCCTTAAACATGCGGGCAACTTGTTTCTGATTATCTGACATTTTAATACCCCGTGATCGTCCTTTATATAAAGCTGGATTGCAGATCTTTTTACTTCTTATTACCATGTTTAAATTGAGTACTAGAGTGGTATGAATTTTAGAGTTTTCTAAGATAAGTCCACAAGATTAAGTCAAAGATTAAACATTTTCCAAAGTTATACAAAGATGTTTTCCATAACAACTATTACAATAAAAAAAAATAAGGAATCAAGATCTTATATGCATCTGTTAAAGTTTTTTGGTTTACAATGATCACATGAATGAGTCCACTGTCCTGTCTGTCTGTAAAAGATTCCTTAAATCACAAGAGAAACCTGTAATGTTCAGAAAATGAGAAGTTGTCCAAGAGTTCTCCAAAAAAATGTATAGGTTCCTGATGAGAAATCTTCTGGCTAATAGTCTCTGGGCGAGAAAATCCAATCGTAGCAATTAATTCATCCAGACATAAAGCACATGGGTCATAACCAGAAAATATCTATAAGTTAAAAAGCAAATAAGTCTGAAAAGTGTCTAAAAAATGGAAAAATCTTTTAGAACTTGATTATTTAAACTAACTGATACGAATATCATGAAAACAACAGCAGTGAAATTCAAGTAAAAACAACAATTCTAAAAGTAGTGTCCCCGCTAATCTAAGAGCTGACTCTGGTTATAAACTGTATAAAACAAGTCATAAAACAGTTTTACACTTCCTCATTCAATCATATTTAAAAAAAGTGTCTTAAAAGTGTTTTAGTTATTTATGCAAATTTTGTTATATGTAAGTAAAGCACCAGGCTGAATGCTCACACGTAAAAAGACATTCTGTAACTTTTAGAGTCAAAATCTGTAGTCAAAACCTTGGGCTTGAATCTCGCTTGGGAGCCCTATGATGTTTTCAGTTATGGGTTTTAGTTTTTAGCACTCAGCTTTCCACTTTCAGCTTTTAGCAATCGACATTTACTATTTGACTTTTTAGTTTTACTCCAGCACACAGTTTCAGTATTCTGCTTTGAGCTCTACATTCAACATTCAATGGTCAGTATTCAACATTCAGCATATAGCATAGCGTTGCAGAATTCAGTTATGTCTTTATCGCTTAAAGTGTTTGATGTGTCATTCTTAGAGTTGTTAAAAATTGCTAAAGCTAACAAAATCTCAGAGATAAAATAATCACCAAATGTGCTAGCGTACTGGAGTTTCATTCAGGAAAGTCAGAAAATAAAGCAAGATCCCCAGCAAATGGTCTAAACGCCAGGCAGTGCATCTCGAAATGAATCATGGCAAGTCTGAAGCCTGAGCAGTTAATATATATTAAAGACAGCAGGTGTTTTAGGTAAGCAATCAAACAATCAATCAATCATTCAATCAATCAATACTGAGATTCAAGCCCGCATGTAATCAACTTAAAGGAAAACTACTCCCAAAACTTGAAAAAATATATGTTGTGCAGAGTGTTTTAATTTGTATGTGAAGTTCTAGTGTTTTCTTCCCTCTGACTGGTATTAGGAGTTTTTCCCAAATTAGCCTGCTAGCTTTATGCTAGTTTTACGACCCCTGGGGATCTCCATACCTGATAGTGTAATTGTATTTCTTGTTCCCACAGTGCATCTTGTCTCATGTGACTGTGATGTAAGAGAGACCCAACATTCAGCACACACATGCCAAACAAACTAAATATCGTGGAAGCTTTACAAGCTGCACAAAAATTACCAGCAGCAAAGTTTTTCAGAACAGTAAAACCTTTAGGATGAGGGTGGTCACCAAGCTGAAGTCTACAGATTTTAAAATATAGCCATCTCTATTGTTGTGAACTGATTGTAATGCAATGCTTTCTGCTGGATTTATGGGCTACATCACCATCACATGAAACAAGGTGCATCATAGGACAAAGAAATGCAATAAAGCTATTTGATATGGAGATATCCAGGGGTCGTAAAACTACCCTACAGCTAGCAGGCTAATTTAGGAGAAACTTCTAATACCAGTCAGAGGGAAGGAAACAATAGAACTTCACATACAAATTAAAACACTCTGCACAGCATATATTTTTTCAAGTTTTGGGTGTAGTTTTCCTTTAAGTATACAATAAAGATATACAGCTTCAACAATTAGACAGAGTATCACACATAAAGTGACTGGAGTAATCAACTTGTTGTCAATTAAAATGAAATTAATTTATTATAATCTTTAATCCAGAGACTTTTTTGTGATCGTTTAACCTTTTGTCTACTAATAGTTTACAATATCATAGTCTGTTCGTATTGAAAATAAAAACCATACAATACAGTATATTTTCAAAAAACCATCACAGTTTGTGTGAGTAGTAAGTGGTAAGTTAGTGAGTAGTAAAAAGTAAATTATAAATTAGTAGTAGATAAGTTACACTCTCCTCGTCAGGCAGTGGAAAACATTAGTAGTGTGGCTCTCTCCAAATGTGGAGAAAAGGTAAAACTCTGGATAGTTCGAGGGTAATTTTTTTTATGGCTCTGATTTTGTTTCATCCTTTCTGAAGGGCTGTTCCAATGCAAGAAATTAAATCGGACTTCGGCCACAAAAAAATATTTCTTTTCACTGTGAATCAGTCAGCTAAATATGGTCCGATCTCCTGCAAAACTAAACAAAACAACAGTACCAACCAAGACACAGCACAAGGTTATCTGGTAAGGCAGAAAAACTAAGGCAACAGTGGCATACCTTTTCTTGCCTTGTAATGGGATTTTTTTTTACCCTGCTCCTGTTAGTTCTCCTCATTAGTATAGCATGCAGCCACCATCTTGCTCCCCCCCCATATTGCAAATTACTACCTCACCTGTTTAAAGTGCTCACAGATGTTTCTTTGTCAGAGTCTAGATAAAAGTTAAGGTTTTCATGTTGGCTGTTGATTGGAAGGACATGGTTGGGAAGTTTAAGGTTTGGAAGGTGACCTGTAGGCATCTTACTACTGGATCTCATAAAGAAGTACATAACTGGCTTGTAAATGCACATTTATTCTGGATCCTTGGTTTGCGGAACATTCTCCTTTGCTCTGGGATTCGTTTACCCAGTTTCTCCACAGTCCTCGGATCCCGGCTTATATGTGGGATTTTCTCTGGCTTTGTACACATCAGAAATTGGGGTTTAAGGGGAATATGATGCATAAAGAGCTTGCAGAGAGTACCTGTCCAAGAGACTCTTCTTGCTCAGGGGTTGTTGAAACTATGCATCATTTGTTTTTGGATTGTCCATTTGCAATTGATTTATGGACTATTTTCCACACCTTTTGGCCTTCCAGCCCTTTTCAGGTCTCAGAATCAGATGTCTGGGTCAGTGGCATCCTCCCTGGGTCCTGGGCAAAATATGATTCTAGTGTGCTGCTGCTGTTTATTGGGTATGATAAATTTCAGATTTGGCAAGCTCATTGTGAATTGACCATGCAGAAGAGATTGTTGCCTTGTGAACATGTGTTTTCTGCTGTTCACAGGGATGACCTTAGATGGCGTGCTTTTGAATATAATTCGGCTTCCCCAGACCTCTATAGCTTGTGGTGGCAACATATGTCCTGGATGGATACAGTTTGAGGTATCTTTTCTCCTCTCTTTTTTGGGGGGGGGGGTTCTGATTTTTTTTGTGTGTGCAGTACCACTATTCTGCATGTACTTTGCCTTCCAGATCTCCTGCTGTTTCCCCTTCTGTTTTGGTGGGGAAGGGGAGGGAGTATGTTTTTCCCATTTCAGTTGGGGGGTTATGGAATGTTGTCCTGAACATGTATGTTCCTCTTTTTTTTACATTTATATGATGTTTTATGAATTTGTTTTGACTGTTCTTTTTCCTTTTGCATTTCTAGTTCCCTATTTTTTTTGTAAGGTGAGGAGAGGGGGGTTTGTTTCATAATGTTTTTCTTAAGTATGGATTGACATGTATGATGTAATACTGCTTTGTGATTTCACCTTGTTCTCTTTTTCCTTATGAATTTGTATGATGTCAATACTGTTTTGATTTTCTGTTCTTTTAAGTTATGACTAATACTTTCCCCTACTCCTTTTGGGGGTTGCAGTTATGGCTTCATTATGTTTGTTGTTCTTATTTGCTGTAATATTTTTCTGTTTTGGGATTTCTTTCATTTTGCCTTTGTATGCTTTAATACACTTTGTATGTTTTGTTTTGAATTTTGAATAAAAATTTCCCCTACTCTTCCTGCAGAGGGCTTGACTTCCTGTGAGCAGAGTGTGAGTAGTCTGTCTCAGCCTGGATGGAGAAGGAAGTGAAGATGGCTGGAGAGAAAACTGCTGTCCATACCTCTCAACCTCTTGCCTCATGAATCAGGGACAAAGCTTAAAAATTTCAGGGACAAAGATCCAAAATCAGGGACACATCTTAAAAATTGGTACTATTTACTCAGAAAGCAGATAGAATAAAGGGGTATGTGTTAAGTTGCATTTTCTGAAGAAGAACAAGTCTATAACTTTAATGTTTGACATTATTTTGTGATTTTAATCCCCACTGTTCTGTCACAAAAACACAAATTTTACGAGGCACAGAGGAAAATTTTGAGGCAAAATCAGGGACGTCCCTGAAAATCAGGGACAGTTGAGAGGTATGCGTGATGTCCCACAAATGGAACCTAGAGATACAGAGACCTTTTATGATGCAGTGGTACATTTTGACACAGAGTTAAACTGGGCTGAGGAAGCAGAGATCCAAATGAGTATGGAATAATAACAATAATAATAAACTTTATTTTTATGGTGCTTTTCAAAACGAAGGCACCTAACAAAGTTAAAATCACATGATCAAAAATTTCACAACATAAATCAACATAACATCTCAAAAACAAATAATATAATCAATAAATCTTAAAATCTTTCCATCAGTTAAATGCCATAGCCATGACTCTGTAGCCAGGTTTTCAGTGCTTGTTTGAAGCCCTTCATGGTCATACACTCACGTAACCGATGGGGTAGAGAATTCCAGAGGGTAGGGGCAGCATATATAAATGTTCTAGCCCCAGAAGATTTCAAACGTACCCTTGGAATCTCTAGCAACCCCTTATTGGCTGAGCAGAGCGATCGCCTGGGGCAATAAGGAACCAGGAGCTCTTTCAGGTAGTCTGGGACAAATCCGTGTAGGGCTTTGAAAGTCAGAAGACTGACTTCAAAGGTGATCCGCCACTGAGCTTGCAGCCAGTGCAGTCTATGCAGCACTAGTGAAATATGACAGGACCACGAGGATCCTGTCAACAGCCATGCTGCAGCATTCTGCACTAGCTGCAGGTGGCAGATTTCCACTCCAGGTAGCCCTAGGTACAGGGAGTTGCAATACTCCAAGCGTGAGGTTACAAAAGTGTGGATCAAAGTAGAAAGGTCACCTGATGGAACAAGGTGCCTGATCCTGGTGATATTCCTCAGATGGTAGAATGGTAGAATGAGAATTTGATGACAGCTGACACCTGAGAACACAGGGTTAGCCCATCATCAAAAAATTACCCCAGGTTCTGCACCTGTTCAGAGGTTGTGAGTGGCTCACCCCCAAGGTATAAACCAGGGGCTGACCCCCCCCCAATCTTTCTATCCAGCGACCCGGATCCACTACCAATATCTCAGTCTTATCAGAGTTCAACTTTAACCAGCTGGTATTCATCCACTCCTGGTTTTCAACAAGACAATTATTAAAGACTGAGACAGCTCAATCCTGATTGGGGCAAAATAAATGTAGAGCTGGGTATCATCTGCATAGCAGTGAAACATCAGCCCATACCTTCTTACAATGTCTCCAAGGGGCAGCATATACACTGTGAACAACATGGAGGACAGCACTGAGCAGTGAGGAACTCCACATGATAAAGAGACTGGGTCTGAGGAAAAAAACTGGACATCACACTCTGGGATCTTCCCATGAGAAACGATGTAAACCACTTGAGAACTGTACACAACAGTCCACAAATGAACCTCAGGTGATCAATCAGTACTCCATGGTCCACAGTGTCAAATGCTGATGAGAGATCTAGGAGGACCAAGATAGAGTGGCTCCTCCCATCTCTAGCCATCAGTAGATCACTGAGCACCTGAACCAGTGCTGTCTCAGTACTATGCTTCCTTCAAAATCCAGACTGGAGGGGTTCTTAGATGGCATGGATGGTCAAGGTCCTCCAGCTGTGTGGCCACTACTTTTTCAATCACTTTCCACACAAAGGGAAGGCTAACGATTGGTCTGTAGTTAGCAAGGCAGTCTGGGTCAAAAGAACCTTTCTTCAAGAGTGGTGTTACCACTGCCTCTTTTAGGGAGCTTGGAAACTTGCCTGTCTCCAAGGAGTACCAGACTATCCAAGCTAGGACCAAGCCAATGACATCACTATAACCCAAAATTATGGAAGTAGGTACCAGATCCAAACTACCACATGTAAGGTGCACACTCTGGACAATTTGCATGACATCTATGAAGGCCGGATGGCCAAAGGTACTCCAAGAAAGACCAAGATATGCAAATCTGCACTGGTCTACCACAGCACCCATAAAGTGTGCCAGTCAGAAAGTCGATCTGATGTCAGCCACCTAATTTGCAAAAAATTGAGCAAGTTCATCGCACTCTTCTTGCAAAAAAGCTTTCTGTACTTGTAGACAGGCTGGAATGCATAGTCTGTACACAGTTCAGAACAGCTGAGCTGGTCAATTTTGAGTAGCCACAAGCACCCCAGACAGGAACTCTACCTTCTTATGGGAAATTTCAGATTGAAAGACTTGATAATAGTCCATCAATCCAAGGTGGTCGGCATCAAGATCAGACCTCTGCCAGCAATGCTCCAACCTTTGTCCAAGTCATTGCATCTCCCTCAGAGTCCCATCAAACCATAGGGATCGAGGGTGAAGGGAAAATGGGTGCGCATGGACAGGAGCAATGACATCCAGAGCCATTGTAATGGCTGAATTATAAGCCACCACGATGGCTTCAGGGTCATTGTTTACCTCTGAGAAGGATGAAAGATCCAGGACTGCCATTAGGGCTTGAGAATTTATATCTCACAAAGGGCGTTACCGAATCATCCCTACAGGTGTTGGCCAACAAAGGGGGGTGCTAAAACTCATCTTCACAGTATAATGATCATGCCATCCAACTGGTTCCACCTCCAAGTTGGAGGCCTCAATCCCCAGGAGGAAGACTAAGTCAAAAGAGTGACCCTGATTGTGAGTAGCAGTGGAAACAACCTGTGTGAGGCCCAGTGAGGTCATCAACTGGAGGAAGTGCTGACCAAAATGCAAGAGTTCATCATTGACCCAGGCGTTTAAGTAGCTCAGGACCATCAGCCTAGGTGACTCAAACACCATGTCAATGACAAAGTCTGCAACTTCCTGGAGGAATCATTTCTCAGCACTAAGTTGATGGTAGATGAGAATGATCTTACAGCCTACACCAGCCACCATGGTACACTGAAATGACTCCATCTCCCCCACTGGTACATTTGTGAGGTTAAATTCAGACTTAAAACAGACCACTACCCTCCCCTGCAACCCAATCTCAGGTGGTGTATCACCGAGTACCCAGCAGGAACTGCAGCCTCCAAAACTGGGCAAGAATTCTCGTCTACCCAGGTCTTGGTGATACAAGCCAGGTTCACTGATTTAACAAGATCTGCAATAATTGCAGTCTTATTTTTAATAGACCTAGCATTGCATGACACCACCCAAGTTGAGGGCTCTAAAATCAGTAACGGGGAACTAGAACCAGTCTGTGGAGGTCCTAACAGCATTATTAAATGAAACAGGAAAGATACTTACAAAGGAAGGTAGAGTTAAGTAAAGCACTTGCTGTAGCTAAATCTGGTACTGTGGCCACTGATAATCATGACAACAGAGAGGCAACAGGAGAGTGTTGCCAAGAAACATCTAACACTGCACAATCTGATATACTAATTACTGAATCAGATACAAGTAAGGAAAATGAAGAGCCAGTTATTTTTCAAAATAATACTGGTAACCAAGATAATGTGACAGTGTTTTTCTTTTCAGTGATATCACAAGACAGAATTAAGAAAAAAGCAGCAGCACCTAAAAAATATTGGGCAGACTTTGAACCAGAGTTAAATGAACCCTGGTCAGTAGAATCATCTTTGAATGTGGAAGCGTTGGGTGTGCTCACCTACCACGAATACATGGACTTCATGTTTTGCCCCAATAAAAATTCCATGGCTGCATCTTCAAAAAGAACTGACCCAAACTGATAAAGATGCAGCTCAAAAAGAGCGAAAAGCAGTTAAAGAAGCAGAAAAGCAGATTGCAGCAAATTTAGCCCTTTCTCCAGATTTGGAGTTAACTCAAAATCCAACTTTAAACTTTCACCAGATTAACTCTTTGAACAAAAAGACTGATGCAACAACTGGGCCTGGAGACACTAGCAATGTGGACATGGAACTTGAAGGGACAAGTGATTTGGAAAACCAACCAGAGGACAATACATAGATAGGCCGGCCTAGGGGAAGGGAGAGACAGCAACGTAGATCTAATGCATCTTTTTTCATCAAAAGGTTTTTCCATCCAGGAGACACAACGCTGTCAGGCTAATATATAAAGAGGGTTAAACCTATTCCCTGATAGGGTGTATGTGGGACATATATTATTAAGAGAATGTTTGAAATTTAATGCTGCAGAACTGTATGCCTTAATACATGTATCTGGAGAAAGTTCTTTTGACGTAAGTTTTAAACTACAGAGTGGGTTGAAGCAATTTTGGATGAGATATAGCAAGGTTAAAAATGCCCCCCAGTGGGCCCCATTTGATGTTATTCCATCAACTAGGCCTGCCCAGAAAACAGTAACCACACTGTTCAGAAATGAGGGGGCCAGTATTACTGATTTGGTCTTCTGGCTAAAGCAAAGGTGTACAGTAATGGGGCATCCAGAGGGAATATTCAACACAGGGAACCTATTGCTGGAGAGTGAGAGTAACACTTAAAACTCTAAATTGGAAACTACAGCACTTGCCTAACTCTTTCTTTTTGGGCTGTGACAGAGGTGTACTTTTCTACCCAGGGCAACCCAAAACATGTTATAAATGTGGTTTACGAGGACATATCAGCAATGCATGTGATAAGATTAGATGTACACTATGTGGTAATCTAGGACACAACAGTGTTCAGTGCTTCAATGATGCAAGATGCAACTTATGTGGAAACACTGGGCACTTATATGACTTATACACAAACAGCACATACTAAGACAGGAACAGGGGACCTGGAGAAGCAGAGACTGTTGGTAGCCATAGCTCAAAGGGAACATGAAAAAGGCAACAGGGAAAGGCCTGGTAATCTAGTGAATCAGGAGCCTCAGGCAGTTTTTCTCCATCCTCTCATGTTATGTCAGTAGAGGGGGAAGAGGAAGTATAGGCAACAAGACAGGTAGATGAGGGAACAGTCCAACAGGATGAAAAGGAAGAACAGAGTATACAGTAGCAAAAATATAGAGAAGGAAGAAATACCCCCCACCCCAGTTTCCACAGCAGAACTGGAGAAAAGAGTAACAAGAAGACGGCAAAGCTGGAAGCAACCAGCTTCTAAAGTTCATAACATTTCTGAAACAAAATTGTCAAATAGATTTCAGCCATTATTTAAAGAGAGAGGAGGGCAAGGGAATGAGTCTGAGAACTCCTCTGAAGATCTGAGTCATGCGGAAATGCTTTTTAATTCAGACTTGAGTGAAATAGGGGAAGAGGAAGCAAAGGCTGGGTATGACACAAGGAGGAATAAGGCTAAGGAAAAAAAGAGAACTGACAGGGAAACAAGAGGAATAGTAAGCTACCATTAGTTTAAGAGCATTTCATGCAGCAGCATATCAGAGTTCTCACTATAAATGTTAATAGTATAAAAAACAAGAGGAAAAGGGGAGGAGCTTTTTCTCATCTTCTTTTAAATAATGTAGACATCATTTCTTACAAGATGCAAGACTACACACAATCAAAGAAGTAACACAAGCAAAGAGAGACTGGTAAGCAGGAATATCATTTTGGTCCATAGGGTTAGGAGCTTGTACAGGGGTGGTGTTTTTATTTTCAGTAGCAATACAGGTGTTAAAAATTTTGGATCTAGTACCAGGTAGGGTTTTACTATTGGATTTGAAGTACAATAATAAATATTACAGATTAATAAATATTTATGCCCCACAGACAAAAACAGACAGGATAGAGGTATTTAGTCAAGTACGCTTATATTTATTTTCCACACAAAATATAATATGGGGTGGTGATTTTAATTGTGGGTTAACCAGTAAGGATAGGGGTAGTAATACTGCCACTACTAAAATATATAGCGACATGTCTTTTTTAAATAATGAAATCAAGATGGCAAATGTGGTGGATGCTTATAAAATAAAAACTTAAAGGGAACCAACATTCCAAAGGGGGAATCGTGCTACCAGAATTGATTTTTTTGCTTTGTGAATAAAGATCTTTTTTTACATTCCTCAAAAGTAGAAGCAGTGGAGTACTCAGACCACAAAGAATGTTACATTACAATTGGGCCCCAGAGAAAAACCAAGGCCCAAGCCTTTGGAAATTTAACACAACTTTACTTCACATAGAGAATGTAAAACAACAGATCTTATACTTAGTATGTGGGAATAAAACTTTGTTTCAAGTATATGATAACCCGCTGTTATGGCGTGATGGTCTTAAGACAAATTTAAAAACTTTACTACTTCAATTATATAAAGAAAATAGAGACATGGGGAATATGAAATATCAAACTCAGAGAAGACAGCTTCAACATTTAATGAGTTTGGCACAGACAACAAGGCATTAATTACTCTAGGAGGGTGGCAGGGGACCCCAAAGGGGAAGGAAACAACTCCTGGTGGCGGACTCCATTGTTAGGAAGGTAGAACTGGGGGAGGAAGGGGAGAGGGAGGTAAGGTGCCTGTCTGGCACCATGGCTTGGAGGGACAGGGAGCGAATCCTCAGGATTGCTGGAGCAGCTGCACAGGGGAGGGAGCTGGATGTCATTGTCCACCTAGGGACAAATGACCTGGCTAAGAAAGGGATTAGAGTAGCAGAAAGAGTTTGGTGGAATTGGGGAGGCCTAGACAAGTAGCACACACGGTAACCTTTCTCGGAGGTGCTGCCCATCTATGGCGTAGGAGAGGTTAGGTGTTCTGCACCATGGGATTCAATCAGTGGTTGAAAAACTGGTGCAGAGCTCAGGGATTTGGCTCATTGGGGACTGGGGGTTCACCTGGAGTGATGCAAGCCTATACTGGCATGATGGGCTGCATCTGTCCAGGAGGGGAACCAGGATCCTAAGTGATAGGTTGAAATGCTTTATTGGCAAGCATTTAAACTAGCCAAGGAGGGAGGCACTGGAAAGGAGCAGGGAAATCCTAGACCCCCAAAAAATCATGGTAGTAAGTGTGGTAAACACCAACATAGAGGTGTCGCTAGGGAGAAGGGCAAGTGTAAATGGAGAAAGTGACAAAGGCAAGAAGGACAGAGATGGGGCAAAAAGGAGTAAGGCCATCAGGAAATGGAGGATAATGAGTACCAATGCCTGTAGTCTGGGCAACAAGCTCCCTGAGCTGGTGGCCTTGATGGAAGAGGGATACCTGGATATTGTAGCAGTAACAGAAACATGGTACACAGAGAACCATGACTGGGATGTAAACATACCAGGGTACATAACCTACAGGAGAGAGACCAGCAGGGGAAAAGAGGGGGAGGAGTATCTCTCTATGTAAAGGAAGGGATAAAAGCAACTGAACAAAAGACTAAACAGGGAGGAGAGGAGGCACTGTGGGTCACCTTGGAGACTGGAAAGGGCACAACAGTCTGCACAGGGGTTGTGTAAAGACCCCCATATCAGGGGGAAGGAATAGACAAGGATATGATAGAAGGCATTCTTAGAATGGCAGAGAAAGGGGAGATACTGTTGGGGGACCTGAATATGCCAGATGTTAACTGGAGCACATTTGCTGCAGCCACATCCAAGAGCAGGGTCATTCTTGATGCCCTACAGGTGGCAGGCCTCAGACAGCTAGTTTTGGAACCCACTCATGAGGGAGCAATCCTAGACCTCATACTTTCAAATGGGGGCAGTGAGAGGATCTCAGATCTAGAAGTAGGTTGCCATCTGGGAACAAGTGACCATCAAACAGTGTGATTCATGTTAAACTCAGCTACAGAGTTAAGCCATGACAAAAGTGAGGTACTGGACTTCAGGAGGCTGACTTTGGCAAGATGGGAGAGTGCCTCAGAAAAGCACTAGCAAACAGGCTAGAAGGAGGTGTGGAGCAACAATGGGGAATCATCAAACTGCCGTCACAGAGGCAACAAATGCTTTTGTGTGAAGCAAATAAACAAGTCAAAATGAAAGAAAAAGCCACTATGGTTCTCAAAAGAGGTGGCTGTGAAAGTCAGGAAGAAAAAGATAGCATTCCGGAAGTATAAGGAAACACAGAAGGCGCAGGACAGAGATTTGTACCAGTTAAGGCAGAAGGAAGCAGGGCGGGAAGTCAGAATAGCAAAGGCCCAAACTGAGGAAAAGATAGTTCACTCGGTTAAGATGGGGGATAAAATCTTTTATAGGTACATCAGTGAGTGTAGAAAGACAAAGGGAGGGATAGTGAGGCTGAATAGAATGAACAGTGGGTGGGCAGAGGGGGGACAGTGAAAAAGCAGGGATATTGAATGAGTATTTCTGCTCAGTATTCACAAAAGAGGAGGGGGAAGTGCCTAATCCAATTAACAAAAGCACTCTTGATACGGGGGTCGATCCCAGTCCTTTCATAGAAGAAAGGGTTCTGCAAGAACTCCTAAAACTGAAGGTGGACAAAGCAATGGGGCCTGATGGAATTCACCCCAGAATTCTTAAAGAATTAAGGGGGGAACTAGAGAAACCACTGGCTACACTTTTTAATAAATCATCGGAGGATGGTGTGGTACCCGAGGACTGGAGGAAGGCAGATGTGATTCCCTTTCACAAAAGTGGGACCAAGGCAGAGGCAGAAAACTACAGACCTGTCAGTCTGAGCTCTGTGGTAGGGAAAGTGATGGAGTCACTTCTGAAGGAAAGAATAGTTGAGTACCTAGAGGCCAGTGGGGCACAGAACCCAAGGCAGCATGGGTTCACAGTGGGAAGGTCATGTCAAATGAATCTAATAGATTTCTTTGACTGGGTGACCAAAGTAGTAGACCAGGGAGGGGCTGCCGACATGGCCTACCTACACTTTAGCAAGACATTTGACACAGTCCCACACAAAAGATTAATAGTCAAATTAACCAGCCTGGGAGTGGGTCCCAGGGTTGTAGTCTGGGTAAAACATTGGCTGGACAACAGGACACAGAAGGTAATTGTAATGGAGTCCACTCTGAGAGAGGTTACTAGTGGGGCAACCTTGGGGTTCAGTGTTGGGTCCAGTCCTTTTTAATGTCTTCATAAGTGACATTGCAGAGAGACTGGAAGGAAAAGTATGCCTCTTTGCAGATGACACAAAGATCTGCAACAGGGTTGATACACAAAGAGGCATGGAAAGGATGAGAAGGGACTTGGGAAGGTTGGAGGAATGGTCAGAAGTATGGCAGCTAGGATTCAGTGCAAAGAAGTGCAAGATAATGCACCTGGGAAACAAGAACCCAGGGGAAGAATACACAACAGGAGGGAGGTAGTAACAACAACAAAAAAGGAAAGGGACCTGGGGGTAATCATATCAGATGACCTTAACGTTAGCAAGCAATGTGAGAAGGCAGTAGGGAGGGCTGGGGGTATACTGGGATGCATAGGGAGAGGCATCAGCAGCAGAAAATAGGAAGTTGTTAAACCCCTGTACAGACAGTTGGTGAAACCCCATCTGGAGTACTGTGTCCAGTTCTGGAGGACATAGACAGGATAGAGGCAGTCCAGAGGAGGGCAACTAAAATGGTGCAGGGTCTGCAAGAGAAGCCGTATGAGGAGAGACTAAAGGTGCTTAATATGTATACTCTTGAGGAAAGAAGAGGGGGGACATGATAGAAACTTTTTAGTACCTCAGTGGAATCAACAAAGTCCAAGAGGGTAGCATCTTTCAGAAAAGAGACTTGTAAGAACAAGGGGACACAATTTAAAGATAGAGGGTGGGCTGTTCAGGGGCAATGTGAGGAAGTATTATTTCACAGAGAGGGTGGGCGGTTCAGGGGCAATGTGAGGAAGTATTATTTCACAGAGAGGGTAGTGGATGCATGGAACAGCCTTCCTGAAGAGCTTGTGGGGTCTAAAACTGTGGGAGAATTCAAGAATGTATGGGACAGACATAAGGTTATTCTTGTGGGGGGTAGGAAGAAACAGGCTGTTGGTTAACTAGGATCTGTGGCCTATCCTGTAGGTAAGGAAATGGGCAGACTAGATGGGCCAAGCGGTCCTTATCTACTGTCAAAGTCTATGTTTCTGTGTTTCTCTACCCAAATAAATTTGACACAACAGGAAATGAAAGAATTCCGGAATAAACAAATTGCATCTTCGGACATGCAACAGAGGTATGGCACTCAGGGGAAGTTTGATAGCATCTGTCCACTTTTGAATTGTGCAGAAAGGATAAAACAAAAACAAAAGAAGGAAGTGTTTGATGGGGCAAATAGGATACAGACAAGACAACAGGACATTTTAAACGTGGTAACATAGTATATGGAATCACAATACAGTTGTCAACCTGATAATATGGAAGCATTTTCTTCACTATTTAACCTAATTAATATCTCTGAATGTCCTTTGGAGATATTCCAATCAGTAATTTGGAACATAAAACCAGAAGAGGTGGCAAATGTGGTGTCAGCATTACAAAATAGAAAAGCCCAGGGAAGGATGGCATCCCGGTGGAAGTATATAAATTGATATGTCCTTTAACACAAAGGGAAATGGCTGCAGTATATACATATATGCTAGAGACAGAGAGTCTTCCATCAGATATGACAACAGGTTTGGTAACATTCCTATATAAAAAAGGTGATAGAAAATATCTAGATAATTGGAGACCAATACGTTTATTGAATGTGGATTTAAAAATTGTTATGAAGTTATTTAATGATAGATTGATAATAGCTCTGTATGTCATCTCAGGTGCACAATCTTGTGCAATCCCAGGAAGATCAATAACTGACCAGCTGTTGTTAATTATGGAAATAATTGAGTCAGGGAACCTGTCAGGGTACATTTTAACACTGGATCAAAAGAAAGCTGTTAATTCTGTAAATTATGACTTCTTATTGTATATATTAAAGTATTATGAAATTCCTGAGAAATTTATAT
Organism: Neoceratodus forsteri; assembly: GCA_016271365.2. Classification (NCBI taxonomy): domain Eukaryota; kingdom Metazoa; phylum Chordata; order Ceratodontiformes; family Ceratodontidae; genus Neoceratodus; species Neoceratodus forsteri. The sequence goes on from CM057453.1 coordinate 161,425,980, forward strand.
GTTGACTAAAAGCTACATATAAGACAGCAGTAATTAAACCATTAGTTAATGGGCATTTAGGACCAATGATATCAGTAAAAAGCGGTGTTAGGCAAGGTTGCCCATTGAGTCCCTTGCTCTATGTATTCAGCATTGATTCCCTGTTAAGAATAATGAATGATGTGAGATTTTTGACTCCTTTAGTATTAGCAGGGCATAGGCTATCAGTAACAGTCTTAGCATATGCTGACGACTTATGCATCATCATTAAGGATAAAACTACAGTAGAAAGATCAGTTGAATTCTGTAATTTATATGGTAAAGCCTCAGGGGTTAAATTAAATACAAATAAAAGTAAAGGGAAGCTGTTGGGACCTTTAGATGGATCTACAACTGTGGCTAGAATTACATTGACAACTGAGCCTATACAAATTTTAGGAATAGATTATGAGAACAGCTAATATTTTTTTAAGGCAAGCTACCTCTTGCTGGGAGCTACAATACTGAACATAAGATTTGCAAGAAAGCGAGTTGTGCTCACAACAGAGGGAGGTGAACCTTGCAATTGTCTTTGGTTTGTAGCAGATATTCTACAGGAGGAGGCTACTTCTAACTGAAAGGTGAAATAAGGAACTTAATTAGGAAAAGACAGTCTTGTTACAATTCTTAAGATCTTCAGTGCAGGAAGAGTTTAAAGCACAGCTGACTTATTTTGGGGCTGACTGCTTTCAGAAGCACAAACCACCAGGCTGTTTTGGGGCTGGGAGGTTTACCTGTGTCTGACTTGGATGTCTGGATTTTCTCTGTTTGATTAGCAGGGATTTGCTCTGTCAAATTGTTGTGTATGGTATCTTGCTGACAGGAAGGCACTCATCGCAGCGGTGGGTCAGAGCTCTTAGCTGATTGTTTTGTGAGGGCACAGTTTAGGCCCAACCCTTCCCACCCTCACCCCACCCACCCCTGGAAATAGTTCCTTTATACCTGGGGTTCTGACATCATTTCCTCAAGAGTGCAAGGTTTATATCAATGTCATATCCTCTCTAGCACACAGCACTGAAAATATAAGCATACACATTGTATAATATATATCTTGCTATATAGCAAACCAATCACACACACACACAAAAAAAGTACATAATCATGTGGGGAGTAGTGCAATGTAATGGCTGTGGGGCAGCAGTCTTCCAGGAGACTTTCTGGAGGCTGAGATGCTGCCTTATTTGCAGACAACTCTCTGCCCTGAGGGAGGAATTTGCCCGTCTTCAGGCCACACTGGACAACAGTAAGGGAACCTTCCTCCAGGCCAGACTGGATGGTAAGATAGGAACCTCCCCCATCCAGGGAGCACCAGAGCCACCACCACTGCCTCAGAGGTTGCAAAGAAAGCACAGCAGTTGGACCACAGTGGGCTCAGGGAGGGTGAGGATGGTGGAACAGAGGCACACCCAGTCAGTTGTTCAACTCCACAATCCATACACCATTCTGGGGGAGCACAGCTCCCCTATGGATGCACCCACAGAGGAGATTAAGGAGGCTGAGGACACCTGTCCCAAGAGAGGCCCACAGGAAGGAGGCAGAGGACACCACAAGGAAAGGAAGCAGCTCTTGGTGGGGGACTCAGTTATTAGGGGGATAGAACTGGGGGGAGCAGGGAAAACTAAAGTAAGGTGCCTGCCTGGTGCCATGGCTTGGAGGGAGAGGAAGCGCATCCTCAGGATCATGAGAACAGCTGTACGGGAGTCTGAGCTGGATGTCATTGTCCACCTAGGGACAAATGACTTCACTCAACATGAGATTAGAGCAGTGCAGAAAGACTTTGTAGAACTGGGGAGGGGCCTAAGACAAGTAGCACACACAGTATCCTTCTCAGAGGTGCCGCCTGTCAATGGCATGAGTGAGGTGAGGGTACTTTGCACCATGCAGTTTAATGAATGGTTGAAAAAATGGTGTGGAACACAGGGGTTTGGCTTCATTGGTGACTGGGGTTCCACCTGGAGGGACACCAGCCTATACTGGCAGGATGGTCTGCATCTGTCCAGGAAGGAACAAGTCTTTTGAGCAATCGGTTTAAATGCTTCATTGGCAAGCTTTTAAACTAGTCAAGGGGAGGCACTGATAGCAGCAGGAAAATCCCAGCCTCCCTACAAAAACAGGGTACTAAATGAGAAAAAGACCAAGGTAGAAAGGTCAGTGGGGGATGCTGCAACTGAAGGTAAAGCCATCACAAAATGGAAAGCAATGAGTACCAATGCCCGTAGTCTGAGTAACAAGCGTCCTGAATTAGTGGCCTTGATGGAGGAGGAACATCTGGATATCGTGGCAGTGAGAGAAACATGGTTCACACAAAACCATGACTGGGACGTAAACATAGCAGGATACACTATCTACAGGAGGGACAGAGAGGGTAATAGAGGAGGAGGAGTAGCTCTTTACATGAGAGAAGGAATCAAAGCAGCAGAACAAAAGGGAAAACAGGGAGGAGAAGAAGCACTGTGGGTAAATTTGGAGACCGGCAATGGCACTACAATACGCACAGGGGTTGTATACAGACCCCCTTCTCAGGGGGAGGAAAAGGACAAGGAAATGATAGAAAGTATACTTAGTAAGGCAGAAAAAGGGGAGATATTGCTGATGGGTGATCTGAATATGCCAGATGTTAACTGGAGTGCAGTTGCAGCAGCTGCTTCGAAGAGTGGGGTTATTCTAGATGCCCTACAGGGGGCATGCCTTAGATAACTAGTATTGGAACCCACTCGAGAGGGAGCAATCTTAGACCTGGTTCTCTCAAATGGAGATGAAGAGAGGATCACAGATGTAGAAGTGGGGAGCCATCTGGGAACTAGCGACCATCGAACAGTATGGTTCACAATAAACACAGCAATAGAGTCATGCCATACAAAGGCAAAGGTACTGGACTTTAGGAGGGCTGACTTTGCCAAAATGGGTGAGTGCCTAAGGAATGCACTAGCAAATGGGCAGGAAGGAGGGGTGGAAGAACAATGGGGAATAATAAAAACTGCCATCACAGAGGTAACTAGCCTTTGTGTGAAGCAAATAAACAAAACTAAACGATGTAAGAAACCACTATGGTTCTCAAAGGAAGTGGCAGTGAAGGTTCAAGAGAAAAAGAAAGCTTTCAGGAAGTACAAGGAATCACAGAAGGAGCAGGACAGAGAACTGTATCAGTTAAAGCAAAAGGATGCTGGGAAGGCAGTCAGAACAGCAAGGCCCAAACTGAGGAAAAGATAGCCAACTCAGTTAAGAAGGAGGATAAAACCTTTATAGGTACATCAGGGAGCGAAGGAAGACCAAGGGAGGGATAGTGAGGCTTAATAAAGGGGAGGGTGGGCAGAGGGTGACTGTGAAAAGGCAGAGATACTAAACAAATATTTTTGCTCTGTATTTACAAAGGAAGTGGGGAGGTACCTAAAACAAACAGTAGAAACACTCTGGATACAGAAGTTGATACCAGCCCATTTACAGAAGAAAGGGTTCTGAAAGAACTCTTAAAACTGAAGGTGGACAAAGCAATGGGGCCTGATGGGATTCATCCCAGAATTCTAAAAGAACTAAGGGTGGAATTAGTGACTCACTGACTACCCTGTTTAACAAATCATGGGAGGATGGGGTGGTACCGAGGACTGGAGGAGGGCAGATGTGATTCCCCTTCACAAAAGTGGGAGCAAGGCAGAAGCAGGAAACTACAGACCTGTTAGTTTAACCTCAGTGGTAGGGAAAATGATGGAATCACTTCTGAAGGAAAGAATTGTCGAGTATCTAGAGGCCAGAGGGGCACAGGACCCAAGGCAGCATGGATTCACAGCAGGAAGGTCATGCCAAACAAATCTGATAGATTTCTTTGACTGGGTGACCAAAGTAGTAGATCAGGGAGGGGCTGTGGACATGGCCTACCTAGACTTTAGCAAGGCATTTGACACAGTCCCACACAAAAGATTAATATACAAGTTAGCTAGCCTGGGAGTGGGTCCCAAGATGACAGCCTGGGTAAAAAATTGGCTGGAGAATAGGACACAGAAGTAATAGTAAATGGAGTCCACTCTGAAGAAAGGGGATTATTAGTGGGGTACCACAGGGTTCAGTATTAGGACCGGTCCTATTCAATGTCTTTATAAGCGACTTTTTTTTTTTTTTTATTTAGTTGTTTAACCAAGTATAGCACACTAAGTTGAAAGCTTTTTTACAGGAGCAACCTGGGAGCACAAGGAGGTTAAGTGACTTGCTCAGGGTCACACAGTATGCAAGTGGAAGCTGTGGGATTCAAACCCAGGTCTGGTCTGCTGGATGTCACCAAATTTGCAGCTCGGAGCTTTAGACCACTGCGCTATACTGCCTCATTACAGAGGGACTGAAAGGAAAAGTATGTCTCTTTGCAGATGACACAAAGATCTGCAACAGAGTTGATGCACAAGGTGGGGTGGAAAGGATGAAAACGGACTTGGCAAGGTTAGAGGAATGGTCAAATGTATGGCAGCTTAGATTCAATGCTAAGAAGTGCAAGGTAATGCACCTGGGAAACAAAAACCCAGGGAAAGAGTCACAATGGGGGGGTGAGATACTAACAACAACAAAAATGGAAAGGGACCTGGGGGTAGTCATATCAGATGACCTAAAGGTGGGCAAGCAATGTGAGAGGGCAGTAAGGAGGGCTGGGGGGATACTGGGATGCATAGGGAGAGGCATCACCAGTAGAAAACAGGAAGTTATTATCCCTCTGTACAGACAGCTGGTCAGACCCCATCTGGAGTACTGTGTGCAGTTCTGGAGACCCAGTCTTCGCAAAGACTTAGGACGGAAGCTGTCCAGAGGAGGGCAACTAAAATGGTGCAGGGTCTGCGCCGGAAGACATATGAAGAGAGACTTAAGGAGCTTAATATGTATAGCCTCGAGGAAAGGAGGGAGAGAGGGGACATGATAGAAACTTTCAAGTACCTCAAAGGAATCAACAAAGTCCAAGAGGGTAGCATCTTTCAAAAAAAGAGGTGTGCAAGAACAAGGGGGCACAATTTGAAGATAGAGGAGGGCGGCTCAGAGGTAATTTAAGGAAGTATTTTTTCACAGAGAGGGTTGTGGGTGCATGGAACGGCCTTCCAGAGGAGGTCGTGGAGTCAAAAACAGTGATGGAATTCAAGCATGCATGGGACAGTCATAAGGCAATTCTACGGGGTTGGGGTAGAAAGAAGTAGGCTGCTGGTTAACTAGGATCTTCAGCTTATCCAGTAGGCAGACAAATGGGCAGACTGGGTGGGCCAAGTGGTCCTTATCTGCCATCACATTCTATGTTTCTATGTTACTAGGCAGGATTTGCTTAATTGGGACAAAACAATTCAACAGGAGAAAAATTTGGTTAACAAATGGAATACATTTACAATGGGGAAATGTAAAATGGTTTATTTAGTGAAAACTTATCTAATTCCATTATTTTTGTTTATTAGTGCAATATTTCCTCCCCCTAAAGATAGGGAAGCAACTATTATGGGCCTATTCTTCCAAGCAATTTGGGGCAGTAGGCTAAACCCAATAAAAAGAAATATACTTTATTTAACAGTTGAGAGAGAAGCTTAAATATGGTGAATCCCATATTGTTTTTATGTAATCATTTTGTATACACAAATATAAAACATTTATGTCAACGTGGGAATAAATGGTGGATAGACATGCTGCAGTATAAAATATCAACATAGTATACAGGATGGAAAGCAGGTATGCAAAAGGGTTTTAAAACAGTATCCTTTGCTCCTCAATATTATAGAGAATTATTTGTAAGACTTTGTCATTGGAAAATTATCTACACTGATCTGATAAGTAAGACTATGAAACAAATTTATAAGCAAGTTTTGAATCCTCACTTTACAGAACGAAATACTTTTCCACAATGCCCAATACAACATACCCAGAATTTAATGGAGTTAAATTTGAATAGTAGGATCCCTATGAAATTTAAAGATCATGTTCAACATGTTTTACATATTTTTTATAAAAGCTTAAAAAGCTGAAATTCAAGTCCCTGTGTCATAATTAGTGTTTCCTGAAAAATTCATGGTGTTTGGGTTTGTGGTTGTCTTTAAATCAGTATTTGTTAACTTTCAGTACAGCGGCTGAAAACAATGGAGATATTTCTGTCCTCTCAGCCAAGCTTAGAGAGCAATGACATCATTTTGGAGTATCTTGCTGTTTCAGATTCCCAGTCAGAGCAGCACTCTGTAGTTAATGGTTTGTTATGCTCTCCAGGGTTCTTAAAAACCCTGCCTCTGGTTTGTGTTTAGATAGATCAGCTTAAAATCTACATTCTCTTCCTTTAAAAAGCTGATCGAGTTTCAATGCTGAATTGAAGTAGTGGAAATCTTTCTCTATGAGAAATCAGCTTGTCTGTATCACAGCTTTCAGTTCTATCTAATCAAAACTCTGATCTTTTTTTCTAAGTATATAACAAAGAGATGTTTAATGAATATAAAATAAATCTAAATGTTGTTCATTCACAGAAACAGTTTTTTGATGTAGCTTTCATAAATACATTCACTGTAACCCTTCCGGGTCACACCTGAAAATAGGCACTTGGTTGTCTAGTGTGCATACCTGGTTAACAAAAGCAAAGAAATAAATAAGAATTTTTTTGTGTGTCAGATTGACAAACAGGTGCCTGTCACATTCTGCTACAGTATGTCAAGCACATGTACTGTCTGAACTCACACATTTCAGTCCTTTGGTGGTTTCTGTGTGAAAATACATCATGTATGTGTATACCTAGCAATACTATATGGCATCCCGATGCACTGTGTCTCTGCCCCACAGCTAAGACAACTGCAGTCTACTGCCACCTGTCCTTTGGCCCAAACGCTTCCTGTCTTATGCTCCACATTCAAGTCTTCTGCACCCTGCTGCCCATTGTCTTCTTCCACACAGTCAGGGATTGTGCACCCTGCTGCCTTCATCCCCTGCCTAAAGAATCAGGGCTGCCGCCCCCTGCCAAAACAGTTGGGGTTGCTGCACCCTGCTGCTCTCTCTCCCCCACCCTCACAGTTAGGGATGCTGCAGATGTTGCCCCTGTTCTTGTCTCCATAGTCAGGGCTGCTGTGCTATGTTAATCCCTATAGTGCCAGGTTCCCTGCCTCCACAGCTGTGGCTGCTCTACCATGCTGCCCTAGCCACCAGAGGTGGGGCTTTTGCTGCAATCTGCTACACACTTCCATTGCCCCAAATGGGCAGGGCTGCTGCACCACATGTACCCCATCTCACGGTCAGGCCTGCTGTGCCCTAGAGCCCCATGTCTCTGAAGTTTGGGCTGCTACACCATGCTGCCATTTTGCCACAAGATTCAGGGCATTTGCTGCATCCTGTTTCATGCCTCCACAGTTGAGGCAGTTGCACCCTGCTCTCTCACAGCCACCAGAGTCAAATCCTTTGCTACAGCCTGCTGCCCATATCCCTTGTTCCAAACAAGCATGGCTGCTGCACCCTATCCCATGGTTTTGGCTGCTGCATCCTGATACCATCCCTATCTCCTGCCTGAACATTCAGGGCTGCTGCACCCTGCTGCCCTCTGTCCCCATCCCCACAGTCAAGGTGATGGCACCCTGTTGCCCCCTGTTCCTATCTCCACAGTCAGAGCTGCTGTGCTGTGCTACACCTTAGAGTTCCATGCCCCATGCCTCCACAGTTAGGGCTGCTGAACCCTGCTACACACTTCCATTGCCTCAAACAGGGCTGCTGTTCCCTGATGTCCACAGGTGCTCTGCCCCACAGTCTAGGCTTCTGCCCCATGCTGTCCTCTATTCCCTGCCACCACTGTGCCCTGCTGCACCACAGAGACCCTTGCTGCTGTACCCTTCCTGAGCAGTTGGTGTTGCTGCATCCTGCTGCCCTCTTTCTCCCCCACCCTCACTGTCAGGGACATTGCACCTCTTGCCCCCTGTTCTTGTCTCTGCAGGGTGTAGCAAAGGATCTGACTCTGGTGACTGTGGAACAGCAGGGTGCAACTGCTTCAACTGTGGAGGCATGCAACTGGGTTCAGTAAATGCCCTGAATCTTGTGGCAAGTGGCAGCATGGTGCAGCAGCCTGAACTTCAGAGGCATGGGGCTCTAGGGCACAGCAGGCCACAGCAACCCCAACTGTATTGAAAGGAGCAGGGTGCAGCAGCCCTGTCTGTGATGACAGGGATAGAGGACAGCATGGTGCAGAAGCCTCGACTATGGGGCAGGACACTGGGGGCATCAGGGTACAGCAGCCTTGACTGTGAGATGGGGTACATGTAGTGTAGAAGCCCTGCACATTTGGGCAATGGAAGTGGGTAGCGGGGTGCAGCAAAACCCCCCAACCCTCATGGTTAGGGCAGCATGGTGCAGCAGCCCCAGCTGTGGAGGCAGGGAACCTGGCACTCTAGGGCTTAGAACAGCACAGCAGCCCTAACTATGGAGACAGGAATAGGGGACAACAGGTGCAGTGTCCCTAACTGAGAGGATGAGGGAGAAAGAGCAGCTGGGTGCAGCAACTCCAACTATTTGGGAATGGGGCAGCAGGATGCAGCAGCCCTGATTCTTTGGGCAGGGGATGGAGGCAGCTGGGTGCACAATCCTTGACTGTGTGGGAGAAGACAGTGGGCAGCAGGTTGCAAGCAGCCTCAAATGTGGAGCAGAAGGCAGGAGACTTGTGGGGTAAGGGAATAGTGGCAGTAGACTGCAACTGCCTCAACTGTGGGGAAGAGACACGGTGCATCGGGATGCCATATAGTGTTTCTAGTTATACACATACATGATGTATTTTTACACAGAAACCTCCAAAAAACTGAAATCTGTGAGTTCAGACAGGACATGTGCTTGAATACTGTAGCAGAGTGTGACAGGCACCTGTTTGTCAATCTGACATGAAAAAAAGTTCTTACATGAATGTATTTATGATGGCTACATCAAAGACAAACTGTTTCTGTGCATGAACAATATTTAGATTTATTTTATACTCATTAAACAGCCCTGTGTTATATAGTTATAAAAAAAATCTGAGTTGTAATTAAAGAGAACTCAGAGCTATGATACATACAAGCTGATTTCTCACAGAGAAAGATTTCCACTACTTCAGTTCAGAATTGAAACCCACATGATCATCTTTTTAAAGGAAGAGAGTGATACATTTTAAGCTGATCTATCTAAACATAAACCAAAGACAGGGTTTATAAGAAACCTAGAGATTCGAGCAAACCATTAACTCTACGGAGTGCTGCTCTGATTGGGAATCTGACACAGCAAGCTACTCCAAAATGATGTCATCACTTTCTAAGCTTGGCTGAGAGGACAGAAATAACTCCACCATTTTCAGCCTCTTAGAGCAAGTTAACAAAACTGATTTAAAGAAAATCACAAAACCAAACACCATAAAATTTTCAGGAAACACTAATCATGACACAGGGACTTGAATTTCAACTTTTCAAACTTTTATTAAAAATATGTATAAACCGCTGCACATGATCTTTAAATATGTTTTGTGGTTATGTTGTCATGAGAAGTTAAATGTGAAGGCAAATCAAAAACATAAGGTGATAGCAGAAGGGATGTGTGCTAGACCACAATGTGTGGCTCAGCTAGAAACAATGCACCATTTATTTTGTACTTGTAAATATATACAGCAGTTCTGGGAATATATAACATTGCAATGGAGAATAGATTCGGTCAAGTGGATGAATTATGAAACTTTAATATATGGTGTGTATGATAAAAGGTGGAATAAATGGGAAAAAATACTTTAAGTGTAATTTTTACAGTTGTAAAATGGTACATATATGGAATGTAAGATGTTTGCTCGTATTACAGCAAAAACAGATTTCCCATTAGGAATTATTAAATAATATTAATAAAGAAGTATGGGGTATCTATTACAAGGAGAAAAAAATACAAAATGAATTGTTTAATAGGTTATGGAGAAACCTTCCTTGGGTTACTAACTCAGATGTACCTGTTACTTGAAATATTGTACTTGATGAGAACTGTGGAGACATAATAATTGTACTGTATGTATGGATTATCTCAGATATTTCAATAAAAAAAAAATTCCCCTACTCTTTTCAATGAGTGCCATGGGATCTTTAACCTCCACCTGAACTACCACCAATCCAGGCAGATGGGACCTCAGTTTAATGTCTCATCTGAAAGACAGCACATCAGAAGTGCAGCACCCCACCCATGCTGCACTACAGTGTCAGTATTGGGATATAAACCCAAGTGCCAGGTGTGAGAACTGAACTCATAGCCCTCTGATCTCCCAGCCTCAGAGGCGAGTGTGCCACCTGCTGAGCCACTGACACTGACTTTGAAATCATCACACAGCACAAAACACTCATTGCACTCCAGTACATACACCTTTGATAAGAATTTTTTTGTGATGGGACTGGTGATGGTGATAGACTTCACAGGTGGCTGCATGGACAATCAAGCGACCTGCTGTGGCAGCTTGGCTCATGTGGTGTTGATGGAAATGGGCCCTGAGCCCTGCTTGCAGATGGACTACATGTCTTTTTCCATACAACAGCTATGCTGGCCCTGATTCCCTTAGGGTCACAATGGCAACCATAGAAGGCCGCAACTGATGACATGCAGGGGTGTAGCAAGCTATCTATAATTTGCACATCAACCGGCCAATCTGTTGCACTCTCAAACACATTTCATCAATTCCTATAGTGATTCTTAGCCGTACCATGTAGTGGAGCACAAGTAGTATAATTTATATATCAAATGATGCAAAATAATATATTTAATAATAAACTGACAAATAAAATGTTTTCTGACTTGTATTTCCACAGTACACGTTACATATATAGAACAAAATGGTAGTATTAAATGCATGCTGAAAATAGAAGGTAGAGTTAGAATCAATGTTTCAACCATAGGTCTTCTTCAGGAATTATCTAAAAGAGAAAAAGGCAGTAAGGGAAATAACAGACATATTTGTGATGGAAAAAAATGGGGGAGGCTGTAGAAGAAATATAGAATAATACTTGGGAGGTGTGTTTAACAAGATTTTACACATACCCAAGGTGTTGGATGCCACCTAAATCCTGAAAGCGAAGCTTGAGGGGTTTATTTAAGCATCCAGAATCGAGGGTGTGTGCAAAATCTTGAGTTAAATACACCACCCCATATTTTATTTTATATAATTGCTGGGGTGCATTTTTTTCACCACATAAAATAAAGCCACATCCCCATGTAGCCGCTATCCCGGGGTTTCAGCCTGGTCTGCTATCTGAGCTCTGCTGCAGAAATATTTTCTTCCTCCTTATTTTCATTGCTTTTTACAGCTTAAACATAATAGTAGACATGGGCCAGTTATTTCCTTTTTTCCCAGTTACCTTTCCGTTGACTGCCAGTCGCAGTGAAGCATGCAGGCGTGTGGTGCTTTTTAAAGGCAGAAGGGGAGAGAAGAGCTGTGGCTGGTGCATGCGTTGACCAAGAAAAAGCTGGCATGTGTTCACCATTATAACCCAAGGGTTATAACGAGAAACTATAACCCAGTTTCCTTTAGGAAAAAAATGCTAGACAGTAATTATAAAGTGATAATAGGTAAGGTAAGAATAGAATCTGGAAAATGAAAAGATGATGATAGGTATGAAAAGGCAGAGTATTAGTGAATGGGCTAATGAGCCCTTAAGTGGGTATTAATTAATAGGACCCAGTAACATAGAAACACAGAATTTGGCAGCAGATAAGGACCGCTTGGCCCACCCAGTCTGCCCATTTCCACACCTAATGGATAAGCTGCAGATCCTAGTTAATCAGCAGCCGACTTCTGTGTACCCCCCAGAATTGCCTTATGGTTGTCCCATGCATGCTTGAATTCAATCACTGTTTTTGACTCCACAACCTCCTCCGGAAGGCCATTCCATGCATCCACAACCCTCTCTGTGAAAAAATCTTTCCTTACATTACCTTTGAGCCGCCCCCATCTTCAAATTGTGCCCCCTTGTTCTTGCACACCTCTTTTTTTGAAAGATGCTACCCTCTTGGACTTTGTTGATTCTCTTGAAGTATTTGAAAGTTTCTATCATGTCCCACCTCTCCCTCCTTTCCTAGAGGCTATACATATTAAGCTCCTTTAGTCTCTCTTCGTATGTCCTCCGGTGCAGACCCTGCACCATTTTAATTGCACTCCTCTGGACAGCTTCCATCTTGTCTATGTCCTTGCAGAGATTGGGTCTCCAGAACAGCACACAATACTCCAGATGGGGTCTCACCAGCTGTCTGTACAGAGGGATAACAACTTCCTGTTTTCTACTGGTGATGCCTCTCCCTATGCATCCCAGTATCCCCCTAGCCCTCCTTACTGCCCTCTCACATTGCTTGCCCACCTTTAAGTCATCTGATATAACTACCCCCAGGTCCCTTTCCATTTTTGTTGTTGTTAGTATCTCACCCCCATTGTGTACTCTTCCCCTGGGTTTTTGTTTCCCAGGTGCATTACCTTGCACTTCTTAGCATTAAATCTAAGCTGCCATACATTTGACCATTCCTCTAACCTTGCCAAGTCCCTTCTCATCCTTTCCACCCCACCTTGTGCATCAACTCTGTTGCAGATCTTTGTGTCATCTGCAAAGAGACATACTTTTCCTTCCAGTCCCTCTGCAATGTCGCTACAAAGACATTGAAGAGGACCGGTCCTAATACTGAACCCTGCAGCACCCCACTAGTAACCCCCCTTTCTTCAGAGTGGACTCCATTTACTATTACCCTGTGTGTCCTATTCTCCAGCCAATTCTTTACCCAGGCTATCATCTTGGAACCCACTCCCAGGCTGGCTAACTTGTATATTAATCTTTTGTGTGGGACTGAGTCAAATGCCTTGTCAAAGTTTAGGTAGGCCATGTCCACAGCCCCTCCCTGATCTACTACTTTGGTTACCCAGTCAAAGAAATCTATTAGATTCGTCTGGCATCACCTTCCTGCTGTGAAGCCATGCTGCCTTGGGTCCTGTGCCCTTCTGGCCTCTAGATACTCGACAATTCTTTCCTTCAGAAGTGATTCCATCATTTTCCCTATCACTGAGGTTAAACTAACAGGTCTGTACTTTCCTGCGTCTGCCTTGCTCCCACTTTTGAGAAGGGGAATCACATCGGCCCTCCTCCAGTCCTCAGGTACCACCCCATCCTCCCATGATTTGTTAAAGAGGGTAGTCAGTGGTGTCACTAGTTCTACCCTTAGTTCTTTTAGAATTCTGGGATGAATCCCATCAGGACCCATTGCTTTGTCCACTTTCAGTTTTAAGAGTTCTTTCAGAACCCTTTCTTCTGTAAATGGGCTCGCATCAGCTTCTGTATCCAGAGTGTTTCTATTGTTTGTTATAGGTACCTCCCCCTCTTCATTTGTAAATACTGAGCAAAAATATTTGTTTAGTATCTCTACCTTTTCACAGTCACCCTCTGCCCACCCCCCTTCCCTTTATTAAGCCTCACTATCCCTCCCTTAGTCTTCCTTCTCTCCTGATATACCTAAAATGGTTTTATCCTTCTTAACTGAGTTGGCTATCTTTTCCTCAGTTCGGCCTTTGCTGTTCTGACTGCCTTCCAAGCTTCCTTTGCTTTAACTGATACAATTCTCTGTCCTGCTTCTTCTGTGATTCCTTGTACTTTCTGAATGCTTTCTTTTTCTCTTGAACCTTCACTGCCACCTCCTTTGAGAACCATAGTGGTTTCTTACATCGTTTTATTTTGTTTATTTGCTTCTCACAAAGGCTTGTTACCTCTGTGATGGCAGTTTTTATTATTCCCCATTGTTCTTCCACCCCTCCTTCCTGCCCATTTGCTAGTGCATTCCTTAGGCACTCACCCATTTTGGCAAAATCTGCCCTCCTGAAGTCCAGTGCTTTTGCCTTTGTATGTCTTGACTCTATTGCAGTGTTCATTGTGAACCATACTGTTTGATGGTCACTAGTTCCCAGATGGCTACCCACTTCTACATCTGTGATCCTCTCTACATCTCCATTTGAGAGGACCAGGTCTAAGATTGCTCCCTCTCGAGTGAGTTCCAATACTAGTTGTCTAAGGTATGCCCCCTGTAGGGCATCTAGAATAACCCCACTATTAGAAGTGTCTGCTGCAACTGCACTCCAGTTAACATCTGGCATATTCAGATCACCCATCAGCAATATCTCCACTTAATCTGCCATTCTAAGTATACTTTCTATCATTTTCTTGTCCATTTCCACCCCCTGAGAGAGGGGTCTGTATACAACCTCTGTGCAGATTGTGGTGCCATTACCTGCCTCCAAATTGACCCACAGTGTTTCTTCTCCTCCCTGTTTACCCTTTTGTTCTGTTGCTTTGATTTCTTCTCTTATGTAGAGAGCTACTCCTCCTCCTACTCCTCTTTTACCCTTCCTCTCCATCCTGTAGATAGTGTATCCTGGTATGTTTACATCCCAGTCATGGTTCTGTGTTTACCATGTTTCTGTGACTGCCACGATATCCAGATGTTCCTCTTCCATCAAGGCCACTAATTCAGGAAGCTTGTTACCCAGACTACGGGCATTGGTACTCATTGCTCTCCATTTTTTGATGGCTTTACCTTCTGTAGCAGCATCCCCCACTGACCTTTCTACCTTGGTCTTTTTCTCAATTAGTATCCTGTTTTGTAGGGGGAGGCTGTGATTTTCCTGCAGCTTATCAGTACCTCCTCCCTTGACTAGTTTAAAAGCTTGCCAATGAAGCATTTAAACCGATCACCCAAAAGACTTGTTCCCTTCCAAGACATATGCAGACCATCCTGCCAGTATAGGCTGGTGTCTCTCCAGGTGGAACCCCAGTCCTCAGTGAAGATAAACCCCTGTGTTCCACACCATTTTTTCAACCATTTGTTAAACTGCATGGTGCAAAGTACCCTCGCCTCACCCATGCCACTGACAGGCAGCACCTCTGAGGAGGATACTGTGTGAGCTACTTGTCTTAAGCCCCTCCCCAACTCTACAAAGTCCTTCTGCACTGCTCCAGTCTCATGATGAGCCAAGTCATTTGTCCCTAGGTGGACAATGACATCCAGCGCAGATGCCCATGCAGCTGTTCTTGTGATCCTAAGGATGCGCTTCCTGTCCCTTCAAGCCATGGCACCAGGCAAGCACCTACCTTCAGTTTTCCCTGCTCCCCCCAGTTCTATCCCCCTAATAATTGAGTCCCCCACAAGGAGCTGCTTCCTTTCCCTGTGGTGCCCTCTGCCTCCTTCCTGAGGGCCTCCCTTGTGACAATTGTCTGCACCCTCCTTAGTCTCCTTTGTGGGTGCATCCATAGGGGAACTATGTTCACCCAGAATGGTGTATGGATTGTGGAGTGGAACAACTGACTGGGTGTGCCTCTGTTCCACCACCCTTAACCTCCCTGAGCCCACTGTGGTCCAACTGCTGTGCTTTCTTCGCAACCTCTGAGGTAGTGGTGGTCGCTCTGGTGCTCCCTGGATGGGGAGGATCTCTTGCTACTGGCAAGTGCGGCCTGAAGATGGGCAACTTCCTCCCTCAGGGCAGATAGTTTTCTGCAAACAGGGCAGCATCTCAGCCTCCAGAAAGACTCCTGGAAGACTGCTGCCCCACAGCCATTACACTGTGCTACTTCCCACATAACTGTCTACCTTGTTTAGTTTTGTGTGTGTGTGTGTGTGTGTGTGTGTGAGAGAGATTTGTATGTTATATAGAAATATGTGTATTTATGTAATGTGTATGCTTATATTGTCAGTGCAGTGTGCTAGAGAGGATATGACAAGTGATATGCACCTTGCCCTCTTGAGGAAATGTTGTCAGAACCCCAGGTATAAATGAACTATTTCCCAGGGTGGATGGGGTGAGGGGTGGGAAGTGTTTGGGCCTAAACTGTGCCCTCATGAAACAATCAGTTAAAAGCTCTGACCTTCCGCTGCAATGAGTGCCTTCCTGTCAGCAAGATGCCATACAAGACAATTTGACAGAGAAAACACCCTGCTGATCAAACAGAGAAAAATCCAAACATCCAAGTCAGACACAGGTAAACCTCTCCAGCCCCAAAACAGCCTGGTGACTTGTGCTCTGAAAACAGTCAGCCCCAAAACATGTCAGCTGTGCAGAAGGGCAGAAACACAGAAAACAGTAAAATCTTAACAATTGTAACAAAAGTAAAGCAAACTCCACCTCCCTCTGTTGACTGAAAGACTGCCTTTTCTGATAATTCTAAGGTCCTCATTTCACCCTTCAGTTAGAAGTATCCTCCACCTGAAGAATATTAACTTTCCTAAGGAATCTGCTTCAAACCAAAGACAATTGTAAATTGTAAGGTTCACCTCCCTCTATTGTGAGCACAACTCGCTTTCTTGTAGATCTTAAGTCCAGTGTTGCAGCTTCCAGCCAGAGGTAGCTTCACCTGAAGACTATTAGGTTATTAGTAAAATAGCTGAAAGGTGAAAGCTATGTGTGCACACTCATTTTCCTTTTCAACAGATGAAAAAAATAGTCAAACTGCATGGGAAAGTGATTTACGCTAGATATGTGACAATTGGTACAAGGACACTCACCAGAGCCATTCAGCGTAAAAAATATTTTCTGTAATGAGACAACTGGCAAAAACAACCCTGATGCCCAACGGCAGTGAGACTATAACAATGTAGAAAGCAGTGGTGTGATAAATGAGGCTACCCTGTTGTTGTAGCCACTTTGTTAGAGCAAAGATCTCATAGGGCAAACCAGTATTAGGTCAGAATTCCTAGGCTTAATGTTACAAGGCTGCATGTCTGTGTTCCAGTTGCTATGCCACAGGTTTACACCACCCCATATCTCTGGCAGCTCAGAATACCGAGACACTGTGACTGCTGAAACCTGAATATCAGCAAGGCTACAAAAAACACCACCTCACAGCCATGAAATGCTGTCTAAGCTTTTTATTGTGAAAAAAGGCAAAAAATGGTAGCCAACTGGCATTCAATGTGCAAGGTGATGATGTTGGGTGCTCATGCAGTGCTTGTCAGAATTGTAAGCAATTTTTATTAGCCTGATGCTGTAATAAATCGAGCATGCAGTCAGTTAAGCAGCTTTTGTTTACACTAAAACCTGAATATCAAAAGACACCTGCACAATCTCTGGATTTCTCTGATGTCATAAACCTCTTGAGGTTGACAAAATCACAAGAACCCCTTGATTGATTACAGCAACCATAACAGATGGATATCCATATGTTTTTATGTTTGCTTACGCGCATGCGCAAGGAACATAGTGCCACCATAAGACTTTTTGGAGGTGTGCCACCCGCTCTGGCAATGCCCTGATCCATTTTTTAGGCTCGACCACAACACACCAATGAATGGCTGAACTGTCTATGATAGCAGTTCAGAAACAGTGGCATCTAGTTGAACGAAAACCACTGCTGCAATCAGCGGTGGTAATGTGTAGGCAATTTGCATATTGACGTCAAGCAGCAGTTGTCGCCAAGCAGCAGTTGTCACCAGCTGCCTCTCAGTCCCCATGAAAACTGATGGGGTGCCAAATCCCCCTGTCAGCATGCCCTCTCCTCAGTTCATTTACCGACAGGGTAGCTCAGTCCCTATCGGTATAATGCCCCCCTCATTTGTTGTGTGATGAGGGGGTGCCCAATCCTCCCTCAGCTCATGCGCCCCCAAGCACATTGTATGGCTGAAGGGGGTGCCCAGTCCTCATTGGCTCCGGCCCCTCTGCCAACAAACACTCAAGTTGCATGCTGGGAGTCCACCTCAGCATGTCAAAAGCCTCCTGCATTGTTGTTTTTTTTTCCCCCTGTAAAAACAGAAAATAATCCCTCTCTGTCTCTGGTGCCCCCCTCCCCCAACCTGCAACCACCTTCTGTGCATCCCACATCCCCGCACCCCTTACCCCATACATACCTCTGAAGTCTGGCCCAATGATCTGCGGTGGACCGGGAACATGTCTGCACTCTTTAAAGCCGACTGCGAACTGAAGAAATGCTGGTAAGCTGAATAATGGCATAAATGGGAGGGGGGGTTCAACTTAGGGGGATATCCCAGCCATTTTTGCAAATTTTGACACCAAATTTTCAACATGGGGTTCTTTGGACCCCACCTCATGAATTCAATTACTGTTATGTCATTATTCAGTCTCAAAAGGTGATTTCGTGGGCACTGCGCAGAATCACCTTTTAGGACTAATTAAAAAAATGACAGTGTCACTGTTCATGAGGTGTCCTCACAAAAAGCCATGTTGCAAATTTGGTGAAAAAATTCTAAAAAATGATTGTGTTATGAGTGTTCATTGTGCAGTTTCCACGCACACTCATAACTTTGTGAATTTATAATATTTTCACTCCAGATTTTCAACATTGCAATTTTTTCACACCTCCTTATGAACAGTATAGCTGTTATTTTTCACATCCTGGCCGAAATGTATTTTCACACTTCCAGCACACAATAGCGCGATTGTTGTGGGAAATCAGTGTTCAGGACAGATTAAGAAAACCACAGTGTTCAAGCGGAGGTCACAAAATGCCTATGTTGAAAATTTGGTGATAAAAGTCCATACAATGATGTTGTTACGAGTGTGCATTGTGCAGTTTCCATGCACACTCATAACTTTGAGAATTTGTAATATTTTCACGCAAGATTTTCAGCATTGCCAATTTTGCGCACCTCCTTATGAACAGTACAGCTGTCAATTTTCACATCCTGTCCAAAATTTTTTTTCACACATCTGGCGTACAATGGCACAGTCGCTGAGGGAAATCAATGTTCGGGACAGATGAAGAAAATCATAGTGACACTGTTCATGAGCAGAGGTCACAAAATGCCTATGTTGAAAATCTGGTGAAATAATTCCACTAAATGACTGTGTTAGAAGTGTGCATTGCAGTTTCCACTCACGCTTGTAACTTCTAGCATTTTTAATATTTTCACTCCAGATTTTCAACACTGCCATCTCTTCACACCTCCCTATGAATGGTACAGCTGTCATTTTCACATCCTGCCTGAACTGTGTTTTCACACATCTGGCGCAGAATAGTTTGGTCACTGTGGGAAATCAACGTTCAGGACAGATTAACAAAATTACAGTGACACTGCTCATAAGCAGAGGTCCCAAAAGCTTTCATGAGGTGGGAGGGGTCACAAAAAGGCCATGTTGAAAATTTGTAGTGCAAATACCAACAACTCCTCAGGGCATTAGGGTTTCTAACCATAACGTCCCACCCTGTGCTGACTGACAGGCATCAGAGGTGTGCCTTTGGATTGCTAGCTGTAATGCTCACACCATTCCACCCACACTGCCTGCCCTGAAACCAGTGACAGGCATCGAGGTGTGCCTTGGACTTTTTGACCCCAGAGTTCACCCATTCTTCTATAATGCACACATTTTGGTGTATGTCCTTATGACATGGGGTGACTGTCAAGCCGAACACCCCAAGGCACACCTCAGCACTTGTCAGCGTCTGCAGGATAGGTTGAGGTTAAATGCTGCGAGCTTTATTAATGACCCAAAGACACACCCCAATGCTTGTCCATCTCTGCAGGGTGGAGGTGGGGTTGGCATGAGTTCAATATTTCACTGCCATTCCTATTCTGCATCTGTCTAACTCCTGCACATCCAATGCTAATATCAGCAAGCAAACATTCAGCATTAACAAATGCTTGTTCTATTTATAAAACTATTTATATTACAGTAACTAGTTACTTTTAGGGAAAAGTAATATCATTACAGTTACTCATTACTTTATTTTAAAAGTAATCAATTACTATTACTAGTTACCTAGAAAAGTAATCAGATTGCAGTAACTGGTTACAAGTAACTAGTTACTCCCCAACACTACAGAATGGTTTGAACTTATGAAAGACATTGGCAGTGGCCAGGAGGTCACTAACAAGCTTACCATCAGCCAACAGGTCACAATCCAAAGAAATACCATGGCTCTTAAGGAGGGCATTTATTTGTGACCATAACATTTTGGGGTTATACAAGCTTTTACCCTGGAGATATTGTACATATCTTGTTTTGGCAGCCTTAAGGTCTTTCTTGCAAGCATTCCTGAGCTCCCTGTATTGTCCCAGTCAGACATGAGGTCAGAGATTTTAAAGAGCTCCCATGCCTTATATATCAGCTTCAACTGTTTTTTCAGTCCGGTGTCTAGTCCTTTTGAATATTTGCTTTTACTCTGATCTGCTTAAATGGGGTGTGTAAATAGGCAGCTGAGAGGACATGTAATAAGTCAGGGATGGAGTCAGCGTTAGAGGGATCAAGTTGCAGCACATCCAAAAAAGTGTGGTGGTACTACTTCTGGCAGCTAGCCCCAAACTAGAAGACATAAAACAGACAACCACGCTCAGTATAGCTCAATAATATAGACATCATCTATAAAGTGGTACCACGATACCATGCATTTCTGGTATTTGTTCTGTACAGGGTCAGAAATGAACATTTCCATCCAGTGGCCCATAAACAAGTTGGCATATAAGGGGGCCATAGAAGCCTCCATCGCAGAACCACATTTCTGTTTGTAATGGACCTCAATGAATGCAAAATCTTTTCTCTCTATACAATAATTTCATGGACAGCCATTCTTCTTAGGAGTCTGTTACCATCCCCCCAACATTAACATTTATCTAGGCATTTAGCCTATAATCAATTTTGTGAATGTGCATTGGAGGTTTACTAACTATTAAGGGGATCCTCCTATGAGATTTGTCATTTTGATTTTCTACTATGTATTGATCATTCTTATGTACGCAATGCTGTTGTTTTAGCACTTTATTGAGTAAGCATCTTTTTCAAGGACCCTGGTTTTCTGTTTTTCATGGAAAAACAAGCATAAATGATAGAATTCTGATTGTATTGCAAAATGTGGAATCTTGCACTGGTGCCAAACCAAATCAGATGCCACTGGACAGAATCTCCAAGATTTCAGCATACTAAGATGGATGCTGCTCTGTTGCACTTTTCTTATGCTCTGCTGCTCACAGAATCAGTACGGAAATGACCCTAAAGCTGCTTCATTGTAGCCATCCATGCTTCAATTTCACCACCCATGCTTCCCTCCAACCTTTTCATCAGCTGCAGACCCCTCTCCATCCAGAAAGCACAGTTTTCATTTAGAATATGCCTTAACTTATTTTATTATTTGTATTACACTGGATGATATAAAAAAAAAAGCTAAATATCAGCACACCAGAGGCGTTGCTAGCCTGAGATATTATTCAGGGCCCAGGCCCTAATGAAAAGGCCAGGGGTCTGAGTGTCCCCTAGGTCACCAGAAGATGTAGAAATGTTGGAGCTCTCTTGTGCAAAATAATACATTTTCTGCTACTTTAGCCTTGTTTATTTTCCCCACTCCTGTTTTATTATTTTGTGTCCTTTTTTTTTTTTGGTTGCCTTGTCAGTTGTCAGAAAAAATCTTAATGTTGTGGATTAAAAGTCATGGAATCAATAGTGTACTTCTTAAATATCATTAGATATGGGCTAAGTCTACTGATATTAAAGAAGTACGCTGGGCATGGAGGAAGTCTGGGAGTCCAGTGCTGGCAGGGGGCTTCCCTAACTGAGTCTGACCTTTATGAAACTATTGTCCACACACTCACACAGGTCCATATCTGAGCAAATTATGATACTTGATGCACTTAGGGAAGTACAGGAAAATGGAATTTAAGGAGCCACTGACACATTGAGAATAATTTAAAAAAACATGATATTTGGAAACAATGCAGGTTTATATTTCTTATTAGTTCTGTATTTCTTATCCTTATTGTTTATTATTGAGGCCATATGCATGAAAACAGGATAGCTGCTCCCTGAGGGTTCATCAGCTCCTATTGCTTCTTCCCAACTTGATGCCTTAATACTCTGCTTGTGACATCACAGTTATTTCCAAGGCAACAGACGGTGATGTCACAACAGAGCATACTAATTTCAAGTAGGGAATAAGTTATAGAGGTAGATGGTAGGTAGGCAAAACATTATTTTTAGATTGGAGAAACATCATGTCATTTGGACTCTTAGGTCCCGTTTGCAAGACAGTCCCATATTCGAATTATCTAAAGTTTCACATAATATGACAGTGCTCAAAACACAGTATAAACAGCAAAACATATTTTCAATACAAAACAATTTAAATATAGAGTTCAAATGCAACAATTACAAAATATAAATAATGTAAACTATTAGTGGTATAGTGCTAAGTACAGTGGCAAGAAAAATAGACGAGGTCATTTATTGATGTTAGGAAAGCCATATATACAGTTTCAGCATGTAATAATTGTGGTAGTTTATTCCAGTATACCGATGATCTAGAAATTAGGGTTCAATCCCCATATTTGTTGTTAGGTTTACCCTGTTGAATTTTGTTTAAGTGGACAGACCTGGTTAGTTCTTTCTTTTTATCAATAGCAGTAGGAAAAATAGTTTGTGATATGTTATGTTCAGCCTAGTGTAATTTTGCATTTATGGATGAATTTAACCTAATTTCTGGAAAATTCAGTGTCAAGTGATTGCCATCCCAAATTCTTTATTAACAAACAATGATGTGTCCTGTAACTACACTGCAATACGTGCCTTGCTATGTTATATTGTAATTTATCAGGCCTATCCAGCTTTTATTTGCTGTCCGGTAGATTTGTTCACCATATTTTAAAGTAGACAGGATAAGTTGTTCAGCTACGCTTCTCTGGTCTTGGAGTTTTAGTCCGCTAGTTGTTCTTCTTAACACCCCTAATTTCTTAATTGTCCTTCCAATAATCAAAGAGACATGGTCTTTATAGGTTAATTGAGAATCAATAGTTACTCCTAAATTGCCGTAACTGGGTACTAAGTCAATCTGAGTTTGATTACTAGTGATAGTCTGTAAATGAGTAATAATCTGTAAATGAGAAATATTTTTGCTTTTTGTAGAAAAATACATCACTTTAGTTTTCTTTGAATTCATTATTAGCTGGTGACATGGTGAACCACTCCTCAACTCTGGCAAAATCTGCTTGGAGCTTTAGCTGGAGGTCCAAGGTATCTACCCCTGAGGCTATTATTGCTGAGTCATCAGCATATAGCCTAATGGATGTGTGCTGTATCATAGAGCACAGAGGGATAAATATCATGTTTTTGTGGGAATTCATTCTATAGTAAATAATGTGGAGAAGAAATCTATAGAAGATTTATGAAATAAAAGGTGAATGGTACCCAACCTTAATGTTTTTTACAGTTTTCCCAAAGGTGTCAGCTGCTCTTTAATGTTTATACAAATATGCAGCAACACTGTATGTCTGTCCCACCTATCTCACCTAATCGCTAACCAAAACTGGAAAATGTGAAGCACATGCAAATGATGGCAGCATGACTTATTGTATGACTCACATGGGCCCTTTACTAAAAGATTTTGTTTAAATTTTTCTGCACAGACTATCAAGTCCACATTCAAAAATACAGCCATGAAGCGCACATTAAGAACAAAGAACATCAAATTGTACTGCATAATTATTTTTATTTTTATGCATTCTCTTGTTCTCCTCCTTGTTGTGTTCTCTCTCTCTCTCTCTCTCCCGGTAATAATGAATGATGCCTTCTTTTTCTTTTATTGGCTTATGTGGTTGAAAATAGGCAGGCTTTTTTGTCTAATGCACTTACCTGGTTACCAAAAGCTGATAAATAAATAAATAAATAAACCACGTAATTACCTGATCTGATGATGACAGAGAACACATTTCCTTCTCAATTGATATAATCACAAGATCATTTAATCTGTTTTGAGCCATGGTGACTCTGAGTCATGTACAATATGTACCCTTTGCAGTGCATTAAAGGAGCATGCACACCTACAGGTAGTCACTGGAATAGTGTGTGCTGCCCAGACCAACTGCTTGAGTTTTGGAAACATAACAGTGTCTAGTAGTCTATAAACTTCATTTGTATTAATTTGATTTATTTCCTTTTTTAATTTCAGGTAATTTTTTTGCAACAAACAATTCCTCCATTGGCAATTTAATCCCATAGTTATGATCTAGAGGAGACAGAGATTCAGAGGAAAGGAATGTTGCAGAGGATGGGTTGCACGCATGAATGCCATTTATTATCTCAACTGCAACACTGGAGAATCTTTGCTTTAGTTCAACAGACATTCTGTCAAGGCATGGATAATAAAGCTTGTTTCGAAGGTCTGCTTGAGGAGAAGTTTAGTCCCACACTCCCACTGATGCCTCAACAATAAATTCATCTATCGGTTTCTTGTTTTTTTTTTCTTCTGTTCATGTTACTTTTTTCCACATTATTTTTGGTACAAAAATCCACTGCTTCCTCAAACAGTTTATTGCTACTGTTCTCACTCCACAACTCTTCAAGAGTGTAATGAACTGAGTCCACAAAGTCTATTGCAGTGGATATATCTATATCTTCCTTTTGTAAAACTTTGTGGATACCTTCGGTTACCTTTAGAAGAGAATGACAAATGACTAGGCAATAAATTGTGGTTGACTTTTGCAAGGATGTTAACAGGTCAATGACTTTTAGAGTGTGAATATTAACAAGACACTGAAGTACAACTGCATAGCCATTCATCAAGGCCTTGACCGATTGGATCTGGCAAGACCAATGAGTATCTTACAGCTGGACCAGCCCTGATGGGCTCAAGCCTAACTGACACTGTATATTGACAAACTCATAATGATGGACAAGAAAAGTGCAAAAAAAACCCCTCATATACACTTTCCATAGTGCAGAAAAATTATTTTGCTTCAGTAATACATTTGCATGTATGGCAAAGTACAAGAATCAGCTCATGTGCATAGCAGTGCACGTACACAGCCTCTGGATGATTCTGGTGGAACTTAACTTGAACTCCCCATATGCCTGTGTCACACATTTTGCACCTGTAATTCCACCGTCTTGGAGACATTTCAGCAGAGATCCCACTATGGAGTCTGCATTAAAAGATTTCAGTTCTGTGAATCCTATAAAATGCCTTGTAATGCTTCCAGATCCAGGTACAATATATCTCACACAAACTGCTAGCTGCTCTTTATGTTTGTCTCTTGCTTCATCTGCCATAACAGCAAACATTTATAAGATGTTAAGTTTACCAACTATCTTTGAAATGACCTCTTCTGTGCAACATCCAATCACCTCATTTTGAGTTTATACAGAATATAAGTGCATTTGAAGGTGCCTTATACATTTGTGGAAAATGATCAAATTGTTTTAATAGATCCAAGTATTCCAGAAAATTTATTTTATTTAAACTACCATCCGTTTCATCATGACCCATGAAAGAAAGTTCTTGCTTATGCAGAAATAATGTGACAGCAATGGTGCACTCAAAATAACATTGCCTGTCATTTACTTCTTTAGTGTTTGCTGTTTGTAATTTGTGAACCATATCATCAGTATTCTTTGTCTCCTTAACTCCAGCCTATAAGGCATTTGTGTTTGCATGACATGAGGTCTTTTTATGCTCTCTAAATAAGTCAAGTGCCCTTTTCCAATTAACAAAACCTGTGCTTAACAAAGAATCTTTATTAGGGTGAGTGGCTCCACATTTCAGTCCAAAGCATCTACAAGGATAGCAAAAGGCAGCATCCAGAGTAACAGAATATTTTAACCAGTTGCAATTTTGAAACCAGTGGCACTGGAATTACCTTTTTTTCCACTAAATGTACATTGTGGGTAATGCAGAAACTTACTCTGAATAGACCCTGTCTCAAGTGTTCCCAAATCTGTTACATTTTGCACATTTACAAATTCACTATTCATTTTATTCATACTCACTGTGTCATCATCAATACAACTGTGACTGTTCTGGCTGCTTGTGCTTGGTTCAGCTTCCTAATACACAGTGGTATATAATGCACTAGAATTAGGGAGTGCAACATTACTATTACTTCCTGAATTGGTAATTACTCCCACTTCTTCATGTGTATTCTTTTCTTTGGACATAAAGAAATGTCAGATATTCATTTTTATGAAACAGTGGAAGCCACAAAAATCTGATACAATAATTATTTCCAATACAACTAAGTCACACACTGCCACCTCACAGCAAGGCAATGGCACTGACATTGACACACTGAGGTTTACTGCATCACTCACTGCTGTGCATTACAGACAACCCTGGAACCCCCAGCACTAGAGACACAATCTAAATGATTTCCTTTTTTTGTGTGTGTGAATACAGACTGACCTGCATGCTGCACTCCTCATGCAAGGAAATGGCTGGAACTGCAATGGCAACTAAGGTTCAGTGCATCACTGCTGTGACTCACAGTCTGGCTTAAAAAACTTCAGTTACCACTATAATATTTTCAAAAGAACTCTAAGATACACACAACCAGTGCTGCCACCCTCAAAGCAAGCCAGGCCTTTTTAGACATTTGTATGTATTCCTCCACAGCTGTAAAGTAGTGCACTCCCCCTCTGATTTTTGCCATTTGTTACTCTATGGTAAAGGCATCTGGGGGGGTGCAACTGTATTGTACCTCAGGAAAAAAAAATTAATCTGCAGTTTCTATCATCTGCCCAGCTCAGTCTAACATATTTCTTCTATTTCTTTCAGTAACCTAGAGGCTAACTCATTTCCTCTTGGTTTTTGTGAAAATGAAAGTCAGACTCAGTGTCATATTACAGATAGTGGAAGTGCCGTTTATTAGCTGACATTCCTTTCCACAGGACAAGTTGAAGGCAAGCACTGGAAACAGAAGACTGTTTTTTTTTTCTCATTATGTTTGCCTGTGCACATGCGCAATAAACATTATGTGGCAGCTTAGGAGAGAAGCGGGTTGTAGAGGTGTGGCATGGTGGCAGCCAATAGTGGCATTGCATTTGTGGGCTTGGCACTGGTGGGCCAATGCAGGCACACTGTGCTGATGACATTGGTTTCCAAAAGTGCCACCAAGTTGAAACAATTTCACCACAGCAATGAGGGGCTGCCTCATCACTGCAGCGTCAGCCATTCTGCTGCAATGAGGGAATGACCCGTCATTGTAGGGCAGTATCTTGCCTCGTGTAACATTCCCCTAAACATGGCATCAGCTTATGCCACCACCTCACAGCCCCATGAAAGCTGACTGACTGGGGTTCCCAATTCCCCTATTGGCATTCCCCTGACCCACTTCATTTGCTGACAGGGGAGCCCACTTCCCGTCAGCATAATGTAACCCCTTCTCCATTTGTTGTGTGCTGAGGGGGTACCCAATCCCCCTCGGCATCATGCCCCCCAAACAGTCATTCTTTGCTGACGGGGGGCCCAATCCCTGTTGGCTTAAGTCCCCCACCAAAAAAGGCAAGTGGCAGACTGGGAGCTCACCCCAGTGTGCTGAAAGCAAGCTGGAAAGAAAAAAACCTTCCCACTATGTTGTTTTGTTTTTCTCCCTGAAAGAAAGGAATCAGTCCCATGCCAGTTGAGTCCCCTCTCCCAACCCACACCCACCCATTGAGCACCTTACCTCCCCACACCCACCCTCACCCAATACTTACCTCCAGAGCCGGGCGCAACTATCTTCAGTGGGCCAGGAACACATCTGCACTCTTCAAAACTGACCGCTAACTGAAGAATTGAAGGTAAGCTCTATAATGGCATAAATGGGGCTTTTTCAACTTTGGTGGATATCTCAGGCATTTTTGGGAATTTTGGCACCAAATTTCAACATGGAGTTACTGGGACTCCTCCTCGTGAGTATAGCCACTGGCATGGCATTCTTCAGTCTCAAAAAGTGATTTTCTGGTCACTGTGCGGAATCACCTTTTGGGGCTGATTGACAAAATGACAGTGCCAGTGTTCATGAGGTGGGCTCTCAAAAAGCCTATGTTGCAAATTTGGTGAAAAAAATCCAAACAATGACTGTTTGACAAGCGTGCATTGTGCAGTTTCCTCGTATGCTTGTAACTTCACAAATTTGTAATATTTTCACTCCCAATTTTCAACATAGCCATTTTTCCACACCACCTTATGAACAGTACAACTGTCATTTGTCACTTCCTGGCCAAAATGTGCTTTTGCACTTCAGGCGCAGAATAGTGTGGTCGCTGTGAGAAATCAGTATTCGGGACACATTAAGAAAATCACAGTGACACTGTTCATGAGCAGAGGTCCTAAAATGCTTATGTTGAAAATTTGGTGATGAAAGTTCATAAAATTACTGCATTGCACAGTTTCCATGTATGCTCAGAAGTGCAAGCATTTTTAATATTCCCACTACAGATTTTCAACATTGCCATCTCTTCACACCTCCCTATGGATGGTACAGCTGTCATTCTTCACATCCTGACTGATCTGTGTTTTCATATATCTGGCGCAGAATGGCACGGTCACTGTGGGAACTCAAATCTCAGGACACATTAACAAAATCACACTGCCACTCTTCATGAGAAGAGGTCCCAAATGCTTTCATGAGGTGGGGTCACAAAAAGGCCATGGCAAAAAATGGTAGTGCAAATACCAACAAACGCCCAGGGCATTATGGTTTCTAACCATAACATCCCACCCTGCACAGACTGGCAGGCATTGGGGTGTGCCTTTGGATTGCAGACTGTAATGCTCATGCCATCCCACCCCACCCCCCAGCCAGTGGTAGGCATTGAGGTGTACCATGAACTCTTTGGCCCCAGAGTTCACCCTATTCTCCTATACTGCACCCATTTCAGTGTATGTCCTTATGGAATGGGGTGACTGTAAAGCCAAACACCCAAAGGCACACCTCAACATGTGTCGCTGTCTGCAGTTTAGGGTGAGTTGACATGGCATGAACATCATGGTGGATAACCAAAACACATACCTCAATACCTGTCCATCTCTGCAGAATGGAGGTGGGGTTGGCGTGAAGTTCAATACTTCACTGCCATTCCTATTCTGCATCTGTCTAACTCCTGCATTTCCAATGCTAATACCAGCAAGCAAACATTCGGCATTGACAAATGCTTGCTTTATAATATGATGTACTGAGTGAGTATTTAGTTGCAGGGTCAGGGCCTTGAAGAAAATAATAACATTTATGTAACTCGTTCAAGATTCTGTCAGGTGGTCAGAAAAGGTCTGGGAGAATTTGTGTAAAAACTAACATATGAAAGATGCAACAATTAGCATGCACACTGGCCTCTGAGATTGGAAGATCAGAAGGCTGTGTGAGTTCTAGCCACACACTAGGCATGTGGGTTAAAAAGCTTGAGTGCTGCCTAAAACTAATATTAAATTTTAAAAGCAGTCAACCATTACCTTTTATAGTTGAGGTACTTGATCTTTTCCCTTTGTTTAATTAGAAGAGTGTTTACCTGATGTTGGTATGTGTGATGAGTGGAACAGCACTCTGTGTGGCAGCTTCATAGCTAGCTATACTGCCTCCACTACATCACCAGCATTGTGACCTGACTGACTGTGACATCACTGCTACTTAGGAACAGCAATTCAGTGACTGCCAGGGCATTCACCTGCAATTTCACTGTCAGTGAAATCATAATACTGATGATGTAGTGGGGAGCAGTGGAGCTAGATATGTCAGCTGTTATGCTAAGAGCTGTTCCACACATCCACCACAACATTATGACATAGAAGACTCTCTGATGGGCAAAAGGTAAAAGAAAGATACTTCAGAAATACAATTTTATAACTGACTACTTCTTAAAATTTATATTATTTTCCCATCTGCCTGGTTTGTCTCCAATAGCTCTTTAAATCCCAATATAAACACTGTAGTGCAGCATGGTGGTGGTGTGTGTGTGGGGGGGGTGCCTTCTCCTGTCTTTTCTGTCTGCCTGCTCAGGTGGATGTTAAAGATCCTATGGCACTCAAAATGAGTAGGGGAATTTCCATGGTGTCCTGGCCAAATTTCCTCCATTCACTAAAAATACCAACAGCTTAAGCTGGTTCAATTAAGGATTTATGCCATGTTACAATTTCATCTGGTTACTATCTGTACCCCCCATCACCCCTGAAAAAGGGACTTCTAGTCTTAGTGGGCCTACCTGGTCAACACAATTCAACAAATAAATAAATCCCCCCATTATGCCTTATGGATTCCATGTAAATCCAAATCATTCCAAGGCCATCTTGACATATAATTTTAATACCTAACAGCAAATCAGAGACCTTTTCCTGACAGAAGGCTGCCAACATATTATATTTAAATAAACAACAAAGTAAATAAGGAACTAGTGGCTTATGGAAAAATCTACAGGGATTTATACAGGGATTTGATGCTGTCTCTACAGGGAAAATACAGGAAAAATGAGGGCTTTTTGCAGGAAAATGGTTATTTGGATCTGGGAGCACTGTGATGATTGTGACTAAACAGCATTATATAGTACTAACAAGAAAATGACTTTGGTCATTTGGTAGTTCTTCACAGCCTGTCAGCTCTGGCTAGAACTTGATTTAATAGAGTTTGGCAACACTCAGTGCTGCCCTCAGCCCTCCCACAAGAAGTCCAGTACTGGCAAACGAATCTGAGGTACTCTGGGGCACTGATGAGGTGGATCAGATGATGCTATGAATACAACTGCAACAACAACAACTACAAATTTTTTTTTTCATGAATAGAGTTCGGTGACACACACTGCTGCCCTCAGCCCTCCCACAACAAGCCCAGTACTGGCAAAAAATCTGAGGTACCCTGGGTGACTGATGAGGTGAATCAGAGGCTGCTGTGATTTAAAGTGGAACTGCAAATTTTTTTTATAGAGTTTGGCAACACATGCTGCTGCCTCAGCCCTCCCACAGCAAGCCAGGTACTGGCAAAACAAATCACTGCGTCACTGGTAATGCGATGGATCACAATCACAAAATGTACCCCCTCCCACCGTGATTGTGTTGAGCTGATGACTGTACTGATGAGGCTCATGCAGTTCTGAGTCAGTCAGTCACACAAGCTACAGACTAGTTAGGTTTTTCTGTGGCCTACTTGCCTAGTAGTTCTACAGTGAAAAATAGGCCTTTCTACCCTTGTCTTCTGTAAGTGGCAAAAAAGGCAAGAAGTTAGCAGCAATTACTGAAAACCAGAAAATGACTGTTTTTTATGCCAAAAACTCAAAGAAAGTTGTATAACACACTCCTTCTGTCTCTCAGTTTTTTTTAGATTCTTCCTAGTTAGCACAGTGATGAACTGTATACTGAACAGCAATACTTTTGCTTTCACTCTCGCAGTCTCTCTCTCTCTCTCAGACTGAAAAAGCCACACCTACATCCCTATTCACATGTCACTCACTGGCCACTCACATAGCTGTATTGCGTATAATGACACTCTGTAGTCCATGTTGCTTAATAGTCATGTGACTATTAAGTAGCATAAACTACTAAGTATCCCACAATGCACATGGCAAATGTAAGAGTGACTGTCATGTGGCAACTAGCATAGCATGAATATTAATTCATCAACTCAACAGAGACTCTCAGTTGTTTGACTGCTGTATTGTTATGTTGACTAGACACTGGGGGTCTTGATTCTTGAAGGAGGACAAGAGCGGCACGCCATGCATCTGACAGCACACATGAGCTGACATACCCACCCCATGTGCCATGTGCCAGATTCATAGCCTGACACCAGGGAGTGGTGGTGTCCAAAGAGAGACCATCCCCCTGACACACAGGAGCAGCGTGTCACAGTACACATCAGTGTCCGCACCACAAATGGTGACAGTGAGCTGGATCTGTACAGGCTACAGCATGAGGCAGGTACATATGAGTAGGCATGCACAGGGATGACACACATACCAGGGCATGGAGGAAAGGAGAGGAGTGCACATGCACAGCACGACATACACAGGGTGCCCACTGCACACACCCGACACACATGGCACCCATGTCCCAAAACAGGCACAGAGACACACAGGCATGTGTGTGTGCCTGGATGCTGTTCCAGACAGCATAGCCTGCCACTGACACACATAGCAACACTGGCCACAGCACACACACTGTACCACCAACAACACCGCACAGGAATGGCATGGACATAGCACATGATGGACAATAGGTGCAATATGCATGTACACCATATGACAGCACAATGGTCTAGAACCTGTGGGCTGCATGACCCTGCATACCGCATGGTACTGGAAACACACCCTGGTACACTGGCAGCCATGAACACTGGCCCTGGTGTGGCATGATGCTGCATTACTGCATGCACAGGTACACCCAATAAACAGTGACCATGACACAGAGGCATGGCCTGGCAGGAACATAACCACAACAGTGCAATACAGTGGAATATGGCATGTAACGGCACACAGTGGCACATAACAGCACATGCAGAACACACCCCAACTGCAACACCATAGGAATGAATGGCTGTAATGCTGTGTAATGAATGCATGCTGCCTGCATAGGCTGCACAACACTAACACAGCCAATGCATTATGTACCCACACAGATGGAGGGGGAACAGTGTTGAGGGACAACACTGCAGACCTGAGTGGTGGCACAGAGAGTGCTGGCATGTGGCAAAGGCATATGAAGATAGTGTGGTCACACACCCAAACAAATCCACACAGGAGTCACCCATGGGAAGTATTAGAGACAATAATGCTGCCACACAGACACCCAGCAATGCAGATAGCCTGGCCGAAGAGCCCACTATGGAGGAGAGGATAGCACACATGGAAGAAGCACTAGGGGACCTGTCACCTGCAGCTGAGCACAGCAGTGCACAGGTGCAGGGGCACAACACATCGGCAAGCACCACCACAGAGCAATCAACACCCATGTGGCATTGTCCCATAGAGCCACATTGTGACAATGATGATGACCTATGCCAGTACTTCCATAATGTAGCGGGGTGCCAGGATAACCTGCAGAATGCAGTGGATGGTATACGCAATGAACTACTGGAGAGCAACAGGGCCACTACAGAGCACAGGAGGCTTGCACAATCCACCACGCAGGTACTGTGCAATGCAATACAGACACAGGTATGGGATGAGGCACGCAGACATGAGGATCACATGGCACTGGTGCATGCATCACACATACTGTATGTGCCCAGTGACAGGCAGAGGCAATGGAGAGGTTAACAGATGCCAAGGAGCGTGGTGTTGCCACAATGCATAGGCAGACAGAGGCCATCATGACAATGACTAGTACCATAGAGGACTTGACACATACAGTGCTTGCTCACAAGTAGTACAGTGTAGTGACCCACACACAGTAGTGCATAGCACACCACTGACAAATAGCACAGCATGGTGCCTGTGAATGCTACAGGATGGTGCAGTAATACCGCGGAGAGTGGCACACCCAACACCCAAGCCCTCGGGATAGGACATGAGCCAGCACAACAGCCCATAGCAGGTGTGCACATGGCCAGTGTGTGTGTGCCACTACAGAGTAGCATGGTACAGAACAATGGGGACAGGCACAGGACAGAGCTGGTAGTGACACAGCACCATGTCATGGGTATGCAGCCCATGAACAGCCCAATCAGTACACACACACACACACACACACACACGCGGAGAATACAGCTGTAGGGGGATGTAGGCTGCAATGTCAGACAAACAGAGGCAGCAAAGGGCACAGGCATGGCTGCCGAATGCAGTCATGTGCTGGACAGGAACACACTGAACCCTGTTGAGTGGATGGGTATGTGGATACTGAAGTCCAAGGGACACACCAAGATGCAAACCAATACGCAGCTGAAACAACAATAGTGACTATGCATTGCTCATTGCCTGGAAAATGTGCGGATGTACCTGTGAATCACCTGGGCACACACAGTGGATCAAGCATTGGTGAGGGCAACATACAGCAATCACAGGTGCTGCTGCAGGAAACAGTGCCAATGGTTGACGGCAACAACATGGCCAGCAAAGAGGGCAGCAGTACTGGGTCACAGGAGGCTGGAGGGGACACGTGTCAGTCCAACACATCCCATTGCTGTGAAGGATATGCCTGTATTGCTGCAAGTGAAGGATAGTGAACTGACACAGACCAGTACAGCAAATACACTGTCTGGGCAACAGAACAATGGACACAGATGCTCCAGCAGGAAACAGAAACAGGACATGTCCCCCACAGAGCAGAGGACCACAAAACAGACATATGGAGGCAATGTGGCAGTAAACACAAAACCTGGTAGTAAGGGATGTACACAGCATGCCACAGATACCATGGACAAGGTTGTGCAAGATGGGGACAAACCACATGCCCTACACCATGGCATGGCAAAGGCACATGGAGGCAGCAGCAATACCACCATGTCACCTGACCCCACCCATGGGGCACCATGCAGTAACACGCCACACAAAAGGCAAGATGGAGGGCAGTGGGAAAGAGATAACGGCATGGGCAGTGGTGCACAGAAGGGTCACCCACGGGGTAAAGGGCCTACTGCTAGAGTGCAGCATGACCACAGGGTTGCTAGCCATTGTGGTGACAGAAGTTACAACACAACAAACACTGTAACTGCACATGGTGTACATATGGCACACACACGTATTCACTTTCACCCAGTGTCAGTTGCTCAGTAGGTAGCACACTCGCCTCTGAGGCCGGGAGATCAGAGGGCTGTGGGTTCAGTTCTCACATCTGGCACTTGGGATAATATTCCAGTACTGACACTGTAGTGCAGCATGACAGGGGTGCTGCAATTCTGAGGCGCCATCTTTCAGATGAGATGTTAAACCGAGGTCCCATCTGCCTGGATTGGTGGCAGTTCAGGTGGATGTTAAAGATCCCATGGCACTTATTGAAAAGAGTATGGGAATTTCCCCGGTGTCCTGGCCAAATTTCCCTCTTTCACTGAAAATACCACCAACAGCTTAATCTGGTTCAAGGTCAGTTGGCATTCATATGTATTCCCCTTCCCCAGATTGTGCCTGAAAATAGGCAGGATTTGTCTATTGCACATACCCGGTCAACAAAAACTAAATAAAAAATAAAATAAAGTTCAGGTACATTGCATGATGGCATTATGCAGCCATTAGGGGTGCACCCATGGGGGGGCACACTACTGATGGAACATTGACAGTACAGTGTAACACAGGGAGGTCCAAACCAGTGGGTTCCACCTTGTCGATCAGTGGTTTGACTTACTCACCCTGGCATTCCCAGATGACATGCAGAACCCAACAGGGAGCATTGTGTGCATGTCACCCCAGAATTCCAGCAAGACAGTTAAGAGAACCCATGTGTGACGCTGTCAGAGCTGTACGCCTGGCACTGCCATTGCATGCTGCACAACACAATATAGACTGCCAGGTGAGTCCTCATTGGTGCCATCCTGTGACAGTGAGAGAGGCAAGTGACACCGTGTGTGACTCTCACAAAATGCAGTACCCCTGCCAGTGTTTGAGGGTGTCACAACCCCACTCAGCAGGTCAGGCCCTCTGCTTCCACAGTGCCAGCCTCCAAGTGCAGTAGTGTGAACAGTTAACAGAAAAGGGTAAACCTCCTGTCGGTTTTGTGGGTCCAAATCACCTTGGGTCTCAAGTTCTGGGGGGATTCTTTCCCTTGGTTGGAAGTCTGACTCAGTACTGGCCCAATTCCCACGTCTGAGGCATCAGTCTGAACTATAAAGGGTTTGCTATAGTCAGGACTTGCCAATACAGGAGCACTGCACAGTGCCTCCTTCAGTTTGGTAAAGGCTTCTTCACAGGCTGGTCCCCAGGAAATTTTCTTTGGCATCCTTTTCTTTACCAAGTCAGATAGGGGAGCAGCCAGGGCACTGTAATTGGGTACAAATTTCCTATAGTACCCTGCTAGCCCTAGAAAACTCCTGACCTGCTTCTGTGTTTCTGGTCTGGGCCACGACTGGATCACCTCTATTTTTATTTGGTTAGGACAGAGCTCTCCCCAGCCTACCACATGCCCCAGGTATGCCACTTCTCCCATTGCCACCTGGCACTTCTCAGCTTTGACAGTGAGCCCGGCCCTCTGTATCCTGCCCAGCACTTCCCTAAGGTGGGACAGGTGTTCCTCCCAGCTGGCACTAAAGATGGCGATGTCATCCAGGTATGCCACGGTGTACTCCTCAGCACCATTTAACACCTGGTTCACCAACCTTTGGAAAGTGGCCCAGGCGTTCTTCATTCCAAAAGGCATTACTTTAAATTCAAATAAGCCTGTCGGAGTGATGAAGGCCAGCCTCTCCCTAGCTCTGTCTGTCAACTTTATCTGCCAATACCCCTTGGTCAGGTCAATAGTTGTAAAGTAGTTTGCCCCTCCCAACTTGTCCAGGAATTCGTCCATCCAGGACATCGGGTGGGCATCTGACTTTGCGACTGCAATCAGTCCCTGATAGTCCACACAGAAATGAGTAGAGCCATCTGGCTTGGGCACAAGGACTATGGGTGAGGCACAGGGGCTGTGGGATCTCTGGATTACCCCTAAATCCTGCATCTCCTCCACTTCCCTCCTAATGTCCTTTTGGACAGCCTCTGACACCTGATATGCTGTCCACCGCATGGGCTTCTGTGTCCCTGTCTCCACATCGTGCGTTGCTAAGGGGGTTAGTCCAGGCTTGGAGCTAAACAGGGGGGCAAAGTCTGCTAAAACCTCCCTTATTTCCTGGATCTTGTCCGGGCCCAGCTGGGGAGACAATTTTACTGCCTCCACAGAGGACTCCCACTTGCTTTCTTCCAGCAAGTCCAGAAGGGGGTCTCTTTCATCCATCCCCTCCCCATGACTACACACTGCAAACACCATGTCAACCCTATTGGCATATGGCTTCATCATGTTGACATGGCACATCCTTTCTGTCTGTCTTCTGTTAGTTAACTCTATAACATAGCTCTCATCATTTACCTTCCTAACTGCTTTGTACAGTCCTGTCCACTCAGCCTGCAGTTTGTCTTTCTGGACCGGAATAAGGACCATGACTTCCTGATCTACCATATACAAGTGAGCTCTGGCTCTGTGATCGTACCACACTTTTTGTTTCTGTTGGGCAGCTGCCAGGTTGCTCTGGGCTGTCCCCATAAGCTCCTTCCTCCTTTCCCTAAACCTAAGGACGTAATCCACTATGGGAGTTCCCTGGGTGGCGTGCTTGCCTCCCCAGTCCTCCCGAATCAAGTCTAGGGGCCCATGTACCCAGCATCCATATAAGAGTTCAAAGGGTGAAAAGCCTGTTGACTCTTGGGGCACCTCCCTGTATGCAGACAACAGGTGGGGAAGGTATTTCTCCCAGTCCCTCCCATGCTGTTCAGCAAACACCCGGAGCACTGACTTCAGGGTACCATTAAATCTTTTCACAAGCCCATTGGCTTGTGGGTGATACAGTGTTGTGCATCTCTCCAGCACCCCACACTTCTTCCGTAAACATTTCATCAGGTCCAACATGAAGGAACCCCATCGATCGGTGATAACCTCCTGCAGAATCCCAACATGAGAGAAAATCCCAAGTAAGGCATCTGCCACTTTGTATGTCCTCAGTGAGGATAGGGCAACTATCTCTGGGTACTGGGTGGCATAATCCAGAACAGTCAGGATGAAGCTCTTCCCTGAGGAGCTAGGGCTATTTAAAGGCCCCACAATATCCATTCCTACCCTCTGGAATGGCTCCTCCACTATGGGCACTGGAATTAGGGTGGCTTTGGTTTTCTTGCCCTCCTTCCCTATTTCTTGGCACCTGTGGCAAGACCTGCAATACTCCTTCACCTGCTGGGTGAAGTTGGGCCAATAGAAATTCTGGGCCAACTGCTGCATAGTGTGCGTGATTCCCAGATGACCAGACAGGGGAATATCATGTGCAATTATGAGAAACTACTCATGATACCCCTGGGGAATGACAAGCTGCCTGCCTAGCACCCTTCCCTCTGCCTGCACATCCTGAGTATACATCAGTCCATTTTTCCAATAAACCTTACGTTTATCGTCACCTCCTTGAGCTCCATCAGAGTCTGCCCAAGCCCCCAGCTTCTCTAGACTAGTGTCACTTTTCTGAGTGGCTGCAAACTCCTTACACATTCCCAAGGTATGGGACAGGTCCCCTTCAGTCTCTAAACTAGGGTCCCTAGCACTAGCATCAAGGCACTCAGGATCACTGTCATCCTTAACCCTCTGACCATGGGTCACCCCTCCCTCTTCGGAGTAAACCTCTGTAGCTGTGTGGTTAACTGCTACTGAGGAAATTTCTACCCCCTTTTCATTAGTCTCCATATCAGGAGACACAGACTGGGGAACCAGCCTCCCAGTGGTTTCCACAATGGCTTTTGTGGAGTTCAGGGAACTACAATTTTCCCTTTCCACTTGGCTACGGGTAACTGCACACACCATCCACTGTTGAAGATTGTTGCCAAGGATGACGTCCACTGCTAATGTTTTGGCTACAGCCACGTGTTGCACAGTTCCCCCTGTTTCACCCTAGTCTAGAAGAACATTAGTGAGGGGCAATGTTTTCTTCCCACCAGTAAAGTCTTGTACAGCGACATATTTATTGGGTATAAGCTGACCAGGTTGTACCAGATCCCCTTTTACCAATGTCAGGGATACCCTTGTGTCCCTTAACCCTTGCGTCTGTACACCATTCACTGTGACTCGGTGCATGTGTTCCCTCATGTTCACAGGCATGCTTCCAGGGACACACACAAACAATCCACTTCCTTCCTAGCACCACCTTGTATATTGCTCATCCATTTGGGACACTGTCAGGCAATAAGCCCAATTTCTTTACACAACCAACATTCATTTCTTTTCTCAGAGAAATATTTTCTCTGAAACCTGGGGCTAACTGGTTTTGGTGGAGGTAGCAAGGGTTTTAGCTTCCCTGAAGGCATGCTTTTCCCTTTCTGCACTGCCACGCCT
Organism: Neoceratodus forsteri; assembly: GCA_016271365.2. Taxonomy (NCBI): domain Eukaryota; kingdom Metazoa; phylum Chordata; order Ceratodontiformes; family Ceratodontidae; genus Neoceratodus; species Neoceratodus forsteri. The sequence continues at coordinate 161,464,631 of CM057453.1, forward strand.
GCCCCATTCGCTCTCAGAGCAGGTCTGCTCTTGGCATAGCGGTCTGAGTGTTCAGCAGCCTCTTGTACTATTTTGGGATCTTGGTCCTAAAACCAGGTTTTCAGCTCTGCTGGGCATGCCCCAAAAAAACTTTTCTAACAGAATCACATTTTCAATTTTACCTACAGAGTTTGCTTCAATTCCTTCCCACCAACATTTTAAAAACTGATGTTGTTTCATGGCTAGCTCCTCGTAGCTCATGTCAGGGCTTCTCCTGAGCTTACGGAATTTAACTCTATATGATTCAGCAGTTAATTCATATTTTTTTAACAGTGCAGGTTTCAGTTTGCTGTAATAATTACTGTCCTCATTGTCCATTTGTCCCAATGCATCCCGAGCTTTCCCAGTAAGTAGCGGGGATAGTTGGAAGTTCCAGGACACCCTGGGAATTTTTGCCTGAATACAAACTTTTTCAAAGGAATTTAAAAAGGCATCCATATCCTCCCCCTCTTTAAATTCAGCTTTCAATTTGGAATTCAATTTGTAACCCAGTCCTGTAGTCCCAGTTAAACCCAAGCCACTTATCTGCTCTGGTGTGAGTGGTTGGAGTCGTAGCTTCTCCAGTTCATGTTGCCTCTGGTGCTCACGATCCTCACGGTCCGCTTCTCACTGTTCATGGTCAGCCTCTCACCATTCTGGCTCCCTCTTCTCCCCTGCAGCTCACTGGTGCTCATGCTCTTCACACTCATCCTCCCACTGTTCCCGCTCTGCCTCTCGTCTTTCTCATTCTGCCTCTCGCTGTTCTCACTCCCTCTTCTCCTGAATTTCCATCTCCATTCTGCACAACTCAATCTGCAACCTGAGTACTTCTGGCTCCAGAATGCTGCTGACCTTCCCCTGCTGCTGTTGCCCTTCACTGGCACTGGTCCTGTGCCCTCCTCATCAGATATGGACACTGCACTGGCCGCTAGCCCTTCCACACTCAAGGTTCGGTCCCTTACAGTCACTGTCTGTGACTCGATGCTCTGGGTATCTGCTACCATGAGGGCATCCACGAGGTTCTGCTTGGTGGCTTTCACCTCATACAGGACTCCTCTGTCCCTGCACAACTGCTTTAACTAGTCTACAGTGTGCCCACTGTAGTTGGAAGCCATCTTCTTCCCTAACTACAGTTACTCTGACTTGCACTTTAGAAAAAAAATAATAGGAACTTGACTGTAAGCCAAATAATAAAGTTCTGTTTCCTTTTTAAAAAAAATCACTGCCTTGTTTTGCAAGTAAGCTGACAGTATTAAGCTGACACACTGCAGTGCTCCAAGATCAGGCAAAGCATTTTCCTGTAGTGCACCCTAATTTTCCCTGTATTTTCTCTGTAGAACTGGGATGAAATTCCTATAGATTTTCCTATATGCACAAATCAATGTAAGTATGCAATTGATGTCATTATGCCAGTCAATAAAATCACTAGAACAAATGTTCAGGCTGTTTTATGTGTTCTTATTTATTTTAAATATAAAAAATCACCTACAACGTATCATATAATAACTCTACAACTATAAGAACTTTATATGTAACAATATAATACCATCTTGAGGTTCTGGGGACATGTTGGAATGTATAAAGCTCAGTTCTCAAGGTTCACATGTCTCCAGAACCTCCTGAAGGTATTATAACCTTGTAATAATACAGTCCCTTATACAGTATTCTATTTATGGTATGAAATGCCTTATCTTCAAATTTATCCCTTAATCACAGACTGATACATTTTGTGTTCTGCTCACAATGCATGAAAGGGACATAGGGATGCACAAAATGCACATACCTCACCCTTGCCCCTGCACCCCATGGACAGATGCACCCATACTGGCATTCACCAATGCCGACAACCTATCCACAGCTCCTCCCCCAATGCACATGACTCTGCAGGGTGGCCGGGGGAGGAGTTGTCCCAGGCAGACATCCAATGGGTTGCCCCCTTGGAACCCATAGTGGATCTCACACATAGGGTGGCATGGGTCTGGGGCTGTGCATGCCGATAGCATGCACCCAGACCAGCGCAGCACCCTCCAGTCCCAGTACTGCCTCACATAAACTTTCTGGGTGCTTACCAATCCAGCAGCTCCTGCCACCCAGCAGTCGGGAGCAGCACAGTGTGCACTGTCCTGGTCCCCCAGTGACTGAATACCTGTGTTCATGGGGGCATGCTGTGGGTTATGGCAGGGTCTCACTGGTGTACCCTGCACCAACCTCTGCACCCATGTGGCCAGCACTGCATGGGTTAGTGAATACACGTAGTGCTGGCACTCCTCCAGAACATCCCTATTGCAGAGCTGTCTGCAGACATGGGTGATTGGGTGCAGTGGGTCTGCATGTGCCCCTTTCGTGCATGCCATGTGGGGGGCACAGGGGGTGTGGAGTAGCTACTTGACCCAGATATGCGTGCGTAGCCACTGCACACCAATCTTGTATTGGGCCTACAGCTCTGTGTACCTGTAGTGCTCCATTAATAAAAACTGTTTCAGTGTATTGTTGTGTTTTTCATTGGCATGCTTAAGCACCCCCCTACACACACACAGCTTTGTGCACTGAACTCTCAGAGGTAAAAACAAATATTCCCTTTTTTTTCATTTATTTTACTAATCTTAGGCCAGACCAGGGTCTATGGGTCCCTTCTGATCTCACACATATAATTCATAACTCCTACTTATCTTGATGAAGACACCCCCATACCTTTCCCAGGCTCACAATTAAATAGAAACACTGTCTAATTTTTTTTTCAAATAACCTCAACCTCTAGGATGGTCAGAAGAAGTGCAGCCTTAGTGATCTTTTTAAAAACACAACCCTGTTCTGTGCACCAAACAAGCCAAGTAGCACTTAAGCACTCTTTGTGTCCCCATCACCCTTTAAAGCCCACCATCATCGAGTCTCTTGTCTGGCTCGCTTTTTGCACTCGATGTGTTTAAGATAGACAAATTTGCAAAACAGAAGGTTTGTTTGCCTTGGTGGTTTGGGGCTCTGCTTCCCCCACACAACACTTAAGCACTCTTTCTTGTACCTCCCACAAAGCATATCATCATCAAGTGGTCAGTCTTTTGTCTGACTCATTTTGCACTTAAACTGAGTTTAAAATAGACTAACCTGAGGCTGCCCACAAGAAGGCTAGTTTATCTTCAGTGGCTTAGGCTCTCTGCCAGTCCAGAACAGTGGCTTTTGAGATGCCGCTCGGCTGACTCAACAGTGTTGCTGTTTTGAGTGGGGCCACATGGCAGGAGTTTGGGTCATGCAGCAGCTCACTGGTTCCTGATCAGAAGATCTGAATTCATCCTCAGAAAGATGCACTGCCAACACATTACCTCACTACCCCAGAGAAACACAGGCTGCAAATGTACCAACAGAATTGCTTAGTGTAGCAAAGTCAGCAAACTGAGCACCAATTGGAGGGCTCTGTCTGGATCTTGGCAGCCATGAGATTCATAGTGGGCATTTTCCCGTAGTGTTTGTCCATTGTTTGCATCAATCCTACCTGTACCAGCTTGTTTGTATCTATGTCTTAAGTTACTGTTATACTTATGTGTTGTACTGTTATACTGTGTATTTTCATTTGTCTTACTGTGACAAGGTACCTTTGTAAATGAGCCTATGGCTCAAAGGTTTTCCAAACTGCTGTTTAAATAAAATAAAATAAAATAAAAATAAAATAAAATTTCCCCATATATTTTAAAAATAAAAGATTTCCTTCCCTTATCCCCTTTTTGTAGTACAAATCCCTTAAAATACAGGAATCCCTGTAGATCTGGGAGCACTGACACTGAACAATAAAAGCTTGCATTACCAAAATTATGCACACCGCTGCCAAACAATCTGTCACAACCCCTCTCAGCAGGTCAGGCCCTCTGCTCCCACAGTGCCAACCTCCAAGTGCAGTATTGTGAACAGTTAACAAAACAGGGTAACCCTCCTGTATGTTTTGTGGGTCTGAATCACCTTTGGTCTCAAGTTCTGAGGGATTCAGACTGTGAACCTTATGCTAGCGGACCCAGATGTACAGGCTCAGATAATTTTGCTCTTCAGAGAATGCCAGATATCTTTTGCCAAGGGCACCTAACCAGGTATACAAAAGGAGCCCTTTAAACTCTATGAAAGACTTTAGGAAAATTCTTACCTTTTCTTAGTCTGGTAAACCATAAAGCTTATGAAAAGTTTTGTCAGTCTTAATCATCCTTACATCACATGCAAAAGAAATGACTTGGAAGACACACCAGGCAGTCTCTTTAAATGTAGATTTACTTAAAAATGGATAAAAAAAACATGTAAAATGTAAACACAGAACACTATATCACACAGCATACAATTATTTAAAAGAACAAGGTAAAAATACAAACATAAACTCCTACAGTACCACAATATACTTAGACTTGTCTATCTATTGTATACCTTCTTAAAGTGCATTAGTTAGCTGATGTTTCAAGAGAGTCCAAAAAGGAATGTGTCTCATGAAACACAGAATACAATTTTAAAATGCTGTATTTCAACCCCTTCCATAAGGTCATCTAGCTCCTTCGCTCAGAATATAAAAAATATATATAAAACAGGATGTCCTATTAAGAGGTATATTAAATACTGTGACTTCAGCAAAAAAAACCTAATTTTCCCAACTTATGACAGTCTTTAAATAACATCCCCCTTTGATCTTGAGTAGCTTTTCTTCCCAGGACACATCAAAGAATCTTTATGACTTAGCACCATAGTGACATAACCTGTTTTCTTCCTCTAAACGTCATAAAAGTTTATGATCTCTATCCTGGCAACTGGTGAGCTCTAATTATGTTAGGGAAACAGGAGATCCTTAATTATGTCTCTTTAGATTTCAGGTTACTATCCTGCAGTTTAAGCCTTTGGGGGGTATCCCACAGGTTGTCTCTTGAGAGACACTCGGTAACATGAAATCCTAAGCAGCTGGCCAAGTGTCACAGAGGGTATGTCATTTCCTCTTCCCACTATGCCGGCCATGGCACATAACCACATTTGCTGTGTCAGCATACTGTAGTGTACTGTCTTTGCAGCACAGTCCCGGGCCAGCATCCCCCAAACCCTGGCATCCATAGCCCTCCCCTATGTTGTGTACATGTGTGCCCTGCCTGAACATTGTGATTGACGTGACCATCTACAGCATGGTCAGAGCAAGGAATACAAAATGGAAGTGACAGTTGTGTCCATTAGTGCATCTGTCTGATGTCACGCTGCATAACGTCAGTCCAATCCAACTGTACCTGTACTGTGGGACATAGATCACGGTGGTAGGATTCAGTGACTGTGTGCTGTCTACAGTGACAAACAACCTAGCCTATGATATGCCTCTGTTGCCTTACCACAACACATGTGCCATATGTGTTAACACATTCCTGGGTGTGCAGATATTAATGACCCATGCTAACTCCGTAGGCTGTGAATGCACTCTGGATGCACCAAAGTGATACCCAAAGGCCCATGGTGTGCATAAGTGCACATTGGCAGCAGGGTCCAAGGCAGATTTCTATGAGGCCTGGGAAATGGAGCCCCACTGTGCCCCTTTCACTAGTGTTGGGGCCCTGACAGGTGCTCATATCACCAGGGTGCTGACTTAGGCCCTGATTAGCAGCACACACTGTTGTGTGTTACACAGTGCCACATGTGTTGTGATGTCCAGGTGTGACAGCTTCACCTGTGATCCACTGACCATGTACACATATCCAGTGTATGAATGCATCAACATGCCCACTCATGCATTTTGCATTGTACAGGTGCAGCTGCAACGTAACGTGTGCTCTGTCTATGCACTAACACATCTAGTGCCTGAAAGGCACCACAATGCCGATTGTGCATGTTGCATCACTCTGCGTGGCAGCAGTGCAGCATGCATTGCATCTCGACACACCGTGTGTCAGGCATCATTGTGTAATGTGGCATGTGACAGGAAACACATGTGTCAATGGAGGAAACATGCTCACACATGACAAAGCCCTGTGCTGCAGACAGCTACACACACACCACAGTCTCACAAGTACTGCACAGGGAGTAGCTGCCTGTTGTACCACTCATCCACAGAAGGGAACAGCAATGGCAGGCTGGACCTGTTCACCTAATTTCACTGATGAGGAAACAGTGTTCCTCATCCGTTTGGTTGAGCAGTGGTCATGTGTGCTACTGCCACAACATGGTGCTGCAATCACAGCAAGTGAGAGGACATGGGTGTGGAGTACCATTGCCCAGAAAATAAGCAGGGTGTCAGGTGTAATCAGACTGGAAGGTCTGTACACCATCATTGGAATGACCTCTGCTGGAGGGAGGCAGAGCTGATGAGCCACCTAAGGGACATAGCTCAGGAGGTGGATCTCCAGATGCGTGATGGCATGGCCAGCATGTTAGGTGAGTGGAGCAACACACAGCTGAGGCCAGTGTACAGATATTAGTGGCCCTCCCATGCATTGCATAACAATAATCATGGCACTATATCCTTATGTCTCCACAGGCCAAGATCGAGCAGCGGAGGCCCATGACTGTGACGTGGCAGAGGCAGGTGGCATTGACAGCGGTGAATAACAGAGGGATGGTCAGCAGTCTGAGGGAGCCAGGTAGGTCTGCCTGTGGTGTTCCTATAAGAGTACGCTGCCATGTGCAACACCACCTAATACAGGTGTATCCACTGCTGCCTGTGCAAGTGGTACAAGGCTTACATAGTTCCGAAAACAGATGGCTGACTGTGCACGACATGCCAGTGCTGCCAATGTGGGACCTTAATCAGCCAGACACACGGGGTACTATCACAGACGGTTGTGGCACAGGGCAACATCCAGTATACTTGAATGTGTCTCTTGACACTGCTGGACACACTCATGGCAACAGTACTGGACATGCAGTGTCTTGCATGATGGGGGTATCAACCTGTATATGGCTGCTGCTTATTGCACTCTGTGATGTGCACATGGGGGTGTTCCCTGTACTGGGACCACATGCCTCTGCATATAGCAGAACCACTGTTATGTTGTCTTATGCCAGACTGGGACTAACACAACAATGTACATTGCACTGTGGTTCCACTACATTCTGCCCACTGTCAGTCACTATGCAAGACACGGGTCACCATACACTGTCTTGCCTGTGACTGCACAATTCATGCCATGGCACTGTGGCCATGCACCTGCCAGCCATATGTGTGCCTGCTGCCATGGTCCCATCTCCACATGTGGTACCATTGTCACCACATGCATGACTGCCACTGGGTGTGTGGGTCACAGTGATGCTGTGGTCATGCAGGACACATGCACATGTGTCACCACTGTGTAGTGCAAAGGCATAACCTATGAAATGCACATGACCTACATGGCCCATCTGGGTGCCAGTTTGTGAATGGTTCAGTCAACTGCACTGGAGGCATTGTCACTGCCATATGGTACAACTGTACCACCTTACCTATAAGGCCTACCCATATGCAGAGGACAGTGGCACCGTCACCATGACTAACAAATGCCATGATACCATAGGTGCGCTACAGGCGATCATTGTCCTTGTCATGTCTTGTTCCCATTGTGGCCTGGCCCACTGTGTGGCTTCCCGTACAGCTGTATACACACAGGGTGAATAACATAACATCATCATGTCACATGAACATAACTGCATGTGTCAAGACTGTACGATACTATGACAGAGCAACATGTGACAGTGACCACTATCTCTCCACATGTGCCAGACGGCCCACGAACAGAGGGACTGCTGCAAGGGGACCATGGTGGATAGACCTTGTGAGGGCCATGGAATGGCTGAAGATGGCAGATGCCCACGCATATGGCCAACGGATACAGTGGAGGTTGCAGGCAGTGTCACATGCAGCTGTGGAACATGTGGCCTAAGAGCAGGAGCCCAAGGGGGGGTGGACCATGGGACTGCAACACAGCATAGTGCTGTGTCGATGGCTATCAGTGGGCCAGTGGTGCCCAGTGAGGAGCAGCAACAGGGGTCAGGACATGTCAGCCCAAATGTGATTGCATGCATGATGTTTCTGGACATAGTGGATGATGACCAGTCACTCGTTCATGGGGTAAACAACATAGTGGTTAGGACTGCGCTGGGACAGTGGACAGTGCAGAGGGATAATGATGAATGTGTGCAACATTCTCCCATCTTCCGCACAGTGGTCCAGGATATATGTGACACTGCAGTGGCTGGAGTTGTGCCAACACAGGACCAGGGCACCTCTGTTCCAGGGACTGTGTCCGTCTGTGCAGCCAGTGTGCTTGGTCAGGGAAGTGTCTCTGGTGATGTTGCCACAGCCGGCATGCAGGAGCATGTATTGTCTGTAGGGCAGTTGGGGGACTACTTACACCCAATGCTGCGGCACATCAACATGTTGCGTGCAGATATTGTTGCCCTTCTAGACTTCCTTAATACACAAAGGGGACATTGAGATAGTGCATCACCCATAACTGATGCATGCACTGCATTGTGGCCTGGTGTCAGTGTACAGAGCACACACCCTCAAGGCTCTGACTCAGGTTGAGTAATGTTGCTGCGTGTCCTCCATATGACATACTCATCCTTCCCTCAGGCTAGCTGAGTTCACAGTGATGTCAATATTTATGCATGCCCTTAGTGGGCTCCTTGCAAGGTGCTTTGTCCACGTATCTCACACTGGTACTATTGGTAGTCTGGTACCCCAGGAGACTGGGTGACCCATGTGCAGTTCCGCATGTCATGTGGTTGGTTATATGGGTTGCACATCCCCTTATGTTGAGTGCCCTTGAGTTCATGCAGCTGCTTTGCAGTTCACACAACCACCACAGTTCCTCACAGGCCCTGCTGTGAATTGTTGCCTGTGTTTACTGTAGGTATTCCCATTCATCATTGTGTACATTAATGTGTTTCACGGACGGTCCATGGGGCATTCCCAGGGTCTGTTCTGGGTGTCTGTTGCACTGCCTAGCCATGGACCTGTTACATGTTCTGACCACTGTGTTCACATGCTGTGTGATGCACATGTATGGTTGGAGTACCAGGATGGCTGAATGCCTTACTAATGGGTGGTGGGTCATGGGCATTATTGTACCTCACTTGATGGGTCCTGATGTTCATTGCTATCCTGTGCCATGCATGCATCTGTGGATATTGTCTCTGTTAGTTGTATGGTGCTGTCTGGTGCTACAAACATGACATGGGCACCTTCATATGTTTAATGCTGCCATGGCGTGTGTGGTGCCCCAGATGGCTACACCTCTGTATATGCTTCTCTAGGGCAGGGCATGCTGCCACAGTGTGTTGTTTGGCATGCCCCATCATTGGCTGGCACAGTGTGTGGGTCTCCATGTCATGCAAGGCTGCACAGTGACTTGTAGACATTCATGGGCCCAGTATCAGTTCACATTACACGTCCACATAAACACGGGGACCATTGCATGGTCCTGTGGACAGCCATGTGCTGGTGGTCTCCCAACATTCAATGTCATGGCTGTTACAGTGCCTGCTGGTTTCACCACACCTTCATGGGGGGTAGGGTGGTGGGTGTCCATTATTGGGTCTATGTGAAGTAGCTGAATATCAGGTTGGCGCATCTCCTTGGTCCAGCAACAGTCTGCTGAGCACGTCTTGTGTATGCTGTGGTCTTCATGGGCGCCACTCCTCTTCTGCTTCCTCCTCCTTCTCCACTGGCTCCATCACTGGTTCAGGCATTGGGGTGTGGTGAGCTATGGCAATGTTGTGCAACACACAGCGTGCAACCACAATTCTGCATGCCATTTGTGGGGTGTACTGCAGTGCCCTGTCAGACCTGTCTAGGCATCTAAAACGCATCTTCAATTGCCCAAACGTGCATTCAGTGACACTCATGGTTGATGAATGTTCCTCATTGTAGCATGTGTGGGGGGCCACTACTGGGTGTTGTATTGGTGTCATCAGCCATGGCAGCTGGGGATATGCACAGTCACCTGCAGGGAGGAGCATAGCATGTCACATATACGTTGTGTCCACCAGCGCCATTGTACCACTGTGTGTGGGTATGCATACCACTGTCCCCTGATGGCAGGTGTGGCACATGTTTCACTTACCCATCCCTCTGCCTTCACTGTGTGTATGGATGGTGTTGGTGTGCTGCTTCAGTGCTTTGTATATGGTGTGCCCTACTGCCCCCCCAAGTTCCTGTGCCTCACAAGCCACTGTATAGCATCCTGCTGGTGTTTACATGCCTGCATGTTATCTGTGTGTGTGTGTCACCCTGTGTCTCTGCGCCTTGTGCTATACAGGCAGGTGGTCATAGCTGTACTGTGGGCATATGGGCCATATGTGTTCCTGTCCCTGTCATGTCTGTGTTTCTGTGTTCCTGGGCACCTGTTTCCAATGCCATTCCAGGTGCAGCATTGTGCATCACTATGCCTGTTGTGGTATGTGTTGTTCATTGGTGCCGCCATTCACTGCATCACTGTTGGCTTCACATGGTATGTGTTGTGTCCCACAATGGCACATGTGTGCACACCACCATCCCCATTCCCTTGCACATTCCATGTTGTGTTCTACTGCCATGTGTAGAGCATGCCTCTGGTGAATGTGCCCTCATGTTGCCTTTCCCATGTATGGTCACACCCCTTTCCAGTGCATCCTGCCTTGTGTATGTGCCATGGGCACACTATGGACAGCATCCCATCTGCCATGTATGTCATATGCCACTCATGCATTAGCCCCACTTCCCTGTGGTGCTTGTGTTGTTTGCCTAACTTACCTATTAGATATATAGATAGATAGACAGACAGATAGATAGATAGATAGATAGATAGATAGATAGATAGATAGATATTTTATTTATATAGCACCCATCTCCTTAGACTCTGGGTGCTGCACAATGTGAACATAAAATCATGCAAACACATTTTAAAAATACAGTAATATCAAAAATCAAAATAAAATATAACTGGGAGCATAGACTTATCTATCCGTCATACAATGCAATCCAAACATCCTCAATTAAAAGCTTGATGGAATAAATATGTTTTGAGGCCCTTCTTAAAGGCTTTTACCAAGGGGGCCTCCCTGAAATAACCAGGCAGGGAGTTCCACAGGGTAGGCACAGCTGCTGCAAACGCTCTGTCGTCTGAGTGCCGCAGCCTAACCCTGGGAACTCCAAGAAGGCCACCCCCGGCAGAACTGATGGCCTGGGCTGGATAGTAAGGCACAAGGAGCTCTTGCAGATTGACTGGACCCCTCTCGTGCAGGGTCCTATAGATCAATAGCCCTATATTGAAGACAACTCCCCACTGGACCGGTAGCTGGTGCAGTTCATAGAGGTGATATGTTCACATCTTTTCCCCCCATCAATAATCTCGCTACCACGTTCTGCACCAGCTGCAGTCTGCGGAGGTTGCCTCCAGATAACCCTAGGTACAGGGCATTGCAGTAGTCTAACCTAGAAGTGAGGAAAGCATGCACCAGTGTGGTCAGGTCATCAGGCGGGATCAGGGCTCGAATTCAGGAAATATTCCTGAGATGATAAAACCCAGTTCTCACCACGGCCAACACTTGTGCATCAAGTGTCAGACCGTCATCCAGAATTGTTCACAAATTCTTCACCTGCCTAGAGGGGGCTAGAGGTACACTCCCCAGCACAAGGTCAGGGGGTAATACTATGTCCCCCCCCCCTTCTGCCCTGATGACCCAGCTCCAACACCAGTGCCTCAGTCTTGTCTGGGTTGGCCTAAGACAATTGTGAGTCATCCACATCCGGATTTCCTCAAGGCAGTTGTTAAATACTGAGTCTTACACCTGGCTATTGGGTACACAGGACATGTACAGCTGGGTATCATCTGCATAGCAGTGATAACTCAGCCTGTACTGCCTGATAATGTCCCCCAGTAGCAGCATATACAGCGTGAACAACAGAGGTGACAAGACCGACCCCTGCAGAACACCACAGCACAAAGGCTTCGGATTTGATACGAAAATTCTCGTGGTTACCCTCTTCACTCTGTCTTTTAGGTAAGACCTGAACCAGTTGATGACATTTCCAGACAGGCCACACCAGAACCACAGGTGGTCAAGTAACACCTCATGGTCCATAGTGTCAAACGCTGCAAAGAGGTCTAGATAGACCAAGATGGTATGGTCCTTCCTATCCCTCGGCATTAGGAGGTCATTAAGCACTCTCACCAGGGCCGCCTCCATACTATGCCCCACACAGAACCCAGACTGGAAAGGCTCATAGGAAGAGGAAGCAGCAAGATGTCACTCCAGTTGTATGGCCACCACATTTTCTACAACCTTCCCTAAAAATGGGAGGTTTGAAACAGGTCTGTAGTTGCCGAGGCAGTCCAGGTCCAATGACGGCTTTTTCAGAAGAGGTCTAACCAAAGCCTCTTTCAAGGCTAAAGGAAAGATCCCACCCCTTAATGAACTCCAGACTACCCCGGCAACCACAGGATCAATCAGGTCCAAACATTCACCCAAAAAGGCACATTGGGCCTGGATCTAAATCACAATGTGTCAGCCACAGCTTAGAGATTATCTTTACCACCACCCCAAACCCAATCAGCTCAAACTCATCCCAGACAGGAGGAGCACTCCCACATGACTCAGGCCAGCCCCTGCAGCCCTTTTGAGAGACGTTCTACAAGACCTCAGCCCTTATGGAGGATACTTTGTCAGTGAAAAACAGAACCAGCTCCTATCACCTTGTGCTAGAACCTGCACCTCCAGCACGCAAACAGGCTGGATGTAAAAGCGTGTCCACTGTGTGAAAGATCTGAGCTGGTCTGTTTCTCACTGTAGCAATCTTCCTAGACAGAAACTCTGCCTTTTTATGGGAGATTGCCAACTGATAGTCCATATAATGTGACCACAGGGCCAATTTATCCCCCACCAGGCCAGATCTCCTCTAATGCCTCTCTGACCTCCAGTCCCTAGTCTTTAAACCCTGAAGATCCTCATCATGCCAGGGAGCTCTCCGATGAGTAGACAGGGGTCGGACACACAAGGGTGCGATTGAGTCAAATGCTGCACAAACCGCCCCATTATAGGCTGCTACTGCCTCCTCCGACCTAATCGCACAAGCTGCCCCATCCCCCAATAGGTCCAGCACCACCAATAAGTCCTCTGAGGATACTCCCCTTAACGACTTGTACTGGACCATCTCCATAGGGGCAGGACCATCTGGGAGGGGGGGCCATAAACGTGAACCCTACGGTGCTACGATCCAACCAAACCACCGGATCTTCACTAAGGTCCACGATATCCAACTCAGAAGAAAAAAAACAGGTCCAATTTGTGGCCACCCGAGTACATCACTGTCACTACCTTCTGTATCAGGCTCAGTGCCCCCATGCTCCCAAGAAGGTCGGTCCCAAATTTTGTTAGCCCCCCCCCCATCAACCCAGGAATTGAAGTTCCTCAAGATCAACCACTTGGGGGACTTCAATACCAGACCCACAATGAGCTCCTCAATGACTCACAAAAAATTCCCATCACTACCTGGGAGGTGGTAGAGCAGGAGGACACTGAAGTTCACACCCACACCGTCTCGGACAGCCACACACTCAAAGGACAGTATAGGACTCATAGACAGCACTGTGAGGGTCAGGCTATATTTAAAAAAATGGCTACCCCCCACCCCTATGATCCTTCCTTGGACTGTGTATCACAGAGTGCCCATCTGGCCCCGCCACCTCCAAAATGTGGGCAGCATTTTCATCCAGCCAGGTCTCCGTGATGCAAGCCAGATCGACAGAGGATATGAAGTCCGCTATTATATCCGTCTTGTTCCTTATCAATCTGGCATTGCACAACACAACTCATGTAGGATGAGGTGGAGCAGCCAGACCAGCCATCTGCCCACATTCTAAAGTGGAGCCCTTGGGTATGGGGACCAGGCAAGGTAAACCTCATTCAAGCCCCCAGTTCATCCCAGGGCATCTCCTTGACCTCACCACCTGGATCCCAAACACTCTGGCAGACACTCCGGGGACACTCCGCCAGGGCCCCCCGAGCTATCCCTAAAGCCCAACATCTAAAGTAGGTTTCACCCAACAATACTGGAAGCTCGAAGGGACGAATGTCCCAGAGGTCATCACCCAAGTAGCTGTGCCTTACAGGACCCAATCCTCAGCACATTTCTTAAAAAACAAAACCCACTCCAATGATTCACTCCTCAAAATACTCACACCCCCACCACCCCCAGCAATACACCTTATATTTTACACAACCACACACCCTTCACACACCCTACACCAAAACAACTTTCACTCAACCTCACAGTTAAATATAATGATTCTGAAGTCTCCAGAAATGACACAAAACAGAGCAGAAAATTTCTAAATCTGAGTCCCAATCTTAAAGGTACTCCAAACAAGTTCAGAGTCAAAAATGTTCAAATTTCGTAGCACAATATTTAATGGGGAGCTCTCACCTCCACAGCCCAGTTAGCTTAGAAACCAGGAGGATCTCACCCTCACCCTTAGCTCTTACTAAAATTTTAACTGTCAATTAATCAATCTGTTGAAAAATGATTTCAAAAACTTGGTAAGGCTATAGTCCTACTCATTGATTTTCAGCATATATGAGGAGCAGGGAAAAAAGCACCAAAATCCTGAAGGCCTTCTTAACACATTTACTGCAGCACAAATTCCTGGGATCTTCCCGACCCAGCCAAACCTCATGGCGCTTCAGGGACTCCCCCGCAGTAGTAGTCACCCTCCAGTGCCTGCCCCGCCAGTTCTCTCTGTCTCTGGTTGGACACCCTCCGATGTCTGACCCTCCAGATACTCCCCACAGACACTCCGACAGTTCAGCCATGGGTCTTCACCAGCCAACCGATCCGCAAAACTCCAGTGCTGCAGCCTGCCTTTCTGCTGCACAAATGGCTCAACTCTTCATTCTTCTAAGGGACTCCGGCAACACAAACAGTCCCATCTTCTTCCTTCCTTCTCTTCCTGCTCCAACAGTACTCCTCCTCAAACCAACACTGCCATTTTGGTCTTCCTCTCAGGAAACACTCAGGCCAGCATTTTAGCCCTGCATGGTCCATCATGGTCTCTCAGCAGTTCAGTCTGACAGATCGGTCCCAAATTCAGCTCCACAATATGAAAAATCAATGAACAGCACCTTTTCAGTGGGTAAAACGTCTTCCACAATGGTAACCAGAGTTCTGTTCCCGTTTGCTACAAAACTCTGGTGACAACTTCAAAACAAACCCAAGTAAGTCTCAAATGCTAAATTATGCTTGTAAAAACACTCAGAAATTGTTCCAAAATAATTTTGCTCCCAGTTTCTCTCCGTGTATCATGGACAGCCCAGCTCGGCTGCCATGAAACATCCCATCCTGCAGCATGTTGTTCCCCAGGGCCTGCCCGAGTCCACTGTTCCTGTAAATGTGGGCATCATGGCATGGTCCAGGGTACTTGGCTATTACATCTAGGATGTGGCTTTGGCTGTCACAAACTACCTGGACATTGATGGAATAGAAGCATTTCCGATTCATGTACACCTGCGGTTCATCAGTGGGTGCTCTGATGTCAATGTGGGTGCAGTCTACAGAACCTAGCACCTGTGGGAATCCTCAATAGCATAGAAGCCTTGTTTGACAGCCTGTTGCTGGGGGGGTGGATGTATTACCCTGTGCGCGTCACTAGTGCATTCACAAACTGCTTCAGGCAGCAGCTCACAGAGGGCTGGGATATGCAGACAGTATCGCTACTGGGTGACTGGAAGCCACCACTGGCCAGTACCCAGAGTGCAGTGCAGATCCTTACCTCACTGGGTATTGCCCTCCCCCTGCAAGTCTGTGTCTGCATCTCCTCACACAGCTCGTGGCACAGATCTGCCATGGCCACCTTGCCCAGGCAGTATCAGGCAATATACTGCTCTTCTGTCAGGTCTTCATATGACATATGCCTGCGGTACACACATGGGGCAACTCAGTGTGCATGTCTCTGATCTCTTACTGTGGTACTACTCCCTGCCCATGGGCTGCAATGCCCTGCTGCTGTGCTTGCCTTCGTTGGCAGGCTCATATGGCAAGTGCCATGACCATCATTATCACATGTCCTGACATGTCTGTCTGTCTGTCTGGAGTTCTGCTATTGCGGTGTTGCCTCCTGAGAGTTGCCACATAGACCAACTTCTGCTTGCACCATTTATATGCTCTAGAGCTTTCCCTGGTCTGGCAGGTGTTTGAAATTTTCTGTCCTGCCTTGCTTTGTGAATTGTGATCTGAGGAATATTCTTGCACTGTTTCATGCAACGCACCTTGCATCAGGTCACAGGGCTCACATCGGTGCTGCCATGGCGCTAAGTGGTGTGGCACACACATGGTACATTCTGCACAGTGTGCTTTTGTGAATGGCGGTTTAGCCAGTCCTGTGGCACATACTGCACCTTGTGCCATTCACATGTGCATACGCTGCTTGCGTCAACATTGGTTCTTTGTGAATCGGGCAAATTTCTAATCTCAGTGAGTCATTCATTACCTGGCTCTGTCTGCTGTAGCTGTTGCTCACTGCTTGCTTTAATTGCGTGCAATATATGCATTGTAATTGCTTGCCAGCCACCACAATGCAATCCACACAGGCACACACACAGTGCCACACTGCCAATGCCATCATCGTGATGTGCTCCTCCAAGTCTTCCTGCCATGCCAGGCCTTGCTTTAGTTACCTCCTCCACTAACACCTGTCCACTCCTGAGACCACCTCCCATGACTCCTGTCTCTGTCCCATTCCCAGCCTCCCCACAGTGCTCCCCCTTTTGCAGTGACATTGTAACAACAAAACAACATCACCACACCCAGCTTCCCTGCTGACTGAGGCAGCCAGGCTCAGTCAGTACTCCACCTCTGTGAGTCGACTGACTCACTATCCTCTTCTGTTCTTCAGGCTGCTGTCAGCTGTGCTACTTTCTCTCTCTCTCTCTCTCTCTCTCAGACTCTCTCACCACCTGAGAGTTGACCTTGGCCCAAAGTCTGCATGTTTCTTTCTTTCTTTACTGTCCCGATTCCACTCTTCTCTCTCTCCATCTCGTTGGGTAACTTGCGTCACTCTGCTGTCACCAGGGCAACCAGAACCAATTTAAGAACCCCTCAACTAACCAGGGATGCCATTGCCAAGTCAGGTCACTCACTATAGGCGATATCCTGTCTGTGTGTCAATCAGTTGATGGTTGCCATGGCAACACAATGGAGGAACGAGTCTCAAGCAAATAGAGTTCAGTGGGTCTGTGCACAGTATTAGTGGCACTACAGGACCAGAGCAGGAGCTGGAGGAGTGGAGTCACTGAGTCAGGACTTGGGACCGCCAGGTGAGTGACTTGGACAGAGGAGTCAAGGTGAGTTAAACAGGCAGTGCACAAAAATGGGGGCAGCACAAAATCAGGCAGCACAGCACAGGAAAGGTTCAGGGCCCCAGACAAAATTATCGGGGGACTAGCCCTGGAGGCCCAGACCTCACAATGCCCCTGTGACACACCCAAGAAAATGGACTAGGTAGCGGGGGTGGGGGAGTCAGATTTAGACTTTAACTGCTCCTGCATCTAACCCTTCATTTGATCAGCTGATGTGACTGTTCACCAATCTGAAAGTAACATTTTTGTGTAGAAGAAGTACATGCCTAAATGTTTTTCATACTAGATGATTTAAAACATTAACAAAAAAAGCTAAACCTCGGTCCACTTGGGGGATCAGGCTGGGCAGCAGGGGCAAGGGTGTCAGGTTTAAAGTTTAATATCTCTGCATCTAACCCTTTGATCAGCTAATGCAACTGGTCTCCATCTAGACAGTAATGTTTTTGTGCAGAAAATTGTTTGTACCTGAGCTATATTAACACTGCATGATTAAAACCCCAAAAAAGCCTATTATCAGCACACTAGGAGAATCAAGTGTGTATATATATGTGTGTGTGTGTGTGTGTGTGTGGTGGGGGGTCATTCAGGGTGTCAATAATTACATTTATTTAAAAATGTGTCTCTGGGTAGTTAAACTGATAGGACTGTTGTGTTTGGAAGATAAAGGGATGCTTGCTGATGTGGGTGTCTTTGTGCAAGATCAACCAACCTGGAGGGTGTCTTAAATGCTGTGTGGTCACCCGCATCATCAAGGCAGCCCCATTTCTCCCTGAGGTATGCCTCCCCCCCCCCAGTCAGCATGCAGTGCTTCTTTGTCATGCTCTAAATTTCACCAGCCTGAAGGTATTCCAAGATCTGTCCCTAAAAAAAACGACTGGGTAGGGCTGACTTCTGGAGATATCTACAACTCTGCAGCTCATTTGCATCGTTTCTGAAAACTCCCTCTTGGACATGCCCTCTAGCAACTAAACTGACATATTGGCTTTCCCTGACTAAAGGGCATGCTAGTCAAATTTATGCTGAACTCCAAGATTTGCTCCCCTCTCAATCAATTACTGCAAAGCATAAATGGGAACAGATTCTGCAAACCACTATAGTGGACAGTCTATTGAAACTCTGTTGGAAACAGCCCCATTATGCATACCCAGACATAAGGAGTAAACTCATACAAAATAAGATACTTCATCATTGATATAGAACACCATTAGTGCTTCATAAAAGCAAGATCCTAGACACTGACCTTTGCTGGCAGTACCAGACTCAAACTGGTGAATTCTTCATATTCTCTGGGCATGCCCACTGATCCTCCCCTTTTGGACCTCAGCAGTTGACCTGGTATCCCATGTTTTAGGCTCTAGGAACGGGATCCTCTCTTCTGGATCTTAGGTATTCCAACCAGCCAACAAAAGTTATCCCAAGTTATCCAAGTTAAATGGCTGATTCTAGGTAGATGAAGAACTGCTGATATCCCCTTTATGGCAGAACTCCTTACTTCCCTTCACAAGATTGCTTCCCTAGATCGGATGTCTCATGTCATTGCCAATTCACTCCCCAGATTCTATACGTGTTGGGCCCCGTTCCTAACATACTTGAAACCTCAAACTGGTGTAGGCTGAACGTTCTCCCTTTAGTCACATTGGTCCTCACTTTCTGCTCCCCCCCAAAAAAACTATGCTGTGGGTATCTTGATATTACACTAAATTGTGCCTACTTATGTTTGAGTAGATCATTCGCTGAGTTGTGATAATGTACCTGGTTCAACTGTTGTAAATATGTTAGGATTTAGATGTTGTAAAGGGGAAAAGAGTCTACCATGGGATGTGAAATGCCGTATATTTATTGCTTAGCATAATGTGTTACTAGTTTTTGGCCCTGGTAGATTTAGCCCTGCATTATAACTTCTGTCAGGATAAGCTGGTATGTATGTATGTGTTAATGTATCAAATGGCTTTTCTCTCGCCTTGTACCTGTAAAACTGCTTACATGGTTCATGACTGTGCTATGTTACATTGTAGTATTTTTAAATCAATAAAAACTAAATCTCACCAGCCAAGGGCAGAGGAGTCTGGATTGGCTTAGTTCACAAACCCAGATCTTCCACTTGCTAGTGTTGTGCACCACCAGTCTGCACCACTATTCTGTCTTTAATTTTGAGAGTGTTTTTTTATGCTGGGTGGGTGGGTGAGCTGTGCTGCTGATGGTGTAAGTGCTTGCAGTTTTCCATGCTGTTGTTGTTAGTTCTGTACCCCTGCCACTGCATGATGCTAGTATGGTGGGAGAGGGAGCTGCAACAGCACCCAAGCCAGACTGAACACTCAGAGATGCACAGCAGGTAAGGTGCCAGATTCCGTACAATGCCAGTGGGCAGAGTGGGGCTGCTGCAGTTGCTTGTTGTGTTCCACCTAAGTGAGTCGGGGAGGGGGAGCCTTAGCATCTGTGTGCCCTTGAGTTTGCTATGTGGCCCAGTTGTTGTTATCACGCTACCTGCCACTGTACGATGCCAGCATGGTTGACTAAGGTACTGCAATTGCACCCCAAGCCAGAAAGCACACTCAGGGACACACAGAAGGTAAGGGTCTGGGTACTGTGCAATGCCAGTGGGAAGAGTGGTGGTCAGTTCCCATCTGAGCCCAGACAGTAACACTGAGAGAGCACCCCCCTTTCATGGAGTAAAAAAAAAGTATCCGTATATTTGGGAGATGCAAGATTTTCAATTAGAAGGTCCTCCACTAGTCACCTGTGGATTTTTTTAAGTGCAGGTACTTTTTTTCAAAGAAACAAATTCAGGCAGTTAAATGTTAGACAGACTTGAACTGGGAGAGTCCACCTTGGCTCTGGTGGTTTGGCTTAATTCACGTCTGCATTCGGATAATCTAAGAGCCCCAGAAATTTGTAACTAGGGCAAATAGAGTATAGGTGTTGAAGGAAGGGCACTGTAGTGCTGCCAGTAGCCACTACTGCCATCATCCCAGAGGAATGGGGGCTACACTGTTGCTACTGAATCACATCTGAGGAATGGTGGCTATAGTACTTCTGCCATCACACCTGAGGGATGAGAGCCTCAGGAGTGCTGCTGACATCACCTGAGGGGTGAGAGCCATTATAGTGCTGCTTCCGTCACACCTGAGGGATGTGGGCCATAGTAGTGCTGCTTCCATCACACCTGAGGGATGTGGGTCATAGTAGTGCTGCTTCCGTCACACCTGAGGGATGTGGGTCATAGTAGTGCTGATTCCATCACACCTGAGGGATGTGGGCCATAGTAGTGCTAATTCCGTCACACCTGAGGAATGTGGGCCATAGTAGTGCTGTTGCCATCACACCTGAGGGATTTAGTCCTACTGCTGCTGCTGTCACTCCTGAAGGGTGAGAGCTGCAGTGCTGCCATTATTACCCTTGAGAGATGGGAGCCATACAGCTACTGCTGCTGTCATCCCTGAGAAATGGGGTTATAGTGCTGGTTCTGCTGCTGTCACTGCCACTGTTTGTAAGATGTTCATTCGGGATGCTAAAAAAATCTTCACACGATTTCTGGTAATAATTTGATTTATTAATCCACAATATTCTTGTTCAATCTTGCCCTGACATTTTGTGCTCTATATTAGTGCTTTTTCAAAGGGCTTCTGTATTTTTTTCTGAAATTCAAATATACATTTGATTACACATTTCATTCTTGTATACATCTTGCACTCTTAATATTACATTTTCTCTTTCAATTCGTCTGTTTTTCCTTTACTTAACTTACCCGTGGTTAAAAGTATATTCCTTCCATCTTAGGTTGTTTCATCTTTAGGACTGTAAATGAATTTATAATATACATTGTTATTTGCCCACATGTTCCACTGGTTTAAATCTCTTCTCATTATAAATAAATAACATTCTAGTACCTTAAAGCTACTTTTTTTTAGTACTCACTCCTTATGTCTCTCAGCTTCTTGGCTTAATTAACCTTTTCTGTGAATGCAAAAAAGATAAAGGCCTGGATATTCAGACTGCGTGGGGCACAAGCCGGGGCGCAGCGCAACTGGGTTGCAACAGGGCAGGGACGAGGCTATATTCAATGGTGCTGCACCATGGCTTAGCACCATTGACTATTGTACTGAGGGCACATGCACTGCACATGGCACAGTGGCACTGTGCCAGTGCAAGTGGCAGAAGGGAGCATGGGGATGCCCAGCGCAAGTGCAGTAGTTGCGCTAGGCGCATGACCTGCGATATTCAGCACTGGGCATGCAAATGGGGCTATTATGCATACACGGCACAAATGTGACCATTAGCATATCATTATGGCCCAATTTACATGTGGTGCACCGAGCCCCGGCGACTTGAGCCTGGCGCCCTTCCAAGCTGCTGCTGTCAGGACCCGATGCTCTGCAGAGCCACGGCGGATTTCCACTCCCATATGCCAGATCACAGGAATATGATAAATTAAGGACCCTGGGGGACCAGTAAATTTCCCCCCTTCACCTGATCGCGGGCATATGAATAATAAAGGTCCCTGGTCGACCGGTGGATTTCCTCCCTTTGCCCGATTGTGGGCATATGAATAATAAAGGTCCTGGGTGGACCAGTGGATTTCCCCCCCCCTTCACCCGATCATGGGCATATGTACAGTGAATTTCCTTGGTGGTCCAGTGGAACCCTCGCCCATCACCTGATCGCAGGTGGACAGAGCACTAGCTACCCTGGTGTTTCAGTGGTACTCCCCTCCCCACCCACCGAGGTCCGAGGTCCCCCGCCACCCAGCACCCCCTCCATCACTGGTGGGTGGCAGCACCCCACCTGCATGCCGCCAGCTACCTCCCGAATGACAGCGTACAGTACGGTCTGTACACCTGTTGGTCCACTGCATGGACCAATGGGTGTGCAGACCACTGTACTACACAGGCCTGTTATGTGAATAAACAGGTTCATTCACATATCGGGCCTGTATAGTACAGTATGGTCTGCATGCCCATTGGTCCACACAGTGGACCAATAGGTGTACAGACCATACTGTATGCTGTCATTCGGCGGGCCACTGAGCGGCATGCAGGTGGGGTGCTGCTGCCCACCGATGACAGGGGTGTTTCTACTGGACCACCAGGGACTTTCACTGTATGTATGCCCGTGATTGGGTGCAGTGGGTATCCACTGGTCCACCTGGGACCTTTATTAATCATATGCCCACAATCAGACGAAGAGGGGGGCACTCCACTGGACCACCAGGGATGTCAGTTCTACTGATGCCCGCAATCAGGCTATGGGACGGAGGGGGGCACAATGCTCCCAGGGCAAGGGGTCATGTAGACAGTGTTCTGGGTGGGTGGCCACCCATGGCAGGTGGCTGCTGTGTTGCATCCTGCAATATGGCATCTCACCTGTGGGTGGCCAGGACTTGTTCCTGGTTTTACCAAGCGCATCTTTGCGCCCCCCTGAGAGGCGCAAGGTGGATTTTTGCCAGCATATATGCCACACATCCCGGGCTGAATATCGGGATGTGCTGCATACACATGGGCATGCCCCCCGCACTTGTGCCGCATACATTACTGATGCACCCCGGTGCATCAGGGGTTGCACATCACAACTTGCCCCTTTGAATATCGCACCAGGGCGCATTGGTGGGTTGTGCATGGTGCATCCCTGTTGCGCCATGCGTAACCCTTTTGCATATACAGCCCAAAGTGTTTAAACCTCGGTTCATAAAATAACATTTTTTATTAGATCTTATTTTCTTCTCTTTTATATTCAGCTAATGCTCATTCAGTATTCTCTTTATTTTCTCACTCAGTTTAAGTTATTTAGTGATATTCTGTAGCATCCATGATTAAAGAAGTGCTTCAAATTAATCTTCACCGACCCCATAACCTGAGCTGACAGGGAGACACACCGCTGTTTTGTGTAGAATTCCTTTGTTGTACTTTCGTATGCGTAAAATTACAGAAAACTTAGTTCAATTCTATACTTTGCTTATATGCTTTATCTTTAAAACTCACTCTGTGCTTTCATTTACTTACTTTGCTACTTGCAGTGTTATTCTCTATAATGGCTGCCCTTGTTTGTATGGGTTGTTACTATTGCTGCTGTGTGTGTCTCTCTGGGCTCGTACTGTACCTCTTGTGTCTGCTCATCCACATGACCACGGGATATGCCCAGTTAGTATGAGTGAAGATACGTCCCCTGACAAAGGCCAGTACTGACTGAAGCACTGGGGCTTTGGCAGCCTTCCATTTGGGGTCAATAAAATATAGGATGAAGTATGGGAAGAAGTGTGTTACGAGAATTTGGCACACAACCGAGTTGTTGGATGGCACATAAACCCCAAAGGCGAAGCCTGAGGGGTTTATGAATGCCATCAACAACTCGAAAGTAAATTCGTGCTCACACATTTTCCCCATACTTTATTTTATATAATTGAAGGTCTCCTGCTTGAAAAGTCTGAGGTCACTTTTTGTTTTCTGAATTGTGTTGTGGTTTTCCTGCTCTTCAATGAACTTTTGTCTTTCGGTTTCGTTCGCTGTTTGGAATCGGCTTAACTTTTTTTCTTTTAACTTCTAGGCGATGTGAGGCTGTTGGAGGCTATTTGGTATGGAGGTAATGCCCGAGAGTTAAGTGTTTTTTCAGTTAGTGCTGCTTGAGGTGACAGGGACAGTTAGAAGCTCACACAATGTTTAGTTAGTTGTCTCGAGTGCTTTGTTGTTGAAATGGAGCGCTTGAGGTGTTACGGCATTTAACACACGGTTTTGTCAATGGCAAAAAATGGAGACCATTAATTATTATTTGATAACTTATTCCTTATGATTTATTTTTTCCTTGAGTGCAGTTCTCAGTTTTGTATCTTGGAATCAGTGTCAGGAAGAGCTTTTCTAGTTCTCAGTAAATGCTTTAGAGGGTGATCAGAAAGGAGCCAGTGTCAAATTTTGAAAAACCACTGGCCAAGAAAATCCTAGCTGGAAGTTTGCAAGCATTGTTCTTCCATATACCAAAAACAGATGAGTGATCACTAAGAGAGTCTGCAGAAATGCCTGCAGTTCTAATTCTATTAGGCTGGGAAGCGAGAGTCCAGTTGAGTAGCATATGGTTTCCAGTTTTGTTGTTTAGTCTAGTAGGCTAATGATTTGGACGAGTTGGGCCTCAAGTACAGCAACCCTTGGCCCACTCCTCATGTCAGAGTTCCAATTAATATTGAAGTCTCCAAGGAGTATAAATTCCCCTAGGGGTTTATCAGCAATAGCCGTCATGAAGGTACAGTATCTAAGGCAGGGGAAGTCACTCGGAGAGGGGTGTAGATACAGCCCACATACAGTGGTTTAAAATGACCTCCCAACTGTCTGCGTCTCCATACAGAATCTAATATATGCAGATAACAGTACGTTTTGCTTCAGGTACAGTACCTTAGCTCCTGAGGTGGTATCATCTCTCTGCAGTGGGAGTTTGACAATGTCCCAGGCTAGTTCTGCATCCTGTACCTGGAATTCAACAAGGCCTTTGACTCTGTGCCCCGCAACAGGCTAGTAAAGAAATTGAGGACTTAGAAGCGGGGGAGAAAGTCATTAAAAGGGTGGGGACCTGACTAGGAGGGAGAACCCAAAAGGTTTTATTAAATGGTACACACTGTGAGGTAAGGAAAGTAATGGGAGGAATGCCACAGGGGCTGGTCCTGGACCTGGTACTCTTCAATGTGTTTATTTTTGAATTGGAGAAGGAATCCAGGGCAAGATGTGTCTATCTGCAAATTGTACAAAGATGTGTGGCAGGGTAGATAAAGAGGGGGGTACAACGGAATTGAAAAGACACCTGGGGAAATTTGAACAGTGCTCTGAGATCTTGCAATTGAAATTTAATGCCAAAAAGTACAAGGTTATGCACAAGGGGAGAAGGAATGTGAGACTAGATTTCAGAAGGGAAGTTATGACTGAAGCAGACAAAAGAGGAGAAGGATCTAGGAGTTATAAATTATGACAGCCTTAAGACCTCTGCCCAATGTAACAAGGCATATGGGAGAGCGGGAAGGATTCGGTGGCACATTGCTAGAGCTTTCTTAAGCAAGTGTAAGAAAGTGACCTAACCCCTACACAGGTCCTTAGTGAGGATGAGGTTGCACCTAAAGCACAGTACACTGTTGTGTAACCCTCACCTAAAAAGGGACAAGAACCACCAGGAGTCAGTCTGATGGAGGGTAACAAAAATGATTCATGACCAGCAAGGGAAGTTATTAAGAGTGGCTGATGAGCCGGCCCAGTGGCGTGGAGGGCTGAGCCGCAGGTGCCTTACCCCAACCCATGCCGGCGACCCGGGTTAGGGAACGGACTTGGGTCACTGGGGGTCGGCAGGGTATGGGAGAGGATCGAGCCTCCTAAGGACTGCTCTCCTCCCTGGGGGTTGGTTAGGGGCATGCCTCGCTCTGTAGTTGCCCCCGGTGGAAACTGGGGGCACTACAAGAAGCGGCATGACAGGGCAAAATAGAAAAGCGGAAAATGGCATCCGAGTGACTGGATGACTGCCACCTGGATCCCCCACCTCCATGGAACCCCTCAAAGAACCAGGGAAATCCCGATCCCAGCAGCATCAGGGCCAAGACTAAGAATGCCTGAAGGCAATTTCCCTCCGGAAGGAGGGGACCCATCCGACGAGGGGATACGTCGGGCTACCTTGGTCAGCTGTGATCTGGGATCCGGGGGAAGCTGGCATTGGGGCTGGGCTAAGAATGGAGGTAGCGGGGGGTAGTCCTTGGCAGAAGGCCTGAAGGAGAGGCTGGTCGGGTGCAGGGGGCGATAAATAAAGAATGAAAAAAAAAAAAGAGTGGCTGACCTCAATATACACTTGTCACAGGCCAAGAGACAGTGGGGAACAGGATTGAAACCTTCGGGTACCTGAATGGTATAAGCAGGGTGGACAGCCAGCCACTGTCTAGAGATGGGTGAAGTAGGCAAACTTCACTCCGCGAGTGAATTTGTGAATTTTGTGCAATTTGCAAAGTGCAATTCATGAAATTCACACAATGCGTGGATCACAAAATGTAGAATTTCCCTCACAAAATTCTGCACTGCATGGTAAAATTCTGCACTTCGCGGCAAAAACTTTGCAATTTTAGGCAAAGTCAACATTTTCGAGACCTGGGGAAGCTCTGCAAAGCTCCGTGAAGTGACGAATTTCGTCACTTCACACAGACTTCACTGGTGAAATTTTACTTCACCACATCACTATTAAGCACAGCAAATGGATCCATCACAAGGATCCACAACTAGAAGCTGACAAGGAGGAAATTGAGGAGAGGATGTAAAGAAATACTTCTTCATGTAGAGTGTGGTGGAAAAGTAGAACCATCTGCCTGAAGAGCCTGTCACTATTGAGATGGTTGCAAGTTTTAAACGGCTGGGATAAACACATGGGACTGGTGAAGATGATGGGGGAGGGTTTGAAGTTAATGGATGAGAGATTAGTCCAAGTGGACCTGAGGGATCATTGCACCACTAAGGGGCCAGTGATAGGCTGGCAAGGACCTAGGTAGGAACTGGGCAGATTAAATAGACCATGAGTCTTTTTCTGTACCTATGTTGCATATCTATGTTTCTGTGTAAAAAGATAGTCTCTATGATCTCTTGTACTACCTAAAAGATTAGCAGGCTACCCTCCACCAAACAGTTTGTGATTTTTGACGGTACCCACTTTGAAGACTCTCCCACTTTAAGTACCTCAGTATCTGGCTAAATCAAAATCTTCATTTTTTTCCTGCGTCAGTGCCATACATAGGAGTAGAGGCACCTCCTCATTCTTGGTGCAAGGTATTAAACAAAGTCATGCCTTTTTCCTGCAGTCTGCCACAAGGTTATTCTCAAGATCACCCTGCCAGTGTTTCACTGTGTGGGTATGGTCTGCAGTGCTACTTCCAAATCTAAAACAGTCCAGACCACAGCACTCCAATGGCTCAAATACCACAATGCACAATGCTGTTAATTCACATAAAGTTTAAATTTACTGGTGAAAAACACAAGTGCACGCTACCCCAGGACTTCGTCTATTGCCTTTCTCATGGGATGTGGCTACATCTGATTACATCTCACTTAAATATACCCCTGTCCCCTCAATTATTGTCACACAGTTGATGGGAATTTAAATTAAATAAATGTAAAACTTTTATTATCAACTTATAATTAACTTGTTTCTTTTACTTGCTGCACACTTCAAAAACAAAAATAACGGATCTTATACATTATGTGTGGTTCATAGCTCAGTGCTTATGTAACATATAGTGGAATGGTGTAGATAGTTGTTGGATACAGAGGCCAGCATAGAATGATTTGTGCTTAGGCACTAGGATGCTTGCATTGAGTTGTTTGATAATATTTGATGGTTTTGGCCTTTCTCTGTATCCCACATGTAGGAAGCAAGGAGGCTTGATTAGAATTATGGAGCCCCCCGGTGGGATAAGAGTGCCGCAGAAGGAGGAGGTGTTGGGTAGGTTGGTGGGTGAGTGCGACTCGTTCTAAGCAGAGGCGGAAGTCAGATGATCTCTTTAAATAGACTGTGGGGGAGGAGCTCTTCCCCCACATAATTACAGGCAAGCCTTTCGATTATGTGTGGTTCATAGCTCAGTGCTTATGTAACGTATAGTGGAATGATGTAGATGGTTGTTGGATACAGAGGCCAGCATAGAATGATTTGTGCTTAGGCACTTGGATGCTTGCATTGAGTCGTTGGATAATATTTGATGGTTTTGGCCTTTCTCTGTATCCCACCTGTAGGAAGGGAGGAGGCTTGATTAGAATTATGGAGCCCCAAAAAAGAATAAATATCAACGCTTGATCAGTTACTGAATGCTGAAGAAATCATGCATAACACTTTAGTGATAAGAATAGATGATCACCTCCTCCAACTCCAGAGAGTGTGACCAGTAGCACTCAGGAGAGGAAAAAAACCCTTGGGGGGAAACCTCTGAGGACCCATGGCTACTGACCTGCCCGTCCTTCTGGGCATACTAAAGGACAGAGATCCTAATTAAACCAAATTAATCAACTAAATCTAAATTCAGATTAGTAGAATTCAGTCCAGATGAATGGAGCTTAAGAAAGATGAATTGTAGCTGTCCAGTGAATAATATCCTTCCAACAAAGTCCGAGTCCAAGAATCCATGTACAGTATAATTCTGAATGATGGAGCATAGATTTTGAAGAACCGTCTTCCATACTTCAGTTGATAGAGGGCATAATCCAAGAATTTGAATGATGTTTTTAGGTGAAGTTGATGAGTAATGAAATCAATACAGGAAACTAGATGATAATTGCATCCAAGCTTGATGTCTATGAGGCAGAACGAAGTAGAAGTAGTATGATTTCCAAGTTTCTAATAGGGCTTGTAAAGTACGAATGAGAGAAGGCTTGAGGCCAGGCTATCGAGTGATGAACTCAGTTCTGATAAAAATATAATCTTGTAGGAATTGATATGAAGCAACAGTTGTAGAGTTGAGCTGGAATAATGGCATACTGTAAATGATAACCGGAGACACTGGTGCGATTTATGAAGCATCCAAGTAGCAGAATGAGGTGAGCCCAAAGGAATGAAGGCAGTCGAACCGAATCCAAAATGAGAGGTAGTAGGAGCAGGATGGTATCAACGTAAGCAAAGGAGAAGGAACTGAACATGGCAACCAGCCCCTGAAGAAAACATAGCCAAGACAGCTGGCAGGATAGGAGAGAAGCGACTGATTCCAGTATGAAAACCCAGCTAGACCCAGGAATGACCGCTGGCAGAAATCAAGCGATGGCTAAGCAGATTTACTGTGTGGTGTTGTTTTTAATTTTTACTCACAGGGATTGCTACTGTTTGTTGCTAACATTTCATTGCTTTATTTTTCTCTGATTCAAATTGTTGTTGCTGGTATACCTTCTTCTACATTATTACAAGGTGTGCCTACAGGTGTGTGCTAACAGATTACTGCTGTAATCTTCTGATTCAAACTGTCTTTTGCAAGGTATATCTTCTGTTACTGCTTTATTTTTCTCTGTAGCAAAGTGTTTCTTACAGGGTATATCTTCTCTGAAATTATTACAGGTGGAGCTTACATTTTTTTGACTTTTTTATCATTGGGCTAAGCAAAATTACTGTTTGACACTGTTTTATTATTTTATTCTTGTTTTTTTTTTTTTTTTTTATTTTTGTTGAAATGGTTTGTTGTCTCAGAGGTGTTTCAGTCTCCTTCTCATATTGAAGGAGCTAATTGCTTTCCTCCCACAGCTCTTCCAAAGGATTAGGTGTGTATGTGAGGGGTTGAACTGGCAAACTGTCAGTAATGTAATTTCCAACAGAAAGAAGGGTTAAAAGGTCAGGTTAGTTGATATCTTGGAGGTAGAAGACTTGGTTTGCTGACCAAGGCACCTAGCTTCACCTGAGCTCTTTCCTTCCAAGACTGCTTGAAAGGCAGAGTAGAGAACCTTACCAGAGCAAGGGAAAAGGATTAAGACTTTTGGCTAAGCAGATTTACTGTGTGGTGTTGTTTTTATTTTTTACTCAGGATTGCTACTGTTTGTTACAACATTTCATTGCTTTATTTTTCTCTGTAGCAAAGTGTTTCTTACAGCGTATATCTTCTCTGAAATTATTACAGGTGGTGCTTTACAGGTTTTACAGTTTTATCTAACATTAGGATAAGCTTTCAGGATTACTGCATTTGTTGTTGACTGATTGTTTCTGCTCTTACCTCCTTGTTCTTTCGTCCATGATTCTTCTTTTTCGGCAGGGTAAGTTCAAGTAAAGGAGTGGGTCATGCAGTACACCGAGCAGGAGGAATCCAGGTGTAACAGGGAGCTGGTAAGCAGAAGGGAGCGTACAGCTAGAGGCGATGGGAGAACAACAGAAAGTGAGTCCATGACAGGAAGGCCAAGGCAGAGCACAGGAGAGCATATTAGGCAGGTCGTGAGGTCCAAAGTGCAGGACAGGAAGCAGATGATCAGCGAGGGAGCAGAAGCGGCGAACGAAACAACGAACTATGGCGCTGCAGCAGGAGGAGAGGCAGAAACCCCCCAAAGAAAAGCAAATGGGAGGGATGGCGGAGAGCAACAAATGAGGGAAAAAACAGCAGGAGATATCGGGGGGGGGGGCAAGAACCAGCCCCTGCAAACAGCACTGAGTGAGCACAGCAAGTGTGACTCGCTCTAAGCAGAGGTGGAAGTCAGATGATCTATTTAAATAGGCTGTGGGGGAGGAGCTCTTCCCCCACATAATTACAGGCAAGCCTTTCAATTAAATGTGCTTGAAAACTGAAGCACAAAACACAAGCAATATTGTCCTGCTCTAAATGAATATTATGGACATTTTCATAAACATTAGCACTCAGACAATGAAGGCATAAAAGGAGATCACTTCAGTGATCACCCAGGCTGCAATAGCCATCTTTATTTCTTGGGGATCCACACTGCAGTTCCAAAGGAAGAAATACAGAAATGCCTGAAAAGATAGAAAAAATATTAGAACACTTTCGTTAAAGTCTATTATTTAACACAGTTTTGATACACTAAATTAGTTAGTAAACTAGACAATATTAAAGTTCAAAATAACCCTTTCTCGGACATGATCACCCACATTGGGATTTCAACTTATTTGCTAGGGGATCCACATTTCAAAATACAGAATGGAAAAACACTGCCCTGACCAGCAGAGGAAGAGGCCAGTGGTCAGACAGAAAGATTACCACTGAGCCTCATTTTATCTTAGCATTTTCTTTTGTGTTTACAGAAAGGCTTTATGTCCCAGTCATCGTTTAAGCCAATCGGCTTCATGCTGTTCATTTTAAGAATTCACATGCTTTCTCTCTCTAACAATAGGTCCATGCAATTGCCACCATACTTCTGTTGTGGTATAAAATCTATACCCATAAATTTTAAGCACTGTGGATTTGAATCATGGTGGTTAATAAACTGTAACCCCACTGGTTTGTCTATGCATTTGTTTATAATGGATCTTACATGCTCCTGTATGCAAACATCTAGACTTCTAACAGTCCTTCCAACATACAATGCATTACAGGAGCACCACAGTACATAAGCTACAAAGGGTGTGTCACAAATGATACAGTCCCTAATATAAATTTTAAGGTTAGGGTCATTCAGGCGTGAAAACACTTTTCCTGTAACACAGTGGGTGCATATGCTACATTTCTTGCAGTGGTGCATCCTCTGTGGGCATTTGCCAAATCAACTTCTTTGTGTTTCAGCAGTTTCCTGACTTGTAAGCCTACTTTGCACCAGGTGGTACCTTAAGTTACTGGCCCTGTTAAAGCTAACCCTTGGTTATAGACCTAGAATCTACACTAACTGTTGGTCACTGATTAGAATGTGCCAGTTTTTAAAGATCACATTACCCACCTTTCCTGCCCAGCCATTAAATTTAGCAACAAAGCTGACTGTCTCCTTCAAATCCAACAGATAGTATAGCGCAAGGAACCACAGTGCACTGTAGCGTGATGTTACAAAATGATTTTACTGAATCTTCAAAATGCACAAGTAATAACAAAGCAGGAGTTCAGTGAAACTGCCCCTAGTGCCTCAACTACACGAGTCTTCAAGGGGGTGGTGCTACCAGAACAAATCAATCCTTGAATCTGCAAACAGTCAGTCTCCACGTCATTATGTCCATGTCATGCAGCAGCATGGTGAAGCCCTTTTTCTTTGTTCATGTTTTCCTTCAAATCCACTCTGGCCAGGCTGGACCCTTTGTTTTCCTCTTTCTATCATTTTGCCCTTAACTGCCCTCCTCACATACACCGCTGTTCTCTTTACCAGAATTTATATATATATTATATAAGGCTAATTTTCTGAACGATTTTTCAAACTTTAGGCTGCCTGTTAAGAAAAATGAAAGCCACCGCTCAGCTAATAGGAATCCTGTTAGTTGAGTGCTGGCTTTCATTTTTTATGTTTGCTTGCATGCATGTGCAAGAAACATAGTGCCATCATCTGAGTTTTCCAGAGGTGTGTCAGCCTCTTCCAATTCAGTCAGTGTATTTGCAGGCACGGTCGCAGAGCGCCAATCACTGCTCCAGCTGTCTATGACAGCTGAAAAATGCAGTGGCATACAGTTGAAAGGGAGAGCTCCACTTAAGTGAGCAGAGCTCCCCCCTCCGCGCACACACACGCGCGCACGCATGCACACTGCGTGCTCATGCCTCCCCTCCACGCTGTATGGCTGACGGGATGCCCAATCCCCGTCGGCTCCACGCCTAAAGATCCAGGTGCCACGCCAGCCCACCCCAGCGTGGCAAATGATGAATGGCTGACAGGGTGCCCAACTCTCGTCGGCCCACTGTCTCTCCCCACCCTCATGCTGTCTGACGGGAGTGCCCAATCCCCGTCAGCTTCACTGTCTCCCCGTAGCAGGGTGCCACGCTGGGAGCCCAACCCAGCGTGGCAACAGATGCCATAGCCGCGGGGTGCCTAACCCCGCCGGCTCCACGCCTTCAGCTTCGCCTGCCATGCTGGGAGCCCACCCCAGCATGGCAACGTCTCCGCGCCATCTTTTTAAAAAAACCTGTAAAGAAAAACTGTCCCGCAGTCTCCCTGCCCCCCACAACCCACACCCACTCACTCGCACCCTGCCTCCCCATGCCCCCTCACCCCATACTTACCTCCGAGTCCGGGCAATGATCTTCGTGGACCGGGAACACGTCTGCACTCTTCAAAGCCGACCGCGAATGGAGGAAATGCCGGTAAGCTGTATAATGGGATAGATAGGGGTTTTTCAACTTTGTTGCATAGCTCAGGCATTTTTTGGAATTTTTGCACCAAATTTTCAACATGGGGTTTTTGGGACCCCTCCTCATGAATTCTTGCACTGTCATGGCATTACTCGGGCCCGAAGGGTGATTTCGCAGCCACTGTGTGAAGTCACCTTTCCAGAGTGATTAACGAAATGACACTGCCAGTGTTCATAAGGTGGGCTCTCAAAAAGCCTATTTCGAAAATTTGGTGGAAAAATTCCAAAAAATGACTGTTTTACGAGCGTGCATTGCGCAGTTCCTACACACGCTAAGTTCGCGATGTTCAATATTTTCACCCTGATTTTCAACATTGCCATTTTACCACACCTTCTTATGAGCAGTACAGCTGTCTTTTTTCACATCTCACCCAAAATGTGTTTCTGCCCATGTAGCGCACAATGGATGGCGCATTCGGTGTGTGAAATCAATGTATGGGACACATTAAGAAAATCACAGTGACACTGTCCATGAGCAGAGGTCTTAAAATGGCTATGTTGAAAATTTGGTGAAAAAGTTCCTAAAAATGACTGTTTTACGAGCGTGCGTTGTGCAGTTCCTATGCACGCTCATAAGTTTGCGAAATTTAAATTTTCATTTCTCCAGATTTTCAACATTGCATTTTTACCACACCTCCTTATGAGCAGTACAGTTGTCATTTTTCACATCTCGGCCCACAACGTGTTTCTGCCCATGGAAGCTATTAATGGCGCAGTCACGGTGTGCTAAATCAATGGAAGGGACACGTTAAGAAAATCACAGTGACACTGGTCATGAGCAGAGGTGTTAAAATGGCTATGTTGACAATTTGGTGAAAAAATTCCCCAAAATGACTGTTTTAGAAGCGCACATTGCGCAGTTCCTACGCACGCTGGCAAATTTGCAAATTTGTAAGATTTGCACACCAGATTTTCTACAGTGCCATTTTACCTCACTTCCTTATGAGCAGTGCAGCTACCATTTTTCACATCTCACCCAAAATGTGTTTCTGCACATGTAGAGCACAATGGTACAGTCGGTTTGTGAAAACAATGTTTGGGACAGATTAAGAAAATCACAGTGACACTGGTCATGAGCAGAGGTCTTAAAATGGCTATGTTGAAAATTTGGTGACAAAACTCCATAAAATGACTGTGTTATGAGTGAGCATTGCGCAGTTTCCACGCACCCTCGTAGATTCATGAATTTGGTAATATTTTCAGTCCAGATTTTCACCAGTGGCATTTTTCCACACCTCCTTATGAACAGTACAGCTGTCATTTTCCACAACATGGGAATGTGTTTTCACACTTTCAGTGCAGAGATGCGTGTCGCTGTGGGAAATCATTGTTCGGACAGATAAAGAAAATCACACTGACACTGTTCATGATCGGAGGTCCCAAAATGCCTGTGTTAACAATCTACTGTAAAAAAATCCCCAAACTAGTTACATTACGGGTGTGCGTTGCACAGTTTCTACGCACGCTCGTGACTTCACCAGTTTTTTTAAGATTTTCACAGCAGATTTTCAACATTGCCATTTTTTTACACCTCCCCATGAACAGTACCGCTGTCATTTTTCACATCCTGTTCGAATGTGTTTTTGCACCTGTGGTGCCAAATGCCATAGTCGCTGTGCAAAAGCAGTTTTCAGCTAACAAACTGATATTGCCACTGTTCATGAGGTGGGGGTCACAAAAAAAATGTTGAAAATTTGGAGTGAAAATACCAACGAATGCCTGAGGCGTTAGGGTTTCCAACCATAATGCCCCACCCTGTAGAATATGACAGGCATCAGGGGTGTGACTTGGGATTCTTGCCTGTCATGCTCATACCATTCCACCCCCACCCACACCCTGCAGCCAGTGAGAGGCATCAAGGTGTGCCTCGGACTCTCCGGGCCCAAACTTCACCCCATTCTCCTATGCCGCATCCATCTCACCATATTTTCTGATGGAATGGGTTGCTCATAAGGGCCAATGACCCCAAGGCACACCATGACACTTGTTAGTGTCTGCAGGGTAGGGTGTGGTGAAATGGTGTGGTCGTTATGCCTGATGACCCAAAGGCACACCCCAATGCCTGCCACTCTCTGCAGGGTGGTGGTGGGGTTGGCTTCAGTTCAATACTTCGCTGCCATTCCTATTATGCAGCTCTGTAACTTCTACACTACCAATGCCAGTGCCAGCAAGCAAACATTCGGCACTGACAAATGCTTGTCTTAACTGGCATCCTAAAGTTTGTAAAACCATTCATAAAATTAGCCCCGTATACTTGCATGGGGTGTGTCCTCTCACTCTCCCCGGTTAAACGTCACAATACGGAGGAGCACAGGGGAGAAGTGGGCAGACAAGGAAGAGGGAAGGGATTGGCTGGCTGACAGCTCAGCCAGAGTTACAGTCCCCTCCCAAACTTTACAGAGCATATTAAAATGTATACTGTTAGCACAAAGAGGCTATCACTGCCCCAGGGTAGCGGGCTGTAAAACCCATAGTGTAGTCTTGCAATTTTACTTTAATTAAGCACTGCAATACTTTAAACTCATAATATGGCACAAAATGCACTCTATGCACTTTATTTCAAAAAATGCACTTTATTCAACCAGCACCTTATATATTTAAAGGCATTTTATATCTTTTGGCATTAAATGCCATAAATGCACCTCATTTCATTCCTACCAGCTGGCCTTAGCCTGGTGCATTATTTTGGGGAGTTCTTGCTGAGGAATGGATATATAGAAACTAGAAATAAAGGTACTAGGAAAAAAGATTTAGTAAAGGAAAAGAAAAGACTGATGAAGGTGGCCAACCTACGCCAGTGGCGGAAAAAGATAAAGTATAGCATAGGGAGGTACTGTTGCACAACAGATTATAGTAGGAAAAAGAAGACAATAGGAAAGGCATCCTTCCACTAGGGTTATTGGACTGGCTGAATGCAGTTCTGCCACAGTGGACAACAGGCACCAAACATGCACACAGGGGCATCAACAAACAGGAGACCATGCACAGAATGAATGCCCTTACTTAGAGCTGGGTTCAAGCAGGTTGTCAATTTCTGGCTTTCCTATTTAGTGCCTTACCTCCCACATGGGGTGCCATGGGCACTATCACCCACAAGACCAGGTGCATTATGGCTTTCATCACCAGCAGGGCCACCTGATGAAGCCTCAGTGTGAGGTGAAGCACCTGGGTAATAAGTTGGTGCTTCATAAGTAAGCAATAAGACACTCCAAGGTGTGTGTTAGACACTTTAACACGGCTGGGAGGCGTAGTGAGGCATGCGGGCCACCGGGCCGAGGCGTCTAGCCTCCCAGCCGTGGTGTTAAAATGTCTAACACACAGACCCTGGAGTGGCTTATTGCACTTATGAAATGGGCATCTACATTATAGATGCATGTAAAAAGTAAAAAAGCAGCATTAAGTAATTATAAATACAAATCATTTTCTTTAATTAAAATAAAATAGTTCCTCCGCCTTTAGTTTGCTGTGTTTTTGTGGGGAGTTGAGGACTTTTTGACCTGGGAAGGCTGCTGTAGTTGCATTTTTTTACTTGTGTGCTTATCATAGCGATATCCCCCAATTCCGTTTAATTTGTGAAGGTGGTAGTGAACGCGATACTTGCTTTTCTCCCCCGATGTGTCTATTAATTTCTACATTGTTAGGGCAGCAGGCAGCACAAGGGAGGACAGTTTTAGCATAAAAAACGTATTGAGTGGGAGGCAAGAGCGCATGATGTTCCTTGAAAAGCACTGCGAGCGAGTGGGCGGGCCCGCAGAACTGGAAGAAATCTTGATTTTTTCCCATTTAAATGTGTTGCGATCAAACAACATTGTCATCTGTGACTGTACGCACAGTACACAGGGATGAAAATCTGTTGAATGGGAGGAACAGATGGATATAGGTAGTGGCTAGCAGGTTGGTCATTGTGGAGAACTGTAAGCAAAGAGAGGTGAAAGGTCAAGTGCGTTCAGAACAGATTGGAGCACTGTAATCTTTTTGTTTTATTATGGACTGTAACACAGGTACTTTTCTGTGTTAAAGTTGGAGTTGAAATGTCAAATATTGAGGGCAAGTGAACAGGAGGTCAGAGGTATTACTTCTTTTGTTAGGCTGGCACCACTGTTGGCAGAAAACAAGATGGCTACATTTTCGTTTCTCAAGGTTCTGAATGGGCAGCATCACTCATATCAATGCCCACTTGGCAAACCTGCTCTTTTTCCTATGGTGTTAGACATATTAGCACACTCGTAGCAGCCAATCAGAATGCTGCTTTTCTACCACCCATTTCATAAGCCTAAATAAATTTGCTGCCATACTAAGCCTGCTGAACAATTTTTTTGTTCCCATCTTTACACCACCAGCTTGGCTGGATGTTCAAGTGGATTAGCTCTCCATGGCAAGCAGCAGAATAGGAGCAACCCAGAAGCATGCTGTATGATACCAGAGTGAAACACTACCTTGGGGACAAACATGCCTATATGTGGTTCTGTGCCAACCAGTTGCAAGTCAGAGATTAACAACTAGGTTATAGTTTACTCCTAAATTCTTGGACAGTTTCTCCTGCAGTGTGTCTCCCTTCTGACATCACACTGATTGTCCTAGTGACCCAACAAAATGAACTCCATTGCCCAACCAAACCACTGTGTAATTTAAGTAACCCGAACTCTTGCCAGGTCCCTTATCCTGACGAACCATTACCATTTAGCATTACAACACATTTTAACTTGGGGTGACTCATTATATTTAGGTTACCTTTCCCCCTCTGTAGTACTTCCATGAAGGCTAATCTACACATTATTCCCTATCCCTCCCTTGCCTACTGTACTTCACTGTGGTAGTGGATCCATAAAGACCCTGGCAACCTCCTTTGAAAGAAAGGCAGATCACTACTCCCTGGTGCCAGTCAGGTCGGCTGGTGATCCTTTCCCTTGGGGCAGGACTATTCTGGGTCTCCCTCCTCTGGCTGGTCTCTGGTGGGCCCATCCCCACCCCCAAGAAAGGGTGAGGAAAAACAGTGCTATCTCTCCTCTCCTCTCTGCTCTTCCTGTAATCAGTCTTGTATACCTGGGCACCTCAGTCGTCTCTGCATCTGGCTGGATTTCTAAGGGTAGGAGTTCTCATCCAGCATCCAATCTTTTATAGAGTAACAGGACAGAATATTGCCAAGAATATTCATGCCTTGACTCCCTGTTATGGGCTGAGTCAGGAAGCACAGAGCACAAATTTCAGAAACCCTGACTCCTGGCTGAGGCCCACTTATGAGTAGTTTTTAGGGTCAGGCTTAATCTTTTGGGTGCTCACTAGTAACCTGTCTCGAGCTTGAAAGACAAGAGAGGCTGATTACAAGCACTCAGAAAGCTGCTATACAACAACAAAAAATTCACTTTTTTATCTTTCATTGTTTCACATCTTTGACAGTGCAGCATATGAGATGCTGGTAAAACCCACACACTGCAGTTGCTATAACATACATCCTGTGCCGTGGTCAGCATGAACAATGTTTCTAAATAGAAGCTTACTGCCTTTTAACGGCAGAGTTTAATATGCTTAGCGTTTATGGCGGATACACTGATTGGGTTGCTTAAAGCTCAGGAAGTGAGAAAGTTACAGGGTTTGGTCGAGGTTGCAAAAGAGTCTCTCTGTTCAACACTTGGTCTCAATATTCCTTATCTGCCTTCCAGCGTGACTATTGAACCAACAATCAATAATGGCCAAAGAAACATTTTATGATGGTTTCCTACTCATCGGTAAGTAAAGACTTGCTGTTCTCACTGTTTGGGATTTTCTTTTTCACATCCTGTTGCAACATTTTTGCCTGTCCATGTTTTAGGCATGTATTTCATCACCACTACATCTAGTGTATGCTTGTTGCTTGCTGGTAGACGGGGAACTTCCGTTGTGACTGTGATGTATTGTGGAAGTCTACTCTTAAAAGTAAACTTGTTATATATTTTCAGTTGTCCTCCCTATTCAATGTATGTAAATGGTAGACATGAAGCCAGTTCAGAAACAGATGTTAATATGTATATGAAGGTGAATGCCTGTTTTTCGTGACATTTGATTTAATCTTCTTCATGATGAACAGCCAAATTGTATGCTGCTGTTATATTGTACTTTAAAGGTATTTATATCACTCACTCTGTACAGAACTCACTGCATCCAAATAAGTAATTATACAGTCTGTCATTGATTCTATATCTAGAAACAACTATTCAGTGTCTGACTTTGTACGCTGCCCCTGACAGGTGTTCCTGTTTTCCCATGAGTCCCCCATTCCAGTGACTCCAACTGCGTTGTCCCTTCTGACTTGAGCAATGAGTAATACAAGCCAACAGTCCCTGGTGAAGTACTGTCAAAGGTCACTCATAACTCTCTTGAAAAAGTGTTAGAGCAGTAGGAACCATTCCTTCTATTCCATGCAGCTAGAGAAAGAGAGCAAAAGAGAATGAAAAAGACATTACATCTAATCAATGTGCCTGTTCTCAACTAGCCAACTGAGTGAAAGATCATATTGACTATTCAGCCAGGGATTGTGGCATTGCTGAGGCACTGGCCCAGAACTGCTGTTGATTCTGGTGCTGTGTTGTCATTGCATTCCTGGGAAGGTAAATGCACTGAAAAAGGCCATTTGAAATATAATGTGGTTTCACAGTATATTGTGTGTAGGGGTAACACTCCATTAGTTAAGCTTGTATGTGTGGCAGTATTGCCCAGCCTTGGAAATAGCTGTGTGGTAGAAAGGGTGAACAGTAGCCGGCCCGGTTGCACTGAGAGTTGAGGTACTGGATGCCACACCTCATGCCATGCTGGTGACCCAGGGTCAGGAGTGACCTTGGCTTGCTGGGGGTAGGCAGGGGAGGGAGAGGATAGAGCATCTGAAGGACTGCTCTCCTCTCCCGAGGAGGTGAGGTTTGTCATCCCGCTCCTTGGCTGCCCCCTGGTGGAGGCCAGAGGGTAAACACAGAGGCTGGGAGACACAGGAGCATGGAGACGTGATGTGCACATTCCTCCATAGATGCACATTCATGCTGCAAGAGGAGGGGGGGTGTACAGGGAGAAAATGGGAAAAGGAGCTGGCAGGCTGCATGATGCTGTGGCACCGCTTCTGGCACTGGCACCCCCAGAATCTGGAAGGTGCTTCAGGGGGATGGACATCACCCTCTGACC
Organism: Neoceratodus forsteri; assembly: GCA_016271365.2. Taxonomy (NCBI): domain Eukaryota; kingdom Metazoa; phylum Chordata; order Ceratodontiformes; family Ceratodontidae; genus Neoceratodus; species Neoceratodus forsteri. The sequence goes on from CM057453.1 coordinate 161,504,825, forward strand.
CTGCCATGGAGGTAAAATCCATGGGGGAATACCAGGGGGAACCTGGAGTCTGGATGTTGAGCCTCAGAAGAACAACCAAGCTCTCTGGGGGGGGGGGGCATAGCCTGCCTGCCAGCCCCAAAGGTACAAAGCAATATGGAAAATGAGAAAAAAAGAAAGGGTGAACAGTTATTTTCACCGCCACACTATCTCCACACCCTAAATCGACATGAAAGTTTTTTTGTCTTTTTTACAGAACCAATGGGTTCACTACAAAGTGCAATGCAGTACAACAAATAGGTTCCCATTATTAGTATGGTAGTTGCTTATTGGTGATTTGCCTAGATTGGCACCTGGTTAGACTCAGATAAAGAAGCCCATACTGTTCTTTGACTCAACAGTTGCTAACCTGAGGACCCTTCTTCCCATATCTTGTGATTGTACATGCAGAAAGTAATAACGGTAGGCTCCATTCTCAGTTGCCATGGATGGCAGTGGGAAACTACCCACTGCTCTAGTCAGAAGGGACAACGCCATTGCAGTCACTGGAATGGGGGACTCATGGGAAAACAGGAACACCCACTAGGATCCCCGGCGAAAACTTCATCGAAAGCGCGAAAGCGGCATCGCCGATAGCAGTGCTCAACGGCTGCCACACCGAATCCTCCAGCTGTCACTGCCCGCCTCCCTGAAACTCCGACACGGATCCCACCAACAGGATCCCCTTCAAAAACTCGTCGCCATAGCCAATAGCGGCGCTCAATGGCCACTGTGCCGACTTCTCCAGCTGACACTGCCCACCTCCCTGGAACTCCGACTCAGATCCCACCAACAGGTACTAGCGCCAAAACTCTGTGGAGCTCCATACTCTGCGGTTGCCTTGCGATTGGTGTGGCACTGCTGCCAGTGGTCCGTGATTGGACAACATAGCTCTTGCTCCTCAACCATTGGTGCGCCCACGAACTGCTGCCTAAGTATACTATTCGGGTCTCCTTTCTGACCTATTATTCAGTTTACAGTGTTAACTTGCTTTAATTTAGTTGTATTTTCACCCTGTACTGTGATACTAGCCTGTATATGACTGTAACTGCATCATTTTTAGTTTGTGCTAGCCTTTCTAGTTTGCTGTAGTTAAAGCCACTGTATTTTCCTATTGTGTAGATGAACTCCTCTCACTGAGTCTCTCTCTGCTCTCTCTCTCACTATCTCCCTCTAACTTTGTCCCCTTGCACTACTACTTAATTTCTCCTGCAACCCTTCCGCAGTCTGAACAGCTGCTGCTACCCCTACACGCACCCGCCCGTAATTCTTTTGGCTCACGAACCCCTCTCTCCACCTGAAATTTAAATTTTTTCCTCTGAGTGTTCGCCACCTCTCCCCTCCCCCGCTCACTACCTGGCTTCTTTCCATTAAGTTAATTGTGCCTTCTATTCCCTTTCTCTTCCCACCACACCCCTAGCATCTTCACTCCTTGTTATTTAATTTTTCTTGCACCCCGCCCCCCGCTGATGGACTGCCATCAGCCCCCCTCCCTATTTTCCTGTGATTAAATTAATCTGCCTCTTCTTTCTGGCCCCACTAGGATCCACTGCAAAAACTCGGCACCATAACCAATAGCGGCGCTCAACGGCCACGGCGCCGACTCCTCCAACTGACACTGCCCGCCTCCCTGGAACTCCAACTTGGATCCCACCAACAGGTACTAGTGCCAAAACTCTGTGGAGTTCCATAATCTGCTGCTGCCTCATGATTGGTGCAGCGCTGCTGCCAGTGGTCCGTGACTGGACGACATAGCTCTTGCTCCTCAGCCATTGGTATGCCCACGAACTGTTTCCTAATTGTACTATTCTGGTCTCCTTTCTGACCTATTTTTCTCCCACCCCTGCCACCCCCTCCCAGGCTTGACTGATGCCTCTCCCATCCGGGCTGCTTCACCTATCAGAAGCAGCACTCTCTAACTCACCTATCCTACTGGTCTCTGCTGATTCCCTAACGTTCTGCAATTCTCTATTTTCTTCCCAAACAGTGCCCTCTCTCAGTCAAACTGTGTCTCCCACATTCCCCTTGACATGGCTGCTTTTAACCTGCATCCAACACTGCTATTTTTTGTGATGACTGTGCTGTACTGCCCCACCCATCAAGTGACTACCACCCCCCATTCCCAAGGCCAGCTCATACCAACCCCAGCTCTGCACTACACATTAGGTATTACCATGGGGATCCAGTTTAATAACTTTGTGCCTTTCAGCTCCCCAATCTTGCACAGTAGCTTCATTCTGAAGCACCAAGGGTATAGCCCCCAGGGGAACATATATGTACTAGCAGCTCTCTGTAATAAGATAGGCTCACACCATTGCTTCAACACAGAGGCGCACAAAAGGATTTCCAACAAACAAGCCCTCAAAATACTTCAAACTTCCCTTCTGAGATTTCTCCTACTGCTACTGCTCCTCTCTGGAAACATTCACCCTAACCCAGGCCCACCAGGACCATCTGTCTACCACCAGAACTGGAAGCTGGGGTCTCTTACCTTGGCGTCCATCAATATCTGCAGCCTCCTCAGTAAACTTGATAACCTCCAAACCTGGATTCAGCAATACAATCCTGACATCCTCTCTGTCATTGAAACATGGCTAAATCCAAAGATCCCTGATAGTGCAGTTGCTATTCCCGGATACATAATTTTCAGGCAGGACAGGAGCTCTAAGCAGGGTGGTGGCTGTGCCATCTACCTGAGGGATACTCTCATGGGACATGCCATCCCTCTTTCTAAACTGGGATCAACATCTCAGGTCCTTGCTATCAAAGTTCTCCTCAGGGCCCACAGCAAAAACCTCACTATAGTCTCCATTTACATCCCCCCAAAGGACCTGACTAATGGCTTCTATAATGTCATGGAATGTCTTAAGGGTCTACGCCATAACTCAGAGTCCTTAATCATGGGAGATTTTAACATCAACTGGCTTGCACCTGAGGCCTGCACGTACAAGGATGAAGTTACAGCACAGCATATCACACAGCTAGTCCCCTCTCCTACCAGGTGTAACTACAGGACAGGGACCTACACCCTTATTGACTGGATTCTGTCCAACCACCCTGAAAGAATCTCTATGGTATCGGTTCTCCCTGACTCCTTAAGTGACCATTCACCTGTCATCTGCACTTGGGCTAATAACTACATCAAGTCCCCCCCCCCCAAATAATACACACCAGGGTACTCAAGAAGGGACACCTACAACTACTAAAATCCCATCTAAGCAGTCTAGATTGGTCAAAAATAGACTCATTCAAGGACGTAAACAAAGCGCTAGCTCTGTTTATCAGCCGATTCATTGAGGCTTGTGATATCCATGCACCGCTAAAAAAAATGAAGGTTAAAGGTAGATCTAACCCATGGATAAACACTGAGCTTATCACATGGCTCATACAAAGTGACCACCTCTGGCACTGTACTCGAGCCACAGCTGCCCAAGTGGACATTCAAAAATACAAACAAGCAAGAAATAGCTGCACCCATGCTATACGGATGGCTAAAAGCAAATACTTTAGAGAAGCACTCTCCAACTCATGGGGGGATGGGAAAAAATTCTGGAACAACCTTAAGGACCTCTCTGGCAAAGACACCAAGTCTCCACCCACCATGTTCAACATTGATGGCACTCTTACGTTGGACCTAGATACCGTCTCCAATACGTTCATCAATGCGTTCTCCAACCTGAGCAGTGTCCTCCCACCTGACCTCTTTGACGCTCCCACCACCACTGCCACAGCATCCCAAGCACACTCAGCTCTGCAGTTCTTCTTCAAAAGGATCCCAATGCACTCAGCCAGAACCTATATTTGTAAGGCTATCAGCAAAACTGGCTATAGTGGTGACTCACTTGACTTGAAGCTGCTCACACTAGTCCTAGACAAGATCCTTGAACCCCTGACAATGACCTTCAACCTCTCCCTAAGGTATGACCAATTCCCATCACTCTGGAAAGAGGCTACCATCACACCAGTGCATAAGAGTGGAGACAAGTCACTGCACACCAATTATAGGCCCATCTCCATCCTACCCCATTATCCAAAGCACTTGAATGTATAGTCTCTGACCAGCTTGTAGAGTTCCTGGAAAAATGTAATATTCAGTGCCCCGAGCAGCATGGCTTCCGTAAAGGGCACAGTACCACCACAGCATTGTTGGAATTCACCGGTTGCATCCATGATGCCTTGGGCCAAGGACTTTGTGGGGGGGGCATATTCATTGACCTGACAAAGGCCTTTGATACAGTTAACCACCCCCTCCTACTCAGACAACTGACTGCTCTTGGGCTCTCCAAGGATGCACTGCCCTGGTTTGCTAGCTACCTTGGGGAGAGAGTTCAAAGTGTTAAAATTGCTGGAGTCTCCTCAGTTGAAAAGCCAGTCCTCTCAGGTGTCTCTCAGGGGTCTATACTGGGCCCATTACTTTTTTCTCTCTTCCTTAACAACCTCCCTGGCATCTGCCAACAGAGGATACTACTCTACACAGATGATGCAGGCCTCTTCTCTAGTAGCTGGGACTTTAACCTACTTGAGAGTCAACTGCAACATGATTTCAGCCTGGTGGAAAATGGTTTGGCTCTTACAAACTTGTCATGAATTATAGTAAAACTAAGGTCATGTCTTTCTGCATTGCACATAGCAAGTATAAACCTCTACCCCTCACCATCAAGAACCAAGATAAGACCTCACTTGATCAGGTTCACGAGTTCAAATACCTTGGCATCACCCTGGACAGCTCACTCTCTTACTCCCAGCACATTGGGAAGGTTGCAAAATCTGCCAACATAAGCCTTGGCCTGCTCCACAAGTACAAACACTGTATGACTTCTGAAGCCCTTAGACTGGCTATCCACAGCTCTGTTACCTCCATTGTCAACTACGATCTAGTCATCTATGGCTCTGCCTCTGCTACTGCCCTTAGGAGGATAGCTGTGACACTTAACAAGGCCTGTAGACTTCTTACGGGGTCTGAACGCCTAACGCACACCTGTGACCTTTACGCCAAGGCTGGATGGCTACCTCTGATTAGTAGAATACAATACCAGACCTGTCTGATTGCCAAAAAAGTTCTCAGACTCATGCCTCCAGATGTGGCGAGACTCCTTACTACCAACAGCAGCACCCAGCCAACACGCAGTTCTCAGTTCCAGATGTTCCAGGTCCCCAGGCATCGGACCTCGCTGGGTCAGAGATCGTTCATTCACAGGGCTCCTCAGTGGTTTAATACCCTTAACAAAGAAACTCTTGCTGCCGCAATGCTAAGCCCCTTTAAAAGGCAACTGCATCTATTCCTCCCCTCTATCTCACATTGTGGCTGCCTCCCCTAAGCCATGGTCATCACCCTCTACCCTAGCTGGAACTTTTATCAGCCATCCCAGTCTTGCATTTGTGGCACCAGCCCCCCCCTTCCCTTTGCCCCCCTCATCCACCCATCCCATCTGTATGGACTCACTCATACCTTTGGCCACTGGCCTCTGTCCCCCTTGATCTTTTCATCCCTGTCTGACAATGGCACCTTCCAGCCGGCTTCCTCCTGACTTCTTCCTACCAAGTATACCGTTTCACCATGAATTCTGATAGAAGCTAGCTAGTGTTGTTGTACTTCAACATATTGACTGAACTATTTATGTACAAGTAATCTGTATGTTATGACTGTTACCATTGTTTACCATTGTTGTATGTCACCCTCCATCTTCCGACGTGGAACCTTTGTAAATGAGTAGTTCCTGCTCAAAGGTACTTGTAATTCTAGAGTTTAATAAATAAATACAATAAAAAAATAAAAATTGTCTATCTCGTTGTACCATCATCAGTTTTCCCCAGGGGAGTAACCAGCCTTAGAAACAATGTACACACCCAAAATGTAAAATGTAGGCCAGGGGTCTGGGGGCTGCCTAAGCCCCCAGAAAATGTCTGTTTTTTGGTGCATTATGGTACATTTTGAGTGTTATAGGAAGCATAATTTGCTATCCTGTTACCCCCCTTCCCATGCCCAGTAAGTTGCACTCTAGCCCCCTCCAGAGGCCCCACAAGTCCAGCATGTTGCCTCAATCCTGCTCCAGTAGCACTGGAGCCATTTTAGAAGTGTGGGGGGGGGGGGCGCCAAGCACTGGGCATGACGGGGCAGCCGTGAAAACTTGTTTTAAAAAGCTGGGAGTCTGGGGACTGCTAGGCCCCCAGAAGCTCTGAGGTTTTAGATGCTCTGTAGTGAGCTTTGGGGCTTTTATTGAAGAAAAAACACACTTTTGTTACATCTTCCCTACCCTTGACTCCAGGAAAAAAATGTTTTTTTTCTACTAAGTCAAGGGTGTAAGAAACTCTGGCTGGCCTTAAAATCTGCAGCTACAATTGGGGTGGGCAACTGCCTGATCAATGCCATCGAGAACCCACACCATAGGCATTATTGTAATGTACTATGAAATATTTCCATATGTGCCCTAGCCGGCCCAAGATCCCCAACCTTTATATAAAAATCTTTCACATACTATTTGGAATAACCTCTGTCATAGTCCCAAAGAAGCTACTAGCCATAGCGTCTGCACCTTCAAACACATCATATGTGTACTCCCTGCAGCTGCATACTGTATGTACTCAAATCCTTGGTGTTCCAGCTGCCTAGTCCAAGTCCCTTAAGGCTGTCCCTGACACCTTTTCCTTTAAATATTAACCCTGCAAATATGTATGTACTGTAATTATTTGTATTAAGCTGCCTAAATAGTATTTTTTGAGGAAACATTAGCCTGCTGTAACAGTCCTCCATGGGACCCTCTTGAAAAAAGGGATGTTCAAAATGTGTCTGTTCTGGTGTTCACAATTTTGATAAAGGACAACACTGAGGGTTACACACAGCACAAATGGGGGATTCATATGCTTACACTGGGGTGCATTCACACTGACATTTGGCAAGAAGAGTCATAGTAGGTACATCAATAAGCCAAAATCTCAAACTGGGACAAAATTATTTAAAATCTGATTTTCATAAAAGTGAAGGGGAATGGCAGTGCAGTCAAACAGGAGAGGGAGCAGCTCCATGAGCAGAAAAACTCTGCTCTAGCCAGGGGGGCTAAAATGCTCTGGTTCCCATGTGAAATATTATTGGGGCCCCTACTGATAGTTTTAGACCTAGCATAGGCCTAACACCGGTCCCCAGAACCTGAAGTAAATATAAATGTGATTTTGTGCCCTAACCCTCTGACCCCTTTAGACCGCCGAGCCAGGTATTCACCTCAGAACAAGGGGTGATGCCTATTGTTTTGCCAGCTTGTGGCCCGTTGCCTTGTCTGTGGCACACGTTAGGGGGGTCCCAGTCTGCTTCTGGCTGGGGCTTGGGTTACATAAAGGCCAATGACCCACATAGACTAGACACTACAGCAGTGCTGAAGAAGAGATAGAGAATAAAATAAGCAACTGTATCTTCCTCTTAGTATTTTCCAAATAATCAGTTTTAACACCACATGACAGGCCATAACTCTGATAAATTCTAACCCAAATACAATATAAAAGGCAGTTCCCTGAGCACCTTCCCCTTCTTCAGACCTGCCAGGCATGTCATGTCGTGCATCTGCTACCAAGCTGCCATGCCACTGCCACATCAATTTATGTAACACGTCCATCTCTCATCTTGGTCTCAGATGGTGCATGTTTGTTCCCAGGGCAGGTTTGAAATGAAAACCCGGCACTATTTAGTGGGTTATATCAGTTCTTAACTTAACAGCTGGTAGGACTGGAAATCTGGGATATACACATGTAGTCTTCCCTGACCCCAACCTAAACTCCTCCCCCCATCTAGCCTTCTGCTAGGTGCCACCACCAGACCAAACTATTGAAAGGAAAAATAACAAAGAAGAAAGTGCGCACACATGGGGGAGAAAGCCATAATTGTTATCCCGGGTCGCCCCTGAAAAAGTGACCTTCGGGGCTCAGTGTGCTTACCCGGTCACCAAATTTTAAATAAATAAATAATGGGAAATGAAGTAGGCCTGCTCAGGAGTAACTTGGTAGTCCCAGGTGCCAGCCAGCATGCAGGACATTAGAGCCTGAAAAAGACAGATTAAAACAAGATAGGCCTCCAGAATGCTTACTGCCTTTAACAGACTCAGCCCCCCTCCCCACACCTCTGAAGGATGGAGGAAGAGATGCACTGTCTTGTACATTCCATCCATTTTTTCCAGGATTGAGCCTTAACTAGTTCTCAAGCACAAAGTAAGGAAACCACAGAAAAGCAGTTCCTAGGGTTTAAAACTGAAGTAGCTGCTGCTCACAAGTTACTTTAGAAAAGAGGCAGGCATGGGGTAATCTGAGGCCAAGTGAGACCTCACATGAGGGCAATGTAGGCAGGGAAAAAATGGGCAGATGGGGTAGGCCAATTGGTCCTTTTCTGGTGTCAACTTCTATGTTTCTATGTTAAGCTGTCAGTTCATTCAAGCCCCCCCACCACACACACACACACACACACACACCTTTTGCTGGCCCACTGTTCTACACACCACTCTTCAGCTCAGCATCTGACTCTCTGCCAAAATACTGAATGAACTGGAAAAAACAAGCTACCTGCCAATGGAAGCTGCAACAACACCAGCAGGAGAAAAACAGTCACATACATGACTCCTTGCAACAGCAGAATCCAGAACCACCCTTGCAGCCCCCCTTCTGAGTCCCCCTAGGGAACTCTTAGCCTTCTGGATGCAACTTTGTACTTCTTGTGTTGCTCCCTTGTATTTTATTCATCCCCCTCCTGTTCCTTTCTTTTCCAACCCTTGCAATGCCATGTACTACCAACCCAGAGTTCTACAAATGTTGTAGAATCCTGGGTTGATAATATGACATTACAAGGGTGAAAAAATGGGCAGGAGGGGGAATGAATAAAATGCAAGGGGGGGGCCAACACAAGAACAACAAGGAAAAGGTGGGTGGGGGGAGGTTGAGGGGTTTGGGGGCCTGTACAGTGCATGCACCTACCTCTTCGTTCATCTGGACACTGACTGGCTGCTGGCCCTCCATTGAGTCCTCCTGGCCCAGTCCTTGGCCTCCACTACACTGCTGCTCCTGGCTCACTGGGCAACTGACCATCTCCTCTCCCATGACCCATTGGCTGAGACACATAAGTCTTCCCTTCTGTACAGGAGAAGGGGGATGGATTGAGTCAACTGATGACTGGCTGGTCTGGCTGTGAGAGACAGGCCTCGACTGCGAGTACTCCAGTCCTTTGAGCTGAAAGTGACAACACAATTAGCCAGTGGTGTCAGGTCTGCAGGACAACCACCACATCCTCCATGTGCGCTGAAGTCTGTCACTGGAGGGATGACTGACAGTCAGATGGGACTGGATAGTCTTCTGGTGAACTGTGGAGAGCTGGGGATGACGAACACTTACCAGGGTCGGTGGGTGCTGGTGGGGATGGAACTAGGCAGGCTATGGCCAAGGCAAGGAGGGGGCAACTTCAAGGTGCAGCACTACCAGCATGCACCCTAGGCCAAGCAGGATTCAGCTGCTGGCTCTGAGTTGGCTCTCACTCTCCATGACTCCTCTCTCTTCCATATATGTGACAGAATGGTGACTGTAGTGGACTATGGTCCCCATGAGTGAGGTAGCAGCAGGAAAATTACAGCAACTGATTGGTGGAGGCTTTGTGGAGGGGTTGTGGGATAACAGATGGACCAGACACCGAACTTCAAGTTCAGCACACAATCTCTGTGTGATGTTTATTCAAAATACAAGAAATAACCTTCAGCATTGGCATATTCCTTTTTCCTTCTTCAGTACATTAATTTGCAGCAACAAACTATGAATGTCCTGTCTTTGCATTTAGCCAGCATCTGCTGACACTGATCTCTGCTCTAACCATTCTTCACTGAAAACCCTTCATCCCTATGTGGGTCCTGTTTGCTTGGGTAGTGGGTGCTCAAAAAGAAAAAAAAAAACCAAAACAAACTAAAAACAAAGAACCTCAGTGCAGAAACACTGAAAGATGGGTTACCCCAAAGGGCATTGGCAACAAATCAAGTTTCAAAGAAATACAACATCATACATACATCCATAATGCAAAGCATCATGAGATATATGCAGAACACCATGACATTTTAGACTTATTCAATTTACAGCAATTTACATGCATTTCAAATAGCACAGCTAACTTAATTTTTGTAATAGTCATCTAGTACTTTTTGCCATCATCAAAAACACCTAGTGCTATGGTATTTTCAACATGTACAGGTTTCATAAACATAAGGTATATACATTGAGGTATTTTATTACATAGAGTTATTACATACTAAATCCAACAATGATAAATACTACTGTTTTGCATATGCTTGAAGGTCACCACAATAATCTCCCTGTGTGAGGACCTGAGAGGGAAAAGGAAAATTAAAGAGGACACTATTGCATAGTGAAAAAAGGGAAGAGGTTGTCCATAGGTGGCCAATGTTATGGACTAGAAATAGTAAAGGATAGATTAGGCTTAGCAATAGAATAACTGTTACAACAGATTTAAGGAAAGGTCGGTCCTCAAGAGTGGCAGGAGCTTCCTGTCATAGGCTTGCAGAGTAAAGAAGGATGTGGACAAAAACTGTCCAATTGCTCCGCTAGATGCCAACAGTTGCAGCCTCATGAGTGACAATGAACTTGGTGCCACCCTGTATATCAGGATCCAGTCGACCATCCCTCATCCCCCGGCTGGCAGCCAAGGAACCAGGATTCTGGACCTGGGCAGCTTTAAAAAAAAAAACAGCAATTTAAAAAGGAGAGATTTTTTTTCTGTACGTCTATGCGCAGTGGCATACAATAAGTATGCATGGTTACACCACTGGTTTTCCTTCTACACAAAATAAATTAATTGTCACATTTCAAATGAGGTAGCCAGATGCTATTGTTTGCACATGGAGTTTATACCTATAGACATGCTGGTGTCTGACTCACCAGTTCAGTGGAGCTATACCATGGTGTGACTGTGTAATACAGTGGATCTGCCTGAATTTCCACACCTCCTCCATGCTTACCTGAAGGCCCAGTTCCAGTCCAGTTGCAATATGATTTTCCTCTGCCCACTGGCCACATTTCTGGCAATTCAGTGGCCCCCACCTGCTTCATAATTTGTTTGTACTCACCAGTGTCCAGTGGAACTGCCTAAATTTCATCCAGCAGACCAGACCTGAGTTTGATTCTCACAACCTCCACTTGCATATTGTGTGAGCAAGTCACTTAACCGCCCAGTGCTCCCAGTTTGCCCCTGAAAACAGGCACTTGTGCCTAGTGGGCCTTATCCGGTTACCAAAGACTAAAATAAAAAAAATTAAAAATTTCTTTGCACTCACCAGTGTCCAATGGAATGTCCTCCCTAGCTTGTGCCTCACAATGCAGCTGTTCAGAGGCACATATGCATCAGACAACCCTCCCCCTCCTTGCTTCTCATCAGGTCCCTATTACAATAACCATGTAGAGAAGAAATGTGCCCCCCCCCCCAGTGTAGCTCAGTGGGGTCACAAAGTACAGGGAAGTACCAAGGAGGTCATAATGATCATTAAGCAACTCCTATTGATTTGTACATGGGGCTCTATATTTGGAAAAAAGAATAATCCTAGTGCCCTGAGTAATGGTCCACCTTGCAGTAAAACAGATTCTAAGGAAAACTTTCCATGACAGAACATGTGGGAGAATGTTACACACGTCATGGGCTATGATGTATTCATGAAACAGTTTCCCAGGTCATTTTGAAGTTTGAGCCACTGAATCTCTAAACACTGGGGTGTCAGCTCAGTTCCCAGCTGTTTTTGTTTGGCGACTGTCTAGATGTAACTGCTACAGATTAGATTGTTAAACCACCACATAGTCAAGTTGGGCAGTACTTCGCACATCAGTGAGAGTAGGCGCGTTTATTTTTCCATGTACTTCTGAGGTTTGCCACCCTTGCCTGGTATCATGCAATTTCTGAGTATGAACCATGTGTGTTACTTTCCAGGATCTTTCTTACCCTTCTATTCACAAAGCATTTTGTCAATCTATTTTTTTTGTAATAGTTGCTTGTGGTTTTACCTCACTACTGATTCAGCACTAACCTTTTGGAGTGGAGTAAAAAGTCCGCAAAATAAATGTCAAATTAACATGCATCACTGCAGAAGTGCGTCATGATGACTAACAGGGTATACTAAAGCTAAAATATGAAGTATGTCATAAATACAGTCCCATGTCACTGCACTGTAAATCTCTAACACACTGCTGAATATGGACTTTAAGATATTTGTGAATGGAATGTGCTACATCAGTTATTTGAATTCTTATTTATTATAGATACTAGCAATAAGAAACAAATTACAATATACAGTACTTGCAAAGAAAGTGAATGAGATGGTTAGAAAACTAAACCATTCTCAAATTAAGGTCATCATCAACATCTCTCTCTCATACTATCAAGCTTGATCTCCATAATCCACATTCATTTTCCAAACCACGAGCATGAATCGCTGCACATTGTTCTGATATGACTTCAGAAAGTGGACTTATGTAATCGTTCTAGTCTTAAAATTTTAAGAAATGAGTAGCAAATAAGACCAGCATGCTTAAAGTATAACATAGAAATGTACAGGTCTAACACATAACAAAAAGGGTATGTACTGTATAGTTTCTTAACACTTTCTGCTCAGCCCGTTTGATTGATAATCAGCATTAGAAAGCTTGTTTTAAACATGTTTTAAACTCTCTGTATCTTTGCCTGCATTTCTAAAAATAAAGAAAACATTCCTGATTATAATGTGACAAGAGTGAGAATGTAAATAGTGACCTATTCCATCTGCTTTGATATTAATTAGCACTTGGAAGTTTACTCAAACATTTTTCTTTTCTATTTTACTTGCATTGCAAAACAGAATCAGACTGCTACAAAAGCTGCCTCAGCCTTATTTACTTATTAAATAGCTATCTAGCAACCTTGTCCTGGAGGGGGTGAAGTGCAATAATCCTCAGACCATTGCAATTCGCCCAATCCCTTGGAGGAGAATGTCCTGAAGGGACTTGCTCATCTAAAAGTGGACAAAGCGACAGGGCCAGACAGGCTGCATCCAAGGGTATTGATGGAGTTCAGAGAAGTAGTGGCTGTGGTGGATGTGGCCTACTTAGATTTCAGTAAGGCTTTTAACACCGTTCCACACAGGAGACAAGTAAGCAAGCTGGGTAGCTTAGAGGTGGGTCCAAAGGTGGGTAACTAGGCAAGAAATTGGTTAGGGGAAGGGCAGCAGAGGGTGATGGCAAACAGAGTACATGCCAAGGAAAGGAGGGTGACCAGCCTCAGGGATCAATGCTGGAATCAGTCCTCTCAAATGTCTTTATAAGTAACATTACAGAGAACCTAGAAGGAAAGGTCTGCCTCTTTGTGGATGACACCAAAATCTGCAGTAGGGTGGACTGTCTGGGGGGGGGTGTAAGGATGTGGAAAGGATAAGCAGTGACCTGAGAAAGCTTGAGGAGTGGTCACGGGTATGGCACCTGTGTTGCAATGCAAGTAAGTGCAAAATAATGCACCTGATTAGATTTGTTTATTTATACTGGTTAGTCCATGGGCCAGATGACCTGTTTACATGGTCGACCAGTGTGCAAAACAACAAAGTACAAATAACATTACAGTGTATATAATACAGACAAATTACACAAATATATAAAAAGACAGTAGCGCAATACACATATAAATGATGTCACAGGGGCTTAACAAAAACATGAAATAATGTTAAGTAATCTACCTAAAGCATTCAGATACTTCATTCATATTCAGCAATTTCTTTAAACTATTTTTAAACCCAAGGATAGACATTCCCAGACAGTCAAATTGGCTCATAATGGAATGAAAACATTTTGGTAACTGACAGAGTAAGGACTTCTGCCCTAAAGTAGTTTTCATCTTTGGCATATGAAAGCATGAGATACCGGACTTTCTGGTGTCAAAAGGATTAAGGTATTTTTGAAAAATGTGGTAAAATGATCCAGGTACTTTACCCATAACAATTTTTTTTGCTGATATACTAACAGCGTATTCATATCTCTGTTTCAGGGTTGTGGCACAGAAACCTGGGGGTGGAGTACAAAATGGGTGGGGTGGTACTGATAACAACCAAACAGGAAGGAGAATTAGGGGTAATCATCGCTGATGAGCTAAAGGTGGCTAAGCAGAGTAACAAGGTAGTTGAGAGAGCTAGTAGGATGCTGAGGTGCACAGGGAGGGGAATCACCAGCGGAAAGAGGGAGATGGTGTTGCCTCTGCATTGATCACTGGTAAGACACCACCTAGAGTATTATGTCCAGTTCCAGAGACCACATCTCTGGAAGGGCATAGAGTGGATACCGTCCAGATGAGGGCAACTAAGATGGTGCAGAGTCTGCACTGGAAACCCTACAAAGACAGACTTAAAGACCTGAATATGTACACACTGGAAGAGAGGAGACAAAGGGGGGGTGTGATAATGACCTTTAAATACCTAAAGGAACTAAATAAGGTACCAGAGGAACATATTTTCAAGTAAAACCATGCTCAAGAACAAGGGGGTATGATATGAGGTTTTTTTTGGGGGGGGGGGCAAATTCAGAAGACATGTGAGGAAGTGCTTCTTCAGAGAAAGAATGATGGAGTCCTGGAAAAGTCTTCCAGTTGTGGTGGTAGGGGTGAAAACAGAGATGTAGTTTAAGAATGCCTGGTGTAGGCACAAGGGCATTTTAGAGGAAAGGAGGAGGGGGAGGGATAAAGGAACAGAGATCAAGTAGGATCTGTGGTGATATCATAGGCAGGAAAAAGGCTACTTGGGCCAAGTGGTCCTTATCTTCTGGCAAATTCTATGCTTCTATGTCTTCATGATTGAGAGAAATTGTGTGTTTTTTTTTATTGCATAAAGTAGCTGTGTTCCCATGACAGCACTGCTTTTTCTTAACAGCTGTATAGTCATTACAAAGTTACCTCTTCTAGTGTGTAACAAATTAAGGCATGAAAAGATACTGTAAACAATGATGACTGTCTTGCTGTATAAGCTAAATACAGTATGTCCTAAATGTATTTTGTATTTCTGATTTTGTTACTGAAATGTCATAGATAAAACGTTTAATAAAAAATATTGAAAGGACTTGGCTATTTTTGCACTCTGGTAAAATTTTAGAAAAATCACTAATTGTCAAATTAAATCTCAATTTTCAAGCAAGCAAAATAATCACTTTTCAAGTGAAACCAGCAATTGTTACATGAAATCCAGGACTATTTCTTAAAAATGCAGTTTTCTGCATAATATTTTTTTTTCATGAAAATAGTGATTTTTGTCCAATTTGGGCATTTTCACAAAAATAAAAATCTTTAAAAATGCATGAGTCAATTTCCCAAGCACTGATTATCAGATTGAAGTCAAGGAATTCTACTGATACACTAAAACAGTATCCTCATTGAAAACTGTCACTTTAGCCTTGTATTACCAACATTAATTGGTTTCAGTGCTCAGGGTAAAAAACATGCTGCTTAAATAGATGTACTGTATGGGTGGGATATTCAGAGTGTGGCAGGCAGGGGCGCAAGCCTGGACGCAGCGCAACTGGGATGCACCAGGGTGTGTGCTGGGCAATATTCAATGGTGCTGCGCCGTGGCTCAGCACCACTGAATATGGCAATGTGGCCTCCCACATTGCGCATGGCACAGTGGCACTGCGTCAGTGCAAGTGGCAAGGGAGGAGCAGGGTGATGCACCCGCACAAGTGCAGCTGTGCTAGGCACAGGAACTGAAATATTCAGCGGTGGATATGCAAATGGGCCATAATGCATGCAAGGCGCAACTGGGGCCATTAGCATGTCATTATGGCCCCATCTGCATGCAGGTGCACTAATCCCCAGCGACTTGCACCTGGTGCCCTGCCAGGCAGCAGCCGTCAGGGACTGACACCCCCTGCACATCGTGGCAAAAAGCCCCAATGCCCGGTCACAGGTATATGTATAATGAAATACACGTTCCCATAACCCTAGTGGTCCAGTGGACCCTTCACCTGATCGTGGGCATAAGTAAAAAACAGTTTAAATTATCCCTGTGGTCCAGCAGTACTCTCCTCCCACCCACCCACTGGATCCACCACCACTCTCCCACAGTCAGTGGCAGATGGCAGCTCCCACTTGCAAGCCGCCTGTCTGCAATGACTAACTGTGTACTGATACTGCTGTGCTTGATTGGTCCACAGCCTGGTCAATGGGTGTGCAGACCGTACCATACTACACAGTTCCGATATGTGAATGGATCCATTTACATAGCTGGACTGTGTAGTACAGTATGGTCTGCATGCCCATTGGCCCACACTGTGGACCAATGGGCGTACAGCCGCACTGTATGCAGTCAGTCAGCGGGTGGCCAGGTGGCTGGCAGATGGGGAGCTGCTGCCTGCCACTGACCAGTGGGTGAGCGGGGTGGCTGGGCTCAGTGAGCAGGTGGGGAGTGTGGTACTGCTGGACCACCAGGGATAATTTAAACTGTTTTCTATACTTATGCCCATGATCAGGCTGGCCGCAGTCCACGGGACCATCAGGGATATGGGATGTGTAATTATTTATACTTATGACCATGATAGGGCTAGAAGCAGTCAACTGGACCACCAGGGATATCAAGTCTATTACAATACCCGCGATCGGGTGTGGAGGGGGGCGCAACGCTGATGGACCCTGGCTCCGGAGCTCGGGTGGCCACCCACAGCTGGCAGCTGCCGTGTTGTACCCTGCAATACAGCAGCTCACCTGTGGGTGGCCAGCCTTTGCTCCTATTTCTTTTTGGCTCAACTTTGAGCACCAGTGTGCAGCACAAGTAGGGGTTGCACCAGCACATGCACCGCCCATCCCAGGCTGAATATCGGGATGTGCAGAATATGCATGGGCACGCCCCACGCACTTGCACCGCATACATTACTGGTGCACCCCGGCACATTGGGATCTGCGTGGTGCAACATCCCCTTTTGAATATCGCACCGTGGTGCATCAGTGGGTTGTGCCATGCACAACCCCTTTGAATATCCCACCCTTTGTATCTAAATCTGAAGATATGTCTTGTCAATCAAACAAGTCTGTGAATAAGACCTGGAAATGATTTGAGGGGCCAGATAGTCAAACTTTAGCACTACTGCTAATGAGAGGCCCATTTAGCCCTAAACCCCTTAGCACCCAGGTGCTTACTTAACACTGCATTCATGCAAATGAGGGTCTCTGCTCCTGCATATGGGTGCAGTGGCATGTTCAAAGGTTTGGGACATTGTTAAATGGCCCCCAAAGTGGTGCTATTTACTCCTGCTGAAAACTGTGATTACTGGGAGCTAAGCCTGCTCCCCCACCCAACTGATGGCAGGGAGGCTGTACTGCAGCTATCCACCACTGATAACCTGTCACACCAGCTAGATTGAAGTCTCCGGTGCTTAGTGGTAACCCTCACCCTCAAACACCCATCCCTTGTCAGTTTGCCATATTTCTGATGTCCAGTGTCACCCCCCAAACACCCATCTTGCATACATAGGACACATCCCTGGTGTATAGTGGCACCCCCAAACTGGAACACCAGTCCCATGGAAATAGTATATACCCTGGTGCCTAATGGCACCCCACACCCCCAAACCCCCATGCCCAGTACAGTGTCATATCAATGGTGGCTACTGGCACCTCCCAAGCACCTGTGTACACTGACATGGAATGCTCTGGTGTCCAGTGGTAACCACAATCCCTGCTTGAATGCCTGCTGATGTGCATAACACAATGCATTGGTGGTCCAGCGTCCCCCTCATCCATCTTGCCTACTTACCAAACACCATCCATCCACCCTCACCCCCTTATCAGGCTGTCCAGGGTCACACTGGGAAGCCTGATACAGCAGCCAGTATGACCCTCCTCTCACCTTCTGAGCTGGTCACTGCATGAGCTGGCAATGAACATGTGTACAGTATCTGTATATGCACACTCATTGCCAGCTTGTACTACAGCCAGCAGAGGAGGTGAGAGGAGGGCAACGCCAGTCACCATCTCAGGCTTCCCAGCATGACCCTTTATTGCTTGGTAAAGGGGGTGGATAGGTGGTGTTCTGTGAATGGGCAGGAAGGGGGAGGGATGCTGGAAAACCAATGCATACAATTATGTATGTCAACAGGCATTCGGGGGCACCAATTGTCAGAGTACATAGGTGCTCAAGGGTGCTACTAGCCACTGGGGATGTGACACTGTACCAGCCATGGGGGTGCTTAGGGGTGAGGGTGCCACTAGACACCAGGGATATGTGCTACCTCCATGATGCAGGTGGTCAAGGGCGGGGGTGTCACTAGACACCAAAGATATCTACTGCCTCTATGACGCAGGTGTTCAGTGGGTGGAAGATGCCACTAGACACAAGGGATATGACCTACTTGCACAGGATAGATGTTTTGGGGTTGGGGGTACCACTACAGGCCAGGGATATGTACAACATACACAAGATGGGTGTTCAGGGATGGGATGCCACTAGACACCAAGGATATGTACTACCTCCACAGGCAGATGTTCGGGGTTGGGAGCTGCCACTAGGCACCAGGGCAATGATCCAGTACTCAAAGAATGGGCACTAGTGGACTGCAGCATACCATGCAAATTAGCCCATAATGGGCATGCAAATTGTCCCTTACTGCCTTGCATGCCCAATGGCCTCATTTGCATGTTGTGGCTGAATCTAGCCAACAGGGGGTCACAGCACTATCTGTTCCAGGAATGCTATTCCCTGTGGGTGGGATACAGACCAGGTCCATGTGGGGGCAGCGTAGTGTCAATTAGTGCTGCACTGACACAGGCCGATATTCATTCATACAGCACCAGTCTGTGGTCTGACTGAATATAGCAACCATTGGGTGGGGCACAAAGATAGCACAAGCCTTTGTGCCATGCTTGTGGCTCCTGTTGAATATCTATCATGTGATGTTTTAAATTTCTAATGAAAATTGGTAGAAGCTCACTTTACTTCAGAAGCTAGGAAGCTTAGGACTGCCTACAATCTAGGCTGAAAATACAAGTCAGTGAGTTTTGTTTCTCTGATATCACCTGCTATTCTTAGTAAGATGAGCTGAGAAGCAGCCTGATGTCTGCAGTAATGACAAATTCAGTGAAACATCTGTGTAATATCAAGATCCCACAGTGGGTTGAATTTTATAAACCTGAGTGCAACAAGGAATAGACTCATAAAAGCTATACTGTCTTTAGAAGATAAATGTGCATTGCAGTGTTAAGGGAGATGCGTTGCTAAAGCTATTGCCCAAACTGTTACTTATAGATCATCTAAGTACCTTTGTGATTAAAATCCTCACTAATTAGCACAATGGTGAGGAAAATCCTTACAGAAGTGTTGTACTACATGCATGTTTGCTTTCAAAGTATACAGGCTAAGGTCTGTAGTACTAAGGAGAAGTCAGCACTCTTCCTTTGGCATATTTTCAGATATTACCATAAAAGCACAAGTTTGTCTGGGGTAGGACACCGGTTTCTCAAAAAGTGCAGAAAATGTTTTCATTATTTAAAACTGTAACATCTGGAAAATAAAGAATAAACAGAATAGAGCATGCTAGATGTGCACAGTTGTTCAAACAAAATAATTAAATTGAAGTTGTCAAGTTTGTTTCAAGGAAGCTGAATGCTGCCCATTTCCAAACCACATCAGTTGCACATACTCTATAGTGGAGCTCACAGGATGCAATGCAAAACTGCAGCATTCTGTAGCAATGTTACTGCAGGAAACAAGGCAATTTTGGAGGCAGTGTAGTGGTTTGGGGCTCTGAGCTGCAAATCTGGAGACCGGGGTTTGAATCCCACAGCCCCCACTTGTATACTGTGTGATCCTGAGCAAGTCACTTAACTTCCTTGTGCTCCCAGGTTGCACCTGGAAACAAGCTTCAGCTTAGTGTGCCTTTCCTGGTTAAACAATTTCCCCTTTCCCTTTCAATGGCAGTTATTCCCTTCTGTCATGCAGGAATTGCTGACACTGAGTTGCATCCTGGTTAGGTACAGACAAAGTGAAAGAACTCCACAATTCACATAGCGTGTAGAGTAGTGCAGAAATTTGAATAGCAAAATGCATACAATTGCACAAACTTTACTAAGTAAAATGCCTTACTACACATGCACTACCCACCATGTGGTAAATTTTACTGTGTAAATTGAAGCACTTGCATGAAAAAGTCACCTCAAATTGTGAATTTCATCAATTCACATAGTGAAATTCACCACAAAAACTGTTCTTTATTGTACACTGACATCATGATGCAAACAATTCTCATAACACTGTGATCACAATTGACTAAAGGTTTGGTAGTGAAACAAAAGCCCAAATATATACAGTAGTTTGTACTTTTATCACTGTATTGGTGATGTGTTGCTCAAGTTGCCCAGTTTCCCCATATCTTGAGAATCATTGTCTTACCTTTGGGTGACAAAATATTGAGAGGGTGCACAACTACACATGTAAAGAGTTGACTTGCAGGCACGTGAACACCATTCCACTGTTGATGTGCAACTTCACATGCTGCAGGCTCACTACTGTGAGTTTGGAGTCAGGGTGTTTCTCAAATTCAGTCAATACTTTTGTGGCCATTATTTTTCAAACACATTTGACGTGCAAGCCTATTGCTCCAGCAAACCTGAAAACACTTTTTGTGGTAGAAAAGTGACTGACCCGAACTTCCAGTGACATCATTGAAATATCTAGCTCTTGTAAATTATAGTTATTTCCCAGGAAATATTGGGAAGACAGCTTTCTTTCTACAAAGTATCTTAAAACTGCTACAGCAACCAATTTACAGAAGTAAGTGCAGTATTTAAAAAAAAAACAGGTACATTGTGTCAAATCATTTTCTGCAGACATTACAATGCATTATAGTACGCTGACATGAAAGCAATGACCCACAAAAGGATGTTTCGTAAGAGAGAGCTGATTGATTCCCCTAAGTGGGTCAACAAGCATGAGGCAGAGCCTACTGCCTTCTTCCAACTGGGAAGCAATATAAAATCTGCCTTACAAACTATACAAGAAAAAAATTAATGCTCTGATTAATCAATGGCTGTCTAGACCTGTGTGGGTGTTAGACCGCAACTGCATGGACAAAAAAGTGCTGGAACTTGTTTTCCAAGCTGGGCAACATGCACTGAGATTCAAGTGACATTTCATGTATCCCCAAGTTCCATCACAAGCTCTCCTGTTCTTATCTTCTTATGAGGGAAGCCTCTACTGTTTACCCTGCCATGGATAAATAACCTTGCAACTGCCTTGGATAAAGAATAACTTTTCAGACCCATCTTAACTTGATCTCACCAAAGCTTTTGATTCTGTAAATCATGACCTATTTCTTGCAAAGTTACGTCACTTGAGAAACATAGAAATACAGATTTTGTCAGAAGAATATGACCTTTAGCATCATCCAGTCTGTCCCTTGTTCTTGACTATTCTAGCACCACAGACCCTAGCTGGTCATAGATGTCACTCCCATCCCCTGTTCCTCTGTCTACTATGACCCTGTGCCTATCCCACACATGCTTGAGGCTCTCCACAGTCTTTGCCCTCAATACCACTCTAGCAGGCTGTTCCAGTTATCCACCATCCTTTCCATGAAGAAGTATTTCCACATATTTCTCCTAAACATTCTCCATCTTAGCGTCATTACATGCTCCCTTGTTTCAGTGCCTTCCTTTATCTGAAATAGACCCTCTACCTGCACCTTGTTCACTCCTGTTAG
The DNA here is from genome assembly GCA_016271365.2 of Neoceratodus forsteri. Taxonomy (NCBI): domain Eukaryota; kingdom Metazoa; phylum Chordata; order Ceratodontiformes; family Ceratodontidae; genus Neoceratodus; species Neoceratodus forsteri. The sequence continues at coordinate 161,526,554 of CM057453.1, forward strand.
ATACTTGTAGGTTTCAACCATGTCTCCTCTTGGTCTCCTATTTTTCAGGGAGTATACATTGAGTTCCTGCAGCCTGTCCTTGTATGGCTTCTCATGCAACCTGCTCACCATTTTGGTTGCCCTCCTCTGCACTGCCTCCACCCTTTCAATGTCCTTATAGAGGTGTGGCCTCCAGAACTGGACACATTACTCCAGATGGTGCCTCACCAGTGAGTGATACAATGGCAGCACCGCCTTCTTCCCTCCTCCTGCTAGAAATTAATCTCTTAATGCACACCAGAATCCTGCTATTGTTTCCCATTTATTTGTTAAATTTCCCAGCTACCTTGAGGTCATCAGATATGATGACCCTAAGTCTCTTTCTTGCTTGGTGACTGTAAGCTCTACTCCCCCATCTTAAACACAGCCCCTGGGTTCTGCAGCTCTAAGTGCATAACCTTGCACTGTTTGGCACTGAAACCCAGCTGCCATCCCCTAGACCATTCCTCTAGTTTTTTAGATCTCTTTGCATTCTCAGCACACTTCCTGAGTGTCAGTCCTGTTACCGATTTTTGTATCTTCCACAAAGAGGCACATGTTACCCTCAAGTTCCTCTGCAATGTCACTTATGAAAACATTGACGAGGACCAGTCCCAGTCCTGAACCCTGTGGCACCCCACTAGTCACTCTCCTATTACCTGAGTGGTTACCATTTGCCATCACCCTTTGCCTTCTATCCTTTAACCAGTTTGATACCCAGCTTGTCACTTTCTTCCCAACCCCCAGGCTGCTTAGTTTCTTAACTAGCCTCCTGTGTGGCACACTGTTAAAAGCCTTTCTGAAGTCCAGATAGGCCAGGTCCACTGCTTTCCTTTGACCCACCTCCCTGGTAACCCAGTCAAGGAATCTATGAGATTAGTTTGCTATGGCTTCCCCCCTTGAAACCATGCTACCAGTGATCCTGCAGCCCTTTTGTCTCCAAGTGCTTCTTGAGCCTCTCCTTCAGTGATATCTCCATTAACTTCTCCACCACTGGCTGTGGTCAAAAGTGGTTTCTATCATCTTAGGAACATTGCACAAATCTGAGCCCTCATCCCTCCTGAGGACCTGCCCACACTGGTGCATGCTTTTGTAACTTCCAGGCTGGATTACTGTAATGCCCTGTACCTTGGGTTATCTGGAGGCAACCTCCACAGACTGCAGCTGGTGCAGAATGTGGGGGTGAGACTTTTGACTGGGGTAAGGAGCTGTGAGCACATTACCCCAGTCCTCTGTGGACTGCACTGGTTGTCAGTTAGGTGGAGAATTGTCTTCAAGATAGGGCTGCTTACCTATAAGACCCTGTATGATGGGGGTCCCACCTATCTGCAAGATCTCTTTGACCCTTACTGTCTGCTCTGGATGCTTCATTCTGCTGAGGGGGCCCTCCTGGGGATTCCCAGGGTTAGGTTGTGGCACTCAGGAGATAGAGCATTTGCAGTGGCTGCACCAATGCTGTGGAACTCCCTGCCTGATTCTTTAAGAGGGGGCCCACTCAGTGGAAGCCTTTAAAAGGGGACTGAAAACATACTTGTTCAAACTGGCTTTTATAACGTGAGCTTGTTTTGATAGATAGAAGGGAATCTGTATTTATATTAAATTTATTGTGTGTTTTGTAACTTTTAAATAATAGTGTCTGTATTGTGGTTTTATTGTACAGTGCCCAGAGTCTCAGGAATTGTGCTCTTCATAAATAAAATATCTATCTATCCATCTATCTGTCTATCTATCTATCTATCTATCTATCTATCTATCTATCTATCTATCTATCTATCTACTATTGTGAGACTGACTTGCCTGTTGTTGCTAGCATCCTCCCTTCTGCCACTTGGTGCAGAGGGATCACACCGACTCTCCTCCAGTCCTCTGGAATTGAGTTTACAGTAACTCACATGACCCTGTCCTCGATCGAAAATTACCTGTTAAACCAATCCCAGGTTGTCAGTCAATGAAGTAACTTCCCTTTTAACTGCACTCAACCTTTGTGTTCCACAAGGGTCCATCCTTAGTCTTCTTCTCCTGAGCTTTTTCCTATATAACTAATCAACCATCTGCACAAACCAAAACACCTAGATTCACATTCACACAGACAATACAGTAATATACATCAAAGACAAGCCAGTCTCTGAATGAAATAACACTCTGCAAGATGTATTCACTGAAACTCAGACCTTGATAATTACAAACTGCCTGCTGTTACAACTCCAAAACTAAATCCATGTTGTTGAGTAGAATAGTCCCTCCCAGCATACTACAGGTCACACCCACCTCAACAGGTGAACAATTAGAAAATGTTAATTATTTTAATACCTGAGTTTCTTGCTTGATACTAAACGTTCCTATATGGAGTACATAAATAGGTCTCTCAGAAATGTACACCAAAATGTAGGACTCCTTTATCCCATCAAAAGTTGCATCAACCTCTACAACAAAAAACTGCTCCCACAACAATCACACTAACCATCACTGGAATATGGTAGCAAAATCTACAGATATGATAATGGCAGAGTCAGACAAAATTTACATTCTTTATGATAGCATGTACATATTTAAATTAGGTTGTGGTAAAAGAACACTACTGCCTCATGTACAGTACAGCACAGCACCCCTCATCTTCCTTCCTTCCCCTTAAAAAGAAGGGACCTCAAAAGCACAACTATAATACTCAAAAGCATGCCTGACCTCCTTCTAGGCTACCCAAGCAGACTTGTAGTCAGAATCCATCAGAAATATCACCTGTGTTCCGAGACTAGAGATCTCTTTCACATACGTATTACAGTATGAAGAACCTACAGATCCTTTGGATAAAAGACCTTTGCTGTAGTAGGAATGTGCTTCTAGATATAGTAAAAGAGGACAAAAACTTATGATCCTACCAAAGGGCCATGTTTGACTATATGCAAAGCCTATGTGCTTGTTGGACACTTCTTTGATTTCCTATGCCTTGCCCTGTAGAGATTCTGTATATAAAAACTAGAGGGAACACCATGCGGAAAACTGGGGGCTTTCGTGGCACCATATGCAACTGGCCTGTACTACAGTATGTCTATGGAGCTATTATGCAAATTACTGGAGGTGTCATGGGATGACTCCTCTAGTTTTTATATACAGTATAAACTCTCCATGCTCACACCACCACGTGCCTACCAACACTACCTCACCCTCCATCTATTCAGAACTTTTCTACACCTGTATACAGTCCTACTAAATGATTCCAACCTTTGTAAACATTTATTTATTTCATTTTTATTTACTGGTTAGTGGTATAAACTATTGCCAGTGAGTGCCCAACAGCTCCACAAACTACATATGTGGTTTATGGAGCTCTGTAAGCCATAGGCAGAGCAGTACTGCAGCATCACTAGAAAAAAACACTGAACAAGCTGTCCTCGCACTGGGCATTCACAAGCGCTACACAACTGGTCACTCAGTGTGAGACAAGCTTGTCGGCTGTAACAGTTACCCTTGCAAAGTGACAAAAAAAAACAATTTAAACCAAAAAACACCAAAAACCAGTAAATATAAAAAATAAAACATGGAAAAGTGTGGTTCTCTGGGGATTTTATGCACCCCCTCAGTGTGTGATGCCAATATAAACTCCTCTGGCTTTTCCCTCAGTGTTTATGAGGCATCACACACCTTGGGGGTGCATACAATCCCCATAAACCACATGTCTCCATGCATTATTCTATATTTATTTACCAACTAGGTGCACTAGACACACATTTGCCTATTTTCAGGCATGATCTAAGATATGACAACAGTGGAGGTTGCCACAACAATGCACAAAATGTAGAGAGGGTCTATACAATTGCCAACAAGTAATACACAGAACTAAACCAAAACAAAAAGAAATATGATATGCGGTCATCATGATGCAAGGTAATGGGTAAGGTGCAAAAATAAAAGACAAGTAACAAGTACAGGGATAGGCTGCATACATATAGAAATAATCACTAGAGCCCTGTGATTTAAAAAACATTTTTTTATAATTTGCTGTCCCACCGGTGCAGCTGTTGGATTTCTGCTTGCAACGCTGGTGACCTGGGTTCGGGAATGGACCCGGATCATAGGAGGGCTAGCCAGGGGGAGAAGGATCAAGCATACCCTGGACTGCTCTCCTTGTTCAGGGGGTTGGGGCAGTGTGTGCTTGCTGCAGGAGTGACACCTGGCAGAGGCAGGGTCATCGCACAGCACTGATGCCAAAAATTCACTCTGGAGTGGGGCGGATGCTGGTCATCATTGCACATCCCTGCCCCAGCCCATAGGGAAAGAAAATACTGCACCGACCATCTTTGTGAAGCCCTGCCCCATGCCTTCATTTGCCTCCCAGATGGACTCTCCTGACCAGTCCCAGTTTCATGGCACAGGTAGCCACAATGGTGCCGCAACCTTACCTTCTGGGGGCAAGCCAGGGGTGACTGGGAGAGTGTCAGTGATCTGGGAGGTGGAAACATGAAGGGGTGCCATGATCAGGGAAGATGAGCCAATGGCCAGAGCAGCTGAAAAAGTATAGTAAATTAAAAAAAAATGTTTCATCATTTTTGTTTTTCTGGAATTTCATATTATTTCTTTTTATTCATTGAAAATTTAGTTTTATTTCTTGTTATCACATTTACATTAATCTAATACCTCAAAATGACCTGATACACACTAGAAATAACATTCCTGATATACAACATTGTATTAAGCAGCATTATGCTATGGTCTTGAAAGGTTTTGTGAATGGGACAGTTCCGCCACCGTGTCCTTGCACACCATCTCTGTGGTAACAATGGAGCATAAAGAACAACTGCTGCAAGCATTTATTTCATTTTTGCTCAAAAACAAACAATATTTTAACATTTTTCATGTGTTTGTTTTCATTTTATTTATTTTATACCTTGAATTTCTTCTTATTTCTTGTTACTTCTTATTTAAGATAAAAACACAGGTCTCTAATAATCAGCAATACACACAAGTGTAATAATAATTCAAAGAAATTACTACCGATCCAATGTTGTAAATTCTTTCTCTCCATAACTATATACTGTAACTCCAAAGTCTTGATTCTGCTGCTGTATCAGACCCTCAGAGCCCTCTTGAAAAGTAAGTGTTTCACATAAATGAGGTGATCCTAGTGTGCAAAATTCTAAATGAAAATAAATAAGTGAAGTAAAATTGAGGTTCTGGTTTGCAATTAGACTTGTTGTGTGTGTGTGTGTGTGTGTGTGTGTGTGTGTGTGTGTGTGCGCGTGTGTGTGTGTGTGTATGTATATGTGTGTGTGTGTGTAGGGAGGAGTTAATAGCTGCTCACCTAGGCTGGGTTAAAAGGTATTTAACATTATGTCAGTGTAATGCTGCAGCAATATAAATTATTTTATTCCATGGCAAATATTCCATCACTTCTTGTGGATCCATGGGTAAAGACAGAAAAAAATTGGAGGGGGGGGGGATATTAAGAATGAGATGGAGAGAAGGAGGGGAAGTGCAAGTACTAAATGTGCAGATGCAAATCAAAACTACAGTAATTTAAACAATAAATCAATTTCTTAAAAGCACCTGTATTGGAGCCAGGGAAGGATGACATCTGTGTCACCCTGTTCCAACTTGGCAGGGTCAACAGTTTTGAACGCATTAGCCTTTCAATTAATATATTACATTTCCTTGGGTTGGTTTTAAACTGCAATTAGATAGTGTGAGTTTTATGAATATTAATTGCCAAACATGGTTTCATTGAATTTCATTTTTTTAACTGCCTGACCCCCCCCCCCCATTACCAACATTGGAAGCATGTCTTGTCTTCCAAGTTAAAATGGAAGTATGTTGCAATTAAATGTATTTATTGTTACCTTTTCAAAATAATTTCTTTACAAAAACTTACATTTCAAACAATTTTATAAGTGCAATACCACATTCCAGAGTATGCAGTTATTGAGTAATTACCACACTTCCCAGATTGCTGAAGGCACTCAGCTAATGCTTCGAACCTCAAAATCCACTTGGAGACACAATAACAGCACACGCTGTGATGTGTTATTGCTTACTTTTACTGCATAAGTTGGAGCAGGTTATTGCACTTCTGCAATAGGGCAGTTATACAGCAACATTTCTCAAAAATGACATTTGATAAGCTTAAAACACAAGGTTAACAGAAGCCGTGTAGTATGATAACTTTTTCCACATGGTCAAATGATGTGGTTCGGTTTATAACTTGTGAACAACATTTTTCAGCAATACAAGCTATCTGATTGGCTGAAAGAGTGAAAAAGGCATGGAATTATTAGTCCAAAATTATACTCTCATACTAGTCTTTTCTGTGCTAGCCTGATCACAACACCTCATGAAAGAGTAAGTACACCTAGAGTTACACACTAACAAAAAAACTGCTAGTTAATCTGCACACCATGTTGCAGTCTATACAGAGACCTTCACCAAATGTTCAAATCATTGTGATTGCACTTAAAATGCGAGTCTAGAAACTCATGTCCCAATCCTGATAATTCATTCATTGGTACAGCAAAATACTGGTGTCCACTCCCTGAAAAAACAAACAAACAAAAAAAAAAAAATAAGAGTAAGCAGACTCGTTTAGTATCAGTACTGGATATCTCTCTTTACTAACACACTACGGTGCTGACTGATGAAGAACCTGCTCACAACTGCACATAAGGACCTGAAAGAACAGGCACTGGTCATAGCCAGGTTGTGGAGAGCTTTTAGGAGTGGCAAGAGCGGTGAACAGACTATGCTGTGGTCTCACTGCACTGGAGTCAGCATAATACTGCAGCAATTACAGAACTAGCCAAGGGAGGAGGTGCTGATAAAAGGCAGGAAATTTCAAGCCTCCCCCCACAAAACATGGCAGGTAGTAAGGTAAACACTGAGGTACAGAGCTCAACACATGGCAGGACAGGGGTAAATGGAAAAATAGACAAGGGCAATAAGAGTAGGGATGGGGAAAAAGAGGATAAAGCCAACATTAAATGGAGGGCAATGAGTACCAATGCTCATAGTCTGGGAAACAAGCTTCCTGAGCTAATAGCCCTGATGAACAATTGGATATTGTGGCAGTCACGGAAACATAGTACACAAAGAACCATGACTGGGATGTCAGCATACCAGGGTACACAATCTACAGAAGGGACAGGGAAGGTAAAAGAGGAGGTGGAGTAGCTCTATACTTAAGGGAAGAGATCAAAGCTACAGAACTAAAAAGTAAAGGGGGAGGACAAGAGGCACTCTGGGTCACCTTGGAGACAGGGAATGGCATCACAATCTGCACAGGGGTTGTATACAGACCCCTGTATCAAGGGGAGAAACTGGACAAGAAAATGATACAGGACATTCTCAAAATGGCTGAAAAAGGGGAGATACTGTTGATGGGGGACCTGAGTATGCCATATGTTAACTGGATGACATGTACTGCAGCTACATCCAAGAGCAGGGTCATTCTCGATGCCCTGCAGGGGGCAGGCCTTAGACAGCTAGTGTTGGAACTCACTTGGGAGGGAAACATACTAGACCTGGTACTCTCAAATGGAGAGAGGATCACAAATTTAGAAGTCAGTAGACATCTGGGAACAAGCAACCACTGCACAGTTTGCTTCACAATGAGCACAACCATGGAGATAAGCCATACAAAAACAAGAATACTGGACTTTAGAAGGGCTGACTTTGGCAAAATGGGAGAATACCTGAAGAATGCACTAGCAAATGGCCAAAAAGGAGGGGTGGAAGAACAATGGAGAAAAATCAAAACTGCCATCATAGAGGCAACAAGCCTTTGTGTGAAACAAATAAAGAAAACAAAGCAGAGTAAAAAACCACTATGGTTCTCAAAAGAGGTGGCAGGGAAGGTTAAGGAGAAAAAGGCTGCATTCAAAAGTATAAGGAATCACAGAAGGAGCAGACAGGTAACTGTATCAATTAAAGCAGAAAGAAGTGGGAAGGCAGTCAGAATAGCAAAGGCCCAAACTGAGGAAAAAATAGCCAACTCAGTTAAGAAGGATAAAACCTTTCATAGGTACATTAGGGAGCATAGAAAGGTTAAGGGAGGATAGTGAAGATTAATAAAGGAGAGGGGAGGTGGGCAGAGGGAGACAGTGAAAAGGCAGAGATACTGAATGAATACTTTTGCTCAGTATTTGCAAAAGAAGATAAGAAGGAGTTACCTAAACCAGACAATAGAAGCACTCTGGGTAGGGGGTTGACACCAGTCCATTCACAGAAGAAAGAGTCCTGAAAGAACTCCTTAAACTCAAGGTGGACAAAGCGATGGGGCCTGACAGGTTTCACCCCAGAATCCTAAAAGAACTAAGGGAGGACCTAGTGACAGCACTGACCATGCTTTTTAACAAATCATTGCAGGATGGGGTGGTACCTGAGGACTGGAGGAGGGCAGATGTGATTCTCCTTCACAAAAGTAGGAGCAAGGCAAAAGCAAGAAACTATAGACCTGTAAGTTTTACTTCAGTGGTAGGAAAAATGATGGAATCACTTCTGAAAGAAAGAATTATTGAGTACCTAGAGGCCAGCGGGGCACAGGACCCAAGCAGCATGGATTTAAAGCAGGAAGGTCATTTCAGACGAATCTAATAGATTTCTTTGGCTGGGTGACGAAAGTAATAGACCAGGGAGGGGCTATGGATTTGGCCTACCTAGACTTTAGCAAGGCATTTGACACAGTCCCGCACAAAGGATTAATAATCAAGTTAGCCAGCCTGGGAGTGGGTCCCAAGGTGGTAGCATGGGTAGCAAACTGGCTGCACAACAGGATACAGATGGTAATAGTGAATGAAACACATTCCGAAGAAAGGGGGGGTTACTAGTGGAGTACCTCAGGGCTCAGTACTGGGTCCATTCCTCTTTAACATCTTTATAGGTGACATTGCAGAGGGTCTGGAGGGAAAGGTATGCTTCTTTACAGATGACACAAAGATCTGTAACAGAGCTGATACACAAGAGGGGGTAGAAAAGATGAGAAAGGACTTGGCAAGGTTGGAGGAATGGTCAGACATATGGCAACTTAGATTCAATGCAAAGAAGTGCAAAGTAATGCACCTGGGAAACAAAAACCCAGGAGAAGAGTACACAATAACAGAGGAGGTACTAACAACAACAAAAATGGAAAGGGACCTGGGGGTAATCATATCAGATGACCTAAAGGTGGGTAAGCAATGTGAAAAGTCAGTAAGGAGAGCCAGGGGGATACTGGGATGCAGAGGAAAGGGCATCATAAGTAGAAAAAGGGAAGTGGTTATCCCTCTATACAGACAGTTGGTGAGACCCCATCTGGAGTACTGTGTGCAGTTTTGGAGACCTCATCTATGCAAGAACATAGACAGGATGGAAGCAGTCCAGAGGAGGGCAACTAAAATGGTGCATGGTCTGCAGCAGAAACCATATGAAGAGAGACTGAGAGAGCTTAATATGTATACTCTTAATGAAAGGAGGGACGGGGGAACATGATAGAAACTTTCAAGTACTTCAAGAGAATCAGCAAAGTCCAGGAGGGTAGCATCTTTCAGAAAAAGAGATGTGTAAGAACAAGGGGGCACAATTTAAAGATAGAGGAGGGACGGCTCAGGAGTAATGTGAGGAAATTTTTTTTCACAGAGAGAGTGGTGGATACATTGAACAGCCTTCCTGAGGAGGTCATTGGGTCTAAAACAGTGGGGGAATTCAAACATGCATGGGACAGACATAAAGCAATTATAGTGGGGGGTTGCAGGAAGTAGGCTGTTAGTTAACTAGAATCTGCAGCTTATCCAGTAGGTAGGGAAATGGGCAGACTGGGTGGGCCAAGTGGTCCTTATCTGCCGTCAAAGTCTATGTTTCTATGTTTCTATGCGTGATACTTACACATGCGCAGTTTGCCCAAGAGTCAACCTTGAGCAACATGGCAGTGCTGACTTAACTACATGTAACAACCCAGTCCCCTTGGGTTACTAGAATCCCATTAGTACTAGTCTTAGGTAGGTAGGAAAAGGCAGCTGGTGGGGAGGTCCTTGGGGGATTTCTACATAATGGCATTATTGTTTACTCAGCTAGCCTAAGAGAAGGATGATTATGTCATTTAGAACTCTCACAGCAACATAACCATTTTAGAGTCAGCTGCTCTTGGGGAGCTTAGAATGTTCATCAGTACGTTCAAGTGTGGGAGTTAGACTGGCAGGAGGTCTGCCACTAGGGCTCTATCAAAGGGAGCCCTACTATTTCTCACCCTAGTTTGGTAAAATCTTCAGTTTGCCTGCAGGATTCTTTATTTTCACTCCAGGGGGAGTGAGAGGGAATGAAATTCTTGTATATCAAAGGGGCAATCCCCTGAAGTTCCAAGAAGTTCACAGCTGCCTTTAGGAAGAACAATGAGTAGAATCTGACAGCTACCAGAGAAAGAAATGTGCCTTTTGTTCTTTCCATGACTGAGAGGAAGGAACATCTAATCTGTGAATACAGAATTTTGGACTGTTCTCAGAAGGAGTTATCTGAGGTGTGTGTGCCCTAGATCAGGCTAGATCACACCGATCAGGACTCCTTTCAACACAGCTGTGCTGAATTTAAAGTTAAAGTTGAGAATCTTTAGCAATTCATTGGGAATTGGAGACTCATTTGGTGTAACCCTGAAGGAATGGCAGAGGCTGTTTGGGGCAAAGGGTGAGGAACACCATCTGGAGTTTCGGGCAGGGCTAAGTGGTTTGTGGATGGGCACCAGTGTTCCCTGGGCAATGACCATGCACCAGGAGGATTTTAAAGTATGTGGCAAATCCCATAGATACACAATTTGGAAATGGAAATGTGTGGAAAATGTTTAAAGTGTGTGGCACATCCCACAGGTATACACTTTGGAAGAAAGATAGGAGTTGTTCTTTATTTTTTGTGGAAAACAGTACTGCCTAGCAAAGTGTCCTGCAAAAGACAGTGTGCCTGCACTGCATAGATAAACATTTGTGGGACCACCCTTGCTTTAAGTAACATCTGTTAAAAAAGCCATACTGCAAAATCCCAGTTACTGCTTTGGACAATCCACTTATTGCTTCTACTGTGAACGTTATTGGGGCTCCTCAGCAGTTAGGCCTAGCATATGCCTAGCATTCTCTTCCCTGGACCTGGTTGTAAATAAAAAGGTCCATTTTAGCATGTACCCACCCCACTATCTGCTAGATAAATGAGCCTGGTATAAACTCCAGTGCTAGGGGTAGTACCATGAGTGTAGCTCTGCCAAAAGAAAATTGCATGCCATGTAGTTCTCAGTAGTTCTTTTAAGGGGGGGGTTCCAGCTAGCCAAAGGTGGTGTGGGGGTTACGTACACAGTACTCATGCATTCACAGTTTAAATCTGCACCACCATATTGCACATGGTGGCCGTCATGTCCGCATTTGTGGAAAGGAAAAGTAGTGCACCAGGAAGTGGGTATGTTTATGTGGCCCGCAGAGGGGAAGGGCTGCATAAACAGAATCACTGAAAACTATGCTGGAGCACTGGGGTAGAACATCAGACAGTGGTCTGGTTTCATGCTTCCACAGTGCTCATTTACAAATCTGATGATGGTATAACATCTGTGGAGCTTGACCCACACAACCATCAAAATCAGACTCAGGAGGAGACTATTAACAAACTAAAGATCTGATCTAGGATTTGTTCATCATAACAGTCACTTTCTCATTCTTTTCTAAGCAGTAATTCCTGGTAAATGTGCCTTAACCATATTGATCTCAGTGCTGGTAGACTACTTCTGGTTTTCCCTGATTGTATTAGGAGATGGTAGTAGCAGTCTTGAAGTGGTTGCTGCCAGTGGTGGCATGCTCTGAAAAAAGTGGTCCCCATGCCTGTCTGCACATTTTAGAAATGACCCCTTGAGTTAAAGGGGACAGGACTTGATTACTTATGTGCAGCTGTTTAAAATGTCTCTATTTTTATGTTGGCTTGCACACATTCATAAGCAACATCTTGTTGTAGTAGCACATTTCAGAGGTGTGTCAGAGTTGTGGTGAATGCAGGGGATGTTTTAGTGGATGAGACCCTCAGCCAGCAACCAGTGAACATGCTGCCAATGACAGCAGTTTCAAAGAGAGCCATGGAGTTGAAGTGAATCTGCCGCTGCAGTCAGAGACAGGCTTGTCATTGCAGTAGCAGATGACATACCTCCATTACGTGCCTTTCCTGGTGAAACATTATAAAAAATGTGGTGGCTCCTGCCGTCTGCCACACAATCCCCAGAAAGCTGACATCAGGGTGCCCAATCCCCATGTTAAGCATGTTCCCCCCCACACACATTATGTGGTACACTGTAACATAGTGGCTCCTGCCGCCCACCATGCACTCCTGAAAAGTCATCAGGTTGCCTAATCCCCGTGTTGGCATCCCCCTCTTAGTGTGTCTTTTTGGGTTAAACAGTTTCCTCTTTCCTTTCCGACACTGGGATGCCCACTCCTGGTGTCGGATGCATGCCCCCCCATCTATACACCCTGCCGACATTGGGGTGCATAATCCCCATGTAGGCATCCCTCCAGAACTGTGGCACACTGGGATCCCACTCCAGTGTGCCAATTTCTTTTTGTGTGTGTGTGTGTGTGTGTGTGTAACATGTAAATTAAGAAAACCTTCCCTCGTGGTCCTTTTTTTCCCCCTGTAAACAAGAAAACTGTCCACCGTTGTCTCCCTCATCCCTACCCTCCCTCTGCACAGCCACCTCCCTGCACCCACCCTCATCAATACTTACCCTCCAGAGGTCAGGAGCCATGATCTTCTCTGTACCAGGACATGTCTGCACTCTTCGAAGCCGAACTGCGAACTGAAGGAATGATGGAAAGCTTTATAATGGGAGGCAATGCGGGGTTTCAACTCCGGTTGATATCTCAGCCATTTTTGGGAATTGTGGCCCCAAATTTTCAACATGGGGTTCTTGGGACCCTACCTAATGAACATGTCACTGTTATTTAGTTTCTTGGTCCCCAAAGGTGATTTCACGGTCACTGTGCAGAATCACCTTTTGATTAATGAAATAACAGTGCCACTGTTCATGAGGGGAAGTCCCAAAAAGCCCATGCTGTAAATCTGATTAAAAAATTTCAAAAAAATGACTGTGTTATGAGCGCGCATTGCAGTTTCTATACAAGCTTGTAACTTCAACAATTTTTAATATTTTCCTTCCATATTTTCAACATTGCCATTTTTTCACACTCCTTATGAACAGTATAGCTCTCATTTTTCACATCCTACCTGAAACATGTTTTCACACCTGTGGTGCAGAATGGCGAGGTCACTATGGGAAATTAACTTTTGGGACAGATTAACAAAATCACAGTGCCACTGTTCATGAGGAGTGGTTCAAAAATGCCTATGATGAAGATCTGGTGAAAAAAATTCCAAAAAATGATTGTGTTACAGGCATGCATTGTGCAGTTTCTAGACACGTTCGTAACTTCACCAATGTTTCATATTTTCATTCCAGATCTTCAACATTGCTATTTTTTCACACCAACTCTTGAACATCCTGCCATAAATGTGTTTTCACACCTGTGGCACCAAATGGCGCAGTCACTGTGCAAAACCACCTTTTGTGATAGAGTAACGAAATGATAGTGCCACTGTTCATGAGGTAGGGTCTCCCAAAATCCCATTTTTAAAATTTGGAGTGAAAATATGAACAAATGGCTGGGGCATTACGGTTTTCAACCATAACGCCCTACTCTATAGAGACTGACAGGCATTGGGGGTATGATTTGGGATCATCAGCCATAATGCACAGACCATTCCAGCCCCACCCTGTAGCCAAGAACAGGCATTGAGGTGTGCCTTGGGGTCTTTGGCACCAGTGTTCACCACATTCTCCTATACACACCCATCTCAGCATATTTCCTTATAGAATGGGGTAAGTATATGGCCCAAAGATGCTAAGGCACACCGCAACACCCGTTAGTGTCTGCAGGGTAGGGTGAGGTGAAATGGCATGAGCTTTATGGATGATGACCCAAAGGCACATCCTAACACCTGTCAGTCTCTGCAGGGTGGGGGTGGAGTTGGCATCAGTTCAATACTTCACTGCCATTCCTATCATGCATCTCTCTAACTCCTGCACTACCAATGACAGCAAGCCAACATTTGACATTGACAAATGATTGTTATAAATTATATTCATATCTCTAAAGGATCCCTATTTAACTGTGCCTGAATAAAAGCCAAAGCTGTCAGTTGTGTTTTGTTTTGGTTTTAGATTTATAGAACTGTTTTTTAATACAATAGCAGATTAGGTACATATGGACACATGTTGATACATGGACATATTAGGATAACAGTATTTCAGTTACAAGGGGGCCTGTGTTACTTTTGGGTTTTGAATGTACACATACACTAGTCACTTGTTACAGAACTACAGATGTATCATGTTTAAGATAGTATAAGTTTGACTATTCATGGGTAATATGGACTTATTGTACACAGAGTTTAAAGGGGAACTATCATCTACAGGATTTCTTATTTTTTAAAAGATAATAAAAAGCTAATTTGAGTGAGCCATTGTATTTATCTGTGAGTCTTTGTAGTCCAGAGTTATTCCTATGTAAATCAGCCTGTAATTACAGGCTGGTGGCAGCCATATGTTTTGGGATTCTGAAAGGAAATTATGTCACTGAGGGTCTTGGTCTTCTTTGACTGTATTTAATACAGCAGGTTAAATAGGAATTCAACTGTTTTATTAAGTGTGTTTTAAGGTGTTATTACAACACTTTCTACATCTGTAATAATTGTTTTTAAGTGCATTGAAACTAGTGCGTATCACCTTTACATTTCAAACTGTTAGTAAAAATAGTCCATCTTTGGGATTGCTTTAACCTCTAGACTATACTGCCAGTTGAACATGTCAATACATTTTTCTGGGACTGCCACAGTACCAACTTCTGTCTTTTTAGGTTTTCTCTTGTACTACCTTTTCTCTTATAATTTTGGTTTGAACTCGGGTCTGCAAGATGCAAATGTGGCTACATACCTACTGGCCTGGCAACATGGCCTCCCTGTGCTTCCACAACATACCCAGGAACAAGCTATTGCTCATTGGGCCTTTCCTAGACAAACACAGTAAAAACAAACTGAGCATGTGTTATGATTCTGAAAATATTATGCTCTTTCTATCTAGATTTGATTTGAAAAGAAAAAATAGGACACAATTTCTTGTTTATTAATTGCAAAACACATAGATGGACAACATTGTTAAAATGTGCATAGTATGAAATGCATTATTAAAAGAATATTTTACTTCTTTTGATGAAGTTAAAAGTATAACAGTTTCTTACTGAAATACTTTGGATGGAATGGGATTTTGTAATGACAACACTTTCTACACATATAATAAATGTTTTGTATATGCATTGAACCTAGTGAGTTACCACCTTTATATTTCAAACTGTTAGTAAAAATAATCCAATAGAATTTTGTCACTGTTATGGTAGAAAATCACATTCTGTCCAAAGTATTTCAGTAAGAAACTGTTGTACTTTTAACTTCATCAAAAGAAGAAAAATACTGTTTAATTAATAGTGATAATTTTTTACATACAGACACTTTCATCTCCAGTTACAACCTCCCAGTTGATATTTTTGGTTACAACTGGGAGGTTGTAATCAGCACTGGTCAATCAAAATTCACCACAGAAAGCTAACTGGTGCATAGTTTCACTGTGGGCATTCTGAACATCTTGCCCAACGTGGTGGCTCCGTTACCAAGCACCAGTCACTCAAGCTTTGACACACTGTTAAGACAAGTAAGATTTTAAATATTTTTAAATATCTATCTAGTTGATCATTCCTTGAAAATGAAAAATAAAATCAATCTGGTTGATCCAGACACTCATACTAGTGCTGTGTGGAATTTTAAAAATTCCGGTGGAATGGAATTCAGCAGAATATTCAAAATTCTGCTGAAATTCTGCCAAATTCTGCCAGAAATGGAATGGCAGAATTCCACACCATGAAATAGTTGTGGAATGATTTTCTGCAGAAAAATCACTGTTCTACTGAATATTATTCCGCGGATCTCAATTTTTTCTTCTGAAATTGTTGTGGAATAATTTTCCACAGAAAAAATTATGTTCCATGGAATATTATTCCGTGGATCACAGTAGGTGGAATTCTGTAGGTAAAAAAGTGAAATTCTGGCAGCAATCCCCCCCCCCCCGTGGAATGGTCATTCTGCACTAATTCTGCCAGCAGAATTCTGCATTCTGCAGAGCACTAACTCATACCCTTTGAGCGCATCTTATCTGTGCAGTTATGCTGATGGATGACATCTTTACAGAATGCCATTACCACTGTAATGTAAAAAAAAAACACACAAACCCTGACCCTGAGCAAGTCATTTAACGTCCCTGTGCTCCCAGATCATGCCTGTAAGCAAGCTCTCAGTTTATTGTGATACTCATGGTTAAACAATTGGAAAAAAATGAAAAGAAAAAAACAAGAGGGAGGGAAAGGCAGTGTGTGTGTGTGTGCGCGCGAGTGTGTATGTGTGTGTAAAAAACAGAATTTTACACAGACACTCTCGATGCGTGATGCTTTTATAAACCCTTTGGACTTCACCCTCAGGGTTTATGTAGCATACCACACCTCAGGTATCTGTAAAATTCGGGTTACAGACATCTACTCATATATTATTCTACATGTTAACAATGCATTTGAGGTTATGCATGTTTTAACAATGTTGTCCATCTATGTGTTTTTGCAATTAATAAACAAGTAATTGTGTCCTATTGCTTTTTCTTTTCAGGTCAAATCTGGATAGAAAAAGTATAATATTTTCAGAATCTTAACACATGCTCAAACCCCATTCTGCTTGGTGAACAAAGCATGTTCAAAGCTCTTTGCTTTAACCTCTAGGCTGTACTGCCAGCTGATAATCAAAAACTACACATGTCATGACTGGCCCCATGATGCCAGGCCAGTAGGTATGTTGCCACATTTGTATCTTGTAGACCTGAGTTCACACCTGAAACTGTAAGAGAAAAGGCTACAAGAGAGGGAACAGAAAAAGACAGTCACTGGTGCTGTGGCAGTCCCAGAAATCTGTACTGACATGAACACAGCCAGGGTTTAGAAATCCTGATATGGGGCCTCAGTACCTGTTGGCACCACAGAGCCAGCCTTGAGATGTGTAGTTTTTGATGATCAGCTGGCAGTATAGCCTAGAGGTTAAAGCAATCATGAAGACTGACTATTTTTCCCAACAGTTTGAAAATGCAAAGGTGATAACTCACTAGTTTCAATGCACATACAAAACAATTATTATAAATGTAGAAAGTATTGTAATAACACCTTAAAACATATTTAGTAAATCATGATCTCCTAATTTAATCTGTTGGATTACATACAATCAAAGGAGGACCAAGCCCCTCAGTGACATCATTTCCTGTATGAAGCCCAAAACATATGGTTGCCTCCAGCCCTTAATTACAGGCTGATTTACATATGAATACCTCTGAACTGCAAAGACACACAGATAAACACAATATCTTATTCAAATTGTTTTTTTATGGGCTTTCAAACATTAAGAAATCCCGTAGATGACAATTCCCCTTTAAGAAAAATGTATCTGAACAGTACATTGTGTAAAATGTGATTGACCCAACTGTGCGAAACAGCTGGCGAATGCTTAACTTGCAGTACGGCAGGTTGTCTTCTAACCTATTTTTTACTTAACACATATATATTTTCATATTTATAAGACTTTTAACATTATTTGCTACATATTGCTTAAAGAGCTACTGACACCTCAAAGAAAACTTTGAAAAACATAATAATTAGGTAAAATTTAACTTGTATTCCATATGTATTCTAGATTTCTCCTCCCCATTGTTTATTACTGAGAAAATGTGCATGAATACATGATTTGTTATCTCTTGCAGTTACTTTAAAGTTAATCTGCCTCTATAGTTTACTCCCTACTTCAAGTCATAATGCTCTGTCGTGACATCACAATCTGATACCATGAGTCACAAGCATTGCATTATGACCTCAGATAGGGAGACAGCAACAGAAATAGATGAACTCTTCAGGAGCAAAAAGCCTGTTTTCATGAAAATGACCTCAACAATAAATAATGGGGAGAAGGAATAAAAATCTAATGTGAAATACAAGCTGAACTTTATCTAAATATTATGTTTAAAGTTCTTTTGAAAGTGTCAGCTGCTCTTTAAGCTTAGTTTTTAATCAGTGTCATTTACTAATGCTAGCACAGACACACACAGGGGGGTTTAAAATGAAGCTTCATTTTGATTATAGCTTGTGTCAGGGAGTGAACTTTCAAGTCAGTGAAAGTTATTACTTACTTACTTTACTTACTTGGTATGAAAGAACAGAAGAAGGACAGAGCCCATCGAGACTGTTCCCCACACTATGTGGGACATTATTTATCTATTATCCATCAACCAAACATCTACTTTGTTTTTAAAGACAGTGGCACTAGTTGCCTCTACCAGTTCTTGTGGCAAGGTGTTCCATACAATGGATGCTCTTATTGGAAAAAAGTTTCACCTTTTGCTGGTTTTATAAGTTTTTACTTCAACCTGTTTATTATGCAGTCTCAGAACATGTCTCATTTTGGAGAGTCTTAGACCACATTTTCCCATTAGATCGGGTGAATTTATTAAATTAAAAACCATAAGAATATCGCCTCTTTATCTTCTGGTTTGAAGAGAGAAGAGACCAGTAGCTTTTAATCTGTTCTGATAATCCAAGTTTGGTAATCTTGGAATCATTCTAGTTACTCTCCTTTGAACCTGTTCAAGAATTGCTATGTCTTTTTTTTGGTTTGGATTCCAGAAAGGGGAGCCATAGTCTAGATATGGTCTAATGTATGCCATATACAATGGAATAAGGCATTGTTCAGTGCAATTAACAAAAGTGTGTTTTATTTGCCTCAAAAGTCTGTTGGTCATGACCTTGGAATAGCTTTTTTTGAAGGAACTAATCCTGTCTTGGTGAAGTAATTTGCAAAGCTGAGGCTGCTTAGAAGTACAATAGGAGTTATGCCAAACAAATGTAAATATCTCTAAAAGTATACAACTTACAGATAATAAACCTGTATTAAAGTTGTTCAGGACAACAAGACCTTTTAAATGAGCCTATTCATTAAGCTGCATGAATTATTTTGTTTATACTATGGCCATCTGATTACCTCAGTTTTCATTTTTCATAGGAGTTATGCCCAAGAAATATAAATATCTCTAAAAGTATACGAATTATGCATAAACCATCAGTATGAAAGTTGTTCAGGAAAAAATGACATTTCAAATGAGCCTATTCATTAAACTGCACTAATTATGTTCTACAGCCATCTGATTACCTGAATTTTCATTTTTCACCACAATTTTCACCTTTCAGATGGGTGTATTTAAAAAAACATCTAATGAACTCAGATTAGTGACTACCCTCACTTGAAAGTTCATTTTGTCCTGAACAGCTTTCGTGTTGGTTGTTTATTGGTAACTTGCATATTTTCCGAGATATTTACATTTGTTTGGCATGACTCTTACTGTGTTCACTCTGACAGAAAAAAATGAGATTGTTTGGAAGACCGTATTTTACAAAATATAAAGAATTCAGATTAGTGACTATCCTCATGAGAAAGTTTTTTTGCCCTGAACAACTTTCACACCAGTTGTTTTTATACACCTTAAATAGCTTTAAAGATATTTAGATTTGTTTGGAAGTGTGCACATTTGCTGTCAGAGAAAAGCAGCTTGGAGTTCTGTGTCCATCATTCTAATTAAACAGAAAGAAGGGATTATTTCTTTAACTGCCATGGAGATTTGCTGAATGGAAGGATACACTGAAAACTCCTAAAAGATGTGTTCCACGGAAACACCTTTTTTCAAGTGAAAGCAGGATAGTTGTAGGCTCTGCCCACAGCCATAAAAATGGAGCAATGGAGTATCAGCAGTTAAAAAAGCAACCCAATTAAGCATGGCGCCAAACTGAGACTTCTAAATGGCTCCAACCTGAGAAACTATTAGATTGAGTGCCAAATCCCAGCATTAAACTGCTGCAGTGATCCATGTTCTATAATTTATAACACCAACAGCTCCAAGTCTCAAGCACTAGCACTACGTGCAGGGTCTATTTTCATAATGCTAAATAATTTTCTTAAAAAACAATTTTTCAGTTAAAATGATTATTGTTTTTATTTTATTTTTTGTGTGTTTCTTGCAGAAACCATGTTATAAGTGCATTAAGATGCTTGAATTGGACTGAATTTTATTTATATTTAAATAGGATCAAATTGCTAGGCAATGCCTATTTTCAGATTTGTCCAGTAGCATTCTCACAAGTTACATAGTACAGAAACAACAGAAATAATAAAATTGCTAAATTATGCACATGAGCAGAGATGGGGGGATTGGGGAGGTGTTGCTCCCCCAAATTTGTCCTGACATACATGTTTTTTTTCCAGTAATTTTAATTACACATAAAAAAATCTAGGCTGTAATTCCTTACTTCCACTATACCTTCAGTCTCACCACTTAAATTTAAAACAAGCATGACAACCAACCTATGTTTTGTATTATGGATTTTACCTTCCAGGGAGGCTGTGTTTGACATGTATATCAGCTAGCTAGTTTATTCCACTTCTGTGCTGGTGGGTGTGCGAGTGACACAAGACCTGTAAAAGCTGACTTCATGTCATTACTTGTTTGATAAGTGAGCACACATGCATTGAGTACCGAGTGACTGCTGGCCAGAGACAGATGTCCGCTGATGGCTGATCTGATGTTTCAGTGGGGACAGATTTAGCGTACCACTGGGCCACTGTTGCTGTAGCCCACCTGGTCCTGAGGTAATGGTTTGAAGGTGAACTGCGAGTGCTGGTGGACTGGTGGTTGTTTGACTGTGTCGTGGAAAAGGCACATAGACACAAAAGCCATCTTAAGGTAGATGAGTAACCACACATTACTCAGGGTGGGGACTTCAGTTTCAGTTCTTAGTGAGGTTAGGGTTACTTTCAAATGAGGAGCTTTCTGTAATAGGGTGTAGGTAAAGATAACACAGCAGAGACACAGCAGAGACAGTACACAGCAGACATGTTTTAAGACACACAATAACTTTTTGTGTGAATTTTTTTAGGTGACCAAATCAAACTCAGACAAAATTTACTCATAATAAAACAAAAGAAACAAAAGAAATCCTAGCTCACAAAGAGCCAAAATACTACTCTTCCCTAATAGTGTTGAGCATAACACAGAGTGGAGGAACCAGTCATCTGAACTCCACTGTCCTCTGTGTCTAGTTACACCAATAACATCAGTACCTGTAGAGACAGTACTGCTCACCACCTCTCCTACAATTCAAATGAGCTCTGTGGGTTCTATATTCTCTAGTAAAGGCATTATATGGTCACATGATCTGTTTGATCCACCCTTAATTCTAATAACATAACACTCCTATACTACTACAAGAAGTTGGGGGATCAAACAGAAAACACATACTAGAAAAGCATTCTATCAAAATTAGGTAGTGAATTATATGAACTGTATGTTAAGGCTGAAACATGGATTGCATGGCAAATAGTTCATTATAGCTATAAGACTCCGACCACAGGATGCTGTCGTTTTGCATCATCACCCTATAAATAAGCTTCAATCTGGGCCACTTTCCTCCTAATAGTAACCCTGTTATTCAGCCTAGCAACTGAAACCAGATAGGAACCTTGCGAAAAACATAATATAAAAGCATTTCCTATATGTATTAAACAGTTGTATACTGTACCTAATAGATGCTTTATTTAAAAAAAAGGAGGGGGAAGCATTTTGTCCCGTTGATTGCAAACTGCAGCAGAAGGAGAGAAAGTTCAAATGGGCCCTTAATTTTCCCACATAGCTTAAGCTTGTATTTTAACAAAAGAGGTTTGCACAAGTGGACACCACTAGCCCAGCCTCTTAGGTCTGATAGCCTTTTACCTAGCGTGGCTTCTCTTTGTGCCCTTGGTGTGACTCATATCTTGGCTTTTTTCTTGGTCTTAGTCACAGCCAGAGCCAAACTTAGAGCTTTTACAGCTCCTAACTGCTGGATTTAAAGCCGTGGTTGCGACTCAAATGGGTCAGGCAGTAATATCTTTATATTCCCCTGCATTCTCATGAATTTTACTTTGTTCCCACCTGTGCTGGTAGCTATGGGTGTGCAAATCACAGTAAATCATTACAAACAGACCTCGCAGCATACCACGGCACATGGCATAGGGAGCTCAAACTCCTAATACTTTCACTTCATGCAACTAGCACTTTCTGCCACTACTAAAATGGTACTACTAAAATGGAGCTGATCCCAATATTCTAGTATACCACATTAATCTGTAGTAATACCAAAAGGGGGAACAGAATACAATAATATAGCCGGATATGGTCTTTCATACCTTGTTAAACATAGGACCTACAAGAACCGAGCTTGGGGGGGGGTTCTAGGCATTTAAAACCCATCCTAGCCTAGTCACCTAGTGAATCCTAGGTACCCGAGGCAAAAGAGTAATGAAAGAGGGAACAGAGAGAGAGAGCTAGAGATACTATAGTAGGAGGTCACCCCACTATAGTAGAAATCTGAAAAAGGCAAAATAGTAAAAGAAGACAAGCTGCTGCAGCAGACTGTGAGACAGGGTAAGAAGGGAGAAGGGGATGCCTTGAGGTATCTAATCTCCACTCTACTTGGGGGGGGGGGCAGCTCTGCCACACTTTCATTATAGCAGCAAGCAAAACAGCAGTATTTATTCTGTCTGTTTTGGAGTGGACAGCTAACTTCTTTGAAATCTTGCTTGTGTGTAACTTTCTACACACTGCATCCACCAAACGTGCCACTGGCTACAACTGCCTCAAGTGCACCCCCTCCTGGCTCCCAAATGTCAAAGTCAAACTACGCCTATGATTATGTACAATCACAAGACAATTTATACAAATCAATTAGGGCCGTCTTAAAACACTCTTTTATTTTCAGTGTCCTTATGTATATTGGGCGGCGGTTCCATGATATTGCATCCATGTATTGAAAGGACATGCAAGAAGACCTAGTTCTGGTACTGACAGACCTTTGCCTTCCATGTCTCTTAATGAGTATTCAGTGATAGGTGCAGTCAAGTGTCTGCTTAGATAATTAGGTGACACAGCTTTAACATGTTTATGCAGGAAACAGAACCAGCTCCTTTTATTTCTAATGCTATGAAATGTCCATTTCAAGTCTATTAAGAGGGAACAATGCTTCTTCTCACTAGGAGGACCACAGCCTAGGGCAAAACTACCTTAAACACACTATAATGCATCCTATCCAGCTTCAATACAGCAGTTTTAGTCAATTGATGACAGATGATTCTTTTGTACTCAATTGAGGAAGAATGATAGCATTTTGACATTTGTTTCTTATGATGGGTAATGCTTGTGATTCCTCAAGGCTCCTAGTTTTTGAAACATTTTTATACAGTTTTTTGATATGCAATTCTTATTTCAATTCTGAGTCAATCAACAACCATAATTTTTTTTTTGTTTTATATTTATTTGGATCTCGGATTACAAATACCTTGTAGATATTGACCTGTTGTAAGGCTGAACCATTTTTATCTATAATATCAATTTTATTTTCAAAGTTTCCTTATTTACCTACAGTAAGCAGCACTGTATGGTATATGTTTTTTTTTTCGTTTATTCTTAATTAGCCAATTTTGAAAATTTGTAATATCCAGTTTTAACATGTTGCATATTTTTTGTAGCTCTTTGTCTGAACAGAGCAGGACAGTATCATCTGTGTGCATTTTCAGACTTGAAAATGCCACAGATTTTGACAACTCATCTAAACACTACAAGCAATAAGGGACCTAATACTGATCGCTGCAGTACTCCTTGTTTTACTGACCTAGTTTCTGCTAATGATGTCACTAGTTTTACTAACTGTGAACAATCTTGGAGGTAAGATATAAACCACAATAGGGTTTCTTGTCCATTTTGTGGTCATTTCCTGGATTAGAATTTTATGGGGTACTGTGTCAAATGCTTTTGCTAGATCTACAAAGACCACTCCAATGCACTGTTTATTTTTCAGAGCATGGAGATGGTGTCTGTAAAATGCAGCAAAGTTGTGGTTGTGGAGTGTAATAACCTGAAGCCAGACTGTTGTGGAAAGAACAGGTCATAGTCTGTGAAATAGGCAAATGAAAGACTTAGCCTGTGGTTCAGTTGGCTGAAGCAACCGGCCATGCTCCCTGTCTGAGCTATTTAACACTATCCTTCCTGCTTCATTCAGAAGCATTTTTTTCTTTCTTGCTCTACCCCTCCATCCCTTTCTGCAGGATTTGTCCCCTTGTGCTTTGGACCCTGTATGGTCTGTTCTGGACTTGTTTGTGCTAGCTTCTGCTTGGTTTGATTTTCTCCTCCTCCTCTCCTAGGTCTGTTTTTTGCTTCTTCTCCAGCTGCAGTCTGTGTTTCTCTCTCTCTGTGGTTTCTGTCTGCTCCCTCCTGCTCTCCTGCTTGTGTTTCATTTTGTTTTACATCTTTTGGGGCTTTTCTAGTTTTCTAGCCTCCTGTGTCCCAATTGCTTGTGTGTGCTTTCTAAGCTTACATACTGCTGTTCCTTACAGTTAGTATTCTCTATTTACTTTTCTCATATTTTAGCAACCCCTTAATTTACCTGCATTTGCCTTCTGTGTACTTTTCAGTTCCACTTGCTCTTTACTGCCTATAACAGTCTCCCTGTGTACACCTATCCTTAATTGTTTAAACCTGGCTCCTTTCAGTGCCTGGCTCCACATGGGCAGTTACAACTCCTAGCTTTTTACTTCCCCTGCTTGCTTTTCTAGCAGTGTTGTGTGCTCTACTGCCAGTTTTATTGTTGCTCTACTGCCATTACTCCTGCTTCCTTAGCAGTTTGAATAGTTTCTACACTGTCCTCCTTGTTACTGTCAAAATGGGTTGGTCTTCAGTTCTAGTGCTCATCCATTCCATTTCAAGAGTTTATTGTAAAGCTTTTTACCACTAATGTATCACAGTTTTACTGAAAGGTCAAGCTTGTGTATAGTTTATTAATTTTAACTTGTTCTCATGAAAATATCATAACAATCCCTAGTTCTGGGACAGCATTTCAAATGTGTCTGTAAAAGTTTCCATGTTTGAACAGGTAGGTATGTAACTGTTAAAACCTATATAGTGTATGGTGGAATGTTGTTCTGACTAGTTTTTTATCTGTGCTGAAAAGCTGTTCAGCTACAGATAAAAAGTTCATAGAACGCTGTTCAGCCCATATGTACTGAACAGCGTTCTTTCTACTCAAATCTCGAGCTGTGCTTTGAATCAAATCAACAGACCTGACCCTGCAACAGCATGGAAACCTGAGCAGACCCACAAATGCAAGATCAATTAGATATAATCCTCCATGTAAAAAAACTAAATGCAAGATCAACCAGATATTTCTGAAAACTCACAAAAAAAGATGATGATCTTCCGCTCGCTAACAGAGACATACAACTGCCATGATTTTTTTTGTGAAAACTCCACCCAAACCCAATAGTTAACCAAATGGAGTGTACGCTACTAATGTAGGGATGACTAGTCCCTAGCAACCACACAATTCACCATAACAACTAGCCCTAAGTCCTGAAATGAGACTTAAAAATGTCTTTTCTACATGTAAACGGAATCAAAAATTGCTAAACACATATAAAATTATTCAAAGGGTCACCATATACTATAAAAAAATACTGGATGGCAACCCTATGCTGAACTAGTGTGTTTGCCACCTCAGGGGCTCTGGCTTCCAAAGACCTCTCGAGCTTCACTCTTGAGGTCACAGGGAATCAGACCCCTAGGTGGCAGAACACACTGGTTCTGCATGGTTGCCCATCCACTATTCTCTATAAATTCAAACTGTAATGTCAACTTTTTATCAGTGTGGTATGCTTGTGGCATTGCTGTTATTACCATGGCGGAGGACTGTGGTGTCACAGCAGGACAATGTGGTTTCAGGTAGCCGAAGGAGCAAGCTTTTTTGTAACTTGTATGAATTTTAACCCTGCTGCTTAGTAACCTAAATAATTCATTCTGCATTCCTCATGGACAGCATTTCCAGTGTTTCAGGTTTGCAACTTATCTCTAGTCTGTAACTATTATTAATCTCCTTAGCTATGGGATAGCTTTAATAGTTTCTGTGTAAGCTTCTGAATTTGAGCAGTGCTGAAAATGTTATTTAACAATGATTTGGTGAGCTTCCTAAGCACTGTTTGCTGTTTAACACTCTTTTTGAGCTTGTTTATCTAGCAGTTTCAGTATTGTTTCCAGTGCTTCCAATTGATAAAAGCCAATTCCAAATATATCAAGTCTATATATTTTCAGTTATGATATATCACATATATCAAAGTATGTCTTCCATAAGGAACTAGGTCAAAACCTGTACACAATATAGCAGAGTCCAAGACCATTCAGACAAAACCACGTGGGTAATGAGAGAAAACAGCTACAGCAGAGACAGCACAAGTAAAGCTGTGGAGAAGCAGCATTGGACACCAGACTTGGAGAATATAAAAAGCTGAGGCGATGGCATGTTTACTAAGGGGGTGCACAAGTTGGAAGTGGCAGAACAAACTTGGGGGAGCACATTTACTAATAAAACTCCATGATGAAGGCAACTTGAGGGTGGGAGGTTGGAAGTGGAAACATAGTTAGGAACTGAATGCACAAAAATCTCCAACATGCCCTTCGGTAATTCACCCCCCCCCCCAAACATTATATATACAGTACATCCTCCAAAACTCACGTATCACCACATGAAAAAAAAATCAGATACATCAGGTAGACTTAAACCTGGCTCTGTCAGCAGTCCCCGGCACTCATAGTTTGTCACACTAACCACTACACCACAGATCCGGCTTACTCACCCAGCACACAATGTAAATCTTACAGTGTTCAGCCTAACTGAAAAGAGCTACCCATATAGCGCTGTTATGCCTATACTATAATTCCTCAGTAGCTCTTTTCACACACACTATTTTAACCTCGTGCTTTTCATTGTGCAGTAATTGACATGTGCCTTTCACCAACTACCCTCCTATACTGTTGTAATACACACCATGTATAGGAAAGATATAAAGAATGTGAATATATGCACTGGACTATCTAATTCACTACATTGGCTAATAATGTACAATAATGAGAATTTTGAATCTCACAATAATTTGGCTTCCTTAATGAAACTGGTTGGCATGCATTCCCTGAAGTTTATGGAAATTGCTGTTTTGCTCTGTTTCTCAGAGTCACATGGGGGTCTGATGATTGCGTAAGACTGGCCAACGTGGAGGTTTAGTCTTCTTTGCGCTTGACAAAAAGTATGTATGACCTATGCGAGGGTCCACAAATACTTCATAGTTGAATTTATGCCCTCCTTCATATAACAGAGGCATGCCAACCCTGGTCACTAATTACTATGGTGCAGGGTCTGCTCTGTGGCCGATGGTCTAGCTCTGTACCCATGAAGTCTGCATCCTGAGCATGTGAAACTTGAGGTGAGGTTCTACTTTTCTGGCCCATACTGGGAATGTCCTTGCTCCAGTTGGAGATTTAGCCATGCAGACATATCAATGGCACCTCTTGATGTAGAATTTAAGACTTCAGCTGCAAGGGGTGGGGCCCTTAAGCCCAAGGGGGCTCCTTTAGTTAGCCAAGTAGGTTTGGCAGCACCTTCTAAGCTATTCTCCCTATGACCACCTCTGGTTCACCTGGTCTGTTCTTAGGCTCATGTAGGCTGGTTGAGTGCCTCAGCAGTCATCACTCTCCTCTTCCCACCTTGGGGGACAGTACTCCCACGTAGGAGTACCCCGCCATTGCAGAGTGCACTCACAACCCTTCATGGTATTCCTGTTAGAGGGACTGAGTGAGAGACTTCCTCCTAATTGGAATATTTTCCATCTCCCCTGAATTGGGTTTCTAAATGCATAAATACAACCATCACTAAATAAAATATCCCAAGCCTGGAAGGAAGGAGATCTAAGCCTTGGATCCCCAGAGGTTTACTCCTTAAAGGAGGTTTTTCCTCTCCACCGTGCTGAAGGTCATAATACTTAGTATTTAGCAGCATATTCCCAAGGTAACTTAAGTAGGTTTCTGATGTTGGATGGAGATGGATGGCAGCCTCCTTCGCTGTCCCTTCTCTCCTTAGGAAGTCATGCCCTCTTACTATCTCATTGCTCAGACCTATGTGAAGGTTACTGCATGATACCCGTTGCCTCCTGTTGACCTTCTTGAAGGTCCTAACTACACAATACTTACTCATTGCTTTCTGCAATGCTTTCTGCTCTATGCTCTTCTTGGAGCTCTTTCCTAAGGCACCTTTAGCCTAGGGGAATCCTTCCCACTCACCTCTAGGGGTGGAACCCTCCTCCAGGGTTTCTGGCCTGTGGCATTCCTACAAGGCAGCATTTCCTGAGGAATAGAGAGGCAAACAAAGGTTTATTCAATATGTTGCATGAGCACAAAAGTTCTTTCAGTAAATTGCATAAGCACAACACTAGACTGAATTGTGTAAGCACATTGAATTGAAAGGCTTAGCCTGTGGTTCAATGGGCTGAAATGACCAGCTATGCACCCTGTCTAAGCTATTTAACACCGTTCTTCCTGCTTCAATCAGAAACATGTTTTCTTTGTCCCATCATCCTCCATTCCTCCTCCAGCGGCATTGCCTCTCTCCTCAGGGCTCCTTCCTAAGGTACCTTTAGCCTAAGGGAATTGTTCCCTCAGCACCTGTAGGGATGGAACCCTCCTTCAGAGTTCCTTGCCTTCAGCATCCCTTCACTGTGGTATCCCTGAGGACCAGAAAGGCAAACGTCCACAAAGGTTTATTCAATAAGTTGCATAAACACAAAAGTAATTTCAACAAGTTATGTGAGCACAACACTAGACTGAGTAGCATAATCACATTGAAAGAGGAGTTTATGAATTTCAAGTTTATAACATTTTTGAGACAAGAGTGGAGAGCAAGCAGTCTGTAGTTGTTTGCCTTGTAGAATCTCATCCCTTGAAAATTGATGTAATTTTGACAGACTTCCAGATTGCTGGAAACACACCACTGCACAGACTCCTGTTGAACAGTTTCATCAGTAGTGTAACTACAGCATCATCTCCCTTTTTAACAATCTGGTCTCAAGGCCACCAGCCCACCAGGCGTATTTACATTTAATTTTCAGTTGCTTCCAAATGTCTTTTGATTGAATTATTTTTAACCTGAACATAGGTATTTATTTTCATCCAGTCTAGTAAAACAGAGTTACATGATTTTTCCCTACTAAATTATTTTTTTTCCTTTGTTATTTGGGGCAAGTTAAATCATATCGAACCTCTGCCATGTCTTCAGTATTTGATTTTAACTTAGCGTTAACACTTAAAAAATTTGGAAATGAAGCTTCAGCCGGTGTCTGGAGTTGCTTTAGAGTTTTCAGAAGTCTCAGTGCTGCTGAACTGTTTCGAATTTCTGTTTGTAGAAACTCTCTTTTGCATTCCTAATTAGTCTCTGATATGTATGCCTTGCTCTTTTATATGCTAACCAATCACTATCATCTCTATTTTTCTTTGGTCAATTTCCACAGTCTGTCTTTCACTCTCACATATTTCATAACTGTTCGTTCACCCAAGGGTGCCTATTTTCCTTTTTCCTTGTACTTATTATGGGGGCATGCTTGTTGCATATGTTAATGAATTCATTGAGGAAATATGAAACAGCATCTTGTAAGTTTGGAATAATATCAAATCAGTTCAGTGTAACATTTCACAAGTCCTCAGCAACAAATATTTATTAAAGCTTTTAAATAATATGATATTATAAAAGGAATATTTTTTTTTGTTTCGTTTTGTAACATCTCTGTCAATTTATTTTGCATCTGATAGTACAAAGATCTCCAAGAAGCGGTGGTCCTAGACTCAGATGTTTTACCTGCATATTTAACAAGATGAAAAGCATGTCTATAACAGTTCTAATTTTGCCATTATAACTGATTCTCATTGTTGTCTTAGTCATTTGCACTACTCCCTCCCCCCAATGATCACTTCTAGAGTGGCTTTTTTTCAGAGTCCAGCTCTGCTGACCCTCCTCCTCCTGGTACTGTAACCAACCAATCAGAGAGTGGCTGCAGAATCCAGGAAGCCCTTTGTTTCTTGGGCTTAAACGTGAACCACTGCAGCCATGCAGCAGACACAACCAGCCTACCTGAGTCACAGAGGTTGTGAGAAGGCTCTTCTTACTTGTCTACTCCACTCCACTCCACCTCATCAATCACCACAGAACCTGCAGAATGGCTCTTTGTCAGAGCCCAGCTCTGCTGACCCTCCTCCTGCTGTAATTACACCAATTGGAGTGTGTCAGGAGAATCCAGGAAGCCTTGTGTTTCTTGGGCTTAACACTGAATGGCTGCAGCCATGCGGCAGATGCTGCCAGCCTACCTGAGCCACAGGTGTCATGAGGGGGATCTTCTGACTTGCCTACCCTCTCTCTCCCCACTGATCACTGTAGGACCTCCTGAATGGTTCTTTTTCAGAGCCCAGCTGTGCCGACCCACCTACTGCTGTAACCAACCAATCAGATGGTGGCAGAAGAAAACAGAAAGCCTTTCATTTCTTAGGCTTAAAAGTGAACTGCTATGGCCATGTTGCAGAAGCCACCAGCCTACCTGCACCAGAAGTCATGAGGGTACTTTTCTGACTTGCCTACCACCCCCACCACCACCACCAATCACTGCAGGACCTCCAGAATGGCTCTTTTTCATAGCCCAGCATTGCAGACCATCCTCCTGCTGTAACTGACTAATTGGAAGATGGCAGGAGAATTCAGGAAGCCCTTTGTTTCTTGGGCTTAAATGAGAACCACTGGAGCCACATGGCAGATGCCCTCAACCTGCCTGAGCCACAGGGGTCATGAGGGGGCTCTTCTGACTTGCCTAACCCTATCACCAATTGCCATAGGACCTCTAGAATGGATCTTTTTCAGAGCCTTGCTCTGCCAACCTTCCTCCTACTGTAATTGACCAATCAGAGGATGGCAGGATAATCCAGGAAGCCCTTTGTTTCTTGGACTTAAAAGTGAACCGCTGCAGCCATACAGTAAACACCTCCAGCCTACCTGAGCTACAGGGGTCATGATGGGGTTCTTCTGACTTGCCTACCTCCACTCATGATCATCGTGGGACCTCCAGAATCACTCTTCTTCAGAGCCCTGGTCCGCCAACCCTCTTGCTTCTCTAAGCAACCATTTGGAGGGTGGTGGGAGAATCCAGGAAGCCCTTTGTTTCTTGGGCTTTAAAGAGAACCACTGCAACCACATGGCAGACACTGCCAGCCTACCTGAGCCACAAGGGTTGTGAGGGGGCTCATTTAACTTGCCTACCCCCTCCTCCACTGATTGCCACAAGCCCTCCAGAAAGGCTCTTTTTCAGAACATAGATCTGCCAAACCTCATCTTGCTCTAACCAACCAATTGGAGGGCAGCAGCATGTATTTCTTCACTACCCACAAAGCGGTCCTTCCATGCTGCAGTCCTTGCCCTAAGGACCTGTGCAAAGATCATCGAGAGTCTGTCTGGGAGTCAGCCATGGAGGTTGCTGAGACCTGTCATTCTGCCCGGTACCTGTCTCCAACCTGGATGCAACCAAATGAGTCTATAAGTGTCCTCCTATCAGAACTGTTTTTATTTAATTCATTCCTGACATTCTAGGTGCGTATTGTATATGTATATAAATCTCCCTTAGAATCTGTCTGCCTCCAGCATCCTTCTCTGGTCCCCTGCTAAATCAGCTCTGTATCCGGTCAGCCCAGTACCTTATCTTCCATAACAGTTGCACCAATGTAGTTTTACTCAGTACACCTTTATGGTTTTGTTTTCTTTATGGTTTTTATTTACCTGCATGTCCCTTTCAATTTGAAGACTGTTATTTAATATCACTATAAATATCCCCAACCTAGCTCCTGTTTCTGCAAAATAGCTTATTGCTTACATTGTCTATTACTGCTGTCATATCTTACTCTGAATGCATTATCTTTCATTGATATTTATTAGCCATAGGGGCATGGAACAGCTGCCTTATCCCTCACTGAACTGAAAGTGTCTCTCTGCTGCTGTAAAAAATCACTGTTTGCTAGTGTACTCGACTACCATAAGTTCCATGCAAACTGACTGTGCACCTGTCTGATTTATGTGACCATATGTGTGAACTGATACCATATCATATTACTAGCTACAGTCTTGTATACATACTATAGTGCATAAGTCCATATTGTTTTCTGATGAAGGTCGGGACCACATACTTATATTGTAAGTGGTACCTCCAGTTACAATTTTATATAACGCCTAGCTCCAGCTTGGTTTCTAGTCTATTGTTGTTCTAGTTCTCATTTTAGTGGCCTGTGATACTGATACCCAATACTCCTTATTTTTCTGGGGTTCTTTACCAGCTAAAGTTGGTTATTTCTCTGAATGTGCAACTGTACCCACATCTACATTCTATATCATGTTTTAAATTAACCTGCCCTGTTCTCTGTCTATATTGGTTGATGTACAGGAACCCTGTTTTACCCTTTATTTCTCTGGGGCCCATACATAGTTTTAGGTTGTTGGGTATCCCTATTGTTTGAGCTGCTAAGCGCTTTGAATCTCTCTCTGCTCCTCTGACTGCTTCCTGAGCTCACCACCTATCAGTCTGCTGCCCAGGGTACAAACAGAATTGTTAACTAGCCCTTAGTACTAGCCCTTAGTCTGTAGAGCCTAACATGGCCCCCATCTATCAGTCAGTAGTCCTAGGGCTAGCATTCTTTGGTATACTATGGACATGTGACTCCTTTCCATTGCTGGTCCCACCTGGGTGTAAAATTACATGCTGCACTCCTGTAGATTGCTCCTTCTGAAGCTCACTAGTTGCTTCATACACCTTGCCAAATCCATCTGGCTTGCTTTTATCAGACAAGCTCTTCTCTCCCTTGTCACTGCCTCCCACTGAAGTTATTCCATGTGTCCTTCACAGGAACCACCCAGTTCACTGGTTTCACTTGTCCCATCTGATCTGCTGCTATCGGGTAACATTGAGCTTAACCCCAGACCTACTCCACATCCCCTAATCTGATCCCAAGCAAAGGGACTTAAGTTCGTACACATGAACACATGTAGCCTTATGGCAAACAAAGATGACCTGGTTGCTTGGGTCGGCTCAAATAATCTTGAC
Source organism: Neoceratodus forsteri (assembly GCA_016271365.2). Classification (NCBI taxonomy): domain Eukaryota; kingdom Metazoa; phylum Chordata; order Ceratodontiformes; family Ceratodontidae; genus Neoceratodus; species Neoceratodus forsteri. The sequence continues at coordinate 161,559,755 of CM057453.1, forward strand.
ATACTTGGTTTCACAGAGACATGTCTGAGATCTTCAGTACCTGACCCAGCCTGTGCAATCCCTGGTTACAGTTTTGTCGACATGGATATGGAACCCCAAAAGAGAGTGGGTCTCCTGATTTATTTTAGGGATCACCTAAACTTCTCCCGTCATCCTACTATGCCTCACTGTCTGACCCCCTCTGAGTGTCTACATGTGGTGCTCACACTCAGGGAAGCTAAACATATCCATCTAGTGTGCATATACAATCCCCCCCCCACAACATGGTGTACCTGAAGTAGTCACCTTGTTGGACTACCTTACCCCCTTGCTGACATGAAGGTGATCCTCCTATCTGGAGACCTGAACCTCAATTGGCTAGGTGCCAATGCAAAGCCCCTTGCATTATGCATCAACAAATTGAATCTTGCCCAATTAATTGCTACTACTACTACAAGTTCCCCCCACAAAACTCTAAACACTCCCTGCTGAAAGGGTTCCTCACAAACAGGAGTGATAAAATAATGTCTGGCACCTTATCTGATGCCATCTCAGACCATGCCCCCATTTATACAGTCTGGCAATCCCAGACACCACACTGTAACCTCCATTTTTGTGATTTCTCAACATTAAACTCCAAAGATTTCCTGAATGACCTGGCCTCTATTGATTGCTTTTTCCTAAACTTTTTAATGTTCATAAATGAGGCACTAGCAAAATTCATAAACATCTTCGATGTCCATCAAAAGCATGCTCCCCCCATGAATCAGAGGATGCAGGGCTCAGTCACAAGCTGGCTCACCAGAAACCTTTTGACCCAAATCAAACAACAATTTTTTGCAATTTTGTTGCCTCTGCTGGTAATCCACATAAACTCTGAGGCAGCATTAAAAGCCTCACAGGCACATAAACTAAGACCCCCGTATGATATACCTATCAATGATATAAACTGTAATAACCCTGGCACAACCACAAATGCCTTCATTTCCATATTCTCGGACCTCACTGCTTATACAAAAATAGCTGATGATAGCCAGGAGTCATTGCCATCTTTGTTTTGCTCTCCTCCCTCTACTGTACCATGCTCCTCACCTTTACCTCTGATCAGTTAATATGGCGAAGGTCAAGAACCTGCTGCTTGCTATCACACAAGACAACAACTCTGGGTCCAATGGCATTGAAGCAAAGCTGCTGAAGCTCCCTATCAGAAAAATATTCACTCTCTCCCTCTCCACTGGAGTTGTTCTGAATGCCTGTAAAGTCACAAATATCACCCCTGTGTTTAAAGCAGCTGATCCTAGACTCACAGACAAATCTATCGCCCCAGTGCTATACTCTCAGTACTCTCCAAAGTGCTGGAAAGGATTGCAGCATCACAGTTAAGTGACTATGTATATCCAAGTATACTCTCCTGTCACCTGCCTAACATGGCTTTAGGAAAAACTACAGAACATCTACAGCCCTGACCAAACTGACAAAAGTCAGCATATCTAGGGACTCTGGACTGCTAACTGGCACAGTGTTTATTGACCTCACTGAGGTATTCCACCCGGTCAACCACTCCCTCCTCAAAATCAAACTCACTTCCCATGGTGTCTCCCCATCTGCAAACTCCAGGTTCTCAAGCTAGCTGGCTGGCAGGAAACAGCATGCACGCCTTCACTCCACTACCTCTAGCCTTGCTGATTTTACAGTCGGAGTGCCCAGGGCTCAATCCGAGGCCCACTCCTTTCTCTATTTACATCAATGATCTTACAGATGCTGCCTCTGGCTGCTGTTCATTGCTGCACGCTGATGCTCTCATCCTGTACTACAGTGCCAAGACCATCCTTGCCATCCAAAAATCCATCTCAGCCCTGGCTATCTGCAAACAAGCTAATCCTGAACAGCAAAAAGGCCAAGTCCATGCACTCTGGGCTACCCCTTCAAAACTCTTTGTCACATGTAAAGATGGAGCCCCACTCGAGACTGTCAGTAGTTTCAAATACTGTACCTAGGAGTACAGCTTGAGCCCTCGCTTCATTTCACCCTCCCTGTTTCCTCAGTCTGCAACTCTGTAAATGCTAAACTGGGCATGGCTTTTAGTGTTAAAAACTGCTTATCTCCTGCTGCCCGGCAGTCTATTGCACAAAGTCTACTCCTACTGGTACTCGCGCATGGCCTTTTGGCATATCTGGGTGCAAACAAAATTGATCTCTCTATATGGGATACAACATACAATAATGTGTGTCTCTGTACCCTGGCCCCTTTGAAGCTCATGCATCCCTGCCGCCTTTACACTGGACTGGGCTGGCCCTCCCCTTTTGGGTAGCGATCTCTTGCTCTGGACCAGTTTTGTGGACAAACTCCTTTGAAAAGGCTCCTCATCTTCCCTAGCAAGTATCTGCAGAACCCATTCCCCCTACATACTCACTGACAACTGTAGACTCCCAGCCTCTCAATGAATGTCAATGTTCCACTGGCCTGGTGAAACTGGCTTTTGCAGTCTATGCTCCCATCTACTGGAATTCCCCTACCCCAAAAGTATGCCTCTGTCCCGGTCACCTGGTTTTATGTAAGGCTCTAAAGGACTCTTTGTGTCTTCCCAGCCCTTATTTATGCCTGTAAGCCCAATAATGACTGCCCTTGTACTATGTTTTCACTTTTTGATCATTTTTCCCTGATGTGTATTTTACCTTCTATACTGAATGTTGCCACAGACTATATATTTTATATCACTGTTTGCTGACTTCTCTATTTATTTGTTTTATCCCTACCTATTTTTTGAGGTCTGTTACTTGTACCTTCCTGATGACATTGCTTTATACGTTGTTACTTTTTACCATATACTGCTGTTCCTGCTCTTAGTCTGTAATTCTCACAGGTCATGCCTGAAAATAGGCATATGTATGCCTAGTGTCTCTTACCTGGTGTCAAACAAATAAATAAATAAATGTTATCTTTGCTGTTCAGACAGAGGACAACATTAGCTAGTTTTGAGGAAACAGAGGGTAATTAGCGACAGTCTTTTGGTCAATTAAAAGGTCTAATTTTCTTGTGTTATTCTGAATGGAAGGAGATAATCAGACACCATAAGTTATCCGGCAAATAAAGCACATTCATAGAAAGGAACTCAGGATATAATTTATTTATTTGCTTGTTTGTTATTTTCTAATTGGTGGCTGGGAAAGGCACACAGAGCCAAGGCTGGTTTCCAGGTGTGACCCGGAGAGGAGTACATAGGAGACTGCATCATATAGGCAAAAAATAGAATATATTTTTGCCTTTATGATGTATTATCTCATGTACTTTTGCCCCCAAGTTGTACCTTAAAAACAAGCCTTGGCTCAGCGTGCCTTTCCCAATCACCAGTTTCTAAATAGATAAATTATGTCCCTAGTTACTTTAAATAAATACAATCGGAATGACTGCAAGTTAGGGCAGGGAGTAAACAGTCCAGACTTACTGTAAATGGTAAACAACAACAAGGATAACTAATGCTAGCTTGCATAATACACAAGATGTGAAATAACTAGAATGGACAAAACTCAGCTGTCCCAGATAAAAAGGGCACTGGGTGGCCAGAGAGAGATACACAAGCCAGCAGTCCCTAAAAAGAGTACTGGGTGGCTAAAGAGGAATTAGAAACAGGAACAGGAAAGAGTAAAGTGAACTTATGAGTTATTTACACGAGCAGTAAGAAGAAGAGAAGTGGAGCCGAAGGGGTTGATTACTTTAAAGAGAGATACAACAGAAGTAGAAGGCAGTTTGCCCCACAGTAGTTTTATGCTGAGAGACAGTGAAAGATTAAGAGTCAGCAGATCAGAGTTGGTAGGTAGGCAGATAGTGGGAGGGGGAC